>JAYESA010000009.1:89899359-91219359 GCA_036927795.1 Iris macrosiphon | reverse complement strand
TAAATATTCCAGATTTTATGTGTGCTGGCTAAGCAAAGACAAGTTCACCGTAGCCACCCACCTTAGCGATGATTCGCCTCGGTAGAGCGATACGTATGAGCGAGCCTCTGAAAGTCCAAGCCGGATTCCTATAGGGACAAGTCTGGATATCCTTTGCTTCTTGATCGAGGCAAAGCGGGTCGGGACAGTTTCACTATTGCCGATTGAGTCGACAGTCCGCTTGAGCGGAACGGGGTGTTACATCCTACCCAACTTAGAAAAAGTCTCGTCCTCGAGACTTACTAAGGACAAGCAAAATTCTAGGGTTGAGGCAATCCTAGACAAGTCGTTGTACTTGTTCGTTTGGATATTTACTTGCACAAGCTTCGAAATCAGCATATCGCTTAGACTGGATCGTGCGCACTTTCGAAGGTACCCTCTAGCGTGAACACGTCAACCAGCTCAGTGATAGCGAAGTCTTAGCACTCGAGTTTCACCTTTTCTTAAGTCTTGGATGGTGCACTAGTTCAAGGCGTCCCTCGAATAGATGCATTCAACCAAACTTAGGGTTAGTAAAAATCGGACAAGCTACTAGCGATACTCTCAAGGGTTCGCACAGGTTGGCACAAAGGCCACTCGCAGCATACAACCAGACAAGCAAGCATATCATTCAAAATATATTTTGAAAGTATTTAGACTTATTGTTGGAACATCCCATCGAGGCATTGAGAGAGAGCGTGCACATAACCCACGAACGAGCTGTCGAAACAGAGATATCGAATCGAAGTCCAAAGGCGTAGAAGCCAGGCTCTGATACCAACCTGTCACGCCCCGATCTCCCGCAGGCAAATCGGCCGTTCCCGCTAGGCGAGAATCACCCTCGCCAGCGCTCCCGCGGAACGATCGCTTAATCTATCCGGGCGTGATGCCGCACGAGCGTGATCCACGCCCGTGCAAGGCCATGGTTCATTGGCTGGCGGCAAGAGTTCTAAGCCACAGAATCGCACAGATTGTCCGAGTGCAGCGGAGTTTAGGAACGCATAGCGATCGGTAACAGGTTCACTGAGTCGACAATATAGCAGAAACATAGAAACATAAGTTGAAGTAAAGCAAGCTCTTTTATTGATATAAACTTGTGTTACAGGCGGCGTATAGCCGAGATTACAAGTCGCTCAAGCCTCTCTCTGAAACAGTAAAAGCGTGCCAAGTGGCTACAACTGTGGAATGAATGTACAGGCGATGGTCAGGCGATGTTCACAACTTATGTCTTGTATAAGCGCTTCAGTCCCGGACGCACCGTTGCAAGGCTTTAGAGGGAACTCCTGGCCTTAGCACGCACGAAGGAGGCGTCCGCACCGTACGAGGTTCTCCCGTACCCTGCATATCAAACTGGTGGATTATCAGTACATTGAATGCACTGGTGGGGAAGCTACTCGCCCGCTCGACAAATCCAAACACGTAATACAGGTTCCGTGCACAACTATTAAGTTGTTTTTCTAGTTGCCTTAGGATCAGTTTCATGCAGATATTGAATAGCCTAACGTGTCGGCAGTGCGCCGTGCGATGTTAGAGGAAACACGGCGAGACTTACCAACTTACCATCTCCTTCCCTGTCCAAGGCAACCATTTAGGCAAACAGTATAAATTCGAGCAGAGGCATGTATAAACATTCAGGAGGCAAGCATATGCAAACAGGAGGGTCATTTTTAACATGATTGTTCAGGTGTTCAGTCGATGCGATGCAGTGACTCGCACGCGGATAGCCGCTAAGTGAGGATGACTTATCTATATGAACAGGAGTCGCTGGCATAGCCATAAAGGACAATAGTCACTGGCGGTAATGGTATGCAGCAATAGTACAAGGGGCGCTACATGCCATTCTGTCCAGCACAATGGACTATACAATACGGTTCAGTCACTGGAGAGAATGTATGCAGCGAAATAACAAGGGCACTACATGCCATCCCGTCCAGCACAATGGACTGTACAATAACGTGAGTTTCATCCGGATCGGATCGGTCCCAGTGCCCCGGTGACCGTCCGTGGAACTATACCTCGTTTCCGAGTTGTCCGCGACATGCAATCGTTGGGTCTTTCCAATTATCACAAGATACACAAGAACAAGAGTGCACTAGAACAAGAGAACACGAGTGCACACAAGAACACGAGTACAAGAGATACTTGAATCATGATTCTGTACAGTCAATAACTTGCCTTGATGCATTCCCCTGGTTCGGGGCTGCTTTGGTGACCTAACGGTCCCGGATACTTGCAGGTTCGTTCAGGCACGGAACGACTACGTAGTAGTCTTCCGGGGTTTGGATGAAAACAAGGCAACATTCAAGCAGACAAGCATGCATTTCTAGGTACATAAACAGGCACGTTGCTCGGACCCGAAGGTAAGCCGAGAGTTGAAACCGTTAAGGGAATTAGCATACGAGGGTCTGAATATAAGCAGTATTTCATTTCCATGTTCTAGCAAGCAATATGAGTTGGGATTATTCCCTTAGCTAGGTGCGTTGGATTTATTAGCATGCAGGGGGTGATTCACCTAGCAACTAGCATAAATATTCCAGATTTTATGTGTGCTGGCTAAGCAAAGACAAGTTCACCGTAGCCACCCACCTTAGCGATGATTCGCCTCGGTAGAGCGATACGTCTGAGCGAGCCTCTGAAAGTCCAAGCCGGATGCCTGTAGGGACAAGTCTGGATATCCTTTGATTCTTGATCGAGGCAAAGCGGGTCGGGACAGTTGCACTATTGCCGATTGAGTCGGCAGTCCGCTTGAGCGGAACGGGGTGTTATACTAGGAAGGTTATAAATCACTAATTATACTATATTAGAGCAATTAGTAAGAGAAAAGTTAGGGTTTACCTCTTGGGAATTGAAATCCCAAGGCCAAAGTCTCCAATTCACTTGAAATCACCTCCCTCAAGCTCCAAGCCTCCAAATCTAGCCTCCACACTAAGTCTAGGCTCTACCCACCTAGGTTAAGGAAAATGTAGGGTTAGGGTTAACATTTATGGAGAATAGAAGAAGAAAAAGGAGAAATAGAGTACTTACTTGAACTTGGGAGAAGGAAAGAAGAAGAAATGGAGAATGGAGAAGAAGAAGAAGAAGAAGAAGAAGAAGGAATGGGGAGGGGGCTGTTATGTGCTCGGGAATGGGGGTTAGAATAGGGTCGACCATGTAGTATAAAGGGTTTACAAAGTCTCTAAAAGACCAAAATGCCCTCCCTAACTTGGGTTTTGGGTTTGGGGTCCCAAAAGCACTCAAACTAACTCCTAATCTCTCAAACTAATCCATTAAAAATATAATAAATATTCTAAACGCAAAAATAGGTCTCACAAGGGTGTGGGTTGGGTCGGACATGGGTCCACTAGGGTCTGACACGGGTCCAGACTAGCCAAAATCCTAAAGCAATCAATAAAAAAAATAATACAATCACTAATTAAATATAAATATAATTAATTATATACAATACACAATTTACCAATTAAAAAAAATCCTATTTTCTAGAATCGGGTAGTGACAAGCCTACCCTTCTTAAAATAATTTTGTCCTCGAAATTAAAAAGACGAAACTAGGACATGAATGCAAGGAAAGAACCATACCTCAGGGCTCGAAAAGATAACAGTATCGCTCACGCATTTCATCCTCCCTCTCCCAGGTCGACTCACCTGGAGAGTGATGCCTCCACGCGACGCGAACCAAGGGAACAGTCTGGTTCCTCAACACCTTCTCCTGCCGATCCAGAATCTCCACCGGCTGCTTTGGATAGCTAAGAGTAGGGCCCACCACGATCTCTGAGTGATCCAATATGTAACTGGGATCCGCCATGTACCGTCTCAACTGCGACACGTGGAACACATCATGAACTTCCTCTAGCGTAGGCGGCAACTCAAGCCTATACTCCACAGAGCCGACCCTCTCAAGGATGCTGAAGGGTCCAACGAAACGTGGGCTAAGCTTCCCGCCTCCACCGATGCGAATAGTGCCCCGCGTCGAAAAAATCCTCAGGAACACCAGATCTCTAACCTAGCACAAACAAGGTCTCAGCACTTAGTTTAAAACAAGCAATCACAAGCAAACACAAGAACAAAATCTAGATTCTAAGCTATACCTCGAACTCCAAAGGTCTCCGGTGGCTATCGGCCCAATGCGGCTGCTTGTCCTGCGCCACCCGAAGTCTATCTCTAATGATCTTGACCTTCTCCGCTGCATCAATCCCCATCTCCGGGCCAAGAGCTCTCTCGCCTACATCATCCCATGATAACGGAGTGCGACACCTCCGTCCATACAATGCCTCAAATGGTGACATCTCGATACTGGCTTGGTAGCTGTTATTTTAAGCAAACTCTACCAAGTGCAAGTGATCCTTCCAAGAGCCTCTGAAATCCAGAACACAAGTGTGAAACATGTCCTCAAGTGTCTGAATGGTCCTCTCTGACTGACCATCTGTCTGTGGGTGATATGTAGTACTAAACTTGAGCTGGGTGCCCAAGCTAGCCTGCAGACTCATCCAGAAATGTAAAGTAAAACAGCTGTTCCGATCTGATACTATGCTCACAGGAACTCTATGCAGTCTGACTATCTGGCGCACATTCATCTCTGCTAGTCTCTCTGTAGACGTACCTACTTTGAATGGTAGAAAGTGGGCCGATTTGGTCAACCTATCCACGATGACCCAAATTGCATCCTTCTCGCCTGGAGAACGGAGAAGTCCAGAAACAAAATCCATGGTCACATGCTCCTATTTCTACTCTGGAATGGGTAACGGCTGGAGAAATCCTCCTGGACTCTGCCTCTCCGCCTTCACCTGCTGGCACACTAAGCATCGGGATACGAAGCATGCTACCTCCCGCTTCATCCCGTACCACCATACATGCTCTCTCAGATCTCTATACATCTTGTTGGCACCTGGATGCATAGAATACTGGGATCGATGCGCCTCCTGAAGAACCTCCTCGTGCAACGACCCACTAGGCACACACAACCTGGTACCGTGCCGCAATGAACCATCACCAGCAATGGTGAAGTCATCTGACAATCCAATCTGAACCTGCACCCTGATGCTCCTCAGGGACTCGTCCTTAAACTGTGTAGCCCTGATCTGGTCTACCAACTCTGACTGAATCTGCAGTCCCCACATCTGCATCTCAACTCCAGGCACTATCACCTCAATGCCCAAGCTCTCTAGATCTACCAGAAGATAACGATCTATAGTCAGGCACATAGCTACCGGATACCTGCTCAACGCATCCGCAACTACGTTCGCCATCCCTGGATGGTACTGCAACAATATATCGAAGTCTTTCATCAACTCCAACCATCTCCTCTGCCTCATGTTCAGCTCTTTTTGGGTAAACACATACTTCAAGCTCTTGTGGTCTGTGAAGATCTCCACACGCTCTCCGTATAAATAGTATTTTCACAACTTCAGAGCAAAGATGACCGTTGCCAACTCCAAATCGTGGGTAGGGTAGTTCTTCTCATGAGGACGTAATTGTCTGGAAGCATAGGCAATCACCCTCCCATTCTGCTACAACACACAACCCAGTCCCTTCCCCGATGCATCACTATAGATAGTGAATCCTCCATAACCTGATGGCAACATCAACACTGGAGCTATCGTCAACCTCCTCTTCAGCTCATCAAAGGCGATCTGGCACTCATCTGACCAAACAAACTCCACGTCCTTCCGAGTCAGCCTGGACAACGGCTCTGCAATCCAGGAAAAATCTTGAACAAATCTCCTGTAGTAGCCTGCTAGTCCCAGGAAACTCCTGACCTCGGCTACTGAACTCGGAGTACCCCATGCCTCAACTGCCATAATCTTTCTCGGATTCACCGAGATTCCCTCTCCAGTCACCACATAACCAAGGAATTCAACCTTGTCAAGGAAGAACTCGTACTTCAAAAGCTTTCCATAAAGCTTCTCCTTTCTGAGAGTCTCCAGCACTATCCTCAGATGTTCCTCATGCTCCTCTGGGGTCTTTGAATACATCAAGATATCATCTATAAACACCACCACAAACCTGTCCAGATGCTAATGGAATACCTTATTCATCAGATTCATGAACACTGTCGGGGCATTAGTCAACCCAAACGGCATCACCATGAACTCATACTGTCCATACCTGGTCCAAAAAGCTGTTTTTGGAATATCCTTCCTCCTGACCTTCACCTGGTGGTAACCTATCCTCAGATCAATCCTGGAAAACACGCTCGCTCTGCTCAACTGGTCAAAGAGATCATCAATACGCGGCAGCGGATACTTGTTCTTGATTGTGAGGTTATTCAGAGCCCTGTAGTCGATACACATCCGTATCGACCCATCCTTCTTCGGCACAAAAAGTACCGGAGCACCCCACGGGGAAGAACTAGATATGATAAATCCCTTATCCTGAAGCCCATCCACCTGCTTCTTCAACTCTATCAGCTCACTATTGCTGACTCTATAGACGTGCTGGGATATCGGCTCTGCGCCTGGCACCAAGTCTATAGAGTACTCCACATCTCTGTCCGGAGGTAACCCTGGCAACTCCTCCGAAAAGACATCCATGTACTCCTCTATCAGTAGATGTAGCAACCTCGGCTCTACCACCAGGGCTCCGCAGAAGACTCCCTCGCTCTGCTCCGCTGCTCCTCTGGCAAACTGAAACTCTGGCTCACCCGGCGGACTAAACAACACTCTGCCTCCACGACAATCTATACTAGCACAATGCATACTCAACCAATCCATCCCGAGTACAATATCGTAGCTCGGAAGTGGCATTACGAGTAGACACACACTCAACTCTCGGCCTCCCAAGGTAACTCTCCGGTCTCTGCAGACATCACTGACTAGGATGATGCCACCCCCGGTCATGATCTTGCAGAGTCTAGCTAAAGGTTCAGCAACAAGATGGTGTCTAACAGCAAAAGATACAGACACAAAGCTATGGGAAGCGCCAGAATCAAATAAAGCAAGTGCTGGAATAGAATCAAGAAGAACAGAACCTGAGATCACATCACCAACGGGCTCGACCTCGTCTACAGTCAGGGCAAAAGCTCGCCCTTGCTGTCCTCCTCGGTGTTGCTGCTGGTGCTGAGCAAACCTCTGCTGCTGTGTCGGCAAAGGCTGTCCTCTCTGTTGTGCGACAGGTGCTCTGGCTGGTCCCCTCTGAGTGGCTCATCCATCCTGAGCTGTACGAGCAAGTGCTGAAGGGCAATCCTTCAGCTGGTGATCTGCTGCGCCATACAACAAACATCTGCCCAGCCTCTTCCTGCAAATGTCCCATCCGTGCCCCAGCTTTCTACAGAAGGGGCAATTGATGGGCTGCCTCTGACCCTGCTGCTATCCCTGCCTCTGCTGCTGGGGCGCCTGCCGGAAGGGCACACGACCCTGACCCTGGTGCTGCTGGGTCTGCTGGAATAGCCTCTTAGCTGGGCCTGCATTGCTGCCTGCTCCAGAAGCATCTCTGCTCCTCTTGGTCTTCAGTTCTAAGTCATCCTCAGCCCTCTGAGCGTCGCTCACAATCTGCTCGAAGGTCGCCTCGCAGTCTCTCTTAGTCAAGGACTTGACCGCCATGACCAAACCCTTGCGGAACTTTCGCGTCTTCGCTGCCTCAGTCAAACCCTCAACAAATCTGCCCAGACGGCAGAACTCTGCTACATACTCATCCACCAGCATACTCCCCTGGACGAGCGCCTCGAGCTGGCTCTCTAAAGCACTGAGAGCCACATCCGGGAAGAACTTCTCCTTGAAAAGCTTCTTGAAAGCCTCCCAAGTCAGTCCCGGTACTGTTATCCGCATATCTGTGCAGTACCAAATAAGGGTAAGATCGAACATCTGGCTGCCCGCTGCCTCAATCTGCATACTGGCTGGGTTCAGTGCCAGCCTGAAGATACCCTCAATGTGCTCGATCCAGTCGTCTACATACAGGATCCCCTCTGTACCCCGAAACTCCTTGGGCCGCATCCTCTGAAAGTCGATAATGGTGCCCGGCCTCGGATGCTGAGCTTGCTCTGCCTGTGGCTGGATCTGAGCCACTCTGTCCACCGCTGTCATAGCCACCAGATGAGCATTCTCAATGCCCATCCTCATAACGTCCACCTGGCAGTGCTGCGCGTCCATCATCTCTCGAAAGAACGCGAACAACTAAATGGCATCAACTGGTACAGGCGGTGGTGGAGGAGGTACCACCGGAACAACTAGTGTAGCTCTCGGATCGATAGGAGTAAGAGGATCTCCGAGAGAAACGGATGCTCCCTCGACCGCAGGAGTGGCGAGTGGAGCGGTAGCGGCTGCCGGAAGTCGAACAGGACGAGAGGTGGCAGACCTCTCGGTGGCAGCTGCTGGAACGGTGCGCTGAGACCGCATCTTCGGAGGCATCCTGAACATAGATCAAAATAAGTCAATACGGTGCAAGATACGATATCATCAAAGAAGGACAATAATATTGTAAAAGAAAATAACTTCAGGAAAATTAAAGATAGCAAAAGAAATCAGGAAGGGTCCTAGTTGTGATTGAGCACACTCTCTCTCAGCCTATATCCTATATCCTATATCCTATTACAGGTGAACCTAAAAACTAGACCTGCATGGGCCACCACCAAAAATGTGTCACGACCCGCACCCAAAAAATTGGGCATGAGTCGTGGGTACGTCCAGCCTACGCCGCAGAATCGGCGGTTAGAACGCTGTAAAGGTCCGTTCTAGGTCAATAATCTATATATCTCACAAAACCTGTCAATATATCCTCTCCAAAAGGAGGGCAACCACGCAATATATATATGACTCAATCACAATAATCTAGGGGAAGAGTAAAAGCACGATATGATATCACAAAGAAACAAAAAAACAAAGACCAAAACAATATCCAAAATATACAGTCCAAGTCTATAGTCTACAACATCTCACAGGCAACAAAATAATAATACAGTACAGTCATCCAAAATAATAAACTGGGAACAACCCAGGAAACCCACCTAGCTAACTAGGGCGCTAAAGGCGTCTCCTCGACGGGCTCCTCCTCAGTCTTGGGGTCACAACACTCCTCGACGCCCGGCCCGTAGAATGTCGGGCAATAATCCTCAGGATCCTCTGGAAAAAATATGCCCAGTCAGGACTGGAGCAAAGTACATAACTCTGAAAGCAACTTCAAATACATGGTAAGGTGTATATGACTAGCAATAGAAAAGTATACAAGATGCACAGGAAATAAATACATGATGGAGCAGATAAAGTAGCTGCAAAGTAAACTGGAGAACAATACAAGTAGAGAAGTAACTGCATGTGAGAAATCATGAATACTAACTAAGTGCCTTGAGCACAAGTTTATTATGTGATCGGCTCAGGTTGCACATGAATAAACTATGATAACTCCGTTATGCGTGAGTTGCATAACCGACATACACATGAATACTGTTTGGCTTTGATCACATAACCAACTCCTACTCCCCTCCCCCACTAATACTCTTGGATCCAACCACGACATGCTACGTATATGATAATAGCTCGCGCACACGAAGGCGAGAGCACAAGAAGCATATGATAGCACATGAGAATCAATACCCGAAGCACATGATGAAATACACGTGATAGAGTACCCGCTGAACACGGTAAGGGGGATAGCATCTCATGACGGGATCCACTAGTACCAGCTCGTGTAACAATGTGTCAGAATTAAGTATTACAATTCTAAAACAGGTGATATAAACACTATCATAAAATAGAAACTATCAGAGGTAGGTACTCGCCTGACGTCCTGAGCAACTGATGAGGATCGAGATCCAGACCGGTGTCGCAAGAACCTATTGCGAAAAGCAAGATTAAACAGGGTTTTATGGATTTAAACTGATATAAAATAATTAAAAATAGGCTTCTAGGGTTATTCTAGGTCGAACGGGTCAAACCGATAAAATTTGGGTCAAAAAGTCAACTTGGGGTCCAAAAATTCAACTCTAGGTCAAAACTCGGTCAAACATTGACTTTTATAGTTAATGAGGACAATTATGGTCAACGCTAGGTCAAACTAGGGTGCCCCTAAAATTCTAGGTCAAAACTAGCTCATTAAGCTAGTAAATCCTCAAACTCGCCTCTTCGAGATACCGAGATACCCTCGGTATCCGATACCTCGACCTAGGCTACGCACCCCGCCTATACCCACTAAAACCTATGCTAGCACGCGTAAATATATATACCAATACATAAAAATCCATCTCTAAACTCAAACCTAGGCAATTGCTCAAAAACTCCGCTCGAAACTCAATACCTTGGATATCTCAAGGTATTGAGATATCTTGATATCTCAAGGTATTGAGATACCTTGATATCTCAACGTATTGAGATACCTCTCTAATACCCCTCTAACTACCCCCTCTAACTACCCATCTAGTTAACTATTTAAACATATAGACATATTCCTAGTTAATAATCTAGGCTAAAATATATATATATATATATATCTAGCACATATATATACATACCTACATATCTATATGCATATATATAGATATATCCACAAACACACATATATATTACCTTATACCCACTCTCAAATACATATATATCTATATCTAGTATCTATACATCTACCTAGATATAGGTATATATCTAGCTATATGTATATATGCCTATACATATAGATAATAACTACCTATCTATCTATCTATCTATCTATCTATCTATCTATCTATCTATATATCTATCAAATATCAATCAATCAATCTATCTAACTATATATATATATATATATATATATATATATATATATATATATATATATATATATATACTCTCGCTACTAGCAACTAGAGCAACGCGCTGCGCTAAGCCAGGCCAGGCCACGCTGCTGCTGCTAGGGCCTGCTGCTGCTGCTGCTGTGTGCACAGCAGTGCGCTGTGCACTGCTCCCCCCCCCCCCCCCCGCTGCTCGCTGCACTGCCACACGCACACACACACAAACACGCACGCATATATCTATCTATATATATACAATCATACATATATATATATATATATATATATATATATATATATATATATATATATATATATATATATATATATATATATATATATATATATATATATATAACATATATACTTACACACATATATACACTTATGAACACACACACACACAAACATACATATACACTCACATATCTATTTATATACATAAACACACTTATCTATATATACACACACACAAATTCATATATTTATACACGTACACACACACACAGACACACACACACACACACACACACACACACACACATATATATATATATATATATATATATATATATATATATATATATATATATAGAGAGAGAGAGAGAGAGAGAGAGAGAGAGACACATAAACACCTATACACAAAATACAACACAACTCAACCCAACACTCCCAACACACCACCAACACGCGCACAACCACTCCCTACACGCACAAACACATAAATATATATAAAATATAACCCGAGAACTCTAGCACACACTTCCCGAATCTAATCCAACGTGCGCACAAGCCCGAAACTACGAAACCAAGTCGAAATGGCCGTTCGGTCATTTCGACGAACACGCGGTGTGTGGTTCGGAAAATCTCCTAAAACGCACACCAAACCAACTCGGAATCAGCCCAAAATTTACCCACGGGTTCTAAATGATGTCTAGATCCTAGAAAAAATGCTAACTCGTCGATTCTAGGCCCATGGAAAAAATGTGCAAGCACATAGAACCAGCGACGATAAAAACCCCGAAAATGCCCGAAACGCCCGTTTTTCCGCGACATGACTTCACGTGTCCGAACGAAGACATGCACTACCCCTCAAGATACCTAACAACGTCTACCTAGGTCCGTCTAACCTAAGGCATCACCCAAAATTAGGCCAATTTCGAATTCCACCCGAAATTGACACAAAACCTAGTGTCAAAGTCTCCAAACACAACCAAACTAGTTCCAACTTCCTCCCACAGGTAGCCTTAGGGTCTAGGAAGGTTCTAAACCACTAATTACACTATATTAGAGCAATTAGTAAGAGTAAAGTTAGGGTTTACCTCTTGGGAGTTGGAATCCCAAGGCCAAAGTCTCCAATTCACTTGAAATCACCTCCCTCAAGCTCCAAGCCTCCAAATCTTGCCTCCATACTAAGTCTAGGCTCTACCCACCTAGGTTAGGAGAAAATGTAGGGTTAGGGTTAACATTCATGGAGAATAGAAGAAGAAAGAGGAGAAATAGAGTACTTACTTGAACTTGGGAGAAGGAAAGAAGAAGAAATGGAGAATGGAGAAGAAGAAGAGAGAAGAAGAAGAAGAAGAAGAAGGAATAGGGAGGGGGCTGCTGTGTGCTCGGGAATGGGAGTTAGAATAGGGCCGGCCATGTAGTATAAAGGGTTTACAAAGTCTCCAAAAGACAAAATGCCCTTCCTAACTTGGGTTTTGGGTTTGGGGTTCCAAAAGCACTCAAACTAACTCCCAATCTCTCCAACTAACCCATTAAAAATATAATAAATATTCTAAACCCAAAAATAGGTCTCACAAGGGTGTGGGTTGGGGTCGGACATAGGTCCACTAGGGTCTGACACGGGTCCAGACTAGCCAAAACCCTAAAACAATCATAAAAAATAATACAATCACTAATTAAATATAAATATAATTAATTATATACAATACATAATTTACCAAAAAAATAAATAAATAATAATCCTATTTTCTAGAATCGGGTATTCACAGAAGGATCCATGGAAACTTCATAAAAGATATCTTGAAAACAGTTTTATTCCAGTTTTGGGTAGGACCTGTGACTATTTATGAAGGTATACTAATAACTACCAAATCTATCACAGTTGAGCACTGTGCTAAACTAAACTATTTGGAGACGGCTTATAGCAAAGTAATCATCAAAAATATCCTTACTCCACAAACTTAGGGACTGCATCCTAACAGAGAACAGCAACTTTCTAAGGATAAGGTGGTAGTCTGCAGCTATAATTATTGGGATTATGTGCAGGCATTCTATAACTTTCTTTATTATGAAAATTTCCAGAGAAGCCACTCTTGGTTTATTCGTATCTGTCCTAAAATTCTTCAGAATGAGATACCCTCCTGGTTTTTCGATTGGTGGTTGAAGCTTGGAGCCACTCTGGATATTATTCCACCAGCAATTCAAGAACAATTCTCTCAGTAGATTTTATCTTATCCACAATGCCAGGATACTCATCTTTTTGGGGGGGAAAGTACACTATATTTCTATGTACAATTCTAAATCCCATATATATTCTGTTGGACTATTAATTACGAATTAAATTCCAACAATATTCCTATCTTGTCACGCAAATTCTTTGTGAAATGGTGGCAAAGGATTGATGAGAAAGAGAAATTGATGGAAGTTATGGAATCCATAAAAGACAATGAATCCAAGATGGACAAATAGGTCCAAAATGAACTCTTTGGTGACAATACGATCAGCAAACTTAAGGATTCTCTAATCAGGAAGAATCCTAAGATTTCTGCTGAAGAATTAAAGGAGTGCCTTCAGTTCTTGAAAGCATAGTTCGATGCTAATTTTGATATAGACATTTCCAGTACCACTTCGGATACGAATCTGGAAGACATGTCCGCTGATGATTTCTATCAGGCCATTATTGACCCTATCAATGACGACAAACTTTGATTGATATGGGTGGGACCCATCCTCCTTTTATCACATGCAATGAGGATAGATTTTTGCAACTTTTCGTAATGGGTTATCCACTCAACTGTTGCATGTTGGTGACTGCACCAGACTATTTGGTAGCATCTTTCTTTACTTAGTGGACGGACAGCTTTATCTCTTCCCCAAAAGCAAAAGCTAAAGCGAATCTTTCTTTTTGCCGACAGCCTATAGTGGATAACAGGTGGCATTTCCTTTCTCTGAGTACGATGGCAGCTGGCCTCTGGTTACTTCGTTTTGAAGCATTTATCTGTATAAATAGGGGGAGTCCCCCATTGCTTTGGGTGTGCTAATTTTCAGACATTGTAATCTTCTTTCTGCAATCTCTTTGTAACTTATAGCGAGTACTTGTAGCGTTCTTGTGCTATCAATAAAAATTTTCAGAATTTCGTCTAAACGATCTCCTCCACTCAACTCTAATATTTGGTATGCTTTCTGCTCATGTGATAAACAGTGATCCCACCAGCCTTTTAATACTCTGGTAAAACTGCAAGTAATAAAATTGGCAATAGCTTTATCAGTATTATTGTTTGTACGACAAACCGTAGCAAACATGAGCATTCGATGCATTTGATCACAGATCTGTTTATCAGAACATCCATCTATATTCCATTCAGAGATGTTTCCTCCACTGTAATTATTCTGAATGATATTATCATTCTCTTCATATAAAATATCCATAGGAGTTGGACGTTTATAATAATATTTTTGAAGATTAGGCTTCTTGTGTTGCTGCTGCATAGGCAAAATCATACTAGAAGTTTATTTTATAGTATCATCAATATCTTCAAAAGAATTTTGAATAGCATGTATCCGAATATGATCTAATTGATCATCAGAATGCTGAGAATAGTTTTGACTGGATTAAATATCTGAATCATCACCTACGGAAGAATTTTTTTCAAGAATCGCAATAGTGTTCTGAGAAGAACTTTCGTCCTTTTCCTTAGTGGAATATTTGTCACTTAAGGTAGTAGCCTGAAGCTTCTCAATTAAGCTTTTAATATCTTTCTCAGTAACATCTGGAGATGATAGTTTAAAACCGCTAGTATCACTAATAAGTTTTATGGGTATATTGCTTACCTTTTTAGGGGTAGAAGCTTTTGGTATAGGTTTTGGTAATTTAAGAATAGAGTTGACCTTAAGAAGAATTTCATCAAGGGCAGTTTCCATTCGAACCAATTGAGAACTAATGGTTTGAATGTAAGCATTTGTATAGTTATTTTGCTTTACAATTTTCTGAAGCTCTTTTATTTGTTCTTCCTTATGATCGATAATTCGAATAAAGGAAATGACATCAACTTTTTCGGAATTAACCAAAATCTTCAGGGATTCATTTGGTGGATATAAAGCACGGACACGTTTTCCCGTATCAGTGATCCAATTTTTATAACCCTCTTCTTGCATGTTAATGCTAGTGAGTTCTTGGTTGATATAGTTCTCAATAAACCATTTATCAAACCATTTGATTTTATTTATCTCTTTGAGATGAGCATAATATTTATCTTTGAATTCATACATTTGATCAAGGGTATAATTCTTTTCGAACCAGGCTTTGAATTGAATTTCTTCATCATAAGCCTCAACAATAATTTTTTAAACATTCTTGTCCTGAGTCCAATCCCAATAATTAGGATCGTCAGTAGGATTGTTATTAGTTAAAGTTATGACATTTAGAGAATGAGTGCCAAAACTAGCATCAGAAGAATAAACAGTATCAACGGGATCAACCCATTCTGTTTTATATTCTGGTTTGGCAATGTTATTTTTTTTTTATATATTTAATTTCATCATCTTTCTCGGATGTCTGAGAAGAGTTTTCTCCCTTTTCAATAACTGAAGGGGATGGAAAACTAGAGGATGAAATTCTAGCTTTAATTTGTGGAGTAAATCTAACTTCCACATCTCCATCTGGAATTTGGATTATCTGATCTAACTCAGTATCCATTATGGGTTTAGGTGGAATAGCCTGATTTAAAACCCATCTATCAGGGAATTAAATTTCATTCCATTTGATAATTTTATTAGCAGCGACATTTGATGTTAACAAATTTGTTTCGATCAAAGTCGTCTTACCAGGTTTGGTAGACAATACTTTAAAGTGAATTCGATAGAGAATAGCAATGGTTTCAGAACCTTGCTTGAAGTTATAACCGTAAGTCTTTAGATTAAAAGTTACTGCATCCAGTAAATTTGTATCTGTAAGAGATAGGCTTAAATTGGGATAAACGTTAAAGTAGACTGGTCCATGGCAAAGACTAGTCTGCATAACGCCCATAAGAGATGGTTGCCAATCAAGACTCTAGCATCTCTTGGAGAGGATATTAACGAAGCATTTAGACCCTGAAGGGTAAGTGGTTTTAATGCAACTTGAATTAATCCAATATGGATAAAATTATAAGCATTATTCCCTATATAGGGTTCAAGGTCTTCTTCAGAAAGAAACCTGATAGAATGCTCAGTATTATTGACCTGAACGGTCCTTTCCAAAGTTTTTATTGTAATTGATGACTTGAAATCAAGCCAACCAATTTTATATATATCCTTTGGCTTAACGCCTGGGATAGTCCATTTATTGAGTTCCTCCAGATCTGAAGGAAACTCGCTCAATTGAGCATTTTTTATAGATTTTCCCTTTAACAGGGTCTTTTTGTTGTCCCCAATGGACATTGGGTTACTCATCAAAAGATGAAGTAAAAGTATCTTCTACTCACTGTTCCTGAAAGTATTAGTAAACGTAATAAAAGAAAAATACCATTAATATTACTTATGTTATGGATAAATAATTTTTTAAGAAGTAAAACATAAAAGATTTTAGAATGCCTTCATAGTTAACCTGGTCATAGCTACGACTGTCAACGACTTTTATGGATGAAATGGCCTACCCAGCCAACATAGCCAACGCGACAAGATGTCGTATGAACTAAACCTTGGTTAATCCTAGAAGTAGTCATTCTATAGTTTAAACGAATTACTAGATAAAAATTTCTTTATCCATATCATAGTGAATATCAATAGTATAATCAAGAATTAATAAACTAACAATATTTCAGAGAACAGAGAGTAGAATCACCTTAGCTTTGAGCCTATATATATATATATATATATATATATATATATATATATATATATATATATATATATATATATATATATATATTTATTTATTTATTTATTTATTTATGTGTTAGTGTATTATATATCTATGTACCTATGTATTATATATATATGTAGCTATATTTCTACATATGTAATAGCTATTAATTATAGTAGTGTATATATATAGTAGTGCATTTATATAAGTTATATGTATATGTATATATGTTATCTATATATATATACTTGTATGTTATAATTATATATATATATACTTGCATAATTTTATATATATATATATATATATATATATATATATATATATATATATATATATATATGTATTTGGTGAGCATGTATATGTATATAAATATATGTAGCTAGTATGTATAATAGTAGATATATTGTGCATATATTAATATATATTTATTTATGTATTTATTAGTGTAAGAGTGAGAGAGGGGGTTCGAAGCTATAACGACAGCAGCAGCAGCATTTAACAACAACAGCAGTATTTAGCAACAGCAGCAGCATTAGCGACAAAATCAGCTACAACAACAACAACAGCAGTATTTAGCGACAACAGCAGCAGTATTGGCGACAATAGCAACTACAACAACAGCAGCAGCATCGTTAGCGACAACAGCAACAGTAAAAATAGCGACGGCAGCATAAATAGCAACAGCAATATTTATCAACAGCAGCAGCAGTATTAGCGACGACAGCAGCAACCAACTGTGACAGTTTTACAGAATAATTATATCTATGTATTATTTATAAATAATAGATATATGTTAGGTATTGGTATATATATGTATATATTTCATAATTGGTATTTATGCATTAGTATATTATATTTTTAGTAGTTAGATATATATTCATTTCTAGTTATCTATATGTATGTATGTATGTATGTATGTATGTATGTATGTATGTATGTATAGATATACATTAGTAGTTGGTAAGTTATTATGTAGCTATAAGTATCCATGCACTAGTAGGTATCATATGTTAGTAGTTAATGGTATTTAATAGTTGTTATGTTTAGCATGTAGTTAGTTAATGTGTTGATTTAGCTAGTGGATATATTAGTAGTTAGTATATATAGAGTTAGCTTGTATGTTAGTATTAATATGGTTAGATATTAGTATACCTTGAGATATACCAAGGTATGAGTAGTAGCTATTGGCATAGTAATAGGATAGATGTAAACTAATTATTGATTTTACAAGTATTAATGCATGGTATTTATAGTTATAGTTGGATAGTTAATATATATACTAGAGTGACATTACCTTGAGATACCAAGGTAAATGCCAAAGTATTGAGGATACCCAAGGTGTTGGATTTGGGTATAAAGATAGAGGTTTAATGTTGTGATACCAAGTTGGTTCAAAACCAAGGTATCCCTTTAGTATTTGTAATTAGAATTTATATATTTAATATTGCTTTATTATAGATATGTGATATTTATCTATTGTTTGCATATCCAGAGATACGGTATCTTAGTATCATAAGATGTAGCTTGTATGACCTAGATTCATAATGTATGAATCCAATATCATTGAGATAGACTCATACAACCTAGAAATAGGTTGTTTGACCAAGTTTGACCAATTTGACTTAGAGTTGACCTAGTTTGACTTTTTAACTTAGAAATGGCTTTATGACCTAGAAGTTGACTAGTTTAACTTATTTTTATTCCAGAACCTTGTATTAATGTAATATTCTATATCTAGGTCTTCGAGGCACCGTATCAGACATTTGTGAGACTATTCACCAGACTTTAGGCGAGTACATTCTCTGATAGTTTCTCATTTATGATATCCTCTATGTTTATTGTATCTAGTGTAGATATCTTTTTTTTTACACGATGGTTATACGAATTGGTATCTCCGGATCTCGTCATGAGATATTATTCCTTGGTATATGGTGTATCTTGTGCAAGCCTTATTTCATTGATTATCTTGTACATGTACAGACACTGATTCTCGGGAAGAGTCGTTATCTTCTTGGGGAATCCTGTGCCATAGCGTACCATGGTTGGATCCCCTATACCAGTCGGGAGTGGGAAGTATTTTAGTGTAGATATGTGATCATACCCTTCCTGTGCAAGTATTATTTTCCTATGAGTGTTGGTCATACACCGCATGTATGACTAACCAGGCCATTATTCCTGTGCAAGTTTCCAAGCCGATCACATGTTAAAGCTAGTACTCACTCACTTAGTCATTAGTATTCTTGTTCATTGTCATATTATTCATTATTATATTTATTCCAGTATTTTCTTATTGTGTATCTCTTGTACATAAAAATGACATCTTGTATATTTATATCTATTTACTGTTATATAGTTTATATTATTGATTAGAACTGCTGTTAGACATATACTTTGCTCCATTTCTGACTGAAAATATTTTTCAGAGGATCCGAGAGATTGGTGTCAGATATACTATGGGCTTCGACTTATAGATGGTGCAGACTTAGGCCCACTAGTTCTGGAGTGACTGCCATGAGTTTTAGCCGGATTCACTAGGTAGCATAGTTAGTTCTCTTTAGCATTTTGGTACCGGATTTGTTTTTGGCTTATATTTGAGTTTTTGATTATTATTTCTATTGTTGTTGTTATATATTAAATGGATAGTTATGTTAGACTTCCTTGATATCTTCTCGTGCTTCTAGCATTGTGATTGAGTTTTGTGTGAGATATTGTTGGCAGATTTTATATTACTGTGAGATATTTAGATAGTATAGTTGACCAAGACAATATTCTACCGCCGATGCTGCGGCGTAGGCTGGGCGTTGTTCCCGACTTGCATCCTTACACTGGGTGCGGGTCGTGACAGGGCTTGATCACTGCGGCGCATGGCCTTTGATTACTGTTGACGCATAGTAGCTGCTCTTTTGGGCTGCATAGTTATTCTACAGCCTAATTTCTTCTAGGTCGATCTTGGGGCGCATGTTTGGTGGATGCATGGATATAGATTTTCCATGCTTCTACATAAGCCTACAAGTATTTTGTGATAATGACTAACCTAATATAGTAACGTTGCACTTTGTCAACCCTGTCATCTCCATAACGATGTATTGCGTTGTCTGGCTCAACTGTGCGAGCATCATAATTTCGTGCTCAAGCACCTCAAAATGTATCATGAAGGACGTCTTGTAAGGGTGGGGCTAGGTTTCCATGGCTCCGTGGACACCATTCTTGGTCGTGCTAATACGCCTTCCAAGTAGTTGTAATATCCGCACACCAAAATTGTCCACAACTTCGTAGACACCATTCTTAGTCGTGCCAGTATGCCCTCCATGGAGTTATGATATCCTCGCAACAAAATCATCCACAACTCCGTGGACAATATTCTTGGCCGTGCTAGTATGCCCGCTAAGGAGTTACGATGCCTTCTCAACAAACTCGGTGCAAGGCAAGAGTAATTCGACAAAGGAATGCATTACAATGTCGATATTTCTATTGCCAAGCACTCAGACAAGGCCATGCATGCTGAAAACAAAGTGACATATAACTGGGTTGCAAAGCACTCCACTCAATAGCAACGACATATTCCCACGAGGCAGAACACTGGATTCCCATACACAAAAGGGTCTATGCGCATATGCTCTAGAGTTGGAGATATTTCTCCAAACTCTATAAAAGATGCTCGATACAGGACTACACTCAAACTATTTCGTACAAATAATGGAAAGCTATACCGGGTAAGACCTATGCGTCAATAGTCTCCATGCACCATCAAGGGAAGAAAAGATCTTCAACCGGACCCCCACATAGACAGTAAACTGGTGCAGGAACCAGTCCTACATTGTAACTATCTCCCTTCTTATTTAAATCTACTTGAAGTAATCAATGAAAAGCGTAAAAAAAGGACTTCTATGGTGGAAAAGACGTATCCTTGCAAGCATAATTGTCACAACATTATCATAAACTTCTGTTGCACTAAGATAGTTGATATGCCAACCAAGTAGTCTATGTTTCAGAGACCGCAACATACTTCACCAGTAGGATAGCATTCCCGAAGGAAAAGTCCTGCCTTTGATAAAAGAGATGCTTTTAGCCTCATTTAACATGATACGAAGGTCTTCTCGCAGAAGCCGTGGCAGGAGGACAAGAGCAACCCACCATTCTTTGGCTACTACGTCTGGCTCATTCGATACTTAGTACAGACCAAGAATTGACTCATGGAGCATTCTTATGGAAGGGGTTTGTTAGAACACCCTTTCCAGGACCGACTCTTCATAGAACAACTATGTACCTTTAGTTCAGGGTGGCACCCCGTCTGATTTTGAGGTCGATAGTGCGAGCTCTAGCTCCATGGTCCAATCTATTGACCCTTCATTCGACAACCGTGTAATCAATGCATACATGGACGACGATGAGCCAGAATGTAGCGGTGCTACCCATGCTGACCAACATTTCAAGACCGTCAAAGTTGTAGTACGCGATATGCAATCATGATGTAGCAGATAATGGCCATATAAAGAACCACAGTTCCACAAATGCCAACACCACCGGGGTATCCATCTGTCACGACCCGCACCCGGAAAATCGGGCATGAGTCGTGGGTACGTCCAGCCTACGCCGCAGCATCGGCGATAGAACGCTGTCTAGGTCAACTATCTAGATAATAATCTCACACAAAAATCGGACATGACCTCTCCAAAAGGAGGGCAACCACACAATCAAAATATAAACCTGTCAAGATCTCAACTCCAAACGGAGGAGCAATATCACAATGATAATCAAGTACTCAATCACAAATCTAAGCACGATAAGATAACACAGAGATCTAACAACTATAAAGTCTAACCAACAACAACTACTACAACAACCATAACATCAAATAATAATACAACAATATCCAAAATAATATACAATCAAGGTCTCAATCCAAAACCGGAGACAAATCCGGTGCTAAAGCTAATAAAAATAACAACAAGATCCTAGTGATCCCGGCTACCAACCCGGAAATTACTCCTAAACTAGAGGGTCCCTGTCTGCACCATCGACAGGCTCAGGTCCATAAAACGTCGAACACCAATCCTCCGGATACTCTGAAAAATATGTCCAGTCAGGACTGGAGCAAGTACATCTCTAACAGCAGTTCCATTTAAATGATAAAAACTATAAAACAGTTATAGCAAGTAGCAAGAAGAGTGAAGCAAGTATGAAACAAGAAAATATGTAAGTCACTGGTGCAATAAGGTAAAGATGCATGGATATCAGAGCAAGATAGTAATAACTGCAAGATACAGAAAATCTAAGCTAAGATCAAGTCCGTGCACATGAACGTGTAGTGAGTCTAGCATGAAAAACTTGTAGTGAGTCAAGTCCAGAAACATGTAAGTGAGACAAGTCAAGAAATGCATGAGAGTCCAGACTATAAAGAATGAACTCGGTGTCTTTGAAATACTTGTTTCGACATGTAAACGGCTAGGGGTAAGTACGGCTCACCGCGCACTGGGTGCGCGGCTGCTATCATTCCAGATTAGACCAGAGGGAGTGATTCCTGATGATGCCAGATAGGAATATTTACATGTCTACTCGAGTATTTCCCCGCCCCGACTAATACAAGTGGATCCAAGACCCGACACGCAAATCAAGATGAGTCCAGCCTGAACATGAGTGATGCCTGTAGTGATGCCTGTAGTGATTCCAGAATAGAGGCCAAAAACATGAAATGTACGTGTCGCAAGTAAATGAATCCAGAAATACCAGTCAGTGTTCCGTGTGGTGTCAGAATAATCAGATGATACTATACTAGAAGCTGAATCATAATAAATATCAGATAATGAAAACTATCAGAGAATGTACTCGCCTGACGTCCTGAGCAACTGGCGATCCGAACTGGTGTCGCAAGGACCTAATGCGAAAAGCAAGGTTAAACAGGTTTCTAATGAGTTAAACAGATATAAAATAATGAAAAATAGGCTTCTAGGGTCGTTCTAGGTCAAACGGATCAAACCGGTGAAATCTGGGTCCAAAAATCAACTCTGGGTCAAAACTAGGTCAAAAGTTGACTTTGGCGGTCAACCGAGTCAACTACGGTCAAGTCTGGGTCAAACTAGGGTGCTCCTGAAATTCTAGGTCAAACCGAGGTCATTAAGGTAGAAAACTCTCAAACTCGCCTCCTTGAGATACCGGGATACCCTCGGTATCCGATACCTCAACCTAGGCTACACACCCCGCCTATACCCGCTAAAACCTATGCTAGCACGCGTAAATATATACACATAAGCATATAAAAATCACTCCAATACATTTCCTAGGCTAATGCTCAAATATCCCGCTCGAAACCCAATACCTTGGTTATCTTAAGGTATTGAGATACCTCGGTATCTCAAGGTATTGAGATAACGCTCTAAACTCAACCCGACTACCCCTCTAGCTAACTAACTATGCATAAACATATATATCTAGCTATAATCTAGGCTAAAATATAGATATCTAATACATATAGGCATATACCTATATATCTATACCCAATACCTTACCTTATCTTACACATACCTTACCTTACCCTCCTCATAAATATATAAATATATCTATATCTAGATATCTAAACTATCTACCTAGCTATATATAGATATCTATATATAAATCTATCTATCTCTCTCTCTAGATATCTATAGATATATTTATATAGCTATAGGTATATATATATCTATACCTAGGTATTTACCTATCTAACTATATAACTATCTGTATAGATATCCATCTATCTACCTATTTATGTATCTATCTAGCTAGCTAGCTATATAACTATATATCTATCTATCTTTCTATTACCTATCTATCTATGTGTCTATCTATCAATCTAGTTATATATATCTAGCTATCTAACTATTTATCTAAATCTATCCAATATCTATCTATCTATTTAAACAACTAGGTAATTATCTATCTAACTATCTATGTCTATCTATCTATTTATCTACTATCTACATATATATCTATTTATCAATCTAGCTATCCAATTATCAATCCATTAATCTACCTATCTAACAATCTATCTATCTATATATATATACATACCCCTCTCGCACACTGCTCTTGCTAGCTGCTGCTGCTGCTTGTACTGCGGCTGCTGCTACCTAAAACTGCTGCTGCTGCTGCTGCTGCTCACATTGCTGCTGAAGCTGCTGCTTGCTGCTGCTGCACCTGCTGGTGCAGCAAGTTGCTGCTGCTGCAGCTGCTGCTTGGCTGCTCCTTCTACTGCTGCTGGTTCTCAGTCCCCCCTCTCATCTCACATACACACACACACACCTATTTATATATATATATATATATATATATATATATATATACAAATATATATACATATATATACACATCTATATATATATATAACTTGATACATATATATATATATATACACTTATACCTATTACTAATACACACTAACACACTCAAACACAAATCAACACACACACACACAAATATATATACAAACACATATCTATATATACATACACACATATATCTATATATATATATACACTAATATATATATATATACACACACACACACTCACTCACTTAAACATAAATACATATCTATATATCCTCACTCACACAGACTCACTCACACTAGCACACACCCTCACACACACACAACCACACACACAAACATATCCTACATATATATATACATATATACATAAACTCATATATATATATACCTATAAACACTCACTCACACTCACACACACACTCACAAGCACTCACTCACACACTCACCTACACACTCACACAAGCACTCCCTAACACGCTCACAAACACATAACCACACATATATATATAAATATATATACATAAACACACATACATATAAATATATACATATATATATATATAGACACACTTATAAATATATATATAAAGTCACAAACACACCTACACAACACTACACACAACAACACACGACAACGCGCCCCACTCACGCCCAACGACCCCGACACTCACCAATACCCTAAAATATATAAAATATAACTCGAAACCTCTAGCACACACTCCCTGATACTAACCCAACGCGCGCACAAGCCCGAAACGAGGAAACCTAGTCGAAATGGCCGTTCGGTCATTTCGACGAACACGTGGTGCGCGGCTCGGAAAACCTCCTGAAACGCACACCAAACGAACTCGGAATCGGCCCAAAATTTACCCACGCACTCTAAACGATGTCTAGATCCTAGAAAATGTGCTCCCGCGTCGATTCTAGGCCCGTGGCGAAAACGCACACGCACTTAGAATCGGCGACGACGAAAAGCCCCAATTTCGCCCGAAACGCCCGTTTCTCCGCGATGCGGCTTCTCGTGTCCGAACGGAGACACGCTCTCACCCTCACGACATCCGACAATGTCTACCTAGGTCCATCTAACCTAGGGCATCACCCAAAATTGGGCCAAATTCGGATTTCACCCGAAATTGACACAAACCTAGTGTTAAAGTCTCCAAACACTACCCAACTAGTTCCAACTTCCTCCCACGGGTAGCCTAAGGGTCTAGGAAGGTTCTAAAATATTAATTACACTATAAAAGAGTAATTACAAGGGGAAAATTAGGGTTTACCTCTTGGGAGTTGGAATCCCAAGCCAAAATCTCAAGAATGCTCCAAATCCTCCAAACCAAGCTTCCAAGCCTCAAATCCAAGCTCCAACACCAAATCTAGGCTCTACCCACCTAGGTTAGGGAAGAATGTTGGGTTAGGGTTAACACAAGTAGAAGAAATGGAAGGAGGAAGGAGAAAAAGATGGAGAAACTTACTTGTGAAGAAGAAAGGAAGAAGAGGAAGTAGTGGAGAAGAAGGAGAAGAAGAAGAAGAAGAGAATGGGAGAAGGGGGCTGCTGTTCCACGGTCTAGGAGTGAGGAGGGGGCCGGCCACAACACACATAAGGGTTTACAAGTTTCTAAATTCCCAAAACGCCCCTATTGACTTGGTTTCGGGTTCCGGGTTCCAAAAGCACTCAAACTAGTTCCAAATCTCTCCAACTAACTTCCTAAAAATAAAATAAATATTCTAAAACCCAAAATAAGTCTCACAGGAGTGTGGGCTGGGTCGGACATGGGTCCACTAGGGTCTGACATGGGTCCAGGCTAACCAAAACCCTAAAACAATCAAAATAAAAAAAATAAAAAATAATACAATCACTAATTAAATATAAATACAATTAATTAAAAATAATCCACAATTAACTAAAAATAAAAAATAAAAAAAAATACCCGGCTCTGGAAATGGGGTGGTGACACCATCCCCAGAGACAAAGGACGATTGTGGCTCCGCTTCTCCCCTCCCGAATCTTCCAAATACTGAGGGTGGACCATGCCAAGCGGTCCCGGTTGTTAAACCAACTATTGTTTAACCAATTGCTATCCCACAAAAGGTCGATACTAAAGCTTTTCATGCACTGACATCCAATATGGATGTTATTGACAGTCGAGAGAACCTTCTGAAGCTGGTGGTATTGCAACCATATCCTGTTGAGTAGAACGAGGTAGTTTATCCATCCAACTGCAAGCTACAATCCTTACAACATTTTGATTAACTTTCGTCACTCAGGCAACATCTCTGCTACTTTAGTTCACAGACGTTCCACATACCTAGGGATGATGCCATCCTTACAAAATATTCATAGAAATCTTGCAAGGGATAGACTTCGAGTGGTTTCAGAGTCTACCAAATGATTCTATCAAGACGTTCAAGGATCTGGAAAGACTGTTAGTGGCTAGGTTCTACGAAAGGGAAGCGTACATTAATATGTCAACTCTGACCTCCACAAAGAAGAAGGAGAGGGATCCGACATAAGATTTCATTGAACGGTTCCAGAGGCTCACCTTAAAATTGCCTCTAGGTATCTTGCAGACCATGTTGATGGATATGTGCAGAGACAACTTACTCCCGCTGGTTAAATTTTGCGTGGGATCATTCAAGATTATTTCCTGGCCGACTTTGATTGAAAGTTTCTAAACTGTCAAGAAATCAACAGTCGATCTGGAATTAATCTGCTTCAAGAAGATCAATTTCTATGACAGAGGTAGGCATCCCCAAAATACCAACAATGCCGGTCGCAACGGTAAGGAAAATGAGATGATTGTCGACTTATCGAAAATGACCTCTCAACCATAGAAGAGATTGTCAGATGATTCGAGTCCAACTCGGAACTAAACTTTCAATAAAGATATCATTGTTGAGATTTTCCACATATTGATGAAGGAGAACGAGATCAACCAACCCGACATCAAGCGACCCAACGAGGCTCATCGTATGAATGACCCCAAGTACTGTATATTCCATCTGTATATGCATCATTCGACCTAGAATTGCTAGGTATTGAAGAATAGGGTCCATCAACTGATAGATCTAAAGCTATCACCCTCCACATCGAATAAAAAAAGGTCACCACCAACTTGATTCCTTTACAGTTCAGTGACTTTCCAACGCTGGAGGTCTAAGATAGTGTCGTCCCGATACCAAAAGTCATGATGAAGATCATTAATCTTTTGTTGACCTACAACCAAGTGAAGGGGTTGATTCTTCCTCGTCCAAGAGATGCGACAAGAGACTGCTTCGTCCAGCCCCAAACTGAAGTAAAAGAGAAAGAAGAGCAAGTTATGTCATATGGTACTTTCTGCTCCTCCAGCTATTGAGTAAGTTCTCTCTGAGAAACTAGGTCTAGCAGGACCTACGTATGGGTTTATGATCAAGTCCAAGATGAGACATCTATAACCCCTCCTACTCCTGTACCTGCTACTCTTGAAGCAGGTACATCAAAACAAAAACTATGGACAAGGCTAAACAGAAGGAAGTATGCTTCGACAAGTTTTTGAAGGATCATCCTCAGGGAATCAGCAAGCCGTACAACTTTGATATATTTTCACATCTTGCCAATACACCAGCTCGGTTGTCCCTTTACGAACTCCTTCGTCTCTCTAAGGAGACTCGTGATGTGTTGAGCGAGACGTTGCTGCACGCCAACTCATATCTGACGCAGATCAAGGAGCCAACTGAAGATCTTGTTGCTTGTCCATGCTGCCACAACATGACATAAAGTATGCCCAATATAACATTCTCTCGGGAGGATATGTTGCTGAATACAATTTTTATAATAGACTATTATATTGTACTAGTCATATCAACATTATCAAAGTGGATCGCATCCATATTGATCCCAACTTGTTGCTTAGCATTATTCTAAGGAGTCTGCTACAGATTCTGGGGTTCTGTCACGCCCCAGTACCGAAATACAGAGACGAACATGGCCAGCTACCCCGTAAAAGGTACTATATGTCGTATGACAATCACGACTGTAACCAGACAAGGGGGTACATACTACAATCAAGTTACCTAAGGTTACAAAGAACATCTATTGTCTCAATCAGTCAAGTAAAAGTAGTAAACATAATATATATATATGATAAGGAAGTAAGGCGACACAAACGCCCTGCCAAGATATTCTAAAAACCAATTATACAAAATAGAAAAAGCTGGCAAAGTAGCAAAAGTACACGATCATGATCAGTTGCAGTCTGATTAATTACAATCGTGTAACGAGAACTAAATGTCCAGACTTGTCGGCTAACAGTGCCAGTGGCTAAATGCCAAAAAGAGTAAAATGTACAATAATGAGCAGGAAAGAAGAAACCCACTCGTTCCCTTCAGTGGCCATACGTCAAGTGCGCGCCATCAGGAAGGATGAAATAAGCTGAATCTTTTGGAACTGGCTCAAAACCTGGCGATGCAAAACCAATGGGTTAGACCCCAAATAGCAAGTACCATAAAAGAAGCACGAAATGAAGAAACAAAACCCAAACAATAGATATATATATAATATAGGTTCTGAGTCATGGCTTTGGTCCATATCTATCATAGCATAATAGCCCAACCCTACAACCAAAAAAGGACAAGGGTTGAACCATCACACTTAGATAGTCCATGTCCCTAGACTACTAATAGAATAATACAATCACAATTAAATCCAGTTATAACGACCAATCACTTGTACGACTTACTATTGTGGAGTCTGAGTTATCTCAGAACAGATGCGTAAAGAAATTCTCAGATCGTGAGCTGTTTAGCGGGGCTAACCGAGCCATAGTATACACATAGCACATTGTATATTATGCACTGGTCCCTCGTAAGGGCACCGTGCTTAGATCATATAGATCATATTGTATAATATAAGTATTCAGATATTGCCGTCAACTAGTGCGGACGTGACCAATATTTATGGGGGTCAGCCTTGCACGTCATGACAATAGTCTGAGGTGGCTAATATGCACGATATCAGGATTTTATCCCTCCCAATGCTCTACCATATTTAGTTGCGTAGATTAACCCTATGGTTATGTTGGAAATCACATGGCATGGTCACATGATCAATCCTCATATATGTTGTACCGTAGTACGGTCCACGCTAAATACGAATCAACTTTGTCAATTAATAGCTCAAACTGGATTCACCCGAGCGTGATGCAACAAACAACAAGTCCTAGCCACGCTTTGGTAGTTGACCCACATACCATGCCCATATTGGGAAAATAATATAATAATATCACATATCACGTAGTATAGGGGCATTCTCGATGCACAATCCGAAACATGTAACCACATAACACATTGCAAGTTATGTCGCACCTTAGTGCACATTGATCATGTAACACATAGCACGTAGAAAATTATATCAACAAGGATACAAGTATTCGATTCAAATTACCAACTAATCAATGGGTCACATAAATCTTGATCGTATTGAAACACATAACTCATGTTATGCACATAGCTGGTTAGTCATTTATGACATAGTCGATTCCTAGCATATGGTCATGCCTAGCACAATGTCGGGTCACTAAATCCATTCTTCCTTAGGATCAATCAAAAGTAATTGTTAAGGTCAACCACATAGAACAAGGAAAGATCCAAATAAAATAGCTAAGTCGCATGCACCAACTTGGTGCATGAGACAAATGCCGCATGGACTGTCGGCCGCATGCTACTCCAGGCCGCGAATGATCCTCCAAGCCGCATGCTCTGGACAAAATTCCACTCTTTGGGACGAGTGCCGAAGTGATGTAGCCATAAAGTGTGTTAGAGAGAAAAGACAAAACCATAAAACTATGTGCCAACGGTTCAAAGTCATGCGTCCAAATAAAGGTGGCCGCATACTCTACTTGCCGCATAGGTCGCTCTGTCGCATGATTGTTTCTTGGACTTAGCAAATTTTCCATTCGTTCAGCGAGTGAAAACACAAGGAGTTCAAGGACTTAGTCCCAAAACACTGTATAAATAAGTAGTCATGCATCTAACAAGATGAACACATGCTGTCAAATAACACTCTCAGGTCACATAACACTCTCGGCCGCATAGTTCGCTGAACGCATGAAAACTTCATCTTCTCCAACAGAAGGTTTCGGCCATGGCGGAAACTCCGAAACCAAAATCTGTTTCTTTCATAGAAATCTGTACGAACCCCAAATCTAACAAAGTAAAGTTCTAAATCACTTAGAATCAAATGCTCCTCAAGATAGAACAAATAGTTTTTGAAAACAATAAGTTTTAGAGATCAAATCCAAGAAAAACTCACAAAATCCATAAAAAGCTCTAACTAAAAATGTAGATCTAGGCTAATCCATCCATCAAAACAAAAAATTCCAAGTACTAAACATAATAAGAATCACACAACAAACAAATTAGACCAAAAATATGGAGGGTTTCTATATTTTCATGCAAGGTGTACTTGCCTAAGGAGGGGGAGAGAAAACTTAAGAGAGAGAGAAAAGAAAGGGAAGAATAAAGAGAGAGAAAGGTTTTGGTATATATATATATATATATATATATATATATATATATATATATATATATATATAGGTTTGGGTTGAACCATGGTTCAAACCATGATCAAGTCCTATCCTCATATTAAATCCATAAACCCAACTTTTCAAAAATTGGTCTGGCCTACAATCAAACAAACAAAAATGCAAACAAGCATGAATATGTTCCAAATACGTATATTAGGAACGGGGAGTGACAGGTTCTGATGCACTGGCTTGCAACCACAAATACCACTATCCTGGGATTCAACGCCAGGAGGAGCCATCCCTTGGAAAAGATCTGCCTCAAGTGTTAAATAGGCGATCTTCGTACCGAGGTCACTTATTATGTCATTGATGCGAAGGTATCCTATAATGTCTTGCTAGGACGCTCACGGATATACGAAAACATGATAGTCCCCTCTATCCTCCACCAATTCTTCAAGTATGTGGACATGGTGAGGTGGTATGGACAAAATTTGTCGATGTCGACCAGTTCAAGGGCGTTGAATCCTACTATTCTGACTCAGTATTGTATAAACAACAGTACCATGAGGAGGAAGCCAACGACGATGATGCCGACGAAGATAAAGTTTATTCCACCTAAGAAGGTCCTCTGGTAATCAACTTAAAAATCCACCATGACAAAACATAGCCCTTTGTGATAGATCTCCGCAAGTTAACTGTCACGCCCCAGTCCTAAAATACGTAGGACCAGGAATATGCGACACGCCAGCTACGCATTTGACTAGACTTTGGTCTGACTCGAATACGTATAAGCTGTATAATAAAGGGCACTATCTAAAAATCTCGTAAATGTAAACATCTATGTCTCAATCCACAATGAACAGAAATATACAAGAAAGAGCTACATATGCTAAAGTCGGCCGTCCAATAATACACAAACTCGAATAGACTCGAAAAGAGATGAGTCTATAAAAACTAGGCTACAACAGCAGATGAATAATCAATATGAATAAAGTAACCATAATGCCGGTAGAAATGATATGAGTACCTGGTACAATGCCCACAAGACATGCCACTCCATCAGCAACTCCAAACGCTCCGTAATCGTCTATGCTGCAAAACTGGCAGGGGAACAGGTCCTCAGAGGGACGTAACAAGGTACAAAAATACAGCATGCCAAAGTACAACAGAAAGTACAAGTGCAACGATGGTGTAATCTAGCATAACCACCTAAGTGAGATATAGTTTGAAGACAATGTTCACGCGTGGGCTGTCCAAAATAAAACCGTAGCTCCGAATACAGAGACACACGGGGCGTACCGTAGCTCCGAGCACAGAGTCACACGGGTGATACTACTACTCCAGATACAGGAACACTACATCAACAGGATATACATATATAAAATGCGTACAGAGGAGCCCAAACGTCTAGTAACTGTCTTCCCCTTCCCAAGCGGTCAACGATTGTGCGCTGAACCTGAACCTCTATCTAGCAGTCTCTTCGCACAGAAGTAACTATCAACAAATGCGACCCTAAGGTCGTCCCAGTCTCCAGTCATGATGTCAGTATCAGGATACAAGAAATCTGGTACGATAACAGTCTATGAATGTGTCCTGGGGTGATGATATACTCAGGTACGTACATCGAGGTGTTACGAACATCTAGCAATCGTTATAAGACGTTACGACGAACGTTTGCACCCGGTTGTGCTCCGAACGCGAAGTATCGATCGTAATCAAATACGTGCACAATGTATATAATGAACAATAAATATATGTAACTAAAATACAGGGTGGCAAGGTACACTTGCCTGCGTCTGGCTGCTGATGACGGGGATCAAGTACCACGTCCAAGTCCGTAGGTTCCGTAGTACCTAGAGACGAGATACAAACTAAATCAATAAACTATCACACGGTAAACAGGGGTGTGACACACATCTAAATATATGCTCAGACTCAACTATAACTCACAGGGACATGACGCTAGAGGGTTGACCAAGGTTGACTATTGGTACGTTACATCAAATTAAATTAATCATCTGTACAATATCATCAAACTATCCTCAATCCTACTATATTCATCATAGTGTTGATTGGTATTTCATGCATGATTATTCCTCAAATTTTACCTCGGTGTGCACCGACGTTAACATGTACATTTACTGTCATCCTCCAATAACCAATTAATATTTTTTAAACCTTCCGTTTTATATCATCATTACCAATTCACAATAAGTACTACTCTTCAATTAAACCCATCATTAATTATCAGTCCCCAATCACCGATTAATGGTTTGATACCACACATCATTTCTCTTTAAATCACCTGTCCCTCGATGATAGATCAAAGTACTATTTCGCAATAATTTAATCTGATCAACAACAATAATCAATAATGCATATATTAATTAAAATATCCTAACATCTCAATGTATCCAAATAGCCTAAACTCAATATTTCTTCAAATACTCTAAATATTAACCTTGCATTTTATCCTCATTGCATGCATATACAAAAACCCTAATTAATTTCCATGCATTTTCCACCCATGCATATAGTTCACAACAATTTCATATAACCCAACCCTAAACAAGGATCCGTTTATTCTCAAACCCTAACTCATTGTATATCCAATAATTTCATTTTAATACTTATGAAAATATACCCTAACCACACATCATTAACTTAGTAGATCCTTAACACTACACTAAAAAATACACATACCAACTTATATAACAATATAGAGAGGGGGGAGAGGTTCACCTCGGCGAGGTGGCGGTGATGTTGGCCGGATGTGGAGAAGCTCGTGGCAGCACCGGTGGTGGGGAGAGCAGCTGGTCGGAGTTGGCACAACGGGGTTGCTCGTGGCAGCGGCCGGGGATGGCGCTGTCGAAGCCGCGGGGAGGAAGTTGCAGCCGGTGGTGCAGGAACGGATAGGAGGTGGTGGTGGAACGGACAGGAGGTGGTAAGGAGAGGTGGTGCTGGCGGGAAGGGTTGGCCGCCGGAGGAGTGGTGGTAGTGATGGCAGCTGCTGGAGAGAAGTGCAGGCTTGGCCGGAGTGGGAGATCGAGGAGTAGGGGGCTTGGCAGTGGGGTTCAGCGGGTGGCCGGTAGAGTTTGGTCGATGCTCGCCGGGATGGAGACTGGTCGGGTTCGTGCTGGTGGCGAAGATGATGAGTAGGTTGTCATGGTGGTAGCAGTAATAGCGGATGTGAAGGAGGTGTGGGGTTGGCTCGTGGCAGCGCTCAGCTGCCGGAGGGGGAAGCTCGTGAGAGGAGGTTGAGGTGACCTGCTGGAGTTGCAGGGCCCGCTGGCCGGAGTTGGCGGGAGGGCCGGGAATGGTGTGGAGTTCAAATGAAAAGTAGAAGTGGAGAGAAAGGAAGAAGAGAAGAAGAAGAGAATGGAAGGAGGTCGACTGGAGTTTTGAGGAGGGAGGAGAGAGAGAGGAAGAAATATTCCCTAGGTTTTGGGGATTAGGGCTGGCATGGGGTAGAGTGTGGTGATGGAGACATTATATAGGGAGGTGTGTGAGTGTTGAATGGTGAGGATGAGCCCATTTCAAATGAGTGGTGAGGATTTCACATGGAGAAAAAAAATTTCATGTAATGGAGAGGGAGGAGAGAAGCATGACCGGTCAAAGAAGTGGGGTGGCTTGTTCATTTGGCCTTGACCAATGAGGTTATGACACATGTTACAACCTTTGTAATTTAGCCCCTTAAGTTTAGGTATTTGCACAAACACATAAAATGATAGAAAAATTGTGGGGAAATTGGTGTTTGGTGTTTGGTGTTTTGTAGGGTGAGGGGGTGTTGTATGTTTTGCATGGGCTTAATTCATGGGACATTAGGTTAAGTTGGGATTAAAAATAGGATTAGTCAAAGTTGATATCCCCAATTTAATTAGAATAAAAATGCCATGTGCTCTTAAATTAAATGGAGGCACCTGGGGTCTCAATTGGGAGTGACACAAAGGTCATGAATGGTGTAGGCTTGGTGTCAGTCTTGGACCCTTTAATTGGTCTGGCTCAACGGGTTGAGTTGGTGTCTCAAAATTTGATGGTAATGACACAGTTGTGCGATACGGGATTAAATAATAGATTTTGGTTACGAAAAATTGTGCAATTAAATTAGAGCACAAGGAAATATGATTTTGAGTGACGGGAAAGTCCAACGCCTAAATTGGCGTGTCAAATCAAGAATGCAATAATCTGTTAGAATTTATGGGCTGATATTGGGCTCCGAATATTTCAACAACGGTAGGGCGCGCCACGGGTTTTAAATAACAATCAGACATCTCTAACCTTACTCTAAACCTCAATCATCTACTGCTAAACCAAAATTTTCTAACCCATACCAGACTATCTATAGAAATAAATGAGGGGGTTTACATCAACCCTTCACCAGAAGGATGGCCGTCCAATGATCTCTACCTTGCGATGTCATACAGAGGCTTTTCTTATTGACCTTCATCGACATGGTCATTCTAATTGACCAGCCGTTTGTGGTTGACATGTCTAAAGTTTTGTCCGAGACTAGAGACGATGTTGCGCTCGAGCAATATCTTAATGCCCAATAGGATACTGAGCTTCTCGATGATTTGATTCCCAAGGAAGAAGTACTGTACTTTCTGAATAAAGGGAACACTTTATACTACTTCGATATTGCTCTTTTTGATAGGGAGTTCATGCATACCCTATATTCCTTCAAAGCCTTGTATATGCTGGTGTCTACATCCTTCCAAACAGGAGCATCGTGTCACCCGTCCGAGGACTCTTATTTTTGAGTCTCGACTAGGAAGAAAAGAGATAAGCCCATCATCTTTCGCAGGGCTGACACTCGTAAAGAGTTCCCCAATAACATTCCTGACAGGGATACAAGCAAAATAAAACTTTATGGCTACAGTTAACTAGCCAAGAATATCATTCGAAGGATGGGCTATGACTTGAAAAGCAATAGAGGACTCAACTTCTGCAAAGGACGATGCCTATTATTATGCTACTTTGCTCCAGAAGGTAAACCAGAAACCTACTACAAGCATACATATACTAGTCTAGGTTATGTCACTCCTCCAACTCCTAAAAGTTCAAATCAAGAAGAGAAAACACACTCAAATTCCTCAGAATACCCTTCCTAGGATTGTGATACAAGCATTGGAGAGATCTTCAAATAATTATTGTCTGTCAACATGGTGTCAGTCGACCAATCTGTTGAAGAAGACGACCAATCCTTGGAGCCATTCGAAGTTGACTTGTGGTCCCAAAAGATGAAACTATAGTGGGAGCTAAGGTTCGAGCAACGAGAACCACCTACGGTGGACGAAGTCATCCAAGTTGATCTGGGAGATGAATCTTTCCCCAAACCAAATCTTTATCTACGGAAACCTTCACGAAGAAGAAAATAAATCTCTTACAAAACTCATAAGAGAATATATTAACGTTTTTTGTGTGGAGCTATGAAGATATGCCTGGTCTAGATCTCCAGATAGAGATACACCGGTTGAATATCCTCTTGAACAACAAGCAGTCAAGCAGCAACAACGATGGTTTTGTCCGAACATTATGGATGCTATTGAGACTGTAGTCAAGAAGCTGATATCAAGTGACTTCATCCGTGAAGAACAACATCCTTACTGGGTAGCTAATATTGTTCCCATCATGAAGAAAAGAAAAAAATTAAGATCTGCATTGACTACCATGATTTGAATGATGCCTTTGCAAAAGATGAGTTACCTTTCCTATTACCGATGTCATGATCGACGGTACTTACAACCTTGAACGAATGTCCTTCATGGATTGTTTCTCTGGGTACAACCAAATTAAGATATCCACAGATGATAAAAAGTACACATTATTCTAAACACTATTGGGGGTATTCTGCTATATGGTGAAGCCCTTCAGACTGGAAAATATAGGTTCAACATATTAGCGAGCTATGATCATAACCTTCAGTGAACATAACCTTCAGTAAAAACTTGTGCAAAATGGTAGAATGCTATATTGACGACATTGCGGTCAAAAGTTATCTCAAGCAGGATCACCTTCAAGATTTAAAAGTAGTATTTGACCTAACAAGTACACACCAACTCAAGATGAATCCAGCCAAATCTTTTCTGGGAGTCTCTAGAGGCAAGTTCCTTAGGTTTGTGTTAAAATCAAAAGATATCCACTTAGACCCAGACAAAGTCAAGGCCTCCTTGAAATGCATCCTCCTAGAAATACGAAATAACTTAGAGGACTCCAAGGGAGACTGACGTACATCAGAAGGTTCATATCAAAACCTTTTTGGGCGGTGCCAACCATTCATCAGCTCATGAAGAAAGGTCTAAGCTTCGTCTGGAATAAGGAATGCCGGAAAGCATTTAAAGACATCATAAGGTATCTCACAAGCCCCTCGGTGCTTGTGGCCTACTTTGTTGGAAAACTATTTTTTATGTATGCTCGTATGATAAATCATTCTCTAGGAGCATTGTTGGCCCAGAAAAGTGACGAAGATCATGAACATGCCGTCTACTATCTCAGTCGTATGATAATCGGTGTTGAGCATAGGTATAATCCTATAGAGTAGGATTATCTTGCTATTGTATTCGCCATACAAAAAATGCGATACTATGTAACTGGACAGACCTCATTCCACATCACCAAGCCGTGATTAGGCTAGCTACGATTTCAGGGGGTTCTATTTTGACCATGTGCCTCGTTTGCAAAATATCGAAGAAAATGCTCTATTTGGGCTTGCAGCTTCTCTGGCCGTCCCGGTTAAAACACAACAGTCAATCACTGTGACCGGTCAAGAATTATTTTGCGCTAAGAATAACTTCGACATTCACAAAAGCTACACAGAGGAGATGAATACCGAGCTGCGAGATTGGACTTTTCCTTTCATAGACTATACCATCTTTGGAATTCTTCCCGACAATCCAAAGCAAGCTACTTTTGTCAAGAGATGCTCCCTCCGATTCTACTATGATATAGTAACCAAAATATTGTATCGCCACTCAAATGATAAACTTCTACTTGTAGAAGCATGGAAAATATGCATCTATGTATCCAATAGCCATGCGCCCCAAAGTAAAGCGTAGAAAAGATCAGGCCGTAGAGTCACCCTGCGGTCCAGAAAGACGACATCCATGCATCCCAATCAGCTGAAGTAGCTTTGGCCGCAGATGGACCTGACACATCATGCTAGCAACATGAATGTTTCTGACACAAAATCCTACCAAAAAGAATTTTTTTAATGTCTCAAAAGACGTGAATACGCTAAACGACAAAAGTCTCACGTCAGCAAAGAACTTACTCTCGATGGATGTGCAGCACCACATGTACAACATAACTAGCCTCATGGATCCCATGTTCCATGCGATCCCATGGGTTTCTGGCCCTATGCGTTCCAGGCTCTATACGGCTACATGTGTCTCTAGCCCCATGTGTCCCAGACTCCATGTTGCTCTATGCGTCTCTGGCCACATGTGTTTCAGACTCCAGGAAGACCAAATCTTGCTGTTACGACCAAAGTGATTCTCTCCAACCAAGTATGGACTATGTGTCAAGCTAACCAAGTCACGCCCACAAAGGACGAGAACCACCCAGATATTTAACAACAGAAGATTCCAACAAGCGCCCATGTGACAGCCTGGCCCGCTCACGGCTACAGTTGTACCCTATTATTGAGGCATTTATGGCACCCTCTAGTATCCATGTTGCCCAACATATGCGCTCCCAAGGATGACTATATATACCCAGGTGGCATTTCCAAAAAGAGGACATACATAGAGGGGTCGCACAACACAGAGGGAAATTATACCGAGACGAACAAAGAGAGAACTAAGCTTTCTCACCCTGCATCGGATCGTCAACGGAGTAAAGAAGCCGCCACAACGCTCTTTGTCCATCGTCACACCCCAGATCAAAATAGTGTACTTAGATAATTTTGTTTAGGATTCTTTGTACTCTTTTTTTGTTCCTTAAATACAAAGTTTGCAAGAACTCATTTAATGGCAAAAAAGATGACAACTCTGATAGGGACCTCTTTCTCCTCGGATGAGAAAGTTGTGACGCAATCTGACGCAGCCAAGCTTGGATCAACTCAAAGAATGATGGTGGTCCACTTCGACTAGCAGGCTTTCGAGGAGATGCTCTCGGAGAGAAGCGCTAGTCCTTCTCCAAGGCTAGCAAAGCCTAAGAAGACCCGCAGGACATGGGTTACAAAGGCTGCTGTGCATCACCCAACTATGGAGTATGCGCTCGACGTCTCTCTATCTGCCGCAGGGACCACACATCATGCGTCCACTTCTATGTGACAGCCCCTTCCAACAAGAAGGGTGCTCAGCACCAGAAGACTCGCATGACGTGGGTTGCAAAGGTCACCGTACCTCATCCAACTGTGGAGCATGCGCTGCTTGTCTCTCTCTCTAATGCTGAAGACGTACAACATGCGTCCACTCTGGCTGTCCCCACTTATGCAGCCTCATGTCCTGAAATGGAGAATGCTCAGCACCCAAACTCTGGCAGAGGAAAACAATATGATGCCAAGGGATTCAGGTTTAATGCACAGCCTATGCGGCCACAATAAAGGATACAGAGAAGAAAGTAGTATGCAGCGTCTAGCTCAGCCTCATGCGTCTTTGACACCCCCAGAAGCTCTATCTTTGACAGAATCTTGTCCGACCATACTCCCATGCGCCGCTTCGAGGAAAATCAAAACTTGGACTCTTCGTACTACGTGCCTGTGCATGCTAAGTCAAAAAAGTCTAGGGTATGAGCTCGTCAAGCTTAAGCAAATGTCCATTTGGCTGATCGCGAGCACCGCTAACCGTTATACGGGTCCCTGATGAAAGTTATATAAGACTGCCCCATGCGTCAAACCCACAGCGACAAATGGGCAGGGTCAGTCTCAAAAGTCTTCCACTGACGACCTGGAAAAATTTCTTGTACGAACCCTAGGTCACGGAGCAAAACCAATACCTATATACCCATGTGCTTGGTCTACCCGGGCTCATAAGAAAGGTGTAAAGGTAGATCAGCCCTCGCTTGGTTTGCACAACGTGATCAACCACAAGCGCAAAGTAAGGGAAGCAACTACAACATGTGAGGTGTCCCCTCCAGGATACCCCTGTGCCAACATCATCATCAACTATTGCTATGCTAAAGAAGCAGTGCCAAAAAATATGCAGTCGGCATTCCAACGACTACATCCGAAGGCACCTAGCCGACAATAACCCAAAAATTAGGTACAAACACAAGAGGAGGAGGAACTACCATTCACCTAATGTTACTCTACTCAGAAGGTCCCTTCCACTGTACGAGGGAGGAAGCCTAGCATCTCAAATCCGTCACTCTCAACCAGTGCATTAAGAAGGCGACTACCAGGAGGACCAGCAAAGGGCCTGCGAAAGGTATCTTCCAAGGTACCCGCTCGAAGAAAAAGCTATCAGACGCTGGGGGTAGTTCTTCCTCAGGATTCCTGAGGGTTGCACAAGCTGGGGGTAGTGATCCCCCGGACCAATACAACAACCCAACATTCCGAGAAGGTAGGGATTCCCAAGAAAAAGACTTCGATGTCCCTGGGGGCGACCACCCTCATCAAAATGACGTAGCCTCCTATGTTGGGGGTAGTACTCTCTCCGAATCTAAGGAGGCGACGCTACCTGATGACTACTCCCGACAAGAATCTAAGACAGAAAGTGTAACATTCACTGCCCCGTCTCTCTCTCCCCATGTGATGAATGTATACATGGAAGGGAACGATCACGAAGGCCCCAGCGACCGATAATGCTTCGAGGCTCTTGAGGCCATGATGTAGATGTTGAGTTCATCAATGCAAGCCCTGATTCAGGCAATACTGGAAATTAAAGCAAACATGGCTTCCCAACCAGCAATGACTTCTAGACAGGCAAGCTTGGACCCTGGGACCAACGCTGAAGGGTGGCAAGGTACACTTGCCTGCGTCCGGCTGCTGATGACGAGGATCTGGTACAACGTCCAAGTTCGTAGGTCCCGTAGTACCTAGAGTCGAGATACAAGCTCAATCAATAAACTATCACGAAGTTGAAATAAGATGTGACACACGTCTAACATTTGCTCAAACTCAGCTACAACTCACATAGACACGAAGCTAGAGGGTGGACCAAGGTTGACCAAGGGGATGTTACATCTAATCCAATTAATCATCGGTACAATATCATCAAATAAATCCTCCATCCTACTATATTTATCACGGTGTTCATCAGTATTTTATGTATAATTGTTCCTCAGATTTTACCTCAGTGTGCACAGATGTTAACATGTACATTCACTATCATCCTCGAAATAAATAATTTATTAAAACCCTTGAATATGTGCACTTACTATGATTTCAAAATAAAACTTCGCCTCGATCCAATTCACTATTGTTATCCACTTCTCAATAGTCGACCAAACCTTAGGTATCACGACATACACTTAATCCACGACCAATATTTCATACAACATTACGTATAAAACCCTAACAATTATCATTTGACATTTAAAACCCAACCTCAACATATATCACCTTTTTAACCAACACATGCATATATTTTAATTCATATTTAAATCATAAATATTTAATTTAGCATTTCACCATTAATGCATATTATAACATATTATTTAAACCTAAAATCCCATATGCATATAATACACTAAAATAAATCTATTTTATTTCATCCATTCATGCATATTATACGATGAAATAAACCCTAAAACTATCTAAGTTATATATAAATGATATTTCATCACACAAGGGGTTGGAGGAGAGAGGCTACCTCGACGGCGGCGGTGATCCTGCCGGTGTTGGCTCTGGTGGACGTCGACTGCGGGTGGGGTTGCTGGTAGTGGTGTTCTCGGTGGAGTTGTTGCCGTCGAGCTCGTCAATGACACGGAGGAGCTCCGGCCAGGAGTTGCTGCTGTCAAGCTCGTCGATGACACGGAGGGGCTCGGTGTTCTCGGCGGTGGTAGAGATGATGATGATTATGATGATGACGACGATGACCGGAGGGGGAGGAGGTGATGGTGGTGATGGTCGTGGAGGTCACGGTAGTCGTGGGGCGGGAATAGGTGGTTGTTAGCCAGAGTGGAGGGAGCTCGGTGGGATCGGGTGCAGTCGGCTCGAGGTAGTTGAAGTCATGGATGGAGGTCGGTTGGCCGACGTAGGGGAGGCCGGGGGTTGGATGCTCGGCTGTAGGGAGGTCAGTGATGGCGGCGGTGGCGGTGAAGAGTGGTGACGCTGATGGTGTGGGGTGATGGAGCTGGTGGTGTGTTATCGACGCTGGCATGCCGGAGAAGAGGTGGTCGGTCGAGGGGAGCAGCTGTGGTCGCTGGAGGTGACGGCCGGAGACAGCGGGTGGTGGGAGTCGACTGCAGTAGTAGAGGTTGAGGCGTAGGAGGTGGTTGCTTGGCCGGAGAAGGTGGCAGCTCGGAGAAGGCAGTGACGATGGTGGTGAAAATGGAGTAATGTGGTCGAGGTGCTCGGAGTAAGCAGTGAGGGTGGTGGTGAAGATGGAGTAAGGTGGTCGAGGTGCTCGGAGTAGGCAGTGAGGGTGGTGGTAAAGATGGAGTAAGATGGTCGAGGTGCTCGGCCGGCCGGAGTAGGGGGGCCGGCCGTGTTTGGTTTAGTTGGAGAAGTAAAGAAGAAGAAGAAGAAAGGAAGAAGAAGAAGAAAGGAAAAAGTGGCTGTGGGTTTTTGTGAGGAGGGAGGAGAGAGAAATGGGGGGATGGGTTCCCTAGGTGTTGGGATTAGGGCCGGCTTGGGAGAAGTGAGGGGTGATGTGATGTTTTATAGGGAGGTGTGTGTAGAATGGGTGGTGAGGATGAGCCCCAAATTTTGAATGGATGGCTCACAATTAATCATGAAGGAATGTACATACAAAGGAGGGAGAGAGGAGAGGTTTGACCGGTCAAGGGAGAGGGGTCTTGTTCATTCGGTCTTGACCAATGAGGTTATGACACATATTACAATATTTGCAAATAAGCCCCTTAATTTTGGGTATTTGCACAAACACATGAAATAATGCAAAATTTATGAGAAAATTGGTGTTTGGTGTTTTGTAGGGTGAGAGGGTGTAGTGTGTTTTGCATGGACTTAATTCATGGGGCATTGGGTTAAGTTAGGATTAAAAATGGGATTAGTCAAAGTTGGTATCCCCAATTAAATTAAAATAAAATGTCATGTGCTCTTAAATTAAATGGGAGCACATGGGATCTCAATTGGAAGCGACACAAGGGTCATGAAAGGTGTAGGCTTGGTGTCAGTCTTAGACCCTTTAATTGGTCCGGCTCAACGGGTTGAGTTGGTGTCTCAAAATTGATGACAACGACACAGGTGCGCGACACAGGATTAAATAATAGAATTTGGATACGGAAAGTTGTGCAATTAAATTAGAGCATAAAGGATTATGATTTTAAGTGACGGAAAAGTCCAGTGCCTAAGTTGGCGTATCAAGTATAGAATGCAACAACTTATTAGAAATTATGGACTGATGTTGGGCGCCGCATATTACAACAATGGTAGGGCGCGCCAAGGGTTTAATTAAAAGATCAGACTTCTACATCCTTAATTCTAAACCTCAAGCATCTGCTGCTAAACCAAAATTTTCTAACCCATAACCAGACTATCTATAGAAATAAATGAGGGAGTTTACACCTGAATCTCCAAGAGAATCATGTCAATACCATTTTGGCCAGATAGCCCACTTGTTGGAAAGTTGTTCTCAAACTGCATTCACATAGATGGTTAAACGACCCACCGGATGTTTACTTTCAGTACTTTATTAGCATGCTTCTATGTATCTTGTTACATCCCTCTGAGGACCTGGTCCCTTTCCAGGTATAGACTTGCAGGATTATCTACAGGAGTACGGACCCGGACCTGACGCTACATTCCAGATTGATGAGATGTTACCTTCAAAGTACCTTTGATTCATCGCAGTTGATGGATATTCTAGTTGCTATTTCTCTTATTGACATTTATCTTATATTAGAGTTTGATCTCTTCTCTCATTTAGTAGTTTTTAGTATAGTCGATTGGCTGTGGATTTGTTTCCATCCGACTATCATTCTTTGATACTTCATATTTGAGATTCAGTTATTTATTTCCTATTTCTTTATTTGTGTTATGGATAAGATATAGATTGCGTGTGGCTTGTGTTGACAGTATATTACCACTTGTTGATTTGATATTCATGTACAGTGTACGTAGGTATCACGATCTTCTAACACATTAGAGTTATCGTATACATACGGCTGGCATGTTGCGTATTCCTAGTCCTATGTATTTTGGGACTAGGGCGTGACATATTTTTGTGGTGGCCCATGCAGGTCCAGGAATATATATTATCTCGGTTACGTTACTGTACCGAACAAGCCTGCGTATAGGAATAGAGTATAGGATCTCATCCACGCTTGACTAAAACTTATCTTCCTTTTCAACTATCCTATTTAAATGCTTGCATCCTCTTTGATTCCTGTATTCCTTCTAATTGTTTCGTCCACCTCTTGCAGAGAGATGGATTTGTGTAGTGGATGTACTGCCGTCGGAGGTGACACACCTTCAGGAGTCAACGGCCAAACTCGATGGGAGGCCTCGACGACTCCTAGACTTCCGGGGCCGGATGGACAGACTCACAATCCAGTTCCATCTGATCTTCCCGCTTCACCTAATGGGATTTTTACAACTTCATCGACACCACAGGATGGCCAGACACAGCTGTTCCAATTCTTCCAAATGATGATGCAGGAACAGAGACAACAGGCGGCCGCACTAGCTATAGAGCAGAGGCAGCAAGCGGCAGAACAGAGGCGAGAATTTCTGGCAGCACTTGAGAGAATGGCTGCACAGGTACCTGTACCAGCCCAGGCACTAATTCCAGTACCACGAGCTAGAGTTGGTTCGGTCAAGAACTTTGTACAGATGGGTCCCAAGCCGTATAAAGGCACAGAGAGCCCAGAGGAGACCACAAACTGGATTACCCACACCAAGAAGTTATTAGAAGCATCACAGCTGCCTACATATCTATGGATGACAGGCGTAAGGATGCAGCTAGATGGTAACACTAACACCTGGTGAGAATCAATGGAGCGCCAGTTGGGTATGTGTCAGACTTGGGAACAATTCTTGGAGTGCTTTGAGAGGAAGTACTTCCCGGACACTGTAAGGGATGCGTTGTATGATCAGTTCCTTCATCTGGAGCAGGAAAACAAAATAGTTGACGAGTATGATGTAGAGTTTAGTCGCCTTAGTAAATATGGCGCTTCCCTGATACCGAATGACTTGGAGAAGGCTAAGAGATTTTACCACGGACTGACTCAGGATCCAACACTATACTAGCTCACTGTCCCGAATCTCTTATGCTGAATTATTAACAGAAGCTAGGTTACAAGAGACCATCAGCAAGGGAAAAGGAGGTCAACTGAAGACACAGCAGGGACCAATAAGGACACAGCAAGGAGGGCCTATCAGACATCCTTTGGCACAGCAGCAGCATAGAGCAGGACCGTACCAGATTCTGGAGAAGCCCCACTGCAATTATTGTGGGAGAGGGTCATATTTTTAGAGACTGTCGGACTCGCTTAGGATAATGTACGAGGTGTGGTTCCGGACAACATATGGTAAGAGACTGTCCAATACAGCAGACATTGACACTTCCACCACCAATACAGAGGCTAGCACTTCCAGCACTGAAGCCAGTTTAACAGATGACTAGACCAGGAGCACCTCGACCCCTAGCAGCCGGAGGATTTCAGCGAGGACAACCGCTACCTACTCAGGAGGATCAGTTCACGAGGGCCAGACATGGACTACCACAGAGGAATGGACAAGCTTTTCACTAGAAGTGGATGACATGGAATATGAGATTGATGTTATAGCAGGTATTACTCTTGCTTTTACTTTTCCTGTTGTGACATTATTTGATACGGGAGCCACCCACTCGTTCATATTGTAAGCCTCTGATTTTTCAAAAATATTAAAATTGGGATTTTTCACAATTTTCTGGGAATTTTCTGTAATTAAAATCAGGGTTTTGAATTATTACATAATTTTTAATTGATAATAAATAATATTAAAATATTATGAAAATAATATTTTTGGGTGTAAAATGGAAAACTGGACTTAGGGTAATTTTCTGGAATTTATTGGGCCCTGGACCTATTTTTAAAACACCTAAAACTATTTATGTAATTATTTATTTAATTACTAATTATTTCTGGATTTTATTATTATTATTATTATTATTATTATTTTTATTATTTTTTTTTATCTAGCCCACGGCCCATTGGGCCGGCCCGGCCCAGTCCCAACGAACCAACCCGGCCCAGCCGACTTACCGGGTCGGGTCGGGTCAGACCCGACCCGCGAGCCGCCCGCGAACCCGTCTCCCCCGTTCACCCCAACCGCCCGAGTCTTCCGGCGGAGCCGCCGCGTCCTCCGGCCGCCACGCCGCTCCGCCAGCTCCACCGCTCGACCCCCGCACCGGCCGCCACGACCCCCCCTCACCTCCGCCCCGCTCGGCAGCCCTCTCCCTCTCTCCTCCTTATAAACCCCCCCCCCGGCCGACGAGCCTCCACCGTCAGCCACCCCAGCCACCTCGCTCGCCCGCCTGACGCCGCCCGCCGCGTCGCCTCCCTCTCCCCGCCACGACGCCGCTGCCACCGCCCGCGGCGCCGCTGCTCGGCCGCCGGACGCCTCCCAGCCTTCTTCCCTCCCCACATCGACAACAACAGCAGCCGCAGGGCGCCTCCGGCCACCCCCGCGCCGCCAGCACCTCGCCGTCGACGACGAGCCGCCAGCCCTCGGCCGCCTCCGGCTTTCCCCGCCGCCCGAGCCGCCGGATCTCCGGCCAAGCACCCCTGAACCCTAACCCTAATCCCAATTCTTCGTGTCGTGTCGGACACGACACGGACACGGAATTTCTGATTTTTCGAGCCTCTTCAGGTACTCGTATCTTGCACTCTGTATCTCCGTTTTCAATTCCGTAAATTGCGTTGGGAAGCCTGTATGACCCTCTCGGTGTCCGGATAAACTGTTCGGGACATCGCGTCCTGTGGTGATCGCACACCGCGACCCAAAAACAGGAAAAACCAGACCCTGTTTCACCCCGGAACTGAGTCCGCCCCGCCAAACGGGATGACTTGGTCGCGTGCGGTCTTCACAGATACGTGCGCTTCGTCGATACGGACGTGTGAGTTTTCGTGGAAGCTGATTCGGGTGTGCGTGCACACCGGAATCAACGCGTATCCGCGGACATCGCCCCGTATCCGCCCTTTCTGCAATTTGCCCTAACTTCGTGTACACTGGTCAGATCGAGACGAAACTTGCGCCATCGGACTCGTAGCGATATGCTGGTCCTGTGGGTCAAGTTTGGTTCGATTCTGAGAACGTTGACGAAATCGCGTGTCGTGGGCCCCACAGGCCCCGCTCGACGGGCGATTTTGTGTTCGGCTCATCGAAATCCAAATCTGGAAGTTCCGTTGGGTTCGTATCAGCGTTCCTGACCTGTTGACACTAAGTTTGGTGAATTTGGAGACCGTTGACCCGGACACGTTTTTCGGTGCAAAGCGGGCCCACCGGCGGACCCCGTTTTGACCCGAAACTGCCGTTTTTGCCCTTGTCTCCAAATTGGACCCAAGGACAGGCGTTTCTAGCTATTTGACATCTTCTGAGCATGATGGTAATGTCTATTTCATCTTTTGGACTCATCTCTGGAATTTTTCCCCGAGAACCATATTAATCAGATCCAAACAACAGGCAAGTACCTGCACTCCAAGTTTAACCTTTATATTGTGATAAATAAATTCTCTGCTTTATTTGTACCATTGATGATTATATGTAGAGTTAGAACACTGGATTTCATGTCTTGAATAATGTATTTCATGTCTTGCTTTCCGTGTCGGATGGGAGAATACTAGGAGGCATGTAGTTTACCCTTCCCCCAGGTCCTGTTACTAGCTGTTGGTACGCGACTGTACCATCAGCCTTATACTTGATTGTTCCTAGTCACTAGTCGTCTATGACGGCCTTATTAGCCTTATAAACCCCTACATGCCAACTATGTATTCTAAATACACAAGTTCACGCACATAGTTCCTGTCTCGTTGCAGTTCTTGTTGTCTTATTACAGTTACATTTCCTGTCACATTTTTTCTGTTTTACTCGTATTTCTGGTTTATAGCAATTAATCATACTTTACTTCTAGTCTTGTTTTATAGCATTATTTCTCAGTTAATTTCACTATTTACTTACGCATATTCTCAACATGATGCTTAGTCAGTTATTTTCTACCTGTCACAAATATTTAGCTTAAATCTTGTTGTGCATTGTGTACTTTGCTCCTTTCCTGACTGGATCTGTTGTTTAGGCGATGATGAGAACCTTGCCCCCACCTATTATGGCCCCTATGAGGCAGCAGGTGATACAGTTGCAGAGCCGGTTCCCACCCAGGAGACTACCCCTGCAGAGTAGTTAGCTTTTAGCTATTTGTTTTCCTTTCATCTTAGTAATCGGGTTTGTCCCCGATTTAATTTCTGGTTTTGTAATAAACTCTGGATCTGTTGTCACTTTCAGTTTATGAAATCTTAGCATTCTTTTCCTGCTATTTTCCTTGCCTATTTAATTATTGTGAATGAGCTAGATTTATTACCTGTGATTATGCCCTAGACAGCGTACTACCGCCGACTCTGCGGCGTAGGCTGGACGTACCCACGCACTCGTGCCCGAACTTCCGGGTGCGGGTCGTGACACATATCTTCTACTTTTATTGCCAAACATAATATTGCCACTACACCTTTACCTAGTTGTGTTAGAATTTTCACCGAAGGAGGAGTTATACCTGTTAGTTGGATTTGTAGATCGTGTCCGGTAGTGATTCATGGCAGGGAGATGAATGCCTCACTCTTAGTCCTTTCTATGCCAACTTTTGATATTGTGCTTGGGATGGATTGGCTAAGCAAGTACCACACTTCTTCGACTATTTTGGAGGAAGCATTCTTTTTAAGGTACCAGGCCAGCCGGAAATTGAGTTTGCACGAGGATCCACAGAAGCCCTTGATGGTGTTCAGCTTGCAATGGATGACGTTATTTATCATACCATCATTTCAGAGTTCCAAGAGGTCTTTCCAGAGGAATTGCCAGGACTACCCCCGGATAGAGACGTAGAATTCTCGATTGAATTAACACCGGGAGCAGTACACATAGCGTTGTATGTTTATATATTGGCGAAGAAGGAGATGGATGAGTTGAAGGCACAGTTGAAAGAATTAGAGGAGAAAGGTTTCATACGACCAAGTGCATTACCCTGGGGAGTACCAGTATTGTTTGTACCAAAGAAGGATGGGTCAGTGCGTATGTGCATCGACTATAGAGCCTTAAATGCAGTTACTGTGAAGAATAAATACCCATTGCCACACATTGACGACTTATTTGATCAGCTTAGTGGAGCCAAGGTGTTCTCGAAGATAGACTTGAGATCAGGATATCACTAGGTGAAGGTACGAAAGCAGGACATCCCGAAGACCGCATTCAGGACAAGATATGGACACTACAAGTTTTTAGTCATGCCATTTGGGTTGACCAATGCTCCAGCTATCTTTATGGACTTAATGAACCGAGTATTCCATCAGTATTTGGACCAGTTTGTGGTCATCTTCATACATGACATACTTGTCTATTCGAAGAGCCACGAGGAGCACGAGAAGCACCTGCGGATTATCTTAGAGACCTTAAGGAGAGAGCAGTTATATACGAAGCTCAGTAAATGTGAGTTTTTCTTGGACGGAGTCTCGTTTCTTGGGCATGTCATTATGGAAGATGGTATTTCTGTTGACCCAGAGAAAATCTCGGCAGTCGAGACATGGCTCGTTCCTAAATCAGCATCGGAGGTGAGGAGTTTCCTTGGACTTGCAGGATATTACCGACGATTCGTGGAGACCTTCTCAAGGATAGCAGCACTTATGACTCGGTTGACGTGCAAGGATCAAGAGTTCGTATGGACCGACGAGTGTCAAGCCGCTTTCGAGGAGTTGAAGAAGCGACTGACCACAGCACCAGTATTGACTATTCCATCAGGATCAGGAGGTTATGTGATTTACAGTGACCCATCAGGAAAAGGCTTGGGATGCGTGTTGATGTAGCATGGCAAGGTGATTGCATATGCATCTAGACAGTTATGAGTACATAGGAAGAATTATCTAACTCATGACTTGGAACTTGCAACCATTGTTTTTGCTCTGAAACTATAGAGACATTACCTATATGGAGAACGAGTGGAGATCTATACAGACAACAAAAGCCTCAAGTATGTCTTCACGCAGAAGGAGCTAAATATGAGGCAACTTCGATGGCTTGAGTTGATGAAGGACTTTGAGATAGGGCTACATTATCACCCGGGCAAGGCTAACGTAGTAGCAGACGTATTATGCCAAAAACTAGCAGCTTACTTCTTAACGACACAGAGGGAATTATTGGAGGATTTGCAAGAGCTTGGCATAGAAGTAATATTACCCGGAGCAGATGGGACATTAGCCAACTTGCAAGTACAGTCATCGTTAGTATAGAGGATCAAGGCAGCTTTGCCCACGGACGCCAGATTCAGGAGATTAAAAGAAAGGACAGACGCCGGAGAGCAGACGGGATTACGTATTCATAATGACGGGACATTACGATGTTGTGATCGTCTATATGTTCCCAATGGAGATATTCGACAGGAGCTGATGGCAGAAGCTCATAGTTCGATATATTCTATTCATCCTGGGGGCACCAAGATGTACCGTGACTTGCGACAACACTTTTGGTGGCATGGAATAAAAAGAGAGATAGCTCGCTTTATCGCCAAATGTCTAGTATGTCAGCAGGTGAAGAGCATCAGAGAACAACAGGACTATTGCAACCACTTCTGATTACTAAGTGGAAGTGGGAGCACATCACTATGGACTTTGTCATGGGTTTTCCAAAGAGTCCAAGTGGGAGAGATGCAGTATGGGTAATAGTGGATCGACTTACCAAGTCTACACATTTCTTACCTTTTAGAGTTGGCCAGTCTACAGAAGCTTTGGCTGACTTATACATGAGGCAAATCATGAGGTTGTACGACATTCCGGTCAGCATCGTGTCAGACAGGGATTCGCGTTTTATATCTCACTTTTGGAGAAGCATGCAGGAGAGTCTTGGGACTCGTCTGAAGTTTAGTACATCTTATCACCCGCAGATAGATGGGCAGTCCGAACGTACTATTCAGACACTGGAGGATATGTTGAGGGCTTGTATGTTGGACTTTGGAGGATCATGGGAGGACCACCTACATCTTGTGGAGTTTTCTTACAACAATAACTATCAAGCGAGCATCCAGATGGATCCGTTTGAAGCATTGTATGAAAGAAAGTGAAGGTCTCCCATGTGTTGGAGTGACGTGGGAGAACGTCATATTCTGGGACCAGAGTTGGTAGTCAACACCGTAGAGACAGTGAAGAAGATACAAGGGCACTTGCGAGCAGCACAAGACAGGCAGAAGCAGTATCGTCGTCCCTTAGAGTTTAAAGAAGGCGATCATGTCTTTTTGAGGATATCACCTACCCGAGGCACTGTTCGATTCGGCGGGCGTGGCAAGTTAAGCCCAAGGTATATTGGACCATTCGACGTGCGAGAGCGAGTGGGAGAAGTGACGTATCGACTTGCACTACCACCTTTATTTGAGGGAGTACATGATGTATTCCACGTGCCGCAACTTAGGCAATATATGGTAGATAGTAGTCATGTTCTCGACCACTTTGAGATCACCATTGGGCCGAGCTTGTCATACCAAGAGCAACCCGTGGGGATCATTGATCGTCGAGAGAAAGTGTTGAGGAACCAGTCTATTCCCTTGGTCCGCGTGGCATGGAAGCATTGCGAGCTAGGAGAATCCACTTGGGAGCGCGAGGACGACATGCGCAAACGTTTTTCGTATCTATTCGTAGATCAAGGTATGAATTTACCTTGTTCATTTCTACCTCACACCATCCTTGATTTTCTATCGTGGCTTAGTTTTAATTTCTAGGACAAATTTTTTATAAGTTGGGTAGAATGTAAAACCCCCAAATTTTCAAGCATTATAATTATTTAATTAATCATTGAATTTATTTATAGTATTTTTAGTTAATTAGAAAATAGAATTTAATTGAATTAATTACCTAGGTAACTACTCATCTAGAATTTATGAAACAAAACTATTATTTTATCTTAATTTATTTTATGAAGAAAATCTTTGTAGAAGGATGATAGATTATTTTTATGTGCTACACAAATTTTTCTAGAATTTTTTTATACTATATATATACATATATAAATAAATAGTAATAATAGATAATAAAATAAAAAGAAAACCTTTTTATAAAATCCTAATCTATTAGACCCTTAAACCCTAATATTAAACCCCTAATCTAATCATCATTAAACCTAAACTAAGCTAATTCCCAGCCCACACACCCGGCCACAGCAACTTCAGCCCGCGAGCACACCTGCGCGGCCCTGGCGACTATCCCCATCCCTACTTCTTCTATATATATATGTCTCCAGTTCCTAAAACCCTGACCCTAAACCTATCCTCCATGACCCGACGCCGACCTGAGACCGCCGCCACCGGAGCACCGCGCAGCCGACCGGAACCATCGCCGCTGACCGGCCCGTCAAAGTCCGTGCGACCGCAACAGCCCGCGCCAGATTCGCAGCGATGACCCCTCCTTCAAGCGTAGTTCCCCGTCCCATCTCACAACCGATTTCTGAACCGTCTTCACCGGTATGATCACGACCTATCCCCTTATCAACTCTGTTAATTAGCTTCCATCGAAGAGCGTTGAACACTAGGTAGAAATTGAGGCCAAGTTGAAGAAAAACCACATCTTTTAAACTGCAGAAAACTGTTTCGACCACCTATGTTTAGAGACTAATATCTTCCACCACTGACATCCAAACTTAAATCTACTTTTTGCTATGTGTAATCAAGATTATTTTTTGATAATTAGATTATTTTATTTTGTGTTAAATTCAGAAATATACTGGATTGAAAATCATAAAAAACTTATTTTCTAAAACTTTAGAAATTGTGATACGGAGCGCACCCTGCCAAACGGGACCACCCCGTCGTGTACCAATTGTACCGAAAGACACGTTTGGTACATCCTGATGTGTGAGCTTTCACGAAAACTGATTTGGACGTGTGTGCGCTGTAGAAGCATGAAAAGAACGCTTGGAAGATCTACGCAGCGTCTTGATACAGAGCAGCATAGGCAGAGGCCTTCAGAGCCATCCAGCGTAAAACAGGATTCTTCATCGCCTCCATGGCGTAAAACCCAGCCGCTCTCAAAGCAGCGTTAAAGCGTACGAGAAATGCTTCGTATTCCCGAAAAGAAACTGTCCAGTCACGCAGTAAATCTGACCTCTGACTCCTGACAAAAAGTGCTGCACAGCTACCCAAACGACGGCTGGAAACGGGGGCAGGCCCCTCAGGACGCGCTCCATAGTATGATGGCGGATCTCAGCATTTAATGCAGAGGATTTGGTTAAAATATCACCAAACTGGCGCTTACTAAAAAACCACCGGCATAAACTGCTCTTTCGCGTGAAAAGAGAACACGCTGCCTTGTTTTACACAGGCAAACATGGGCTGTTTTTCGCTCCGCAGAAGATAAACCGCCTGCCACGTCAAAAGCTGCACTTCGTACAGGGCTCAAGGCACGTCTCTCCGCCAAAGCACACAGAGCGGTGACAGTGTCCCCTCGAGGGACGTCTCTCCGCCAAAGCACACAGAGCGGTGACAGTGTCCCCTCAAGGCACGTCTCTCCGCCAAAGCACACAGAGCGGTGACAGTGCCCCCTCAAGGCACGTCTCTCCGCCAAAGCACACAGAGCGGTGACAGTGTCCCCTCAAGGCACGTCCCTCCGTCAAAACGCACAGAGCGGTGACAGTTTCCCCTCAAGGCACGTCTCCGCATTTAATGCACAGGATGATGGCAAATCTCTGCCAAAGATTTGATCTCCAGAAGCCGTAATTCCGGCTAAAGATGTCCACATCAGCACCCTGGCACGGTACGCAGCGGCTTCTATGCCCATTCAGGATCTGTGCTCCTACGGCTTCCGCGCCCCCTTAGTCTCTACGACTGCTCGGCTTCCACGCCTACTCGGCTTCTATGCCTGTTCGACTTCTATGCCTGCTCGGCTTCCACGCCTAGTCGGCTTCTATGCCTGTTCGGCTTCTATGCCTGCTCGGCTTCCACGCCCCCTCAGTCTCTACGACTACTCGACTTCTATGCCTATTTGGCTTCTACGCCAAGGTGACAGACATTTGGCTTCTACGCCAACCTCTTCTACACAATGGATACCTACCTACGTGGCTTTTACACCGTGATCTTAGTAGCAATTGTACGCGTTGTGTCCCCTTAGTTGGACCCGCGTCACACGCTCATTCAAAAGATCATCTATACGTAGGTATTGGTTACTTTAACCGTTGTGTAAAAGGGTGCTGTACTTTCCACTCCTCGGTTGTTACACCGATGGAGTGGTCACTGTCACCAAAACTCTATAAATAGAGACCCCTATCAATGGGGAACAAGGTCGACAATTGGGAAGATCGAACCAGGTCGGAGAAGTTGGCCAAGAATACCAATATCAGATCAAAGCTCAAAACTTTAAAAGAAGGATCGAACAAGGTCACCGAATCGGAGATCAAGAGGGAGAGACAGAGAGAGAGAGAGAGAGAGAAGAATACAGAGCTCAGGCAAGGAATAGGGAGCGACGACCTTCAGCATCGCGCATCCACCCTCCTTCGCAACCTCCGAAGCTGCATCCTGTCTTCCACGGCACTTCTTCAACATCGTGTAGTCCAAGGGCTAAAGTGATCGACCGCAGATCAGACACCTATAGCAATTTATACCCAGATTAAATAAATTGTACTCCCGCATCCTCGTATAGGATCGAATTGTACAAGTTTGTTTGTAAACCAAAGGGCACGGGTCTCGTATAAACCCTGTCATTGAAATACACTTTCATTCTTTCGTTTAATACCACAAACAAGATGGCGACTTGGGTAGAATGTAAAACCCCCAAATTTTCAAGCATTATAATTATTTAATTAATTATTGAATTTATTTATAGTATTTTTAGTTAATTAGAAAATAGAATTTAATTGAATTAATTACCTAGGTAACTACTCATATAGAATTTATGAAACAAAACTATTATTTTATCTTAATTTATTTTATGAAGAAAATCTTTGTAGAAGGATGATAGATTATTTTTATGTGCTATACAAATTTTTCTAGAATTTTTTATACTATATATACATATATAAATAAATAGTAATAATAGATAATAAAAGAAAAGAAAAAGAAAACCTTTTTATAAAATCCTAATCTATTAGACCCTTAAACCCTAATATTAAACCCCTAATCTAATCATCATTAAACCTAAACTAAGCTAATTCCCAGCCCACACACCCGACCACAACAACTTCAGCCCGCGAGCACACCTGCGCGGCCCTGGCGACTATCCCCATCCCTACTTCTTCTATATATATATGTCTCCAGTTCCTAAAACCCTGACCCTAAACCTATCCTCCATGACCCGACGTCGACCTGAGACCGCCGCCATCGGAGCACCGCGCAGCCGACCGGAACCATCGCCGCTGACCGGCCCGTCAAAGTCCTTGCGACCGCAACAGCCCGCGACAGATTCGCAGCGACGACCCCGCCTTCAAGCGTAGTTCCCCGTCCCATCTCACAACCGATTTCTGAACCGTCTTCACCGGTATGATCATGACCTATCCCCTTATCAACTCTGTTAATTAGCTTCCATCGAAGAGCGTTGAACACTAGGTAGAAATTGAGGCCAAGTTGAAGAAAAACCACATCTTTTAAACTGCAGAAAACTGTTTCGACCACCTATGTTTAGAGACTAATATCTTCCACCACTGACATCCAAACTTAAATCTACTTTTTGCTATGTGTAATCAAGATTATTTTTTGATAATTAGATTATTTTATTTTGTGTTAAATTCAGAAATATACTGGATTGAAAATCATAAAAAACTTATTTTCTAAAACTTTAGAAATTGTGATACGGAGCGCACCCTGCCAAACGGGACCGCCCCATCGTATACCAATTATACCGAAAGACACGTTTGGTACATTCTGATGTGTGGACTTTCATGAAAACTGATTTGGACGTGTGTGCGCGTCTAAATCAACCCGTATCCGTAAAAAGTCTCCGTATTGTGACTTTTACAAAACACTGCACCATTTTGTGTACGATCGTCGGAATGCGACGAAACTTATGCCATTGGATTTATGGTATCACACTGGTCCTGTGACCTAAGTTTCACATGATTCTGAGATAGTTGACCAAGCTGCCTATTTGCGGGCCTAGGGTTGACTTTTAGGGCGAATTTGTGTTCGGCTCACCGGAATCCAAAATTGGACATACAGTTGAGTTCGTACTGACGTTTAGAATTTGTTTGACCTATAATTTGTTCCATTTAGAGACCTTTACCTCTAGCACACTTTTCGGTGCAAAGTGGGCCACATGTGGACCCCTAGTTTTGCCCGAAATTACCGTTTTGCCCTTGTGTCCAAATTGGATGAAAGGGTAGTATTTTTTAGCTATCTTGCTGATTCCGGGAATGTTGGTGATATTTATTTCAGCATCCGGAGACGTTTATTCGGAGGCCTTAGTTTCTGATCCTGTGTACTTGACGTTTGGACGCTTACACTATACAGATTGCTTGCCAAGCAAGTATACCTTGCCATTGTACTATGATTTATATTTCATATGATGCATGTATTTTATTTTTTCTCATTTAGTTCATATATTTTAACTGCTATATAAACAGCGCGTCCAAGGATAACTTGGGTGCAACGACGGTGGCGTCGTATTCTATTTTTATTATATATATGCATGTTGACCTAGTTTATGAGACTACCCCATTATCATGAGGCATTTTTATGTTTCATTGGCCATGACAGTGTTATTACACGAGTGTGAGTCTCATATAGGACACAGATTTGCATACTCGGCTGGCCACTGGTACATATAGGATGTGCAATGGATAGTGATAACTGCTGATAGAAATTGCATGCTAAAAGACCTGACAGTTATTTAGAGGTTTCATCGTTTCATCGATGTGACATGCTTAGAGCATGGGGTGAGGAGAACAACAAGTAAGACGTTTGGGCTCCTTTGCACTTTCCTTGTGTAACCCGTACGCTCCGTCGGAGATGTGCGGTCATGATGACCCCTATATATTACCTGGCGGCCTCTGAGGTTCAAAATACGTCATGCTTTATAGGCCCCTGAATCTCCAAGAGAATCATGTCAATCCCATTTTGGCCAGATAGCCCACTTGTTGGAAAGTTATTCTCAAACTGCATTCACATAGATGGTTAGACGACCCATTGGATGTTTACTTTCAGTACTTTATTGGCATGCTTCTATGTATCATGTTACATCCCTCTGAGGACCTGGTCCATTTCCAGGTATAGACTTGCAGGATTATCCACAGGAGTACTGACCCGGACCTGACGCTTCATACCAGATTGATGAGGTCTTACCTTCAGAGTACCTTTGATTCATCGCAGCTGATGGATATTCTAGTTGCTATTTCCCTTATTGACATTTATTTTATATTAAAGTTTGATCTCTTCTCTCATTTAGTAGTTTTTAGTATAGTCGATTGGCAGTGGATTTGTTTCCATCTGACTATCATTCTTTGAAACTTCATATTTGAGATTCAGTTATTTATTTCTTATTTCTTTATTTGTGATGTGGATGAGATATAGATTGTGTGTGACTTGTGTTGACAGTATATTACCACTTGTGGATTTGATATTCATGTACAACATACATAGGTATCACGATCTTCCAACACATTGGAGTTAGCGTATACATACGGCTGGCATGTTGTGTATTCCTAGTCCTACGTATTTTGGGACTAGGGCGTGACAAGAAAACACATGAAACCCATAAAAAGCTCTAACTTAAAATATAGATCTACTCATATTCATCCACAAAAACCGAAACCTCCTAGTTCTAAACATGTGAAGAATCACCCAACAAGCATAATGGACTAATAATATGGAGGGTTTCTCCATCTCTCATACAAGGTATACTTGCCTAAATGAAAAAAATGAGGAGAAATAAGAGAGTGGGGGAAGAGAGAGAAGTTAGCTTATATAACTAGGGCTTGAGGTTTAGACCATGGGTTCAACTCATGACCAAACCAACCCAAACAAATAAACCATGAACCACATTAACCAAAGAATGGGTCTAGTCTCCATGCAACCTAATAAACAAGCAAGCATGAAATAATATGTTCCAAATACATATATCAGGAATAAGGAGTGATAGATACGATGATACAGAGATATAAATGACCTCTAGACATCTTATAGGTATTCGAGTCGGACAAGTATCTAGTTGAATATGTAGCTGGTCATTGTCACGTGGCCTGGTCCCATGTATTTTGGGACTAGGCCGTGACATAAAAATTTAGCACATACGATAATGTTACTATTTTTTTTGCTTGAAGATGCACTTCTTTCCTTTTTATAATTTATTACTAACAACAAATTATCTTCAACACCTTGTTAAATAGGTATGTCTTGCTAAAATTATGCTTGTACAAGTTATGTTATTATTCTGAGCCACCCATTTTATGAAAATTGAAATTTTCACTTGTAATATGTATTGTAGAACATAAAAATGTAACCTAAAGTACTTGCATTGATACTATGAGGAAGAGGCATCGAATGTTAATGTTATAACTTTTATGGAGGTGGTGGTGAATGCAAGAACTCCACAAAGGTGATGCAGAGCTTCATATTGAAGAGACCAGAGCAAAATATTTTCGATTTTAATCTGCCTTGACTCGGCACCTGTCGAAAACCTTTTGCTCGTGATCTCTTCAATATGAAGCTCTGCTTCACCTTTTGCTCTACTTTCTTCTCTGGTAGAATACGCGAAACACTAATTAAAATGCTTTTAGAATGTCCATCTAATTTTGTCTACTCATCTAATTATGTCTGTATGTTTTATTTTATGATGCAGAATAATCCACATCCACCAAGCAATGAATCTTTACTTGGTTGATCATACGTGGATGCACAATCGACAACACAAGAGCAGGATTGGTCCGAGTAATTAATTTAAGGCAGATATTAAAGTAATTCTTATGTATAGCACAAGTAAACCCGATTATATGGATTACCCAAAAATTAAGTGTCCATGTGCTCGTTGTTGAAATAGACGTTACGAAGAAGTGACGATTGTGAGGGAGCAGCTGACCCTTAAGGATTTTGTACGTGATTACAACTTGTAGGCATCGTAAGGTAAAATTTGTGCAGAAAGGCAATCTGCATTTATTGAGGATGTTTCCACGAATGTTGCTACGGATGACGATGTAGAGTATGTTGAATATGAAGACCTTAACCTGGCAAGAACTAGAGCAAAAATGATATGTTCTGAGACTTCTTCTGAATTATTGGTAGTGATGCGCTTGTTGAACATAAAGTCCGATTTTATCTTATCGCAAGCCTGCTATGATCGGATCATACAATTGGTTAATCAGATAATTCTTAAAGGGTCTAAAAAGCTCCTGGAAACTTTTACAAATCGAAGATGATAGTCCGACATCTCGGACTAGAGTACAAAAAGATATATTATTGTCGCAATAGATGCATGTTGTATTGTAAGAAGAATAAGGATAAGAAAGATGCACAGTCTGCCATACAGATCGTTAAAGCAAGTTTGAAATAAAGGAAAGTCATCCAGAGCAACAAAATGATGTCCATACAAGTACATGCATTACTGACCGGTCACAAAGTGGTTTGTAGAGAATATAAATATTCACGAATACAATATAACACATAATGTAGCATAGCGAGAAACATAAAAAGGATGATGGAGAATTATCTCACCCTTGCGATGAAGAGGCGTAAAAGCTTTTTTATCGATATTATACAAATTTTTACACTAAGCCTAGAAATATTCGATTGGTGCTATGTTCTGATGGCTTTGCTCCTTTCGGCCAGTCAGGATCTCAGTAATGTTTTGGTCGATGATTCTTATCTCTTAAAATCTACCATCGTAGATGTGTATAAAGACTCCTTATATTTTCTTAACATATTTCATACCCAGTCCCAAAAATTCCACGAAGAACATCGATATTGGTGGATAAGCTGAAACAGTTTTGGCAGTTCGATATCACAACCTATGAATATATTTTAAGAAAATAAAATTTTTAAATGAGAGCTTCACTTATATGTATTATCAATAAATTTTTTATGCATATGGTATATTATCGGGATGGAGTACCCATGAAACTGAGGCTTGTTCGATATGTATGGAAAAGAGTAAGGTATTCCATCTTAAGCATGGAAATAAAGCTTTATTTTTTGACTGTCTTCATAAGTTTCTACCTGCGTCACTGCCTTGGAGAAAGAATAATCAGATATTTAGAGCTACTAAACAAGAATTATCTCATCCACCAACGAGATTAATGGGATACGATATTTGGAAAGTAGAGAATTTGTCGACTGTAGTAGAAGATCCAATATCGAACAATCATGTCGAAGGATTTGTGCTAATAGCTTAACAAATCCACTAGATCCCCTTTGTAATAAGTTTAACTGTAGACACTTGCATATCTCTTCCATGTCTTATCTTGCTTTGGTATTGTCCTTCGTCTTTCTCTTAGTATTCATAATGGTATTAAAAACATTATCAAGCATATTCTTTTATATATGTATGACATCAAGATTTTGCCTTATGTAAACCCCCTGAATTTTCAAATTTATTAAATCTTGGATTTTTCCCTATTTTCTGGAATTTTCTGGGAATTTTCTGAAATTAAAATCAAGGCTCTTAATAATTAAATGATTTTTAATTGTTAATAAATAATATTAAAATATCATGAAAATAACATTTTTGAGTGTAAAATAGAAAATTGGACTTAGGATAATTTTTCTGGATTTTTCTGGACCTCAGAACTATTTTTAAATGCCTAAAAACAATTTTTATTAATTAATTAACTATTTATTTATTTATTTATTTTTTATTATTATTATTATTATTATTATTATTTTTATTTTTATTATTTTATTTTACCTGAGCCCAGCCCGCTAACCCGGCCCAGCCCCAACCCGCTACCGGGTCGGGTCGGGTCAGACAGACCCGACCCGCGAGCCGCCCGACCCGCCTAACCCGGTCTCCCCACGACCCCGCGTCCAGCGTCGGCCGCCGCGCGCAGCGCCGCGCGTTCCGCGCCCTCGCCCCCACGTCGCCCTCGCCCTCCGCCGTGATCGGCCACCCCTAACCGCCTCTCCCCCTTTATAAACACCGCCCCCCTCTTCTTCTTCCTCCTCCAACCACCCTAACCCTAACGCCGGCAGCCTCCTCCACTGCTCCTCCTCCGACCACCGCCTAGCGCCGCCGCCTTCGCCTCGCCCCAGCCCTCTCCTCCACTGCCCCTCTCCGGCGCCACCCCCTCGACCTCCAGCAGCAGCAGCTGCCCTCCCCTCGAGCGCCCCTTGCCGCCAGCAGCTCCGGCCGCCGCCGCCTCGAGCCGCCGACCACCGGCCAGCTCCCCAGCCCCCGGCCAGCCGTCCCAGCCTCTCTCCGGCGTGTCTCCGCCGTCCTCGCCGCCGGCCAGCAGTGTCCAAGCCCTAACCCTAACCCTAGTTCTGTTTCCGTGTCCGACACGAGTTGGACACGACTCGACCCTGATTTTCGGGTCCCCTTCAGGTGCGTGTAACTTTTTGTTCGTAGCCCCATTTTCAATTTCGTAAATTGCGTTGTGAAGCCTGTATGACCCTCTCGGTGCCCGGACAAACCGCTCGGGGCATCGCGTCCTGTGGTGATCGCACACCGCGATCCAAAAACAGGAAAAACCAGACCCTATTTCACCCCGAAACTGAGTGCGCCCCGCCAAACGGGACGACTTAGTCGCGTGCGGTCTTCACAGACACGTGCGCGTCGTCGATACGGACATGTGAGATTTCGTGAAAGCTGATTCGGGTGTGCGTGCACACCGAAATCAACGCGTATCCGCGGACATCGCCCCGTATCCGACTTTTCTATAATTCGCCCTAACTCCTTGTACACTCGTCAGATCGAGACGAAACTTACGCCATCGGACTCGTAGCGATACGCTGGTCCTGTGGGTCAAGTTTGGTTCGGTTCTGAGGACGTTGACGAAATCGCGTGTCGTGGGCCCCACAGGCCCCGCTCGACGGGCGATTATGTGTTCGGCTCATCGGAATCCAAATCTGGAAGTTCCGTTGGGTTCGTATCAGCGTTCCTGACCTGTTGACACTAAGTTTGGTAAATTTGGAGACCTTTGACCCGAACACGTTTTTCAGTGCAAAGCGGGCCACCGGCGGACCCCGTTTTGACCCGAAACTGCCGTTTTTGCCCTTGTCTCCAAATTGGACCCAAGGATAGGCATTTTTAGCTATTTGACATCTTCTGAGCGTGATGGTAATGTCTATTTTAGCTTTTGGACTCATCTCTGGAAATTTTCCCCAAGAACCAAATTAATCAGAACCAAACAACAGGCAAATACCTGCACTTCAAGTTAAATCTTTATATTGTGATAATTAATTCCTTGCTTTACTAGTACCCTTGATGATTGCACCTAGTATTAGAAATGCTGGATTTCTATGTCTTGAATATTGAAGTTCCTGTCTTATTTTTCATGTCGGGTGGGAGAATACTAGAAGGCATGTAGTTTACCCTTCCCCTTGTCATGTTTAATAGCTGTTGCTACGCAACTGTACCTCAGCCGGATCTTGATTTTCCCTGTTTAATAGCCGTTCATGACGGCTAGATTAGCCTTATAAACCCCTACATGCCAACTATGTATTCTAAAAACAAACACAAGTTCACACAGATAGTTTCTGGTCTTGTTACATATATCTTGCTGACTGTTGTAGTTTTATTTCCTGTCTTATTTATTTCTGCTTTCTCATATCCCTGTTTACAGCTTTAACTTTGAGATAATGATGTTCTGTTATGCAGTTTCTCAACCTGATATTCAATATTTAATTGTCATAAATATTTAGTTTAACCTTGTTGTGCACTGTGTACTTTGCTCCTTTCTTGACTGGATCTGTTGATTTAGGCGATGATGAGGACCTTGCCCCTACTTATTATGGTTCCTATGAGGGTACTGATGATACCTATGAGGAGCCAGAACCCACCCAGGAGACCCCTGCTGCAGAGTAGCTAGTAGTAGCTATCTTTTATTTCTGTTTCTTATCCTATTAATCGGGTTTGTCCCCGATTTCATTCTGATTTTCTGTACTAAACATTTGAATCTGTTGTCACATTTATTTTAATTGCAAATCTTAAGTTTCTGTTCTCATTATTATCTTGCCTATGTTAATTGTGAATGAGCTAGTTTAGTAAATATGGATTTGACCTAGACAGCGTACTACCGCCGACTCTGCGGCGTAGGCTGGACGTACCCACGCACTCGTGCCCGAATTTCCGGGTGTGGGTCGTGACACGTTTTTATGGTGGCCCATGCAGGTCTATCCTTAAATAGGGTAATACCCTAGGACAGGGTATGGAATATGTCACGACCAGCACCCGGAAATTCGGGCACGAGTGCGTGGGTACGTCCAGCCTACGCCGCAGAGTCGGCGGTAGTACGCTGTCTAGGTCAATCCATTATTTGCTAACTAGCTCATTCACAAATAACATAGGCAAGATAATAATGAGAAGGAAACTTAAGATTTCAACTGAAAATAAATGTGACAACAGATTCAAATGTTTTAGTACAGAAATTCAATATTGAAATCGGGGACAAACCCGATAAATAAGATAAGAATATAAATGAAAGATAGCTACTATTAGCTACTCTGCGGCAGGGGTCTCCTGGGTGGGTTCTGGCTCCTCATAGGTATCATCAGTCCCCTCATAGGGACCATAATAAGTAGGGGCAAGATCCTCATCATTGCCTAAATCAACAGATCCAGTCAGGAAAGGAGCAAAGTACACAGTGCACAACAAGGTTAAACTAAATATTTATGACAATTAAATATTGAATATCAAGTTAAGAACTGCATAACAGAACATCACTATCTCAGAGTTAAAGCTGTAAGCAGGAATACGAGAAATGCAGAAATAAATGAAACAGGAAATGAAACTACAACAGCCAGCAAGAAATATAACATGGCCAGAACTATCTGTGTGAACTTGTGTTTGTTTTTAGAATACATAGTTGGCATGTAGGGGTTTATAAGGCTAATCCGGCCGTCATGAACGGCTATTAAACAAGGGAAATCGAGATCCGGCTGAGGTACAGTCGTGTACCAACAACTATTAAACATGACAAGGGGAAGGGTAAACTACATGCCTTCTAGGTATTCTCCCACCCGACATGAAAAACAAGACAGAAAACTCCAATATTCAAGACATAAAATCCAGCATTTCTAACACTAGTTATAATCATCAAGGGTACATGTAAGGCAGGGAATTAATTATCATAATATATAAAGATTAACTTGAAGTGCAGGTACTTGCCTGTTGTTTGGATCTGATTAATATTGGCTCTCGGGGGAAAATTCTAAGGATGAGTCCAAAAGCTGAAATAGACATTACCATCACGCTCAGGATATGTCAATTAGCTAGAAACGCCTGTCCTTAGGTCCAATTTGGAGACAAGAGCAAAAACAGCAGTTTCGGGTCAAAACGGAGTCCGCCGGTGGGCCCGCTTTGCACCGAAAAACGTGTCCGGGTCAAAGGTCTCCAAATTCACCAAACTTAGTGTCAACAAGTCAGGAACGCTGATACGAACCCAACGGAACTTCCAGATTTGGATTCCGATGAGCCGAACACAAAATCGCCCGTCGAGCGGGGCCTGTGGGGCCCACGACACGCGATTTCATCAACGTTCTCAGAATCGAACCAAACTTGACCCACAGGACCAGCGTATCGCTACGAGTCCGATGGCGCAAGTTTCGTCTCGATCTGACGTGTGTGCACGAAGTTAGGGTGAATTGCAGAAAAGGCGGATACGGGGTGATGTCCGCGGATACGCGTTGATTCCGGTGTGCACGCACACCCGAATCAGCTTCCATGAAAACTCACACGTCCGTATCGACGATGCGCACATATCTGTGAAGACCGCACGCGACCAAGTCGTCCCGTTTGGCGGGGCGTACTCAGTTCCGGGGTGAAACAGGGTCTGGTTTTTCCTATTTTTGGATCGCGGTGTGCGATCACCACAGGACGCGATGTCCCAAACAGTTTGTCCGGACACCGAGAGGGTCATACAGGCTTCACAACGCAATTTACGGAATTGGAAACAGAGCTACGAGGCGAAAGTTACACGTACCTGAAGGGGACCCGAAAATTCAGGGTCGAGTCGTGTCCGACTCGTGTCGGACACGGAAATTGGGAATTAGGGCTAGGGTTAGGGTTCAGGTGGATTTCGGCCGTGGACGGCGGGGACTGGCCGGAGAGGCATCGGCGAGGGCGGGGGACGGTTCGCCGAGGGGCGGCGCGGCGTCCACGGGGGCGGCGGTGGCTCAGGGCGGCCAGTCAGCGGCGGTTGGAGCTGCTCGTGCTGCTGCTGCGGTTGCTGTGGGAAGCCGGAGAGGGGAACGACGGAGACGGTCGGCTGAGGGGATCGTCTGCGGGGGCCGGAGGGTGGAGGAGGAAGCCGGTCGGGGCGGAGCTGGGGCGAGGTGTCCGGTGGCGAGGTGGGGGCGAGTGGGTCGAAGGGGACGGCCGGGGTCGGGGTTTATATAGGGAGGAGAGAGGGGAACTGGGGCCGAGGGAAGCGGTGGGGTGGCGGAGAAAGCGGCGGCGTGGCGAGGCGTGGGAGCGGAACGCACGGCGCTGCGCGCGGCGGCCGGCGCTGGACGCGGGGACGTGGGGGCTGGGGGAGACCGGGCTGGCGGGTCGGGCTGCGGCGGGTCGGGTTCGGTTGAACCCGACCCGACCCGATAGGGTAGGGTCTGGGCTGAGGGAGCGGCTGGGCCGGGCCGCGGCCCAATGGGCCAGGGCGGCCCGCGGGAAAAAATAAAAAATAAAAATAATATTAATAATAAATAAATAAATAGATAATTAATTTAAATAATTAATTAAATAGTTATTAGGCATTTAAAATATGTCTGAGGCCCAGAAAAATCCAGAAAAATTATCCTAAGTCCAATTTTTCATTTTACACCCAAAAATATTATTTTCATGATATTTTAATATTATTTATTGCCAATTAAAAATCATTTATTAATTGAAAACCTTGATTTTAATTACAGAAAATTCCCAGAAAATTCCAGAAAATTGGGAAAAATCCAAGATTTAATAATTTGAAAATTCAGGGGGTTTACAACCTACCCAACTAACAAAAATTTCATCCTTGAAATTTAAGAATAACAAGGCACGAAAGGAAAGGCCGAGAAATAAAATATACCTCAGGGTTCAAAAAGATAGGGGTATCGCTCTCTAATCTCGTCTTCTCGCTCCCAGGTGGATTCGCCGGGAGAATGGTGCTTCCAAGCTACGCGAACCAGGGAGATAACCTGGTTCCGCAGAACCTTCTCCGATCGATCCAGTATCTCCACGGGTTGCTCTTGGTAAGTCAAACTTGGGCCTACTTCAAGCTCTGAGTGATCCAAAATGTGGCTGGGGTCTGACACGTACTTTCTCAGCTGCGACACGTGGAAGACGTTATGTACTCCATCCAGAGAGGGTGGCAATGCCAGTCGGTATGCCACTTCTCCGATTTTCTCCTGAATGCCAAAGGGTCCAATAAATCTTGGGCTGAGTTTTCCACTCCTTCCGAACCTAATGGTGCCACGTGTCGGGGAAATCTTCAAGAACACCAGTTCTCCAACCTTTAACAAAGTCATAATCAAGTCTTAGTTCCATAATCAAAATGTTTAAATTGACTTGAATTTTATAAATTTAATTACCTCAAATTCCAAGGGCCTTCGGTGGCTATTTGCCCAATGTTGTTGCCTGTCTTGAGCCACTCGAAGTCTGTCCCTTATTTGCTTTACCTTCTCAGCTGAATCGATCACCATCTCTGGTCCTAGCAGGGCTCTTTCTCCAACGTCGTCCTATGATAGCGGGGTACGACATCTTCGTCCATACAGAGCTTCAAATGGAGTCATCTCAATACTTGCCTGGTAACTGTTATTATAAGAGAACTCCACCAGATGTAGATAGTCTTCCCAGGATCCTCCAAAATCCAGAACATATGTACGGAGCATATCTTCAAGTGTCTGGATTGTACGTTCCGATTGTCCGTCGGTTTGGGGATGATAAGCTGTGCTGAATTTGAGTTGAGTCCCCAAGCTGGCTTGTAAGCTCTTCCAGAAGTGAGAGGTGAATCTTGAATCTCGGTCGGAGACAATACTTACTGGAACTCCATGCAGCCGGACAATGTGTCTGATATATAAATCTGCCAGCTTTTCTGTAGATAGCCCCACTTTGAAAGGTAGAAAATGTGCAGACTTGGTCAGTCTATCTACTATCACCCAGATTGCATCCTTTCCACTAGGTGTCCTTGGAAGTCCGGAAACAAAATCCATTGTGATATGTTCCCACTTCCACTCCGGAATGGGTAGTGGTTGAAGCAATCCTCCAGGTCTTTGTCTTTTTGCCTTGACTTGCTGGCACACTAAACAATGAGATACGAACCTGGCTACTTCTCTTTTCATGCCATGCCACCAAACATGCGTCCTCAGGTCCTTGTACATCTTGTTGGCTCCCGGATGTATAGAGTATTGCGATCGGTGCGCCTCTTGCATAATTTCTTCTCTTATGTCTCCTTGAGGTACACATAATCTATCGCCATGCCTCAGTGATCCATCTTCATGAATTCTGAATTCTTCCACTAATCCAGCTTGCACTTGACCTCGAAGGCTTCGCAGGCCTTCGTCTTGAAACTGAGCCTCCTTGATCTTGTCTATTAAAGTAGACTGAATCTGCAAGTTCATCATTTGGCCTTCTTTTCCTGGGATGATTACTTCAATACCTAAACTTTCCAAGTCCTCTAGCAGGTGTCTGTCCATAGTCAAGTACATCGCCATAGGATACCTGCTTAGAGCATCAGCAACTACATTGGCCTTCCCAGGATGATATTGAAGGGTGATATCAAAGTCTTTCATTAGTTCCAGCCACCTTCTTTGCCTCATGTTCAGCTCTTTCTGAGTGAAGATATATTTTAAATTTTTATGGTCTGTAAATATTTCCACCCTTTCTCCATAAAGATAATGCTTCCATAGTTTAAGAGCAAAAATGACAGCTGCCAATTCTAAATCATGAGTTGGATAGTTCTTTTCATGGGGTCGAAGCTGTCTAGAGGCATATGCTATTACTTTCTTGTTCTGCTCCAAAACACAACCTAGACCTTTTCCGGAAGCATCACTATAAATAGCGAAACCTCCGGTTCCAGAGGGTAAGGTCAGAATAGGGGCAGAAGTCGGTCTTTTATTCAATTCCTCAAAAGCATGCTGACATTTATCGGTCCAGGTGAACTCTTCGTCCTTCCTTATTAATTTTGTCATGGGCTCCGCAATTCTTGCAAAATCCTTCACGAACTTCCGATAGTAGCCAGCTAGTCCCAGGAAGCTTCTAATCTCTGCTACCGAGTCTGGAGTGGGCCAGGATTCTACTGCAGCTATCTTCTTAGGATCTACTGCTATTCCATCTCCAGTCACAATATGTCCCAAGAATTCTACTTTGTCTAGGAAGAAAGCACATTTAGATAATTTTCCATAAAGTTTTTCCTTCCTCAAAGTCTCCAATGCTAACCTCAAATGTTCTTCATGTTCTTCGGGGGTCTTGGAGTAGATCAAAATATCATCAATGAAGACCACTACAAATTTGTCTAGATATTTCTGAAATACTTTGTTCATCAAGTTCATAAAAACTGCTGGAGCATTCGTCAACCCGAACGGCATTACTAAGAATTCGTAGTGTCCATTTCGGGTATTGAAAGCAGTTTTAGGGATGTCTTCCTTTCTCACCCTTACTTGGTGGTAACTAGATCTTAAATCAATCTTGAAAAAGACCCGAGCTCCACTCAACTGATCAAATAAGTCATCTATCCTGGGCAGGGGATATTTATTCTTGATTGTTAAGGCATTCAAGGCCCTATAGTCAATACACATTCGGGATGTTCCATCCTTCTTGGGCACAAATAATACTGGAGCTCCCCAGGGTGAGACACTAGACCTAATGAAGCATTTGTCTTCTAGTTCTTTGATTTGCTCATTTAGTTTTATTATCTCCTTCTTGTTGATTCTGTAGGGATTTTGAGATACTGGTGCTGCTCCTGGCACTAAGTCAATAGAGAATTCAACTTCTCTGTCTGGGGGTAGGCCTGGGAGATCTTCAGGGAAGACATCAAGGTATTCAGAGATGATAGGTAGTGGCACTTCTTCTGTTATTAGGGCTCCACAAATTTTGTTATTACCCATTTCTCTAGAACCTCTAGCAAATTCAAATTCTGACTTGTCAGGGGGCCTGAAGATTACACTACCTCTGTGGCAGTCTATAGTAGCATGATGTTGACTTAACCAATCCATACCCAGTATAATGTCAAAACTGGGCACTGGCATTACAAGTAGTCTAGCATACAGTTCTCTTCCACATAATGTAATAGGACAATTGTTACAGGCATCACTAACCGGGATGATTCCTCCCCCGGTAATGATCTTATAATAATTCCTAAGGGGTTTAGTGATTAAGCTATGCTTCATAAGAAAATCTACTGACATGAATGAATGTGAAGCTCCAGAGTCAAATAGAGTAATAGCTGGTATTGAATTTATAAGCACAGAACCTGTGATCACGTCTGCTGTGGCCTCAGCTTCTTCCAGAGTCATTGCATAAGCACGGCCTTGCTGCGGTGCACCCCTCTGTTGCTGCTGGTGCTGAGCAAAGCGTTGTTGTTGTGTTGGAAGTGGGGGTCCCCTCTGTTGTACTGCTGGGGCCCTGGCCTGGGCTGGAGCCTTGGGTGCAGCGGTGCGTCCTTGAGCAGCTGGACAGTCCCTCATTTGGTGCACTGCTGAGCCGCAGTAAAGGCAGGCACCTAGCCTCTTCCTGCAGACTTGCCAAGTATGACCTGGTTTTTGGCAAAAGTTACAAGCAGCAGCTTGTTGGTTCTGTCCCTGAGCCTGGTGTTGGGGTGCTGGAGCTCGAGGGAGAGGACGCTGAGTTTGCTGCGGGGCCCTCTGCTGTTGTTGCTGTTGTTGTTGTTGAAAAGGGCGTTTGTTGGGTCCTACATTTCCGGTATCTCTTTCCCGCTTCAGTTTATGCCCCATATCTCTCTCTACGCCTTGTGCCACGCTCAGGATTTCTTCATAGGTACGAGCTCGGCTGGTGGTGACAGCAAGGCGAATATCCGGAGACAGCCCCTTCTTGAATCTACGGGCTCTGTCCTCCGGGGTACGAACCATGTACTCCGCAAAGTGGCTTAACCTGCTAAATTCAGCAGTATATTCATCAACAGACAGGTTACCTTGTTCCAGTCTCTCGAATTGGCTTTCGAGAGCTTCCCGAGCCACTTCGGGGTAGAATTTCTCCTTGAATAGTCTCTTGAAGTCTTCTCAGGTGATGTCAGGAGCAGATAGTTGGGGTTCATCTCTGAACCAGGTTCGAGCAATATCGAACAGTTGCAGGCTTGCGGACTCCACTTTGAGGTCATCAGGGACCCGGGCAGTCTTCAGGAGTCTCTCGACATTCTCTATCCACTCATCGGCATAGAGAATGCCCTCAGTTCCGTAGAATTACAGGGGTCGAAGATTCTTGAAGTCTTTGGCACTCCATGGCCTCTTGAGTGACGACTCCTGGGACTTAAGAGCTTCTGAGAGGCTGGTCCGCAGAAGTGCAGTCTGTTCTTTCTGGGATTCCACCAATCCCTGGAACACTCCAAGTAGCTGTGCCCCATCCAGAGTAACGGCCGGAACAGATGGAGGCGGCGGGAGTGCAAGAGTCTCGGGCACATTCTGTTCAGCTGGTTCTGATGTGCCTCCTACTGTGTTCCTGGTCTGGACCATTCTGAAAGATTAAGGGATAGGAAGATCAGAATAGAATACTTGGAAATTAAAGGCGATAGGAAAATTGAGCAGCAAAGATATCAAGAATTGAAATAAGGACCCTATACTGTGAATGAGCTTTTTTTTCCTAGAATCCTCAATTTTATTCCATATCCTGTCCTAGGGTATTACCCTATTAAGGATGGACCTGCATGGGCCACCATAAAAACGTGTCACGACCCGCACCCGGAAATTCGGGCACGAGTGCGTGGGTACGTCCAGCCTACGCCGCAGAGTCGGCGGTAGTACGCTGTCTAGGTCAATCCATTATTTGCTAACTAGCTCATTCACAAATAACATAGGCAAGATAATAATGAGAAGGAAACTTAAGATTTCAACTGAAAATAAATGTGACAACAGATTCAAATGTTTTAGTACAGAAATTCAATATTGAAATCGGGGACAAACCCGATAAATAAGATAAGAATATAAATGAAAGATAGCTACTATTAGCTACTCTGCGGCAGGGGTCTCCTGGGTGGGTTCTGGCTCCTCATAGGTATCATCAGTCCCCTCATAGGGACCATAATAAGTAGGGGCAAGATCCTCATCATCGCCTAAATCAACAGATCCAGTCAGGAAAGGAGTAAAGTACACAGTGCACAACAAGGTTAAACTAAATATTTATGACAATTAAATATTGAATATCAAGTTAAGAACTGCATAACAGAACATCACTATCTCAGAGTTAAAGCTGTAAGCAGGAATACGAGAAATGCAGAAATAAATGAAATAGGAAATAAAACTACAACAGCCAGCAAGAAATATAACATGGCCAGAACTATCTGTGTGAACTTGTGTTTGTTTTTAGAATACATAGTTGGCATGTAGGGGTTTATAAGGCTAATCCGGCCATCATGAACGGCTATTAAATAGGGGAAATCGAGATCCGGCTGAGGTACAGTCGTGTACCAACAGCTATTAAACATGACAAGGGGAAGGGTAAACTACATGCCTTCTAGGTATTCTCCCACCCGACATGAAAAACAAGACAGGAAACTCCAATATTCAAGACATAAAATTCAGCATTTCTAACACTAGTTGTAATCATCAAGGGTACATATAAGGTAGGGAATTAATTATCACAATATATAAAGATTAACTTGAAGTGCAGGTACTTGCCTGTTGTTTGGATCTAATTAATATTGGATCTCGGGGGAAAATTCCAAGGATGAGTCCAAAAGCTGAAATAGACATTACCATCACGCTCAGGAGATGTCAATTAGCTAGAAACGCCTGTCCTTGGGTCCAATTTGGAGACAAGGGCAAAAACGGCAGTTTCGGGTCAAAACGGGGTCCGCCGGTGGGCCCGCTTTGCACCGAAAAACGTGTCCGGGTCAATGGTCTCCAAATTCACCAAACTTAGTGTCAACAAATCAGGAACGCTGATACGAACCCAACGGAACTTCCAGATTTGGATTCCGATGAGCCGAACACAAAATCGTCCGTCGAGCGGGGCCTATGGGGCCCACGACACGCGATTTCGTCAACGTTCTCAGAATCGAACCAAACTTGACCCACAGGACCAAGGACCAGCGTATTGCTACGAGTCCGATGGCGCAAGTTTCGTCTCGATCTGACGTGTGTGCACGAAGTTAGGGTGAATTGCAGAAAAGGCGGATACGGGGTGATGTCCGCGGATACGCGTTGATTCCGGTGTGCACGCACACCCGAATTAGCTTCCACGAAAACTCACACGTCCGTATCGACGATGCGCACGTATCTGTGAAGACCGCACGCGACCAAGTCATCCCGTTTGGCGGGGCGTACTCAGTTCCGGGGTGAAACAGGGTCTGGTTTTTCCTGTTTTTGGATCGCGGTGTGCGATCACCAAAGGACGCGATGTCCCGAACAGTTTGTCCGGACACCGAGAGGGTCATACAGGCTTCACAACGCAATTTGCAGAATTGGAAACAGAGCTACGAGGCGAAAGTTACACGTACCTGAAGGGGACCCGAAAATTTAGGGTCGAGTCGTGTCCGACTCGTGTCGGACACGGAAATTGGGAATTAGGGCTAGGGTTAGGGTTCAGGTGGATTTCGGCCGTGGACGGCGGGGACTGGCCGGAGAGGCGTCGGCGAGGGCGGGGGACGGTTCGCCGAGGGGCGGCGCGGCGTCCACGGGGGCGGCGGTGGCTCAGGGCGGCCGGTTAGCGGCGGTGGGAGCTGCTCGTGCTGCTGCTGCGGTTGCTGTGGGGAGCCGGAGAGGGGAACGGCGGAGACGGTCGGCTGAGGAGATCGGCTGCAGGGGCCGGAGGGTGGAGGAGGAAGCCGGTCGGGGCGGAGCTGGGGCGAGGCGTCCGGTGGCGAGGTGGGGGCTAGTGGGTCGAAGGGGACGGCCGGGGTCGGGGTTTATATAGGGAGGAGAGAGGGGAGCTGGGGCCGAGGGAAGCGGTGAGGTGGCGGAGAAAGCGGCGGCGTGGCGAGGCGTGGGAGCGGAACGCGCGGCGCTGCGCGCGGCGGCCGGCGCTGGACGCGGGGACGTGGGGGCTGGGGGAGACCGGGCTGGCGGGTCGGGCTGCGGCGGGTCGGGTTCGGTTGAACCCGACCCGACCCGATAGGGTAGGGTCTGGGCTGAGGGAGCGGCTGGGCCGGGCCGCGGCCCAATGGGCCAGGGCGGCCCGCGGGAAAAAATAAAAAATAAAAATAATATTAATAATAAATAAATAGATAATTAATTTAAATAATTAATTAAATAGTTATTAGGCATTTAAAATATGTCTGAGGCCCAGAAAAATCCAGAAAAATTACCCTAAGTCCAATTTTTCATTTTACACCCAAAAATGTTATTTTCATGATTTTTTAATATTATTTATTGCCAATTAAAATCATTTATTAATTGAAAACCTTAATTTTAATTACAGAAAATTCCCAGAAAATTCCAGAAAATTGGAAAAAATCCAAGATTTAATAATTTGAAAATTCAGGGGGTTTACAGAATAAGATTGAGGATTCTAGGAAAAGCTCATTCACAGTATAGGGTCCTTATTTCAATTCTTGATATCATTGCTGCTCAATTTTCCTATCGTCTTTGATTTCCAAGTATTCTATTATGATCTCCCTATCCCTTAATCTTTCAGAATGGTCCAGACCAGAAACACAGTAGGAGGCACATCAGAACCAGCTGAGCAAAATGTGCCCGAGACTCTTGCACTCCCGCCGCCTCCATCTGTTCCGGCAGTTACTCTGGATGGGGCACAGCTACTTGGAGTGTTCCAGGGATTGGTGGAATCCTAGAAAGAACAGACTGCACTTCTGCGGACCAGCCTCTCAGAAGCTCTTAAGTCCCAGGAGTCGTCACTCAAAAGGCCAGGGAGTGCCAAAGACTTCAAGAATCTTAGACCCCTGGAATTCTACGGAACTGAGGGCATTCTCTATGCCGATGAGTGGATAGAGAATGTCGAGAGACTCCTGAAGACTGCTCGAGTCCCTGATGACCTCAAAGTGGAGTCCGCAAGCCTGCAACTGTTCGACATTGCTCGAACCTGGTTCAGAGATGAACCCCAACTATCTGCTCCTGACCTCACCTGGGAAGACTTCAAGAGGCTATTCAAGGAGAAATTCTACCCCGAAGTAGCTCGGAAAGCTCTCGAAAGCCAATTCGAGAGACTGGAACAAGGTACCCTGACTGTTGATGAATATACTGCTGAATTTAGCAGGTTAAGCCATTTTGCGGAGTACATGGTTCGTACCCCGGAGGACAGGGCCCATAGATTCAAGAAAGGATTATCTCCGAATATTCGCCTTACTGTCACCACCAGCCGAGCTCGCACCTATGAAGAAATCCTGAGCGTGGCACAAGGCATTGAGAGAGATATGGGACATAAACTGAAACGAGAAAGAGATACCAGAAATGCGGGACCCAACAAACGCCCTTTTCAACAACAACAACAACAGCAGAGGGCCCCGCAGCAAACTCAGCGTCCTCTCCCTCGAGCTCCAGCACCCCAACACCAGGCTCAGGGACAGAACCAACAAGCTGCTGCTTGTAACTTTTGCCAAAAACTAGGTCATACTTGGCAAGTCTGCAGGAAGAGGCTAGGTGCCTGCCTCTACTGCGGCTCAGCAGCGCACCAAATGAGGGACTGTCCAGCTGCTCAAGGACGCACCGCTGCACCAAAGGCTCCAGCCCAGGCCAGGGCCCCAGCAGTACAACAGAGGGGACCCCCGCTTCCAACACAACAACAACGCTTTGCTCAGCACCAACAGCAACAACAGAGGGGTGCACCGCAGCAAGGTCGTGCTTATGCAATAACTCTGGAAGAAGCTGAAGCCATAGCAGACGTGATCACAGGTTCTGTGCTTATAAATTCAATACCAGCTATTACTTTGTTTGACTCTGGAGCTTCACATTCATTCATGTCAGTAGATTTCCTTATGAAGCATAGCTTAATCACTAAACCCCTTAGGAATTGTTATAAGATCATTACCGGTGGAGGAATCATCCCGGTTAGTGATGCCTGTAATAATTGTCCTATTACTTTATGTGGAAGAGAACTATATGCTAGGCTACTTGTAATGCCAGTGCCCAGTTTTGACATTATACTGGGTATGGATTGGTTAAGTCAACATCATGCCACTATAGACTGCCACAGAGGTAGTGTGATCTTCAGGCCCCCTGACAAGCCAGAATTTGAATTTGCTAGAGGTTCTAGAGAAATGGGTAATAACAAAATTTGTGGAGCCCTAGTAACAGAAGAAGTGCCACTACCTATCATCTCTGAATACCTTGATGTCTTCCCTAAGGATCTCCCAGGCTTACCCCCAGACCGAGAAGTTGAATTCTCCATTGACTTAGTGCCAGGAGCAGCACCAGTATCTCAAAATTCCTACAGAATCAACAAGAAGGAGATAATAGAACTAAATGAGCAAATCAAAGAACTAGAAGACAAATGTTTTATTAGGTCTAGTGTCTCACCCTGGGGAGCTCCAGTATTATTTGTGCCCAAGAAGGACGGAATATCCCGAATGTGTATTAACTATAGGGCATTGAATGCCTTAACAATTAAGAATAAGTATCCCCTGCCCAGGATAGATGACCTATTTGATCAGTTGAGTGGAGCTCGGGTATTTTCAAAGATCGATTTGAGGTCTGGTTACCACCAAGTAAGGGTGAGAAAGGAAGACATCCCTAAAACTGCTTTCAATACCCGGAACGGACACTACGAATTCTTAGTAATGCCGTTCGGGTTGACGAATGCTCCAGCAGTTTTTATGAACTTAATGAACAGAGTTTTCCAGCCATACCTAGACAAATTTGTAGTGGTCTTCATTGACGATATTTTGATCTACTCCAAGACACCCGAAGAACATGAAGAACATTTGAGGTTAGCATTGGAGACTTTGAGGAAGGAAAAACTTTATGGAAAATTATCTAAATGTGCTTTCTTTCTAGACAAAGTAGAATTCTTGGGACATGTTGTGACTGGAGATGGAATAGCAGTAGATCCTAAGAAGATAGCGGCAGTAGAATCCTGGCCCACTCCAGACTCGGTAGCAGAGATTAGAAGTTTCCTGGGACTAGCTGGCTACTATCGGAAGTTTGTGAAGGACTTTGCAAGAATTGCGGAGCCCATGACAAAATTAACAAGGAAGGATGAAGAGTTCACCTGGACTGATGAATGTCAGCATGCTTTTGAGGAATTGAAGAAAAGGCTGACTACTGCCCCTATTCTGACCTTACCTTCTGGAACCGGAGGTTTCGCTATTTATAGTGATGCTTCTGGAAAAGGTCTAGGTTGTGTCTTGGAGCAGAACAAGAAAGTAATAGCATATGCCTCTAGACAGCTTCGACCTCATGAAAAGAACTATCCAACTCATAATTTAGAATTGGCAGCTGTCATTTTTGCTCTTAAGCTATGGAAGCATTACCTTTATGGAGAAAGGGTGGAAATATTTACGGACCATAAAAGTCTAAAATATATCTTCACTCAGAAAGAGCTGAACATGAGGCAAAGAAGGTGGTTGGAACTAATGAAAGACTTTGATATCACCCTTCAATATCATCCTGGAAAGGCCAATGTAGTTGCTGATGCTCTAAGCAGATATCCTATGGCGATGTACTTGACTATGGACAGACACCTGCTAGAGGACTTGGAAAGTTTAGGTATTGAAGTAATTATTCCAGGAAAAGAAGGCCAAATGATGAACTTGCAGATTCAGTCTACTTTAATAGATAAGGTCAAGGAGACTCAGTTTCAAGACGAAGGCCTGCGAAGCCTTCGAGGTCAAGTGCAAGCTGGATTAGTAGAAGATTTCAGAATTCATGAAGATGGATCTCTGAGGCATGACGATAGATTATGTGTACCTCAAGGAGACATAAGGGAAGAAATTATGCAAGAGGCGCACAGATCGCAATACTCTATACATCCAGGAGCCAACAAGATGTACAAGGACCTGAGGACGCATGTTTGGTGGCATGGCATGAAAAGAGAAGTAGCCAGGTTCGTATCTCGTTGTTTAGTGTGCCAGTAAGTCAAGGCAGAAAGACAAAGACCTGGAGGTTTGCTTCAACCACTACCCATTCCGGAGTGGAAGTGGGAACATATCACAATGGATTTTGTTTCCGGACTTCCAAGGACACCTAGTGGAAAGGATGCAATTTGGGTGATAGTAGATAGACTGACCAAGTCTGCACATTTTCTACCCTTCAAAGTAGGGCTATCTACAGAGAAGCTGGCAGATTTATATATCAGACACATTGTCAGGCTGCATGGAGTTCCAGTAAGTATTGTCTCCGACCGAAATTCAAGATTCACCTCTCACTTCTGGAAGAGCTTACAAACCAGCTTGGGGACTCAACTCAAATTCAGCACAGCTTATCATCCCCAAACCGATGGACAATCGGAACGTACAATCCAGACACTTGAAGATATGCTCCGTACATGTGTTCTGGATTTTAGAGGATCCTGGGAAGACTACCTACATCTTGTGGAGTTCTCTTATAATAACAGTTATCAAGCAAGTATTGAGATGACTCCATTTGAAGCTCTGTATGGACGAAGATGTCGTACCCCGCTATCATGGGACAACGTTGGAGAAAGAGCCCTGCTGGGACCAGAGATGGTGATCGATTCAGCTGAGAAGGTAAAGCAAATAAGGGACAGACTTCGAGTGGCTCAAGACAGGCAACGACATTGGGCAAATAGCCACCGAAGGCCCTTAGAATTTGAGGTAATTAAATTTATGAATTCAAGTCAATTTAAACATTATGATTATGCAACTAAGACTTGATTATGACTCTATTTTAAGGTTGGAGAACTGGTATTCTTGAAGATTTCCCCGACACGTGGCACCATTAGGTTCGGAAGGAGTGGAAAACTCAGCCCAAGATTTATTGGACCTTTTGGCATTTAGGAGAAAATTGGAGAAGTGGCATACCGATTGGCATTGCCACCCTCTCTGGATGGAGTCCATAACGTCTTCCACGTGTCGCAGCTGAGAAAGTACGTGTCAGACCCCAGCCACATTTTGGATCACTCAGAGCTCGAAGTAGGCCCAAGTTTGACTTACCAAGAGCAACCCGTGGAGATACTGGATCGATCAGAGAAAGTTCTACGGAACCAGGTTATCTCCCTGGTTCGCGTAGCTTAGAAGTACCATTCTCCCGGCGAATCCACCTGGGAGCGAGAAGACGAGATTAGAGAGCGATACCCCTATCTTTTTGAACCCTGAGGTATTTTTTTCGGCCTTTTCCTTTTGTCCCATTGTTATTCTTAAATTTCGAGGACAAAATTTTTGTAAGTTGGGTAGGTTGTAAACCCCCTGAATTTTCAAATTTATTAAATCTTGGATTTTTCCCTATTTTCTGGAATTTTCTGGGAATTTTCTGAAATTAAAATCAAGGCTCTTAATAATTAAATGATTTTTAATTGTTAATAAATAATATTAAAATATCATGAAAATAATATTTTTGGGTGTAAAATGAAAAATTGGACTTAGGGTAATTTTTCTGGATTTTTCTGGACCTCAGAACTATTTTTAAATGCCTAAAAACATTTTTTATTAATTAATTAACTATTTATTTATTTATTTATTTATTATTATTATTATTATTATGATTATTATTTTTATTATTATTATTTTATTTTACCTGAGCCCAGCCCGCTAACCCGGCCCAGCCCGCTAACCCGGCCAAGCCCCAACCCGCTACCGGGTCGGGTCGGGTCAGACAGACCCGACCCGCGAGCCGCCCGACCCGCCTAACCCGGTCTCCCCACGACCCCGCGTCCAGCGACGGCCGCCGGGCGCAGCGCCGCGCGTTTCGCGCCCTCGCCCCCACGTCGCCCTCGCCCTCCGCCGTGATCGGCCACCCCTAACCGCCTCTCCCCCTTTATAAACACCGCCCCCCTCTTCTTCTTCCTCCTCCAGCCACCCTAACCCTAACGCCGGCAGCCTCCTCCACTGCTCCTCCTCCGACCACCGCCTAGCGCTGCCGCCTTCGCCTCGCCCCAGCCCTCTCCTCCACTGCCCCTCTCCGGTGCCACCCCCTCGACCTCCAGCAGCAGCAGCTGCCCTCCCCTCGAGCGCCCCTCGCCGCCAGCAGCTCCGGCCGCCGCCGCCTCGAGCCGCCGACCACCGGCCAGCTCCCCAGCCCCCGGCGAGCTGTCCCAGCCTCTCTCCGGCGCGTCTCCGCCGTCCTCGCCGCCGGCCAGCAGTGTCCAAGCCCTAACCCTAACCCTAGTTCAGTTTCCGTGTCCGACACGAGTCGGACACGACTCGACCCTGATTTTCGGGTCCCCTTCAGGTGCGTGTAACTTTTTGTTCGTAGCCCCGTTTTCAATTCCGCAAATTGCGTTGTGAAGCCTGTATGACCCTCTCGGTGTCCGGACAAACCGCTCGGGGCATCGCGTCCTGTGGTGATCGCACACCGCGATCCAAAAATAGGAAAAACCAGACCCTGTTTCACCCCGGAACTGAGTGCGCCCCGCCAAATGGGACGACTTGGTCGCGTGCGGTCTTCACAGACACGTGCGCGTCGTCGATACGGACGTGTGAAATTTCGTGGAAGCTGATTCTGGTGTGCGTGCACACCGGAATCAACGCGTATCCGCGGACATCGTCCCGTATCCGACTTTTCTGCAATTTGCCCTAACTTCTTGTACACTCGTCAGATCGAGACGAAACTTGTGCCATCGGACTCGTAGCGATACGCTGGTCCTGTGGGTCAAGTTTGGTTCGATTCTGAGGACGTTGACGAAATCGTGTGTCGTGGGCCCCACAGGCCCCGCTCGACGAGCGATTTGTGTTCGGCTCATCGGAATCCAAATCTGGAAGTTCCGTTGGGTTCGTATCAGCGTTCCTGACCTGTTGACACTAAGTTTGGTGAATTTGGAGACCTTTGACCTGGACACATTTTTCGGTGCAAAGTGGGCCCACCGGCGGACCCCGTTTTGACCCGAAACTGTCGTTTTTGCCCTTGTCTCCAAATTGGACCCAAGGATAGGCGTTTCTAGCTATTTGACATCTTCTGAGCGTGATGGTAATGTCTATTTCAGCTTTTGGACTCATCTCTGGAAATTTTCCCCAAGAACCAAATTAATCATAACCAAACAACAGGCAAGTACCTGCACTTCAAGTTAAATCTTTATATTGTGATAATTAATTCCCTACTTTACTAGTACCCTTGATGATTGCACCTAGTGTTAGAAATGCTGGATTTCCATGTCTTGAATATTGAAGTTCCTGTCTTGTTTTTCATGTCGGGTGGGAGAATACTAGAAGGCATGTAGTTTACCCTTCCCCTTGTCATGTTTAATAGCTGTTGGTACGCGACTGTACCTCAGCCGGATCTCGATTTTCCCTGTTTAATAGCCGTTCATGATGGCCGGATTAGCCTTATAAACCCCTACATGCCAACTATGTATTCTAAAAACAAACACAAGTTCACACAGATAGTTTCTGGTCTTGTTACATATATCTTGCTGACTGTTGTAGTTTTATTTCCTATCTCATTTATTTCTGCTTTCTCATATCCCTGTTTACAGCTTTAACTTTGAGATAATGATATTCTGTTATGCAGTTTCTCAACCTGATATTCAATATTTAATTGTCATAAATATTTAGTTTAACCTTGTTGTGCACTGTGTACTTTGCTCCTTTCCTGACTGGATCTGTTGATTTAGGCGATGATGAGGACCTTGCCCCTACTTATTATGGTCCCTATGAGGGTACTGATGATACCTATGAGGAGCCAGAACCCACCCAGGAGACCCCTGCTGCAGAGTAGCTAGTAGTAGCTATCTTTTATTTCTGTTTCTTATCCTATTAATCGGGTTTGTCCCCAATTTTATTCTGATTTTCTGTACTAAATATTTGAATCTGTTGTCACATTTATTTCAATTGCAAATCTTAAGTTTCTGTTCTTATTATTATCTTGCCTATGTTAATTGTGAATGAGCTAGTTTAGTAAATATGGATTTGACCTAGACAGCGTACTACCGCCGACTCTGCGGCGTAGGCTGGACGTACCCACGCACTCGTGCCCGAATTTTTGGGTGCGGGTCATGACACCTTATCAGATTGTCTCTACTACCATAAGGTAAATTTCAGAAGATACTCTGCTTGGTCCAATTATGGCTATGCCATTAACATTAAGCATGAAAGAAAGATTGATAACATACAACTATATTGCGGATTTACAATTTTTTTATGGAATATTTTGAATCCGTCTAGATGCATTGATCTCAATGAATGCAAACTTACGGGAATAAAGAGTCATGACAGCCATGTGTTTAGAAGAGCCATGACTGTCAAGTGAGAAAGACTACTAAATGTATTAGAATTTATATTATAAGTTCTAATAACATTAAGTATTAGAATTTATATTATAAGTTAGAATATTTGAAACAACCTAGACTAATTTTAAGATCTTAGGATATTAAGCATGTATCATTCTATAGGCTATGTTACAATCTCTATAGACTGAGACTGCTACTCCGGCCACTCAGTATGGGTGGCTGAGAGTATTGCGGAGTCTTTACCCACATCTACGGCCGCTCCCACGCCCGCTCAAACAACCAAACTTTTTATAAAGGCCGTTGGTGGTTTTCCTACATCTACGGCCGCTCCCATTCCCGCTCAAACCAACAACATTTTTATAAAATCCGCTGGTAGGAGAGGGAAAGGCGAATGCATCTATGTTGTCGGATCCTTTGCGATACATATATCGATCATCTCGAGACCTCCAATATTGGTTCCTTCTTCTTCTTCCCTGTCTTCGGATGTATACGTGCAGATATCGTAGCTTGTTACATTGATAACCATATTGTAGGCCAATGTGGCAGTGATACAAGAGTCTATTAGCACCATACATGTTACTATTGTGGTCCCAATGACTGTACCTGTTAGTGACGCTTCTCTAGACACTTGTGCTGCAATAACAGATGTTGGTCCCTCTGCTTCTTCTGTTGTTGCCTCTGCTTTTCCCGGTGCCCCTGTGGTATCTCCTAGCATTTTGCTGAATCTTCTGAGTTTGGTTCCATCAGATGTGTTGAGTTAAATACCACCTTATGTAGTAAGCTCAATTCCTTCGGAAGTCTTGACTCGCCTACTAGTTTAGAGATAAACACCAGACAATTAATTTTGATTTTGGAGATTTCTATGTTGTTGTGAGCTGTATGTACTACCAGATTGTATTCATTATTGTTATGTACTATTTATTATATATATTAACATGTGGATGTTATGTATTTATTCACTAGTGTTGTGATATAATTTTGTCATAATTTATTTGTTTGTGTTTATTTGCATGTGAATTTTATTTGTATTCTATTATGTATTGTATGGTTCTAGCATCCATTTTGTGTCGCTGAAGATCCGATCAGGCAAAAATTCTATATAGGGTTGCGTTGGGTGTCTATATACTATGATTGCTGTGATTGAACATGTTATATAGTAAGTATATGCTATGAGTGCTGTGATTCAAATTAATTTTCTCAGTTCTGTCCAGCTAAGTGACGGCTAAGCGACGACTTGGTGACGACCAGTGATGTCTATGCGACGCCAAGGTGAAGTATACCATCGTTGCTAACTGAGAATTCTCAGGTGAGCGATGCCTGCATAACATACGACGACGTATGTGTGACTCTTAGGCGACATATTTATAAGTCGCCCAGTCGTCGCCCAAATGAGTATCAAACTAATTCCAGTATCAAAAACTAATAGACGTCGTCGGTGCATTACAAACTAGACGTCAGTTGTGACACTTTTGCATAACTAAATAGTTATTACATCCAGTGGAGAGCTGGCCGCTAGTGTATCACTGAGTCGTTGCCAAACTAGTCCATAGCTAGGTAGACTAAAAGCCATCACTGATTCGTGCGTCGCCAAGTAGTCGAAGAGTTGTCGAAGGTTCAACTGCCAGGTAATGGAAGCATGATATCGACAAACCAACTACTACTCTGTTAATCTTTCCTATATATGTCGTCAATATGCCATTAATGCTTTTTGCTGAGATCTCGATGATGGATCCTTCCGCCGCTAAATGCCTATATTTTTGTGGTGTTTGCTTCTCCTTGTAGCCCTTATTCTCTCTCTTTCAAGCAAAATAGTTCTACTTGATGTGGCCCTTCTTATCATAATAGTAACACTCAGAGTCCTCGTACCGACTTGGACTTTCCTTTACTCTTGTCTCTCCCACAGTCTGAATCTTTGCTTTTACTCCTGCCTCGGCTCTCTGAAACAAGCACATCTGAATGAGATATAGATGTAGATGAAACGCCTTGATATTTTCTCCACATCTCTTTATTCAATATCCTATTCTTAGATAACTCCAAACTAACCACATCTTCTAGAGCATAAGTGATCATGCACACTCGTACAGTCTTCTACGAGTGTGGCAATGTACATATCAACTTAAGCCTGTGTACTTCATCATCGAATTTTACTTCCATGGAGGATAAATGGTCAACCACGTCCTAGAACTCACTCAAAGAATCCGTAATAGATGAACCATCCTTGTGCCTAAGATCTATCATATGTCGGACCAGGAATAATTTATTTTTTATGGTCTTCTTCGCATACAAGGATTCCAGTTTCTCCCACAATATCTTTGTGTGCTGAATATTGGCGATGTGATTATACACATTCTCGTCCATGAACTGCCTGATATACCCAAACACCTGTATATGCTCAAAATTTTAGGCCTTATCAAATTTTTCACTGGGCTTCTTGAAAGCAAATATCGAAAGATGTAGCTTCTTGATGAACATCAAATTTTTATCTTGCTTCATCAATAGTGATAATTGGAACCATTTAGACTTTTCATGTACACTGGCTTCGCATCTATTTCTTCTATTCGGCTTGATTGTCAACTCTTGACACGTAGCAACATTGTAACCAATGTTATAAATTGTGCTAGGCGGATTCGGTTCATTTTTGGGATGACTAGCACCTGGGGAGCCTAAGCGCCGAACTGATTTTTTTTTTTTTTTTGATGTTGAGGTTTGTTTCTCATACTCTGTTTATATCTCATACTCTGTAACAACTTATATAGTTTTTTAACTAATATGAGTTTTATTTCTTCTCTCTCTAAACATCTTTTGTTCCATTATAGGGTTTACAAGGAGGGTTCAAACTTCAAACACTTATAGATGACTACATTGTTACACAATAAAATCATTGGATTATGAACAATCTGTCAAAAAGATAGCTTCATTGTATTCATTTTACGGTACTTTTGTAAATAATATTTTAACAATTGTAATTTGTGTGTTTGTTTATGTAATTACTAATTAATGAATAACTGAATAAGCATAGAGTCCTTGTAGCCTGCTGCTTGTGGGGAATGAAATCTAGTTAGAACCTTAGAAGCAAAACATCCAAAAAAGGAGTCTTGTTTTACTCAGCACCAGTGTAGATTTTACAATATTGTTTAAAGAAAATAATAAATATAGAAGCTTGAAAGTTCAAATATTTAGAAAATTGGAAATGTCACATGCTCGGTTTATCTGTCTAACTATCATGACTCATGAATCATGAAAAGTCCAACTAAGCTAAAATCAAATAAGATGACAGTATATTGAAACTAGTAACTACAAACAAAATAATTCTTGGAAGTAAAAATCAAAGAAGATGAAGACATGAAGTAAACTGCTGTAACTGCAGTCTGAGAATGAAAGGATCCTCACCTGTACATTATAGTCCTGGTCCTCCTGGATCGACAAATATATGCTGATTTGGTGCTTATATAGTCATGGATGCCTGATATAAAGGTCATTGCAAGAAGAAAGAGTGAGATTCAACAAAAGTTATATATTAGACCACTTATTAGACATCAGATCAAGGGAAAAAGCGATGACAAGTTTGCACCTGTGACAAGTGTAGCCCATTGGAGGGGTCATCCTTGCAAATCCACGTTGAACTTTATTCAACCAAAGGACCAAAATCACACAGATCACATATGCCAATATAACAAAAACAAATTAATAACATCTTTGGCAAAGCCAAAAGTACATGCAAAAGAGGGATTATAATTTATAAGTCATTCTTATATCATAGAAAAAGGCTGAAGGATAGTCACCAAAATAGATTCACTAATGTGTATCATATGTTTCACAACAGATTCACTAAAATGCTAAAATATTCAGTCACAAGATTCACAACTACCAACAAAGTAACATCCACAATTAACATTAAAACATATCCAAAAGCACCAAAACATAACATGTCTAGCATGATTATAATTTCTTAGTTCTAAACATCGAACTCCTTCTCTCCATAATCTTCCAACACATGCTCTTCATCGGACTCAAATTCAACATTGATTGTATCCTCCTCATCTTCTGATTCAAAATTATTTTCATGAAGTTACCTCACTCTAGAACTTCTATGGAGTTGTAGCATTTCATCAGCTCCGGATGCATCACCGACCGTTTGCCAAGTAAGACCAGTTCCAGGCTCAACTTTATTATCATCACCCCCGTCAACAATCCATTCCTGTGCACTACTAGCATCACTTGCTAGTAGCACATCAACTTTCTTCTCTTGCTCCCTTTTGTGCTTGTTCGTCAATTTTGCATTAAATTGGACATAAACTAGATTGTTCAATCGATTGACATCTAGTCTATTCATTTTCTTCGTATGTATCTACAAAAGTCAGTAAGTGGTTAGAACAAGATTAAATATGTGAAGATATTAAGATAATAAAATAAATATTTTAATCGATGATAATGAACACTACGAACCCCTTCAAAAGTGCTCTAATTTCTTTCACACCAAGATGAACTAGTAGTTAACTACAAGATTCTTCTAGCAAACTTTTGTAAATTAGGCGTTTGATGTCCCAAATTTAACCACCAGTTTGCTGCTTAGAATAATGAAGATAAAGTAGACAATTAATAACAGTTTCAATTCAACATCTCATCCAGTTTCAATTGCAGTTTGTGTACATAAAAAAATGCATTCAGTTTGGGACAAAGCAAAAAAAAAAAAACCAAGCTTATATACTACATTCTTATATTCTGCATAAGCTTAAAAATGCATGCAGAAGCCAACTTTCTGCACCTTATATTATGCATAAGCTTTAAAAGATGCATGCAGAAGCTTAAAAATGCATTCAAGAATCTTAATAGATCATAGTATACTAAAAAATGACAATAAACATATGAACTATGAAGTGAGTTAATCAGATCTAACAATAAACATACATAAGCTTTTTTCTAAAAATAAACATACAGAAGCTTTTGATATCAGATCTAACAATAAATGACAATAAAATTTGTATACTAAAAGTCTAAAACACAACAATAAAATTTTTACCTGGATCAAAAACTTCATAATTTTCCTGACATCCTTTTAATACCAAATCTTTCTGAAAATCTCCCTCTCTATTCTTATATTTTGGTAAATCCACATTTATAAGCTCATTATGCATGTCAATATTATTAGTAAAAAAAGTCTCCATACAGTTTAGAACCCCTTCTGTGACAACTTCATCAAATTGAATGTTGTTATCCTTGTAAAAGTAATAAGGATTCAAGAGGTAGGCCATCAAATGTAATGGACTATCTAGCCTATTAGCAATCCGTGCATCAATAATCTCCCAAACAACTTGATAGTTTCTATCAAGATTATTTGAGGCTTCTTTTATATCTTGCTTCGCCCGCAAAAGCTCTCCGTATAAAAAGCCCATGGATAGCTTTCTATCCCCATCAATAATTCTGAGCACTCTAACTAAAGGTGCAAAAACCTTCAGACATAATGCCACACCATTCCAGAAGCTCATGCTCAACACGGTAGACTAGGCACTTTTTCCCTTGACAGTCTTGGACCATTTACAATTCTTCCATTCACTGCTAGTAAACATTGCTCTCAATTGGCCCTTTTTCTCTACCAAACTCTGCAAAGTGAGGAAGTAAGAAGCAAATCTGGTGACTCCAAGTCTCACTATGTCCCTCTTCTTTGTAATAACCTCATTAAGGCTAAGGTCTTATGGTGTACATATATGAAGATAGTGAATGTCTTGGCCTGATCAATTATTTTCTTGTACTTAGACAATTTTCAAATACTTTCAAGCATGAGATTGATAGTGTGAGTAGCACATGAGGTCCAAAATATATTTGGCCTCTTATCTTTCAATAACTTGGCAGCTCCCATATTGTTAGCATCATTGTTTGTTACATTTGAATCAATTTTGGAACCCCAACTATTTGAATCACTTGTATGTGCCTCATTCGAAGATTACTTAGAGGAAAGGAAAACAATCCCTACCCTCAAATTCAAACACAAGTTCATGATGCTCCTTCTTTTTCTGTCAGTCCAAGCATCTGCCATTATGGAGCACCCATTTAGGCCCCATTCTTCTTCATGTTGCTTCATTAGATTTTTAGGTCCCTCAACCTCTTCCTTCAATAATGGCTCACTCAGCTCGTGTTGACTAGGAGGTTTAAAACCGGGTCCAATTTGAATGACCACCTCAACAAACATTTTGAAGCTATCATTATCAATAGCATGAAAAGGTATACCCGCTTCATACACCCATCTCGCACAATATCTTCTCACAGCATGTGTTCTTTCTTTAAATAGAGCTTCATTGATATTTCTTTGTCTTTGTGTCTTTCCCACACTCAAAGAAGCCGAAGGGTTTATGGAAGATACAAATTTATACATTGGGCCAAGAGGATGAGTTGTCTCGAACTGCCTAGCACTTCAACTTCTTCTTCACCATCCCCTCCCTTCGTAATATTCACCTCCGATCTTATCACCTCTTCTTCTATCCCCTTTTTTTTCCTTGTTCTTTCCCTCGGCTATTGCATTCTTACATTTAACTTTATCATCTGGTGTAGACTTCGGACATACAGACACATTCCCAGAAATACGCGCAATGTGTTCCTTTATCCTATAAGCTCCTCCGGACATTATCTTCGAACATAATTTACGTTGCACTCTATCCACATTCATTGGATCAACTAGCGTTCCATAATTCCATTTGATATCATTTGATTTTCGTTTAAGTATTGTGGCAGACTCGGATGAGGGTACGGCAGCTTGGGCTTCAGCAATACTATCAACACTAGCCGAGACAGAGGCTGCCGAAGAGGACATAATTTATCAAAACTGCAAAAAAATTAAGAAAGAAACCAAGGAGTCACCGAGTCAGTCAATGACCAAAATCAAATCATCTAAACAATCGAATCCCAAATTCACAAACAGAGTTTTAGAGAAACAAATTACAAATGATCTACTAGTTAGTTCAGAATCCAAATTGTTCAATATTCAAAGATACAAATTAGTGAATTGGTGATTACATGATAGGTTCTGTACTTCAATTATTAATAGTTCCAATTTAATTTCCAGAGTCAGAGTATGAGTATACACTCTGTACTAACTACTAAGTGTCCTTCAATAGTCTAATTCGTGTGTACTGTAGACTGTAGTTAGTTCAGATTGTTCACTGACACTTTTCTTTTTAGTTTTTTTTGCAGTACAAAACCTATCATGTAATCACTAATTTTGTAGTACAGAATATATAACCCAAGGTCCAAAAAAAAGAGATCTGATCCATACTCTTGTCTTTTTTTTGCAGTACAGACTACAGAACATATAACCCCACAAAAAAAATGACACAAGGAAGGAGAAATCGAGGAAATGGAAGGATTCATACCTGAGTTGAGGTCCTGGAGTCGACACGAGATCTGAAGAGGGAAGCTGAAGTCGACACGAGGTCCTGGAGCCAACACGAGGTCCTAGAGTCGACACATGAAGGAGATATGAAGAGGGCAGGTGAAGTCGACACTGTGGAGAGGTGAAGTAAAGCCGACGACGGTGGAGACGGTGAAGGACGGTGGAGTCGACGACGGTGGGATTAGGGTTTTTCTCCCCCTTTTTTCTTCTTCTGTGAATCGAGTCAATCGAGTCAATTGACCTACGCGAGGGGGGTGTCAGAGATTTAGGGTTTTTTTTCCCTTAAACCGTCGGTTCAGTGGCTATTTTCTCTGTACACCGACCGAACCGGGCGAACTGGTCCGACTTGCTCCGACTTGGGCCGAACAGACCCGATTTGACCCGTATAGAGATTTGATGAACCGATTTTGCCAATTTTGGTTCGTTTTGGCTCCGCCTAGCGCCAAGGTGCTCGAATTGGACAAAATTTAGAACATTGGTTGTAACCATTGCTCTAATACCGCTCTAACCAAAGCTCTGATATCACTTTGTTGGAAACAAATTGCAAAAATTGTTCCCCTATATCGAAAGACTTTGTGAGGATTGAAAAAAACACAATAAAAGCAATACGCAATAAAAGCAATACGCAAACACCAAGACTTTTGTGTGAAAACTCCTGATGGAAATAACTACGGGAAGATCAAAATCCAACCCGAAAAAGCCTCAACTAATGGAATATAAAAAATACACGCGACTCCTTTACAAACTTCTCTACCGATCCACACGGATCACAGTAACAATTCAACAGATGAAAATATATTATAATGAGTAGAACAAATATTACCGAAGACTATATGACAAGAAAAAACCAATGAAATTTTTTCTCGAAATGATCTCTCTTCTAATCAATCTCCAAACCTCGGAATCTCCCTCTTCCTCTCTTAGGAAGTTGCAAATTTGAGAAAACTACTTTGATCAACTCTAATATGATGATGATGGATTATGGTTAGTAGACACCTATTTATAGTCCCATAATCTCCAACAAATCTGGACCGTTATTCACGATCCATAAATAAAATATCCAAATTTAGCCTTTAGTCCTTACATTAGTATACCGGCAGTATAACAGTAAGGATATACTAGCGGTATACCAAAAAATGTTCACTTCGTGTTAGAACAATTCTGGAAGAAACTGTTGTCAGACTGATATATTGATGGCACACAGGCTGCGGTATATCAACGGTACATCGATAGTGATATCTATACCGACAACATACTGCTGACTCTGATACTGATTTTCAAATAAAGTCGGATACGTATTCAAATCGAGTCTCCTTCAACTTTTCGAACTTCTTGACACTCGTACTCCGATTATTCTTCACACTTTGAAAATCCCATCCGACACCAACAATAAGCTATTGTCCTCTCGAACTAAGGACATGCTTATTAGTTGCATTATACCAAACAATGGAAGACCTTACCCTTATCCTATTACCAAACTATTTAGTGACAGGATTTATACTCAATGGGTTTCTACAGGGGCGAATACATGACGAGTGAACTTTTAAATTTTCAAATCATCCAATTAGATCTAATTTACTGAAGTAGGAGAAGATGATGACCCTAAAAGTGACCAGATCGAAAAAATAGATAAATTTACTCATTTTCTAAACCAAAATTTCTTAAATAATTTCTCTATAATATACCAATTATGTAGACCATCTTTTCCATTGGATCAAACAAGTCCCGTACAATTTTTTTATTTTCTTTTTCTACTTTAGACTTTTAGAAAATTTATAATTTTTTGTTAATGCTGACCCACCAAGTTTTTTAACTTTGCAACAAGTGGTAATTAGTATTTTGCTAACAACTAATACTTAGTCCTATCGGCTAAACCACGTCCGGAAGGCAACTAACATAATCGTCAATTTTGAACAACTCAAAGGAACATCGAGAGTTCACGTAAAAATTTATAAATTACACTATTTGACATTGAATATTCAACATGAGTATTCCTTGAGTTTCAATAACATGAATTAAGACATAAAAACAAAAAATAGACTGTGACTACCTAAATTTGTAATACTAATAACTAAATAAATTAAAATAGACTCATATCAAAATACAAATTTCGTAGAGCTACATCATCCCTGTCTCATGTTCCTTCGACACAAGAGAGTAGATACTAGATATGACGTGAGACAAAGACCTAGAGAAATATAAGATTTGTATGAAATAAGGTATTTGAAAAAAAAAAAAAATTGGAAGTCGAAGCTTTAAATAAAACATAAACAATCAACTATTATAGATTTATCGCACATAATTTTAATAGAAAGACAAATAATAATTGAGAATATCCAAAAAGCGTGTTGGTGGCATCAACGTCGAAGGCGGGGAAGAAAATAAGATAGAGATATCCACTTTAGGATTTTGGCACCGCACCTTATAAACTCAAAATAGATTTTTCTTTCTTCAATTCTTCCATTCATAATTTATGAACTTACAGACTATTTATTGGCTCTCAAGAAATAAAAAGAACATAAAACCAATCTCTAAAGGCTTATCCCTAAAATAACTTAAATCCTAACTGATAAACAGAAAATTACTCTTATCTAAAATAACCAACAAGAAACTAAAGGATTACAAAATTTTGTTTTCCATCGTTCTCCCCGACTTCGAAAAAATTACCTTTGGTGAATCATTTTAGCGTAAAAATCGAGAATTATGTTCCCGAAGTTGTCCTCTAAATCGGCCATGACGGAGACCTTTGCTTTGACAAGCTAGTCAAAACTGAAGTTTCTGACAAGATGACGAAACTCCACGACGGTACTAGCAGTTGTGAAAGTGGAAGAAATAGAATGTCCAACTGGGACCTATCAAGTACTTCAACTTATGAATGTCTCGATGTCCCTAAAAAGCAAAATGATCATCTCTACAATCAATTATTATTTTCTGTAAATTATTATAATTATTTATAAAAAATATATAATAGAAATTGTTTACATGTTTGATTATTGGGACATGTTCAAAGTATTTAGAAGACTTAATAGGTTCTTTAAATTTATTGATTTCATCAAATGAGCTAATTTAATTCTTCTAATGATGATATATAACACTCAAAATTTATTAACGATTTAAAGTAAAGCTCAAAATTTATTACTGGTTTAAATCAAGATTTAGACTCAGATTTAACTGATGACTCGTCTACGAAAGATTCAGAAGGTTCTGCTAATAAATTTTGTAAGGACATATGATCGCCGTTAGCAATAGTTTTTACTTTATTATGATTGAATAAAATTTCAAATAACTTTTTTTTATTTCGGCATGCATTTTATCATATGCGGCATCAATTATCGTAAAAAATTGTTGCGGAAAATTTTTCGTAGACATTTTTTATTTGGGTCTTACCAACCTACGTATAAAAATATTTCTAAATCAGGGTTTAGCTCTGATACCAATTTGATGAGGAATGAAGACCTAAAGTGGATATGATTGTATGAAATTGGAGATGTAGGAAAAATTGGACGCAAAAACTTTAAATAAAATGTGAACAATACTTTTATAGATTTATCACAAATAATTTTAATAAAAAAACAAAAATAATAATTGAGAATACCCGAATAACGTGTTGGTGGTGTCAACGTCGAAGGCGAAAAAGAAAAAGATAGAGATATCCATTTTAAGGTTTTAGCATCGCACCTTACAAACTCAAAATAGATTTCTCATTCTTTAATTCTTCGATCCATAGTCTTTGAACTTACAAACTATTTATAGACTCTCAATAAATAAAAATAAGATAAAGACAATCTTTAAAGACTTATTCCTAAAATAATTTAAATTCTAACCGATAAAATAACTATCTAGATGTCTATGTAGTATTTTCATGCTATTTTTAGGTATCAAATTTATTGAAATTATTTATTTAATACATTCAACATGAGTTACACTTGTGACTATTATAATATTCTTATTGTAAACCCCGCAAAGTGTTCGTAAATACCAAAAGAATTGCAAGGACAAGGCCTTTCTCTTTCGTGGTCTTGCAACCACCGTTACAGTTCCACCATAGGGGTGGCCCCTATGGTTCCACCAGTTTAACTTGTGGACCTTGTGGTAAATGCAATGGTCATTGTACATTATTCATAGCCTTTAAAGAATATTGAATAGTTGAAGCCTATAACTAGAAGCCTTAAATGTGAAGTGACCAAGAAAGTAAAAAGATTAAGTTTTGATAAGAAATTTTTGAATTGTAAATTTCTGACAGAAATAAATAAAATAGACTATATTTATAGAGTTATGGAGGATAAAAAATGTTGGTATTTTTCTCTTTGGACTAAGAAAAATAGTTTCATATTGACTACACCGCCAAATGGGTATCTCAATATAATACTTTTATGAGTTGAGGTGTATAGATGGAGTGTGGTGGGGTACATGGGTGCCATGTGGGAGAATTTTCTAGGAGAAAAAATGATTAACTCATCATGAAAGCATTTATGTTTTTTGTCATGCTCTTGGAATTATTTCCATAGGAGCTAGGGGCTTAGTGACTCGGACTCAGACTCGGACTCAAGGGCGCAAAGTGGCACTTTGTTGGCGCACTTTACACTTAGCACTTCAGCATCGTCGCATGGGCTTGTGCGCATTTGATGCGCTGCGGCATGAGCGGCCGCATGAGCGATTACATGCGGGTCCGCTGCTATCGGATAGATTTAATCAGTTATGGAAAGATTGAGTTATTAATTTAAATCCGATATTTATGGAATTTAAATTTAATTTATTCCAATCATGTAGGATTTAAATTAATCATGTGGGATTTGGATTTAATTTATTCCAATCATGTAGGATTTAAATTTAATCATGTAGAATTTGAATTTAATTCAAATCAATCATATGGGATTTAAATTTAATTCATTCCAATCCTGTGGGATATGAATTAAATTTATACCAATCTTTTTATAATTGACGGTCGTGAATAGGATTAGGGATTCCTTCCTATGCCTATAAATATTTTCTTCAAACCCTATTTGAGGACTTACTTCAAAAAATTAGGAGAGAAAGAGAGTTGTTGTTTGAGCCATCATTAAAGTCCAGAAAGTTCGTACGAGTTCAAGCAAGGAGGTGACATCGAGCATTGCATAAGTTCTACGTGAAGTTGTTGGTTCTAGGGAGCAGATCGTGTGGGAGAATCTTGCATGGAACCATAGTGATCTTCATCACCCCAGCAAGCAGATTTTCTTCTTCGCCTTTATCTTATCTTCTGCTAGTTGTAATTTTGTTTTGTCCGTCTACAACTGCGAGTGAAAGGAAGAACGTGAAGTTAATCTTGAGAGCAAGTTGTAATCAGAATAATTATATAGTTCTTCAAAAAAATCGAGAATAGTCAGAGTAAAAACTTTTGTGTGAACCTCTGATCTCGACCACGAGTTCTTCCATCTATTAGTTAAACCTCGGGACTAATAATCTGAAAGCAAGATCCGAAGAAAGATTAGAAACATCCATTCAAGTCTTCTGGACACAAGTTTTCACAAACTTAAGAAGATTGACGGAATTTACTTCGAATATTTGGATGAGGGAATGAATCATTTGTCAAATATTGAAAGTGAGTTGTCAAAACCTATCATTCCCGAGGATGGAGAAGATAGCGTCTGAAGGACATGTATTCCAGTTGGAAGGAATGGTAGACCTTGGCGCATGGCAGCAGACCTTAGCGTATGGCAGCAGACCTTGGCGTATAGCAAGACTTGGCGCATGGTAGTGCATTGGAAGTCTTGGCGTCTTGGCGCATGGTAGAGCTGGGCGCATAGTGTCTCAATGAGCATGATGGTCTCTGCGCATACAGGACGGACATGAAGGCTTATGCACATGGATTGGCGCATGGTGGCTTATGCGCATGGATTAGCGCATGGTGGCTTATGCGCATGGATTGGCGCATGGTGGCCTATGCACATGAAGGTCACTGCACTATACAGGACTTGACGTATGGCTGAAATTAAAACTTGATAGTAGAACTAATCCGAACCAATATAGGAAGATATAACTGAACTTGGTTCCTTTGACTACTTAACTTAGTTGCTATGATTGTGTAGGTTAAGTCCTATGGCATAATTGCTGACCAGTGAATGGAAACTGGTACATCAAGCCACATGTTCTTTAGAAAGAGCTGTTGATTAAGGTCGAACCTTTCAGTGGTGAAGGTCTTGATGGCAAGCAAGGATCAAGCAGAGGATCTGGTGATTGGGACAATGGTTCTGAACCTCGAGAAGTTACAGTCAAAGGAGTACGTATATCATCGTACCAATAATTACGAAGGACCTAATCTTAGGAAGTCTGGTGCAGACTTGAAAGTGAACATCCATAGTCGCCAAATGATGATATCTTGGCAGGAGACATACTTTAAAATAAGGCGTTCAGTATCAAATGGATGTTCAAGCTTTTGCTTATGAGAAAAGTCTCATTATAAGAATTGTGGACCCCAAACTAGGACATGTACTTCGTACTACAAAATGTCTAGTCTAGGGTTTATCTCCAAATGTGGGAGTAAGGAGGTAGAGAAGTGTAAAGTCTGTGCGCAGAAAAAGATCATAAGAAATCCATTCAAATAAGTAAACAGAAGTACAGATCTTCTGGAGTTGGTTCATTTAGATATCTGTGACTTCAAACAGCTCTCCACAAAGGCCAAGAGGAAGTACTTTAGTTTCATCGACGACTACTCGAAGTACGCATTGGTCTATCTGTTCAAGTCAAAAGATGATGCATTCAAGAAGTTCAAGGAGTTCAAGGTTGAGTCTGAACGTCAAATGGGGCAACAACTCAAGAGATTTAGAAGTGATCAATGCAAAGAGTATAGGTCTATTGAATTTGCATCGTTCTGCAAAGAACATGTAATTATCAATAAGACAACTACTATGTATTTTTCTCAATCTAATGTAATAGATGAAAGAAAGAACAGGACGTTGACAGAAATGATGAACTCAATACTGTTGACAGTGGGCTTTCCAAACTATTTCGAGGAAGAAGTTGTACAGACGGCTACGTTCATTCTGAACAGAGTGCCATACGCAACTTCCGATTTCACTCCTTAGGAACTCTAGTTCAGAGTTAGTCCCAAATTGAACATCATTAGAGTGTGGGGGTGTCTGGCGTCTCTGAAGCTTCCATAATTAAAAGAAGTTGTAATCGAGGACTACGAAGACAATCTTTCAGGGTGATGCTAAGAAGAGTGATGCTCGAAGATTTTTTGATATCGAATCTAATCATATCATTTAATCTCGTGACACAAAATTATTTGAAGATAAATTTGCAAGGCACATGAACATTGTTATCGCGGATATTCCAAAAAATAGTGCGGGTGCACAGGAGGCTAAAGCTTCCAACGAAGATGTAGTCCAAGAAGAAGTTGGCATCCCAATGACAACGATCGAACCAGAACTCGCAGAGTCGATGTCTAAGCGAGTGAGAAGAGTGAAGGACTTCGGAGAAGATTTCTTCATCTATCATGTGGAAGCAGATCCGCTTACTTGTGATAAGGCGATGAAGACCAGAGATGCTATTTTTTGGAGGAAGGCTATAAATAATGAGTATGACTCAATAACCTCCAATCACACTTGGGTATTGGTCAATCTTCCTAAAGGAGCTAACTAATCAGATGCTTATCAAATCTTCAAGTCGATAAAGATGAAAGCAGACAGAATAGTTTAGTTCAAGACTAGGCTATCTTTCCAGGGGTTTTCTCAGACAATAGGGGATTGAGTTCTTTGGCACCTAGAAGAGGGTGTCATAGATCAGGATAATGATTGTCGTAGTTGTTATTCATAAGGTGATTATTTATCAAATGATAAAAAGACAGAAAGTCTTGGATGAAGACAGACATGAGAGATTCACGGACAATAGTCAGAATTATTGCATACAAGTTTGAAGACAGTGTGCAAGTTGGTAATATGTCGATACGGCCTGAAGCAATTATCAGGATATGGAAGCAGGAGTTTGACAAGTCATATAGTCAAAGTTGTTACAGGATCAACGAGACGGATAAGTGTATGTACACGAAGTTCGTTCATTATGGAGGAGTCATCGTTTGTATCTATATGGACGATTTTCTAGTCTCAGTTGTGGACACAGAAGTGTCACTAGAACAAAGATATCCTTTTTGTCCCAACTCAGGACATGGGATTGCAGATATCATCCTGAGGATATAAGATAATCCGGATGCCAGGTGGGCTTGCTTAGTCACAAGCTCTCAGCATGAAATTTTGATCACACGCTTTGGGTATCAGGGATGATACTCCTCAGGTGTGACATGAATATGAAGCCAAATCCAAAAAAAGCGTCAGATAGTTGGTGTACTCGAGCATCATCAGGTGAATAATTCAAGCTGCATGTACCACCAGGCCTGACATAGCTTTTATTGTAGGGATGTTGAGTCAGTTCAGAAGAGTATATGTGTAGAACACTAAAAGCTGAAAAGAGAGTCGTCAGAATTCTCAAGAGAACTCAGTAGTATATCATGTGCTACAACAGTTATCCAAATATGAAGGAAGGCTTCGGTGATGCCAGTTGATGCTCGAAAAAAGAGAGTGAAAGAACTACAGGAGGATGTGACTTCTCCAGGGGTGGTACTGCTATATCGTGGAAGTCGAAGAAGCAGTCTTTACTCTCATAGTTATTTGCACTATCAAGCTGCAACAAGTAAAGCATAATAACTTTAGAAGCTCTCAAATGATCTTCCTACGGTTAGTACACAGATTCGGGTGATGCCGATATATTGAGAAAATCAGGAAACTACAACATTGGCATATGTTCATCTCTTCAACGGTTTGAAGAGAACTATGTGGATAGAACACAAGACACTGAATGAGTGCAGATTGCATGGATTATTATAGTGCTTTAATAATTGAAGTCAGGCAAATCTGGCGGATCCTTTCATGATAGGATTCAAGGGCCAGTATAGGACAATGAATGAGCGCAGCTAGCATGGATCATTATAATGTTTGATGATTAGAGCCACGAGGCTCTGGAAGATTCGTTCATGTAAGGCCTCCAGCGCCAGCTGATCCCAAGAACTATGAAGGAGGGTAGTACTCCATGTTACAGTGGCGTGACACCACAAGAGGGAGTGAACCTCGACTTCGGGTCATGTCACAGTGGCATAACACCGCATATAGTCAAGGACACATAATATATGGGCTTGGAGGACCTCTAATATTGTGTCTTTGCAATCCTACCATTTAGTTTTATACTTTTAGTTCAAAAAAAATCTACTTGGCATCTAGTTATTGGTTCAAGGGAGGACCATTGACTGGGATAATATCAGGAACAGTGGATAGTCCTTAGAGACATTGAGGGGTTACGGACCCAGAACCACTGTTGTCTACTCCTTGTTCTTTGTGAAAAATAATTTTCTTTGGAAGGATGGCTTTGAAGCTTTAATGAGTTCTCAGACAAAGTGAATGTCCTGTGTGCTTTGCAGGAAGCACGTAGTATCAGCACTACAAGGGACTGAGATCGCATGCTAGAGTGGCGTGACACCACCAAGAGGCAAAAGATGTAAATCCTCGATATTAAGTCATGTCACAGTGGCGTAACACTGCACATAGGCAGGTAGCCTAATATTGTAGAATGAAGAGTAGTAGACAATACTACAAAGAGGGAGTGAACCTCATGTTACAATGGTGTGACACCACACGAGGGAGTGAACCTCGTCATCGTAAGCCATGTCATAGCGGCATAACACCGCAAAGGAAGCGCAAGACTTCATGCTAGGTAGTTTGGCACTACAAAGAGGCTGAGACCTCATGCTATAGTGGATGACACCACAAAAGGGAGTGAACCTCGACTTTAGGCCATGTCATAGCGGCGTAGCACCACAAGGAAGCGCAAGTCTTCATATCAAGGAGTCTTTAAAAGAACTCACTATAGTGTATGAAAAGAGATACATGCTGTCTCTTGAGAAAAAACTTGTAAACGCCCAAAATATATACACCAAAACTAGGCGTGCACACAGCCTTTAATGTACAACCAGAAGCACAAATAAGTCATTGTGTGAGTGGGAAGAATTGTAACTTTGGTGCAGAATTCAAGGCTTAGTCCATTCTTATATCATACTGTTATTTGACCCATGCTGGAAGATTAAAGTCAAAGTGGCATGTATCCTAATGTATGATGGGCAGTCACTGTAGGAAACGCCCAACCCATACATTAAGATATATGGAAGATTGTTGGTATTTTTGCATTTGGACTAAGAAAAATAGTCCCACATTAGCTATACCACCAAGTGGGTATCTCAATATAATACTTTGTATGAGTTAAGTGTGCACATAGGGTGTGGTGGGGTACATGGGTGCCATATGGGGGTATTTTCCTAGGAGAAAAAATGATTAACTCCTCATAAAAGCATTTATACTTTTTGTCATGCACTTGTAATTATTTTCATAGGAGCTAAGCCCTAAAGGGGCTTAGCGACTCGGACTCAAGGGCGCAAAGTGATGCTTTGTTGACGCACTTTGCACTTAGCACGTCAGCATCGTTATATGGCGTTTGTGCATATTTGATGCGCCCATGCGCTCGGATATGCGCAAGCCGTAAGCGTGGCCGCATAGGCTGGCCGTATCGACAGGCCGCATGGATGACCGCATGCGCTGCGGCATGAACGGCCGCATGAGAGGTTGTTTGCGGGGTCGCATGAGCGGTAGAATATGGGTCCGCTGCTATCAGATAGATTTAATCAGTTATGGAAATATTGGATCATTAATTTAAGTCCGATATTTGTGTGATTTGAATTTAATTCATTCCAATCATGTAGGATTTAAATTAATTATGTGTGATTTAAATTTAATTTATTCCAATCATGTAGAATTTAAATTTAATCATGTGGGATTTAAATTTATTTCAAATCAATCATATGGAATTTAAATTTAATTTATTCCAATCTTATGGGATATGAATTAAATTCATTTCAATCTTTTTGTAATTGATGGACGGCCAGGATTAGAATTAAGGATTCCTCCATATGCCTATAAATACTCTCTTCAAACCTCATAACCTCATTTGAGGACTTACTTCAAAAAAATCGGAGAGGAAGAGAGTTGCTGTTGGAACTGTCATTAAAGTCCAGAAAGTTTGTGCGAGTCCAAGCAAGAAGGTGGCATCGAGCGTTCCAGAAGTTCTACGTTAACTTTATGGTTCCTGGGAGCATATCGTGTGGGACGAATCTTGCTTTGAGCAACGGTGATCTTCATTACCCCAACAAACAGATTTTCTTCTCCTTTTTCTTCTCTTCTGCTATTTGTAATTCCTTTCTGTGAGTCTGCAACTGTGAGTGCAAGGAAGAACGTGAATTTTGTTTTATTCTGATTTTTTTTGTAATCTTGAAAGCAAGTTGTAATCAGAATCATTATATAGTTCTTCATGGAAATCGAAAATAGTCAGAGTGGAAACTTTTGTGTGAACCTTTGATCTCGACCACGCGTTCTTCCATCTATTGGTTAAGTCTCGGGACTAACAAAAAATGACCACAACTAACCTTGTGATATAGTCGTTTATGACTGTTTTGAGTGTATTTTGATTATTTTAAGTGAAATGACCAAATTATTCTTTAATAGAGTCCATAAATGAATAAAATATTAAGTTCGCTTGTTAAAAATATTTCAAAAAAATTATATTATACCCTATCATATGACTTTTGGGATTTGTTTTTCTTTTACCAAAATGTTCTCAAAATTGGACAAATTTCGAAGGTATATTTTAGTGAAACACTCACATGCACCCTCTCCCCAAATGGTCATGTGCACGCATGTTGGATCTGCAACAAAGGCCGTGGAGGACAGACCACGTCTGGGTCCGGCCGATCTGTTGATCGAACCTTCAAACTGGCCTATCATTCGGACCTAAAGGATAAAATCCGACCCGACCCGTTAGGAGGCATGGACCGGACCGAGCCATAGAAAGTGGAGTCCAGCTCGAATCGAATGGGAGAAGAAAGTCGGACCAAACCCGGATTATGATCGATCTGGGCCGGCCAGCTTGAATTTGACCAAGATGAGTTCTTTGAGTTTGACTGAGATGGATCGGAACTGATTTTCGGAATGTTCGGTCTGGCCCACCAAACACATTGAAAAAAAAAAATATATATTATTTAAAAGTTTCCTTTTTCTACTTTTTCCGAAGGCGACATATGACAGCCCACGTGACACCCACAACTAATCTCTATGATTTGCCGGTCAAGGCATAAGTCAAGAGATAACAAACTTATGATGGGTGAGGTCAGAGAATGTGATTGATGCAGATACTGTTCATAACAGTCAGTCTTCTAAAATTGGCTTTATTCTCACTTTTTCGTGTTGAAATTGTAAACAAATTAAAGCACCATCACTCGTTATTCACCAACTATATTCTCATGGAACCCACGCGTTAAGAAATATGAGCTTGCATGTGTTTGAAAAATATGACCACTGCCGCAGGTCCCTAATTTGTGGGTGGTCCATATTATTGCCATTTGTTTTTACAGGGATTTTACCTATGACTTTGTTTTTGTTTTTTTTACTATTGGAAGTCCGTGATTCACGAAAAAATATTTTATATATCGGTATTATCGTTAACAATCTAACAGTTAAGAAAAAAAGGAAGGGTACAGTGACCGTGATTCTCCCAATGGCACCAGCATAACCAGCTGGAATTTAGTGATAAGTTGCATTAAAAGTATCAAGTATGTGATTCTGTGTATTTGGGGTGCGTTTGGCAACGGCTATAAGGCCTGGGGTTAATGGTGCTTCTAGCTATGGTGACAACTATGAACTGGACTGGCATCATAATATTTAGTCTATTATTGTAATAGTTTGAATATTGTCCTAATAAAAACAACTATTTGAGAATACCATCTCTTTCAGTTGGTAGGTTTAATATATATTTTGCGGATTCAAACAAATTTGTGGATTAAAGGTCCTTTGGCTTTGGGGTGCTCGTTTGTGGATTTGAGCAAACCGTATAACAACGTTTTGACGGCATTCGTCATACTTTTCAACTTCAGCGACAACAATTTCTCCGCTTTCATATCTTGGGATTATCCATCCGTCCTACATCAACTTGATATTAGAATGGGGTTCTAAATTTGCGAGGGCCACCAATAACTTGTCACCCACAATGATCCTTTGACTGGTCCTACCAAGTGGACATTGCGGTTCTCTCGAGATTCAAACACCTAAACCAGCACACCTTCGTGTCCGACATCGAAGTTCCACCATACAAATACATCCTTCAGCAAATCATCATGCACAGTGGACGCCGTCAATGACCTACAGCTCCCCCGAAACTATACAAATAGAGACGCACCTGCCTCGAATTGAGTTTGCTGCACAGCTTGATCTCCTCCGTAGCTTTGAACTTCTGAAGCCAATATCGCTCCATGAAGCTTTAGCAAACCACTTATTACCAAAACTGGATCCGTGGAACAACACCCACCTGGAAACTAACCAACTGCACACGACGACGAAGAAATATAGGAAATGTTGTGAACAACTTGGATAGTTGGACAATAAGAAATTTTTGGCAACAAAGGCACAAAAAACTTCTATTTCTCTCATTCTGTTCTTGAATTTCAAAAACTTGAAAATTCTAGCCCCTTTCTCTCTATCTGTCTGTGTGTGTCCCCTCATGTCTAGGTGTAGCTAGGTGTATTTATAGAGTTTAGAAACAGTTATGAGAGTGTGCGCACACTTTGGACAGTGAACACTGTTTTACCATTGTGCGTGCACTTTTGGTAGACTAGTACCCCATGCTTTGAATGAATGGGTGCACAACTTATTGCCTGCTTGACACGTAGCTTCTTATACGAGGAAAGCATGGTCGTGTGGACAGTTATTTGTACACTTTTCACGAGAAGTACAACATGTAAGACACGCACTCATAATTACTCATTTTCGGTTAGGATAATATGCGCACTTTAGAAGTCGTCTGGAGACTGGCACATTTTTGGTAAGAGTGGCACTGCGGCGCATTTTTGAAGAAGTTGACACTATGTGCATTTTTGAAGGCGTTAGTACAACGGTGCACTTTTAAAAAAATTAGCACTACGACGCACTTTTGAAAAAGTTGGCACAACGGTGCACTTTTGAAGAAGTTGGCACAAAGGCGCACTTTTGAAGAAGTTAGCACAATGACTTGGTCGCTAAACGACAATCGGGTGTGCGTGACGCAGCTTAGCTGTAATGATGACTTCTAACTCTTCGGTTTTTGCATCTGTCAGCTGTCAGTCTGCTGTATTAAATGCTGAGAGAGAAAATATCGTTTGTGCACCAACTTTCGTAACACTTAGAAAGTGTGCCATCTTTCGAAAGTACGCCAATGTATTGAGCACTTAAGAAAGTGTGTGTTTTTCTTCTGAAACAAGTAGAAAGTGCACCAACCAAATAGAAAGTGCATGATATTTTCGCTGTTGGATTTATTTATAAAAAACTGTACCATCTATCTGAGACACACTTTTTATGCTTCTACAAGACCCCCCTTCAAAGTTTTTGAATTCGTTCAAATGAATTCAAAATACTTTGAATTAGAAGCATAAAAGTTTTGAGATGTTTGTGCGCGCACTCTGGACAGAATCCTAACAGATTTGCTGACGTGGCTGACATGCATGTATCTTTGGCTTACTTTTTGGTTTTGATGCGGTGTTTGAGGAGATGCGGGCTGCTTTTCAAGAGCAATTTTTTGAGACCTATGCTGACTTTGGCACGTCTTATCCTATAAATAGGATTAAAACTTTACCAACATTCTCTTTTTTGCTGTGAGGCTTGAGAATGACCATTGTTAAGTGTGAGCCTACGAAGATGTACATAACAGTATGTGTCACGCCCCGATCTCCCGCAGACAAATCGGCCGTTCCCGCTAGGCGGGAATCACCCTCGCCAGCGCTCCCGCGGAACGATCGCTTAACCCATCCGGGCGTGATGCCGCACGAGCGTGATCCACGCCCGTGCCAGGCCATGGTTCATTGGCTGGCGGCAAGAGTTCTAAGCCACAGAGCCGCACAGATTGTCCGAGTGCAGCAGAGTCATGAACGCATAGGCGATCGGTAACAGGTTCACTGAGTCGATAAATATAGCGGAAGCATTGAAACATAAGTTGAAGTAAAGCAAGCTCTTTTATTGATATAAACTTGTGTTACAGGCGGCGTATAGCCGAGATTATAAGTCGCTCAAGCCTCTCTCTCTGAAACAGTAAAAGCGTGCCAAGTGGCTACAACTATGGAATGAATGTACAGGCGATGTTCATAACTTATGTCTTGTATATGTGCTTCAGTCCCGGACGCACCGTTGCAAGGCTTCAGAGGGAACTCCTGGCCTTAGCACGCACGAAGGAGGCGTCCGCACCGAACGAGGTTCTCCCGCACCCTACAAGCAAACTGGTGGATTATCAGTACATTGAATGCACTGGTGGGGAAGCTACTCGCCCGCTCGACAAATCCAAACACGTAATACAGGTTCCGTGCACAACTATTAAGTTGTCTTTCTAGTTGCCTTAGGATCAGTTTCATGCAACATTGAATAGCTTAACGTGTCGGGCAGTGCACCGTGCGATGTTTGAGGAAATACGGCGAGACTTACCAACTTACCATTTCTCCTTCCCTGTCCAAGGCAAACATGATTAATTCAAGCACGGTAAGTATAAACATTCAGGAAGCATAGCATATGCAAACATGAGGGTCGTTATGTTCAGATCGTTCAGGTGTTCAGTTCATTGATGCTATGCAATGACTCGCACGCGGTTAGCCGCGAAGCGAGGATGACTTATCTATATGACGAAAGTCGCTGGCATAGCCATTATGGACGGGTTATGGTCTCGGGACTAAGAGCGATAGCAACGCAGGTGGCGAGCCCCGCTACATAATACTCCGTCCGTGACTAACGACCATACAAACTCTTCTGCCCGGATCGGATCGGTCCCAGTGCCCCGGTGACCGTCCGCGGAAGCCAAAAATCCTTGTGCATAGGTTGTCCGCGACATGCAGGTCAAGGTCTATCCAAATCTAAAGCTTGACATGATAATCATGGAACACACAAACTTATTCTGAACGAGCACATTGCTCCACGAGCTGGGATTCGAACAGTACAAACACAATCCTCGTTCAGATCCAAACATGGCATGATTATCATTCAAGCGTGATTCACATTCAAATATCCATTCTTGCTTGATGCATTCCCCTGGTTCGGGGATTTGTCTTGGGTGACCTAACGGTCCCGGATACTTGCAGGTTCGTTCAGGCACGGAACGACTACGTAGTAGTCTTCCGAGGTTTGGATGAAAACACGGTAATATACAAACAGACAAGCATGCGTTTCTAAGGAACGTAAGCAGGCACGTTGCTCGAACCCGAAGGTAAGCCGAGAGTTGAAACCGTTAAGGGACTTAGCATGCGAGGGTCTGAATATAAGCAGTATTTTATTTTCCATTTTCTAGCAAGCAGTACAAGTTGGGATTATTCCCTTAGCTAGGTGCGTTGGATTTATTAGCATGCAGGAGGTTATCACCTAGCGACTAGCATGAATATTCCAGATTTTATGTGTGCTGGCTAAGCAAGGACAAGTTCACCGTAGCCACCCACCTTAGCGATGATTCGCCTCGGTAGAGCGATACGTCTGAGAGAGCCTCTGGAAGTCCAAGCCGAATTCCTGTAGGGACAAGTCTGGATATCCTTTGTTTCTTATTTGAGGCAAAGCAGGTCGGGACAACTGCACGATTGCCGTTTGAGATGGCAGTCCGCTTGAGCGGAATGGGGTGTTACATCCTACCCAACTTAGGAAAAGTCTCGTCCTCGAGACTTACTAAGGACAAGCAGTAATCTAGGGTTGAGGCAATCCTAGACAAGTCGTTTTTACTTGTTCATTTGGATATTCACTTGCACAAGCGTCGATCTTAGCATATCGCTTAGACTGGATCGTGCGCACTTTCGAAGTGCACTTCTAGCGTGAACACGTCAACCAGCTCAGTGATAGCGAAGTCTTAGCACTCGAGTTTCACCTTTTCTTAAGTCTTGGATGGTGCACTAGTTCAAGGCGTCCGTCGAATAGATACATTCAACCAAACTTAGGGTTAGTAAAAATCGGACAAGCTACTAGCGATACACTCAGGGATTCGCACAGGTTGGCACAAAGGCCACTCGCAGCATACAACCAGACAAGCAATCATATCAATCAAAACGCATTTTGAAAGTATTTAGACTTATTGTTGGAATATCCCATCGAGGCATTGAGAGAGAGCGTGCACATAACCCACGAACGAGCTTTCGAAACAGAGATATCGAATTGAGGACAAAGGCATAGAAGCCAGGCTCTGATACCAACCTGTCACGCCCCGATCTCCCGCAGGCAAATCGGCCGTTCCCGCTAGGCGGGAATCACCCTCGCCAGCGCTCCCGCGGAACGATCGCTTAACCCATCCGGGCGTGATGCCGCACGAGCGTGATCCACGCCCGTGCCAGGCCATGGTTCATTGGCTGGCGGCAAGAGTTCTAAGCCACAGAGTCGCACAGATTGTCCGAGTGCAGCAGAGTCATGAACGCATAGGCGATCGGTAACAGGTTCACTGAGTCGACAAATATAGCGGAAGCATTGAAACATAAGTTGAAGTAAAGCAAGCTCTTTTATTGATATAAACTTGTGTTACAGGCGGCGTATAGCCGAGATTACAAGTCGCTCAAGCCTCTCTCTCTCTGAAACAGTAAAAGCGTGCCAAGTGGCTACAACTATGGAATGAATGTACAGGCGATGTTCACAACTTATGTCTTGTATATGTGCTTCAGTCCCGGACGCACCGTTGCAAGGCTTCAGAGGGAACTCCTGGCCTTAGCACGCACGAAGGAGGCGTCCGCACCGAACGAGGTTCTCCCGCACCCTACAAGCAAACTGGTGGATTATCAGTACATTGAATGCACTGGTGGGGAAGCTACTCGCCCGCTCGACAAATCCAAACACGTAATACAGGTTTCGTGCACAACTATTAAGTTGTCTTTCTAGTTGCCTTAGGATCAGTTTCATGCAACATTGAATAGCTTAACGTGTCGGGCAGTGCGCCGTGCGATGTTTGAGGAAACACGGCAAGACTTACCAACTTACCATTTTTCCTTCCCTGTCCAAGGCAAACATGATTAATTCAAGCACGGTAAGTATAAACATTCAGGAAGCATAGCATATGCAAACATGAGGGTCGTTATGTTCAGATCGTTCAGGTGTTCAGTTCATTGATGCTATGTAATGACTCGCACGCGGTTAGCCGCTAAGCGAGGATGACTTATCTATATGACGAAAGTCGCTGGCATAGCCATTATGGACGGGTTATGGTCTCGGGACTAAGAGCGATAGCAACGCAGGTGGCGAGCCCCGCTATATAACACTCCGTCCGTGACTAACGACCATACAAACTCTTCCGCCCGGATCGGATCGGTCCCAGTGCCCGGTGACCGTCCGCGGAAGCCAAAAATCCTTTTGCACAGGTTGTCCGCGACATGCAGGTCAGGGTCTATCCAAATCCAAAGCTTGACATCATAATCATGGAACACACAAACTTATTCTGAACGAGCACATTGCTCCACGAGCTGGGATTCGAACAGTACAAACACAATCCTCGTTCAGATCCAAATATGGCATGATTATCATTCAAGCGTGATTCACATTCAAATATCCATTCTTGCTTGATGCATTCCCCTGGTTCGGGGATTTGCCTTGGGTGACCTAACGGTCCCGGATACTTGCAGGTTCGTTCAGGCACCGAACGACTACGTAGTAGTCTTCCGGGGTTTGGATGAAAATACGGTAATATACAAACAGACAAGCATGCGTTTCTAAGGAACGTAAGCAGGCACGTTGCTCGAACCCGAAGGTAAGCCGAGAGTTGAAACCGTTAAGGGACTTAGCATGCGAGGGTCTGAATATAAGCAGTATTTCATTTTCCATTTTCTAGCAAGCAGTACAAGTTGGGATTATTCCCTTAGCTAGGTGCATTGGATTTATTAGCATGCAGGAGGTTATCACCTAGCGACTAGCATGAATATTCCATATTTTATGTATGCTGGCTAAGCAAGGACAAGTTCACCGTAGCCACCCACCTTAGCGATGATTCGCCTCGGTAGAGCGATACGTCTGAGCGAGCCTCTGGAAGTCCAAGCCGGATTCCTGTAGGGACAAGTCTAGATATCCTTTGTTTCTCATTTGAGGCAAAGCAGGTCGGGACAGCTGCACGATTGCCGTTTGAGACGGCAGTCCGCTTGAGCGGAACGGGGTGTTACAGTATGGCTCCATCAGCTTTGTTGTCCGCCGAGATGACGCAAGAGAAGACGCTTCTCAATGATGGGTGATAGGCTCGTCTGGAGATTGTTGCTGTCAAGCTCTTTGTGTGATGGAGCATGGAAGGTGTAACGCCCCAGTCCTAAAATACAAAGGACCAGGAATACGCAACATGCCAGCTACGCATTCGACCATACTCTAGTCCGACTCGAAGACGTATAAACTGTAATATAAGGGTCACTATCTAAATAATCCCGTAAATATAAACATTTATGTCTCAATCCATAATGAAAAGAAATATACAAGAAAGAGCTACATGTGCTAAAGTCGGCCACCCAAAAATACACAAAACTCGAATAGACTCGAGAAAAAATATGAGTCTATAAAAACTAGGCTACAACAACAGATGAATACAATATTAGTAAAATAATCATAACGCCGATAGATGTGATATGAGTACCTGGTACCAATGCCCGCAAGACAAGCAACTCCATCAGCAACTCCAAAGGCCCCGTAATCGTTCATGCTGCAAAACTGCCAGGGGACCAGGTCCTCAGAGGGACATAACAAGGTACAAAAATACAGCATGCCAAAGTATAACAGAAAGTACAAGTACAACGACGGTATAATCTAGCATAACTACTAAGTGAGACACAGTTTGAAGACAATATTTGACGCGTGGGCTATCCAAAATAAAACCTTAGCTCCGAACACAGAGACACACGGGGCGTACTGTAGCTCCGAGCACAGAGTCACACGGGTGATACTACTACTCCGGATACAGGAACACTACATCAACAGGACATATACATATATAAAGTACGTACAGAGGAACTGTCTTCCCCTTCCCAAGCGGTCAACGAGTATGCGCTGAACCTGAACATCTATCTAGCAGTCTCGTCATACAGAAGTAACTATCAACAAACACAACCCTAAGGTTGTCCCAGTCTCTGGTCATGATGTCATTATCAGGATACAGGAAATCTAGCACGATAATAGTGTATGAACGTGTCCTAGGATTATGATATACACAGGTACGTACATCATGGTATTGCGAACATCTATCACTCGTTACCAGGGGTTACCAACGAACGTCTGCACCCGGTTGTGATTCGGACGCAAAGTAACAATTCTAATCAAACACGCACACAATGCATGTAATAAAATAATAAATATCTGGTAACTGAAATACAGGGTGGCAAGGTACACTTGCCTGCGTCCGGCTGCTGATGACGGGGATCCGATACAACATCCAAGTCTGCGGGTCCTATATTACCTAGAGACGAGATACAAGCTCGATCAATAGACTATCACGCAGCTAAAAAGATGTGACACACATCTAGTCATATGCTCAGACCTAGCTACAACTCACTTGGACACGATGCTAGAGGGTTAACCAAGGTTGACTAAGGGTATGTTACATCTAATCCAATTAATCACTTGTATAACATCATCAGACAAATCCTCGATCTCACTATTCATCACGGTGTTTATCAGCAGTTCAAGCCATGATCAAACCTCAGACTTTATCCCGGTGTTCACAGACGCTAACATGCATGTTTAAATATCATCCTCGAAACAAATAATTAATAATTATCTAAACGCTCGATTTACAAATATACTCCGTAAATTATTTGAACACCGCTCCTAAATAATCTAGCCATTCCTCAAATAAAATCATTATTATTTATTAGCCCTCCATATCTGATTAATGGTTTGATATCATTCTCACATTTTTCCAACAATTTAACCTGTTCCTCAATCATATTCAGTATTTTAATATCGCGTCCTCATCTCATAATGATGCTTTCATACAACTCTGACCAGTCGAATAGTCCGACCTCTCAAAGTTTTTTCACTATGATCGAGTATCTCCACTAGCTTCTCCACGTAAGATAAACTAGGCCCGACTGTAATCTCTGAATGATCAAGCACGTGGCTAGGGTCTACCACGTATCTCCTCAACTGTGATATGTGAAATACGTCATGCACTCCTTCTAATGATGGAGGCAGTGCAAGACGATAATCTACTTTGCCAACTCGTTCCAAGATGTCAAAAGGTCTGATGTACCTCGGACTCAGCTTGCCTCTGCCTCCGAATCTGATGGTACCACGAGTAGGCGATATATTCAAAAATACATGGTCACCTTCCTTGAACTCCAAAGGTCTGCGGTGCGCATCTGCCCAATGCTTTTATCTGTCCTGTGCTGCACGCAGGTGGCTCTGAATTTGCTTAACTTTCTCTACTGTCTGTGTCACCAACTCTGGACCAAGTATCTGACGCTCTCCCACGTCACTCTAACATACTGGTGACCTACACTTCCTGTCGTACAGTACCTCATAAGGTGTCATATGTATGCTAGCCTGGTAGTTGTTATTATAGGAGAATTCTACCAAGTGTAGATGGTCCTCCCAAGATCCTCCAAAGTCGATCATACACGCTCTCAACATATCCTCTAGTATCTGTATCGTGCGCTCTGACTGGCCATCAGTCTGTGGATGATATGCAGTGCTGAACTTGAGACGAGTTCCTAGACTCTCATGTATACTCCGCCAAAAATATGACGGGAATCTGGAATCATGATCTGACACAATGCTGACAGGCACTCCATGTAGTCGTACTATCTGTCTCATATACATGTCAGCTAATATCTTCGTGGACTGCCCAACTCTGAAGGGCAAGAAATGTGAAGACTTGGTGAGTCTGTCTACGACAACCCAAACTGCATCCTTCCCGCTAGGGCTCCACGGGAATCCTGAGACGAAGTCCATGGTAATGTGTTTCCACTTCCACTCGGGAATGGAAAGCGGCTGCAATAGTCCTACAGTCCTCTGATGTTCATCCTTGACTTGGTGACAAACCAAGCATCTCGCCATGAATCTTGCAATCTCTCTCTTCATCCCATGCCACTAGTAATGTTGTCTCAAATCTCGGTACATCTTCGTACCCCCGGGATGAATAGAATAAATTGAGCTATGAGCCTCGGTCATCAACTCCTGGTGTAGCCCACCACTCGAAACGTATAGGCGATCTCCACACATTAATGTTCCGTCTTTATGATTCCTGAGTCACGTCTGTATGCCGGTCTCCGTCCTCTGTCGTAGTCGTCGAAATCTCGCATCCATAGGTAGGGCTACCTTGATCCTCTCAACCAAAGTAGACTGAACCTCGAGACTGGCCATCTGTCCATCCATTCTTGGCAATTACAATCTCTATCCCGAGCTCCTGAATATCCTCTAACAGTTTGCCGCTGAGTCGTCATAAAGTATGCCATGGGCTTCCTGCTTAAGGCATTTGCTACTACATTCGCCTTGCCAGGGTGGTACTGCAACTCGATATCATAATATGTCATCAACTCTATCCAGCGCCTCTGTCTCATGTTGAGCTCCTTCTGAGTGTAGACATACTTCAGACTTTTGTGGTCTGTGTAAATCTGAACACGCACTCCATAAAGGTAGTGTCGCCATAGCTTTAGTGCAAATATCACTGCAGCTAGCTCTAGATCGTGCGTCGTATAGTTCTTTTCATGAAATCTCAGCTTTCTCGATGCGTAGGCTACCACTTTGCCGTGTTGCATCAGTACACATCCTAATTCGCTCCCAGATGCATTACTGTATACTATAAATTCTCTTGATCCTGAAGGAAGTGTCAAAATTGGTCCTGATGTCAGACGCTTCTTCAGCTCATCGAAAGCCGTCTGACACTCTTCGGTCCAGATAAACTATTCGCCTTTATGCGTCAGTCGCGTCATAGGCGCAGCAATCCTCAAAAAAATTTCTACGAACCTCCGATAATATTCGACAAGTCCGAGGAAACTCCTAACCTCTGTAATTGATGTAGGGGTAGGCCATGTCTCTACTGCAACTATCTTCTCCGGGTCAACTGATAGTCCATCTCCGGTGATTATGTATCCCAGGAAGGGTACTCTATCCAAATAGAACTCATATTTGCTGAGCTTAGCGTACAACCTCTCCTGCCTCAGCGTCTCCAACACGATCCTGAGATGTATCTCGTGCTCCTCCTGGCTCTTGGAATATACCAAGATGTTGTCGATGAACACCACCACAAACTTATCTAAGTACTGGTGGAAAACATTGTTCATCAGGCTCATAAATAATGTTGGAACGTTGGTTAAACTAAACGGCATGACTAAAAACTCATAGTGTCCATACTTCATCCGGAAATACGTCTTTGGAATGTCCTCTCTCCGTACCTTGATCTGATGGTAGCCTGATCTAAGATCGATCTTCGAGAATACACATGCGCCACTAAGCTAATCAATTAAATCATCGATGCACGGCAGTGGGTACTTGTTCTTTATCGTTACAGCATTTAACGCCCTGTAATCGATACACAAACGCACCATCCCGTCCTTCTTCGGCACAAATAATTGGCTCGGCTCTGGGAGTCAATTCTATAGCAAACTTTATCTTTCTCTGTCAGGTGGTAGGCCTGGAAAATCCTTTGGAACACATCCTCAAACTCTGATATAAAGTGAGGGTACAATGGTTCACCTTTTGCAATGCGTGCCTCTAAGGTCGATTGGACACCACGCTCTCGGGCTCTTTGAAGAAACTCAAACTCAGGGTGATCTGGTAGTCTAAAATAATGAACCCACGTCGACAATCTAGCATCGTATGGTATCGGCTCAACCAACTCATGCCTATGACAATGTCATAGTCTAGACTTAACCTCATAATAACTCCCTTTCTATATACAACACTAAACCTCTAAATTTTTTTTTCCCTAATGTATAGTTACTTTTCTCCTCAAATTCTCCCTACAATTGTATTCCTCAAATTTCTTCTTTCCGTTATTTATCTCTCCAAGTCACAGTGCAATAATGGTATCACCCAAGTATATACTAGAATTTCTGGTATCAGATCATCATCTTCCAGGTGAGAGCCTAAAATTTCATCTCCTCTAGTCCATAATATCGTTCCTGATATCGCTATCATATACAACAACTAATTTCTAGCATCGGGCTATGCATTTCCATAAATTATTCTAGAGGGTTATAATCAACAATATTTCTAGCTTCCAGTACTTTCCAAATCACCGTTATCTCAATTAGGGTTTTACCAGTTCTAAGAACATACTACTGGGTCCAATTCTCTTGCTAACATTCTCCACTAGTTCTAGCATCCAAAAAGATCCTATTAGTCCACCCTACTGAGGGTAACAATCTTCTCAGATATTTTTGCACAAATTATGTCTTCTGTCGTCTGAACTACGATCTTCTTCTAGAGGAAACCATCAGGCACAAGCGTTCGTCCTTCCGAAATAATAGGAGATGAGAAACAATGATAACGATATTGACGAAAACTGAACGAATACAATTTGGAAGTCCAAGGGCGATAATCACATACAAAGGGAGTTTTAAAAAAATCGATTATAGATTGAGATATTATTCAATAATAACTCCTAAATTGTAGGCTCGTTTGGTACAGCAATGTAACGAAAACAATATGCTCTTAGACCTGCATGGGCCACCATAAAAATATGTAATGCCCCAGTCCCAAAATATAAAGGACCAGGAATACACAACATGCCAGCTACGCATTCGACCAGACTCTGGTCCGACTCAAATACATATAAGCTGTATTATAAGGGTCACTATCTAAATAATCCCGTAAATGTAAACATCTATGTCTCAATCCACAATGAACAGAAATATACAAGAAAGAGCTGCATGTGCTAAAGTCGGCCGCCCAAAACACACAAAACTCGAGAAGAAATATGAGTCTATAAAAACTAGGCTACAACAACAGATGAATACAATATGAGTAAAATAATCATAACGCCGGTAGATGTGATATGAGTATCTGGTACCAATGCCCGCAAGACAAGCAACTCCATCAGCAACTCCAAAGGCTACGTAATCGTCCATGCTGCAAAACTGGCAGGGGACCAGGTCCTTAGAGGGATGTAACAAGGTACAAAAATACAGCATGCCAAAGTATAACAGAAAGTACAAGTGCAACGACGGTGTAATCTAGCATAACCACCTAAGTGAGACACAGTTTGAACACAATGTTCAACATGTGGGCTATCCAAAATAAAACCGTAGCTCCGAACACAGAGACACATGAGACGTACCGTAGCTCCGAGTACAGAGTCACACGGGTGATACTACTACTCCGGATACAGGAACACTACATCAACAGGATATATACATATATAAAGCGTGTGCAGAGGAGCCCAAACGTCTAGTAACTGTCTTTTTCTTCCCAAGCAGTCAACGAGTGTGCGCTGAGACTGAACCTTTATCTAGTAGTCTCGTCATACAGAAGTAACTATCAACAAACGCGACCCTAAGGTTGTCCCAGTCTTCGGTCATGATGTCAGTATCAGGATACAGGAAATCTGGCACGATAACAGTGTATGGAGGTGTCATAGGTTTATGATATACACAGGTACGTACATCGAGGTATTGCGAACATCTATCACTCATTACCAAACGTTACCAACGAACGCCTGCACCCGGTTGTGATCCGGACGCAAAGTAACGATTCTAATCAAACACGTGCATAATGCATATAATAAAATAATAAATATCTGGTAACTGAAATACATGATGGAAAGGTACACTTGCCTGCGTCCGGCTGCTGATGACGAAGATCTGGTACAACGTCCAAGTCCGCGGGTCCCGTAGTACCTAGAGACGAGATACAAGCTCGATCAATAGACTATCACGCGGCTAAAAAGATGTGACACACGTCTAATTATATGCTCAGACCCAGCTACAACTCACTTGGACACGACGCTAGAGGGTTGACCAAGGTTGACTAAGGGTATGTTACATCTAATCCAATTAATCACTTGTATAACATCATTAGACAAATCCTTGATCTCACTATTCATCACGGTGTTTATCAGCAGTTCAAGCCATGATCAAAGCTCAGACTTCATCCCGGTGTTCACAGACGCTAACATGCATATTTAAATATCATCCTCGAAACAAATAATTAATAATTATCTAAACCCTCAATTTAAAAATATACTCCGTAAATTATTTGAACACCGCTCTCCAATAATCTAGCCATTCCTCAAATAAAATCATTATTATTTATCAGCCCTCCATATCTGATTAATGGTTTGATATCACTCTCACATTTTCCTAACAATTTAACCTGTTTCTCAGTCATATTCAGTATTTTAATATCGCGTCCTCATCTCACAATAATTAACCTACTCCTTAATAAATTCATTATTATGCATGTAACAAAAGTACACTAAACTCTAAGATTCACATCCAGCATATAAAAACCCTATGTATCAACCCTGTATTTAACCAATAATTACATAAATTTGAAATATAACCAACCCTAAAACTTAAACATATATAAACCCTAATTAGGTTATAATCATAACAATGTATTAAACTATACTACAACCATAAGTAGAGGGGGAGGGTTCACCTTGGCGAAGTGGTAGTGGTGCTGACCGGTGTAGGCTGTGGTGGGGGAGCTCGGCCGGAGGGGTGCTCGAGCTCCGGCGGGGGCTATGTTGATGATGATGGTGATGATGATGATGTTGAGGTCGGAGGGGATCGGCAGAGGGTGGCCGAAGGTTGGCTTGGACATGGGGTGGAAGTAGCTATAGTGGTGGAGTGGTCGAGATGGTGGTGGTTCGTGGCAGCGGGGGGTGATGGTGCTGGTGGCGTGTGGTGGTACGGGTGGAGGTGTTGTGGAGAAATCGTGGGGTCGTGGTGGTTCAGGGTTCTCGTGGTGGTCAAGCTGGAGGTAGAGGGAGGCTCGAGGTGGTTCAGGGGTGATGGCCGGAGATGGCAACGGTGGTCGGGCCGGTCGTGAGTGCTGGAGGTAGCAGTGGTGGCGGTGCGGGTGGTTGCAGCGGGAGGTGATGGTGGTGATGGTGGTGCTGACCGCCGCTGGAGAGGAAGGTGGCGAGCAGGTGGCCGGGTGTTGATGGTGGTGGCCGGTCGAGGTGGAGGTTGGCCGAAGTCGTGGGGAAGAAGATGTGGCCGGAGTAGCTTGGCCGGAGTGGGAGGAAAATCCGGTCGGGGTGGAGGGGGTTCTCTTGAAGAAGAAGAAGAAGTGGAAAGGAAGAAGAAGAAGGGAAGAAGAAAGGAAGAAGAAAATACTTACGGTTTGGGATGGGGGTTTGTGTAGTGAAGAGGGAGGAGAGAGAGAGGGGATGGTATTTTCTAGGTTTGGGGATTAGGGCCTGCATTTGGGAAGAGTGTGAGGTGACACTTTATAGGGAATGGTGATGGGGATTGTGGGGTGAGGATGCTCCCTAATTGAATGAGTGGCTAGGAGTAATCATGAAGATTTTTCATTCAAAGGAGAGGGGTGTTGACTAGTCAAAGAATGGAGGGCTTCTCCATTTGGCTTGAACCAATGGGGTATTGCCACCTAGTACAACTTTTGCAAATTAGTCCCCTAAATTTGGGTATTTGCACAGACACATGAAATAATGAAAAATTTGTGGGGGAATTGGTGTTTGGTGTTTTGTAGGGTGAGAGGGTGTTGGGTTAAGTTGGGATTAAAAATAGGATTAGTCAAAGTTGGTATCCCCAATTAAATTAAAATAAAATGTCATGTGCTCTTAAATTAAATGGGGGTACATGGGGTCTCAATTGGGAGTAACACAAAGGTCATGAACGGTGTAGGCTTGGTGTCAGTCTTGGACTCTTTAATTAGTCTGGCTCAACGGGTTGAGTTGGTGTCTTAAAATTAATGGCAATGACACAGGTGCGCGACACAGGATTAAATATGGATTTTAGATACGGGAAGTTGTGCAATTAAATTAAAGCACAAGGGATTGTGATTTTGAGTGACAGAAAAGTCCAGCGCCTAAGTTGGCGTGTCAAGTCTAGAATGCAACAACTTGTTGGAAATTTTGGGCTGATGTTGGGCTCCGAATATTTCAACAACGGTAGGATGCACCAAAGGTTTAATTAAAGAAACAGACATCTGCAACCTTAAATCTGAACCTCAAATACCTGATGTTAAACCAAAATTTTCTAACCTAAAATCCATCTATCTATAAAAACAAAATAGGGGGTTTACAGAAGGATATCATAGGCTTCGTCGTTCGTGTTGAACTAATAAATTATCCAAAAGACTGTTGGTTGTCTTCAAACCTAGCTCGCAGGAATTACTCTCTTAACATGGCCCCTGTGCTGATTACAGGGTTTTGATTGGAATCCCAACCGAGACTTCTAGGGGTGGCGCTGGATGGCGCTAGAAGAACAGCTTTCGTTCGGCTCGTAATTTCCTCCATCGAGTCCGACAGAAATGGGGCTGTGCTAAGTTAAACATGCCCAGTCTTGTATAGCATCCTCGTCCAAACACATGAATTCATTTTCCATGTACTGTGGTTTGCATTGAGGAGCCCATTTCTTCTACGCCTTAATTCATCTGCATCGGGAGCAGACGGGACATAGAGATAGGAATGGCTCTGTGATAGATCCCCTTAATATGAAAATTTGGGTGTAATAGATTTCTATATGTATAATCATAATGTTTAGAATAAAAATCTGGGTGCGATAGATCTCCATCATATGTAATCATGATTAAGCTTCAATAAAAATTTATCTTTGACTTCATTGTGTTATATGTGTGTTACTGACTGAAAACTTTGGTCGATGTGCTCCAGAAAAGACTGAATATGTTACCTTTTCCTTATCATCCCACTGATACGCGCATAAATATGCATCCAGAGGAAATTAGATTTTGTGCGCACTGTACGATTTATCATGCATATTTTTGTAACTTGTCTGGTCATGCACACTATACAATATTTTCTATCAATCAGACAAATGTGCGCACATAGAAATCCTCGGACCAATATACAAAACAGTTTTATGTTTTACATTCTGCTCTTCGCTTGGGGAATAAATTATTGCACCCTTTATGATTTATGCATGGGGACTTGAACAGTCGCCCTCGCTTCTTATAAATAAGAGTCGGCTGCTAAATTTAACATTCTTTATTCGAATTTGTTGATGGCTTCCCAGAACGAGTCACTAAAGGAGGAAAGAATGTCTGATAAATTGACTATTCTTCTACCCATCACGACTACCTCTGGTTGAGCCTCTACTTCTCCCGCACCTCCTCTGGATGGACTTTTCCCACTTCAGAATGAGATCATTGATTTCCTCCATCCTTCTGTTGATTCGGGGAAACAAGAAGAATCAGCCGAAATAGACGTGCTACGTCGATTGCTTACATCGTCAGACGTCTGTATTTTGCATGTTATTGCGATGTTTATGAACAACTCGAAAGATTCTGACTCATCATCTTCTTAAGCATTTTTATTGTCCTTTCCTCATTTTCTATCAATAAATTTTTTTGTCTTACCTTAGTGATACTTTCAAATTGAGACCCACAGAATATATATCTACTCAGAGGTATTATGGACATGGCAGAATAATTTTATGGGAAAATTTGGTAGATGTATCACCCAAGGCATACTCATGTTGAGTACAAATAATAAATTTTATAGGATACAATACTATCAGAGGTGTTATGGACATAATAGTTTACTAGTTTACTCCACTGGGGAAGAGAAGAAAGAGTAGTTCAGGGGCGAACTATTATCTTCTCTTTAGGGATAATAAATGGGATATGGTTCAGAGGTAATATGTACATAAATCACATTGCATTTATTGACTGGTGAATAAACCTGTGAGATTATTCCTGACCCAACTAAGGATCAGGAATATGATATTCTTAAAACAACTGGGCTTTAAGAATGGAACATTTTTGTTGGAGAGAATAGTTTAGATAATCTCAACGAGAGTGTTCCGTTGGATTTGAGTATTATCCAGATGGATAACTTTAAGGACCCATTACCCAAGTCTTATTCAAGAATGAATATAGGTAATAGTTCGACAAGCAGTGTAGGCTACGAGTTGCTGGAGATTAAATAAAATATATTTGTTGTACATCTTATTTTAATCTGCTGGAGATAGAGAAGAATATATCATGCTTAGACATAATACTTCTTGAGGAATTTACCATTGATAGGTATCATTATTAAATCTCCATTAGGCTTAGCGAACCTGTAGGCTCCGTTAGAGAATACTGTCTCCACCATATAAGGACCTTCATATTTAGCTTGGAATTTGCCTTTGCTCTTATGGGTTGTGATCATAGGTCTCCTCACTGAAAGGACCAATTCACAAACCTAAAATATTCTTTCCTTGTCCTTTCAATTAAAAGCTCCCAAAATGCGTGCTTGGTATAGTTCAATGCGCTGTTGAACGTGTAGGCACTTTTCATCTAATGCTTCTAATTCTTGCAAGCATAATCGATCATTATTCTCTATTGTTAGCTCATTAGAAATAGCTATTCTAAGAGAAGGTATCTGAATTTTGAGTGGAAGGACCGCTTCATACCAATAGACTTGAGAGAATGGTGTACAACCAGTTGGAGTTCGAACTGTCGTACGATAAGCCCATAAATACTCCTCGAGTTTTTCATTCCAATTGCGTTTGTTGGATGAGACAAACTTTTTAAGGAGTTTGATTATGGTCTTATTGAAGAATTCTACTAAGCTGTTCGCTGTTGGATTCTAGGCCGTAGGTGCTACATTATGGATTCGATTCTTGTCACCGAACCGATAAAAAGCTTGACGGACAAATTACGGTCCATTATCATATATTATCCTCCGGGGAACACCAAAACTGCAGGCATACATTTATTCCAGGTTTAAAAAAAATTATAATTTAGCGACGTTTAGCAATGTTTAGCGACGTTTATATACGTCACTAAATACGACGTTAACTGTGTCAGAACGTTGTTAATTATCTGTCTAAACGTCGCTAAATTGCTGACACAATGTATTTACCATGTCAGCAAAAATTCGCTTAATATTTTACAAAACGTCGCTAAATAGAAAAATATTAGCGACGTTTAGCGACACACAACACGTCGCTAATATAGCTACGTTGCGTTGCTAAACATCGCTAATATGAAAAATATTAGCGACGCGAATACGTTGCTAGAAAATGTTGCTATAGCGACATTTTACGACATTTTCCCTGTCAGCGACTAGCTTAAACGCGACTACAATAAAATGTCGCTAATTACGTTGCTAAAAATTTTAGTGACATTTTCTTGCCATTTAGCGACATTTTTAGACGTCGCTAATTTGACTTTTTCTGGTAGTGATCAGTCTCATAATGTATTATGGACTCACTATGTGGAACACATCTCATTTTGACCATACAAATTCAAGAGTTCAACTGGGAGGGACATGGTTTCTTAAGAAAATTTTTCTGGCACAAAGGTCAAAGGAACTGATGCCGTGCTCTAATACTAATATGGCATGCCCCAATTTTATAGAATCGATATTCGTCCCCGGGACGTAATGCCGTAATAGCCTAAGTTGCGCTTGCACAAGGCAAAGGCATTATGTTACAAAGAGCACAACACAGAGTACGCAAAATATTGAATAACACAATTGCATAAAAGAAAATTTTCTTTATTAATAATGAACATCATTTACAGGCTCTTGAACACAAGTAGAGAGTTATCGTGCGGGCTTACAAGATGGACACAAAATGAGATAGTTGTTCCATACATTACATTCCTTTACTAAAATCAAAAGACAAAAGACAAAAGACCTTCCAGGTGAGTCTTTGCCTTGCCATGAAGCAACATAGGATATGTGCACGAGCTCCGGTAATTTGTAGACAAGCTTCAAAACACGATGCGTGTATTCTTGATGGACTGGTTGGGGAAGGACTCAGCTCTTCGCAGCATCGCCTTGGCTTGTAGAACCTGTTGCAACGTGGGTCCGCATATTTAAAATGTGTTGGTGTGGGCGAGGTAACACAACTCACAAATTGATACGGTATTCATATGAAGCATACAAATTTATTATTATGTGATCATTATATGTTGCCTTAGTCCAAGTTACAAGCATGCGATAGAAATAAAATGACTGAATAAAATGTGTCACCGTCCGGTGACATATACCTGCGGCCGACTTATCCAACTGCACAAGCCTTACCATGTCCTTCTCTGCAAAGAAGACAACATCAGCTTGAACAGTTTTAAAAAACATAGAGGGTCACTGGCACCACAAGCCATCGTAGACATTAGTCTGGGTAGATGAAGATTCTTGTAGCACGGGTAGCGAGCCCCGCTATAAGTTTTTGTTTCACCCGTGCTAGTTTGCTAGCACAGCTATCCGAGTTTCGCCTGAGACAAGTCGGTCCCAGTGCCCTGGCGACCCTTCACATGAACTAAACCTTGTGCACAAGTTGTCTGTAACCGTGCATTGTCTAAAAACTAAGTTATCAAATGAAGTATTTTAAGACAACATGAATGGGATGTATCTACTCAGCATAACCTGATAGCATAGTCTACCTGCTCAAGTGATCACATTATAAATATGTACTACTTTGCACTGTTATAGACGAATGAATTCTAGCTACAACTGAAACATAAAATAAGCACATTCATGGCGGATAAGCATGCAATAGTACGATCGTTTAATGAGTTCATATGACATGCATCAAGTATTCAAGCCTACTACTTTACTTTATCTTGACTCTTATTATTATTGGGGTATCGTTGATCGAAACACAACAAGAGTCAATTATTAAGTGTGAAGACTTGAAAAGAAGGGTCGACGTTATAGCCACTCACTAGTTGGTGAATCACTAAGGAGAAATATGATGCTTTAGTGCTCCGCTCATGCGTCGCCTACTAGATCACATGTATTGGCACAAACCACTAAGGAGAAAGAGGATGCTTTAGTGCTCCGCTCACGCGTCGCCTACTAGATCACATGTATTGGCACAAACAAATGATCAATACCTCCACTTCTTTTTTTTCCAGAATTTGATACTAATGTGAAGTTCAAAGAACGCAAATAATAAAATCCATTAAAACCGTTCAAAAAAATGCATTTATAAAACCAATACAAAAGCAGCAAAGCGGCATCAAAAACGAGGAACGAAAACCAACGCAGCAAAGAGGTCCCTCATGACACTACATCTGAGTCCTTCCTTGAGATGCAATCCGCTAATTAAGGGACTTTATTCTGAAGAAACCAATCCATAACGAGAAAAGGATCTTGATTCAATCTGTCCCGATCAACCAATACCGACAGTTTTTTTAGCCGTGCTCCCCGTGCGGAGAGTGGGGCACTACATATTACCTTCATCGTAACAACTCCATCAGGAGCAGAGTTGCTCACCTATACCACCAATGTCTCCTAACCTTCTTGTAGAGAATTCAAAAGTAGCAGGACCTGATGCTCATCTTCAATCACCATCTTAATCGTAAACAACTAATTGATAAAAACCTGAACCTCATTCAGATATTGTGCCACCGAGACACCCTCCTTGTATTTTGAGTTGACAAATAAGAAATGCCTTGTTGCCACCCATCTTCCATTCACACAGCGAATATAGCTTCTCTCAAAGTGCTTTTATCGAACTCTCGATGGACACGTGATAAAATACCAAAATATCCAGCTGCTGGTAGATAAATCCAATTGCCTTATGATCTAGTCACTTTCAGTCATCAACAGATTTATCTGATGGCTTGGCGTTGTCGCCCTGTTATGGGCCATGCAAATCCTTACCTCAGAGTAGATCCTCCAAACTTGACTTCCAAATAGCCAAGTTCTCTCATGTGAGGGCGATCATACGTGTATTTATCTGCTCCGTAGACATGGTTGCACCTTCCCTCTTAAGAACCTGAGAGTTCTGAATCCAGATGTTGGGATCAGTAGCACCAATAAAGTGCTCTGATACCACGTGTCGGGAATCGACCACAGCGGAAGTGCCAATCTAACTGAAGATAACCGACTACTTTCTAACAAGAATACTAAGATAGACCAAACATATTATTTTTGGTGACTATATCGCCTGAACAAATCATAATCTTTATAAATTCTAACAAGATACAAGATTGATAAAAATATGTTGAATTATTTGCCCAAAGATTCAATCCCCTTAATAAACTCAAGTAGAAAGAGAAATATTACAATAAAACCACTTACCCAACCCCATAGTAATCTCCCTGAATGAAGATGACGACTTCCAGAACAGATCTTTTCTCCCAACTATCTTAGATGGCGAGCCTTAAGAGCAAAGTACAAACTTTGTCTTAGATTTCTTGTGGACTTGCTCCCTCGAATCTCCTGTCTTAAGCTTCTCATGGTAACCACCCCTCATATATATATATATATATATATATATATATATATATATATATATATATATATATATATATATATATATATATGTGTGTGTGTGTGTGTGTTTGTGTGTGTGTGTGTGTGTGTGTGTGTATTGAAAAACCTTTTTTAGGGTTTTAGGAAACCCTAAAATAGCCCACCATTAAATCTATCTATCCATATGATCCAAAGGTGTAGATGAAACCCCAGAAATCACTTTAGCCAGATAGAATCGAATTCGGACTGATCAAATTTGGTTAATTCCCTGCCAAAATGTTCTGTCTGAAATAGGTAGAGTTCAGACCAAACTCGGTGGGATCGAATTCGGATCGAACTCGAACTAGTCTCGATAGATCCTCAACTACTTCGACTCCTTCAAATTTAGATTGGATCCCAACAAGCTTGAGGATGAAGGTATCTCGATTGGAGATGATCAGTAACATGGAGGTACATCTGAGGTACATATGGAAACCATAATTTAAGAAGTTTATAGTTTGGAACCTGGACATTCAAAGTTCCACAACGAGGATAAGGAAGATTCAAAATACGAGGATGGAGGAAGAGAAGCATTGTGTGGATCACGGAAGCATCAAGCCAAGTCAAAAATATTATTAGGGGGGCCATTATCATGCAGTAAGTCCGTGTTGAGAAAAATTGATATATCCATATTTGAAGGGATTGTTGTTGCAAAAAAGAAAATAAAATACAATTGGATCGATCAGCTGGAGACTTCAAAATCTATGGGTACAATTAAAGTCATAATGTATGTTCTGCTAGGTTGAAATAGAAGACTCATATCCTCTTTTGAGGAATTTTTATATTGGATGCCATGATGTGTCTCACATCTCTTTAGGAAACTTCACATCCCTTGTCTAAAAGCAATTATATCTATTGGGCTATGAGGATTGAAGACGATTGAAGTGATAGTACTTACAATAGAAGTATGATCAAATCCTATATAACTACACGATCAGTCTTTATAATCAACCTATGTTATTGGGTATCCTTGTTAAAGACATAAAAACAATAAAGAAGTAAACGACTGCACTTCATAAGGTTAACTCGAAATGATCCTTTGACATAATTTGTGATTCAGGATATTGGAAATGCTAGCAAGAAGACCTTGGCTATCAAGGTTAATAATAAGAAGCCTAAGAAGAAGGACGAGAAGTTGAAGGGTTCATCTAAGGACAAGAAGCATGATTATGAATTTACCTACAACATAATTACTCGAATAAATCCATTCTTGTTAGAGTCTATTCTGGAATAGGAGTGGCTATTTTAGGTATAATAAGATTCCTACTTTAGGGTTTCCTATTCAGAAAATTCTATTATGACCTAGAATAGGATTTTCCCTTCATATATATATGGGTTGAGGGTGGAGGCACAAAGAAAATAGCGCAAAGGTGGAGATCCAGGGTGATCGTCCACAGGAATTCTAAGAGAAACTTTGTGCTTTGCTCTTACGGCTCGTCATCCAAGATAAAAAGAAGAGGAGATCTGATCGAGGAGTCATCGCCTGCGTTCAGGAAAATTACTACAGGGTTTGGTGAGTGATTTTAATTGTAATATCTTTCTTTTCTTCTTGTGTGTGGTGAGAGGGTTGAACATATTAGGACAGATTTTAACATTAATTTTTATCAATCTTGTAATTTTATCTGAGTTATATAGATTAAAATTTGTCTAGGTGATGTAGTCATTACAATAAACGTTGTCTTTTATTTGTACTTGGTGTTCGTTAGATTGGTTGGTTATCTCAGGTGGATTGGCAATGCTTTTGTGCACCCAACAAATGGTATCAGAGCTCCCAGGTTCGCGAGAGGGGAGGTGCAATCATGTCTACAGAACAAATGAACACACATATGATCACCCTCACAGGGGAGAACTGGGCGATTTGGAAGCCAACGATAGAGGATCCATTCTAGTACAAAGACTTGCATGGTCCATTGGAGGGTAATAGCGCAAAGCCATCGTACAAAGCTGCTGGATACTAGAAATGAATGGATCAATAGGCCATTGGATTTATTTGTCAATGGCTGGACGATTCAGTGTTTCACTATGTATCCATGGAGAGTTGGACAAAAGTATTGTGGGAGAAGCTGCATTCGTTGTACGAAAGGAAGACGATTGTCAACAAGGTATTTTTTATTCACCAACTCGTCAACTTGAAGTACACGGAGGACGTGCCCCGGTGGCATAATATCTGAACAGGGTTCAGGATATCATCAATCAGCTATCTGCGATGAAGATGGTGTTTGATGATGAGCTTCAGGCCCTTTTACTTTTGAGTTCTCTGTCGATAAGCGGGGAGACATTGGTGGTGTCGATGAGAAACTTTCCACCAGATAGAGATGTTATGATGAAGGAAGTCAAAAGTAGTTTGTTGAGTGAGGAGTTTCGGCGTACGCAAGTTGAATCGACGAAGGAGTCCGCTCTGGTGGCTTCCTTCGGGAAGGGAAGAACAAAGTCACAAGCGAGGACATGGGGAGTTCTCGGGATATTGTGATGGTGGAAAGTAAGGATAGCGGCTATCACTGTAGTGAAAGAGGTCATATCAAGAGGAACTGCATGAAGCTCAAAGCTGAGAAGGCCAAAGGCAAGGACGATCAGGAGGATCTTACGTCTATGAGAGATATCATCATTGCAGCAACCTATGCAGAGTAAGCTTGTGGCATGTGTCATGATAGCGATTGGGTCATGGACACAGGGGTGTCGTATCACGTCACTCCACATATGAGGATCTTTACTTTATACCATGATGACAGGTTTAGACGTGTGAAGATGGGCAACAAGGGGACGACTGCAGTTATTAGCATCGGTGATGTGCATTTGACAATGGAGCTTGGTAAGAAGCTCGTTCTCAAGGTTGTGCGACATGTACCGAGTTTGCGCTACAACTTAGTTTCAGTAGGGAGACTGGTGGATGATGGCTGTCGTAGTTTATTTGGAGACAAAGATTGGATGCTTACGAAGGATTTTCAACAGCTGGCTCGAGGAGATTTATGTTGTGGTATGTACAGGCTCAAGCCGCTGAGTTGTACATGCATGCCACAGATATCAGATGGAGGCTCGAGGGGTATTCGATAGGAGTCAGTGAATCATCGGGAACTTCTTTGGGAGGTCTTCGAGATACTTTGAGGGATACGGAGGATTCGGTTCGTCGAGACAAAGCGAATGATGGTGATGAGTCAAAGATTGAGGGTTAGTCTGTCGGTCCTATGACAATTGGTCGATCTCCAGGTAGGGGATGCTATGCAAATCCGATTTTGGTGACGGGTGGTTAGCCAAAGCTTTGTAGAGCGACATCGGTTTCAGTAGTTCGAAGCCAGAGAGGAGATCAATATTTGCAACAAACTCAATCTGAGGTAGGTGCATCTCCATTCACAAAGTTCTGGGGGAGCTGTGGGTCATCGACGGCATTCACAGTGCATGATGTTCTTCTCAATGATGCATGTGTGTGGGGGAGCTTCAGTGTCAGACACGAAGATGGGAAGGTTCATGAGTCTAAATCTCGGGAGAAGCGCATCGTCCGTTTGGTTGGGCTAGCCAAGGGTGAAGAAGCTCGTCGGAACGATAATACATTTCGGTGGAGGCCGAAAGTCGGGGACAAGTAACCAAGATTTACGGTGAGTTTGATCATCAGGGACTTCCATCTTGGTCGTGTTATTGTTATCAGCAGGATCCCAGTGGTGTAGGAGGTGCTACACATATCAGCTAATGTAGACATGACAATCGAGATGTTGGAGACAAAGGAAGATGCAAATGAGCTCGGAGGATCGGAGAATAATGACATAGGGGAGCAGGAACTCTGTAGTGGGACGACATGCATGGAGTCCAGTTGAGGAGCCATGGGGTCAACACCCTCTCATTAGACTGGAGAGGAAGACTGTTGCAGTCCAGTCTGGAATAGGAGTATCTATTTTAGGTATAATAGGATTCCTATTTTATGATTTTTTAGGAAATCCTAGTATGACCTAGAATAAGATTTTTCTCATCCTATATATATGGGTTGAGGGTAGAGGCGTAAAAAAATAGCACAAATGTAGAGAATCGGGGTGCTCGTCCACAGAAAATCTAACTGAAATTTCGTGCTTTGCTCTTAGGGCTCGCCATCCAAGACAGAAGGAAGAGGATATCTCATCGAGAAGTCATCGCCTTCGTTCAGAAAAATTGCTACGGAATTTGGTGAGTGATTTCAATTGTAATCTCTTTCTTTTCTTCTTGAATGTGGTGAGGGGGTTGAACCTATTAGGGAAAGGGTTTAACATTGATTTTTGTTAACCTTGTAATTTCATCTGAGTTATATAGATTGTGATTTATCCAGGTGACGTAGTCACCGTCATATACGTTGTCTTTGATCTGTGATTGGTGTTCGTTAGATTGGATGGTTATCTCAGATGGATTGGCAACGTTTCCGTGCGTCCAACAATTCTGAAGTGGCCCAGAGTGTAGGGAATCGAAGCTCGCTCAAGTCTTAAGGAAGAAAATGAATGAGGAAAAAGAAGGTCAAACAACCCAACAACCGTGGCTTCTATTTAACAGGATTCGATTCAAGTGAATGGTTCCTCGGCCTCCTGCAACTCCACTTACAAAATTGCCATTGCATTGAAGGCTGATCAGCACCTTGCCTAGAAGTCATGTAATACTTATTTAGCTACTTAACAAAAGAGGAAATAATTACACACCAAGATCCAGAAATTGACAACAAAAGTAAAAAAAAAAAAAAAAACTTGTAGACAAAGATATACGCTAACAAACAGAATTTCCAGATCAAAATTCACAATCTTGACAATAACCGCAGGTAAGTGTATATCCGATATGTTGAGTATATTGAAAGCAAATAAGGAGGATGCAGAAATAGTACCAATTAAACTAAAGCGTCTGTGCACTGTTTCCAGTTGGGACTATTCAGAAATAGAAGTGTCTTCCACTTATGATATGATACAAAATACGAAGTAAAAGCACTGCGGCTGTGTTTTTTTGACTTATGATTATTCCTTCTCTGTCCCGTTTCACACCCAAATGTGTGATTTGCTCACAGAATTATTGCGGATTTGAGGTGATATCTTTCGGTCTAAGTAACTGGTGGGGGCCTCACTAAGCTGTTACTGAGTTGGACAGTGACAGAAATGGTATGGGTATAGCTCCTCCATGCAAGGAGGAAGTGTTGCCCAGAGATTTCTATTTGGCTATAAATAAGGTTTCAGCGGAGAGCTTCTCTTCTTCACACCCACTACATCAGTTATAGTTCTTCTCTCTTTGCTTCATAGTGATGGCGTACCCCTCTTCCGTGGCCTTCTCGTTGCTGCTTTTCGTCGCTAATGAGGCGTCAGCTCAGCTGTCCTCGACCTTCTATGCTACTTCATGCCCTAATGCTCTCTCGACGATCAAATCTGCTGTCACGGCTGCCGTCTCCAAGGAGAACAGGATGGGCGCATCTCTCCTAAGGCTCCATTTTCATGACTGCTTTGTCAATGCAAGTTCATCTGTCGCTACATTTACACATGGGCTAGCTTCTTTGGGATACAAATACGCTAGTTACTAATTATAGTCCCATCTAATCTAGGTTTTTCGTCTTAATTACATGCAAGTTCCCGAGCCATATCCTAGCTAGCGTTCTCTTATTTCGCCATGTAATTTATATGGTTTGTTAATTTATGATGATCGATGCCTTAGTCAAGATATATAGCTATATATATAAAAGAAGGGTCTTGTTCTAAAACCTAATTGGAACGGAACAACCTTTTCAACATGTGTAGTGTAAACTTGGGGCACTCTCTACTTTCTATATTACAAGGTAACATAATATGATTTGGTAATGGGAAAAATACATAATTCGAATCCAACAAGTGAAAAAGAATGACACCCCAATCATGGCTTTGTATTTTATAAATAATTGAGTGCAATTGTTATATATATATATATATATATATATATATATATATATATATATATTAACATTATAATAGTATATATGCACGTGCACTTGCACGTATTTTATATCATTTGAAAAGAACAAACAATAATTTTATAATTTACTACTTGAGAAGGACAAACAATAATGAATATTTGTATATCCATAATTAACTATCAGTATTAAATTTAATGAACAATTTTAATTAGTAAACACAGGTAGGGATATTTTTGGAATACATTTTTTTTACGGTGAAGTCTAACTTTTCTTATTATATAGTAGTATACGTATATATCCAAGGACGTACCTACATGGAAAGCGAGTGGGGGCAATTGTTTCCACTGAACTTTGTTTCTGAGTTAAATATCCATGTTCTTTTTAAATTTTCTTTATCGATTTTATGTCGTGCCCTCTACGAATTTTTTAATTTTTAATTTCTATAGACATATTTACATTAGGTTCTACTTTTTCTTGCATAACTTTTATTTTTGGTCGTGCTAAATTTTTGCTAAACTTGAATCGCGGCTGAATAGATATGAAAAAAATAGTTAAGATTATTATACATTAAATCTTAATTTAATAATATTAAGCAAGCTTATGCAATCGAACATGACAAAACATCTAATTCTTTAATAAAATTTTGGTGTGGCTAACTTTATTTAACAAAATTTTGACTTTCTTTATGTTGACCCCCTCTTTTAAATTTTTGCGTTCGCTCTTTTATATATTCCACGTCAAACTTGCAACATGAGTAACCCTCTTAAAGGCTAAGGTGGGCTTCCCAAAATTTTTTTATATGTATTTGTTTTTGTTTTTATATGAGTCAGTCCATATTCCAACCCACCTCAGTCTAATCAGTTCACCCGAATTCAAATATCTAGTTCTGCCCTTGGCAATATGTATCATTCACCAGAATATTGGTCGACCAATTAGGCATTCATAATTACCTTCTGATCATGATATTTGATCATCGATAATCCTAACAGAGAAATTAAAATCATTGTATTTAGTTGCAAATGAGCCTTATAATATATATTAGTCAAATTTTAAAAAAAAAATTCCTATTTGTTTTTGCTAATTTCTAGGTTAAATAGTTGTTGATTTGGAAGAATGTTGAAATTAGAAGGGGTATTTAGTAATATGGTCGAATATAATAGTTGATATTAGGATTTGGGTCTTCCTATTGTCCAACGTTAGTGTTTGGGTTTTAGAATTACTGTTCACGTAGGCTTATGAACAGTAATTTTTAGATCCAAACACTAACGTCGGAAAATAGAGAGACCCAAACTCTAATATCAACTATTATATGAGATATTATTACTAAATAATTCAAATTAGAACGTTAGGTAGTCAAAAATGCTAATCATGCCTAATTAGCACATATTCCAGGAGGATCTTATGAAGTCAAAATTCTATGAAGTTAGGTGAATATAATTCCTTCTGCCAGTTGGAATTAGCTATTTTTATATAATTCCTTAATTTTTGAATTCCTCGTCCAAACTATTTCGAGTCAAATTAATGTTACTGTAAACCAAGATGACGCTACTACAACCTTTCTTCCCTAGGATCATAAAGCTGATCCTTCTAGTTTAAGGCATTACGTAAAAGATTCTTTCATTAATTCTTTTCTTTATTTTTCAACGTATGATGAAGATAGAATCTAAGTAAAGTTAAGTGGTCATGTGAAAGTTGACTTAAAAGCTTCTTTCCATGCATGTGAATTCTTCCGGATTTCAACATTCAAATCATGCAAGCTGGGTTGGTGTTGATCTATGTCCCATTACATATATTCGCTAATTGAACCTAGCTACCAGTCAATCAAAAAGTTTACTTTACCACATATTAGATATATTAACTTGTAGTAACTATAAATTATTGTATAAGGACATGGATACATTTAAGTAGTGTAGTTGAGACAATAATAAAAATCAATAACGTATGACCTATACAAATAAACAACATTACTATTCATCATCCAAATTGTATTTGGATGATACAATCAGCTATGACATGACGATGACGTGGCACTGACATTGACAACGACGTAACAACTATATTAGTGTTACATATAATATATTTTTCTAATTTTTTTTTATGTTTGATATTCTAATTTTTTTTTCAAATTCTATTATAAAAAATTTCAATCGTGATCGATTCTTTAGCACTAAAACGTGATGTTGATGTGGCCTAGACTTGACAGCAATTTTAGTGTCATTGATATCACATATATATTTTTTAATTTCTCATTTATAATATTCTAATTTTATTTTTGAATTTATCATAAAATTTCTATTTGTGATCGAGATTTTCTAATACTAAAATCGTCGTCTCGTCAAACGTCACGGCATTACCATGTCATGTCATCAGTGATGGTATAACGCTAAAAATTTGGATGATGAACAACATTTTTGATAAACAAATATTTTGTAATTGAATTTTTGTCATTTGAGATGAGATCTGTTTCTCCAGGGGTGCGATGGTTCCGTTTTGCTAGACGATACTTCAGGTTTCACCGGAGAGAAGACGGCAGGGCCCAACGCCAACTCCCTTAGAGGCTTCGACGTGATCGACACCATCAAAACCAACGTCGAGGCAATCTGCAACCAGACTGTGTCCTGTGCTGATATCGTAGCTGTTGCAGCTCGCGATTCGGTGGTTGCGGTCGGTACTTTCTTTCTTTCTTTTTTTTTCCTTCCATTTTTGATATCATGAACACGTCCAGTTTATTCTTCACTACCATATGCATGCGTGCATACATGCACATATATAATATCCAGTCATGAGTTCGACTAATGAAATTCAAATAAGAACAAAAAATAAGAACTTTTTACTTATTTTTCAGTTTAGGTCTTAAAAAAAAAAAAAACAATTTATTGTGCAGTTTTAAAATTTAAGAACTCATGAGAGCTACTCTTGTATTTTTGCTTTGGTGTTTAGTTGGGTGGACCTACATGGACTGTGGCGCTAGGAAGGAGAGACGCAACGACCGCCAGTCTCAGCACGGCCAACAGTGACATCCCAGCCCCAACATCGAGCCTTAGTGCCCTCATTTCTGCCTTCGCTAAGAAAGGCCTTAGCACGACCGACATGGTTGCGCTCTCTGGTAACTCTTCCCATCAATTTCATTAGCACTTCTCATTGAACTTCAGTGACGCTCGCATAGGGGACGAATTGACTGTCACCGCTAAAATCTTCGGCGACGACCTTTCTTAACTAATTTGGCGTTGCATTAATCGTAGGGGCACACACAATTGGTCAGGCGAGGTGCACCTCTTTCCGGACACACATCTACAACGAGACCAACATAGACGCGTCCTTCGCCACCTCGCTCAAGGCCAACTGCCCCAGCTCCGGCGGTGACAGCAACCTCGCGCCACTCGACCTGTCAACCCCCACCGCGTTCGACGAAGACTACTACAAGAACCTGGTGGCCAACAAGGGGCTGTTGCACTCCGACCAGGAGCTCTTCAACGGAGGTTCCACCGACTCGCAAGTCACCACTTACAGCACCAGCCAGGCCCAGTTCTTCAGCGACTTCGCGAGCGCGATGGTGAATATGGGCAGCATTAGCCCCCTGACGGGTACTAGTGGGGAGATCAGGACCAATTGTAGGAAGACCAACTAAATGTACTTTATGCATTTGCTAGGAATAGTCTCCCTACGTATTACCTAAATGAAGTTGATCTATCCAGAAGAAATGAAATGAAATGAAATGAAATGAATGCGTATTGTTCTCCCTTTCATAGGGCAGACTCATGTTCTGTCTTTTCGAGGTGAAATCTCATGATTAGCAGATGATAACATATGCGTTGCTAGCTTATGGGGAACAGAGTTCACTAATCTCGGAACAAAGGAACAAGTCACACTCGTAAAAGTTTCCATCAATGCTTGAGCTTCTACTATGACATTTCTTATCTACCATAGAATTGCATCATCTTTTGAATTGATGGCATCTATCGGGATCGTGCAGTCCCTCTCCCACTACAAAAATGTAAAGCTTTAGCGACGAAATTATCCGTCGCTAAAATGCATATTTTCGTCGTTATTTACATATAGTGACGGATTAGCGACGGACATGGTCCGTCAAAAAAATTAATATCGCTAAGAACATTTCGTCGATAGATCGACGGATTAGAGACGGACTTAGCGACATATTTGCAGCGACGGATTTGTGATATATTATTTCAGTCACTGCACTTTCTGACTACTTACCGACGAAATAGCGACGGATTCTGTGAGCCCAAAATTTGTCAAAATTTTCAGAAGGTTTTGCACATTCAGAGCTCACAGAGTCCGATGTTAGCGACGGACTCTGATACATGTTTGGTACATTTATGTGTATCAGACGATTTTAGCAACGGATATTTCGTCGAAAATCCGTCGCTGGCCTGAGATTTTTCAGATTTTTCGTCGAAAATCTGTCACTGGCCTGAGATTTTTCAGATGTTCCGCCGTTATTTTGTCGCAAGTCCGTCGCTAGAAGTAATATTTTTTCCCATAAATTAATTTCTGCTGAGCGTATACCTGTTATACAATTACCAATTTTCACACAAATAAATTCCACACAAGTAATTCCACACAAACTAATAAAACCCATACAAACATATACAAATGTTATATATACAATGACATAATAAAGTAGAATAATCCAAACATGTACAAATAACTGTTATACGTACAATCCCACAAAGTCAAATAAATACAATCAAGTAAAAAAATAAAACCAACTCAAAAAAATTCCACAAACACAAAAAATCTATAAAGTCGACGGTGGAGGCGGAGGCGGCGGCGGTTGTCGGCTAGCCATGTACTACGCCACAACCGCATTGATGAGATATTGTAGATCATCAGGAACAACGGCAAACGGAGCAATGGCAGGAACCGTCGAAGGAGCTGGAGGACCCATCAGTGCCATCGAAGGAGCTGGAGCCGTTGTAGTAGCTGGAGGACCCAACGTAGTAGCCGTCAGAGGAGAAGGTGCTGCAGCATCACGAGAATCTATCAACTGTCAGACTAGCCCATGTAGCTCATGCACAGTCGTCGTGAACTGCTCCGGAGATATTGCACCAGAAGGAACGCCAGAGCCGGGCACTGATGGAGCTGGAGTAGCCATCTGAGGAGCTCTAGAAAGAACTGACGGCTGGGATGCCAACAATCTGGTATCGTACACGCTGCCGTCTTTTCCTCTTCTGACAGCTTGTACTGTCATACCCGTTCCCAAATTTAATATTCTTCAAATTGTGATATTTAAAATTTTTCCTATAGATATATTCATGCTGTATTTTACATGTTGGTTCATGTTAATTATGTTATATTTTATTTAATTGTATATCTGTTTATTGTGAGAGACTACCCGAGACCAGTAATGCACACATTGGCAATTGCCATGAACCAGTACTAGGATCCGTATGTAGGAGGGATATCTGACCCAGTTCACTATTGGAACCACTAGGCTTATTTTGGATGGTAAGGATTGCATGAGGATTAGTCATGATTATAATACCGTTTTTTTCTCTTGTGTATATATGCTCATATTTCTCTCTCCTCTCTTTCATTTTTTATTTCTTTTATTTACTTCTTCTTTCCTCTTCCTCTTTCCCTCAAGAGCACCCAACCGAAACCCTAAACCCTAGCCCTAGACTTGGTTCTAGGAAGAGGTTTATTAGTCCACCAAGGCAAGTACATCTTGCTCAAAGTGATGAAGCCATAGATTTTTGTATTTTTGCATATATGTAGTAATAAAAATGTGTTTAATGGAAAATGTCCTCCTTGATGTTCTTATTAGTTTTAGTTCTTGGAGTTTTTAGTTTTGATGAACGGTTTTGAGTAGATCTGAGTTTTAAAGTTAGGATTTTTCATGGGTTCCAAAAATTTTCTTGGTTTTGATCAATTAAAATATGGTATTTTAGAAAAAAATAGTTTTTTTGGTTGATGGAGCACTTTATTTCGAGTATTTTGGTTTTAGTTTACTTGATTCGGAGTTAAAATAAAAATTTTATGAAGAAAATAAGTTTTCGGTTTTGGAACTTTTCCGTCATGGCTAAACTTGCTGTCTGAAGAAGACAAAGTTCGCATGCGGCCAACATTCTATGCGACCGAGAGTTCTATATTGCGTTGATTTCATGCGGCATGGACTCTTTGTCGCATATGTCACCAGCATGCGTCCATCTGGTTGGATGCATGACTGATCATTAAACAAAGTGTTCTGAAGCTAAGTTCTTGGAAAAAGTCCTAAGTGACAGAACTCCTTGTGTTTCACTTGCTGAACGAATGCGAAATTCGCTAAGTCCAAGAGACATCTATGCGGCAAGCTGAGCATGCGGCAAGTAGACTTATGTTGCCCGCTCTTATGCGGCCCCTTCTCTTTTGGATGCATAACTCTGTTTTGCCTTTGGACACTTTTCTGTGAGTTTTATCTTTTCTTCTTGACACTTTATGGCTTGTCACGTCCATCACCTCAAGTCACTTCTCTAACTTGTAATTAATGGCCATCACTCGGCACTTTAATCCAAGGAGTGGACTTTGCCTTGACCTTTATGCGGCCTTGACCTATGCGACCCGACTCTTATGCATCCTGACTCTTATGCGGCCTGACCCTTATGCGGCACTGAACTCTATGCGGCCTTAACCTATGCGACATTGATCCCACGCGTCCCTGGTTCTTATGCGGCCCTATGTGCATATTTTATTCTTTTGCTTAGTTTGGATGCTTTATTGGATTTTGTGATTCTATGCGTGTTATAAATGATTATAAATGTATGAGAACTAAGTGACCATGTGTTGTACCTGATTATATGCTTAACCTGACTATGAGTAGAAATAGACTATGCGGCTAAGTGACTATGACTACCTATGTTCCTGACTTGACCTATGTGTTTCTATGTGCTTGTGTGTTTCTATGTGCTTGAACTCATATGATTTACCAATGATTGATGACTTGACTCGACTATTAGTATCCGTGCTGATACACTTACTACGTGTTATATATATGTTCCTACGTGCTAAGTGTTCCTATGTGATTATGTTACATATTTTATACCAAGGTGTACCTACGTGCTATGTGACATGTGATATAATATGATTCCTCCAGCATAGACATGATAGTTGGTAAATAACCAAGCGTGGCTAGGACTTGTGTTGATTGTTGCATCACAGTGGGGTAAATCCAAATTAAACTGCCAAGTGACAAAGTAGATTTGTATCTAACGTGCTCGTACTATGGTACGATATGTAAGGGAAATAACATGTAACCACGCCATGTGATTCCAGCTAACCATAGGGTTAACTAGGAAACTAAAATATATAGAGTATTGGGATGGACAGAATTTCGAGATCGTGCTTAACTAGCCACCCTCAATCATATGGGGAGTGAAGGCTGGCCCTCATAGATATTGTTTAAATCCTCATTATTGGATGGCAATATCTGATTATTATATTTTACTATGTGTTCTTTACGATCTTAGCACAGTGGCCTTCTGAGGGACTGGTGCATACTACTATGTGCTACGCGATGACTCATGGCTCGGCTAGCCTCTGTTAGAATATGGCTTAACCTGAGAATTCTAATATTGCATTATTCTGCTGAGATAACTCAGACTCCACATAATAAGCCGAAGGATTGATTGGCCGATTTAAAAGAGTATGTGCTTGTAGTCTATGGATATTAACTATTGTGGTACGACGGTTCAACCCTAGACCTTGTTTGGTTGTAGGGGTTGCGCCAATGTGTCATAATAGGTCATGTACTGAAGTTGTATATTATACTATATTTTAGCTTGTATTATGGCATGTGTGTTTTGGATTATATTGATGTGTTGTATCTTCGTCGTGTTCACAATTGGTGAGTCATACCCTGTCTCGACGTAGTGCGATGCTTCTTGTCCTTGTTTGGTTGTAAATGTGTCATATTGCTCCAATGAAAGGCCATAAGCTTGCAGTTGTGGCACAGATTCCTATTTTATGTACTTATTGGTTTTGCTTTATTCACTTTTGCTTCTTTGTGGTACTTGCTCTCGGGGCCTGACCCCGCTGGTTTTGTTTGGCCAGGTTTAGTAGAAGAGCCCGAGGATCCTGTCATGTATCTGACTGATGACGCACACTAAGAGGATATCCGCCGAGAAACTTGAGTGGGTTTTTTCTCCCCCACTATGAGTATCATTTTGTATTACCTTTTGGCATTTAGCTGACGGCACTTGTTAGCCGGTTTATCTGGACATTAGTTCATTTACATGATTGTATATTATTCAGACCGCGACTGCCTTACAATTATGAACTCTTGACAATGTACTAGTTTATCATTCTGGATAACTGGTTTCATGGTCATTCTGACAGAGCGTCAGGGACGCCTAACTTCTTTATCTTAAATGTTCATTCTTACTATTTCTTAGCTGATTATTGAGACATAGATGTTCTTGACCCTAGGTGACTTGATTGTAGTATGCACCCTCTTGTCTCTAGACAACCTTAGCACATTACAGGTTACTTTGGTATTCTGCAAGGTGTGGTTGGCTGAGTCACGCTCCCTCTCTCTAGTATTCTGGTTCTGGGGCTTGACATGTACCCACCGATCATTTCTCTTAGTCGACGTACTGCTCTCAACGCCCCCCTCTAACGTCTTATACGTCTCATATATTTATTTATATAAATAGATTTAGAGTGAAGGATTTTAGAGTTATATGTGTTATGTTTGATTTTTGTTAGAGTATCATATAGATACTAGATATCATAGTATATGTATATAATTTGAGTTATATTTTCTATATTTTATTTTCATGATATCATAAAATAGGATATTAACCAAGGTTCAAAGTATCAAAATCAGAATCGGCATCGGACCATTCCTATGAGGTTTAAAGTAAATTGAATGAAATACTAATTTTAAGTATTTATAGTATTTAAAGTGTTATTTTTTGTATTATAGTGTTGTTTCTTAAAATATGATATTAACCAAGGTGCATAGTTTTGTAGAAGCATAAAAATTCTACAGGCCGCATACAGCTCATGCCCCTTGGAGCCGCATAGAGCTCATGCCCATTGGAGTCGCATAATGCTCATGCCCCTTGGATCCACATAAGAGCAAAAACAACCTTCATACGACCTAGATAGCCTCAGAGTAAGAAGCCGATACAAAGCCCTCGACACAGTCTCCGATGACTGACATAAAGTTCTGAGCGCCTTGAGATTCATGAAAGGGACGACATATAAAAAGACAGAAAGTCACATCATGCATTAATAGCCTCGACAAACGCACCAGGCCACGTGTCCTCACCCATGTGGCCTCGTCAACCTGCGGCCAGAGTGTCTATCTGACCAAGGCCAAACCAGAGCACCTATGCGGCTACAAGACCCATGCGGCCAAGGTGTCCATCCGACCAAGGCCAAACGAGAGCACGTATGCTGCTACAAGACCTATGCGACCTAGCCATCATGCCGCCAGAGTGTCCATCCGACCAAGGCCAAACGAGAGCACATATACGGCTACAAGACCCATGCGGCCTCGCCATCATGCGGCCAGAGTGCCCATCAGACCAAGGCCAAACTAATTAAGTGCCCGTATGCGGCCACGACGCTATGCGGCTCTCGGTTCACAGAATCTTTTCTGTTACAACTGAAGAAGATTTCTCGCACGATCAGTGCTGACTACGTGTCCAGCTGACCAAGTCATGCACACAACTAGTTGAAAATAACTCCGAGATCTCTTCAACAACATATCTCAACCAAAATCACGTAGCAATCTGCCCATGGCATGCGACTATAGTTGCAACCGTATTCTGTTGAAGGAGCCTTATGCGACCACCAAACAGAGAAATATACAGCACCTATGACCCATCAGTACGATGGCTATAAATAGGAGCAACTTGAACATTCTAAGGGCTGACTTTTTTCTGCTTCAGAGAGACCAGACCACCCCCAGGCGAGCAACAGGTGCAAGAGAGAGAACAGAGAAGAGCTTTCTCGCTCCCGCATCGGACCGTCAACGGCGTAAAAGAGTCACTGCATCACTCAATCTCTATCGTCACCCCCAAAATCAAAAATTGTACTTAGATTGTCTATCTAGGACCTCTTTGTACTTTTTTTAGTTTGTTATTAAAGCAATACCAATTTTAATGGTAAACAAGTTTTAAGTATTTAGAGTGTTGTTTCTTAGTATTTTTGAAATTGAATAAAATAGTAATCACCCTTGTCGATTGATTTACATGCGATAGATAAGTTTTTCTCTTAATATTGTAAACCCCCTCACCCAAAATTAGGGCTACTTGGCTTAAATAGAGAAACTAAAACTAGTTTGAACCCAATTGAAAATAGAACACGGTATTTATTTAATTTTGCAATATTTATATCACATAGTACACCTTACCGTTGCTTCAATAATTGGAGCACTACACTAGCCATTGCCTTCCTACAAATTTCATATCCTTGTCCTAGACATGCCCGCCATCTATTTTGACCTTTGTGTAACTTATAATTATGCTCTCATGTGCTACATTTTAGTCGTACAACATTTATCGCAGATGTTTACATTTAATTCTAAATAAAATTAACTTTGTACCCTTGTACGTTCCAATCAAAATTGGAGACACAATCTTGAACGTTTTGTGCAACCCAAATTAATGATAATATTCTACTCTGAGTCCTCTATGTCCATGACACTTGTGTCCCACCTAATTGTCATGCTCCAGTCCTAAAATACGTAGGACCAGGAATACGTGACACGCCAGCTACGCATTCGACCAGACTCTGGTCTGACTCGAATACGTATAAGCTGTAATATAAAAGGGCACTATCTAGATGTCTCATAAATGTAAACCTCTATATCTCAATCCACAATGTACATCAGTATACAAGAAAGAGCTATATATGCTAAGGTCGGCTGCCCAATAACACACTAACTCGAATAGACTCGAGAAAAAGTATGAGTCTATAAAAAAAAACTAGGCTACAACAGCAGATGAATAATCAATGTAAAATAACCATAATGCCGGTAGATATGATATGAGTACCTGGTACCATGCCCGCAAGACTTGCAACTCCAACAGCAACTCCAAATGCTCCGTAATCATCTATGCTGCAAAACTGGCAGGGAACCAGGTCCTCAGAGGGACGTAACAAGGTACAAAAATACAGCAAGCCAAGTAAACAGAAAGTACAAGTGCACGACAGGGTACTCTATCATAACTAACTAGTGTGACACAGTTTAAAGACAATATTCAACGCGTGGGCTGTCCAAAATAAAACCGTAGCTCCGAACACAGAGACACACGGGGCGTACCGTAGCTCCGAGCACAGAGACACACGGGTGATACACTACTCTAGAATACAGGATCACTACATATACATATATAAGCGCGTGCATAGGAGCCCAAACGTCTAGTAACTATCTTTCCCTTCCCAAGCGGTCAACGATGGTGCGCTGAACCTGAACCTCTATCACAGTCTCGACTCACGAAAGTAACTCAATAGACGCGACCCTAAGGTCGTCCCAGTCTCTGGTTATGATGTCAGTATCAGGATACAGGAATCTGGCACGATCACAGTGTATGAGTGTGTCCTGGGGTGTCGATATACTCAGGTACGCATATCGAGATGCTACAAAACATCCAACAATCCTTCTAAGGCGTTACGACGTACGTCTTCACCCGGTTGTGAACCGGTCGTGAAGTATCGAACATCAACATAACTACGTGCACAATGTACATAATGAAACAATAAATATCTGTAAACTGAAATACAGGGTGGCAAGGTACACTTGCTTGCGTGCGGCTGCTGATGATAGGGATCTGGTACCGCGTCCAAGTCCTCAGGTCCCGCAGTACCTAGAGATAAGATACAAACCAGAATCAATAGTCTATTCTATGACAGACAGGGATGCTACACACATCTACAACTAAACTCAGTCTTAGCTACGACTCATAGGGACAAGTCACTAGGGGGTTGACCACCGTTGACTATCGATACGATACGTCAAATCACCTAGTCATTTGTACCACATTATCAAACCATCCTCAAAACACAGTTTATGATTTTTAAGTTCCTCGTTTAATATCGTTGTTACCAATCACCATATACCTCCCTAAATCAATCACCTTAAATTTCCAGTTTCTTAATTATCGATCACACTAGTCCTCAATCAGACATTCACCTACTACCCTTACTAATTTTACATTTAAATTGAGCATTTTACACTACAAATAAATCCTTCATCAATCCCGTGCTCCTCGGTGTTTATCAATGTTCAATCCCTGACAGTATTTACTTATTAAGTATTAGGTCTTCCTCAACCCTCGGTATCCTTTGACCCACAATCACTGCTCATCCATACAGATTATCATGCCCATAAGTAAATATGTTAAACCCTAATCCCAATGTCTATCATTCAATTGCATTTTAATATACTGATGACGAATAACCCCAAGTTCACCATTAAACCTAAATCTCAAGTCATTATAATCCACATTCACCTTAATCATCGTTGTTCTTAGTCATCATTAACCCAAATCATATTCACTTTATTCAACATAAACATTAATCATCACTTGGAACAAGATTATTTATGCTTCACCACAACTACACAACATTATTAAACCATCGAACCCTAACAGCTATCTATACATATATGCTTAAAATACTACATAATCTCTAAAACACATTAAACCTTATTTAAACCCAATCGCAAGTCATTCCCCCATGCTTCTCATCAACATAAAACAATTATATAAACACTAATACTTAAACCTTAGTTAAAACTTAACATGACCAATAATCAAAGAGAGGGGGGGAGAGTCAACCTCGTCGAGGCTCGCTGGCCGGGGGTGATGGCCGGAGAACCACTGGAGGTGGTGGTAGCAGTAGATCAACAGGGTGGTGGTCGTGGTGGTTCAATAGGTGGTCGAATGGAATGCACGCCGCAAGGTCGATGGGACGGCCGTGTTCGACTGCTGGAGCTCATGGCTGGAGGGGTGGTAGCCGTGAGGAGCGGGGATCTCGGCCAGCGGGTGGAGGATGGTCGGATTGGAGAGGAAGCTGGTGGTGTAGGGGTGTTGAGGTGGCATTGCTGTGAAGTCGTCGGGGAGGAAGCTGCAGTGGTGGGGTTGGTAGTTCCGGCGGGGAATGAGCTCGGGCTCGTGGAGGTGTGGGAGGAGGCAGGAGGGGTGGCTCGTGGCAGCGGGGCGGAAGATCTCGCCGGGGGGGGGGAGAAGCTCGACTGTCGTTTGGAAAAGAAGGCTCGGCCGGTGGACGGGGCAACTGGAGGTGGTGGACTCGGGGGTGCTGGAGGAGGTCACAGCGGTGGTCGAATGGTTGGTCGCCAGGTTTAAGGGTCGGTCGGGATCGGGTTAGTTGGGGTTGTGAAGAAGAAGAGATGAAGAAGAAGAAAGGAGAACAAGAAAGTAATTATACGGTTGGGGTGTGTGGGTTTGTGTAGTGAAGAGGGAGGAGAGAGAGAGGGGGTAGGATTTCCCAAGTGTAGGAATTAGGGCCTGCTTTGGGGATTGTGTGAGGGTGATGTGATGGCTTTATAGGGAAGTGGTGAGTTGGATGGAGGGTGATGGTGAATCCTAATTTGAATGGATGGCTAGGATGTGCCATGAAGAAAAAATGGTGTGCTTACAAAGGGGAGTGGAGTGTGGTTTGAACGGTCATGGGTGGGGGTTTCTCCATTTGGGTTTAAACCAATGAGGTTTTGACACATGTTACCATATTTGCAAATTAGCCCCTTAAATTCGAGAAATTGCATGAACACATAAAATAACGCAAAAAATATGGAGAAAATTGTGTTTAGTAATTTTCATGGTGAGAGGGTGTTGTGCATTAGGCACGGGTTTAATTTTATGGCCATCGGGATTAATTAAGGATTAAAATAGAATTAGGCAAAATTTGTATCCCCGATTTAAATAGAATTAAAGTGTCCCGCGCTTTTAATTAATTGGGGGCACTTGGGGTCAAAATCTGGAAATGATACAAAGGTCAAAAATGGTGGGGGCGTGGAGTCAGTCTTGGACCCTTTAGTTGGTCCGGCTCAACGGGTTAAGTTGGTATCCCAAAATTTAGGGTAATGACACAGGTGTCCGATACGAAATTAAATATGGATTACGGTTTCGGAAAATTGTGCAATTAATTTAGAGCACAACGAAAATCTGATTTTTGAGTGACGAAAAGTCCAGTGCCTAATTTGGCGAGTCAAATCAGAAGTACAAAAGTCCGGTGGAATTTATGGGCTGATATTGGGCTCGGATTAATTTAGAGATGATAGGGCGCGCCAAGGGTTTTAATTAAATAAATTAAATACCAGATAAACTTATCTCCAATATAAACCTCGACATCTGCTACCAAAACCAAAATTTTCCAAATTCACCCTAACTATCTACCAAATAAATCGAGGGGGTTTACATTCTTCCCAACTTAGAAAAATTTTATACGAATTTTTAATTAATTCCAGAATACCTTGCGCATTAATTTTAATTAAATTAACCCAATTTCCATCTTTGTGCAATTTTCTAATTGTTGGGCGCTTTTATGCAAAAATATATTAAGGTGTCCACACCATTGGATAATATATGAAAAAAAATCTATTTTTCCCTTTATACGAATTTTTTTCATAATTTTTGGAATGTGCAACGCGCAACATCGCCCCCTCATTTAAACCTAGTCCTTGCATTTAAATAATGTAAATTATAGCCCTCCAAATATCCCCATGTCATGCCAAGGCCCAATCCCAAGGGTGTTGACCAAGCCCACCTACCTAGGTCAACCCCAAACCTAAATTTTACATGTATAAATAATTACCTTCCCTATTTTTTATCCACATTACAATACCTAAACTACCAACCCATCCGAATACGCCCTCCCCCTTCCTGTTCATCTTCTCCCTCCTTCCCTGTGCAGACCCGACCGGACCCCTCCGCTGGCCAGTCTTTCACCGGAGCACTTGTCGGAGTCCTCGCCATCCTCCGCCAGAGTCACCCGGTCCTTCTCCACCGCCGGCCTCGACCTCTATCTCCGCTCACCACCATCACCATTAACATCACCATTACCACCATCACCTCTCGCCTGACGAGCTGCAACCACCCCAGTCTTCTCCTACGGTCCCCGTTCAACCGACGAGACCCGGCCAGACCTCGTCGATCCTCGCCCGCCGGTCATCTCCCTCGATCCTCCCATAACCACCACGACCTCCCTCATTCTTCCTCCGTCGAGTCCTCCTTCCCGCCTCGAACAGACCCCGACCTCGCCGGAGACACCTTCGTCCCCGACCTCCTCTTCTCTCCTCCTCTCCACTCTTCTCCTCCTCGCCGGAGCACCCGACCCCGATATCACAAACCACCACCACCATCGTCTCCTCCGCCTCGCTTGAGCCTGGCCGGAGCAGCACCCCGACCTGCTCTCCTCCTTCTTCCTTCCGAGCACCACTCGACTCCTCTTCCACCTCCCTGTCCTCTCCCCCTCGACCCGCCTGAGCATCCCCGGCCGTCCCCGGGTCCGCCCTGACCTCTTCCTCGACCACTGCCTCCACCTCCTTGGTCGCCTGAGCCCCTGGCCAGAGTAGTATCACCCTTCACTATCATCATCCATATCATCACCACCATATATTATCATCACCACCACCATACATTATCATCACCACCACCATTGCCATTATCATCATCATCCCTATTAACATCATCATCCCAATCATCATCCTCGTCATCACCATCATCCCAATCATCATCCACACCACCATCACCCCTATCATTATCTACATCATTACCATCATCATTGTCACGCCCCAGTCCTAAAATACGTAGGACTAGGAATACGTAAGCATGTCAGCCGTATGAATATGGCACTCCAATATATGGAAACCATATCACACGTACGCTGTAATATGAATAACAATTCACAAGTGGTATAAATTATTATAAATCATAGGGTATAATCTAATCTCATCCACAGAAAATCAAATATAATGAATAATCAATATCTATAACCAGATCTCAATATGAAGTATCTAAAGATGACAGTCAGATGGAAACAAATCCACTGCCGAACTAGAATGAAGATTAAACAAGACAAATAATATAAATACAACCTCTAACAATCATGAGGCTCGAAGAGTAGGCCTCTCGCAATATAAGTAGCCAGTCCGGATCTGCGCTCCTGCAAATACTCATGAACAATACACCTGGAAAGGGACCAGGTCCTCAGAGGGACATAACAAGATACATAAAAGCATGCCATAAAGTAAATATTGTAAAAACTCCAGGGTGACCTAACCATCTAAGTGAAATGCAACTTGAGGACAACCTTTAGAGTATGGGAAGGTGTAGGCTAGACATATGCTGACGTAATTCACCAATCGTGACAACTGGCTAGTATATGCCATATATGTCCCCATAGGAGGGCGCTCAGTAATAACGTCCATCTCCAAAGAGTATGGCATCTGTATAATATAACGTTCATATCACCCCGAAGAGTGTGGCAGCAGTATAGTATATATCGTCTATATCGCTCCGAAGAACGTGGCAGCAGTATAGTATATATCGTCCATATCACTCCGTCGAGTGTGGCAGCAGTATAAAGGAAGTGGGTGTCCCATACGCCTACTAGTTGTCCTCTCCGTCCAATGATCTAAGCATGTTGTATCCACAACACGCTTCAGCCACTACGCTGAGGCATCATAACTCTGGCTTATAGTCTATCGTTAGAACACTAGCCCAAAACAAGGACAAGGATGGGACCATCGTACCACGATAATCTATGCTCCGCCTACCAATAACTGCTAAGCCTTCTAACATGCATCACTATTAGCAGTTATAACCTATCCGTCGCACGCCTACACGTACAGGTGGCCAACCACATACGCAAGTCCGTGCCCTATATGAGACTCACAACACGTGTAAGAAATGTGTCAAGGCTTGGGAGTCATACCAATAACTCCACAATTTTTGGTGGGTCTCCTAGACACTAGGTCAGACACAAGTCCTAACGTCAATGCATTCATTGACTGCACCCGAGTCTCTCTCGGACGCGCACAGTTATATAATATAAACATGCAAATAATAATACAAAATTTAAACAGTACAACAAGGCAAGGTATACTTGCCTGGCAAGAGAGCTGCAGAGTATAATGTCCAGATATCAAACACCAAGAGTCAGAAACTACGACCTCAAAATGAACATCTCCGGATGCTGAAATAAACATTGCCAATGTTCCCAGAATAAGCAAAATAGCTAGAAAGCACTTTCCTTTCGTCCAATTTGGACACAGGGATAAAACAGTAATTTTGGGTCAAAGCGGGCTACACATATGGACCACTTTGCACCAAAAAGTGTGCCAAGGGTAACAGTCTCTAAATGGAAAAGATTATAGGTCAAACCAATTCTAAATGTCAATGCAAACTCAACGGTACTTTCAATTTTGGATTCCGGTGAGCCGCACACAAATTTGCCCAAAAAGTCAACCGTGGGGCCCGTCAATTGGTGACTTGGTCAACTATCTCAGAATTGCATCAAAATTGGGTCACAAGACCAGCACGTTACCACGAGTCCAGTGGCGCAAGTTTTGTCGAAATCTGACGAGCGTGCACAAAATACGCACAGCTTCCGCAAAAGTTGCGACACGGGGTTTGTCCGCGGATACGGGCTGATTCCGGCGCGCACACACGTCCGAATCAGTTTTCGTGAACTCTTACGTATCCGGTTATAGTACGCGCACTATTTGGTACACTTGGTACACGGTAGGGCGGTCCCGTTTGGCGGGGCGCGCTCCGTTTCATAACTTTTGAAAATCTGGAAAAGTGTATTCGTGGGATTTTTCAACAAATTTAATTCTGCTTACAACAGTTAATAATCTAGGGTTATTTAACAAAAATTAAACTAGGTCAAGTAGTCTACGCATACCAAAAAGAATAATCGAATTCGGATCTCTGTGGTGGGAGATACGAATCCGGGAACATGGGTGATCACTGCAATTTTCTGCGATCCCAGAAATTGGTCTATTTCCACCAACTTTGGCGCTATTTTCGACTATGGTTACGCGTTGTTCGAGGTCTACTATCACACATATATGGAAGAGGGTTAAGGGTTGAGCATACCGGTAAAGACGGGGTGGCGTTTGGTTGAGCGAGGTGACAAGAAATAACTCTGGAACACAGGTACCTCACTACGAAAATCTGCATTGCGCGGGGTGCGCGGGGTCGCGGTCGTCGGGATTGGTTTGGACAGCCTGGCGGGGTTCTCCTGCTGCGGTGGCGGCGCTCCTTAAGTCTAGATGGGAAGAGTAGGAGATTTGATTGATCTAGGGTTAGGATTTTAGTTAAAATAATGATATATATATATATATATATATATATATATATAAGGGAGAGAAGGGGGGGTCGGTCGCATGGCTTAAGGGTCTGTGGGATTTAAGGGATGTGGTTTGTTTCTTAAGTTGCATATTTGCAAAAGGGGGGGCTGCTACAAAGCAGCGGGTAGCATATTGTGAGCAATTGGCTCACAAAGGGTGAGCGGGTTTGGATAGTTTGGGTAGTGGGTAGTTAAGTAGGATCCAATAGGTTTTCTTTTCTTTACTTTTTCCTTTCTAATCTTTTCTTTCTAACTCTTTTCTTTTTATAGTTCTTTTAATATATATATATATATATATATATATATATATATATATATATACACACATACACACGTATATACTCATAGAAAAATCTAGAATTATATTAATACATACCATTAAGCTAGCAACTGCTCAAAGGGTCTCCTACATGGAATAAATTCGAAAAAATTCCTAATGGCCCCATAAATCCCCTAAGTTCACAAACACCTAAAATAAAAATTAATAAAAATTATTTTCCCTAATTAGCCACTAATTATTATAATTAAATTAATAATTAATAATTAAAAGGGTATATACGGTTTCTAGGAATAGGGGTTTTACAATCATCCTCGTCATCACCATCATCCCAATCATCATCCACATCACCACCATCACCCCTATCATCATCCACATTATCACCATCATCCACATTATCATCCCCCTTCATCCCCATTATCATCATTACCATCATCACCATTGTAATTATCATCATCAACAAAACCACCATCATCACCCTAAACACCTTAACCTAATCATTACCAATCATCATCATCACTATCATCATCGTCATCGTGGACCCGTCACCCTCGTCGAAGACGACCTACAACAGTCACCCCTGATTCTCGTGCATGTGCACGCTGACCCCGAGTATATTGGATTGGTTCTACGCGACTTTCGGAGCAGGATATTAGGACTACATAGTCTCTTGCCAGCAAGTATACCTTGCCAAATTGTTTACAGTATTTTGCATGCTTATTATATTTTTGTATATTTATTGCATGTGTAGTTTCTTTCAGTCATTACTATATATTAGATATGTTGACACACACTTGACACTTAGTATCATGAGAGGACAATCAGTAGGCGTATGGGCTATAACCACTCTGGTAAACCGTAGTAACTAGCACGCACTATGGTAGTCGTGTCCGATGGTCTCTACCCCCGCGGTATGTCGATTGATGGTGTCACGATGGTCGCTACCCCCGCGGTATGATGGTTGATGATGTTCTAGACGTGTGTGAGTTATGAGATTAGATAGAGTAGCCTACCCCTGCCCATACGTCGAAAGTTGTCATTATTTGTATTCATATAGATTGTCTTATACAGCGTACTTATTTATTTTCAAACATTATGCATGTTCACTGTATTCAATTGTCTTAATTCTATGTATCTTGTTATGTCCCTCTGAGGACCTGGTCCCTTGCCAGGTATAGACGACCATGAGTATCTGCAAGAGTACAGACCCAGACCTGACGCATTACTTTACCCACTGAGCATCATTGATTATCTCTAGCGATGGATACTTCAGCTAACACTCTTATATCATCACTTTATTTTATATTGGTGATTTTACTCTTCTCTTTCATTTAGTGTAGATATAGTCATTGGTAGTGGATTTGTCTCCACCCGACTATCATTTATGGATTATTCAGACTCTTTATTCTAGTTTAGTTATTTCTTTTCTGTGACTTGTTGTATGGATGAGATTAGTACTTCTGTGACTTGTGATAATATAGATACCACATGTGAGTTTTATTTATATTACAGTGCACGTGTGTATTATGGTATCCATACATTGGAGTTGCCATATACATACGGCTGGCATGCTTACGTGTTCCTAGTCCTACGTATTTTAGGACGGGGGCGTGATATGTTTTTGTGGTGGCCCATGCAGGCCGAGAGCTTATTGTCTCAGTTACGTCACTGTACCGAGCAAGCCTGCACTAGGATTAGAGTATAGGATCTCATCCACAATTGACTATAATTCACTTTTCTTCCAATCCATTCTAATCGAATAATTGTATCCTGCTTGATTACTGTGCTTCCCTAATATTTTCTTGAGTATAGCCTTCTCCTAGAGTATAGGAATCCCTGTTATTAGGAGGATAATTAGGGTGCACACCTACTGAGAATACAACTAGAATATAGACGCATCACTAAGTTTGGAACACCTAATGAACCCTAGCATCCCTTATCTATAGATTGGTTTACCATTACCCCTTGATGTATTTATGAAGGACTTGAGAGTGGGGTAGACACTACTAGAGTTAATTAGAAATTTAACCATATTGTTTGACCCTAGTATTGAGGGACCACTAGAAATCCAAGGTTGAATATTATGACCAAACCTAACTTTCATAGTAAGATAGTATTATAGAACTATACATTTAGATTCTTGTCTTGATATTAGCAGACAGTACCCCAGGAAGCCAAGAGGAATAAAATAACATTTTTTTCTCGATCATACCTCGAACACAAATATTAGCATACCACCTTCCTTAGAAAACCATGATATTATCTAGAGCCCTTCTATTTAAATTCAAATCTTGTTCCTCTAAAAACCTAGCGCTCGCTATTTGTGCGATGACTGATTATGCTTTTTCTTTCTTTTCTTTCAACTCATGCCACCTAACCCTTCCATTCTTAATATGAACTCTTTTGTTCTATAAGCACTATGATTAAGACACTAAGATGACCATTACCTATGGAGTTTTATAATGTAATAAGATACCCTAATAAGTACCAAGACCCTTCCTCGTAAACCTTAACAGGAGTTTCTACTGTATCCTTAAGACAGTACAATATTAGTTAATTCTTTTAAGTTGGGTAGTATGCCTCACAACATAGTATCACATAGCCCTCTTGACCCATTGATGAAGTATAACTAAATGACACAAACTATAGACTTACCTAAGAAAAAAGTGATTATTCAGACTGTAGATCTTAGAGGCCCATACCCCTATTTGGTCAACTAGCAACTTAGACAAGGAGTTAGTGTCACGCCCCAGTCCCAAAAGTACACGGGACCAGGCCACGTGGCAATAGCCAGCTGACACGTCTCCGAGGATAACCTAATTTAATGCATCCTAGCGAAGAGTGCTATGCTGTCTTAAATACTACAAGTCCAATATCAATCAACAATAGGTAATCTAATCTCATCCATAATATAAACAGCAAGAATGTACTAAAATAAATACTGGAAGATATACGCCAGTCTTAAAATATCATAGTACAACCAAGAATGTCTGGTGGAAACAAACCCACTACTATGACAAAATAAAAGTACTGAATGACAGATAAAAAGAGTAATGACTAGGGCATCGGCTGACTAGATAATGATGCTCCCAATCCTAGGTAGAAGGCCTGCCAACTGATCACGGAAACTCTAACGGTAACACCTCTAGCTCCTCCGTTGTAGCGTACCTAGTCTCTTGTCCTAGGCCGTACACTGTGGGATAATATGCCTCATCCAAATCTGGAAAGGTACCAGGTCCTCAGAGAGACGTAACAAGATACATAGAAATATGCGATATGTATAAATACTGAATAAAATAAATAAAGGGTGTGCTAACCATCTAAGTGAATGCAATGTGAGGATAACTTTTAGTGTATGGGAAGGTGTAGGCTAGACATATGCTGACGTAATTTACCAATCGTGACAACTGGCTAGTATATGCCACATATGCCCCCTATAACACGGGCATGGTAATATAATAACGTCCAACGTTCTATAGAGTGTGGTATCTGTAAAATCACCAAGTAACGTCCAACACTCTAAAGAATATGGTATCTGTAAAAACATATGCGTCCGTATCACTCCGTCGAGTACGATATCTGTATAAAGGAGGTGTGTGTCCCATACGCCTACTAGTCGTCCTCCGTGCCCAATGTAGATATACAAGTCGAATACTCGACATGCATACCACGTATCTATATGCCAAGTCTCTACTAATCATATAAACCTACATTACGTACTAAACCATGATGCATGTCACACGCACCGATAGCTAGTCGAGTACGCGAACCCGCATCCCAATATAAATTTGTCACCGTGAAACATGTAAGAGTGTTAGGACTCAGAAGATATCAGAGTATCCTCCCAATGGGGTGAGTCTGCTAGTGACTAGGTCAAGTACACTACTCATCGACGCATCCGTCGACTGCACCCGAGTCAATCTCGGACGCGCACAGTTATATGAAATAAAGCAACAATATCATACAACATATGCATAATTTAAATTAGACAGTAAATATGGCAAGGTATCTTGCCTGGATCCTCAAGCAGTGAATGCCAATAGCCTGCTCTTGCAGTATCTCCAGGCTGGTCTAGTGACCCTAAACATACAATATAATATAGCAATTCTAGCATCAGACACTAAAGTAATATATACACAAAACTACGACGTTGCTCTTAGGTACTAACGCAAGATCACGGCTAATCGACTACAGAGTCGCGTGTGCACGTAGCTAAGATGCACACGTGCCCTGTCCTCAGTCACCGTGTATCTCACGACAATGAATTACTAATGTCATGGGTTTTACGGAGCTGCTTATGTTGTACAAAATACCTGTCCTTATTTCTCATGTTACAGTGTACTTGGTCTATGTCCAGGTTTTTAGGTGAATTACAAGTCCTTATAACAAGTCATATTATTAGGGTAATTATTATCTATTAATTATTAACTAATCTAGTTAACATACATACACACATATATATGTTTTAATGTTATTTAGTTGTGTCCAAGTCTACGACATACGACGTACGACACGATGCCACGACGATACAAGAAGGAAATGATGAGGGAAACGTGTACCTAGTTGGCTGAACGAGGGAGGGGGTCTATGCTCGTCGACAGGTTTCCTCCGACGTGGGGCGGAGCTCCAGTCGTCGTGCGAGAAAACAACGACAGTGAGTGCAGCAGTCCCAGCAGCAGCCTTGGCAGCGGTTGCTGGCGGTTGGGGGTGATGCTGGTCGTGGGGAAGGGGGTGCTGGTCGGGTTGGCGGTGGTAGTTGGCGGTGGTAGTTGGCGGTGCTGGAGGTGGTGGTCCGGGCTGGGGACAGTCGAGATCTGGGTAGTCGGGTTGGTGATCGGTTTTGAGGGGGGTGAAGATGGTGGATGGCAGTCGGTGCAGGCGGTGGTGCGGTGATATTGGGTTGGTGGAGAGGGTGGTCAGGCGGGTGGCAGAGGCGATGGTAGTCCAACGGTAGAGTTTGGTGGTGACCGGGGTCGGGTTGATCGGGTTTGGTGAGGGTGTTGATGATGGTGAAGGAGATGTGATGATGGTGGAGGGGATGTGGTCCGGCGGTTGCAGGCGGCCTGGGGGTTGGTTCAGCGGCTGGGGGAGAAGTGCAGGTGGAAGAGGGTTGTGGTGGTGGCGGCCTGAGATGGTGATGGTGTGTTGTCCGATTGGGGAAGGGAGAGGGGTGCTCGGTTGAAGAGGAAAGGGGTTTGCTAGGGTTTGGCTATAGGGTTTATGTTTTTAGGGTTTTATTATGTGTATTTATATAGGAGAGAGGGAAAATGGGCTGACCTTGGGATTTGGGTCGGCCAGGGCTCTTTGGGGTGGGGCTGGTCCACATGAAAGGGTGTACATGGGCTTTGTTAGGTCTCGCTTTGGGTGAGCTTGGCCTCTAATTTAATTTAATTAAAAGTAATGCGCACGATGTTCATTTGTTAATTGAGAACACATGGGATTAAAATGAGAACACATGGGATTAAAATTGGGTGGAACACGAGAATCATGGGCGTAGCAGGCTCAGAATAGATTAATATCCTAATTTGGGTTATATGGAATTGGGTTGTGGTTGAGCCTCAAATTCAAATAAGAATGGCCAATTAGGAGAATTTGGGTTTATTGGAATAATACACGAACGTTTGTGATGTATATTGTGCAGCTAAAATAAAGCGCAATATTGGGTATCTAAAAGTTACACAAGGGTCAGATGGGTAGTCTGGCATGTCTAGTAGATGTGTATGAACTAGCTTTGGAGGTAACTACTAGTGTAGCGCTCCAATCATCGAAGCAATGGTGAGGTATAATAAGTCACATAATTGTTGTACATTAATTTTAATTGTATCCAAATTAATCCTAGTCTCTCAATCTAAATTAAATTAATCCTAAATTGATCGAGGGGGTTTATAATTTATCCTCCTTAGAGCATTTCGTCCTCGAAATTAAAATATACATATGGTAAGAACTATTGACTGAAATAAAAATGATACTACATACCTAGTCCTTCGAAGAGATGGGGATAACACTGTCGAATATCCTCATCACGCTCCCAGGTCGACTCGCTTGGTGCATGTTGCCTCCATGCGACACGGACTAGAGGGATAGTTTGACCTCGCAATACCTTCTCACTTCTGTCCAGAATCTCAACAGGCTCCTCTTGGTATGATAAGCTCGGGCCGACTGTGATCTCTGAATGGTCAAGCACATGACTCGGATCTGGCATGTACCTCCTCAGTTGAGATACATGGAAGACGTCATGGACTCCTTCCAAATTCTGCTGTAAAGCTAACCTATAAGCAACCTCTCTGATGCATTCCAACACATCGAATGGTCCGATGTACCTCAGACTCATCTTTTTTTTGCCTCCAAATCTGATAGTCCCTCGAGTAGGTGAGATCTTTAGAAATACATGATCTCCAACCTGGAACTCTAGGGGTTGTCGATGCGCATTCGCCCAATGCTTCTGTCTGTCCTGTGTTGCTCGCAGATGCCCTTGGATCTTCTTCACCTTCTCCACTGTACGAACAACCAACTCTGGCCCTAGAATCTGTCTCTCGCCTATATCGCTCTAACATACTGGAGAACGACACTTCCTTCCATACAACACTTCATGGGGAGCCATCTGGATGCTCGCTTGATAGCTGTTGTTGTAGGAAAATTCAACCAAATATAAATGGTCCTCCCATGATCTTCCGAAATCAAGCATGCACGCTCTTAACATGTCTTCCAATGTCTGAATGGTGCACTCCGACTGGCCATCTGTCTGTGGGTGATACGATGTGCTAAACTTCAGACGTGTACCGAGACTCTCTTGCATACTCCGCCCAAAGTAAGATGTAAACCTCGTATCCCTATCAAACACGATACTAACTAGCACTCCATGCAGTCACACAATCTCCCTCATGTACATATCTGCTGAGACCTCTGTAGATTGCCCAACTCTGAAGGGTAAAAAGTGAGCGGACTTGGTGAGTCTATCCACGATTATCCATACTGCATTGTGACCACTAGGACTCCTCGGAAAGCCCATAATAAAGTCCATAGTGATATGCTCCTATTTCTGCTCCGGTATCGGGAGCGGTTGAAGTAATCCTGCAGATCTCTGATGCTCAGCCTTGACTTGCTGATACAACAGTCACTTTGCCACAAAGCGTGCTATCTCTCTCTTCATTCCATGTCACCAGTAGTACTGTCTCAAGTCTCTGTACATCTTTGTGCCTCCTGGATGAATAGAGTTTGTTGAACTGTGTGCCTCTTACATCAACTCCTGATAAAGTTCTACATTTGGAACATAGAGACGATCTCCACATCTCAAAGTCCCGTCTTCATGTATGCGCAATCATGTCTGTATTTTGGCCTCTGTCCTCTATCGAAGTCTCTGGAATCTGGCATCTGTCGGCAAAGCAGCCTTGATCCTTTCCACTAATGTCGATTGCAACTGGAAACTCAACAATTGTCCGTCTACTCCGGGCATAACGACATCTATACCCATCTGGTCTAGATCTCTCAACAGATGTTGTTGGATAGTCAAGAAGAATGCCATGGGTCTTCTGCTCAATGCGTCAGCTACTACGTTAGCCTTTTCCGGGTGGTACTGTAGCTCGATCTCAAAGTCTATCATCACCTCGAGCCAACGTCTGTCTCTGGTTAAGGTCCTTCTGGGTGTAGACCTACTTCAGGCTCTTGTGATCAGTGAATATCTCTACTCTTTCTCCGTATAGGTAGTGCCTCCAAAGCTTCAAAGAAAATACCATTACGGCAAGCTCCAAGTAGTGAGTGGGATAGTTCTTCTCATGGGTCCTTAATTGCCTAGAGGCATAGGCCACAATTTTTCCATGCTGTATCAAGATGCATCCTAATCCTTTCCCGGATGCATTACTATAGATCACGAATCCTCCGGGTCCAGACGGTATGGTCAAGATAGGTGTTGTAGTCAGACGTTTCTTCAGCTCATCGAACGATGTCTGACACTCCTCTGTCCAGGTGAACTCCTACTCCTTACGGGTCAACGGGTCATCGATTCTGTGATCTTCGCGAAGTTCTCCACGAACCTTCGATAATATCCGACAAGTCCAAGGAAACTCCTCACTTCTGAGACATTGGTAGGGGTTGGCCATGTCTCTACTGATGAAATCTTCGCTGGATCAAATATCATCTCCTGAGATGACGTGTCCAAGAAAAGAGATACGATCTAAAAGAAACTCATACTTGCTCAGCTTGGAATAAAGCCTCTCTCTCCTCAGCGTCTCTATCACTAGTCTCAAGTACTCTTCGTGCTCCTCATGGCTCTTCAAATACACCAAGATATCGTCGATGAAGACTACCATGAACCGGTCTAAGTATTGGTAGAAAACTCTGTTCATCAAGTTCATAAATACAGCAGCTGCATTCGTCAGTCCAAAAGGCATCACCAAGAACTCGTAGTGACCATAATGAGTCCTGAATGCTGTCTTTTGAATGTCTTCTCTTTGCACCTTTACTTGATGATAACCCGATCTTAAGTCGATCTTTGTGAACACCACTGCTCCTGTCAGTTGGTCGAACAAATCATCAATCCATGGCAGGGGGTACTTGTCCTTGATAGTCAAAGCATTAAGGGCTCTGTAATCAATGCACATACATACTGTCCCATCTTTCTTAGGTACAAACAACACTGGTGCTCCCCAGGATGATGCACTAGGACGGATAAATCCCTTACTCTGGAACTCCTCTAATTGTAGCTTCAGCTCATCTAGTTCCTTCTTCGCCAATCGGTATACATTAGAAGATACCGGTGTTGCTCCGGGTACTAGCTCAATAGTGAACTCTACGTCTCTATCTGACAGTAAGCCTGTCAATTCTTTCGAAAAAACATCCTCAAATTCTATAACTATTGGTGGGGGTACCATCTCCATAGCCATGTAAGCTCCAACTATCTGTCCTACTCCTTGTTCGACGGTCCCTCGTATGTACTCGAACTCCGGTTGATCTTGCGGTCTAAAAGTGATGCTACCTTTCCGACAATCCAGTACGGCATTATACTGGCTTAACCAGTCCATGCCTAGCACAATGTCAAAGTATGGCATGGGTAATACTAAGAATCGCGCTCTCATCTCTCTACCACATACGACTATCGAACACGTTCTAATAGTGCTGGTAACAGGCACGTTACCTCCTCCGGTAAGAATCTTCCAACTCTTAGGTAAGGGAGAAGTGGCTACTCTATGCATTGCTACAAATCTACTAGATATGAACGATAGTGTAGCTCCAGAATCAAACAATGCAGTTGCAGGTAATGATGTAACTAAAATGGTACCTGTAATAGCTTCTCCTTCTGTTTCTTCCTCAGTAGCTGCTAGTGCAAAGGCTTGCCCATGCCTCTGTCCTCCGGTCTGCTGTCGGGCTCGACCAAACTGCACCTCCTGTGGGGCCAAGGGTGGTCCCCTCTGAAATCCTCCAGGTGCTGGTGGACGCTGACCTCCTAGCAGGGATAGTATCCTCAGGGCTGGTGCTGTTGGTCTCTATCCTGTCTGCGGTGCTACATCTCTGCACTGTGGGTAATCTCTGACAAGGTATTGCCTCGATCCATATATCATGCACAATCCCAGCTTTATTCGACAATCTCTAATGACGTGTCCCTTCTTGCCACAATGGTGGCAAGTCGAAAGCTCCTTCTGCTGGTATGGTGCTATCCTCTATTGCGTCTGTGCTCCGGGACGACAGATCGGTCCTCCTGTTCCGGGCTGGGCTCTAGCTGGTGTAGTCGTGCTAGAACGTCTTACTCCTCTGCCGATGGCCTCCTGGATCCTCGCCTCTGAAAGAACCTCCACATAAGAAATCCTCGCTTGTGTGGTGGTATACCTCTGTAGCTCGAAGGTAAGGCCGTGATGGAATCTCTGGGCCTTCTCTAGATCGTTGGGTATCAGGACGGCACCAAATCTGCTAAGACGGCTAAACTCCACGTTATATGCGTCAACAGTCATATTTCCTTGTTCTAGATGTAGGAACTGGGAGTACAGGGCATTTCTGACTGTAGCCGAGAAATACTTCGCATTGAAGTATTCTAAGAAATGTTCCCAAGTTTGGTTTTTGCCTACACTGCGCTCAATAGAATCCCACCAGTGATGGGCGTTGCCTTTCAGTTGGGCCCTCACTGCGGTCATCCAAAGGTCTGGATGCAATTGTGAACCTCTAGTAGCATCTCCGTATTGGCGACCCAATCAGAGATCTCCTCTACAGTCTCATTGCTTGAAAAAGTATCTGGCCCATCTGTCGAAACCATCGTACATTGCCACCTGTCTGAGCTAGTGGAGGTGCTGGTACTGGTGCTGTGACAGGTGTCCTCTCTAGTACTGCCATCAAACTCTGTCTCAACGTCTCAATCTGATGCCACTGTGCTTGCATCATAGTCTGGAAGAACTGAAGCAACTGTGACTGTCCATCTGGTTGTGGCATCTAAGGTGGATAAGGTGAAGGTGGTGGTAACGGAACCTCTGGCTATCCAGTAGGTGTCTCCTAAGATGTCTGCCTCTCGGTTTGCGGCATTGGCGTAGCCCCTGAAGTCTGGCCCTCGAAATGCTGTGTGGGGATCGTCTGCTAAGTCTGTCCCTCGTGCTGTTGTGTAGGATCGCCCTAAAAAGTCTCGTGCCAATGTATCAGCGGGGCCTACAGTGGTGGTTGCCCTCCAGGTAGTCCCTGGGGTACCTCCTCTCTTTGGGTGGTGTCGTCTGGCACCACGGCACTGGGTGCTCCTCGTCCATTGTGCAATTTCATCTTGCTGCAAGAGATAGGACTTCATTAAAAAGAGTACGGAATCAAGCAAATAGAATGTAGATATTTTAGAAGTAACACGAAGAAAGTTTAAAGACGTAATCAAAGTGGATGAGACCTAGTAATTTCTATCATATTGTAAGCTCGCTGGGCATGCTACCATACCACAAGCGAGAAACAAGACCTGCATGGGCCACCACTAAAACCATATCATGCCCCAGTCCCAAAAGTACACGGGACCAAGCCACGTGGCAATAGCCAGCTGACACGTCTCCGAGGATAACCCAATTTAATGGATCCTAGCGAAGAGTGCTACGATGTTCTAAATACTACAAGTCCAATATCAATCAACAATAGGTAATCTAATCTCATCCACAATATAAACAACAAGAATGTACTAAAATAAATACTAGAAGATATACGCCAGTCTCAAAATATCATAGTACAACCAAGAATGTCGGGTGGGAATAAACCCACTACTATGACGAAATAAATGTACTGAATGACAGATAAAAAGAGTAATGACTAGGGCATCGGCTGACTAGATAATGATGCTCCCAATCCTAGGCAGAAGGCCTGTCAACTGATCATGGAAACTCTGACGGTAGCACCTCTAGCTCCTCCGTTGTAGCGTACCTAGTCTCCTGTCCTGGGCCGTACACTGTGGGGTAATATGCCTCGTCCAAATCTGGAAAGGTACCAGGTCCTCAGAGGGACGTAACACAATGTATAGAAATATGCCATATGTATAAATACTGAATAAAATATATAAAGGGTGTGCTAACCATCTAAGTGAATACAATGTGAGGATAACTTTTAGTGTATGGGAAGGTGTAGGCTAGATATGTGCTGACGTAATTCACTAATCGTGACAATTGGCTAGTATATGCCACATATGCTGTCACGCCCCAGTCCCAAAATACCGAGGGACTGGATGCGTGATTATGGCCAGCAGCATGCACCGATGGACAAACCCAATTTAATGGATCCATCGGGCATACTTAAGCTGTATTACATCAGTCAGAGTTTTACTATATTCATCCACAGATATAAGATAGCAATAACATCAAAAGAAATACTAAACAACAACAGTCAAAGTAAATAAAATCGGAGAACAATCCGATATTAAGTCTGTTTACACAAGTTCTCAAAGACAGGAAATAAAGAGTTTAAATTAACAGGAATTAAAGTCTATTTGCCATAATACTGAGCAGGGCGAAGCAATTGTTCAGGAGAAGTCCTCAGCGATCACCTCGTCCTCAGGTTCAGGTACTGCTCCGAGTAGTGCCCCTGTTTCGTACACCTCAGGGTAGATCTCGTCTGCTATAACTGGAGAACAAAACCAGGTCCTCAGAGAGACGTAACAAGGTACAAAAGAATACGAGCCAAAATACAGTGAATGAACATGTAAGTCAACCAAGATATTAAACACAAAAGAAGCACAAGAAATTACTAAGTCTAAGACAGTGGCATGCCGATGTTGCTATCAAACAAATCTGGGTAAATAATTAAACTAGCTAAGTGATAATGCAAGTGAGAGTTATTATTCATACTCAGGCTGAGACTACTACAGGATCAGTGACAAAAAACCATAGCAGTGTTTTCTCGAAGGGCCAGTACAGGTGCCAAAGCTCTGTGTCAGAGACTAGGACACTTCCAGATAACAGTATATAATATATATTCAGCCTTGATATGGTAATACTCTCCCCACCCAATGAATCTCATGTCACAGATCTCAATGTTCATGTTACGCAAGATTAAAACTAATGCAGTCAGTCATGTTCTACGGAAATAAGCTTAAGTCATGAAATCTATATTTTATACAAACCTCCTTGAATAATCAGGAAGATTCTTTATCATGCCTTGTGTCAGGTGTCCTGGGTTTAATTTACATGATAGGGCAAGTTCAACAGTCATAGAAATTAAAGCAGAGAATTAAAATGAATCAATAACTACATTTTATGGCAAGGTACACTTGCCTGGATTTTCTGTTTCAGTTGTAGCTCAAGCTTCAGCTGGATTTCCAGGCAGTACTCCGGTTACTGAAATAGACATCACCATCAGGTCCAGAACACATCAATCAGCTATAAACGCCTGTCCTTGAGTCCAATTTGGAGACAAGGGCAGAAACGTCATTTTTGGGTCAAGGCGGGGTCCAGATGTGGGCCGCTTTGCACCGAAAAACGCGCCAGGGTCAAAGTTCTCAAAATAGTCAAACTTAGTGTCAACAGGTCAGGAACGATGATACGAACCCAACGGAACTTCCAAAATTGGATTCCGATGAGCCGTTCTCAAAATCGCTCGTCGGGTGGAGCCTGTGGGGCCCACGACACACAATTTTGTCAATATTCTCAGAATCGAACCAAACTTGGCTCACAGGACCAGCGTATTGCTACGAGTCCAATGGCACAAGTTTCGTCTCGATCTGACTTGTGTACACTAAGCTACAGCGAGAAACAGGAAGTACAGATACGGGGCGGTGTCCGCGGATACGTACTGATCCCGGTGTGCACGCACATCCAAATCAGCTTCTGCGAAATCTCGTACGTCCGTATCAACGACGCGCACGTATCTGTAAAGACCGCATGCGACCAAGTCATCCCGTTTGGCGGGGCGTACTCGATACCGGGGTGAAACAGGGCTAAGTTTTTCCTGTTTTTGGATCGCGGTGTGCGATCGGTTTGTCCGGGCACCGAGAGGGTCAAACAGGCTACGCGATATAATTTACGGAATCGAATTCCAAGCTACGAGCAAGAAGTTATGAATACCTGAACTGGGCTCCAGAAAACCGAATCTTCGTATCCGTTTCGTGTCCGACACGAGATTTCGAAATTAGGGTTAAGGTTTACTGTCCGTGTCCGAGCGGCTTTGTCCGACTCGTGTCAGGGCTGAGCGAGGCCGACGAGGGTTCACGGAGGTCCAGGGCGGCCGGACGACGACGTTGCAGCGGCCACGGCGAGGTCTGGAGGCGGAGATGCTTGGGTCGGCCGGAGTTCGAACTCGGGTAGGGTTCTGATGAGGGAGGAAAGAGGAAGGAGGAAGTAGCGGCTGGGCACGGCGGAGCTGCGGGTGAGGAGGTGGCCGGCGCTGGTGGTGCAGGGTGAAGGGAGGCGGAGCAGCCGGTGGTGGAGAGGAAGTCGGGGGAAAGGATGAAGGCGGAGGAGAGAGTTTAAATAACAGCCGGAGAGAGGAGAGGGAACGGCGGCGGTTTCAGGGCCGGAGGCGAGCGGTTGCGGGGAGGTCAATCGGCGGCGGCGGCGTTTACAGAAGCTGGATTGGCGCGGCCGGCCGGCGGCGGAAGACCAAGCGGCTGAACGTTTGGGAGAGGGAAAGCCTAACGGGTTCGCGGGTCACGGGTGGACTGGTCGGGTCTACGGATCCGGCCCGATCCGAAATCAAACAGGCGGGTCGGGTTCGGGTTAATGGGTCGGGTCTGGGTTGGACCCGGATCCGACCCGATAAGGAATTTGGTATAAATAAAAACCCGGTCCGGTTTAATTTGGTTTGGTTCGGTTTATTTTAAAATAAATCCGGTTTATTTGGGTTTAATAATTAAATTAGTATTTAGGGCTTTTAAAATTCATCCGGGGTCCAATAAATTTCCGAAAAATTACCATATGTCTGATTTTCTATTTTACACCATAAATTATTATTTTTATAATAATTTAATAATATTTATTATCATTTAAAAATCCTTTAATAATTAAAATACACGAATTTAATTACTGAAAAATTCAAGATAATTCCAGAAAATTCCAGATAAATTAAAAAAATCCAAATTAAAATTCTGTTTGAAAATCAGGGGGATTACAATCTACCCCCCTTAAGAGGATTGCGTCCTCACAATCAAAGATTAACCGATCAACAGAGATGACACGGTTGCAACCATTGTTCGAAGCACATCAAAATCAAGGAGCACCTAGGAAAAATTATTTTCCTAAGCATTAAAAGTTATACAATTTCCCAAATATGGGAAATCTAAAAATTACAGTTTTAGAAAACCAGGTTATCTTTCAAAACTTATCAGGTTAACAATTCTAGGTTATTATCAAGTTCAAAATTATTAGATTAATACTAAGTTATCAATTATTAACAGGTTTAAAGTTATTCGGTTATGGTTATCAGGTCAAGTCTGGGGTCACGAACCAGCAGGCACAACTACAGAAATGCTAGAAACGGAACAACTAAAACTTACTCGCATTAGCAACTCCATGGTTCTGCTCTTCTCCCACAGTCATCGTGAAAACTTGACCGCGTCCTTGAGGTGGTGCTCTCTGATGTTGCTGGGCTTGCTGGTAGGGTGCTGCTTGATGTGCCAAGGGTGGCCTTGGTTGATGTCCTCCTGGTGCTGGTAGAGCTTGTGGGTTCGCTCTTGGTGCTTCTCTACGCTCAGGGCAATCCTTCACTGCATGCTGTCTGGATCCGCAACCTAAGCACAGTCCGTGTTTACGTCTACACTCCTTCTCAACATGGCCTATCTTGCCGCAGTAATAACAAGTAGGAAGAGTCAGGGTTTTGGATGCAGATCCCTGTGGTGCTTGATGCAGATGAGGTTTCTTGGCAGCTTCTCCATTGTTTGCTCTGGCTGGTACTGATGTGGAAGGCCTCTTCAGACTGGTTTCTCTCCTGGTGACGCGCTCCATGCGTCTAGCTGCAGCAAGGACGTCCGTGTACGAAGTTGGTGCGACAGATCCAATCAGTTTCTGTAGTTCGATGTTGAGTCCGTCGAAAAACTTCTCGGCCTTCTCTACTTCTGTCGGGATCAAGGTAGGAGCGAAGCGACTCAAACGAATGAACTCGGCGTTGTACTCTTCCACCGTCATAGCTTCCTGAGTGAGGCGATTGAACTTGTCCTGAAGTTCAGATCGAGCGATAGCAGGTATGTACATCTCCTGGAAGAGTCTGGAGAACTCTTCCCAAGTAACTCGGTCTGGTCCGAGCCTGGTCTCTTCGGATAGCCACCAGTGATGAGCATTGTCCGTCAATTGCATTCTGACGGCGGTCATCCAACGTTCTCTTGGTAGTTCAGCTGCTTCTAATTGATGCCGAATATTGGTGAGCCATTCATGCACTTCTGTTGGTCCCTCCTTGCCAGAGAAAGTACGGGGCTTTAGCTGGAGGAAGTCTGTGATAGAGCCCGTCGGTTGCCTTCTAGCTGGTAGGTTGGCCTGCTCCAGTGCATTTACTAGGCTGTTCCTCAAGTACTCAGCCTCACGACGTTGGGCTTCGGTTTGAACTTGTTGCTGAGCTTGCATCATTGCGTAGAACATCTGGAACATCTGTTGTCCGTCCATTGCTTGGCCTGGTGGAAAGGCAGGCATCTGTGGAGGAAACTGGGGTGGAGGTGGAATATCATCACGTCGAAATCTAGAAGATTGCGGATCTGCTTGTCTGCTTCGGTGAGTAGAGGGATCTCCACTCAACAGCATTACTTCATCTTCTCCGTAGGTGGTTTCAGCACCTATTGGTGTTCTTACTGGAGTTCCGTCGGTTTCTCGTGAATCCATTACTCTGCATCAACAATAAACTATAAGAGACGCACAGGAGTCAAGGCAAGATGCAATTCAAAATGAATACGATACAGATATCAAAAACGATTCAAGCAAGTGGATGAGATCTTAAAACTGATCATATTCTTATTGCAGGCCTGTTCGGTCCCTAAGTTGAAACCGAACAATTTAGTCGTTGACCTGCATGGGCCACCACAAAAACCATGTCACGCCCCAGTCCCAAAATACCGAGGGACTGGATGCGTGATTATGGCCAGCAGCATATACCGATGGACAAACCCAATTTAATGGATCCATCGGGCATACTTAAGCTGTATTACATCAGTCAGAGTTTTACTATTCTCATCCACAGATATAAGATAGCAATAACATCAAAAGAAATACTAAACAACAACAGTCAAAGTAAATAAAATCGAAGAACAATCCGATATTAAGTCTGTTTACACAAGTTCTCAAAGACAGGAAATAAAGAGTTTAAATTAACAGGAATTAAAGTCTATTTGCCATAATACTGAGCAGGGCGAAGCAATTGTTCAGGAGAAGTCCTCAGCGATCACCTCGTCCTCAGGTTCAGGTACTGCTCCGAGTAGTGCCCCTGTTCCGTACACCTCAGGGTAGATCTCGTCTGCTATAACTGGAGAACAAAACCAGGTCCTCAGAGGGACGTAACAAGGTACAGAAGAATACGAGCCAAAATACAGTGAATGAACATGTAAGTCAACCAAGATGTTAAACACAAGAGAAGCACAAGAAATTAGTAAGTCTAAGACAGTGGCATGCCGATGTTGCTATCAAACAAATCTGGATAAATAATTAAACTAGCTAAGTGATAATGCAAGTGAGAGTTATTATTCATACTCAGGCTGAGACTACTACAGGATCAGTGACAAGAAACCATAGCAGTGTTTTCTCGAAGGGCCAGTACAGGTGCCAAAGCTCTGTGTCAGAGACTAGGACACTTCCAGATAACAGTATATAATATATATTCAGCCTTGATATGGTAATACTCTCCCCACCCAATGAATCTCACGTCACAGATCTCAATGTTCATGTTACGCAAGATTAAAGAAGCTGGATTAGCGCGGCGGGGTTTACAGAAGCTGGATTAGCGCGGCCGGCCGGCGGCGGAAGACCAAGCGGCTGAACGTTTGGGAGAGGGAAAGCCTAATGGGTTCGCGGGTCACGGGTGGACGGGTCGGGTCTACTGATCCGGCCCGATCCGAAATCAAACAGGCGGGTCGGGTTCGGGTTAATGGGTCGGGTCTGGGTTGGACCCGGATCCGACCCGATAAGGAATTTGGTTTAAATAAAAACCCGGTCCGGTTTAATTTGGTTTGGTTCGGTTTATTTTAAAATAAACCCGGTTTAAAATAATTAAATTAGTATTTAGGGCTTTTAAAATTTATCTGGGGTCCAATAAATTCCCGAAAAATTATCATATGTCTGATTTTCTATTTTACACCATAAATTATTATTTTTATAATAATTTAATAATATTTATTATTATTTAAAAATCCTTTAATAAATAAAATACACGAATTTAATTACAGAAAAATTCAAGATAATTCCAAAAAATTCCAGATAAATTGAAAAAATCCAAATTAAAATTCTGTTTGAAAATCAGGGGGATTACATATGCCCCCTATAACACGGGCACGGTAATATAATAACGTCCAACGTTTTATAGAGTGTGGTATCTGTAAAATCACCAAGTAACGTCCAACACTCTAAAGAACATGGTATCTGTAAAAATATATATGTCCGTATCACTCCGTCGAGTGTGGTATCTGTATAAAGGAGGTGGGTGTCCCATACGCCTACTAGTCGTCCTTCCTGCCCAATATAGATATACAAGTCGAATACTCGACATACATACCACGTATCTATATGCCAAGTCTCTACTAATCATATAAACCTATATTACGTACTAAACTGTGATGCATGTCACACGCACCGATAGCTAGTCGAGTATGCGAACCCGTATCCCAATATGAATTTGTCACCGTGAAACATGTAAGAGTGTCAGGTCTCGGAAGATATCAGAGTATCCTCCCAATGGGGTGAGTCTGCTAGTGACTAGGTCAAGTATAATACTCATCGACGCATCCGTCGACTGCACACGAGTCAATCTCGGACGCACACAGTCATATGAAATAAAGCAACAATATCATACAATATATGCATAATTTAAATTAGACAGTAAATATGGCAAGGTATCTTGCCTGGGTCCTCAAGCTGTGAATGCCAATAGCCTGCTCCTGTAGTATCTTCTGGCTGGTCCAGTAACCCTAAACATACAATATAATATAGCAATTCTAGCATCAGACACTAAAGTAATACATACACAAAACTACGACGTTGCTCTTAGGTACTGACGCAAGATCATGGCTAATCGACTACAGAGTTGCGTGTGCACGTAGCTAAGATACACACGTGCCCTATCCTCAGTCACCGTATATCTCACGATAATGAATTACTAAAGTTATGGGTTTTACGGAGATGCTTACGTTGTACAAAATACCTGTCCTTATTTCTCATGTTACAGTGTACTTGGTCTATGTCCAGGGTTTTAGGAGAATTACAAGTCCTTATAATAAGTCATATTATTAGGGTAATTATTATCTATTAATTACTAACTAATCTAGTTAACATACATACACACATATATATGTTTTAATGTTATTTAGTTGTGTCCAAGTCTACGACACACGACGTAACGATACGATGCCACAACGATACAAGAAGAAAAGGATGAGGGGAACGTGTACCTAGTTGGCTGAACGAGGGAGGGGGTCTGTGCTCGTCGACAGCTTTCCTTTGGCGTGGGGCGGAGCTCCGGTCGTCATGCAGGCAAACAACGACAGCGAGTGCAGCAGTCCCAACAACGGCAGCAACAGCCTTGGCAGCGGTTGCTGGCGGTTGGGGGTGATGCTGGTCGTGGGGAATGAGGTGTTGGTCGGGCTGGCGGTAGTGGTTGGCTGTGCTGGAGGCGGTGGTCCGGGCTGGGGACAGTCGGGATCTGGGTAGTCGGGTTGGTGATCGGTTTTGAGGGGGGTGAAGATGGTGGATGGCAGTCGGTGCAGGCGGTGGTACGGTAATGTTGGGTGATGGAGACGGTGGTCAGGCGGGTGGCAGAGGCGATGGTAGTCCGGCGGCAGAGTTTGGTGGTGACCGGGGTCGGGTTGATCGAGTTTGGGGAGGGTGTTGATGATGGTGAAGGAGATATGATGATGGTGGAGGGGATGTGGTCCGGCGATTACAGGCGGCCTGGGGGTTGGTCCAGCGGCTGGGGGAGAAGTGCAGGTGGAAGAGGACTGTGGTGGTGGCGGCCTGAGGTTGTGATGGTGTGTTGTCCGATCGGGTAAGGGAGAGGGGTGCTCGGTTGAAGAGGAAAGGGGTTTGCTAGGGTTCGGCTATAGGGTTTATGTTTCTAGGGTTTTATTATGTGTATTTATATAGGAGAGAGGGAAAATGGGCTGACCTCAGGATTTGTGTCCGCCAGGGCTCTTTGGAGTGGGGCTGGTCCACATGAAAGGGTGTACATGGGCTTTTTTAGGTCCCACTTTGGGTGAGCTTGGCCTCTAATTTAATTTAATTAAAAGTAATGCGCACGGCGTTCTTTTGTCAATTGAGAACACATGTGATTAAAATTGGGTGGAACGCGAGAGTCATGGGCGTAGAAGGCTCGGAATAGATTAATACCCTAATTTGGGTTATATGGAATTGGGTTGTGGTTGTGCCTCAAATTCAAATAGGAATGGCCAATTATGAGAATTTTGGTTTATTGGAATAATACACGAACGTTTGTGACTCATATTGCGCAGCTAAAATGAAGCACAATATTGGGTATCTAAAAGTTACACAAGGTTCAGATGGGTAGTCTGGCATGTCTAGGAGATGTGTATAAACTTGGTTTGGAGGTAACTACTAGTGTAGCGCTCCAATCATCGAAGCAACGGTGAGGTGTAATAAGTCACATAATTGTTGTACATTAATTTTAATTGTATCCAAATTAATCCTAGTCTCTCAATCTAAATTAAATTAATACTAAATTGGTCGAGGGAGTTTACAGTTAGTATGACAACTGTAGAGACTGTAGAGTCTTATCTTCTTTGTAAACTTTAATTATTTTGTAATTTCTCTCATCATAAATCAACCGTACTTATATTTTCTGTACTACCTTGACTTATGCTGCCATTAAAGCCTAGTTTTGCAAGCTTACTCTTTTATCGAGCGTGATCATGATATATGTATTATTGGGTATATACATTAATATATTTCAGAATCAGTGTATTATATATGGTCTGATCAACCATAGTGCGCTTGGTTCGCCCCTCGCATGACTACTTACGTGGATTGAGATAACATTGACTTAGCTTCTTAGACAAATGTACTTGCCCCTCGATAACTGTATTGATACGAGCATGCGAATAAGAAACTACCAAATAGGAGTTCAATCCACAACTGCCTTGAAAATTTCCATTTGAATTCTTTAAACGCCTTGACCTCCATACTTCTATTCTATTACCTTCCCCCTTGAACTTTTTATTATTGTTTTCCATATTCCTTTATTTCGGAAAGACGAAACCTCGTGCTTGGTATAAGTTGATACACTGATAGTACTAGATATACCCCATAGGCTAATCACATGACTTGGTGACTCTCTTTTATAATTGATTAAGGGCATATCATAGGTAATATGTTTGGTGTTAAAACTTTGAGGATTGAATAACATGATTAAATAATTAGAGGAATATTTTTTTAGATGTATAGCCTTAGGTGATAGATGAGTAAATTCTAAGTTGGGTAGAAACCGCATTGTTAAAACTTGAGGTAAATTCTCTTAGATTGTGATCAAGTGAGATTAGATAGAGAGGAACCATACCTTTTTTTTAATTTTGAGGACGAAATTATTTTAAGTTGGGTAGTTGTAAACCCCCTCACCAAAAATTAGGGCTACTTGGCTTAGATAGAGAAACTAGGGCTAGTTTGAACCCAATTGGAAATAGAACACGGTATTTATTTAATTTTGCAATATTTATATCACATAGTACACCTTACCGTTGTTTCAATAATTGGAGCACTACACTAGCCATTGCCTTCCTACAAATTTTACATCATTGTCCTAGACATGTCCGCCATCTATTCTGACCTTTGTGTAACTTATAATTATGCTCTCTTGTGCTACATTTTAGTCGTACAACATTCGTCGCAGACATTTACATTTAATTCTTAATAAAATCAACTTTGTACCCTTGTACGTTCCAATCAAAATTGGAGACAATCTTGACCGTTTTGTGCAACCAAAATTAATGATAATATTCTACTCTGAGTCCTCTATGTCCATGACACTTGCGTCCCACCTAATTTTATCCCCATGTACTTCTAATTAATTCCAGAATACCTTGCACATTAATTTTAATTAAATTAACCTAATTTCTATCTTTGTGTAATTTTCCAACTGTTGGGCACTTTTATACAAAAATGCATTAAGGTATCCACCCCATTGGATAATATATGAAGAAATCCATTTTTCCCTTCATACGAATTTTTTCACTACTAGAATAAGCGGGATTAGCGACATTTTTTAGCGACTCCGGGTAAAAATGTCGCTAATTTAGCGACTCCATGTAAAAACGTCGCTAGACGTCGCTAATTGGCGACATATAGCGACGTTTAGCGACATTTATTTAGTTTTTAAAAGATTAGTCGCTATAAGTTCAATTTTGGTCACTAAAATATTTTATTTAGCGACTTTTAGCGACATTTTTTGCGACGTATATATTTTGAACATTTAGTGACGTTATTAGCGACGTTTAAGGCGTCGCTAAATTAGCGACGTCATTATTGGCGTCGCTAGAACGTCGTTAAAATATCGCTAAATTCTAAATTAGCGACGTCATTATTGGCGTCGCTAAAACGTCGCTAAATTTTTTACTTAGGGCTGATTCCCCCCATTTCCTTCAATCTCTCCCGCTCCCTCTCCCAAATTTCAAAGGCTCCCCTCCTCCTTCCTCCCTCCGGCTCCTCCTTCCTCCCTCCAGCGACCCCCGTCGGCCGCGTCCTCCTCCTCCGGCTCCCCTCCTCCCTCCGGCGCCCCCCTCCTTCCTCCCGGCGACCCCCCTTCAGCCGCGTCCTCCCCCCTCCGGCCGCGTCCTCCCCCTCCTCCTCCTCCTCTAGGTAAACCTTAACTCTCTCTCTCTCTCTCTCTCTCTCTGTCACGCCCCAGTCCCAAAATGCCGAGGGACTGAGCACGTGCGCAATGGCCAGCAGCACGCACCGATGGACAACCCAACTTAATGGATCCATCAGGGCATGCTTAAGCTGTAGTCTAGCAGTAATATGTACAAGTCTCAGGTATTTCTAATCTCATCCACAGAATAACACAGATTAATGCCAGAAATAATACAGTGGAAATAATTAAGCAATATCAAATAAGATTATCTCGGGAAACAATCCGAGAATCAGTCTGTTACATTTAAGAAAATAGACAAGAAATAAAATACTGAAAATTGGAAATACTGAGTAGATGAAGCCGGTGCTCAGAAGAAATCTTCGGCCACTATCTCGTCTTCGGCTCCTGGTTCTGTTTTGAGAAGTGCTCCGGTTCCGTACACCTCTGGGTAGTTCTCTTTAGCTGTACCTGGGGACATAATCCGGATCCAGGTCCTCAGGGGACAGCAAGGTACAGAAAATACAAGCCAAAATAAATACAGTGCAGCAGATAATTAAACAAGAGGGTAAGCTATGTAACCAGCTAAGTGATATGCAATATGAGAGCAGCACTAGAATTCAGGCTGAAGCCACTACAATCTCTGTGTCGGGGAGCCGGTAGCGGCAATAACTATGAATTACACTATGATATATACTATGTTTTATATATAATATCAGCCTGTAGTCTGTGTGTCTCTCCCCACCCAATGTAATCCCACGTCTCATGTCCACGATGCCTCATGTCCATGTCACGCACGATTAAACTAATGCAGCAAGTCTGAAAGCTATGAATCAATTGTTTAAGAATGTAAAGTCTATGTCATACAACATGTATCCTATACAGAATCACCTCGAATGACTCAGGAAGACTCTGTCTCATGGAATAGTATCAAGTGTCCTGGGTTCTGGTGTACTTGATAGGACAAGTACGAGGATTATCGGGTCTCGATATCCATGTCTATGTGACGTTACCCAACCCCGCGTACGGAGTCGGCACCCGACTATGATCGGATACTAAGCACGTCACCCATTTTCTAGGTTAAGCAGTTAAAACAAGTTTACATTTAATTCCACAAGAAATCAAGTAAAATACTATATTAAGAATTTCTGAGATTTGGCCAGCTTTACTTGCCCACTAATGCATAATTAAGTCCAAAAATATAATTAGCAAGCTGCAGGGTTTGGCAAGGTACACTTGCCTGTGGTTTCGGCTCTGATTTCAGCTCTGACTTCAGTTGGATTTGCAGGCGGTACTCCGGTTGCTGAAACAAATATCACTATCAGATCCAGAAAATATCAATCAGCTAGAAACGCCTGTCCTTGAGTCCAATTTGGAGACAAGGGCAAAAATGACAGTTTCGGGTCAAGTCGTCCCGCACACCCGAATCAGCTTCTGCAAAATTCCACACGTCCGTATCGACGATGCGCACGTATCTGTGAAGACCGCGCGCGACCAAGTCGTCCCGTTTGGCGGGGCGTACTCGATTCCGGGGTTAAACAGGGTCTAATTTTTCCTATTTTTGGATCGCGGTGTGCGATCACCACAGGACGCGATGCCCCGAGCGGTTTGTTCGGGCACCGAGAGGGTCATACAGGCTTCGTAACGCAATTTGCGGAATCGAAAACGGAGCTACGAGCAAAAAGTTACGCGTACCTGAACCCCGCTAAAAAATCGGGGTTTCGCCGTGTCCGACTCGACACGGACACTGTGTCCTGTGTCCGTGTCCGACACAGGAAACAGAAATTAGGGTTAGGATTAGGGCTCAGGCGGCCACGCGGTGGAGGGCGGCGGCTGGACTGCGGCGGAGGGGCCGGGGGCAGTGCGGCGGCGCGCTGGGGACTCGTCGGCGGCGGAGACGAGCGGCCGGAGGCGGCGCGGGCGGAGGAAAAAAGGAGGAGGAGGAGGAGGCGCTGGAGTCGGGGAGGGGAGGCGCTGGAGGCGACGGCGACGGCGACGGCGACGGCGGGCAGCGGCGCTGCAGGCGGTGGCTACCGGCGGGGCGGTGGCGGAGAGGAGACGGTGGTGGAGGGGTTCGATGGTGGGGGATCGAAGGCGGAGGAGAACAGGGTTTATATAGGGCTGGGGAGGGTCGATCAAGGCGGAGGGGAGGCCGGGTGAGGCGGTGACGTGGGTGGCGTCGTGGGCGAGGTGGCCGGAGGACGCGGCGGGCGGCCCGGGCGGAGCGGCGCCGGACTCGGGCTCAGGGAGAGGGTCGTGCGGGTAGGGAAGTCGGGTCGGGTCGGGTTCGGGCGGGCGGATCCGACCCGACCCGCTAGGCAGGGCCGGATTGGGGCTGGGCCGGGCCGGCCCAATGGGCCGCGGGCCGGTTCGTGGGCCGGTTTAATTTTAAAAAAAAAATAATAATAATAATACTAATACTAATACTAATAATATCCAGTAATTATTTAATAAATAATTAAATAAATAAATTTAGGTGTTTTAAAAATAGGTCCGGGGCCCGATAAATTCCAGAAAAATTGTCCTAAGTCCAGTTTTTCATTTTACAACCAAAAATATTATTTCCATAATATTTTAATATTGTTTATTATTATTTAAAAAATCATTTAAATATTAAAACCCTATTTTTAATTTTCAAAAAATCCTAGAAAATTCCAGAAAATTGTGAAAAATCCAGTTTTGAAAATTTTGAAAAAATCAGGGGGTTTACAATCTACCCCCTTTAAGAGGATTACGTCCTCGCAATCAAAGAATAACCGGTCAGCAAAGATGACACGGTCGCAGGTATCGTTCGCAGAACACATCGCAAGATATTTAGGGAATTACCGTTTCCCTAAAATGAAAGTTATTCACTTTCCAGAAAAACTAGTTAAAGCAAGAAAATTACAACTTTTATGAAAACCAGGTTGTTATTAACAAGTTACAAATTACTAGATTGGGGTTGAGGTCACGAACCAACGGGCACGAACTACAACCAGACTAGAAACGGAAAAACTACGAATCACTTACTCGCATCGGCTTCCTGCACAGTCATCGCGTAAGCTTGTCCTCGTCCTTGAGGTCGATTCCTCTGCTGCTGTTGGGCTTGCTGGAAGAGTGTCGCCTGAGGTGCCAGAGGTGGCCTCGGTGCTGGTGAAGCTGGTTGGTTTGCCCTTGGTGCTCCATCTCGATGCTGGGGACAGTCCTTGGCTATGTGCTGATTGGTACCACAAATCAGGCACAATCCCAACTTGCGTCTGCAGTCCTTCTCGACATGACCTAGCTTGCCGCAGTAGTGACAGGTAGGAAGAGTCTGCGAAGCTATCCTGGGTGGCTGGAGTGTGTGAGATCTCTTTGCAGATTCTCCGGGTGATGTTGGGTCTGGTGCTGAGGTGATTGGCCGCTTGTGGCGAGACTCCCTCCTGGTGACGCGTTCCATGCGTCGGGCTGCAGCGAGAAAGTCTGAGTAGGAGGTAGGTACGACGGATCCGATGAGTCTCTGTAGCTCGAAGTTCAGGCCGTCGAAGAACTTCTCGGCCTTCTCTTCCTCTGTCGGGATCAGGGTTGGGGCGAAGCGGCTCAGACGAATGAATTCTGCATTGTACTCTTCCACCGTCATGGAGTCCTGAGTGAGGCGATTGAATTTGTCCCGCAGTTCTGATCGGGCGATAGCCGGAATGTACATCTCTTGGAAGAGCCTGGAAAACTCTTCCCAAGTGACTCGGTCTGGTCCGAGTCGCGCCTCCTCAGACAACCACCAGTGGTGCGCGTTGTCTGTCAACTGCATTCGGACGGCAGTCATCCAGCGGTCCCGTGGAAGCTCAGCTGCTTCAAGTTGATGCCGTATGTTGGTGAGCCACTCATGAACTTCGGTGGGCTCCTCCTTTCCAGAAAAAGTGCGGGGCTTCAGTTGGCGGAAGTCAGTGATAGAGCCTGTAGATGGCCGTCGAGCTGGTAGGTTGGCCTGCTCCAGTACAGTTACGATATTGTCCTTCCAGAAATTAGCTTCGCGACGCTGAGCCTCGTGTTGGACTTGCTGCTGAGCTTGCATCATGGCATAGATCATTTGAAATATTTGCTGCCCGTCAATTGGTTGTCCTGGTGGGAACACGGGCATTGGTGGGACGAACTGCGGCGGAGGCGGGATGTCATCACGCCGGAATCGGAAGGTAGGTTGACCTGCCGGCTGGCTCTGTTGAGTTGTGGGAATTCCTCCGACTGGTGTCACTTCGTCGTTGTAGGTGACACCTGCAGCTTGTGGTGTTCTGACGGGAGTCTCGTTGCATTCTTGTGGGTCCATTTCCCTGTATCCAAAAATACCCAATAAGAGGCGTACAGGAATCAAGGCAAGATGCAAGTTCAAATTAGTTCGAATACGATACAGATATCAAAAAACGTTTCAAGCAAGTGGATGAGACCCTAAAAACCTATCCTATTCTTTATTGCAGGCCTGTTCGGTCCCTAAGTTAAAACCGAACAATTTAGTCGTAGACCTGCATGGGCCACCACAAAAACCATGTCACGCCCCAGTCCCAAAATGCCGAGGGACTGAGCACGTGTGCAATGGCCAGCAGCACGCACCGATGGACAACCCAATTTAATGGATCCATCAGGGCATGCTTAAGCTGTAGTCTAGCAGTAATATGTACAAGTCTCAGGTATTTCTAATCTCATCCACAGAATAACACAGATTAATGCCAGAAATAATACAGTGGAAATAATTAAGCAATATCAAATAAGATTATCTCGGGAAAAAATCCGAGAATCAGTCTGTTACATTTAAGAAAATAGACAAGAAATAAAATACTGAAAATTGGAAATACTGAGTAGATGAAGCCGGTGCTCAGGAGAAATCTTCGGCCACTATCTCGTCTTCGGCTCCTGGTTCTGTTTTGAGAAGTGCTCCGGTTCCGTACACCTCTGGGTAGTTCTCTTCAGCTGTACCTGGGGACATAATCCGGATCCAGGTCCTCAGGGGACAGCAAGGTACAGAAAATACAAGCCAAAATAAATACAGTGCAGCAGATAATTAAACAAGAGGGTAAGCTATGTAACCAGCTAAGTGATATGCAATATGAGAGCAGCACTAGAATTCAGGCTGAAGCCACTACAAGCTCTGTGTCGGGGAGCCGGTAGCGACAATAACTATGAATTACACTATGATATATACTATGTTTATATATAATATCAGCCTGTAGTCTGTGTGTCTCTCCCCACCCAATGTAATCCCACGTCTCATGTCCACGATGCCTCATGTCCATGTCACGCACGATTAAACTAATGCAGCAAGTCTGAAAGCTATGAATCAATTGTTTAAGAATGTAAAGTCTATGTCATACAACATGCATCCTATACAGAATTACCTCGAATGACTCAGGAAGACTCTGTCTCATGGAATAGTGTCAAGTGTCCTGGGTTCTGGTGTACTTGATAGGACAAGTACGAGAATTATCGGGTCTCGATATCCATGTCTATGTGACGTTACCCAACCCCGCGTACGGAGTCGGCACCCGACTATGGTCGGACACTAAGCACGTCATCCGTTTCCTAGGTTAAGCAGTTAAAACAAGTTTACATTTAATTCCACAAGAAATCAAGTAAAATACTATGTTAAGAATTTCTGAGATTTGGCCAGCTTTACTTGCCCACTAATGCATAATTAAGTCCAGAAATATAATTAGCAAGCTGCTGGGTTTGGCAAGGTACACTTGCTTGTGGTTCCGGCTCTGATTTCGGCTCTGACTTCAGTTAGATTTGCAGGCGGTACTCCAGTTGCTGAAACAAACATCACTATCAGATCCAGAAAATATCAATCAGCTAGAAACGCCTGTCCTTGAGTCCAATTTGGAGACAAGGGCAAAAACGACAGTTTCGGATCAAAATGGGTTCCCCATGTGGACCCGCTTTGCACCGAAAAATGCGTCAGAGTCAAAGGTCTCCAAATTCACCAAACTTAGTGTCAACAGGTCAGGAACGATGATACGAACCCAACGGAACTTCCAGAATTGGATTTCGATGAGCCGAACACAAAATCGCCCGTCGAGCGGGGCTTGTAGGGCCCACGACATGCGATTTCGTCAATGTTCTCAGAATCGAACCAAACTTGACCCACAGGACCAACGTATCGCTATGAGTCCGATGGCATAAGTTTTGTCTCGATCCGACGTATGTACACGAAATTAGGGCAAATTATAGAAAAGTCGGATACGGGGCGATGTCCGCGGATATGCGTTGATTTCGGTGTGCACGCACACCCGAATCAGCTTCTGCGAAATTCCACACGTCCGTATCGACGATGCGCACGTATCTGTGAAGGCCGCGCGCGACCAAGTCGTCCCGTTTGGCGGGGCGTACTCGATTCCGGGGTGAAACAGGGTCTAATTTTTCCTGTTTTTGGATCGCGGTGTGCGATCACCACAGGACGCGATGCCCCGAGCGGTTTGTCCGGGCACCGAGAGGGTCATACAGGCTTCGCAACGCAATTTGCGGAATCGAAAACGGAGCTACGAGCAAAAAGTTACGCGTACCTGAACCCCGCTGAAAAATTAGGGTTTCGCCGTGTCCGACTCGACACGGACACTGTGTCCTGTGTCCGTGTCCGACACAGGAAACAGAAATTAGGGTTAGGGTTAGGGCTCAGGCGGCCACGCGGCGGAGGGCGACGGCTGGACTGCGGCGGAGGGGCCGGGGGCAGTGCGGCGGCGCGCTGGGGACTCGTCGGCGGCGGAGACGAGCGGCCGGAGGCGGCGCGGGCGGAGGAAAAAAGGAGGAGGAGGAGGAGGCGCTGGAGTCGGGGAGGGGAGGCGCTGGAGCCGACGGCGACGGCGACGGCGGGCAGCGGCGCTGTAGGCGGTGGCTACCGGCGGGGCGGTGGCGGAGAGGAGACGGTGGTGGAGGGGTTCGACGGTGGGGGATCGAAGGTGGAGGAGAACAGGGTTTATATAGGGCTGGGGAGGGCCGATCAAGGCGGAGGGGAGGCCGGGTGAGGCGGTGACGTGGGTGGCGTCGTGGGCGAGGTGGCCGGAGGACGCGGCGGGCGGCCCGGGCGGAGCGGCGCCGGACTCGGGCTCAGGGAGAGGGTCGTGCGGGTAGGGAAGTCGGGTCGGGTCGGGTTCGGGCGGGCGGATCCGACCCGACCCGCTAGGCAGGGCCGGATTGGGGCTGGGCCGGGCCGGCCCAATGGGCCGCGGGCCGGTTCGTGGGCCGGTTTAATTTTTTAAAAATAATAATAATAATAATAATAATAATAATACTAATAATATCCAGTAATTATTTAATAAATAATTAAATAAATAAATAAATAAATTTAGGTGTTTTAAAAATAGGTCCGGGGCCCGATAAATTCCAGGAAAATTGTCCTAAGTCCAGTTTTTCATTTTACAACCAAAAATATTATTTCTATAATATTTTAATATTGTTTATTATTATTTAAAAAATTATTTAAATATTAAAATCCTGTTTTTATTTTTCAGAAAAATCCCAGAAAAATCTAGAAAATTATGAAAAATCCAGTTTTGAAAATTTTGAAAAAATCAGGGGGTTTACACTCTATCTCTCTCATAGGACACACATGTGACACAGACACAGACACGACATACACAGACACTGACACAGACATTGACACAGACACTAGCACAGACGCCATCATTGCGAGATCTAAATGAGCTCAATGCGGTCTACTAAACGCCCAATATAAAGTATAAATTGTTTTCCTCTTACTTCCCTATAATTCAACATACATCTATATTGAAAGGGAGACAATCACGTTCATCTTCCTTTGCCCTAGCTAGATTTCAGTCTTAATTAGTACTAAAGTAAGTACCAACTGCTACAAACGATCTTTGACTTGTAATATTTATCAAAGCTGCAAAAGAGTTAATCGATCATCCTGTCCTTGTACACGTTGATGCTAGCTATACTTTGCTTCTCGTCAAAGTCCACATGAATCTATATATTGTGTTTGTTGGTGATGACCGATCGATGAAAATGAAAGCTGATAAGAATTAAGTTAAACAACTGATGGTAACAATGATAACGACTATAATTAGATCCAGTTTATAGTTATTAGGCTTGGGTTGGAATTGTTGTCGTTTGCCAAAAGTTCACAGTAGAAGCAAGTTTTGACAGCTGTGTAAGATTGTTGACAAAAGCAGAAGCAGAAGCAGCCTCCAAAAAGTAATCCCAAATCCATCCTAGTGAAGTGAACTACATATATCAGTGTATACAAAGCCACACCCCCTCCTGACACTTTAGGCGTTTGGACTTGGGCTAATTAACCATGGCAAACTCGTTCGAGGTTGTTGAAGGATCGATGTGGGCCAAATTAAAAATGTACTGCATGCATCTAGTGATAGCTACAAGAGAGAAAGTCAAGTCATGGATTTAGTGTTCGCGGTCGCGTTGTTTCTAGTCTTAAGTCCCATTACGCAGATTTCTGATCATCTTCTTCCTTGTAATCTAGCTATTGTATATATTGTAGAATATTCTGTTTTATGCGAAGAAATATTGTTTGTACGTTCTTAATTATCTTGACCTTTCTTGAATTGGCATCATGTGTGCTGCAAAGGACCAAGCTTTATAAACATAAGAAATATAATATAGGTTAGGGTTCAGTACCTGCCACTGTTAAGAAAGACCAAATAAGCCTGTTAATCACAGAACGGTCATGGGATGGGGTCTCATAATGTTCTTCACTTATTTTAGGTGAAATTAGAAAATGCACTTTTAGCTGACATATTCAATAGTACATCTGCAGTTAATATATATATTTGAAATCATGATATGTACATATGAAAGTAAAAAAGAAAAAGAAAACTACTGCATCATTAATCAGCAGTTGAAGTAAGACTTGATTCTTGGTCACAAATTCGAGTCGCATAATTATGGTACAAATGCTACTGTGTTTGCAGTTTTGATGGTTTTGGATACCCACAAACTATGGTACAAACGCTACTGTGTTTGCCACTTATATTGATCCTCTAACTAATTGTCAGCTTCTTCTTTAGAGAATCACACTGTATGTAATAATTTATATGATACATACTGTCATTTTTGCAGAAGTATCTAGAAATGGATATGAATTACTATCTGCGTCATCGTTCGTGGATGTACAACCATCATCATGATGACATGTGCGGTGTGCGGGATAAATTCATTGAGGGTGTACAGCAGTTCCTGCAGTTCGCCAAGGCGTTCCCTCAGTACATGGATAGTACCAAAATTAAGTATCCGTATGTGAGTTATCGCAACAAGAAATATCATCCAGAAGTGGAAGTTACATATCATTTGTACTCGAAGGACTTCACGCCGAATTACTATCAGTAGACCGCGCACGGAGAACTTGTATCTCTAGCATCGGAGTCGGAGCCCTATGTGGAGCCGTATATGGATATCCACGACCACGATGCTTACGACGACGGGTTGGTGAACATGGTTTATGATACGACGGGGCCTAGTTTTAATCCGGACAATTATGATACGGTGGGACCTAGTTTCAATCCGGACAATTATGATGCAGCTGAGGAGGCACCGAATGCCGATGCTACAAAGTTTATGGAGTTGCTGGAGAATGCAAGGACTCCACTATATCCTGGTTGTGAGGATCATTCACCGTTTGAGGTGGTTACAAGATTATTGAGCATCAAGTCCGATTTTAACATGTCGCAAGAATATTATAATCGACTGATCGATTTGATTATAGAGATCTTGCCCGAGGGTGCAAAGTTTCCTAAAGACTTCTATCGATCTAAGAGGATGGTGAGATCTCTTTGGATGGGATACGATAAAATTGATGCATGTCGCAACGGGTGCATGTTGTACTACAAAGATGACAAGGATAAAGATGCGTGCAGATTCTGTGGTGCTGATCGCTACAAGGCCACTGTTAGAGGAAAGTCTGCCTGTGCAAGAAAGCCTACCGATTTGATGCACTACTTGCCTTTGACGCGGCGGTTGCAGCGGTTGTTTATGGTTAAGGAGACTGCAAAAAACATGAGTTGGCACAGGCAAAAATAGATTGATGGAGTATTGGATCATCCATCTGATGGAGAAGCATGAAAGCACTTTGATCGAGAGTATCCACATTTTGCCGAGGAAGCGCATAATGTCAGATTGGGGCTCTCCTCTGACGGTTTTACCCCATTCGGACTTTTGGGATCCCAGTATTCGTGTTGTCCTGTGATCGTCACTCCGTACAATCTACCGCCTTGGATGTGCATGAAGACTCCGTATATGTTTCTAACCGTTATTATCCCGGGTCCGAATAATCCGAAGAGGAACATCGATGTGTATTTACAGTCTTTGATAGATGAGTTGAATCAGCTGTGGGAAGTAGGTGCCAACACGTACGATGTTTCTACAAAGCAAAATTTTTAGATTAGGGCAGCACTTATGTGGACCATCAACGAATTTTCGGCCTATGGAACGTTATCGGGATGGAGCACCCATGGTCGTCTCTGAGAGCTCCGAGAAACTTTTGCTCGATATATTTCAAACCGCATGTTGCTACTAATAGGACAAAAGCTCCGAGAAAAGACAACGCATATCAGGAATCTAATGATGCAATACTCAAAGTATTCAATGCGTCCGAAAAGCCTTCGGGAAAAATGAAGAAGAGATATTTGAATGACGACGAGCTAAGGGCTGCTCAATTGTATATATTACTCAATTGCGACGAGGATAAAGTGGAGAAGCTGGAGGGGTAAGTAATTAATACGTCCACGTTTACATCATCTCAATGTAATAGTATAAGATACTATTATGCTACTAATCAGAAGTTGCTTCATTGTTTTTCAGCACATATAATGATGAGTTGAGGTCGGTTAGACCCTACATAACAGACGAATAAGTAGAACAAGTGGTGCCTCGCTAAATATGAACTTTGTGTCTTATGGACCATTTTGTGATCCATAGTTTTCTTGTGCTACTAATATTCATGTTTCAGAAACATGAATATTAGTAGCACAAGAAAACTATGGATCACAAAATGGTCCATAAGACACAAAGTTCACATTACAAGCAAACTTAGCAAAACCCATAAAAGCCAGAACCATTAGGCAGTGAAGCAGTACAAGTCCCCATGTAGATAGACTACACCTAAGCAACCATCCATGAATTATGTACTACTTCCCATTAACTACAAATTTTCACCAATGATGCACATATTTATCAAGTCCTTGGCTACCTCAGTATGCAACATGCTTATGGAGTGATGCTAAATTAAGTTGGGTTCGAAGTATCGATAAATACGTATTTGCATTTTTGTATTTGGATAGTTTATAAAATATTTAGTATTTCCCAAATTAAGGAATTAGTTAAAGAATTTTGTACTATATTTTTAATATGGAACGTAACATCTATTTTAACTATATAGATACATATATTTATATCTATTATCAATTATATTCTTTGTTTCTATCTTTCTTACCAGATGGCACCCATGTCCCGAGCACGTGCACGTCGCTTGAGAGATGCACCTCCTACTGTTAAGGAGGAAGTGATACCTCCTACTGTTAAGGAGGAAGTGAATGTTAAGGAGAAAGAGGCACCTCCTACTGTTAAGGAGGAAGTGATACCTCCAACTGTTAAGAAGGAAGCGAATATTAAGGAGGAAGAGATACCTCCTACTATTAAATTGGAAGCGGTTGTTAAGGAGGAAGTGGCAACTTCTACTGTTAAGGAGAAGTGGTGCCTCCTACTGTTGGGCAGGCACCAGCTGAGAGTGGGAGTTCCAGTCACCCAGCACCTATAGCGGAGATTGATGGAGTAAACGCTGCTTATGCGAAACATCTGAGGGACTGGGTTCTGACCCAGCGTATTGGATTTTTTTGAGAGATTGAGAAATTGGATAAGACTTATGGTGTAACTGTGATACTTTTATTGTGATTATTATGTGACTGTGATACTTTTATATTGTGTTTTTTGTGTGACTGTGATATTTTTAGTTTGTGTTTATTGTGTGATTGTGATATTTCATATACTTTTGTGATATTTCGTATGCAGAAAATTCAACAGAGGGTTGTTCCGGGTCTATCTATTTTTATGAACTATTATAAGTCTGGGTATTTATTTTATTCATATTAAATGTATATTAATTTACAGGTGTTGAGTGTTCCACCGAAGGGGTCGACGAACCCTGAGAATTCAATGGAGGGTTGCTCCAGGTCTATTTATATAAATTAGAAATTCATAAACTGCAGGAAGATTGGTTTGAAAACCATTTTACTTTTTTTTTACTGAAAAATTAGTGATGTTTAGCGACATTTATATACGTCGCTGAATACGTTGCTAAATACGTCGCTGAATATCGCTAAATTGCTGACATGGCAAAATATCGCTAAAAATATCGCTAAATGTGTTGCAAAATATCGCTAAAAAAAATTTTTTTTGCGACATTTAGCGATAAAAAATATGTCGCTAAATTAGCGACGTTGAGTCGCTAAACGTCGCTAATAAGAAAAATATTAGCGACCTCGCTAGAAAATATCGCTATAGCGACATTTTGTGACATTTTTCTGTCAGCGACTAACTTAAATGCGACTTCATTAAAATGTCGCTAATTGCGTCGCTAATTTTTTAGCGACATTTTTAGGCCATTTAGCGACATTTTCAGGCGTCGCTAATTTAAATTATTCTGGTAATGGTCGCATGTTGGTAAATCTAATTCAATTTTAAAACTACTAAGAAGTTTAATCTAAATCAAAATTATCCAATGTCGGTGTCGGTGTCTGTGTTTGTGTCATATGTCCATGTCCAAATCCTAAATCAAAATAACCTAGTTAGGATCATTACCAGTTATTGTGGAGGATGGGGCTCCACCTAGGCTATCTGACCAGAAAGGGGGTTGAGGAGGGGTCCGGAGAGGGGGGTCGAGGAGGGGTCCGGAGAGGGGGATGGGGTAGAGAGGGGATTGAGGGGGAGGAGGAGGAGGAAGGAGTCGGGGTCGAGGAAGGAGGAGGAGGAGGAGAGGGGGTCCCCGTGAGAGGGGGTCGCCAGAGAGGAGGAAGGGGTCAGGGTCGGGGTCGATATATATATATATATATATATATATATATATATATATATATATATATATATATATATATATATATATATATATATATATATAGAGAGAGAGAGAGAGAGAGAGAGAGAGAGAGAGAGAGAGAGAGTTACCGATTGAGAATGGGAGAAAATAAAATGCGTTCTGAAATTTTAACATTTTGCAGCGATGGAATTATTCATCGTTAGTCCATCGCTGAAGTAAAATTGACTCCACAACGACGGACTAGCGACGGAAAATTAATATAGGTTGTCTAAATAATCAAATTAATCGTTATTCCGTCGATTATCCGTCGCTGACTCAGCGACGAAAAATAATTCGTCACTATTTTCCAATATTTTTGTAGTGTCCAATATTACATTCGTCAGCCTTTCTCGTTTGCAAAGTTGAATCCCAAGGTTAAGGCCTTCTCCTTCCGCAAGTAAAGGTCCTCCTCCATATTAGAACATAACCAACGCATGCACTTCTGAAGCTTCCCTATTCATCACGATGCACTGTTGCCGCAGCCATCTTTCCGTCACAGTAGGATCCATCGAAGTTCAATTTCCAAAAATTTAATGGTGGGGTTCTCCATCTCTCTGTAAACTTGATCGTTTGATTGGATGAATCCCCCCGACATTGTTGATATCAATCTACATTATAAGCATAGTCTGCAAGCCTCTATAAAGATGTTGTCACGATTCACTTGGTGATTGTTGAAAAGAGCTCCATTCCTTGCTTTCGAAATGGCCCACATGAGGTATAGAGTTGAAGATACCTCCCCATGGTCCCCAGTCGATAACAGTCCTCGTAGTAGGCTTTGAATGGTAGTATTTGGTTGTATCTCTAGGTATATTGTGGGCAACTTCATCCAGCTATTACTTGTAATAGGACAGAATAGTAAAAGATGATCAATGGTTTCAGTATGTACCTTGCACATATTACATGTTGGATCAGATTGTGGCATCTGAATATAAAGGTTATTAATAGCTCTCCATGCAAATAGTAGAACTTTGGGGCAAATATGATGCATCTTCCAAAGTTGTTTCCATGTTGTGAATGTTGTGGGTCTTATATCAGCAGTGTCACTAACCCTTTTGTCATAGATAATATTGTACGTATGTAGACTTAGTAGTAAAAATACCATCAGGGGATGGTGTCCAAATAAGTTTATCATTGCAGCAGTATGCAGAAAGGGGAATTTGCAAGATGGCATAGGCTCCATCGTGTGGGAAAAGATTGGTGATAAGATCCAAGTTCCAATGGTTAGTACCTGGTGTGATTAGTTCATTAACTTGCTTCACTTGAAGATGAGATCCTGGATTCCTAAACACTCTGTAATTGGGTCTGTCCGGTACCCAGGGATCATGCCAAATCCTAACACTTCGTCCATCCCCTATGGACCAGAAAGCATAATCGTTAAGGTATTCCCTGCATTTGGTGATTCCTTTCCAAATGGATGAAGAGTTGGGCCTAATGTTAGTGTTCCAAAATCATTATCTTTAAGGTACTTGTCTCGCAGGGCTAAGCTCCAGTCCGTCTTTAGTTCATTGATGAATCTCCAAGTTAGTTTAGTTATAAGAGCAAGATTGGATATCTCCATATCTCTAAAACCTAGGCCCCCCTTGGGTTTTTGATTTCAGAAAAGTATCCCAAGTTTTGAAGTGCATTTTTTTCTAGTCTCATTACCCCTCCACCAAAAATACCTCTGAATCTGTGAGAGTTGTTTGCAAACTGTTTTTGGTATAAGGTATGAGATAAGGTAGTATGTTGGAATGGATGACAATGTTGTTTTAATCAGTGTGGTTCTACCAGCGTGAGAAAGGCATTTGCCTTTCCACTCCCATCAATTTGGATTTGGTGGTATCAATCAAAGGCCCATAGGAAGAAGATTTGTGTTCGGGGAGTAGGAAATGTCCCAAGTATTTAACAGTTTGTAACATGTGTAACCCCTTTTTCCTAAAATCCTCAAAAAAATATTTTTCTGGTCTCAAATATTTTTCCTTAATATATTTTCAAAAAAAAAGTATCGACTCTTAAAAAAAAAAAATCTAAAATAAAATAAAATTATTTAACCATTAGTTGAGAATGAGAGGCATTTTATTAATTAACTAAAAGAGTTGGATACTTATGGGTATATATTTATCAAAACCTCAAGAACCTTGTAACTAACTACTAAGAACTTTAGGACTAGAAGCTTCCTAAGAAGTCCTATAAATAGGGGCTTAACCCTACTTAAACTTCTCAAACAAATTTTCTCAAAACCAATTTAACCTCAGAGTTATATTGTTTGGGCCGGCCAAAGCCCAGAGCCCTATCTGTTTTAAACCAGAGAGAATGTTTCTCTCTCCATTCCAAACCTAAACCACCATTTGAAGAAACCGTAACGGTTTCTCTAGAGCTCGAAGCCGAGCCGTGGCGACACCGCGGAGATCTCTTCCCATCCGACAACTGCAAGCCGGCGAAGCTTCAGAGCTCGAGCTCTTCTTCCTCCGGGATCTCCTTCCTCCACCGACGCAGCTCTGGCTATGGCGGATTCCGGTGAACTCGCCCCACCGCGAGCAAGTCCGACGGTGACGAGCATGTCATCTCCCCGGCGAACGTCAAGATAACGCTCCACTTTCTCTCGGCGAGGAGCTCTCGAAGCTTCGTCCAACCATGGCAGGCTGAGCTCCACTGCGTCGCTGACCTCCGGTGAGGTCGCATGCCTCTGGCAGCGACTGCATCTCTTTCGAGAAACTTCGTTTTCGTAGATGAAGCCGTCGATCTCCTCCGTGCGGTGCTTCGACGGTGACCTCGAGTTCGATCTCGCTTGGAACGATGACCGCCACAGTTCCGGCAAGTCCAAGTGATCCTCGAAGCTCTGTGCGCTCGACAGATCGAGACGATGACGAGCTTGAGTTATTTGGTGAGTCGCCTGATCTTATTTTCAAGTTCTTGATCCCATTCTTCATTTCTCTATCATCAAGAATTGGAAGAATTTTTAGAGGTTCTCTCCCTTGGTCTGACCGACACATGTTCGACAAAATGCTGCAGATCCTTCATTATTGCAGCAGTAGATTGAAATGTTCTTCTCCGTTGTAGACAAACCAATGGTGAGTTCTCAACTATGTTCATATGAAATGCCAATCAAAACACATTAACCTAACATCCGTTTGTGTGCACAATAGGTCTTCGATAAGGAGTCTCTGAAGAAGACAAGGATCTTCAAGAGATTCTGAGTATGAACAATATTAGTGCACGATTGGATTTCGAATCCGTGGATCGGACTCAGTGCACCCTTTCCCTCCCAAACCGTTAGATTGTATATGGATGTATGTGGTCACACATCCCAAAAAAAATTATGGAAATTATTCAAACATTTAACTTATATGGTAGTTATTAAGATATTTATATGTTTAACTTATTTGTTAGTTATTTAAACATTTAACTTATATTTTAGTTATTCAAAGGCGAACATATTTGTTTGATCTTAAAATATTTGTACATGTCATACTTGGACTTAAAAAAGTTTGTACAATAAATGTTTTATAAATATATGTATAAACAATAATTTTTTTACAAATAAATGTAAATACAAATGGCCATAAAACTCAGTTAGTCCAAAATGTTGCCAACTTCGTTGACGAAAATATGCCATCCTAAACGCCACGTCATCCATCCAATGCCAGCCACCCGTAGTTGCTCAATTTTTGACAACTAGGTTGGCAAAAATATGTCAACCTGATTTTAAAATATGATTTGTTGCTTTTTTGCCATCCAAATGGCGAAAGCTTTCGTTACTTATTTTTTTTAAATATTTTTTTTTTCTTAATTTATTTAAAAAAATTTGGTACAACAAAATTTCTGTTCTTTTAGAAACCAAGGAGAGCACCATATGATTTATATTAAGAACATAGAGCATTTATATATTTGTTAAGTAATGACACGTTGACAGTAATAATTATTACATATTATTCATTGTGCTAATTTAATCGAAGTCCAAAGGACAAAAGGAGTAGGGGAGAGGCGCAAGTTGGACATCATCATCACCATTATCATTGTTCTCAACAGGAAAAGGGGCATTAGCAGCAGCAGCAACACCACCATCAACATTACCGAAAGCATTATCAACCACATCCGAAAATGGCTTTTGGATGTACGACTCAGTGAGTTCGGTCCTCCTCTGCTCCGCCATCTTGCACTTCAAACCCTTGAGCATCCTCTCAAACTCCATCATCTCCTCCAACCCCATATCCCAAATATCAGCATTCCACCAGAAAGGATCCATCTCTTGCTTCTCCTTTAGTTCCTTCTTGAGGTCGTCTCTACGCTTCTTTGCTGCCTCCGTCAGTGCTTGTAGCTTCGTCCACATTCGGCTGAGATCTTCTACAATCACTACAAAAAAATAAAGGGGTTTAGCGACTCTTCAAACTGCCGCTAAACACAATTAGCGACGTATTGACGATTGAAATATGACATATTACTCATAGGCGTCGATAATGGTCAGTCACTATCTTTTTTCGACATCGAACCTTCGATGACTTTCTGACTACCTGACAACGAATAAATTGGCGAAGACTTATTGTCAAACCAGCGACGGATGACACTAACGTCGGCTTGGCGACGAACTAACGACTGACTATCCAAAAGAGAGATTTATTGTAATGGAGTTGTAGTTGTAATTGTAATATTAATATTACCTTCTCGTGTTGAAACAATACTTCGACTGTCGCGATTGCCACTGCTATTACCGACGAAAGAGAGAGATTCATTGTTGCCGGGCAAAAGACGGTCGACAACCGAATCAACAGACGGATGGCCGAAGGAGAAGGCCTTGCCTCCAGGAGAGAAGACGACGATGCCGACCTCGCTGCCGGAAAGGATGGAGAGCTCGCAAGCCTTCTTAAAAACTCCTGCACGACGCTTAGAGAAGCATACGTCACGAGCCTTTTCGTTGGTGAGGCGCTTGATTTCTATTATCTGTCGACCCCTTGTCTGTTTCTTAGCCACCATCATTGCTCGCGATAGAGAAAAATCTATGGTAAAAGAAAGGTGGGATGGCAATTGGTATACAAAAATAAAATATGTATATATAGGGATGGAGGAGGAGAGAGGGGACATGTCAAGAATATTTGCTTGACATAAAATTGCTTCTTCTTACCATTTTTGTGTACTAATTATTAGGTAGGTAATCTCTCTCTAAATCAATGAAAGATTTAATTTTTGATGAAAAATCAATTAAAGATTTGAATTATATAATATTATGAATAATGCTATTCTTTTTTTCAAACTATTCCTAATGTGGTAGATAACATAGCAAAATTTTAAATTAAATTAAAATTATAATAGCATCACTTATATAATATTATATATTTTGTGTATATTTTTTAACCTAAACTACATTGGTGACCATGGGGAGGTTCTTTCTTCCGATCCAACAACTCTCATGCTTCTCTTCTCCTTCTTCTTTCTTGAACCTTTCGATCTCGCTTGGAACGATGACTGCCACAGTTCGGACAAGTCCAAGTGATCCTCGAAGTTCTGTGCGCTCGACAGATCGAGACGATGACGAGCTTGAGTAATTTGGTGAGTCGCCTGATCTTATTTTCAAGTTCTTGATCCCATTCTTCATTTCTCTATCATCAAGAATTGGAAGAATTTTTAGAGGTTCTCTCCCTTGGTCTGACCGACACATGTTCGACAAAATGCTGCAGATCCTTCATTATTGCAGCAGTAGATTGAAATGTTCTTCTCCGTTGTAGACAAACCAATGGTGAGTTCTCAACTATGTTCATATGAAATGCCAATCAAAACACATTAACCTAACATCCGTTTGTGTGCACAATAGGTCTTCGATAAGGAGTCTCTGAAGAAGACAGGGATCTTCAAGAGATTCTGAGTATGAACAATATTAGTGCACGATTGAATTTCGAATCCGTAGGCTTGAGGAGAAATTATTGTATGAATCGGACTCAGTGCACCCTTTCCCTCCAAAACCGTTATATTGTATAGGGATGTATGTGGGCACACATCCCAAAAAAAATTATGGAACTTATTGAAACATTTAACTTATATGGTAGTTATTAAGATATTTATATGTTTAACTTATTTGTTAGTTATTTAAACATTTAACTTATATTTTAGTTATTCAAAGGTGAACATATTTGTTTGATCTTAAAATATTTGTACATGTCTTACTTGTACTTAAAAAAGTTTGTACAATAAATGTTTTATAAATATATGTATAAACAATAATTTATTTACAAATAAATGTAAATACAAATGGCCATAAAACTCAGTTAGTCCAAAATTTTTCCAACTTCGTTGACGAAAATATGCCATCCTAAACGCCACGTCATCCATCCAATGCCAGCCACCCGTAGTTGCTCAATTTTTGACAACTAGGTTGGCAAAAATATGTCAACCTGATTTTAAAATATGATTTGTTGCTTTTTTGCTATCCTAATGGCGAAAGCTTTCGTTACTTATTTTTTTTAAATATTTTTTTTTTCATAATTTATTTAAAAAAATTTGGTACAACAAAATTTCTGTTCTTTTAGAAACCAAGGAGAGCACCATATGATTTATATTAAGAACATAGAGCATTTATATATTTGTTAAGTAATGACACGTTGACAGTAATAATTATTACATATTATTCATTGTGCTAATTTAATCGAAGTCCAAAGAACAAAAGGAGTAGGGGAGAGGCGCAAGTTGGACATCATCATCACCATTATCATTGTTCTCAACAGGAAAAGGGGCATTAGCAGCAGCAACACCACCACCATCAACATTACCGAAAGCATTACCAACCACATCCGAAAAATAGCTTTTGGATGTACGACTCAGTGAGTTCTGTCCTCCTCTGCTCCGCCATCTTGCACTTCAAACCCTTGAGCATCCTCTCAAACTCCATCATCTCCTCCAACCCCATATCCCAAATATCAGCATTCCACCAGAAGGGATCCATCTCTTGCTTCTCCTTTAGTTCCTTCTTGAGGTCGTCTCTACGCTTCTTTGCTGCCTCCGTCAGTGCTTGTAGCTTCGTCCACATTCGGCTGAGATCTTCTACAATCACTACAAAAAAATAAAGGGGTTTAGCGACTCTTCAAACTGCCGCTAAACACAATTAGCGACGTATTGACGATTGAAATATGACATATTACTCATAGGCGTCGATAATGGTCAGTCACTATCTTTTTTCGACATCGAACCTTCGATGACTTTCTGACTACCTGACAACGAACAAATTGGCGACGACTTATTGTCAAACCAGCGACGGATGACACTAACGTCGGCTTGGCGACGAACTAACAACCGACTATCCAAAAGAGAGATTTATTGTAATGGAGTTGTAGTTGTAATTGTAATATTAATATTACCTTCTCGTGTTGAAACAATACTTCGACTGTCGCGATTGCCACTGCTATTACCGGCGAAAGAGAGAGATTCATTGTTGCCGGGCAAAAGACGGTCGACAACCGAATCAACAGACGGATGGCCGAAGGAAAAGGCCTTGCCTCCAGGAGAGAAGACGACTATGCCGACCTCGCTGCCGGAAAGGATGGAGAGCTCGCAAGCCTTCTTAAAAACTCCTGCACGACGCTTAGAGAAGCATACGTCACGAGCCTTTTCGTTGGTGAGGCGCTTGATTTCTATTATCTGTCGACCCCTTGTCTGTTTCTTAGCCACCATCATTGCTCGCGATAGAGAAAAATCTATGGTAAAAGAAAGGTGGGATGGCAATTGGTATACAAAAATAAGATATGTATATATAGGGATGGAGGAGGAGAGAGGGGACATGTCAAGAATATTTTCTTGACATAAAATTGCTTCTTCTTACCATTTTTGTGTACTAATTATTAGGTAGGTAATCTCTCTCTAAATCAATGAAAGATTTAATTTTTGATGAAAAATCAATTAAAGATTTGAATTATATAATATTATGAATAATGCTATTCGTTTTTTCAAACTATTCCTAATGTGGTAGATAACATAGCAAAATTTTAAATTAAATTAAAATTATAATAGTATCACTTATATAATATTACATATTTTGTGTATATTTTTTAACCTAAACTACATTGGTGACCATGGGGAGGTTCTTTCTTCCGATCCAACAACTCTCATGCTTCTCTTCTCCTCCTTCTTTCTTGAACCTTTCGATCTCGCTTGGAACGATGACTGCCACAGTTCCGGCAAGTCCAAGTGATCCTCGAAGCTCTGTGCGCTCGACAGATCGAGACGATGACGAGTTTGAGTAATTTGGTGAGTCGCCTGATCTTATTTTCAAGTTCTTGATCCCATTCTTCATTTCTCTATCATCAAGAATTGGAAGAATTTTTAGAGGTTCTCTCCCTTGGTCTGACCGACACATGTTCGACAAAATGCTGCAGATCCTTCATTATTGCAGCAGTAGATTGAAATGTTCTTCTCCGTTGTAGACAAACCAATGGTGAGTTCTCAACTATGTTCATATGAAATGCCAATCAAAACACATTAACCTAACATCCGTTTGTGTGCACAATAGGTCTTCGATAAGGAGTCTCTGAAGAAGACAGGGATCTTCAAGAGATTCTGATATGAACAATATTAGTGCACGATTGGATTTCGAATCCGTAGGCTTGAGGAGAAATTATTGTATGGATCGAACTCAGTGCACCCTTTCCCTCCCAAACCGTTAGATTGTATAGGGATGTATGTGGGCACACATTCCCAAAAAAAATTATGGAACTTATTGAAACATTTAACTTATATGGTAGTTATTAAGATATTTATATGTTTAACTTATTTGTTAGTTATTTAAACATTTAACTTATATTTTAGTTATTCAAAGGCGAACATATTTGTTTGATCTTAAAATATTTGTACATGTCATACTTGGACTTAAAAAAGTTTGTACAATAAATGTTTTATAAATATATGTATAAACAATAATTTTTTTACAAATAAATGTAAATACAAATGGCCATAAAACTCAGTTAGTCCAAAATGTTGCCAACTTCGTTGAAGAAAATATGCCATCCTAAACGCCACGTCATCCATCCAATGCCAGCCACCCGTAGTTGCTCAATTTTTGACAACTAGATTGGCAAAAATATGTCAACCTGATTTAAAATATGATTTGTTGCTTTTTTGCTATCCTAATGGCGAAAGCTTTCGTTACTTATTTTTTTTAAATATTTTTTTTTCATAATTTATTTAAAAAAAATTGGTACAACAAAATTTCTGTTCTTTTAGAAAACAAGGAGAGCACCATATGATTTATATTAAGAACATAGAGCATTTATATATTTGTTAAGTAATGACACGTTGACAGTAATAATTATTACATATTATTCATTGTGCTAATTTAATCGAAGTCCAAAGAACAAAAGGAGTAGGGGAGAGGCGCAAGTTGGACATCGTCATCACCATTATCATTGTTCTCAACAGGAAAAGGGGCATTAGCAGCAGCAACACCACCACCATCAACATTACCGAAAGCATTACCAACCACATCCGAAAAATAGCTTTTGGATGTACGACTCAGTGAGTTCTGTCCTCCTCTGCTCCGCCATCTTGCACTTCAAACCCTTGAGCATCCTCTCAAACTCCATCATCTCCTCCAACCCCATATCCCAAATATCAGCATTCCACCAGAAGGGATCCATCTCTTGCTTCTCCTTTAGTTCCTTCTTGAGGTCGTCTCTACGCTTCTTTGCTGCCTCCGTCAGTGCTTGTAGCTTCGTCCACATTCGGCTGAGATCTTCTACAATCACTACAAAAAAATAAAGGGGTTTAGCGACTCTTCAAACTGCCGCTAAACACAATTAGCGACGTATTGACGATTGAAATATGACATATTACTCATAGGCGTCGATAATGGTCAGTCACTATCTTTTTTCGACATCGAACCTTCGATGACTTTCTGACTACCTGACAACGAACAAATTGGCGACGACTTATTGTCAAACCAGCGACGGATGACACTAACGTCGGCTTGGCGACGAACTAACAACCGACTATCCAAAAGAGAGATTTATTGTAATGGAGTTGTAGTTGTAATTGTAATATTAATATTACCTTCTCGTGTTGAAACAATACTTCGACTGTCGCGATTGCCACTGCTATTACCGGCGAAAGAGAGAGATTCATTGTTGCCGGGCAAAAGACGGTCGACAACCGAATCAACAGACGGATGGCCGAAGGAAAAGGCCTTGCCTCCAGGAGAGAAGACGACTATGCCGACCTCGCTGCCGGAAAGGATGGAGAGCTCGCAAGCCTTCTTAAAAACTCCTGCACGACGCTTAGAGAAGCATACGTCACGAGCCTTTTCGTTGGTGAGGCGCTTGATTTCTATTATCTGTCGACCCCTTGTCTGTTTCTTAGCCACCATCATTGCTCGCGATAGAGAAAAATCTATGGTAAAAGAAAGGTGGGATGGCAATTGGTATACAAAAATAAGATATGTATATATAGGGATGGAGGAGGAGAGAGGGGACATGTCAAGAATATTTTCTTGACATAAAATAGCTTCTTCTTACCATTTTTGTGTGCTAATTATTAGGTAGGTAATCTCTCTCTAAATCAATGAAAGATTTAATTTTTGATGAAAAATCAATTAAAGATTTGAATTATATAATATTATGAATAATGCTATTCGTTTTTTCAAACTATTCCTAATGTGGTAGATAACATAGCAAAATTTTAAATTAAATTAAAATTATAATAGCATCACTTATATAATATTATATATTTTGTGTATATTTTTTAACCTAAACTACATTGGTGACCATGGGGAGGTTCTTTCTTCCGATCCAACAACTCTCATGCTTCTCTTCTCCTCCTTCTTTCTTGAACCTTTCGATCTCGCTTGGAACGATGACTGCCACAGTTCCGGCAAGTCCAAGTGATCCTCGAAGCTCTGTGCGCTCGACAGATCGAGACGATAACGAGCTTGAGTAATTGGTGAGTCGCCTGATCTTATTTTCAAGTTCTTGATCCCATTCTTCATTTCTCTATCATCAAGAATTGGAAGAATTTTTAGAGGTTCTCTCCCTTGGTCTGACCGACACATGTTCGACAAAATGCTGCAGATCCTTCATTATTGCAGCAGTAGATTAAAATGTTCTTCTCCGTTGTAGACAAACCAATGGTGAGTTCTCAACTATGTTCATATGAAATGCCAATCAAAACACATTAACCTAACATCCGTTTGTGTGCACAATAGGTCTTCGATAAGGAGTCTCTGAAGAAGACAGGGATCTTCAAGAGATTCTGAGTATGAACAATATTAGTGCACGATTGGATTTCGAATCCGTAGGCTTGAGGAGAAATTATTGTATGGGTCGGACTCAGTGCACCTTTCCCCTCCCAAACCGTTAGATTGTATTGGGATGTATGCGGGCACACATCCCCATAGTAATCCCTCGGTTCGTAAGTGAAGGGTGTACTGTGTCCGACACATATAATAATTTCTCCGAATTGAGTCTCTGCGGTAGAAAATCTGTGTTTTGTAACGATCCAGACACTGCACAGATATACTCTGTCCTCCTTATTCTTGATGCATTTGTGATCGTGTCCGGATCAACACAAAGATTGTGTCTAATCGACACAAGTTACTGTGTATGACCGACACTGGAATATGATTGTCTGTGTATCAAAACAATATTAGAGTTATGTTGAGCAGGGACTTGTTCTTGGTTATTTTGAATAAACTTTATCAGGGGACACTACTTCCATATAAGAAATCCATAACGGATCAGGTTCAGTGAACTATAGTTTTGAATTAAAGTGTTATGGGCGGGGATTTTTGAGTTACTCAAATTTGCTTTGAAATCAAATCAGTTCTGGCTTATATGTATAGGGGTTGGGTGGTCAATCGGTTGTATAGAAGAATTTAATTTTGTTAACTAAGTAGCCGGCCCAGTTAGTAAGAGGCCAGCCCGTTACTGTTGGCCGAATGTTTAAATGATTGAATAATTAATTAAGAGTAAAATTGCTTTTAAGGATAATTCCATCAGCTAAATTATTAGTTAGTTGATCCTTAGACATAAAGTTAGTTTAACATAAGAAATTAGTTAATTAGAGAAATCAAGAATTAGCTAAAGATAAGAAGTTCAGAAGTTCCAAATAAATTAGGAGTTTAATTGAAACCTATTTTGACTAAGGATCCAACAATTATCCATTGTTTCTAGGTGGACCTAGTGCGATCCTCCTCATTGGAAAAGACGAGTACACTACGGTTTGACCTGTACTTTGTATTTCTGCATTGCATTCATCTCATATTGGACACGTATTTGACACGAGTTATTGTGCATTGATTGCGTTTATAGGGACGTGACATATTGGTATCAGAGCTTGGCTATACGCCTTTGGACTTCGTTTCGATTTTCTCTGTTTCGAAAGCTCGTTCGTGGGTTATGTGCACACTCTTTCTTAATGTCCCTTTCTTAATGTCCCAAACGGAATGTTCCAACGATAAGTCTAAATACTTTCGAAAAGTGTGTCACGACCCGCACCCGAAAAATCGGGCATGAGTCATGGGTACGTCCATCCTACGCCACAGTATCGACGGTAGAACGCTGTCTAGGTCTACTATCTAGCTAACAATCTCACACAACAATATAAGTACCTGCCAAAATCTCAACTCCAAACGGAGGAACAATATGATAAAGATAATGCAATACTCAATCACGATTTAAGCACGATAAGATAACAAGGAAGTCTAACAACTACAAAATCTAAACAACAACTACTACTAAAAACAGCAACAATAATAATAATAACAACAATATCTTGAATCAAATACAATAGAAAGTCTCAAACCAAAAGCCGGGGACAAATTCGGTACCAAAAGCTAATAAATACAACTGAGCTCCTAGTGATCCCGGCTACCAATCCGAAAATCACTCCTGAACCAGGGGGTCCCTGTCTGCACCATCGATAGGCTGAGGTCCATAAATCGTCGGACACCAATCTTCCGGATCCTCTGAAAAATATATCCAGTTAGGATTAGAGCAAGTACACCTCTAACCTCAGTTCCAGTTAAATGATAAAAACTATAAAACAGTTGTAGCAAGTAGCACAAGTGAAGAAAATAAAGTATGAACAAGGATATATATATATATATATATATATATATATATATCAATTGGTGCATAAAGGTAAAGATGCATGAAAATCAGAAGCAAGATAATGACTACAGGATACAAGAAATCTAAACTAAGAGCAAGTGTGTGCACAATGACGTGAAGTGAGTCCAACAAGAATAAATATAATGAGTCAAGTCCATAAAGTATAAGTGAGATCAGTCAAGAAGTGTAAGTGAGACTAGACTAGAAAGAATGAACTAGTGTCTCTGAAATACCTATTTCGATATGTAAATGGCTAGGGGTAAGTATGGCTCACCGCACACTGGGTGTGCGGTTGTTATCATTCCAGATTAGACCAGAGGGAGTGATTCCAGATTTGGAAATGTTTACATGTCTACTCGAGTATTTTCCCGTCCCGACTAGTACAAGTGAATCCAAGACCCGACACGTAATATAAATATGAGTCCAACCAAAAACATGAGTGATGCCTGTAGTGAGTCCTGATGTGATGCCAGTAGGTGATTCCAGAAATAGAGGCCAGAAACATGAAATATACGTGTCGTAAGTAAATGAATCTAGAAATACTAGTCAGTGTCGTGTCAGAAAATCAGATACTACTATACTAGAAGCTGAATCATAATAATTATTAGATAATGAAAACTATCAGAGAATGTACTCGCCGGACTTCCTGAGCAACTAGCGAGGATCGATGTCCGAGCTGGCGTCGAAAGGACCTATTGCGAAAAGTAAGGTTAAACGGGGTTCTAAAGAGTTAAACAGATATAAAATAACTAAAAACAAGCTTCTAGGGTTGTTCTAGGTCAAACGGGTCAAGCCGGTAAAATCTTGGTCAAAAAGTCAACCCGGTATCCAAAAAGTCAACTCTAGGTCAAAACTAGGTCAAATGTTGACTTTGGCGGTCAATCGGGTCAACTACGGTCAACTCTAGGCCAAACTAGTGTGTCCCGAAAATTCTAGGTCAAAACTAGCTCATTAAGCTAGTAAACCCTCAAACTCGCCTCTTTGAGATACCGGGATACCTTCGGTATCCGATATCTAAACCTACGCTATACATCCCATCTAAACCTATATATTCTAACACGTGTATATATATATATATATATATATATATATATATATATATATATAAGCATCACTAACTCCATAAGCCCAATACCTCGTCCCGATATCCAATACCTTGAGTATCTCAAGGTATTGCGATACCTCGTCTTACCCCTCTCTACTCTAACTAACTAGTTAACTATCTATATATATATATACTTATATATACTAATATATATATATATATATATATATATATATATATATATATATATATAAAATCTAGTATTTAGGCTATACCTCAATACCTTATCTCCGATACCTCAACTTACCTTCAATACCTTGATATCTCAAGGTATTGAGATCCAATACCTTGCCCTTCTCATCTCACTAACTATACATCTAACTATATATATATATATATATATGTATATATATATATATATATATATATATATATATATATATATATATATTTATCTCTATATACATATATCTATACACACACACACACACACACACACACACACACACACAATATATATATATATATATATATATATATATATATATATATATATATATATATATATATATATATATATATATATATATAAAAGGGGGGGGGGGGAGCTTGTGCCGCTACCACTAGCTGCTACTGCCATTGCAAACTGCTGCTGTTGCTGCCAAGTGCTGCTGCTGCTCTAACTGCTGCGGCTGCTGCTGCTCTCTCTCCCTCTCATCTCTATCTCACTATCTCTCGATCTCACTCACTCACTCACTCTCTCACTTATATATATATTGTAACCTCCGTATCCTAAAAGTCGTGCTTAAATGTTGTTATTAGGTTAATTTGGGGCTATTGGGATTTTCTCACAATTTTTAGTTAATTAAAAACTAGTAACCCTAATTTTCTAGGACTTTCAAGAATTTATTTTAGGGTCAAATGTAATTAAAAATATCCCAAACTTTTACTTTAGATTCTAAATAGTCAAATATATTTTCTAGAATTTTTTGGGAATTTTTTGATTATTTTTAGCATTTATTTTGAGTTAATTATGAAAAATTGAATTAAAAACTAATTTCTGAAAAAGAAAAACAATAAAAGTAAATATTCTGCCCAGTCAGCCAACAGGGGGCCCACCTGTCAGCCTCCCGCAGCGAACTGGGCGGGGCCCGCCTGTCAGTGACCGCGGGATGGTGAGGGTGCAACCGAGCCGACCTCGAGCCGAGTCAGAGTTTGATTCGGACTCAGCTGAGCCGAGCCAGGTCAAACCCTGACCGTTCGATCTGAGCGGGCAGCAGCGGATGGCTGCCACATGGCAGACTCCGAGCCGCGGCTGCTTTCTCTCTCCTCTGTATATAGGGTATTTAGTTTAGGAATTCTAGGGTTTTTCTTTGAGCCGAATTTTGGAGAATTGTCATATAGGATTTCTTCATCTTTCAGAAGTCATTACTCATAGCTCCGGACTTCAAACGAGGCCTAGTTTCTTGCGTTAGAACCATATTGAGGTTAGCTTTCTGAATATATAAATTGTTTTACGAAATTATGAGTATTAAATTCGAGAAAATTCGTAGAGCACAACATGTCCGAAAATAGACGCGTCTCGGTGTTTTCGCGATTTCGGGAGAACCAGGAATCAGAATCATGAACCGTTTAAAGTTTTGGAAAGCTAATGATAAGATCATTGAAATAAGTTTTTTCCAGAATTTAATTCTAAATATTTATATACTTTTAATTCTGTAGAACTTCTAGGTTAGAATTTAACCATCGGTGCACAATACAAAATTTGTATGCGCCTTAATTTCCAAACGAATTTGAATCGGATGAGTCGTAAATTCTAGCATATTTTTGACACTGAAATCTACAAAAAATCATACATGAAAGTTGAGTTTGTGTCGGTTGACTTTTTGGTCAACAGATCGTCTCGATTTGCGTGCCATGAGTCTCGAGTTGATAAAATTTAGTTCCTTTGGACAAAATTTAGGAATTAACCTAAAAATCAGAATAATAAGATTAAAATAAGATTTTAGAGTAATTATTTTAGAATTAAATAAATTAAAATAAATTATCTTTTGACATGGTAAAATTGTAATACATAGGCTATTTGGACTGTGACTTGGACTCTGATTCATACCAGCTAAGGACCACAGGCGAGTACATTCTCTGATAGTTTCTTATTTATGATATCCTCTATGTTCATTGTATCTAGAGTAAATATCTATATTCCTTGACACGATGGTTACACGGATTGGTATATCCGGATCTCGTCATGAGATGTTATTCCTTGTTCATGGTGTATCTTGTGTAAGTCTTGTTTCATTGTTTATCTTGTACATGTACAGACATCGATTCTCGGGAAGAGTAGCTATCTTCTTGGAGAATTCCATGCCATAGTGCACCATGGTTGGATCTACTATACCAGTCGGGGGAGGGGAGTATTTTAGTACAGATATGTGATCATACCCTTCATGTACAAGTCTTGTTCTCATGTTAGTGTTGGTCATACACCGCACGTATGACTAGCCAAGCCAGTATTCGTGTACAAGTTCCTAAGCCGATCACATGTTAAAGCTAGTACTCACACACTTAGTCATTAATATTCTTGTTCATTGACATATTGTTCATTCTCGTATTTATTTCCAGTATTTCCTTTATTGCGTATCTCTTGTACATGTATATGCATCTTGTATATTAACATCTATTTACTGCTACATAGTTTTATATCATTGATCTAAAACTGCTATTAGAGGTGTACTTCGTTCCAATCCTGACTGAATATTTTTTCCAGACTGTGACATAGATGACTTGTTTTCGGCATACTTGGAGATTTAGATGTTATGGATTGCATGTTATATTATTTTATTATTTTAGACTTGTCTTGTATTTCATTTATTTCTTCGATATCTCATCGTGCTTTAGTTTCTGTGATTGAGTATTTCATATTATAGTGTGATATATGTGTCTCCTTATGGAGTTGGATATTCGCGAGAGATTGATTAGATAGTATTATGACCTAGACAACGTTCTACCGCCGATGCTGTGGCGTAGGCTGGACGTACCCACGTACTCGTGCCCCAAATTCCGGGTGCGGGTCGTGACACGATTTTAGTGGTGGCTCATGCAGGTCAGACTTTGCAAGTTGTGCAATGTCGTAGTAGTGCGACGTCTTAGTTGTACTACTGCGTACCTGCGATAGGATATATTACATAGGATATTAGGATGGGAGAGGATACTCAATCACAAATTATTTGAGAGATTCCTGGGATGACCCTTGAGAATATTATTATAATTTCCAATTTAAATCTTTTTCCCTTGTTTCCGTCTGTTCTCACTTGTTGTTATTGAATTTGATTCTTGTTGATCAGTTGTTAATTTAATTCTTGGTGTCGTTGTTAAGTTTGATTTCATATCGAGATAAACTTTACGAACTAAAATTTACGGTATCATCTGATGACATATGTTGATGAGGACAGTGAGAAAGGTAAAACGTCTACTTTGGTTATGGAGCCTAGAGTTTATGGCAGCCACGTTAGCTGTTGTGACGGAAATGTAGGAACCTGAACTTGGATGTACATATCTTAGTTATGAAATTTAGAGTCTCTCGCAGTCATACCGGTTGGCGTGGCGAGGATTCTAGATGACGTGATTATAGAGTTGCATACCTTAGTTATGGAACCTATCGTTTATCGCAGCTATGCTTACTGGCGTGGCGAGGATTCTGAGTGTCATGATTTCGGATAGACGTGTATGATTATCAGGTTGTATCTTAAATTGGTTCTTAAAGTATCATCTCAATACTTATCTACTTATGTTATTCCAGGACTTTGTTCCATCGCTTTTTTTTGTTGCTAGCAGTAGAAATACCTTCAGTTCCTCAATCCAGTTCCTTCTTGAGCTTCCTTCCATTATGGTTCCTTGTTAGTGTGATAATTGGTGACTTACAATAAGGTCTGTATCTTGTATCAGTGTTGACTGTTGAGACAGTGGCTTGTGAGTCTGTAAGTGTTTCTTGGTTGGACATGTGAGCAGTAGGAATCAATCACTACTAGAATAAGCGGGATTAGCGACGTTTTTTAGCGACTCCATGTAAAAATATCGCTTATTTAGCGACTCCATGTAAACACGTTGCTAGACGTCACTAATTGGCGACATTTAGCGACGTTTAGCGACTTTTATTCAGTTTTTAAAAGATTAGTCGCTATAAGTTCAATTTAGGTCGGTAAACGTCGCTAATATGTTTTATTTAGCGACGTATATATTTTGGACATTTAGCGACGTCATTAGCGACGTTTAAGATGTCGCTAAATTAGCGATGTCATTATTGGCGTCGCTAAAATGTTGCTAAATTCTAAATTAGCGACGTCATTATTGACGTCGCTTAAACGTCGCTAAATTTTTTACTTAGGGCCGATTTCCCCCATTTCCTTCGATCTCTCCCTCTCCCTCTCCCAAATTTCAAACCCGCGCGCTCTCGATCTCTCCCGCTCCGGCTCCTCCTTCCTCCCTCCGACGAGCCCCCTCGGTCGCGTCCTTCCCCTCCGGCTCCCCTCCTCCCTCCGACGCCCCCTCCTCCCTCCCGGCGACCCCCCTCCAGCCGCGTCCTCCCCTCTCCGGCAACATCCTCCCCCCTCCTCCTCCTCTAGGTAAATCCTAACTCTCTCTCTCTCTCTCTCTCTCTCTCTCTCTCACACAAGACACACATGGCACTGACACTGACACGACACACAGACGTTACAGACACTAACACACTGACACGACACACACACGTGACCTAGGGTTAAGGTTTGGGTTATGGTTTTTGACCTGGGGTTAGGGTTATGGTTTTTGACCCGGGGTTAGGGTTAGGATTTTTGACCTGGATTGTTCCCGTCGTACTTGTTTCAAGTGTATACATGTTGGATAGATTCTATTTCCTATCTCTACTCCAATATATTATATTTCAGCCTTTTACTTCACTATTGTGATTATGATTATTATTTCGTCTGTGGGTTAGATTAGTTTATCTGCTTGAGAATTATTGTTTGTGGATTGGAGATCATGTTTATACATCGGAGTATGCTTCGGTAGGACTAATTGGGTTGAATCTCTTCTTAAGTCGTATTAACTAGCCAGGCCACATGTAAGTTCCATGTATTTTGTGTTAGTAAACAATAAGTGGGTGATAGATTTGAATTTGCACTTTCAAGAGGTGGTCGAAAAGTATATAGAATCCATGCACTTTTTTGTCCCCTTGTAAGGAGACAATGTGTTCGGTTAGGTTAGAAAAAAGAGACAATAGAGAATAAGCGATAATATATTTTATTAATAATAAAAATATTAAATAATTAGTTTAACAAACTTAATAAGTAATTACAATTAATTAATATAAACAAATTATTTTGTTTGACCAATTAATTATCCTAATTATATAGTAAAATTAACTAATTATATATCAATTTTTGATTAATTTTTGATATTATATTTAATTAAGTACTAATTAGTTGTTAGTTACCTTTTAATTATTGTATATATTATTACGTAATAATTTACTATTTTAATTGATGAGCAGTAATAAAATTAAGTAATTAGTCTAACAAATCATTTTTGTTAACTCATTATATATATATATATATATATATATATATATATATATATATATATATATATATATAAACTAAGTGATTATTATTTCAAATCAACCTACAAACACAAAAGAATGTGGTTCGAGTTGGCAGCGGAGGAAGGTTCGACACTCAGACGAGCCATCCGGTGGTGTGGTACGTAGTGGTAATAGTATGTGTCCCGTTTCGAAATAAAGAAAAATGCATCTTAGACCTATTTTTCTACAACCGGTTCATAATTGCGTATAAAAAGTTCATTTTTTTTTCTTAAGGACATGCAAAGAGGTATTTTCCATCTCTCCCTATTGGTCGAGCAGTGACAGCTTTTTTTTCATCTTTTTTTGGTTGGGTACCAAATATGTGACTCCGCTCCTGGTAACTGACATGGTCTCTCATCCTCACTTCCCTCTCTTGTTGCTTGCTGATCGATGTGTTAAAAAATGACACAATGAATCAATGTCGGCGGACAAAACATTTTAGCGGATGGAAACAACTATTTGTCTTAAGTCTTTATTTTGTTCATTTTTATCATTTTATTAGAAAAATGCGAAGCTTCAAAGACTTTGAGGTATAGAAATAAACCGCCCAAATAGTTGAGGACCATCCAAGCAATAATACTATGCTTGGGGATATGACGTCAAAGAGTATCACATCAAAGAAAAAAAATAAAGAAAAAATACGTTTCGGCCAATTATGATATAATTATGACGAAAACCAGGATCGTCGTCCTTATTCTTATCTCTATGTAATTCAAGATGTGTATTGGTCCGGTCCAGACCGGCCCGCGGTCCGGATCAACCGGATTTGACCGGGTCTGATTCGGACCAGACTCAACCTGAAGAGAGCGACGGGCCGACCTGCTTGATGCAAATGTAGTAGCAACAGCGTTGGGAGTTGGGGCTCACAACATCAGCAAGAGTGAATGTAGTTGTTAAGCACTACAAGTGCAGTGACTTAGGAGTCTGGTGCAACAACAAGCTCGAGTTGCAGCAAACTGTAGGTGGTGTTGCCAGGTTCAACAATATGTGAGAGGGACTTGGACCAGTGCAGATTTGAAGGCGGGTAGAGGAGTAGCAGCAACTCGAGAGAGGGAAGTTGAGTTCAAACTTGAATTTAGATCTGAATTCAGACCTTGAGTACAGAGTATAGGTGTAGGCTTGAGTGTAGTGAGATGGGGAAATTGTGTATCAGTCCTAGTGCAAGGTAAGTATATGTTGTTTGGATGTTAGCATCAAGGTTGGGGCTCAGTTTTAGGGTACAATCAGGTATAAGGAGAGGAGGGCACTGCAAAGGGGTATTTGTAGGAGTGTACTAGTGTGTTTATATGTGAGTGAGGGAGTGTGCACATACACGAGTGTATAGGTGCTCTGTTGTTTGTGTGTACCTTAAGGTCTAAGTATCAGTGCACTTGGTACATGGATATATATCAAGTGTCACTTAATTAGGTAGTGTTAGAAGTATTTGGAGTTAGTTTAGGTATGTGTTGATGAGTATTTAGTAGGAAGGTTGGACATTGGTGTATCAATAATCCTAGGATTGGGAGAGTGTTAGCAAGCAGTAGCAACAATTGATTGAGCACAGGTAAGTTCAGGAGCTGCAGGCTTATAAGAAAAATGTGGGGACTCACTGCACAGTAGCAGTGCAAGTCACTGCACAGGCCAAGATGCACATCCATGTTTCCAGATTTGATGCATGTGCACTTGTGTTGGTGTGGAGCATCTGTGCTCAACGTGCACTGAGGTATGACAATAGTTGTGAGGGGGTGAGGAGTGTTTGAGGGGTGTAGTTGCTCTATATGTTCTTTGTATACATATGAGTGTATAAGTGAGGACTTGAGGTATCAGTGAGGCAAGGTAATAGGAAGTTCATAGTATTTTGGATTTGCAGTATGTAGTATCAGTTCTTGACTTGAGGGAAAGTGTGTGGCCAGTGTGCATGATTAAGGGAGAATATGGTGTGACAATGCAATGGTGTCGGGTTTGGTTACACATTGGTGTTGCTTCAGTTCAAAACTGAAGAGAAGTGGGATCTACCGAGCTTAGTATCAGTTCTATTATTTTGATGATTACTATGATTCCAGCTTGTAGTGTTATGATTGATTAAGTGTATGTCTTAAGTAATATCTGTTATCTGTTATCAATTATATTCTTTGTGAGTCATCTAATTCTTCCATTCCGCATTATTAAGGGTATGTCTTAAGTAATATCTGTTATCAATTATATTCTTTGTTTTCATCTATCTTACCAGATGGCACCCAAGAGAGAGACACCTCCTACTGTTAAGGAGGAAGTGATGCCTCATACTGTTAAGGAGGAAGTGATGCCTCCTACTGTTAAGGAGGAAGAGATACCACCTGCTGTATCTTAGACGGGGAGTTCCAGTCACCTAGCACCTATAGCGGCTGTATCTCAGACGGGAAGTTCCAGTCACCCAGCACCCATAGCGGAGATTGATCACATAGACGCTGTTTATGCGCAGTATCTGAGGGACTGGTATGTGCCCCAGCGTATTGGATATTCTCGAGATTGATACTGTGATGTTTCATATACTTTTATTGTGGTTATTGTGTGATTGTGATACTTATATATTATGCCCATTGTGTGACTATGATACTTATATATTATGCATTTTGTGTGACTGTGATACTTTTATTTTGTGTGTATTGTGTGACTGTGATATTTTATATATTTTTTGTGTTATTTCGTACGCAAAAAATTCAATGGAGGGTTGCTCCAGGTATGTCTATAATATTTGTGTGTATTGTATGACTGTGATACTTTTTATTTATATTAAATGATGTTAATTTACCGGTGTTGAGTGTTCCACCGAAGGGGTCGACGAACCCAAAGAATTCAACGGAGGGTTGCTCCGGGTCTATTTTTAATTAAAAATTCATATATTACAGGAATAATAGTTTGGAAACAATTCAGTATTTTTTTATTTTTTCTGTAAATTTAGTGACGTATTTACGACGTTTATACACGTCGCTAACTACGTCGCTAATTAGCGACGTTAATAAACGTCGCTAAATACGTCGCTAAATATGTCGCTAAATACGTCGCTGTACGTCGCAAATTGCTGACATGGCAGTACTGTCAGGTCATTAAAGACGTCGCTGTCACGTCGCTATATAAGTCGCTAATTAGCGACGTTTAGCGACGTTTGTTTACGTCGCTAATTAGTGACGCTGCGTCACTAAACGTCGCTAATTTTGATCAGTAGAGGACGAAGAAAGAGTTGTGGGAATGCAGGTAGAGCAGCCTATTATGCCTTTTCTGAGCCTACTGGGGGATATCTTTAGATTGCTTCAGCATGCCAAAGGGTATCAAGGATACAGAGCTCAATTCAAGGGTCCATGAGGAATCTAATGCCAAAGGGTATCAAAGATATTGCCGCTACAGAATATATCCAACACTTCAAGTAAAAAGTTAGATATGATCAATCCACTATAGGAAGCTCAGCGCAGATTCAAGAGTGAACACCTAGGAAAGGAAAGAAATCTGAAGAAAATGCTAGCGACTCGACATCCTAGTTCCTGTATCACTAAAGGCCATCATACAAGAAGAATTACATAGATTACACTGTGTGGTCCCCAAAGAGTAGGAAGTGTAAAGAGTGCTTAAAGTTATTGGGTGTATTCTTGAAAAATATCTAGGTTTTAGGTCAGGGGAACCTAGATGAAATATTGTGACACATTTTACCTATATAAATAATTACCTTCTTCGAAATGTATGGCCAAGGACTCCTAGCTCATGTGGTAGGAGTGGGAGGCATCTCTCCCAAAGGTCTTGGGTTTAAGCCTATGGGGAAGCATTTAATTCCACATGTGATTGGAAAATTAAATGGCTCAGTAGGTGTGGGCCAATAGATCAATAGGGATAAAATTTAAATAACAACAATAATATCTAATATCTTTTTCTTTCTAATCTTTAGGTTCCATATCTCTCTTTCTTCTTTTATGTTCTGAGTTCTGAGCGTTCAACTATATTGATGGTGTCGGGACAAAGCTCTTCGATAATGGAGGTAGCAAGCCACGACCGTCCGCACAAGAAACAAGAGATGCAAGTCCTGCAAATTTAGCAAATATCTCTAGGGATTCTATAGCCTTTGTGAATATACAATAATGTATAACAACTATAACCCACAGGCTTTATAGTGACCAGTAAAACTTTGTTTCGAATTTCTTAACTAATCATGATCTAATATAGTATACATTATTCAATGTTTGTGGTAATTTATTTGGTGGTAGGATACTGGTGGAGATTTTACTGATAATTCTTACTTGATTCATTTTCCAATTAAAAAATTAACCCTTTATTTGCAGGTTGTTGATCAGTTGATTGTGTGTTCTTTAGATGCTACTTATCATCTTTAGCTTTTAGCCCCTTGATTAAAGATCAGTTTCTTTTTTCTTTTGTTTGTATGATGTTGGAAATATTTAGGATGACAGATCATCACAACACGATTCGGAAAAGCAAGGAATTTACACCTTTCCTTCGCCAATGGTGGAAAAAGAGTGATCTATCATACAAGAAAAGCTTAGAACAAATGCAGGTACAAATGCAACTAGCTAGAAAGCTATACTGAAAAATAAAAACTATATAAATGTGCTCCAGATGACCAAACCCTAACTTAATTCACAAAACCCCTCTCTAAAACAAAGACCTAATCAGACTTCATCATGGATAGGACGAGAGAACCAGAAGACCCAGTTCGAGAAAACAACCTTATGAGGCGCCAAATCCTACATTTGAAGAACTCAAGCCTGGGTTTGAATGGGACCGATCAAGAGGACACCCATTATAGGATCCTCATCCATTTTTCAGGGTTTTACAGTCACTGAAATTAATATCGACAAAGAAAAAAAACCTTAACCCTAGGTCACGTGTGTGTGTCGTGTTAGTGTGTGTGTCAGTGTCTGTAACGTGTGTGTGTTGTGTCAGTGCCATATGTGTCCTGAGAGAGAGAGAGAGAGAGAGAGAGAGAGAGAGTTAGGGTTTACCTATAGGAGGAGGAGGAGGAGGGGGGAGGACGCTGCCGGAGGGGGGAGGACGCGGCAGGAGGGGGTCGTAGGGAGGGAGAAGGGGGCGCCGGAGGGAGGAGAGGAGCCGGAGGGGGAGGGCGCGGCTGAGGGGGGCCGCCGGAGGGAGGAAGGAGGAGCCGGAGCGGGAGAGAATTTTGGGAGAGGGAGAGGGAGAGGGAGAGATCGAAGGAAATGGGGGAAATCAGCCCTAAGTAAAAAATTTAGCGACGATTTAGCGACTCCAATAATGACGTCGCTAATTTAGAATTTAGCGACGTATTAGCGACGCCAACGTCGCTAATTTAGCGACTCCTTGAACGTCGCTAATGACGTCGCTAAATGTCCAAAATATATACGTCGCTAAAAAACGTTGCTGAACGTCGCTAAATAAAACGTATTAGCGACGTTTAGCGACCTAAATTGAACTTATTGCGACTAATCTTTTAAAAACTCAATAAAAGTTGCTAAACGTCGCTAAATGTCACAAATTAGCGACGTCTAGTGATGTTTTTACATGGAGTCGCTAAATTAGCGACGTTTTTACCTGGAGTCGCTAAAAAATGTTGCTAATCCCGCTTATTCTAGTAGTGTCCAAAATATTCCTCCTACAAGTCATGTTAATTAGGGTTTGGGTTTGGGGTTTCCAAATGCATTCTAACTAAATCCTAATCACTCCAACTAACTAATTAAAATATAAATAATTATTCTAAACCAATAAATAAGTCTGACAAGGGTGTTGGTTGGGTTTGACAAGGGTCCACTAGGGTCTAACATGGGTCCAGACTAGCCAAAATCCTAAAATAACTAATAAAAATAAATACATGCATCTAATTAAATATTAATACAAATATTTATGATCAATACACAATTTACCAAATTAAAATAAAAATAAAAAAATATCCTGCCCTAGAAATGGGGTAGTGACAAGCCTATCCTCCTTAGAAAATTTTGTCCTCGAAATTTAAAGTCGATCGAACTTCTTCTAGGTCAAACCCCCAACAATCACAGTTAAGAAATTCTACCTAAACAACATGCAAGATCATGGCCCTACTGGTCGTGTTATCACAGTCTCAATCAGGGTCACTACACTATCTACCATAGCACAAAAGAAAAGGCTAACATGTACTAATGAAGCACACCACAAGAAATGGAAAAGGACATGAAGAAGAACAAAAAGAGACAAACCTGCTAACCCGACACCCGTAGCATCGGCCTCCTCGACCGTCAACGCAAAACCCTGCCCTGCTGGGGTATCTCCCTCTGCTGGTGTGGGACATGATGTTGTGCCACAGGTGGATTTCTGTAACTATTCTGATCAAGGCTAGTAGCACCTGTATTGCATGACCTGTATCCTCTTGGTTGATTTGATTGTACCCGTCAAGTTACTGTCTTGTCTTGCATCATGTCTAAGGCAGATTCCTGAGCACGAGGGTCGGGAATCCTTAATAATTGTCTAGGCTAATAACTAGAATAATAGTATAGAAAAGTATCTAGAGAGATTTTTTGGCTACATTCAATTCCGGTATCCCAGCGACACCAGATGGATTTGGAGCTCTCCGTCGTGAGGGACAAACTTCAAGCACACCGACGAGTGTTTCCATACCAGCAAATATAAAAAATGATTATACCTGATAAATCTATACTATGTACTTGTTCGTCTGAATAACCCGGATAGTCTGCAGGGCATATAACTGTAAAGAATCTCAAACTACATGTGTTAGTAACTAGGACTGTGATAACCCTAGTTAGCTAATGATAACAAGCCGTATGGCATGATTAACCATGATCGGTTGATTTCTAGTCTAGTCTAGTCCTGTTCTGATTTTATTAAACAACTGATCCAAAGATAGTAACTGTAGTACTGATTCCAGATGCCCTTGTTTAATTACTCCTGAACTGCTTAACTATTATTTTACCCGTTGTACTTATTTAATTGTTATTATACCTGATATTCTTATTAATTTTTCTACATGCTGGTTTTAGTTCATAAGTTTGGCTTCCTTGTGGTACTTAATGTTTTGGGGTCTGACCCTACTGATTTTGTATGGCCAGATTTTAGAGCAGGACCGTAGGATCTCCCATACTTCCCGCCTCAAGATGGTGAACACGAAGAGCACCCGAGGACATGAGTGGATTTCTTCTTCCTCATCCACTTGATCTTGTACATTATTTTTTTAAGACATTTAGCCACCGAGCACGTGTTTAGCTCGTATTTTGTAACGTGACATTCTAGTCTACGGGCCTACATGTAAAGCATATTCTAGACTATAGCTAGAGTTGATCATGTAACATTGTACTTTGCTAGTTTTTTATTTTGGTACTAGCTCAATGATCATCTGGGTATGTATAGTTTGGGACACCTTACTATTATATGTTGGTGATCATACATCTTGTAAACTTATAAAACCCCCTAATTTTAAATATTATAATTATTTAATTAATCATTTAATTTATTTATAGTATTTCTTAGTTAATTAGAAAAAATAAATTTATTTGAATTAACTACCTAGGTAACTACTCATCTAGAAATTATGGAACAAAAACTATTATTATATTTTATTTTTAGGAAGTCTTGCAGAAGGATGATAGATTATTTTTATGTACTAATATATTTTTCTGAAATTTTTACCATATATATATATATATATATATATATATATATATATATATATATATATATATATATATATATATAAATAAAAAAGGAAAGAAAGAAAAGGAAAAGAAATAAATAACAAATAAAACATAATAATAAAAACCCTAAAGTAAATTAACTACCCCAGCCCGCTACCTACCCCAACCCGAGAGCCAGCGGCAGAACCTGCGCGGCCCATCGTCGACTGCCCCCTGCTTCCCTTCTTTATATATATATATATATATATATATATATATATATATATATATATATATATATATACCATGAATTGAGCCCTAACCCTAACCATAATCTAATCGCCTACACTTACCTGCGCCGACCCCGACTTCCGCAAAGCCACCGAAGCACCGCCGCTCGCGTCCGCACACTCGCGCGACCGCCCAAACGCCGCGCAGAAATGACAGCGACAACCCCTCCTTCATGCGCAGTTTCCCGCCTCGTCGCTTGACCGATTTCTAATCCGTCTTCACTGGTATGTTTACAACCTATCCCCCTCTCAACTCTGTAAATTAGTTTCCATTGATCAACATTTAACACTAGGAAGAAATCGAGGCCAAGTTGAAGAAAAACCATATAATTTAAACTGCAGAAAACTATTTCGATGACCTATGTTTAGAGACTAATATCTTCCACCACAGACATCCAAATTTAAATCTACTTTTTGCTATGTGAATTCTATATAACCGAGATCATTTCCTGTTAATTAGATTATTTTATTTTGTGCTAAATGCAGAGATAAATTGGGTTAAAAATTGAGAAAAACTTGTTTTTAAAACTTTAAAAATTTGCGATACGGAGTGCGCTCCGCCAAACATGTCATGCCCCAGTTCTAAAATACGTAGGACTAGGACACGTAAGCATGCCAGCCGCATGTATATGACAACTCCAATATGTGGAAACCATAACACATGCGTACGCTGTATCATGAACAATAATTCATAAGTGGTATATATTTATCACAAGTCACAGGGCATAACTAAATCTCATCCCCAAAAAAAATCAAATAGACATAAATAACCAATATCTATGAAACTAGATCTCAATATAAAGTATCTAATGATGGTAGTCGGATGGAAACAAATCTACTACCTTAATATTTAGGATGACAGATCATCACAACACGATTCGAAAAAGCAAGGAATTTACACCTTTTCTTCGCCAATGGTGGAAAAAGAGTGATCTATCATACAAGAAAAGCTTAGAACAAATGCAGGTACAAATGCAACTAGCTAGAAAGCTATACTGAAAAATAAAAACTATATAAATGTGCTCCAGATGACCAAACCCTAACTTAATTCACAAAACCCCTCTCTAAAACAAAGACCTAATCAGACTTCATCATGGATAGGACGAGAGAACCAGAAGACCCAGTTCGAGAAAACAACCTTATGAGGCGCCAAATCCTACATTTGAAGAACTCAAGCCTGGGTTTGAATGGGACCGATCAAGAGGACACCCATTATAGGATCCTCATCCATTTTTTAGGGTTTTACAGTCACTGAAATTAATATCGACAAAGAAAAAAAACCTTAACCCTAACCTTAACCCTAGGTCACGTGTGTGTGTCGTGTTAGTGTGTGTGTCAGTGTCTGTAACGTGTGTGTGTTGTGTCAGTGCCATATGTGTCCTGAGAGAGAGAGAAAGAGAGAGAGAGAGTTAGAGTTTACCTATAGGAGGAGGAGGAGGAGGGGGGAGGACGCTGCCGGAGGGGGGAGGACGCGGCAGGAGGGGGTCGTCGGGAGGGAGATAGGGGCGCCGGAGGGAGGAGAGGAGCCGGAGGGGGAGGGCGCGGCTGAGGGGGGCCGCCGGAGGGAGGAAGGAGGAGCCGGAGCGGGAGAGAATTTTGGGAGAGGGAGAGGGAGAGGGAGAGATCGAAGGAAATGGGGGGAATCAACCCTAAGTAAAAAATTTAGCGACAATTTAGCGACTCCAATAATGACGTCGCTAATTTAGAATTTAGCGACGCCAATAATGACGTCGCTAATTTAGCGACTCCTTGAACGTCGCTAATGACGTCGTTAAATGTCCAAAATATATACGTCGCTAAAAAATGTTGCTGAACGTCGCTAAATAAAACATATTAGCGACGTTTAGCGACCTAAATTAAACTTATAGCGACTAATCTTTTAAAAACTCAATAAAAGTTGCTAAACGTCGCTAAATGTCACCAATTAGCGACGTCTAGTGATGTTTTTACATGGAGTCGCTAAATTAGCGACGTTTTTACCTGGAGTCGCTAAAAAACGTTGCTAATCCCGCTTATTCTAGTAGTGTCCAAAATATCCCTCCTACAAGTCATGTTAATTAGGGTTTGGGTTTGGGGTTTCCAAATGCATTCTAACTAAATCCTAATCACTCCAACTAACTAATTAAAATATGAATAATTATTCTAAACCAATAAATAAGTCTGACAAGGGTGTTGGTTGGGTTTAACAAGGGTCCACTAGGGTCTAACATGGGTCCAGACTAGCCAAAATCCTAAAATAACTAATAAAAATAAATACATGCATCTAATTAAATATTAATACAAATATTTATGATCAATACACAATTTACCAAATTAAAAAAAAAAAATATCCTGCCCTGGAAATGGGGTAGTGACAAGCCTATCCTCCTTAGAAAATTTTGTCCTCGAAATTTAAAGTCGATCGAACTTCTTCTAGGTCAAACCCCCAACAATCACAGTTAAGAAATTCTACCTAAACAACATGCAAGATCATGGCCCTACTGGTCGTGTTATCACAGTCTCAATCAGGGTCACTACACTATCTACCACAGCACAAAAGAAAAGGCTAACATGTACTAATGAAGCACACCACAAAAAATGGAAAAGGACATGAAGAAGAACAAAAAGAGACAAACCTGCTAACCCGACACCCGTAGCATCGGCCTCCACGACCGTCAACGCAAAACCCTGCCCTGCTGGGGTATCTCCCTCTGCTGGTGTGGGACATGATGTTGTGCCACAGGTGGATTTCTGTAACTATTCTGATCAAGGCTAGTAGCACCTGTATTGCATGACCTGTATCCTCTTGGTTGATTTGATTGTACCCGTCAAGTTACTGTCTTGTCTTGCATCATGTCTAAGGCAGATTCCTGAGCACGAGGGTCGGGAATCCTTAATAATTGTCTAGGCTAATAACTAGAATAATAGTATAGAAAAGTATCTAGAGAGATTTTTTGGCTACATTCAATTCCGGTATCCCAGCGACACCAGATGGATTTGGAGCTCTCCGTCGTGAGGGACAAACTTCAAGCACACCGACGAGTGTTTCCATACCAGCAAATATAAAAAATGATTATACCTGATAAATCTATACTATGTACTTGTTCGTCTGAATAACCCGGATAGTCTGCAGGGCATATAACTGTAAAGAATCTCAAACTACATGTGTTAGTAACTAGGACTGTGATAACCCTAGTTAGCTAATGATAACAAGCCGTATGGCATGATTAACCATGATCGGTTGATTTCCAGTCTAGTCTAGTCCTGTTCTGATTTTATTAAACAACTGATCCAAAGATAGTAACTGTAGTACTGATTCCAGATGCCCTTGTTTAATTACTCCTGAACTGCTTAACTATTATTTTACCCGTTGTACTTATTTAACTGTTATTATACCTGATATTCTTATTAATTTTTCTACATGCTGGTTTTAGTTCATAAGTTTGGCTTCCTTGTGGTACTTGATGTTTTGGGGTCTGACCCTACTAATTTTGTATGGCCAGATTTTAGAGCAGGACCGTAGGATCTCCCATACTTCCCGCCTCAAGATGGTGAACACGAAGAGCACCCGAGGACATGAGTGGATTTCTTCTTCCTCATCCACTTGATCTTGTACATTATTTTTTTAAGACATTTAGCCACCGAGCACGTGTTTAGCTCATATTTTGTAACGTGACATTCTAGTCTACGGGCCTACATGTAAAGCATATTCTAGACTATAGCTAGAGTTGATCATGTAACATTGTACTTTGCTAGTTCTTTATTTTGGTACTAGCTCAATGATCATCTGGGTATGTATAGTTTGGGACACCTTACTATTATATGTTGGTGATCATACATCTTGTAAACTTATAAAACCCCCTAATTTTAAATATTATAATTATTTAATTAATCATTTAATTTATTTATAGTATTTCTTAGTTAATTAGAAAAAATAAATTTATTTGAATTAACTACCTAGGTAACTACTCATCTAGAAATTATGGAACAAAAACTATTATTATATTTTATTTTTAGGAAGTCTTGCAGAAGGATGATAGATTATTTTTATGTACTAATATATTTTTCTGAAATTTTTACCATATATATATATATATATATATATATATATATATATATATATAAATAGTATAAATAAAAAAGGAAAGAAAGAAAAGGAAAAGAAATAAATAACAAATAAAACATAATAATAAAAACCCTAAAGTAAATTAACTACCCCAGCCCGCTACCTACCCCAACCCGAGAGCCAGTGGCAGAACCTGCGTGGCCCATCGTCGACTGCCCCCTTCTTCCCTTCTTTATATATATATATATATATATATATATATATATATATACCATGAATTGAGCCCTAACCCTAACCTTAATCTAATCGCCTACACTTACCTGCGCCGACCCCGACTTCCGCAAAGCCACCGGAGCACCGCCGCTCGCGTCCGCACACTCGCGCGACCGCCCAAACGCCGCGCAGAAATGACAGCGACAACCCCTCCTTCATGCGCGGTTTCCCGTCTCGTCGCTTGACCGATTTCTAATCCGTCTTCACTGGTATGTTTACAACCTATCCCCCTATTAACTCTGTAAATTAGTTTCCATTGATCAACATTTAACACTAGGAAGAAATCGAGGCCAAGTTGAAGAAAAATCATATAATTTAAACTGCAGAAAACTATTTCGATGACCTATGTTTAGAGACTAATATCTTCCACCACAGACATCCAAATTTAAATCTACTTTTTGCTATGTGAATTCTATATAACCGAGATCATTCCCTGTTAATTAGATTATTTTATTTTGTGCTAAATGCAGAGATAAATTGGGTTAAAAATTGAGAAAAACTTGTTTTTAAAACTTTAAAAATTTGCGATACGGAGTGCGCTCCGCCAAATATTTCATGCCCCAGTTTTAAAATACGTAGGACTAGGACACGTAAGCATGCCAGCCGCATGTATATGACAACTCCAATATGTGGAAACCATAACACATGCGTACGCTGTATCATGAACAATAATTCATAAGTGGTATATATTTATCACAAGTCACAGGACATAACTAAATCTCATCCACAAAAATCAAATAGACATAAATAACCAATATCTATGAAACTAGATCTCAATATAAAGTATCTAATGATGGTAGTCGGATGGAAACAAATCTACTACCGAACTAGAATATAGAATAAACAAGATAAATACAATATAAGAACATCAACTAACAATCACGGCTCGAAGAGAAGACCTTATCGCAATATACGTAGCAAGTCCGGATCTGCGCTCCTGCGAATACTCATGAACATCTACACCTGGAAAGGGACCAGGTCCTCAGAGGGATATAACAAGATACATAGAAGCATGCCATAAAGTAAATACTGTAAAAACTCAAGGGTAACCTAACCAGCTGAGTAAAATATAATTTGAAGACAACCTTGGTACGTATGGGTAGGTGAAAAGTATAAAGCGTAGCGTCGAGCCAAAGGCTATGTATCTGGCATTAGCTATAAACTGGATGCCAGATGTATATGCTGACTATATCACCGATCATGATAGCGCAGCTAGTAACCTCTGCCGGATGTATCGACAAGCATATACTCCCATAACCGGGTAACACTGATTCCATAACCGGGCAACACTGAGGCTCACGACCCCGCAGTTTACTCTGAAACTACGACAACCAAATGTTTGTCCCATACGCCTACTAATTGTCTTCCCCGCCCAATGTTCTATGCATGTTGTATCCACAACACGCAGTAGCTACTGCACCGAGACAGAGTGCAAGTATCGGTGTCGTAACTCTGGTTCACAGTCTATCGTTAGAACGATAGTCCAACCTTACAACCAAACAAGGATAAGGATTGGACCTTCGTACTACAATAGTTTATGCTCTGACTACTAATAACTGCTAAGTCTCTAACATGCATTACTATTAGCAGTTATACCCTATCCATCTCATGACCTACGTGTACAGGTGGCCAACCGCATAGGCAAGTCCCTGCCCTACATGAGACTCACAAGACGTGTAAGAAATGTGTCAAGGTCTGGGGAGTCATACCGATAACTCCACAACTTCAGGTGGGTCCACTAGACACTAGGTCAGACACAAGTCCTAACGTCAACGCCTTCGTTGACTGCACACGAGTCTTACGCGCACAGTTATATAATATAAACATGCAACTAATAATACAAAATTTAAACAGTACACAAGGCAATGTATACTTGCCTGGCAAGAAGCTATGTAGTCTCAATAACCTGCTATGGAAGTTGCGTAGAACCAATCCAATAGATCCTCGGGGTCAGCGTGCACAGGCACAGGAATCTGGGGTGTCTACTGCGGTTTATCTAACAAGGGTGACGGGTCCACGATGACGACGAAGGTAATGACGATGAGATGATTAGGTTATGGTTAAGGTAATAATTAGGCCAATGATGGTGGTTATGTTGATGATGGGGGGTTATAATGGTGATGATGATTACAATGGTGATGATGATGGAAATTATGATAATGGTGGTGATGTAGATGGTGACGGGGATTATGGTGATGATGATGTGGATGATGGTGAAGACGAGGACGATAATGTGGAATATGGTGATGGCGAGGATGAGATGTTGATGATGGGGTGATGTTGATGATGATGGGTGTTGATGATGATAACGACGATGATTAAGGTGAGATGATGATGATAACGACGATGATAATGACGACGATGATGATGATAGTTAAGGTGATGACGACGACGACGATGGTGATGATAATGGTGAAGGTAATGACGACGACGACGATGGCGATGATGATGGTGAAGGTGATAGTAATGGTAGTGATGATAAGGTATGGTGGTAGTGACTGAACTCCGGCCAGGGGGGAAGGTCCGGCCAGTGGAGGGAGTTCCGGCCAGTGGAAGGAGGAGGAGGAGAGGACATGAAGGTGGAGGAGTGGACAGGGGGAGGAGGTGTTCGTGGGTGCACCGAGGTCGCAAAGGCGAGGGGAGAAAGGAGGACGGGGAGGCATGGTGTTGCTGGTGGTTGTAACGGCAGGAAACGACGTCGGAGACGAGGGTGGTGGCGGCGAGTCACGGATCTGCTGGTGATAGGGAGGAGGAGATGTGGTGCGGGTCGGGTTGGTATCATCGAGGGAGAGGCAGCGGGGATAGGTGGCTGCGGGTCGGGGCTGCTCGTGGTCCGGTCGACTTGAGGTCGGGATCGGGGTTTAGGTCTGGGCGGAGGAACGACATGGGGGAGACGACTGGCAGCGAGGGAGGTCGGCTTGTCGGCGAGTTCGAGTCGAGGGAGGTGAGGAACGTGGAGGCGACGGTGGTGGAGTCTCATCGAGACGACGGGGAGGCAGCAGCTCGGGGGAAGTCGTTGAGGAGTGCAGGGTGGACGTGGACTCGACGGACTGCTGCCCAGGCGGAGGGGGACTGGTCGAGGCGAGGCGGAGGATGAGGCGGTGGTGTCACGCCCTGGTTCTAAAGATAAGAAACTGAGTCACGTGGCAATGGCCAGCAGCACACTTCGGCGGGCATCCCAATCTAATGGGCCCGTCGGAGTGCACCTAAGCTGTAAAGTACAATGAATAACCCAACACATAACACATACATAGTGAATCTAAATCTTATCCACAGACAACAAATATAAGAGCACTTAGAGGTAATCACAACTACTAATGTGCAGAAAGAAAATATCACGAGAAAATATATCATAGTACAAATACTAGAGTAGTCACACGGGAACAAAACCGCTAGTACAAAATACTGGAATGAAAGTAAGCAATGAGATAACTTGGAACGGCATCAGATAGCTTGATAGTAATACCTTCCCAAGGATAAAGTCACTACCAGAGATCAGGCGAAGTCCTCGGGGATGACCTCGTCCTCGGCAATGGGTCCTGCTGCTGGATACGTACCCGGACTGTACTCCTCTGGGTAATCTTCCTCGCCTAAACCTGGAAGGTAACCAAGTCCTTAGAGGGACGTAACAAGGTACAAAAATACAGCATGCCAAGTATAACAGAAAGTACAAGTGCAACGACAGGGTAATCTATCATAACCAACTAAGTGAGACACAGTTTAAAGATAATGTTCGACGCGTGGGTTGTCCCAAATAAAATCGTAGCTCCGGACACGGAAATACACGGGACGTACCGCAGCTCCGGACAAAGAGTCACACGGGTGATACAACTACTCTAGATACAGGATCACTACAGAAGTAATACATATACATATATAAGCACGTGCAGAGGAGACCAAACGTCTAGTAACAGTCTTTTCCTTCCCAAGCGGTCAACGATCGTGCGCTGAACCTGAACCCCTATCTAGTAGTCTCATCATACTATAGTAACTATCCACAACGCGACCCTAAGGTCGTCCCAGTCTCCAGTCATGATGTGAGTATCAGGAATATAGGAAATCAGGCACGATAACAGTGTAGGAATGTGTCCTAGGGTTACAATATACACAGGTACGTACATCGAAGTATTACGAACATCTAGAATTCATTACGAGATGATACGACGAACGTCTGCACCCGGTTACGATCCGGACGCGAAGTAACGATCTTAATCAAACACGCGCACAATGTATATAATAAAACAATAAATATCTGGTAACTAAAAAACAGGGTGACAAGGTACACTTGCCTACGTCCGGCTGCTGAAGATGGGGATCCGGTACAACGTCCAAGTCCGCAGGTCCCGTAGTACCTAGAGACAAGATACAAACTCAATCAATAGACTATCTCGTAGCAAAAAAAGAAGGATGTGACACACGTCTAATTATATGCTCAGACCCAGCTACAACTCACTTGGACACGACGCTAGAGGATTGACCTAGGTTATCCTAGGTAGGTTATATCTAATACGATCAGTCACAGTATACTATCATCAGACAATCCTCAATCATATACCATCATCTATCATTTGTCTTAAAACTACTCCTCGATCAAATTCATTACTATTCCTCAGTCTTCCATTACTGACTAATGGTTTGTTGTTACACCCATTCCACAATCATTCACCTGCTGTTAATGTCCATCAATATTTCGTTATCATAGTATTATCTCAATAACAATTTAATCTGCTCATCACAATGATCAAAATGCATACATTAATTTGGACAACACCTCAAATATCACATATGGCACTTAAAACCCAACCATCAAGTGTATATATTCCATAACCCTCGCATGTATATATTTTATATTCTCCACCCATGAACATCAATGCATATTATAATATGTATTAATCCTAAATCCCATATGCATATATTAAACTAAAATAAATTGGTTTTGTTTACTACCATTCAAGCATATTATATCATGTATTAAACCTAAGATCTCATATGCATATATAACCCCAAAAATCCCAATACAAATATGTAACCCTTAACTAAATCCATTTTATTCTCAAACCCTAAACTCAATGCAATACCATTAATTTGCATTTTATACAATGAAAATAAACCCTAAACACATCAAGCATACTTAAACCTTTTAAACCCTAACTTAATTAAATTACACATATAAACCATAAACAATGTAAACCATAAAAAATTTCATAGGTAGAGGAGGGAGGGGTTCACCTTGGCGACGAGGTGGTTGCTGGCCGGAGGGTGGTCGTGGGGTTGTGCTAGTGGTGGAGAGGGGTGAAGTGTGGTCGAGATGGTGGTGGTTCGTGGCAGCGGGGGGTGAGGGTGCTGGTGGCGTGTGGTGGTGCGGGTGGAAGTAGCTGGAGGTGGCCGGGGTGGCATAGCGGGTGGCCGGAGGAGAGGTCGTGGAGTGGTGAATGGGTGGTTGTTGTGGATAAGTCATGGAGGGAGGCTTGGGTGGTGGAGTGTTGTTGGTGTGTGGTGGTGGTGGCAGCCGCAGGAGGAGGATGGCGGTCGGGGAAGAAGCTGGCCGGAGGGGGGTTGGTGACTGAAGGTAATGGCGGTGGAGGCAGCGGGCTCGGGTGGCCGGAGTGGAGTGCTTGGCCGGGGTGAAGTGGTTTTAAAATGAAGGAGGAGTGGAATGATAGAAGAAGAAGAAAGGAAGAAGAAAGGAAACTCATGGTTGAGAGAAGGAGGGAGGAGAGAGAAATGAGGGGGGGGGGGTTTCTCTAGGTTTGGGGATTAGGGCCGACTTGGGAGAAGTGAGGGGTGATGTTAATATTTTATAGGGAGGTGTGTGTAGAATGGGTGGTGAGGATGAGCCCCAATTTGAGTGGATGGCTCACAATTAATCATGAAGGAATGTACATACAAAGGAGAGAGAGAGTGGGAATGATCTTGACCGGTCAATGAGTGAAGGTGAGGCTTCTCTATTTGGTTTGAACCAAGGAGGTGATGACACCTATTGCAATAATTGCAACTAAGCCCCTTAATTTGGGTATTTGCACAGACACATGAAATGATGAATTTTTTTTTGGGAGAATTGGTATTTGGTGTTTTGTAGGGTGAGGGGGTGTTGTGTGTTTTGCATGGGCTTAATTCATGGGGCATTGGGTTAAGTCAAAGTTGGTATCCCCAATTAAATTAAAATAAAATGTCATGTGCTCTTAAATTAAATGGGGGCACATGGGGTCTCAATTGGGAGTTACGCAAAGGTCATGAAAGGTGTAGGCTTGGTGTCAGTCTTGAACCCTTTAATTGGTCCGGCTCAACGGGTTGAGTTGGTGTCTCAAAATTGATGGCAACGACACATATGCGCGACACGGGTTTTAAATAATGGATTTTGGATACGGAAAGTTGTGCAATTAATTTAGGGCACAAGGGATTATGATTTTGAGTGACAGGAAAGTCCAACGCCTAAATTGGTGTGTCAAGTCTAGAATGCAATAACTTGTTGGAAATTATGGGCCGGTGTTGGGCTCTGAATATTGCAACAACGGTAGGGCGCGCCAAGGGTTTAATTAAAGACTCAGACATCTGCATCCTTAATTCTAAACCTCAAACATCTGCTGCTAAACCAAAAATTTTTAACCCATAACTAGACTATCTATATAAATAAATGAGGGGGTTTACATCTTTCCCAACTTAGAAAAATTTTGTCCCCAAAATTAAAAGTAAAGCACGATAATAGCTACAAGAATTTAAAGGCAAACTAGTAATCAAATGCGGTACGTAAATTCTTACCTTGGTCCTCAAATAAATACGGAAAACGCTGTCGAATGGAATCCTCGCGCTCCCAGGTAGACTCGCCTGGCGAATGATGCTTCCATGCAACTCTGACCAGTCGAATAGTCTGACCTCTCAAAGTCTTCTCACTGTGATCGAGTATCTCTACTGGCTGCTCTACGTAAGATAAACTGGGCCCGACTGTAATCTTCGAGTGATCAAGCACGTGGCTAGGGTCTGCCACGTATCTCCTCAACTACGATACATGAAATGCGTCTTGCACTCCTTCTAATGAAGGAGGCAATGCAAGACGATAAGCCACTTCGCCAACTCGTTCTAAGATGTCAAAAGGTCCGATGTACCACGGACTCAGCTTGCCTCTGCCTCCGAATCTGATGGTACCACGAGTAGGCCATATCTTCAAAAATACATGGTCACCTTCCTTGAACTCCAAAGGTCTGCGGTGCGCATCTGCCCAATGCTTCTGTTTGTCCTGTGCTGCACGCAGGTGGCTCTAAATCTGCTTGACTTTCTCCACCGTCTGTGTCACCAACTCTGGACCAAGTATCTGACGCTCTCCTACGTCACTCCAACATACCGGTGACCTACACTTCCTGCCGTACAGTGCCTCATAAGGTGTCATCTGTATGCTAGCCTGGTAGCTGTTATTGTAAGAGAATTCTACCAAGTGTAAATGGTCCTCCCAAGATCCTCCAAAGTCGATCATGCACGCTTTCAACATATCCTCTAGTATATGTATCGTACGCTCTGACTGGCCATCAGTCTGTGGATGATATGCATTGCTGAACTTGAGACGAGTTTCTAGACTCTCCTGCATACTCTGCCAAAAATATGACGTGAATCTGGAATCACGATCCAATACAATGTTGACAGGCACCCTATATAGTCGTACTATCTGCCTCATATACATGTCAGCTAATATCTCTGTGGACTGCCCAACTCTGAAGGGCAAGAAATGTACAGACTTGGTGAGTCTGTCTACGACAACCCAAACTGCATCCTTCCCGCTAGGGCTCCGCGGGAATCCTGTGACGAAGTCCATGGTAATGTTTTCCCACTTCCACTCGGGAATGGGAAGCGGCTGCAATAGTCCTGCAGTCCTCTTATGTTCAGCCTTGACTTGCTGACAGACCAAATATCTCGCCATGAATCTTGTAATCTCTCTCTTCATCCCATGCCACCAGTAATGTTATCTCAAATCTCGATATATATTCGTACCCCCGAGATGAATAGAATAAATTGAGCTATGAGCCTCGGTTATCAACTCCTGGCGTAGCTTGCCACTCGGAACGTGGAGGCGATCTCCATACCTCAATATTCCGTCTTCATGAATCTCGAGTCCCATCTGTATGCCAGCCTCTGTCCTCTCTCGCAGTCGTCTAAATCTCGCATCTGTAGGCAGGGCTGCCTTGATCCTCTCAACCAATGTAGACTGAAACTCGAGACTGACTATCTGTCCATCCATGCCTGGCAATACAATCTCTATCCCAAGCACCTGAAGATCCTCTAGCAATTGCTGCTGAGTCATCAAAAAGTAGGCCATGGGCTTCCTGCTTAAGGCATCTGCTACTACATTCGCCTTGCAAGGGTGGTACTGCAACTGTATATCATAATCTGTCATCAACTCTAGCCAGCGCCTCTGTCTCATGTTGATCTCCTTCTGCGTATAGACATACTTCAGACTTTTGTGATCTGTGTAAATCTCTACACGCTCACCATAAAGGTAGTGTTGCCATAGCTTTTGTGCAAATATCACTACAACTAGCTCTAGATCGTGCGTCGGATAGTTCTTCTCATGAACTCTCATCTATCTCGATGCATAGGCTATTACTTTGCCGTATTTCATCAGTACACATCCTAATCCGCTCCCAAACACATCACTGTACACTACAAATCCTCCTGATCCTGAAGGAAGTGTCAAAATCGGTGCTGATGTCAGACGCTTCTTCAGCTCATCGAAAGCCGTCTGACACTCTTCGGTCTAGATAAACTCCTTGCCTTTACGCGTCAGTCGCGTCATAGGCGCAGCGATCCTCGAGAAATTTTCCAAGAACCTCCGTTAATATCTGGCAAGTCCGAGGAAACTCCTAACCTCTGTAACTGGTGTAGGGGTAGGCCACGTCTCTACTGCAGCTATCTTCTCCGGGTCAACTGATAGTCCATCTCCAGTGATTATATGTCCCAGGAATGGTACTCTATCCAAGCAGAACTCATATTTGCTAAGCTTGGCGTACAGCCTCTCCTGTCTCAGTGTCTCCAACACAATCCTGAGATGTCTCTCGTGCTCCTCCTGGCTCTTGGAATATATCAAGATGTCGTCGATAAATACCACCACGAACTTATCTAAGTACCGGTGGAAAATATTGTTCATCAGACTCATAAATACTGCTGGCGCATTGGTTAAACTAAACGGCATGACTAAAAACTCATAGTGCCCATACTTCGTCCAAAAAGCCGTCTTTGGAATGTCTTCTCTCCGTACCTTGATCTGATGATAGCCTGATCTGAGATCGATCTTCGAGAATACACATGCACCACTAAGTTGATGAAATAAATCATCGATGCGCGGAAGTGGATACTTGTTCTTTATCGTTATAATATTTAACGCCCTGTAATCGATACACAAGCGTACCGTCCCGTCCTTCTTCGGTACAAATAAAATGGGTGCTCCCCATGGAAAAATACTAGCCCGTATGAAACCCTTATCTAGGAGGTCATCTACTTGGACTTTCAACTCAACCAACTCCTTCGGTGCTAGTCTGTAAATCGGGGAAGTAACTGGCTCGGCTCCGGGAGTCAACTCTATAGTGAACTCAATCTTTCTGTCAGGTGGCAAGCCTGGAAGATCCTCTGGAAACACATCCTCAAACTCAGATATAAAGTGAGGGTATATCGGTTCACCTTCTGCAATGTGTGTCGCTAGGGTAGGTTGGACACCATGCTCTCGGGCTCGTCGAAGAAACTCAAACTCAGGGTGATTTGGGGGTCTAAATATGACAACCACGATGGCAATCTAGCATTGCATGGTATTGGCTCAACCAATCCATGCCTAGGACAATATCATAGTCCGGCATAGAGAAGACTAGAAATCGGGCACGCATCTCTCGCCCGCAGACAACTACTGAACATGATCTACAAGTGTCGCTAACAGGTACTATTCCAGATCCCGTAAGAATCCTCTTGATCTTCGGAAGGGGTGCAGTGGCTATTCTATGGGTGGCCACAAAACTAGCAGCTATGAAAGAGTGTGTGGCACCAGAATCAAATAAGACTATTGTTGGTAATAAAGTTACTAAGATAGTACCTGCGATCACTTCTTTGGCTGTCTCCGCCTCCTCTATAGTCATCGCATAGGCCTGACCATATTTCGGTGACGGTGCCCTCGGCTGCTGCTGTCGAGCCTGCTGGAATCTATCTGCTTGTGGGGCCAAGGGTGGCATCCTCTGATTTCCACCTGGTGCTGGTGGTTGTAGTGCTCCAGCTCCTGCGTAAGGCAGCCTCGGTATGGGAGGCTGCTGATAAGGCCTCGGTGCTAGCAAGGCTGGCCGATGAACCATCTGTACTGGAGTCCTCTGGTCTGGGTAATCTTGGACTGCATGTTGGTCCGACCCACATCTCAAATAAGCGCCCAGCCTCCGTCGACAGTCCCTCAATAAATGTTCCTTCTTGTCGCAGTAATGGTATGTGGGAATAACTGCTCCCTACAGGGGTGCTGCTCTCTGCTGCTGTGGCTATACCAGTGGACGCTTCGCAGGTCCTCCCTGCGGGGCTCGAACTGCTGATGAAGATGCACAAGAGAGCTTCAGGCTGGCCTGCATCTTGTTGATGCGGTCCTGGCGTCGTGATGCTAATAATACCTCGGAGTAGGAGGTGGGGGCTATGGACCCGATAAATCTCTGCGTCTCGAAACTCAGGCCTTCATAGAACTTCTCGGCCTTCGCCTCCTCGGTAGGGATCAGGTACGGTACAAATCTGCTCAGGCTGAGGAACTCAGCATTGTATTCCTCTATCGTCATACTGCCCTGCCTGAGGTTTTGAAATCTATCCCAAAGTTCTGCTCGGGAAGTGGAGGGTATGTACATCTCCTGGAAGAGCCTAGAGAACTCTTCCCATGTGACCCGGTCTGGTCCCAAATGCTGCTCCTCTGAGAGCCACCAGTGATGAGCGTTGCCAGTGAGCTGCATCCTGACGGCAGTCATCGATCGGTACCGGGGGAGGTCGGTAGCCTCCAGCTGGTGCTGAATGCTGGTGAGCCATGAATAGACCTCCGTCGGCTCTTCTGTGCTAGCAAAAGGTTGTGGCATCATACGACGAAAGTCTATGACAGACCCCATCGTCGACTGGTGTGCTGGTGGTGACGCTTGCCCCAAGGCCGTCACGATACTCTCCCTCAAGGTCTCAGCCTGGCGCTGTTGGGCCTGCTGCTGAGCCTACTACTGGACCTGCTGCTGGGCCTACATTATCGCATATACCATCTGAAACATTTGTGTCCCATCTATGGGTTGCCCTGTGGGGAATGGCATATAGGGAACCTTAGGATGTAATGGTGGAGGTAGGGGCAGCTATTGCTCCTCCTGACTCGGGGTCCTCTGATCCTCAGGTCCTGCCTGATGCGGAGTCTGATTGCCGTACAAAGGTACCTTTGGCTGCCCCGATGACTGTCCCAGGGAGCTGGAGTCAACAGAAGAACATGCCCAAATTTCGGTTCCCCGGATGATCCTGCGTAGCGGGGAACATCGCCCGGCTGTGTGACGCGTCTGCTGCGGAGATTCATAACTCTGAAAATAAGTCATGACTGCGATCAGCGTTGAGGAAATAAATAAGATGCAATTTGGTAAAGAAATCGAGATAGAGGTGTCATGTGAAGGTTTTAAACTTGTAGATGAGATTCCTAATATCTATTCCTAATTTGTAGGCTCGCTTGGCACAGTCAGGTGAGCAAGACGATTTAAATCGGACCTGCATGGGCCACCACAAAAACCTTGTCATGCTCCGGTTCTAAAGATAAGGAACTGAGTTACGTGGCAATGGCCAGCAGCACACTTCAGTGGGTATCCCAATCTAATAGGCCCGTCGGAGTGCACCTAAGCTGTAAAGTACAATGAATAACCCAACACATAACACATACATAGTGAATCTAAATCTCATCCACAAGTAACAAATATAATAGCACATAGAGGTAATCACAACTACTAATGTGCAGAAAGGAAATGTCACGAGAAAATATATCATAGTACAAATACTAGAGTAGTCACACGGGAACAAACCCGCTAGTACAAAATACTGGAATAAAAGTAAGCAATGAGATAACTTGAAACGACATCAGATAGCTAGATAGTAATACCGTCCCAAGGATAAAGTCACTACCAGAGATCAGGCGAAGTCCTCGGGGATGACCTCGTCCTCGACAATGAGTCCTGCTGCTGGATACGTACCCAGACCGTACTCCTCTGGGTAATCTTCCTCGCCTAAATCTGGAAGTGAACTAGGTCCTCAGAGGGACGTAACAAGGTACAAAAATACAGCATGCCAAGTATAACAAAAAGTACAAGTGCAACGACGGGGTAATCTAGCATAACCAACTAAGTGAGACACAGTTTAAAGACAATGTTCGACGCGTGGGCTGTCCAAAATAAAACCGTAGCTCCGGACACGAAAATACACGGGACGTACCGCAGCTCCGGGCAAAGAGTCATACGGGTGATACAACTACTCTAGATACAGGATCACTACAGAAGTAATACATACATATATATATATATATATATATATATATATATATATATATATATATATATATATATATATATAAGCACGTGCAGAGGAGCCCAAACGTCTAGATACTGTCTTCCTCTTCCCAAGCGGTCAACAATCGTGCGCTGAACCTGAACCTCTATCAAGCAGTCTCGTCATATTGTAGTAACTATCCATAACGCGACCCTAAGGTCATCCCAGTCTCTAGTCATGATGTCAGTATCAGGAATAAAGGAAATCTGGCACGATAAAAGTATAGGAATGTGTCCTAGGGTTACGATATATACAGGTACGTACATCGAGGTGTTACGAACATCTAGCATTCGTTACAAGATGTTACGACGAACGTCTGCACCCGGTAACGATCTTAATCAAACACGCACATAATGTATATAATAAAATAATAAATATCTGGTAACTGAAAAACAGGGTGGCAAGGTACACTTGCCTGCGTCCGGCTGCTGAAGATGGGGATCCGGTACAACGTCCAAGTCTGCAGGTCCCGTAGTACATAGAGACGAGATACAAACTCAATCAATAGACTATCACATGGCAAAAAAAGAAGGATGTGACACACGTTTAATCATATTCTCAGACCCAGCTATAACTCACTTGGACACGACGCTAAAGGGTTGACCTAGGTTATCCCAGGTAGGTTATATCTAATACGATAAGTCACAATATACTATCATCAGACAATGCTCAATCATATAACATCATCTATCATTTGTCTTAAAATACTCCTCAATCAAATTTATTACTATTCCTCAGTATTCCATCACTGACTAATGGTTTGTTGTTACACCCATTCCACAATCATTCACCTGCTGCTAATGTCCATCAATATTTCGTTATCATAATATTATCTCAGTAACAATTTAATCTGCTCATCACAATGATCAAAATGCATACATTAATTTGGACAACACCTCAAATGTCTCATATGGCACTTAAAACCCAACCATCAAGTATATATATTCCATAACCCTCGCATGTATATTTCATATTCTCCACCCATGAACATCAATGCATATTATAATATATATTAATCCTAAATTCCACATGCATATATTAAACTAAAATAAATTGATTTCATTTACCACCATTCAAGCATATTATATCATGTATTAAACCTAAGATCTCATATACATATATAACCCCAAAAATCCTAATACAAATATGTAACCCTTAACTAAATCCATTTTATTCTCAAACCCTAAACTCAATGCAATACCATTAATTTGCATTTTATTCTATTAAAATAAACCCTAAACACATCAAGCATACTTAAACCTCTTAAACCCTAACTTAATTAAATTACACATATAAACCATAAACAATGTAAACCACAAAAATTTACATAGGTAGAGGAGGGAGGGGTTCACCTTGGCGATGAGGTGGTTACCGGCCAGAGGGTGGTCGTGGGGTGGTGCTGCTGGTGGAGAGGGTTGAAGTGTGGTCGAGATGGTGGTGGTTCGTGGTAGCGGGGGGTGAGGGTGCTGGTGGTGTGTGGTGGTACGGGTGGAAGTAGCTGGAGGTGGCCGGGGTGGCATAGCGGGTGGCCGGAGGAGAGGTCGTTGAGAGGTGAATGGGTGGTTGCTGTGGAGAAGTCGTGGAGGGAGGCTCGGGTGGTGGAGTGTTGTTGGTGTGTGGTGGTGGTGGCAGCCGCAGGAGGAGGTTGGCGGTCGGGGGGGAGCAGTTGGAGGAGGTTGGCGGTCGGGGGGGAGCAGTTGGAGGAGGTTGGCGGTAGGGGAAGAAGCTGGCCGGAGGGGGGTTGATGACTGGAGGTAATGGCGGTGGAGGCAGCGGGCTCGGGTGGCCGGAGTGGAATGCTTGGCCGGGGTGAAGTGGTTCTAAAATGAAGGATGAGGAGTGGAGTGATAGAAGAAGAAGAAAGGAAGAAGAAAAGAAACTCACGGTTGGGAGAAGGATGGAGGAGAGAGAAATGAGGGGGGGTTTCTCTAGATTTGGAGATTAGGGCCGGCTTGGGAGAAGTGAGGGGTGATGTTGATGTTTTATAGGGAGGTGTGTGCAGAATGGGTGGTGAGGATGAGCCCCAATTTGAATAGATGGCTCACAATTAATCATGAAGGAATGTACATACAAAGGAGAGAGAGTGGGGATGGTCTTGACCGGTTAATGAGTGAGGGTGAGGCTTTTCCATTTGGTTTGAACCAAGGAGGTGATGACACCTATTGCTATAATTGCAACTAAGTCCCTTAATTTGGGTATTTGCATGGACACATAAAATGATAAAAAATTTATGGGAGAATTGGTGTTTGGTGTTTTGTAGGGTGAGGGGGTGTTACATGTTTTGCATGGACTTAATTCATGGGGCATTGGGTTAAGTCAAAGTTGGTATCCCCAATTAAATTAAAATAAAATGTCATGTGCTCTTAAATTAAATGAAGGCACATGGGGTCTCAATTGGGAGTGACGCAAAGGTCATAAAAGGTGTAGGATTGGTGTCAGTATTGGACCCTTGAATTGGTCCGGTTCAACGGGTTGAGTTGGTGTCTCAAAATTGATGGCTACAACACAGGTGTGCGACACGGGATTAAATATTGGATTTTGGATACGGAAAGTTGTACAATTAATTTAGGGCACAAGGGATTATGATTTTGAGTGACGAGAAAGTCCAATGCCTAAATTGGCGTGTCAAGTCTAGAATGTAACAACTTGTTGAAAATTATGGGCTGATGTTGGGCTCCGAATATTGCAACAACGGTAGGGCGTGCCAAGGGTTTAATTAAAGACTCAGACATCTGCATCCTTAATTCTAAACCTCAAACATCTGCTGCTAAACCAAAATTTTCTAACCCATAATCAGACTATCTATAGAAATAAATGAGGGGGTTTACAGTTGGGTCGACGAAGATAATGCTCAGGCGAGGGGGTCGTCCGGTGGGACTCCGGCGGGTGAAGTGGGGAAGGAGGTGAACAGTAATGTAAAGGGGGAGGTTGGCTGAAAGTTAGATTTAGGTTTTGGGTTTGAAAAAAAAAGAAAAAGGAAGGTTGTATTTATATGTACATGAGGTTGGGTTGACCTAGGAATAGTTGACTTTGGTCAACATCCTCCTTGGGATGGGCCTTGGGCTCACATGAGGATGTTTGGAGGTCCATAATTGCATTATTTAAATGCAAGGATTGGTTTAAAATAAAGGGTGTGATGTTGCGTTTTGCACATTCCGAAAATTATAAAAAAATTCTTGTGAAGGAAAAAGTTGGATTTTTTTATGTATTGTCTAATGGTGTGGACATTTCAATGCGCTTTTGCATAAAAGTGCCAAACAATTGGAAAATTGCACAAGGACAGAATTTGGATTAAATTAATTAAAATTTATGCGCAAGATGCTCTAGAATTAATTAGAAGTACATGGGAATAAAATTAGGTGGGACACAAGAGTCATGGACATAGAGAATTCAGAGTAGAATTTTATCATAAATTCTGGTTACACAAAACGGTCAAGATTGTGTCTCTAATTTCGATTGGAACGCACAAGGGTACAAAGTTAGAATTATTTAGAATTAATTAATTACGTCTGCGACAAATGTTGTGCGACTAAAATGTAGCACAAAAAAGCATAATTATAAGTTACACCATGGTCAGAATGGTAGGCGGTCACGTCTAAGACAATGTTGTAAAATTTGTAGGAAGGCAATGGCTAGTGAGGTGCTCCAATTATCGAAGCAACGGTAAGGTGCACTAGATGATATAAATATTGTATAGTTAAATCAAACGCCGTGTTCTATTTATAATTGGGTTCAACTAGCCCTAATTTTACTATCTAAGCCAAGTAGACCTAATTTTGGGTGAGGGGATTTACAATCTAACCAACTTAAAATAATTTTGTCCTCGAAATTAAAATAAGGCATGGTTTCTCTCTATCTAATCTCACTTGGTCACAATCTACAAGAATTTACCCTAAGTTTTAACAAATGTGGTTTCTACCTGACTTAGAATTTACCCGTCTATCATCTAAGGCTATACATCTAAGGAAGCTATTCCTCAAAATTATTTAATCATGTTATTTAATCCTCAAAGTTTTAACACCAAACATATTACCTATGATATGTCCTTAATCAATTATAAAAGAGGGTCGCGAAGTCATGTGATTAGCCTATGGGGTATATCTAGTATCCTCAGTATATCAACTTATACCAAGCACGAGGTTTCGTCTTTCCGAATTAAGGGAAGACGAAAAGCGATAATAAAGGGTTCAAGGGGAAGGTAATAGAATAGAAGCGTGAGAATCGAGGCGTTTAAAGATTTCAAATAGGAATTGTCGAGGCAGTTGTGGATTAAAATCCTATTTGGTAGTTTCTTATTCGCATGCTCGTATTAGTACAGTTATGTAACTGATATGATATGCTCAGACATATCTAGAGGGCAAGTATATCCGTCTACTAGTCAACTATATATCTCAATCCACGTAAAGTAATCTTGCGAAGAGCGAACCAAGCGCACTAAGGTTGTCCAGGCCATAATACACTGATTCTGATTTAGACAATATATTAGTAGGCGTCCCTAATAACACATATGTCATGAACAAGCTCGATAAAATAATAAGCTTGCAAAACTAGGCTATAAAATAGCAGCATAAGTCTAGGTGGTACAGAAAATATAAGTATGCTAGATTATGATGACATAAGGTACAAAATAATTCAAGATCACAAAAAGATAAGACTCTACAGTATCTACAGTTGTCATACTAACTCCTTGTCTAAGTCGTCAGTCGACCAAATAGGGATATGAGCCTCTAATTTCTATAGTCTAAACACTATCTTCTTATGCAAGTCTAAAGTTGTGTCATTTTGTTACACTTCATCAGTATGTCGATAGGACTATGTGATACTATGTCATGAGGCACACTACCCAACTTAAAAGAATAAGTTAATACTATAATGCCTTAAGGATAATGTAGAAACTCCTATTAAGGTTTACGAGAAGAGATCTTGGTACTTATTAGAGTATCCTATTATATAAGTCATGTTCATCTTAAGTCTTAGTCATAATGCTTATAGAACAGAAGGGTTAACATTAAGAATGAAAATGTTAGGTGGCACGAGTTGAAAGAAGAGAAGAACGACATAATCAGTCGTCGCACAAATAGCGAGCGCTAAATTTTCAGAGGAACAAAATTGAATTTAAATAGAAAGGCTCTAGGTAATATCATGGTTGTCTAAGGGGAAGGGGGTATGCTAATCTCTGTGTTCGAGGCAAGAAACTAGGGAAATATTATTTTTATTCCCCTTGGCCTCCTAGGGCACTGTCTGCTAATAATAAGATAATAATCTAAATGTATAGTTCTATAATACTATCTCATTATAAAAGTTAAGCTTAGTGCTAATATCTAACCTTGGATTTCTATTGGTTCCTCAATACTAGGGTCAAGCACTATTGTCAAATTTCTAACTAACTCTAGTAGTGTTTACACTACTCTCAAGTCATCCCTAGTTATCAAGGGATAATGGTCAATCCATCTACAGGTAAGGGATGCTGGGGTTCATTAAGTATTCTAACTCAGTGATGTGTCATTATCCTAGTTGTACTCTTAATAGGAATATTACCCTACTTATTATCTAACAACATGGACTTTTATATTCTAGGAGAAGGCTATACTCTAGGAACTATTAGGGAAGCAGATGAATCAAGCAGGATGCAGCTATTCAAATAGAACAGATTGGAAGGAAGGTGAATCATAGTCAATTATGGATGAGATCCTATAGTCTAATCCTAGATGCAGGCTTGCTCGGTACAGTAACGTAACCGAGACAATATGCTCTCGACCTGTATGGAAAAGCAATAAAAATATGTCATGCCCCAGTCCCAAAATATGTAGGACTAGGACACGTAAGCATGCCAGCTGCATGTATATGGCAACTCCAATATATGGAAACCATAACACATGCGTACGCTATATCATGAACAATAATTCATAAGTGGTATATCATTATCACAAGTCACAGGGCATAACTAAATCTCATCCACAGAAATTAAATAGACATAAATAACCAATATCTATAAAACTAGATCTCAATATAATGTATCTAATGATGTTAGTCGGATGGAAACAAATTCACTACCGAACTAGAATATAGAATAAACAAGATAAATACAATATAAGAATATCAACTAACAATCACGGCTCGAAGAGAAGACCTCATCGCAATATACATAACAAGTCCGGATCTGCGCTCCTGCGAATACTCATCAATATCTACACCTGGAAAGGGACCAGGTCCTCAGAGGGACATAACAAGATACATAGAAGTATGCCATAAAGTAAATATTATGAAAACTCAAGGGTGACCTAACCAGCTGAGTGAAATACACTTTGAAGACAACCTTGGTACGCATGGGTAGGTAAAAAGTATAAAGCGTAGCGTCGAGCCAGAGGCTATATATCTGGCATTAGCTGTAAACTGGATGCCCGATGTATATGCTGACTACATCACCGATCATGATAGCGCGCAGCTAGTAACCTCTGCCGGATGTATCGACAAGCATATACTCCCATAACCGGGTAACACTGATCCTATAACCAGGCAACACTGAGGCTCACGGCCCCGCAGTTTACTCTGAAACTACGGCAACCAAATGTCTGTCCCATACGCCTACTATTTGTCTTTTCCGCCCAATGATCTATGCATGTTGTATCCGCAGCATGCAGTAGCTACTACACCGAGATGGAGTGCAAGTATCGGTGTCGTAACTCTGGCTAATAGTCTATCGTTAGAACGATAGTCCAACCTCACAACCAAACAAGGACAAGGATTGGACCTTCGTACTATAATAGTTTATGCTCCGACTACTAATAACTGCTAAGTCTCTAACATGCATCACTACTAGCAGTTATACATTATCCATCGCACGACCTATGCGTACAGGTGGCCAACCGCATACGCAAGTCCGTGCCCTACATGAGACTCCAACACACGTAAGAAATGTGTCAAGGCCTGGGGAGTCATACCGATAACTCCACAACTTTAGGTGGGCCCACTAAACACTAGGTCAGACACAAGTCCTAACGTCAACGCCTTCGTTGACTGCACCCGAGTCTCTCTCGGACGCACACAGTTATATAATATAAACATGCAACTAATAATATAGAATTTAAACAGTACACAAGGCAAGGTATACTTGCCTGGCAAGAAGCTATGTAATCCCAATAACCTGCTACGGAAGTTGCGTAGAACCAATCCAATAGATCCTCGGGGTCAGCGTGCACAGGCACAGGAATCTGGGGTGTCTGCTGCAGTTTATCTGGCAAGGGTGATGGGTCCATGATGACGACGAGGGTAATGATGATAAGATGATTAGGTTATGATTAAGGTGATGATTAGGCCAATGATGGTGGTTATGTTGATGATGGGGGGTTATAATAGTGATGATGATTACAATGGTGATGATGATAGAAATTATGATAATAGTGGTGATGTAGATGGTGACGGGGATTATGGTGATGATAATGTGGATGATGGTGAAGACAAGGACGATGATGTGGACGATGGTGATGGCGAGGATGAGATGTTAATGATGGGGTGATGTTGATGATGATGATGGGTGTTGATGATGATAACTACGATGATTAAGGTGAGATGATGATGATAACGACGATAATAATGACGACGATGACGATGATAGTTAAGGTGATGACGACGACGATGACGACGATGGTGATGATAATGGTGAAGGTGATAACGATGACGACGATGGCGATGATGATGGTGAAGGTGATGGTGAAGGTGGTGATGATAAGGTATAGTGGTGGTGACTGAACTCCGGCCAGTGGGGGTAGGTCCGGCCAGTGGAAGGAGAAAGAGGAGAGGACAGGAAGGTGGTAGAGGAGGAGTGGACAGGGGGAGGAGGTGTTCGTGGGTGCACCGAGGTAACAGAGGTGAGGGAAGAAAGGAGGACGGGGAGGCATGGTGTTGCTGGTGGTTGTAACGGCTGGGAATGGCGTCGGAGACGAGGGTGGTGGCGGCGAGTCACGGGTCTGCTGGTGACAGGGATGAGGAGACGTGGTGCGGGTCGGGTTGGTATCGTCGAGGGAGAGGCAGCGGGGAGAGGTGGCTGCGGGTCGGGGCTGTTCGTGGTCCGGTCGACTGGAGGCCGGGATCGGGGTTCAGGACTGGGCGGAGGAACGACATGGGGGAGATGACTGGCAGCGAGGGAGGTCGGCTTGCCGACGAGTTCGAGTCGAGGGAGGAGAGGAACGTGAAGGCGATGGTGGTGGAGTCTCGTCGAGACCGCGGGGAGGCAGCGACTCGGTGGAAGTCGTGGAGGAGTGCAGGGTGGACGTGGACTCTATGCTGCCCAGGCGAAGGGAGACTGGTCGAGGCGAGGCGGAGGATGAGGCGGTGGGTCGACGAGGATAATGCTCAGGCGAGGGGGTCGTCCGGTGGGACTCCGGCGGGTGAAGTGGGGAAGGAGGTGAACAATAATGTAAAATGGGAGGTCGGCTGAAAGTTAGATTTAGGTTTTGGGTTTGAGAAATAAAGAAAAAAGAAGGTTGTATTTATATGTACATGGGGTTGAGTTGACCTAGGAATAGTTGACTTTGGTCAACATCCTCCTTGGGATGGGCCTTGGGCTCACATGAGGATGTTTGGAGGGCCATAATTGCATTGTTTAAATGCAAGGATTGGTTTAAAATAAAGGGGGCATTGTTGCGCGTTGTACATTCCAAAAATTATAAGAAAATTCTTGTAAAGGAAAAAGTTGGATTTTTTCATGTATTGTCCAATGGTGTGGACACCTCAATGCGCTTTTGCATAAAAGCGTCCAACAATTAAAAAATTACACAAGGACGAAATTTGGATTAAATTAATTAAAATTTATGCACACGGTGCTCTGGAATTAATTAGAAGTACATGGGAATAAAATTAGGTGGGACACAAGAGTCATAGACATAGAGGATTCAGAGTAAAAATTTATCATAAATTCGGGTTACACAAAACTGTCAAGATTGTGTCTCTAATTTTGATTGGAACGCACAAGGGTACAAATATGGAATTATTTATAATTAATTAATTAATAACGTCTGCGAAAAATATTGTGCGACTAAAATGTAGCACAAGAAAGCATAATTATAAGTTATACCAAGGTCATAATGGTAGGCGGTCACGTCTAGGATAAGGTTATAAAATTTCTAAAAAGGCAATGACTAGTGAGGTGCTCTAATTATCGAAGCAACGGTAAGGTGCACTAGGTGATATAAATATTTTATAGTTAAATCAAACGCCGTGTTCTATTTCTAATTGGGTTCAACTAGCCCTAATTTTACTAAGCCAAGTAGGCCCAATTTTGGATGAGGGGGTTTACAAAACGGGACCACCCCATCGCGTACCAATTGCACCAAAATACGCGTATGGTATACCCTAACGTGTGGGCTTTTGAGAAAACTGATTTGGATGTGGGTGCACATCAGAATCAACCCGTATCCGTAATAAGTCTCCATATCGCGACCTTTGCAAAATATCGTACCATTTTGTGCACGCTCGTCGGAATGCGACGAAACTTGCGCCATTAGATTCGTGGTATCATGCTAGTCCCGTGACCCAAATTTCATGCGATTCCAAGATAGTTGACCAAGCCGCCTAATTGTGGGCCCTACGGTTGACTTTTAGGACAAATTTGTGTTTGGCTCACCAGAATCCAAAATTGGATATACTGTTGAGTTCGTATGGACGTTTAGAATTTTTTTGACTTATAATTTGTCCAATTTAGAAACCTTTACCTCTGTTACGCTTTTTGGTGTAAAGTGGGCCTCATGTGGAACCCGCTTTGACCCAAAATTACCATTTTGCCCTGTGTCCAAATTGGACGAAAGGGTAGTATTTTCTAGCTATCTCGCTCATTCCGGAAACGTTGGTGATATTTATTTCAACATCCGGAGACGTTTATTCGGAGGCAAAAGTTTCTGATCCTATGTACTTGATGTCACTACCCAATTCTAGAAAATAAGATTATTTTTTTATTTTTTATTTGGTAAATTATGTATTATTTATAAATAATTATATTTATATTTAATTGTTGGTTGTATTATTTTTTATTGGTTGTTTTAGGGTTTTGGCTAGTCTGGACCCATGTCAGACCCTAGTGGACCCATGTCCGACCCAACCAACACCCTTGTGCGGCCTATTTTTGGGTTTAGAATAATTATTATATTTTTAATAAGTTAGTTGGAGTGATTAGGAGTTAATTTGAGTGCATTTGGAACCCCAAACCCAAATCCTGATTAGCATGACTAATTAGGAGGGCATTTAGTCATTTGACTTAGCCCTAACCCTACATTTGTACTTGGCCGACCCCTTTCCCAGATCTGGACCGAACCCCCCATTCTTATTTCACTTCTTCTTCTTCTTCTCCACTCTTCTCCACTATTTTCTTCTTCTTCCCAGTTCCTATTTCAAGTAAGAATTTCTTATTTTCTTCTCTTCCTTCTTCTATTTCTTCCATAGATGTTAATCCTAACCATTTGCTTTTCTCTAACCTAGGTGTGTAGAGCCTAGACTTAGTGTGGAGGCTTGGTTTAGAGGCTTGGAGACTTGAGGGTGGTGATTTCAAGGGTTTTGGAGACTTTGGCCTTGGAATTCCAACTCCCAAGAGGTAAACCCTAACTTTTCTCTTAGTGGTTGCTATTATATAGTGTAATTAGTGGTTTAGAACCTTCCTAGACCTTAAGGCTACCCGCGGGAGGAAGTTGGAACTTGTTTGGTTGTGTTTGGAGACTTTGACATTAGGTTTTGTGTCAATTTGGGTGAAATCTGAGATTGGCACAATTTTTGGTGATGCCCTAGGTTAAACGGACCTAGGTAGACGTGCTTGGGTGTCTTGAGGGTAAGTAGGTGTCTCCGTTCGGACACGTGAGGTTGTGTCACAGAGATTTGGACGTTTCGGGCGATTTGGGAGTTTTCGTCGTCGTAGGTTCTATGTGCGTGCGCGTTTTTGTCACGGACCTAGAATCGATGAGTTAGTATTTTTTCTAGGTTCTAGACATCGATTAGAACCTGCGGGTAAATTTTGGGCCTATTTTGAGTAGGTTTGGTGTGCGTTTCACGAGGTTTCGCGAACCGTACTCCACGTGTTCGTCGAAATGACCGAATGGCCATTTCGACTTGGTTTCTAGGTTTCGGGCTTGTGCGCACGTTGGTTTAGCTTCGGGGAGTGTGTGCTAGAGTTCTCGAGTTATATTTTATATATTTATATGTAATTATTGGTGTTTGGGTCGTTGTGCGTGTGTTGGTGTTGTGTGTTGTGTGTGTTGTGTTTGTGTGTATATATATATATATATGTATGTCTCTCTCTCTCTCTCTCTCTCTCTCTCTCTCTCTATATATATATATATATATATATATATATATATATATATATATATATATATATATGTTTTTGTATATATCTACGAGTGTGTGTGTATATATGTATAAGTGTTTGTATATGTAGATATGAGTGTATATATGTATTTGTGTAAGTGTGTATATATATATATATATATATATATATATATATATATATATATATATATATATATATATATATATATATATATATGTATTTGTGTATATGTGATGTGTGTCTATATATATATGTGGTGTATATATATATATATATGTGTGTATGTATATATATATATATATGAGTATGTGTATATATATATATGTAGAGTGTGTTTTTATATCTATACATGTGTGTGATTATATATATATGTTTGTGTGTGTGTACCTATATACATATGTGTAAGTGTATAAGTGTGTATATATTTATATGGTTGTGTGTATATATATATATATATATATATATGAATGTGTGTGTCTATATGCGTGTTTGTGTGTGTGTGGTTTGTCGAGGGGGGAGCAGTGAGCAGTGGTAGCAAGAGCAGGGAGCTAGCAGAGAGCAGTGCAGCGAGATAGATAGGAAGGCAGCAGCAGCAGCTGAGATGGATAGGAGCAGCAGCAGCCTTTTGCAGCAAGTAGCACACTACAGTAGCCGCAGCAGCAGCAGCAGCTAAGCGCAGCAGCGTTTGCAGTGGCGCAGCGCCGCGGCAGCAGCAGCAGCAACAGCTGCAGGCGCAGCAGTAGTGGCTGTAGCGTCGTGCAGCGTCGGGGCAGCACGCCGCGGCAGCAGCTACAGCAGCAGCAATTGCTGCAGTTGCAGCAGCAATCCAGCAGTAGCAGCAGCATGGCGAGGTAGCAGCGAGGCGTATGCAGTAGCACCAGTAGCAGTAGGTAGTAGCGCAGCAGTGAGAGAGAGGGCTAGAGCTATATGTATTTGTATATGTAGATTAGGATAGATATATATAAGTAGCTGGAGAGAGATCTATATATATATATATATAGATAGATAGATAGATAGATAGTTTAGTATAAGTAGATATATATAGTTATATATATATATATATATATGAGTTTGGGTATATATATATTGTGTATGTGTGGTTATATATATATAGATACGTAGGTATATATTCATATGTGTTTGTATATATATATTAGCCTATATATATATATATATATATATATATATATATATATATATATATATATATATATACCTAGGTGTATTTGCATAGATAGTTAGCTAGATGGGTGATGTTAGAGAGGGGTAGTGGATATCTCAATACCTTGAGATATCAAGGTATCTCAATACCTTGAGATACCCAAGGTATTGAGTATCGGGGTAAGGTTTTGAGCAATTGCCTAGGTTTGAGTTTAGAGTTGCTTTTATATGTATATGTGTATATATTTACGTGTGTTAGCATAGGTGTTAGTAGGTATAGGCGGGGTGCGTAGCTTAGGTCGAGGTATCGGATACCGAGGGTATCCCGGTATCTCGAGGAGGCGAGTTTGAGGGTTTACTAGCTTAATGAGCTAGTTTTGACCTAGAATAAACCTAGAACCTTGTTTTTAGTTATTTTATATCGTTTTAACTCTTTAGAACCCCGTTTAATCTTGTTTTTCGCAATAGGTTCTTGCGACGCCAGTCCGGATCTCGATCCTCATCAGTTGCTCAGGACGTCAGGCGAGTACCTACCTCTGATTATTTCTATTTCATGATAGCGTTTATATCACCTGTTCTAGAACTGTAATACTTGATTCTGGCATATTGTTTCACGAGCTGGTACTAGTTGGATCCCGTCATGAGATGTTATCCTCCTTACCGTGTTCAGCGGGTACTCTATCACGTGTATTTCATCATGTACTTCGGGTATTGATTCTCATGTGCTATCATGTGCTTCGTGTGCTCTAACCTTCATGCGCGCGAGTTATTTATCATGTACGTAGCGTGTCGTGGTTGGATCCAAGAGTATTAGTGGGGGAGGGGAGTAGGAGTTGGTTATGTGATCAAAGCCAAACAGTATTCATGTGTATGTCGGTTATGCAACTCACGCATAACGGAGTTATCATAGATTATTCATGTGCAACCTAAGCCGATCACATAACGAACTTGTGCTCAATGCACTTAGCTAGTATTCTAGTTTTCTCACATGCAATTACTTCTCTACTACTTGTATTGTTCTCCAGTTTTATATTGCAGCTACTTATTCTACTCCACCATGTATTTATTTTCCTGTGCATATTGTATACTTTTCTATTGCTAGTCATATACACCTTACCATGTATTTGGAGTTTCTTTCAGAGTTATGTACTTCGTACCAGTCCTGACTGGGCATATTTTTTTCAGAGGATCCTGAGGATTTTTGCCCGACATTCTACGGGCCGGGCGTCGAGGAGTGTTGTGACCCGGAGATTGAGGAGGAGCCCGTCGAGGAGACGCCGTTAGCACCCTAGTTAGCTAGGTGGGTTTTCTTGGGTTGTTCCCAGTTGATATTTTGGATGACTGTATTTATTATTTTGTTGCTTCTGTGATGTTGTAGACTTTAGACTTGGACTGTATATTGGTTATTGTACTTGTTCTTTGGTTCTTGTTTCTTTGTGATATCTTATCGTGCTTTTACTCTTCCCCTAGTTATTGTGATTGAGGCATATATATATTGCGTGGTTGCCCTCCTTTTGGAGAGGTTATATTGACAGGTTATTGTGAGATATAGATATTATGACCTAGAACGGACCTAGACAGCGTTCTATCGTCGATTCTGCGGCATAGGCTGGACGTACCCATGACTCATGCCCGATTTTTTGGGTGCGGGTCGTGACACATTTTTGGTGGTGGCCCATGCAGGTCGTAGTTCGCAGGTCTAGTTTCTAGGTCTATCTGCGATAGGATATAGGAGATAGGCTGAGAGAGTGTGTGCTCAATCACAACTAGGACCCTTCCTGATTTCTTTTGCTATTTTTAATTCTTATGAAATTGTTTTCTTTTGCAATATTACTGTCCTTCTTTGATGATATCGTATCTTGCACCGTATTGACTTCTTTTGATCTGTGTTCTTCTTGATTTTATTCTAGCACTTACTTTATTTGATTCTGGTGCTTCCCATAGTTTTGTGTCTGTATCTTTTGCTGTTAGACACCATCTTGTTGCTGAACCTTTAGCTAGACTCTATAAGATCACGACCGGAGGTGGCATCATCATAGTTAGTGATGTCTACAGAGACCTGAGAGTTGCCTTGGGAGGCCGGGAGTTGAGTGTGTGCCTACTCATAATGCCACTTCCGAGCTACGACATTGTACTCGGGATAGATTGGTTGAGTATACACTGTGCTAGTATAGATTATCGTGGAGGCAGAGTGTTGTTTAGTCCGCAGGGAGAGCCAGAGTTTGAGTTTTCCAGAGGAGCAGCGGAGCAGAGCGAGGGAGTCTTCTACAGAGCCCTGGTGGTAGAGCTGAGGTTGCCACATCCACTGATAGCGGAGTTCATGGATGTATTTCCGGAGGAGTTGCCAGGGTTACCTCCGGACAAAGATGTGGAGTTCTCTATAGACTTGGTGCCAGGCGCGGAGCCGATATCGCAGCACGTCTATAGAGTCAGCAACAGTGAGCTGATAGAGTTAAAGAAGCAGGTGGATGAGCTTCAAGACAAGGGATTTATCAGATCTAGTTCTTCTTCGTGGGGTGCTCCGGTACTTTTTATGACAAAGAAGGATGGGTCGATACAGATGTGTATCGACTACAGGGCTCTGAACAACCTCACAATCAAGAACAAGTATCCGTTGCCGCGTATTGGTGATCTCTTTGATCAGTTGAGCGAAGCGAGGGTATTTTTCAGGATTGATTTGAGGACAGGCTACCACCAGGTGAAGGTCAGGAGGGAGGATATTTCGAAGACAGCTTTTCAGACCAGGTATGGACAGTATGAGTTCATGGTGATGTTGTTTCGGTTGACTAATGCCCCGACAGTATTCATGAATCTGATGAACAAGGTGTTCCATCAACATCTGGACATGTTTATGGTGGTGTTTATAAATGACATCTTGGTGTATTCGAAGACCCCAAAGGAGCATAAGGAGCATCTGAGGATAGTGCTGGAGACTCTCAGAAAGGAGAAGCTTTATGGAAAGCTTTTGAAGTATGAGTTCTTCCTTGACAAGGTTAAATTCCTTGGTCATGTGGTGACTGGAGATGGGATCTCGGTGAATCCGAGGAAGATCATGGCAGTTGAGGCATGGAGTGCTTCGAGTTCAGTAGCCGAGGTCAGAAGTTTCTTGGGGCTGGCAGGTTACTACAGGAGATTTGTTCAGGATTTTTCTCGGATTGCAGAGTCGTTGTCTAGGCTGACTCGGAAGATCATGGAGTTTGTTTGGTCAGAGGAGTGCCAGATCGCCTTTGATGAGCTGAAAAGGAGGTTGACGATAGCTTCAGTGTTGACATTGCCATCAGGATCTAGAGGATTCACTATCTATAGTGATGCATCGGGGAAGGGACTGGGTTGTGTGTTGTAGCAGAATGGGAGGGTAATTGCCTATGCTTCCAGGCAATTATGTTCTCATGAGAAGAACTACCCTACCCATGATTTGGAGTTGGCAGCGGTCATCTTTGCTCTGAAGTTGTGAAAACACTATTTATACGGAGAGCGTGTGGAGATCTTCACAGACCACAAGAGCTTGAAGTATGTGTTTACCTAAAAATAGCTGAACATGAGGCAGAGAAGATGGTTGGAGTTGATGAAAGACTTCAACATATTGTTGCAGTACCATCCAGGAAAGGCGAACGTAGTTGCGGATGTGCTGAGCAGGTATCCGGTAGCTATGTGCCTGACTACAGATCGTTATCTTCTGGTAGATCTAGAGAGCTTGGGCATTGAGGTGATAGTGCCTGGAGTTGAGATGTAGATGTGGGGACTGCAGATTCAGTCAGAGTTGGTAGACCGGATCAGGGCTACACAGTTTGAGAATGAGTCCCTAAGGAGCATCAGGGCGCAGGTTCAGATTGGATTATCAGATGACTTCACCATTGTTGATGATAGTTCATTGCGGCACGGTACCAGGTTGTGTGTGCCGAGTAGGTCATTGCGCGAGGAGGTTCTTAAGGAGGCACATCGATCCCAGTACTCTATGCATCCAGATGCCAACAAGATGTATAAAGATCTGAGAGAGCATGTATGGTGGTACGGGATGAAGCGGGAGGTAGCACGCTTCGTATTCTGATGCTTAGTGTGCCAGCAGCTGAAGGCGGAGAGGCAGAGGCCAGGAGGATTGCTCCATCCATTACCCATTCCGGAGTGGAAATGGGAGCATGTGACCATGGATTTTGTTTCTGGACTTCCCCGTTCTCCAGGAGGGAAGGATGCGATTTGGGTCATCGTAGACAGGTTGACCAAATCGGCCCACTTTCTACCATTCAAAGTGGGTACGTCTACGGAGAGACTAGCAGAGATGTATGTGCGCCAGATAGTCAGACTGCATGGAGTTCCTGTGAGCATAGTATCAGACCGGGACAGTCTCTTTACTTTGCATTTCTGGAGGAGTCTGCAGGCTAGCTTGGGCACCCAGCTCAAGTTTAGTACTGCATATCACCCACAGACAGATGGTCAGTCAGAGAGGACCATTCAGATACTTGAGGACATGCTTCATACTTGTGTTCTGGATTTCAAAGGCTCTTGGGAGGATCACTTGCACTTGGTAGAGTTTGCTTACAACAACAGCTACCAAGCCAGTATCGAGATGTCACCATTTGAGGCATTGTATGGACGGAGGTGTCGCACTCCGTTATCATGGGATAATGTAGACGAGAGAGCTTTGCTTGGCCCGGAGATGGCGGTGGATGTAGCGGAGAAGGTCAAGCTCATTAGAGATAGACTTTTGGTGGCGTAGGACAGGCAGCGGCATTGGGCCGATAGTCACCAGAGACCTTTGCAGTTCGAGGTATAGCTTAAAATTTAGATTTTGTTCTTGTGTTTGCTTGTGATTGCTTGTTTTAGATTAAGTGTTGAGACCTTGTTTGTGCTAGGTTGGAGATCTGGTGTTCCTGAGGATTTTTTCGACGCGGGGCACTATTCGCTTCGGTGGAGGCGGGAAGCTTAGCCCACGTTTCGTCGGACCCTTCAGCATTCTTGAGAGGGTCGGCGCTGTGGCGTATAGGCTAGATTTGCCGTCTACGCTAGAGGGAGTTCATGATGTATTCCAGGTGTCGTAGTTGAGACGGTACATGACGGATCCCAGTCACGTATTGGATCACTCAAAGATCGTGGTGGGCCCTACTCTTAGCTATCCAGAGCAGCCGGTGGAGATTCTGGATCGACGGAAGAAGGTGTTGAGGAACCAGACTATTCCTTTGGTTCGCGTCGCGTGGAGGCATCACTCTCTAGGTGAGTCGACCTGGGAGAGGGAGGATGAAATGCGCGAGCGATACCCATATCTTTTCGAGCCCCGAGGTATGGTTCTTTTCTTTTCCTTGTATTCATGTCCTAGTTTCGTCTTTTAATTTTGAGGACGAAATTATTTTAAGGAGGGTAGGCTTGTCACTACCCAATTATAGAAAATATGATTTATTTATTTATTTATTATTTGGTAAATTTTATATTAATTATAAATATTTATATTTATATTTAATTGTTGGTTGTATTATTTTTTTATTGGTTGTTTTAGGATTTTGGCTAGTCTGGACCCATGTCAGACCCTAGTGGACCATTCTCCGACCCAACCAACACCCTTGTGAGGACTATTTTTGGGTTTAGAATAATTATTATATTTTTAATAAGTTAGTTAGAGTGATTAGGAGTTAATTTGAGTGCATTTGGAACCCCAAACCCAAATCCCTATTAGCATGACTAATTAGGAGGGCATTTTAGTCATTTGACTTAGCCCTAACCCTACATTTGCACTTGGCCGGCCCCTTTCCCAGTTCTGGACCGAACCCCCCATTCTCATTTTACTTCTTCTTCTTCTTCTTCTCCACTCTTTTCCACTCTTTTCTTCTTCTTCCCAGTTCCTATTTCAAGTAAGAATTTCTTATTTTCTTCTCTTCCTTCTTCTATTTCTTCCCTAGATGTTAACCCTAACCATTTGTTTTTCCCTAACCTAGGTGTGTAGAGCCTAGACTTAGTGTGGAGGCTTGGTTTGGAGGCTTGGAGACTTGAGGGTGGTGATTTCAAGGGTTTTGGAGACTTTGGCCTTGGGATTCCAACTTCCAAGAGGTAAACCCTAACTTTTCTCTTAGTGGTTGATATTATATAGTGTAATTAGTAGTTTAGAACCTTCCTAGACCTTAAGGCTACCCGTGGGAGGAAGTTGAAACTTGTTTGGTTGTGTTTGGAGACTTTGACATTAGATTTTGTGTCAATTTTGGGTGAAATCCGAGATTGGCACAATTTTTGGTGATGCCCTAGGTTAGACGGACCTAGGTAGACGTGCTTGGGTGTCTTGAGGGTAATTACGTATCTCCGTTCGGATACACGAGGTCGTGTCGCAGAGATTTGGGCGTTTCGGGCGATTTGGGGGTTTTCGTCGTCGTAGGTTCTATGTACGTGCGCGTTTGTGCCCCAGACCTAGAATCAACGAGTTAGCATTTTTTCTAGGTTCTAGACATCGATTAGAACCCGTGGGTAAATTTTGGGCCAATTTCGTGTAGGTTTGGTGTACGTTTCACGAGGTTTCACGAACCGCACTCCACGTGTTCGTCGAAATGACCGAATGGCCATTTCGACTTGGTTTCTAGGTTTCAGGCTTGTGCGCGCGTTGGTTTAGCTTCAGAGAGTGTGTACTAGAGTTTTCGAGTTATATTTTATATATTTATATGTATTTATTGGTGTTTGGGTCGTTGTGCTTGTGTTGGTGTTGTGTGTTGTGTGTGTTGTGTTTGTGTGTATATATACATGTATGTGTGTGTCTCTCTCTATATATACATATATGTGTATGTGTGTCTATATATATGTGTGTGTCTATATATATATGTGTGTGTATAAGATTAGGATAGATATATATAAGTAGCTAGTGAGAGAGAGGGCTAGAGTTATATGTATTTGTATATATAGGTTAGGATAGATATATATAAGTAGCTAGATATATATATATATATATATATATATATATATATATATATATATATATATATATATATATATATATAGATAGATAGTTTAGTATAAGTAGAAATATATAGTTAGATATATATATGAGTTTGGGTATATATATATATTGTGTATGTGTGGTTATATATATATATATATATATATATATATATATATATATATATATATATATATATATATATATATATATATAGATACGTAGGTATATATTCATATGTGTTTGTATATATATATTAGCCTAGATATATATACCTAGGTGTATTTGCATAGATAGTTAGCTAGATGGGTGATGTTAGAGAGGGGTAGTGGATATCTCAATACCTTAAGTGTCACGTCCCAGTCCCAAAATACGTAGGACTAGGAACACGTAAGCATGCCAGCCGCATGGATATGGCAACTCCAATATATGAAAACCAAACCCATACGTACGCTGTAATATGAATATAAAATCCACAAGTGGTATAAATATATGTCACAAGTCACAGGGTACAATCTAAATCTCATCCACAGAAAATCAATATAAATGAATAACCTGCATCTATATAACTAGATCTCAACATAAGTATCTAAGGATGATAGTTGGATGGAAACAAATCCACTACCAACTCGAATATAAGAGAAAATACAATATAAGTACAACACAACAACACCATATAAGAATACCAGCTAGCAATCACGGGCTCGAAGAAAGGACATCCACGAAACATATATAACCATCCAAATCTGCGCTCCTGCAAATACTCAAGAGCAGATACACCTGGCAGAGGACCAGGTCCTCAGAGGGACGTAACAAGATATAGAAAAGTGAGCCAACTTAAATATAGTAAACATGCATATTATTTGAAAATAATTAAGTACGCTGTACAAGACAATCTATATGAATGCAAATGAGGATAACTTTTTGACGTATGGGCAAGGGTAGGCTACTCGATCTAATCCTCACAACTCATACGCTCGTCAGTGGACATCATCAGCCGACATACCTCTGGGGTAGCGACCCTCGGACTCCATCAATCGACAAACCTCTGGGGTAGCGACCATCGGACACGACCACCATAGTGCGTGCTAGTTACTATGGTTTACCAGAGTGGTTAAAAGCCCATACGCCTAATGATTGTCCTCGATGATACTAAGTGCCATGTGTGTGTCAACATATCTAATACATAGTAATGACTGAAAGAAAACTATACATGCAAGAAATATACCAAAATGCAATAAATATACAGAAATATACTAAGCATACAAAATACTGTAACCAATTTGGCAAGGTATCTTGCCTGATCTGAAAAGGATGAAGTCCCAACTCAAGGCGTCGTCCGATCTACCCGTCACATAAATTAAACAAGTTAGGTTACAAAAGTGGCTAAATAGGTTCCTCCATTTAATCTATTTTAATTCTAAATAAAATAACCTAAAATAGTATTTTTAATCTTATTATAATATGATTTTATTGTTAAGCTCTAATTTTGGTCAAAAGAAAGTCAACTTTAAGAATTTGTGATCCGTGGCACGCAAATCGAGACAATCCATTGACCAAAAAGTCAACTGACTCAAATCCTGGATTTGTGTATGGAATCCTATATATTTCAATGCTACATGAACACTGGAATAGACGGTTTCATAAAATCACAAGTCAGTAAAGAGTTATGGCCACAAGGGCACACAAATGACAATTTTTGGTGGTTTCCTATTTACGTCTACGTTGCACAAATTTTACAGTAGAATAAACTTATATTTTAAATTTTGGAAAAAATACTTTTCTGGAAGTTCATCATGTCAGCTTTCCGAAACTTCAAACGGTTTGTAATTCCGAGTTCGGGATCTCCCGAAATCTCGAAAATACCAAAACGTATCTGATTTCGGACAGCTGGCACTTTTAGAATTTTTTGGAAAAATAGGTTCTGAAATTATTAAAATAATTTATATATTCAGAAAACTAACCTTGATATGGTTCTAACAAAAAAACTGGAGCGCGTTTGGAGTTCGGAGGTAGGAGATATCGTCTTTTTAATTCGTCATAACTAGTAGAAAATGAGGCTGAATTTATGACGAATTTTGACTATTTTTGTACGAAAAAGAGAGGAATTTGGGGAAGAAAAATATGAAGGATGAGGTATTTATAATGGTGGACACTACTTAATTAAATAGTACTAGGATTGGTTAATTTGGATAGGATTATGATGAATTTAAATAAGGATAGGATATGCATGAAGTTGATTTTCTAGTAGGTTCAGGATTTGAATTAATTTAAAATAGAGTTTGAATTTATCTCAATAATTTATAATCTTAAATATAATTAAAGATAATACAAATAATTTATAAAATCTTATTAATATCTATTAACACTAAATTAGCATCTATCTAATATTAAGACTATATATATCCAAATAAATCCTAAGTAATTTTAAAAATCTAAATAAATTTCTTAAAATTCTAAATAAATTACAGAAAAATATAATTAAATATTTTAAACTAAAATAAATATTTGGTAGGAACAACATGCAAGTATGGTCGTTTAGTAAATCATAGAAGTCCTAGAAATTTATGTTTCCTAAGTTTTAATTACTAAAAATTCTAGAAAAATCTCCAAAAATCTAAAATAACCTAAAATAATTCTAAATAAATATTTATATAAGTAAATATATCAAGAAATTTATTTTTTAATTAACTAAGATAATACTCTAAAGAAATTTAATATATATAATAAATATAATAATATAAAATACACACAAAATATCTATTTTTGGTGAGGGGGTTTACAATCTACCCAACTTACAAAAATTTCGTCCTCAAAATTGATACTAACCCATATTCATAATAATCACTATAGCTATTACACTACATAGCTATCTAGCAGTGCTTCCTAAAAGTCATGGTCTGTCATTCTAACACTTCTCATTTATTGTCCATATACTATCCTATTATCCTATAACTCGTCTACACTACCCAACTTACAAAATTTCTACTAGTAGTCACAGTCTCTTGAGGCTATTGTCTAGGTTGTAAGACGAATATATTTATTGGGTCGAGAATCTTAGGGTACTTGTCTTGAATCTCACAACCATGATTTTTCTTTGTAACCGTCAAGTATCGTAGTCTAATACTGCCATGCCACCTGACCAATATGTCTGCAAATACTTCGACTACTTTACTACAACGGTCTAGCTGCAGTTGTCGCTACTTTGCCAGCGATTTGTCATAGTTGTCAGTTCATAACAAGTGCCTTCAATTCTTTCCTAGGCATAGTCTAAGTTTTTGGGCAACAATTAAAGTCTTGACTAACTTATAAAACTATTAAAAGTATAAACTAGTTCAAACAGTCTAACAAATTCCTATTAGCCTAAGGGATGCTATACATGGTTTTTAAAATAATACGAGGATACATATATTGCTATAGGTCATATACATAAGGGTTATTATTAAGAACTCATCCTTTAGTTATTAATTATCTACTAAACCATTTACGTTTTAACTAAAAAAACTAAGGATGGGGTCGAAGTAGACCAACAATTCGTGTTGGCACAAAAAAGACGTAACTACGATAGGGAGAATTAAGAACGAGATAATGAATGGATAGAGAAGAGAAGATGAGCCACCGAAGGGGGCGAGATGGTGATAGAAAAAGAATACTACTACTGCTACTCGCGTCATCTATTAGCATCACGTGTATGCCAATTTAGGTAAAATATCAGTATATCCTCATAATTGCTAAACCAACACCTATATAATTCTACGTCTACTATGCACCTAAGATCTCGTGTCATAAAGGGGGTCATGAGTATGCAATGATACATATAACTAAGGTCGTACCTGTATCTACGACTTCCTGTGGCCGCGCTCTCTTATTTGTCATCATGAGTGCTTGGCCTATGGGTTATATCTAGTACTATTCGTGTATCAAACTTATACTAAGCACGAACGTTCATCTTTCCGAAATAGGGGAAGACGGAAAACAACAATAAGGAGTTCAAGGAGGAGGTGATATAATACAAGTACGGGATTCAAAGGGATTAAAGAATTTTGAAAGGGAGTTGCCAAGGCAGTTGTGGATTAAAATCTTATTTTGGTAAATTCCTATATGCATGTTCATATCAGAACAATTATGTACCTAACATGATATGCTCTGACCAGTCTAGAGGGCAAGTATATTCGTCTAGCAAGTTGAGTCAACTATATCTCAATCCACATAAAGTAGTGATACAAAGAGCGAACCAAGTGCACTACGGTTGGTCAGACCATAATACACCGATTCTGATTTAGACAATGTATTAGTGTGGGCCCCCAATAATACATATGTCATGAACAAGCTTACTAAAAGAATAAGCTTGCAAAACTAGGCTATAATAGCAGCATAAGTCGAGTAGTAAAAATATAAGTACGCTTGATTATGATGGAGGAAGGTACTGAATAATCTAAGTTTACCAAGAAGATTGGTGTTGTGCCTCTACAATTGCCATACTAATTTTTTGTCTAAGTCTAAAGTCAACCAAATAGGTGTATGGGCCTCTAAGTTCTACAGTCCAGAATAATACTAAAGTTCTATAGTCTGGATAAACACTATCTTTTTATACAAGTCTATAGCTGGTGTCATTCAATTATACTTCATTAATGGGGCAATAGGACTATGTGTTACTAGGTTATGAGATATACTATCCAACTTATAATAATTTAACTAATAGTGTTATTGAATACTAGAGGGTATATACCTAGTATAAGTCATCTTCCTAACCTCTATCAAGCACGAAAGAAGATCGACGTTGAGAAGGGATCAAACAAGATGCAATGCAAGCAATCAAATGAGAATGCGAAATAAAATCAAGGGAGGTGATAAATAAGTGGATGAGATCCTATATTCTAATCCTATGCGCGGGCTTGCTCGGTACAGTGACGTAACTGAGACAATATGCTCTCAACCTGCATGGGCCACCACAAAAATATGTCACGCCCCAGTCCCAAAATACGTAGGACTAGGAACACGTAAGCATGCCAGCCGCATGCCAGCCGCATGGATATGGCAACTCCAATATATGAAAACCAAATCCATACGTACGCTGTAATATGAATATAAAATCCACAAGTGGTATAAACATATGTCACAAGTCACAGGGTACAATCTAAATCTCATCCATAGAAAATTAATATAAATGAATAACCAGCATCTATATAACTAGATCTCAACATAAGTATCTAAGGATGATAGTTGGATGGAAACAAATCCACTACCAACTCGAATATAAGAGCAAATACAATATAAGTACAACACAACAACACCATATAAGAATACCAGTTTGCAATCACGGGCTCGAAGAGAGGACATCCACGAAACATATATAACCATCCAAATCTGCGCTCCTGCAAATATTCAAGAGCAGATACACCTGGCAGAGGACCAGGTCCTCAGAGGGACGTAACAAGATACAAAAAAGCGAGCCAACTTGAATACAATAAATATGCATATTATTTGAAAATAATTAAGTACGCTGTACAAGACAATCTATATGAATGCAAATGAGGATAAATTTTTGATGTATGGACAAGGGTAGGCTACTCGATCTAATCCTCACAACTTATACGCTCGTCAGTGGACATCATCAGCCGACATACCTCTGGGATAGCGACCCTTGGACTCCATCAATCGACATACCTCTGGGGTAACGACCATCGGACACGACCACCATAGTGCATGCTAGTTACTATGGTTTACCAGAGTGGTTAAAAGCCCATACGCCTAATGATTGTCCTCGATGATACTAAGTGCCATGTGTGTGTCAACATATCTAATACATAGTAATGACTGAAAGAAAACTATACATGCAAGAAATATATCGAAATGCAATAAATATACAGAAATATACTAAGCATGCAAAATACTGTAAGCAATTTGGCAAGGTATCTTGCCTGATCTGAAAATGATGAAGTCCCAACTCAAGACGTCGTCCGATCTACCCGTCACATAAATTAAACAAGTTAGGTTACAAAAGTGGGTAAATAGGTTCCTCCATTTAATCTATTTTAATTCTGAATAAAATAACCTAAAATAGTATTTTTAATCTTATTATAATCTGATTTTATTGTTAAGCTCTAATTTTGGTCAAAAGAAAGTCAACTTTAAGGATTTGTGATCCGTGGCACGCAAATTGAGGCAATCCGTTGACCAAAAAGTCAACCGACTCAAATCCTAGATTTGTATATGGAATCCTATATATTTCAATGCTACATGAATACTGGAATAGACGGTTTCATAAAATCACAAGTCAGTAAAGGGTTATGGCCACAAGGGCGCACAGATGACAGTTTTCGGTGGTTTCCTATTTACGTCTACGTTGCACCAATTTTACAGTAGAATAAACTTATATTTTAAATTATGAAAAAATACTTTTCTGGAAGTTCATCATGTCAGCTTTCCGAAACTTCAAACGGTTTGTAATTCCGAGTTCGGGATCTCCCGAAATCTCAAAAATACCAAAATGCGTCTGATTTCGAACAGCTGGCACTTTTAGAATTTTCTGGAAAAATAGGTTCTGAAATTATTAAAATAATTTATACATTCAGAAAACTAACCTTGATATGGTTCTAACAAAAAAACTGGAGCGCGTTTGGAGTCCGGAGGTAGGAGATATCGTCTTTTTAATTCGTCATAACTAGTAGAAAATGAGGCTGAATTTATGACGAATTTTGACTATTTTTGGACAAAAAAGAGAGGAATTTGGGGAAAAAAAATATGAAGGATGAGGTATTTATAGTGGTGGACACTACTTAATTAAATAGTACTAGGATTGGTTAATTTGGATAGGATTATGATGAATTTAAATAATGATAGGATATGTATGAAGTTGATTTCCTAGTAGGTTCAGGATTTAAATTAATTTAAGATAGAGTTTGAATTTATCTCAATAATTTATAATTTTAAATATAATTAAAGATAATACAAATAATTTATAAAATCTTATTAATATCTATTAACACTAAATTAGCATCTATCTAATATTAAGACTATATATATCCAAATAAATCCTAAGTAATTTTAAAAATCTAAATAAATTTCTTAAAATTCTAAATAAATTACAGAAAAATATAATTAAATATTTTAAACTAAAATAAATATTTGGTAGGAACAACATGCTAGTATGGTCGTTTAGTAAATCATAGAAGTCCTAGAAATTTATGTTTCCTAAGTTTTAATTATTAAAAATTCTAGAAAAATCTTCAAAAATCTAAAATAACCTAAAATAATTCTAAATAAATATTTATATAAGTAAATATATCAAGAAATTTATTTTCTAATTAACTAAGAGAATAATCTAAAGAAATTTAATATCTATAATAAATATAATAATATAAAATACACACAAAATATCTATTTTTGGTGAGGGGGTTTACATTAAGATATCAAGGTATCTCAATACCTTGAGATACCCAAGATATTGAGTATCGGGGTAAGGTTTTGATCAATTGCCTAGGTTTGAGTTTAGAGTTGCTTTTATATGTATATGTGTATATATTTACCCGTGTTAGCATAGGTGTTAGTGGGTAAAGGCGGGGTGCATAGCTTAGGTCGAGGTATCGGATACCGAGGGTATCCCGGTATCTCGAGGAGGCGAGTTTGAGGGTTTACTAGCTTAATAAGCTAGTTTTGACCTAGAATAACCCTAGAACCTTGTTTTTAGTTATTTTATATCGGTTTAACTCTTTAGAACCCCGTTTAATCTTACTTTTCGCAATAGGTTCTTGCGACGCCAGTCCGGATCTCGATCCTCATTAGTTGCTCAGGACGTCAGCCGAGTACCTACCTCTGATTGTTTCCATTTCATGATTGCGTTTATATCACCTATTCTAGAACTGTAATACTTGATTCAAACATATTGTTTCACGAGCTGGTACTAGTTGGATCCCGTCATGAGATGTTATCCCCCTTACCGTGTTCAGCGCGTACTCTATCACATGTATTTCATCATGTGCTTCGGGTATTGATTCTCATGTGCTATCATGTGCTTTGTGTGCTCTCGCCTTCATGCGCGCGAGTTATTTATCATGTACGTTGTGTGTCGTAGTTGGATACAAGTGTATTAGTGGGGGAGGGGAGTAGGAGTTGGTTATGTGATCAAAGCTAAACAGTATTCATGTGTATGTCGGTTATACAACTCACGCATAACGGAGTTATCATAGATTATTCATGTGCAACCTTAGCCGATCACATAACGAACTTGTGCTCAATGCACTTAGCTAGTATTCCTGTTTTCTCACATGCAGTTACTTGTATTATTCTCCAGTTTTATATTATAGCTACTTATTCTGCTCCACCATGTATTTATTTTCCTGTGCATCTTGTATACTTTTTTATTGCTAGTCATATACACCTTACCATGTATTTGGAGTTGCTTTCAGAGTTATGTACTTCGCTCCAGTCCTAACTGGGCAGATTTTTTCCAGAGGATCTTGAGGATTTTTGCCTTTTATTCTACGGGCACCGCGTCGAAGAGTGTTGTGACCCGGAGATTGAGGAGGAGCCCGTCGAGGAGACGCCGTTAGCACCCTAGTTAGCTATATGGGTTTTCCTGGGTTGTTCCCAGTTGATATTTTGGATGACTGTATTTATTATTTTGTTGCTTCTGTGATGTTGTAGACTTTAGACTTGGACTGTATATTGGTTATTGTACTTGATCTTTGGTTCTTGTTTCTTTGTGATATTTTATCGTGCTTTTACTCTTCCCCTAGTTATTGTGATTGAGGCATATATATATATATATATATATATATATATATATATATATATATATATATATATATATATATATATATATATATATATATATATATATTTCATGGTTGTCCTCCTTTTGGAGAGGTTATATTGACAGGTTATTATGAGATATAGATATTATGACCTAGAACGGACGTAGACAGCGTTCTACCATCGATTCTACGGCGTAGGCTAGACGTACCCACGACTCATGCCCTATTTTTTGGGTGAGGGTCGTGACACTTGACATCTGGATGCTTACACTATACATATTACTTGACAAGAAAGTATACCTTGCCATTGTACTATGATTTACTTTCCATATGATGCATGTATTTTATTTCTGTCCATTTTGTTCATATATTTTAACTTCTATATAAACTGCGCATCCTAGGATAACTTGGGTGCATCGACGGTGGCGTCGTATTCTGTTTTTATTATATATATGTATGTTGACCTAGTTTATGAGACCACCCCATTATCATGAGACGTTCTTATATTTTATTGTCTATGATACTGTTATTACACATGTGTGAGTCTCATATAGGATACGGACTTGCGTACTTGGCTGGCCACTTGTACGTGTAGGACGTACGACGGATAGGGATAACTGCTGATAGAAATTGTCTGATAAAAGACCTGGCAGTTATTTAGATGTATCATCGTGTCATGGATGTGATATGCTTAGGGCATGGGGTGGGGAGAACAACAAGTAAGGCGTTTGGGCTCCTTTGTATTTTTCTTGTGTAACCCGTATGCTCCGTCGGAGATGCGCGGTCATGATGACCACTATATATATTATTATTACCTGGCGGCCTCTGAGGTTCAAAAGACATCATGCTTTTTAGGCCCCTGAATCTCCGAGAGATTCATGCCAATCCCATTTTAGCTAGATAGCCCACGTGTTGGAAAGTTGTTCTCAAAGTGCATTCACTTAGATAGTTAGGCGACCCATTGGATATTTTTTTAGTACTTTATTGGCATGCTTCTATATATCTTGTTATGTCCCTCTGAGGACCTGGTCCCTTTCCAGGTATAGACGAGCAGGATTATCCACAGGAGTACGGACCCGGACTTGACGCTTCATACCAGACTGAGGAGGTCTTACCTTCAGAGTACCTTTGATTCATCGCAACTGATGGATATTCTAGTTGCTATTTCCTTTATTGACATTTATCTTATATTAGAGTTTGATCTCTTCTCTCATTTAGTAGTTGTTAGTATAGTCGATTTGTAGTGGATTTGTTTCCACCGGACTAGCATTCTTTGATACTTCATACTTGAGATACAGTTATTTATTTTCTATTTCTTTATTTATGCTGTAGATGAGATATAGATTGTGTGTGACTTGTGTTGACCGTATATTACCACTTGTGGATTGGATATTCATGATACAGCGTACGTATGTGTTATGGTTTCCATATAATGGAGTCGCCATATACATACGACTGGCATGCTGCGTATTCCTAGTCCTACGTATTTTGGGACTGGGGCGTGACATATTTTTATGGTGGCCCATGTAGGTCCTCGAATATATTGTCCCGGTTACGTTCCTGTATCGAACAAGCCTGCGTATAGGAATAAAGTATAGGATCTCATCCACGCTTGACTAAAACTCATCTTCCCTTTTAACCTTCCTATCTAAAATGCTTGCATCCTGTTTGATTTCTGTACTCCTTCTAATCGTTTCGTCCACCTCTTGCAGAGAGATGGATTTGTGTAGTGGATGTATTGCCGCAGAGGTGACACACCTTCAGGAGTCAACGACCAAACTTGAAAAGAGTCCTCGACGACTCCTAGACTTCCGGGGTCGGATGGACAGACTCACAATCCAGTTCCATCTAATACTTCCGCATCACCTAATAGGACTTTTCTAGCTTCATCGGCACCATAGGATGGACAGACACAACTGTTCCAATTCTTCTAAATGATGATGCAGGAACAGAGACAACAGGCGACCGTACTAGCTGTAGAGCAGAGGCAGCAAGCGACAGAGCAGAGGCAAGAATTTCTGGCAGCACTTGAGAGAATGGCTGCACAGGCACCTGTACCAGCCCAGGCACTAGTTCCAATACCGCGAGCTAGAGTTGGGTCAGTCAAGGACTTTGTTCAGATGGGTCCCAAGCCGTATAAAGGCACTAAGAGCCCAGAGGAGACCACAAACTGGATTACCTACACCCAGAAGTTATTAGAAGCATCATAGTTACCTACATATCTATGGATGACAGGCTTAAAGATGCAGTTAGATGGTAACGCTCATCACTGATGGGAATCAATGGAGCACCAGTTGAGTACGCGTCAGACTTGGGAACAATTCTTGGAGTGCTTTGAGTGGAAGTATTTCTCGGACACTGTAAGGGATGCGTTGTACGATCAGTTCCTCCATCTGGAGCAGGGGAACAAGACAGTCGACGAATATGATGCAGAGTTTAGTCGCCTTAGTAAATATGGCGCTGCCCTGATACCGAATGACTTAGACAAGGCTAAGAGGTTTCACCGCGGGCTGACTCAGGAGCTCCAACACTACACTAGCTCACAGTCCCAGATCTCTTATGCCAAATTATTAACAGAAGCTAGGTTACAAGAGATCATCAGCAAGGAAAAATAAGGTCAACTGAAGACACAGCAAGGACACAGCAAGGAGGGCCTATCAAACGTCCTTTGGTACAGCAGCAGCAGTAGCAATACAGAGCAGGACAGTACCAGATTCTGGAGAAGCCCTACTCCAGTTATTGTGGGAGACGCAGACATATTTTGAGAGACTGTCAGACTCACTTAGGATAATGTATGAGGCATGGTTCCGGATAGTATATGGTAAAAGACTATCCAATACAGCAGACATTGACGCTTCCACCGCCAATACAGAGGCTAGCACTTCCAGCACCAAAGCCAGTTCAGCAGATGACTAGACCATGAGCACCTCACCCCCCAACAGCAGGAGGATTTCAGCGAGGACCACCGCTACCTACTCAGGAGGATCAGTTCACGAGGGCCAGACATGGACTACCACAAAAGAATGGACAAGCTTTTGCACTAGAAGTGGATGACATGGAACAAGAGATTGATGTTATAGCAGGTATTACTCTTGCTTTTACTTTTCTTGCTATGACATTATTTGATACGAGAGCCACCCACTCGTTCATATCTTCTAGTTTTATTGCCAAACACAACATTGCCACTACACCTTTACCTAGTTGTGTTAGAATTCTCACCGGAGGAGGAGTTGTACCTGTTAGTCAGATTTGTAGATCGTGTCCTGTAGTGATTCGTGGAAGAGAGATGAATGCCCGACTCTTAGTCCTTCCTATGCCAACTTTTGATATTATGCTGGAAATGGACTGGCTAAGCAAGTACCATGCTTGCTTTGACTGTTTTGGAGGAAGCATTCTTTTTAAGGTACCAGGCCAGCCGGAACTTGAGTTTGCACGAGGATCCACAAAAACCCTTGATGTTGTGCAGCTCACAATGGACGACGTTATTTATCACCCCATCATTTCAGAGTTCCAAGACGTCTTTCCAGAGGAATTGCCAGGATTACCTCCGGACAGAGACATAGAATTCTCGATTGAATTGACACCGGGAGCAACAACCATAGTGTCGCATGTTTATAGATTGGCGAAGAAGGAGATGGATGAGATGAAAGCACAGTTGAAAGAATTAGAGGAGAAAGGTTTCATCCGACTAAGTGCATCACCCTGGGGAGCACCAGTTTTGTTTGTACCAAAGAAGGATGGGTCAGTGCGTATTTGCATCGACTACAGAGCCTTAAATGCAGTGACCGTGAAGAATAAATACCCATTGCCATGCATTTATGACTTATTTGATCAGCTTAGTGGAGCCAAGGTGTTATCGAAGATAGACTTGAGATCGGAATATCATCGGGTGAAGGTACGGAAGCAGGATATCCCGAAGACCGCATTCAATACAATATATGGACACTACGAGTTTCTGGTCATGTCATTTGGGTTGACCAATGCTCCAGCTATCTTTTTGGACTTAATGAATTGAGTATTCCATCAGTATTTGGACCAGTTCATGGTCGTCTTCATAGATGACAAACTTGTCTATTCGAAGAGCCACGAGGTGCACAAAAAGCACTTGCGGATCGTCCTAGAGACCTTGAGGAGAGAGAAGTTATATGCGAAGCTCAGTAAATATAAGTTTTTCTTGGACGGAGTCTCATTTCTTGGGCATGTCGTTACGGAAGATGGTATTTCTGTCGATCCAGAGAAAATATTGGCAGTCGAGACATAGTCTGTTCCTAAATCAGCATCGGAGGTGAGGAGTTTCCTTGGACTTGCGGGATATTACCGACGGTTCATGGAGAACTTTTCAAGGATAGCAGCACTTATGACTCGGTTGACGTGCAAGGATCAAGAGTTCGTATGGACCGATGAGTGTTAAGCCACTTTCGAGGAGTTGAAGAAGCGACTGACCACAGCACTTGTATTGACTATTCCATCAGGATCAGGAGGTTATGTGATTTACAGTGACGCATCAAGAAAAGGCTTGGAATGTGTGTTAATGCAGCATGGCAAGGTGATTGCATATGCATCTAGACAGTTACGAGTACATGAGAAGAATTATCCAACTCATGACTTAGAGCTTGCAGCCGTTGTTTTTGCCCTGAAGCTATGGAGACATTACCTATATAGGGAACGACTGGAGATCTATACAGACCACAAAAGCCTCAAGTATGTCTTCATGCAGAAGGAGTTAAATATGAGGCAACGTCGGTGGCTTGAGTTGATGAATGACTTTGAGATAGAGCTATATTATCACCCAGGCAAGGCTAACGTAGTAGCAGATGCGTAAAGTCGGAAACCAGCAACTTACTTCTTGATGACACAGAGGGAGTTATTGGAGGACTTGCAAGAACTTGGCATAGAAGTGGTATTACCCGGAGCACATGGGACATTAGCCAACTTGCAAGTACAGTCATCACTAGTAGAGAGGATCAAGGCAGCTTTGCCTATGGACGCCAGATTCAGGAGATTGAAAGAAAGGATAGAGGTTGGAGAGCAGACGGGATTGTGCATTCATGAAGACGAAATATTACGATGTGGTGATCGTCTATATGTTCCTAATGGAGAGATTCGACAGGAGCTGATGGCAGAAGCTCATAGTTCGATATATTCTATTCATCTTGGAGGCACCAAGATGTACCGTGACTTACGACAGCACTTTTGGTGGCATGGGATGAAAAGAGAGATAACTCGCTTTGTAGCCAAATGTCTAGTATGTCAGCAGGTGAAGGCAGAGCATCAGAGAACAGTAGAGCTACGGTAACCACTTTTGATTCCTGAGTGGAAGTAGGAGCACATCACTATAAACTTTGTCATAAGTTTTCCCAAGAGTCCAAGTGGGAGAGATGCAGTATGGGTAATAGTGGATCGATTCACCAAGTCCGCACATTTCTTGCCTTTTAGAGTTGGCCAGTCCACAGAAGCTTTGGTTGAATTATACATGAGGCAGATCATAAGGTTGTACGGCATTCCGGTCAGCATTGTGTCAGACAGGGATTTGTGCTTCACATCTCATTTTTGGAGAAGCATGCAGGAGAGTCTTGGGACTCGTCTGAAGTTCAGTACATCTTATCACCCGCAGACAGATAGGCAGTCCAAACGTACTATTCAGACACTGGAGGATATGTTGAGGGCTTGTATGTTGGACTTTGGAGGATCATGGGAGGACCACCTACATCTTGTGGAGTTTTTTTACAATAATAGCTATCAAACGAGCATCCAGATGGCTCCGTTTGAAGCATTGTATGGAAGAAAGTGTAGGTCCCCCATGTGTTGGAGTGACGTGGGAGAACGTCAGATTCTGGGACCAGAGTTGGTAGTCAACACTGTGGAGACAGCGAAGAAGATACAAGGGCACTTGCGAGTAGCGCAAGACAGGCAGAAGCAGTGGGCAGACCTTCATCGTCGTCCTTTGGAGTTTAAAGAGGGCGATCATGTCTTCTTGAGGATATCACCTACTAGAGGCACTATTCGATTCGGAGGACGTGACAAGCTGAGCCCAAGGTATATTGGACCATTTGAGGTGCTAGAGAGAGTGGAAGAAGTGGCGTATCGACTAGCACTACCACCTTCACTCGAGGGAGTACATAATGTATTCCATATGTCGCAACTTAGGCGATATGTGGCAGATAGAATTCATGTTCTCGACCACTCTGTGATTACCATTAGGTCGAGCTTGTTATACCAAGAGCAACCCATGGGGATCCTTGATCGTCGAGAGAAAGTGTTGGGGAATTAGTCTATTCCCTTGGTCCGTGTGGCATGGAAGCATGGTGCGCCAGGAGAATCCACTTGGGAGCGCGATGACGACATGCACAAACATTTTTCGTATCTGTTCGTAGATCAAGGTATGAATTTACTTTGTTCATTTCTACCTTATACCATCCTTGATTTTCTATCGTGGCTTATTTTTAATTTCGAGGACTAAATTTTTATAAGTTGTGTAGAATATAAAACCCCTTAATTTTAAATATTATAATTATTTAATTGATCATTTACTTTTTTTAGTTAATTAGAAAAAATAAATTTATTTGAATTAACTACCTAGGTAACTACTCATCTAGAATTTATGGAACAAAAACTATTATTATATTTTATTTTTAGGAAGTCTTGTAGAAGGATGATAGATTATTTTTATGTACTAATATATTTTTCTAGAATTTTTACCATATATATATATATATGTATATATAAATAAATAGTATAAATAAAAAGGAAAAGAAATAAATAAAAAATAAAACATAATAATAAAAATCCTAAAGTAAACTAACTAACCCAGCCCGCTACATACCCCAACCCGAGAGCCAGCGGTAGAACCCGCGCGGCCCAGCGTCGACCCCCCCTGCTTCCCTTATATATATATATATATATATATATATATATATATATATATATATATATATATATACCATGAATTGAGCCCTAAACCTAACCCTAGTCTAATCGCCTACACATACCTACGCCGACCCCGACTTCTGCGCAGCCACCGGAGCAACGCCGCCCGCGTCCGCACACCCGCGCGACCGCACAAACGCCGCGCAGAAACGACATCGACAACCCCTTCTTCAAGCGCAGTTTCCTGCCTCATCGCTCGACCGATTTCCAATCTGTTTTAACCGATATATTTACAACCTATCCCCCTCTCAACTTTGTAAATTAGTTTCCATCGATCAACGTTTAACACTAGGTAGAAATCGAGGCCAAGTTGAAGAAAAACCATATAATTTAAACTGTAGAAAACTGTTTCGATGACCTATGTTTAGAGACTAATATCTTCCACCACAGACATCCAAATTTAAATCTACTTTTTGCTATGTTAAGTCTATATAACCGAGATCATTCTCTGTTAATTAGATTATTTTATTTTGTGTTAAATGCAGAGATAAATTTGGTTGAAAACTGAGAAAAATTTATTTTTAAAACTTTAAAAATTTGCGATAAGGAGTGCGTTCCGCCAAACGGGACTGCCTTGTCGCGTACCAATCACACCAAAAGACGCGTATGGTATACCCTGACATTTGGGCTTTCATGGAAACTGATTTGGACATGTGTGCGCATCAGAATTAACCCATATCCATAAAAAGTTCCCATATCGCGACTTTTACAAAATACCGCACCATTTTGTGTACGCTCGTCGGACTGCGACAAAACTTAGTCATTGGATTCGTGGTATCACGCTGGTCCTGTGACCCAAGTTTCAAGCGATTCCGAGACAGTTGACCAAGCCACCTAATTGCGGGCCCCACGGTTGACTTTTAGGGCGAATTTGTGTTCGGCTCATCGAAATCCAAAATTGGACATACCGTTGAGTTTGTATGGACATTTATAATTTATTTTACCTATAATTTATCCCATTTAGAGACCTTTACCTCTGGCACATTTTTTGGTGCAAAGTGGCCCACATGTGGACCCCGCTTGGACCCAAAATTACTGTTTTGCCCTGTGTCCAAATTGGACGAAAGGGTAGTGTTTTCTAGCTATCTCGCTGATTCCAAAAACTTTGGTGATATTTATTTCAGCATCCGAAGACGTTTATTCGGAGGCCATAGTTTTTGATCCTGTATACTTGACGTTTGGACGCTTACACTATACAGATTGCTTGCCAGACAAGTATACCTTACCATTGTACTGCGATTTACTTTCCATATGATGCATGCATTTTATTTCTGTCTATTTAGTTCATATATTTTAACTGCTATATAAACTGCGCATCCTAGGATAACTTGGGTGCATTGACGGTGGTGTCGTATTCTATTTTTATTATATATATATGCATGTTGACCTAGTTTATGAGACCACCCCATTATCCTGAGGCATTCTTATGTTTCATTGACCATGATACTGTTATTACACAAGTGTGAGTCTTATGTAGGATACGAACTTGCGTACTCAACTGGCCAATAGTACGTATAGGACGTGCGACGGATAGGGATAACTGCTGAAAGAAATTGCATGATAGAAGACCTGGCAGTTATTTAGATGTATCCTCGTGTCATGGATGTGACATGCTTAGAGCATGAGGTGGAAAGAACAAGTAAGGCGTTTGGGCTCATTTGCACTTTTCTTGTGTAACCCGTATGCTCCATCGGAGATGCGCGGTCATGATGACCACTATATATATTATTATTACCTGGTGGCCTCTGAGTTCAAAAGACGTCATACTTTTTAGGCCCCTGAATCTTCGAGAGATTCATGCCAATCACATTTTAGCCAGATAACCCACGTGTTGGAAAGTTGTTCTCAAAGTGCATTCACTTAGACGGTTAGGCGACCCATTAGATGTTTATTTTCAGTACTTTATTGGCATGCTTCTATGTATCTTGTTATGTTCCTCTGAGGACAAGGTCCCTTTCCAGGTATAGACAAGCATGATTATCCACAGGAGTACGGACCCAGACCTGACGCTTCATACCAGACTGAGGAGGTCTTACCTTCAGAGTACCTTTGATTCATCGCAGCTAATGGATATTCTAGTTGCTATTTCCTTTATTGACATTTATCTTATATTAGAGTTTGATCTCTTCTCTCATTTAGTAGTTGTTAGTATAGTCGATTTGCAGTGGATTTGTTTTCACCCGACTATCATTCTTTGATACTTCATACTTGAGATTTAGTTATTTATTTCCCATTTCTTTATTTATGCCGTGGATGAGATATAGATTGCGTGTGACTTATGTTGACAGTATATTACCACTTGTGGATTGGATATTCATGATACAGCGTACGTATGTGTTATGGTTTCCATATATTGGAGTCGCCATATACATACGGCTGGCATATTGCGTATTCCTAGTATAGAAGCATGAAATATGCTGGAGAATTGTACGCGTATTATACATTCAAAACCCCTAACATGCATAAAGTTTGCGTAAAACAGGGCTTCAGAGCTGAGTGGCGTATAGAAGAGCTTCAGAGCTGCCCGCTTAAAGCAGCGCTTCAAGGCTGTTTTATCGTAAAAGGTTGCTACACATCCCGACGGCGTAAAATACGTTTGCCTTTAATGCAACATAAAGTCATACGAGGAGCTCTTCGTATTCCTCGAATGAATCTGTCAGACAAAATAGTGAACCTGACTCCTGACAAAAGTACTGCACGACGATCGAGAGGACGGCTGTGATAATGATTTTGCACAGGGACCCAGACTGTCATTTAGTGACATATCCTTGATACAAGTCATTTTTACGCATTCAAGGAATATGCTGCCAATTCTACACAGGCATAGATGAGTTTTTACGCTCAAGTGAGACAAAATCAGACGCCACGTCAAAAGATGTTTCTCGTACAGAGCTCGAGGCATATCTAGGCATTTAATGACGAGATTGAGGCATATCTCTGCATTAAATGCACGAGATTTGGTTCCATTCTTTATAATTTTTGTCATGACTGGGAGAGCCAAAACTAGGGCTAATACGCTTACATCACCATCTTGGCATTTTATGCCAACCAGGCTATTTTCAACCATAGGAGCATGCCGTATGCTTCTCCTCGAAATATGCCAACCAGGCTATTTTTAACCATAGGAGCACGCCGTATGCTATCTCCTCGAAATATGCCAACTCAGGCTATATTTGCAAAGGTACATGATAAGGCTATTTGGCCTAGAATACGCTCAAGACCTCAGTCAGTAAGGATAATTGGCTATTTTTATGCTGGTTATCTGTTATTCATGCAGCAACAAGTTTTACACGAAATTTAGCTTTTACGCCAATAAGATAGCTATTTGGCTTTTACGCCAACAAGACAGCTATTTGACTTTTATGCCAACAAGACAGCTATTTGGATTTTACGCCAACGAGACAGTTAATTGGCTTTTATGCCAACCATCTACACGCGAGGGGCAGTTACCTACGTGGCTTGCATGCCGTGATCTTCGAGAATCAGTTATACACGTTACCTCATAATGGGACACGTGTCATACGCAGATTCAGGAGATCATTCAAACGTGGGTAGCAATTATTATAACCGCCGCATAAAAGGTGTAACTCTCTTTACAGTTTGGCTTCTACGCCAACTGGACAGTTATCGTGATTGATCTTTATAAATAGAGACCCTTGGTCACAGGGTAAGGGGCCAAAAAAACAGACACAGGCGGAGAGAAAGGATCAGAGATCAAGAGATCATAGAGAGAGATCACAGACAGAGAGTGTTGATTGACAACTTTGGCAACGAGAATTCAATCTCTCCTGCAATCTTTGAAGCTTCTTCTTCTTCTTCTACAGCACTTCTTCATTATCGTGTGGTCCAAGGGACAAAGTGATCGACCGCAGATCAGACTCCTATAGCAATTTTTCCCCAGAATTATTTTTATTGTACTTAACATCCTCGTATAGGACTAATTGTACTCTTTTTCTTGTTTGTAAACAAAAAAAAAGAAAGGTTTCGTATAAACCTTCTTCTTCTCTCATTTTTGTTTATTCACACACAAGATGGCGACTCTGCTGGGGATGACTTTCTCTTCTGACGAGAAGGCAATTGCTCAACATGATGCGGTAGCCGTCGGATCGACGAAGAAGACTTTGGTCGTCCAATTCGACCAATCTGCTTATGAAGACATGCTTCGTGCAGGGAGTAGCTCTCATTCCCCCTCTGTCTAGAACAACAGGAAGCTGCGTAAAGTTTGGATGCCCAAGACGTCCTTTACCCTTCCTACAAGCTCTCCTCCTCTGATCAACAAGGTTGTGACAACACAGCCTACGCGTACTGCGCGTAAAACTATGTCTTCCATCCGTGACGTGGCATACAAAACTTCTGGCAATGCCTCAGTGCCAATCCAGTAGTCTAGAACGTGCCCTGTACGTAAAACTTCATCTTCCGTCTGTGACGTGGCAGACAAAACTTCTGGCAATGCCTCAGTGTCTCCCGTCTGTGGCGTGGTAGACAAAATTTCTGACAAGGCCTCAGCGCCAATTCGGAAATTTCAAACGCGCACTGCGCGTAAAAATACATCTCCCATCTATGATGAGGCGGATGGTCCCTTTGATCACATCAAGGGTAAACAAGTGGCGGGTCTCCCAACCTCTAGGCTTGTACGCCACTAAGAGAAGAAGTTGCCCACTCTTCAGATTACGCGAGACGCTGGAGGCCATTTGAGGACTTTCCCCGTTTTACGCGAACCGGTGCAAATCTCCAGATTACGCCAGGATAAGCCTGCCCACATAAAGAAGACCCATTTTACGGGAAAATACGCTCCTCAAAAGGATGATGGATCGTATGCTACTCACTTGGGGGAACTGCTATATTCTTATGGCAGAGAGAGGGTTGGGGTTCCCAATCTTCACGTTCCTACTGATGTAAAAAGGCATGAAAAGCCTTCTTCTTCTGTTAATCCCCCTGATTTGCATGATTTCTTGATCTAGAAGCGCAAAGACAAGGGATCTTCTAATATGTCTATTACACCCCCTAGGGAGCATTGTTGTAATAGTCATAAGGTTGTAATTAACTACTGCTGTTCTAAGACAAAACGGTCAGTTTTCGATCGGCTGAACTACTCTTTGTCTTTACAGGACGAAGAACCGACATTCGCATCGGTAAATATGGCTTCGCACATTCCTAGAGGAAGGTCAAGTTTAAGATGTCATCCCTCTAGAACTCCAAGCCAAAGGAGATTTGACAGACACCTTAAGAATATTGAAGCAGGTGTCTTTCAAAATACCCGCTCGAGGTCACGACAATCGGCTTCATATTCTTCTGATTCCGACACTGGGGGTCGCCAATTTCCTGAATTTGATGCTGAAAGTATAGACTCAATCTCTACAGAGATCTATACTAATCCCTTAGTGGCATCCAGAGAAATAGGAGTTTATGCTATTGGAGATGAACATGAAGAAGCTTCCCCATCGGGAAGTACGGAACAACGCATCGTTGTGTTGGAAGCATCGCTCAAAGAGATACATACCATGATGGAGAGTATGCACCAGATGATGGTGACCCAACATACAGCTGCGGTAGCTCAAACACCTGTTCCTCCAACTCAACTACGTGTGGGGGTAGATATACCATCAAGCCAGGAGCCTGTTCAAAATCAAGAATCAGCTGCTCCTCAACCTCTCAACCCGGAGAATGTATTACCTCTTGTTGGAGTTACAGTACAACCGGTCTCTCACCTCTCTGCGGTCCCTTTCCCAACTGAAGATCCGATACAGGCAAATCGGGAATTAAAAGCCCAATTTGATGCATTGAAGCACAAGGATCAGCTCAAGAAATTGGGAATCAACCAGCCATACCCAACTGTCTGGGATGAGATCCCTTTCCTACAAAAATACAAACCATAGGCTATGGTTTTGTTTGAGGGAAAGATGTCACCAAGCCAGTATATGAATTACTTCAGCATGATGACATTGTTGTTGCAGGAAAATGATGCCCTTCTCACTCGAGTATTTAAGGGCTGTCTGTCTGGAGTGGCCTACCAATGGTACCGTAGTCTTGCGGACAACTACATTACTTCTTTTGAAGATTTCAAAACTCTGTTCTTCGCTCGATTCTACGAAGGAGGAATGTACATGTCAATGTCATCACTCATCGAAGTAAAGCAGAAGGAAAAAGGAAACGTTCGTACTTTTATTGAATATTTTCGTCAGGCTACTTTGCAGATGCCTCCCGGAGTTCCAGATTCTGCCTTGGTGGATATTTGCAGGAAGAACCTTCTCCCAGTGATCTCAGTATTCACGGGACCATATCAGTTCCATGATTGGCCCTCGTTTATCATATCGACGGTAGCCGCTGAAGATAACAGTCGGAAGGCTCGTGACAACGAAATCATGATCTCTGCCTCTGATAGAGAGAAGCGGTCATCCTCCAATAATGACCATACTCGTAGTGCAAAAGGAAAGGAAGCACTGGCAATCAACACGTCCAGGCAAAATACTCCAGCAACTACGCAGACGAAACCTGGGACTTCCAGACCCATAGAAGAATATTCTTTTGACGATGACGACATTCCGAGCATATTCGATTGTCTAGTCAAAAGTGGCAAGCTTACTCTCCCCGAGATAAAGCGTCCAAATAAAGTCGACAGTACAAATAATCCTAAGTACTACATTTTCCACAGATACATACATCACCCCACAAAGGCGTACTATGTACTAAAAAGGAAAATCCAGGAGCTGATCGATGCCAAGGCTATCACTCTGCGTAATAACGAGAAGACGGTCACTGCAAACTTGATCTCCCTCCAGTTTGGCAACTTGCCCCCTTAAGAAATCCCGGATGGTGTGGTACCTATTCCACGGGCAATGATGAACATTATTAACCCCCTCCTAATAGGGGTCAAAATCATGACTTAGTGCCCCTAACTACCAAGCGTGGGGAGATCATGTGGGTTCACCCTGATCTGGTGTCAAGCTAAGTCTAAAAAGAACTCAAGATGTAAACCATGCTATATGGTTGCAGTATACTCGACATTGGAAGAAGAGGCTTTAGCAACCGGAATTCGGTCAGGGAAAGCCTAACTCAAAGACTATGGAGGAAATCAGGAAAAAGCGACGGCAGACACTTCGGCTGCCAAACCTTCAGAGCCTGAACCTGTTATACCAGAGGTAGGTCCTTCTAAACCAACTTCGGCAGACAAAGGTAAGCAGAAAGAAGTTCATTTCGATAAACCTTTGAAGAATATTCAAAACAAAGGTTTAGAGAAACCTTATAACTTCGACATCTTGGCTCAGTTGGCTAATACTCCAGCCAGATTGTCCATCTTTGAGCTACTTCGGTTATCCAAGGACACTCGTCAAGTCTTGAGTGAAGCGTTAATGCAAGCAGACGTATGCTTGACTCAGCTCAAGTCCCCTAATAAAGAGCCTGTGGCATGTCCTCAATGCCATAGTGTGATGGAAGTGGTCCCTAACATCACTTTCACTCAAGAGGACATGTTGTTGAAACACAACAAACACGACATGCCTCTTTATTACACCGGATACATCGGCTCCGTTGAGGTAGACCGGATTCACATAGATCCGGAATCGTCGATCAACATTATCCCTCATAGTTTGCTAAGACCGTTGAGAATTCCTACAAGCGAACTGGCTTACACTATCACTACAATCGTGGGCTTTAATGCCAGAAAGAGCAGACCGTTGGGGAAGATTCGTCCGAGGATCCAGATTGGTGACCTTAGATCAGTAGCTACATGCTACGTCATTGATTCGGAGGTGTCTTACAACATTCTGTTGGGCAGACCATGGATCCACGATCACAATATTGTTCCTTCAACTCTACATCAATGCTTCAAATATGTAGACACTTAGGGAGCAGTGAAGATAGAATTCACTGATCTTAACCTATTCAAAGGAGTTGAGTCCTACTATTCTGATGCCATGTTATACACCCAAGACTACATGAAGGAGGTGTAAGGCAAGATGGAGGAGGAATCCCACCTAGAGCCAGGAGAACCATCTACTGAGCAACCTTTGTCAATCCAGGTGAAAGCGCGGACTACCCGTCCGAAAGTCATGGAACCTATGACTATCCACTTGGGCAAAACCAAATCGGGAGGAGGAAATGACCCCCTAGTGATCAGTCTGATCAAGAAGCCTCCACCTTAGGTCATTGACCTTAGGCGCAACAAGCAGTCGGCTGATGTAAATACAACCGAGAACGTGGTTTCTGACGATAATAAAGATTCTCTTTTCCAGTATACTGACGCTCAATTTTTTAATCAGGAATCTTCTCCTCATAACGGTATAGAACCCATAGCACAAGAATTCTTGGAAGCTATAGACTTCTATTATCCATATGTGTGGGAAGTAGCGTCAATATCTAATGTCATCACGACATATGGGCGGCATAAAGATTCTATCTTTATTGTTCCACCTACTCGCAGCAATCAGCATCCAATAGTCTTCGGTCAAATGCGGAATAGACCGATTGTACAAGAAGATTCTTATGAGTCTGATGCTGGGAAAATACAAGTCCACAGATATAGCCCACAGGCTGTGAAGATTATGCAAAGCATGGGTTATGACTTAAAGTTGGAGCCAGGCCTCAACTATGGAAAAGGCAGACGAATGCCGTTGCATGGTGATCTTTACTGTCAACGAACTCGTTTCGGGTTAGGTTATACCACATACCTTGCAGCTTCAAAAAACTCTGAGCCAAGTGATGGGACCATTTCCTCTTCTCAAGATGATTTTTTATCCTCCGATTCAAAGGATAAATTTGAACTGGAACTAGCAGTAAGTATGGTGTTGACGGATTCCCTCGAAGCAGAGGAACAAGAATCTGAACCATTCGAGAATGAATCATGGGCACAGCAAATGGACACATAATGGGAACTCTGGTTCAAACAAAAAGAGCCACCCCCTGAAGATAAGGTTATCCAAGTCAATGTTAGGGATAAAATTTCACCAAAGCCGATATTTATCAGCAGCAATCTTTCCGAAGAAGAAAGAGAATAAATGATCCAGCTGATAAAAGAATATATTGATGTATTTGCTTAGAATTATGAGGATATGCCAGGTCTTGATCCAAAAGTGGCTACCCATAAATTCAACATACTATCCAACTCAAAGCCTGTAAAGCAGCACCAACGCCGGTTCTGCCCGGATATGATGGATGCCATTGAAGCAGAAATCAAGAAGCTAAAAGCATGTGGATTCATCCGGGAAGAGCAACATCCTGATTGGGTCGCTAATGTTATCCCGGTTATGAAGAAAAATAGAAAAGTTTGTATTTGCATCGACTTCCGAGATCTAAATACGGCCTGCCCTAAAGACGAGTTTCATCTTCCCGTTACAGACGTCATGATCGATAATACGTACGGTTTTGAGCGCATGTCTTTCATGGACGGATTTTCAGGATATAATCAAATTAAGATGAATCCTGAAGATGAGAAGCATACTGCCTTTCGTACACCACTGGGGGTATATTGCTATACAATCATGCCTTTTGGATTGAAGAATGTCGGGGCCACATATCAACGAGCTATGAGTAACATATGCCATGAGCACTTATGCAAAATGGTAGAATATTACGTAGACGATATTGCTATCAAAAGCCGCCTCAAGGATAATCACATCCAAGACTTGAAGACAGTATTCGAGTTGATGCGCCAACATCAACTCAAAATGAACCCTACAAAGTTCTTTCTTGGGATGTCCAGTGGCAAATTTCTGGGATTTGTCATACCGCTAAAGGCATTCAAGTTGACCCTGATAAAGTAAAATCTATTCTAGAAATGCGATCGCCCCGTAATCTCATAGAACTCAGGGGATTTCAAGGTCGTCTAGCTTATATCAGAAGATTCATATCGAACCTCTCTGGAAGATGTCAACATTTTTCTCATCTAATAAAGAAAGTTATGTCATTCATATGGGACAAAGCCTGTCAGCAAGCGTTTAACGATATCAAATGCTATCTTACTAATCCTCGAGTTCTGGTGCCTCCCGTCATAGGAAGACCATTTTTGTTGTATGTTCGAACAATTGATCATTCTTTAGGGGCTCTTCTCGTACAGAAGAACGATGACACCGTATGATATGGTATTCTTTAGGGGCTCTTCTCGTACAGAAGAACCATTTTTGTGTCATTCATAAGGTGTTCTTAACTCGCGACTCGCGACTTGGGCAATGCTATTGACACCGTATGATATGGTGTACGTCCCTCAGAAGTCCATGAAAGGTTAAGCCTTGGCTGATTTCTTAACCACCCATCCAATTCCGAAAACCTCCAAATTATATGAGGATATTTTCGACGAAGTTGCAGAATATAATTCGACAATGGAAGGTGATACATGGCAGCTATTCTTCGATGGTGCCTCCAGGACTGGTCCTAAGGGAAACATGGTTTCAGGAGTAGGAATTGTTCTGGTGACTCCTGATAAACTCGTCATCTATCGAGCATATTCTCTTAGTGAACCCTGCTCTAATAATGTGGCAGAGTATAATGCTCTATTGATTGGGCTTCAAGTCGCTAAAGAATTGGATGTTGAATACTTGGAAGCTTTTGGTGATTCTCAGTTGATCGTCAATTAGGTCTGAGGAATATATGAAGTCTGCAATCCAGACCTCATTCCTTATCACCAAACAACGATCGATATAGCAATGTCTTTTAAAGGGTTCTTCTTAGAGCATGTACCTCAATCTCAAAATTTGGAAGCTGATGCACTGGCCAGTCTAGTTGCAGATCTGGCTATTCCTATAAGAAGGCATAATTCGGTGATCCTTCTTGACAGAGATTTGTTTTGTGTGAAAAATAATTTTCACATAGAACGCAGCTATGCTATAAACACGCTTCCTCCTAAAAGAGATTGGAGAAGTCCCTTTATAGACTTCGTGTCATACGAAATCTTACTAGAGGATTATAGGGAAGCAGTATTGTAAAACCCATGTCCCAAAAATCGTATATACCTTTTTAATTATTAATTATTAATTTAATTATAGCAATTAGTGGCTAATTAGGAGAAATAGATTTTTAATAATTTTTATTTTAGGTGTTCGGGCACTTAGAGGATTTATGGGACCATTAGGAATTTTTCAGAATTTATTTCATGTAGGAGACCCCCTTGAGCAGTTGCTAGCTTAATGATGTGCATTACTATAATCTAAAATTTTTCTATGAGTATATATATAAATATATATATATGCATATATATATTTAATAAGAAAAAAAAAGATTATGAAAAGAAAAGAAAAGAAAATAATAAGAATAATATAAACTAATAATAATAATAAACTAATACCAATCCATTCTTAAAGCAAACTTAAGCAAAACAATAGCAAACCATTCCAAAAAATATTATTCCATTAGCAACTACCATCCGCTTGCTGCTTGTAGCAACAAGCTGTGGAGCCAACCAAGCAACCCGCCAGAAGCAATTAAACCCGCACCCCACGTTGGCCGCCAAGTAAAACCCCACCATCCTCTCTCCCAATTCATATATATATATATATATATATATATATATATATATATATATATATAATTTCTCTAAAACCCTAAACCTAAAACATCCAAACCCTCTCTCTTCCCATCTAGACCTAGAGAGCGCCGTCACCGCAGCCGGAGAACCCCTCCAGGCCGTCCAAACCAATCCCGATGACCGCGACCTTGCCCACTACAGATTCCCACAGTGAGGTACCTTTGTTCCGGAGTTGCTTTTCGTTGACTCGCTCAACCAAATGCCACCCCGTCTTCACCGGTATGCTCATCCCTTAACCCTCTTTCATATTTGTATGATCGTAGATCTCGAACAATATGAAACCCTAGGCGAAAATAGCGCCAAAGTTGGCACAAACAGACCGAATTCTGGGATCGCAGAAAACTACGGTGGCCACCCATGTTGCCGAGTTCGTATCTCCCACCACAGAGATCCAAATTCGGTGATTATTTTTGGTATGCGTAGACCACTTGACCTAGTTTAATTTCTGTTAAATAATCCTAGATTATTAACTGCTGTAGACAGAATTAAATTCGTTGGAAAATCCCACGAATCCACTTTTTCCAGATTTTCAAAAGTTGTGAAACGGAGCTCGCCCCGCCAAACTGGACTGCCCCGTCGTGTACCAAGTGTACCGAGCAGTGCGCGCAGCATAACCGGACACGTAAAAGTTCACGGAAACTGATTCGGACGCGTGTGCGTACCTGAATCAGCCCGTATCAGCGGACACACTCCGTGTCGCAACTTTTGTGGAAGTCGCATGCATTTTGTGTACGCTCGTCAGATTGCGACGAAACTTGCGCCACTGGACTCATGGTAATGCGCTGATCCTGTGACCCAATTTTCATACAATTCTGAGATAGTTGACCAAGTCGCCAATTGGCGGGCCCCACGGTTGACTTTTTGGACAAAATTATGTTCGGCTCATCGAAATCCACATTTGGATATACCGTTGGGTTCATATTGACATCTATAGTTTGTTTGACCTATAAATTGTCCCATTTATAGACTGTTACCCTTGGCACATTTTTCGGTACAAAGTGGGCGACACGTGGACCCCACTTTTACCCGAAATTACTATTTTGCCCCTGTGTCCAAATTGGACAAAAGGTAAGTGCTTTTTAGCTATTTTGCTTATTCTGGGAACGTTGGTGATGTTTATTTTAGCATCCGAAGACGTTCATTCTGAGGCCGTAGCTTCTGACTCTTGGTGTTGACATCGGAACACTACATTTTTGCAGCTTTCTTGCCAGGCAAGATACCTTGCCAAATTGCTTACAATATTTTGCATGCTTAGTATATTTCTGTATATTTATTGTATCTCTGTTTATTTATTGCATGTATAGTTTCTTTCAGTCATTACTATATATTAGATATATTGACACACACTTGACACTTAGTATCATGAGAGGACAATCATTAGGCGTATGGGCTTTTAACCACTCTGGTAAACCGTAGTATATAGTTTGTACTACGGGCGTGTGTCGCGCTGGTCGTTACCCCAGAGGTATGTCAATTTCTGTAGAGTCGCGCTGGTCGCTACCTTAGAGGTATGTCGATTTCTGATGTCCATTGACGGGTGTGTGAGTTGTGAGGCTTAGATCGAGTAGCCTACCCTTGCCTATACGTCGAAAGGTTATCCTCATTGCATTCATATAGATTGTCTTGTACAGCGTACTTATTCATTTTCAAACATTATGCATGTTCACTGTATTCAAATTGGCTTGCTTCTATGTATCTTGTTATGTCCATCTGAGGACCTGGTCCTTTGCCAGGTATAGTCGACCAGGAGTATCCGCAGGAGTACGGGCCTGGACCTGACGCATTCCTTTCTGCCGAGGAGGTCTTACCTTCTGAGCATCGTTGATTATCTAGCGATGGATTCTTTTAGCTGATACACTTCTGTCTTCACATTATTTTATATTGAAGATTTTATACTCCTCTCTCATTTTAGTTTTGGATATAGTCTTTGGTAGTGGATTTGTCTCCACCCGACTATTATTTTGGATATTTCAGACTCCTTATTCTAGTTTAGTATTTCTTTTCTATGACTTGTTGTGTGGATGAGATTAGCATATATGTGACTTGTGACATTATATATACCACATGTGAGTTTATATTCATTGTACATCGTACGTGTGTATTATGGTATCCATATATTGGAGTTGCCATACATACGGCTGGCATGCTTACGTGTTCCTAGTCCTACGTATTTTGGGACTGGGGCGTGACAAGTATCTATCAAAAGACGATCACTACGCTTCTATTTTGATTCTTCTTCACAAAGTCTAAATCGCCGAATATATGATGGACTATTGCTGCGATGTCTCTCTGATGATGATGCAAAGCGAGTTATCCAAGAAGCTCATGACGGTGTATGTGGAGCACATCAACCCGGTCCTAAGTTACAGGATCGTATCAGGAGGATGGGCTACTATTGGCCTACTATGATTGCAGATGCCGTAAAATATGCAAGACAATACAAAGCCTGTCAGGTTCATGCGAATTTCATACATCAACCTTTTGAGTATTTACATCCTACTATTGCATCATGGCCCTTTGAAGCATGGGGTATGGATATCATTGGTCCTATTCACCCTTTGTCTTCTAAAGGACATTGGTTCATATTGGCTATCACCAAATATTTCTCTAAATGGGCGGAGGCGATCCCTCTTGCTGAGGTAAAGACATCCAACGTAATCAGCTTTCTCAAGCACCATATAATTTATCGCTTTGGGATACCCCGAAGGATAATTCATGACAATGGGCCTCAATTCATCAGTCAAGCGTTTTACCGATTTTGCGATAAGAATCGGATACAAAATATGGCCTCAACGACATATAATCCTGCTGCTAATAGTTTGGCGGAAGCCTTCAACAAAACCATCATCAAACTCTAGAAGAAGTTCGTCTCTTCGAACAAAAGAGATTGGAATGAGAAGTTGGGGAAATGTCTCTGGGCATACCGCACGACGGTATAAACACCAACGGGTTGTACCTCATTTTCATTAGTTTATGGGTGTGAAGCAGTTCTCCCCATTGAAGTTCAAATTCCATCACTCAGAATAGCAGTGGCTAATGAGCTAACTCAGGAAAATAATGATCGTTTAAGACTTCAAGATCTAGAAGGATTAGACGAGAAACGCTTCAAGCTCAACAGCGCATCGAGTTCTACCAGGCACGCATCTCCAGAGCTTTTAATCAGAAAGTGAAGAAAAGAGTGTTCAAAGTTGGTGAGCTAGTTTTGGCTGTAAAGAAGCCAATGATCATTACACACAAAAGTAAGTGCAAGTTCCAGCCCAAATGGGAGGGCCCTTATGTGATTGAAACCACATTTTCAAATGGCGCTTACAGATTAGCCACGTCTAATGGAGATTTGATAATGGCTCCTATCAACGGCAAATTCCTGAAGAAGTACTATGCTTGATCTCTCTTGCTTAAACGGAGTATGATGAAGATTTCTTTCTAACGATACTACGTACAAAACTTAGTTGGAGCATATTCTATCATGTTCTTATGACCTCTGAATAGATATGTTTAACTAATTTGAAACGTCAAAATCTATCACGTCCATATTACCTCTGATAGTGTTTCGTACACAAATTTAGTTGGAGCATATTCTATCATGTCCATATTACCTCTGAATAGATATGTTCAGCTAAAACCTTACTGAAAGTATATCACGTCCATATTACCTCTGATATCACTTTCTTCTTAGCCTATCATTTATATTCTAAAGTGATGGGTCCACAAAGTCAGAAAATATATCTTTATTATCTCTGGGGATAGCAAATTACAAAAGGAGCAGAAAAGTGCATCATTGGGGAGGAGCAGTTAAATCGCGGATCTGTTTCGCCAAAGCAGCCATCCTCTCATTCCTGGAGTTCAAGATGTTGGTACGAGCTCGCTCCAGCCTTGCTTCGTCATTGTTTAAGAGATATAGTTCGGACAGAGAATCAACAAAACTTGCATGGATGACACCCGCATGTGTCAAGTTCTGTTGAGCTGTCTTCATCTGGCCCTCAAATACATCACGAACCACCGATGCCTTAAGAAGCCTCTCCCTTGCCTGAGCAAGTTCAGCTTCCAATTCTCGAAACCTCGCTTCACATCCCTCACTTTCGGCTCGACACTTAGCTAGCTGAGGAACAACCTCCACCAATGTTGCTTGCTATTTTTCCATCTCTTGTTGATGTTCCTGGATGGATTTGCTTAAAGTTTATGTCTGCTGAGCAAAATCTGCAGTTAGAGAGTCGTACTCAGCCTGAACCAAGTTATTGATGCTGCCTCGGGATAGTTGTAAATATTCGTTAATGGGTTATTCTAAACCATTAACTATTTGCTCTAGCGCATTAGCTCTTTCAGCGTCACTAAAATTTCTAATCTACGCTATAGTGAGATTGGAGGACATCTTCAGAGCATCAAAGCCGAGATTCTTCTCCAGCACCAGGGATATCAAATCTTTTAAAGTGAGGTAGAATACGCTAGTATATTGTTCAACTAGCATGGCAAAGCTCGAATGGACGCTGTGAGTGGCCGCAATATCGATAAATCTCCTTTCTGGAACGTCGGCAGAGGATGTTGCCACTGTCGTTGCTTCAACAGATGGTGCAACAAAAGAAGAGACACCAACAACGTTCGAAGTTGCTGGCATGCTCGACGAAGGAGGCACATTCGAGATGGTGGGTTCATCCACCTCTGATATGACTTGAACTGCTACTGGCGGGATTAGGTCTGAAAATATTGCAAGATGAACAATTTCAAAGTATGCTTCTTCGACGGTGGTCACCGCCGTTTCATCAGCTGGATTCGCAACAAAATCAGAGATTGCTTCAGCTCCGCCTTCCCCCGAGATGTCTTCGCCTGAAAATAAGACAAGAGAAAGTTAATATCGATTTGATGTTAATTTTCCTGGAAAAAGCATAAAGACAACATTTACCCATGGCCGATGGTATGAATGTTGCGTCTGCAGCCTGTATAGCTAAATCATTTCTTAATGATGCTAAACAAGCTGTCATACTTGGAGAAGAGGGTGCACCAACTGACACTTGAGGGTAATCATCCCAGTAGTCACCCAGATCTACTCGAGGTTCATCGAGTGGAATCTCGCTTGAGATACTTACAAACGAAGGAGGTGCTAGTCCCATTATTTGTCTTGGTAAAGGTATATTGATTCTTATTATGCTCGGCCTCGAAGGTGATCTAGAAGCACTACCGGTAGCGGTGGTAGCGGCAGCAATTGCGGGCAAAGAATCTCCAGCACTTTCAGCTGGAACTGTGGAGGCTCTCTCTCTAAAAGGGGAATGACCCATAATCAAAGAATCATCCCCAACAGGGGAAACAATGGGCTCTCTCCTGGAAGAGCCCCCTTGGTGGAAGTCCTTTTGGGACCTCTGGTCATCTGCTTCTTCTTGCGGGTAGAAGTCTCTTTCAGAGTGGAATACTTTCGTTTACTGGAGATTATGAGAGGCTCTGCTGGCGGAGCTATTACACCTCTCGGTAAAATCAATAAATAATCATCTACACCGGTAGTTTCATCATCCTCATCAGAGGAAACAGAGGGTATCTCCTCTCTTCCAGTGGACTTATGGGAGGGCATTCTGAAACTTCCATGTACATCAAAATTATGATGGAAGGTATTGATAGACGCATAAAACTGCGCGTACGAATGAATAATGCGCAACTCTATGGAGAGAGAAGTCGCGGGCACATCAAAGATTGCTCCAGTACAACCTATTATGAATTACCGCCATCCTCTAGCTCCATCAATAAGTCCACCTTTGAACTTGAAGCTGGTGATGGGATTTCTCACATACAACTGATCATACCCAAATTGCCTGACAAAACGGCTAGGTAGATAAGGCTCCAAGTAGTAGTGGTCCTCACTTCTGTACAGCAGATGGGAAGGTCTAATGCAGACCAACCAGTAAAAGTCTTCAGGAGAAAGAATAGTCTTCGCCTGACCCACATCCCAAAGTTTAGTCCCTTGTTGATTGATATGTACAGGGGGACGATGCAGAAGAACTTCCAACTATGGACAAAATTTAGTGCTAGCCGACAATCTATGACGCTAGTCACATTCCAAGAAGAATTCCTATAATTTAACAGGAAGTTATTGCCCAAACCACTGGCCGATCCGGAAGACATCACTTTGGTGTTGTGAAGGATTAACTATCCTATCAAATATAAGAATGGCAATTTCACTCTGGGATATCCTTCATGCTGTGTATCATCAGCCAGCAGTCCTTCAGTGATGGCCCTCAGGCCAGCTTGAATCCTGCATACCATGGCAGGGAGCAGGCACAATCTTGCTCCAAACACCAAACGTACTGCGGGCCATAAGGTGTTGCGATGAATGCGATCCGCAGACGCGATGCCAGGAACCACCCATCGACGTAGCCAGATAGAAAGAAAGCCAGCCAGTTGAGCTTCTCTTAACAAAGGTTTCCGACAATGCCTCATATAACTGAAGGCTTTGGTTCCTGCAGGATAACCATCTATCTCTTCATTAAGCACCCAATCTGGAGCCCCTGCATCTTCGATGAGATCATCGATTGTGCTGGCTTTAAGCATGCTCAGAAGGTTCAAGGGTTTATCTCGGCTATCTACAACCTTGTCCTGCTTGGCATTTCTGGTCTAATGGATAAGAGGTAGGATACCCATTTGTTGATATGAGCCAAATCAGAGGGCTCTTTGGAGAAGGTGGTGCATGCAAGGTAGTGGCTCATCAGCTCTTGGTATACTGCCACTGCCCGAGGGTTGGTATCCTTCAGCTCCCTATCGGTGGGAACGTACCCTTCATAAGGAGTATCTCCCATTGGCAGCTTTGAGATGTCTGCCATCTCATGAAGTGCCAGGCCTAACTCACCTAGCAGAGTGGCGAAAGTCCCAGTGAGCGAGTTATATCGCTCCATCAAAGATAAGAACAAGTTGGGGTTGAAAGGCAGCCCAATGCTAGTGGCACTCACAGCCGCAAACAAACCAATATTTTCTAGCTCCGTCTGAAAGTGCTTCAGGGCCCATGTAGTTAAACTGGCCCATCGAAGATTCTGGGGGCTAAGCCATCCACTGGTGCGAGGGTCCTTGGGGTATACTCCTCCCTACCCCATAAAGTCATTGCAGAAAGTCGCTATTTGAAGCGACTGGATCAGTGAAGTATCTTCACTCGGGACTCTGCCCGGCAGTAATCCTCTGAAAGGCATGAAAGGACCCGAGGGACTGCTTACAAAGGATCCTCGATTTAATCCTTTCTTATAAAAGATCTTCCCTGGCTGTCCATGAAGATCAGGAGTCAGAGTCCATACCATCTTTCTGGGATGTGTGGCATGGAAGAATGCAGAGATAGGGTAATCTCTGGGCATTTTTGGCAGATACATGATCGTGCCCTCAACAGTAAATAACCAATCTTCCTTCTTGGGCTTCATCTGGGATTGCTTATCAATTATATCCCCGAATAAGAAAGTTGGTTTCTTATACTCAATCCCATCTATGTATGTCAGGGGCTTCCCACTAATCATACTCAGCAACATTCGTTGTCCCTGGGCCGAGATCAGAGTTCCCCTTTCTTGAGGATACTCATTTCTAGAGATGGGGAATGTCACATGGGATAGATCCTCGAGATAGTTGGAATTCAGTATTCCAGCAGCAGAGCCCATCACTTCAGCCAGGGGGATCTGTAGGTCCACTGCAAAAAGCAAGAAAACAAGTCAGTTTTACGCTAGATGCTACACTCTTTGTAGTATACGCTAAAACTTGACAGTCTGTACTTTTACGCCAGACTGCCAAAATTTGAATTTTTATGCCAAAATTTACATCCAGTGCGTAAAATGCAAGGTTTGAAGTATACGTCAAATTTTGACAGTTTGAGTTTTTACACCAGACTGCAAAAAAATGTATAGTTTTACGCTGACACATTAGGAATGTGGGCATATTTGCGCATACACGTACAACGTGTGCGAATGATTTTTCTCCTCTCGAAGCCCTTACCTATGATGCCCGGAGCGCAGCTAGACGGCGGAGCACTTTGTTCAGAACGAGGCTCGCTCAGCCTAACAGGGATCGCTCGTACTTGAGCAGTGGAGCGAGATGAGGAAACAGTTTTCTTTCCCTTAGCAGCGGAGGCCTGTTTCGGTGCCATGGCGAATATGAGTTCTCATAAAGAGACGAAGACGAAGAGTTCTCAGAAAGAAGAGAAGAGTTTTCAGAAAAGAGACGAAGGATTTTTCTCTCTCATGACCTAAGGCTATTTATAGAGTTCAGATAACCCTTCGAATCCGTAACCAAATTCGATCTTATCATAATCAGTTATGATTTGGGACCAAGTCAGCCGATCATTTGAAAAGGAAGGCGGACAGTCATGCTGCGTAACAGATCTACGATTTTACGCTAAGAAGTAACAGATCTACGGTTTTACGCTCAGAAGCTACAGATTTACGGTTTTATACTCAGAAGCTACAAATCTATGATTTTACGCTCAGAAGCTTTTACGCTCAGAAGTAACAGATCTACGGTTTTATGCTCAAAAGCTACAGATATACGATTTTATGCTCAGAAGCTACATATGCTACGGATCTGTGACTTTTTGCATATCTTAAAATTACGCAGGACATGATACGCGTATATCTTGATAATTCAGGTCTTATATTCGAGAAAGCCAATTATAAGGGTTTACGTAGAAAATGCTCCTTTTTGGTTACAAAACATTGCAAGTGCCTAAAACACACATATATCAGCATTGAAGATGACTCTTCTTCTTGGGCCATTGGAAGTTTATTTGAAGTCTAGCCAGAATCCTTTACATCTAGGTTCAAGTATGGCCTGTTCGACGGACATTTCTTGCCCTGTTTCGGAAAGCTTCCGGGAAGCCATTCTTGAAGATGATGTTCTGAACAGAAATTCTTTGTATTAGAGAAGTAACAGTTTAGAATTCTATGTGACTCCTCGTCCAAAAGCAATATAACAATTGGACTTTCAAGACGATTTAATGCTGAAGAGCTTTTTACGCATATTCCTCTATGTGTAAAAGTCAGAACGTGACTGGAAGCATATTTATCAGAATCAACGTAAAGATTACTCAAGCATGCTGAAGCTGCGTATTATCAGACTTCCTCACAGCAAATATGGCAAATCAAGGATGCGTAAAAGAAGACAAGCTTATTAATCATGATTATATATGATGGAAATCCATTTTACAAAGGATTTTTTATTAATATCCAAGATCATGATTACATATGATGGAAATCTATTTTTTACAAAGGATTTTTCATTAATATTCAAGATCACGACGGAAAGCTATTATGCCAGGTTCTTGTTTGACGGAGATCTTCAGTTCTTCTTCTACGACACTTCTTCGGCTTCTTCGGCCGATTTACAAGAAAATGGTGAATGGCGGGAGGATACAAAACTGGGCCTGTTTAAATTATTCAAGCCGTCCTCCATACGTCGTTTGCGGCCATACCCAGATTTGTGTTAGGGATTCAGACCCAACACAATACTAGAAGACACGGCCAAGCTGCCCACCTGGGTCCAGCTTCATGATAGGGGAAAATATAGCTAGCAATCTGTGTGGTCCAATAAGACCCTTCATCTTTCCTTGACGGATCGCCATATAAAATTGCTGATTACCCCGAGCAAAGGAAGCTATAATACCCTTCCATAATCCATCGTTGCAGAGGATACTTGCTCGAAGATGCCTCCTTTTACAGCTCCTTATATACTGGAAGAGCATAATCTTCTTCTTTCTCAAGTCAGCCTAATGAATCTCGGCAACCATCTTTGTGGTGAAGGGAGTATAGAAAAATAGGTTCATTTGCTTGCCTTTATATATGCAGAAGAGAACATACAAAATCCCAACAACTTCTTCAATATTGCCGAAAAATCAGCCTCAAAGAACGAGTCAAATTTGACCATTTCATGCTTCATTCAAAGTATTTCAAATTACGAGGAATTTAAAAACTTTGAAGGGGGTCTTGTAGAAGCATGGAATACGCTGGGGAATTATACGCGTATTATACAGTCAAAACCCCCAACATGCATGAAGTTCACGTAAAACAGAGCTTCAGAGCTGAGTGGCGTATAGAAGAGCTTCAGAGCTGCCCGCATAAAGCAGCGCTTCAAGGCTGTCTTGGCGTAAAAGGTTTCTACACCTCCCAACGACGTAAAATACGTTTGTCTTTAATGCAACATAAAGTCATACGAGGAACTCTTCGTATTCATCGAATGAATCTGCCAAACAAAATAATGAACCTGACTCCTGACAAAAGTACTGCACGACGATCGAGAGGACGGCTGTGAAGATGATTTTACACAGAGATCCAGACTGTCGTTTAGTGACATATCCTTGATACAAGTCATTTTTACGCATTCAAGGAATATGCTGCTTATTCTACACAGGCAGAGATGAGTTTTTATGCTCAAGATGAAACGAAATCAGACGCCACGTCAAAAGTTGTTTCTTGTACAGAGCTCGAGGCATATCTCGGCATTTAATACACGAGATTGAGGCATATCTCTGTATTAAATGCACGAGATTTGGTTCTATTCTTTATAATTTTTGTCATGACTGGGAGAGCCAAAACTAGGGCTAATACGCTTACATCACCATCCTGGCATTTTACGCCAACCAGGCTATTTTCAACCATAGGAGCACGCCGTATGCTATCTCCTCGAAATACGCCAACCAAGTTATTTTTAACCATAGGAGCACGCCGTATGCTATCTCCTCAAAATACGCCAACTCAGGCTATATTTGTAAAGGTACGTGATAAGGCTATTTGGCCCATAATACGCTCAAGACCTTAGTCAGGAAGGATAATTGGCTATTTTTACGCTGGTTATCTATTATTCATGCAGCAGCAAGTTTTACACGGAATTTGGCTTTTACGCCAACAAGACAGTTATTTGGCTTTTACGCCAACAAGACAGCTATTTGGCTTTTACGCCAACGAGATAGTTATTTGGCTTTTATGCCAACCATATTCACGCGAGGGGCAGTTACCTACGTGGCTTGCATGCCGTGATCTTTGAGAAGCAGTTATACACGTTACCTCATAATGGGATATGTGTCATACGCGGATTTAGGAGATCATTCAAACGTGGGTAGCAGTTATTATAACCGCCGCGTAAAAGATGTAACTCTCTTTACAGTTTGGCTTCTACGCCAACTAGACAGTTATTGTGACTGATTTTTATAAATAAAGACCCTTGGTCACAGGGTAAGGGGCCAAAAAAACTGACACAGGCGGAGAGAAAGGATCAGAGATCAAGAGATCATAGAGAGAGAGCACAGACAGAGAGTGTTGATTGACAATTTTGGCAACGAGAATTCAATCCCTCCTGCAATCTTTGAAGCTTCTTCTTCTTCTACAACACTTCTTCATCATCGTGTGGTCCAAGGGACAAAGTGATCGACCGCAGATTAGACTCCTATAGCAATTTTTACCCAGAATCATTTTTATTGTACTTAACATCCTCGTATAGGATTAATTTTACTCTTTTTCTTGTTTGTAAACAAAAAAAAAGAAAGGTTTCGTATAAACCCTCTTCTTCTCTCATTTTTGTTTATTCAAACACCTAGCCTACGTATTTTGAGACTGCGGCATGACAAAACTTGTTGCTTGCTTGAGATTAAGACACCTAGAATTCTTGACCCAGGATTGCCTGATGGATTGTAGAGTAAACCATCACATGTCTAGACAGCCGTGACCGTATCTTGGGGTGTAGAGTACTCTGGTATACGTAGCTAGTTTTTTCTGCCACCGCTCTCTAGTATTTTGATTTTGGGGTATTACATCGATCTCCAAGATCACATTACCCAGATTAAAAATATTTTACTTAGATTTTCTGTCTAAGATTTCTGTTTACTTTTTTGTTTGTTGTTAAAGAAAAGTTTTTCCAAACTCACTTCAATGGAAAACATGTACGAAGTCCCAAGCCCTCTGGATCAAAGCTTTTTTTCCACTGATAGTGGATTTAACATCGAGCAAGAGTTCTCGGGACTTGATTATTCCTCCACGAGGAAAACCAGTATAAAAATCGGTATTTGTATTTGTGATTCTAAACTTTACTTCCATATAATATTGCTATATTGTTGCATTATTGCTAGTTGGTAATTGCCTTTACTTAGTCTACTTTTTAATTGGGTTATATTTTTTACTACATTATATTCACCCCCTCTAGAGGTGCCTAACGGTCCTCTGGAACTCCTCTGTCGATTCTTTATTGAAGTTTTTTTTTTGTTCTAAAATCAACTGTGACAGAGGATGCTCAACCGAGTGATGACGAGTTTGTAAATCGTCAGATCATCGATGACAAAATTAAAATTTGAGTAGGTGAGTTTGCACATCTTCTTGAGTCTTTGATTTCTTTTCTTTGAAATTATGATCATCTAGGAAATAAAAGAATATCTGAAACCATGCTTTCTATTGTTGCACATCATGTGCTTGGTAAAATGATGCAGGAAAGTAGATATGCTTGGTTTGTTCCATTTGAGCTGCTCGTTTCGGACATGAATTCAGTTTTGGATCGCTGCGAGTATAATTGAACGCTTTCTTACCTTCTTGATTAAGTTAGATTGGTGTCTAGTTGACACAAAGTTTGTATCTAGCATCGTGTCAAACACAGTACTATAATATAAACTCAAGAAGGGTCGTGTGCACAGACAGGGACTAGGAACATCACAAAGATTTGTGTCAGTTAGATACTAAGAACTTGTTTGTTAAACTCAGCACCATAGCTTGTCCTCTGTGAATTTAAGGTTGAGTTTAGTTGGCGAATAAGAAATTTGATGGAGAGTTTTGTGTTATGAAGTGTAGGGCGGGAAAACATTGATTTGAAATATTAAGTTTTATAGTATTTCAGAAGAGTAGGGGTACGAATAGTAGGTTTGTCTTTATTTTTGAGTTAGTTAATAAATCGATAATTGGTTCAAAGTTTTAGATATGTATAGGTTAGGCTTAGTATAGAAACTGGGTTTTAGTATATTGGCTAAATAAGAATTAACAAAATCTGTGGGCCAAAGCCTAGTTCCAACTCAATATGTGGAATAGGTCAATATTATTTCAATGGGTTGGTGCATGAATAAGTTTTGGAGAATTTTCAGTAAGCTGGAAGTATTAGTCTAGCTATAACAGAATTAGGGTAGTAATAAAATTGTTTCTTTTTAGTATTTAGGTTTATGGCAAGTAAATAATAAAATGGACAATAAATTTTTGAATGGGCTTTAGGTCCAAGAAGAAATAGAATTTTAAATAAGAATGGTTGATGTGGCTGGTGGACAGGGTCATAACTAGTAATGGTTGTTAGATGGGATCCAAGTTTGGAATTAGAAATAAATTTAGATTTTATAAGTTTCTAGAACGATTTTAGATTTATAATGCAAATGGTGTCTAAGGACTTAACATTGTGTTCTAGGTGACCCTAGGAACAACTGCCATTTTGGACAGAGGCAAATCCTTTCCTTACTTATGTTTCTCCCAACATTATAAATTTTGTTTTCTCGTGTTTGCAGATTTCCTCTCAATTGCAACATATCATGTTGCACTCATCTTATTTTATCGTGTTGCACTTACATTCTTTTATCGTGTTTCACTTTACGCTATTGTTCTCGTGTTGCTCTTACGTTATTGTTATCGTTTTGTACTTACATTGTTTTACCGTGTTGCATTTTTTTGGTTTTATTTATTATATGTTTTCAAAACTTTATTTTATAGCGTGCAATATTTGTTTGGATGTATTTTGCTCCAATCCTGACGGGATGTTGGCATATTAGGTATTGAGATTGGCACCTGAGTTGGAGGATCATCTAGGACTTAGATTATGTTTTATTCAGATGTATATATGTATAAGTTATTTATTTTGATGATTTACCAAATTTATCTCTGGATAAAGTCGATGTGTATGATGTACTAAATCATGATAGTGGACTGCGGAGTTTGTGAGTGTGTGTATTTGGTTGCAATTCTCGTCTTTAGTGCAGTGATGTGATACTGATATTTATATACATTGGACATTATTGAGATTTAGAACAGCTGAGTACCGTCGATACTGCAACATAGGCTGAGAGTTCACAACCCGTATCTGATCATGCAGGCGCGAGATGTGGCAGTTCTCGCCTATGAGCATTATGATTATATATATTAGACTACAACTAGTTTTGTTATCATGTAAGATTAACTACTCTGTAAATATTATGATGTACTACTAGCTTTATGAACATTTATGATATTCCATTTAGGACATCTTACTCTTATTATTCATGTGATATATTTTTACTACTTTTTTCTCGTATGGATTAAGAGGTAGGATTGATTTTTGACCATTAATTGACTATTGGATTGTAGATAACCCCCTTGATTTATACAAACGTGACCATACCTCGTGGTTCTAGCTTACTTTGTAGTGTGTAGATGGTTGAGTTACACCCCTATTTCTCGTATTCCAATACTTGGGCATAACAAGGTGTATCCCTTAAATTTTTCTATCCTTTTGTCTTAGCATAAATTTATCACCAATATTCTTGACCATCCTAGTCTATCTGACTTTAGTACATCGCCTATGCCTTTAAATAGATATGAAGCTACAACATGATGATCATGAGTCTTTGGTCCCTTCCGTTACAGGAAACTCGTTAGTAGTTTTGTTATCTTACTATCATTCATCGGAACATTTCTCTTGCAGTTCATAATGTTAGACTGTTTGTTTAGCTCCTTGCACTATCCATTATGTTGCATTTTATCAAATTCTATACTACATGGGCCACCATTGTCATATCAGTATTCCTTTCAACTTATTCATCTTATAACATCATGCTTACACAAAAAAATTACCGAGCTAGTTATATATTGGGAATTCCTTCATAAACTATTTCCAAAGATATGTGCCCAATATGAACCCCCACCCTCATAATCGAATATTATGGTTAACTCATGCTGAATATAGAGATCACAAGTACAAAGATGCAAGAATACTAATTGAAAACTCTAACCGATAAAATATTATCGAGAGAGTGACTAGTATTAAATAAGGTTATAAGGCTTTACAAATTTGTAAACCCCAATCCTAGAGAAGTATACAAATAGAACCCATAAAATCCTTACACCCAAAAAGATTTGAGAAATCCAATATCTTACTTTTTCAACCTCTCTATTTCTTCCCTCTTTCTTTTCATTAATCTATGGATGGTTACCAACATCTCTTTTGAGCACAATGATTTATAATACAAGGAGCCTTTGTCCTCTTTGTATATCATGTCATGTATCCATACATATAAAAAGTAGGCATGACATAACTTTTCATATTTGGAAACTTAATATAACTAGATAGGACTTTGTTCCAATCTTATTTCTATTAGGATTGCAATATATGAGCCAAATACTAATAATCACCACCTTAGATCATATTCACCATCTAACTCAACAAACATCTAGAAACCTCCATGGTCCAATCTTAAAACAACAGTCTTGATCTCATGAACCACCCCTCACTGAGGGCACTAGTCACCTTATCACAAGTAGAATCTAAAGTCGAGTCATGCTCAAATTCGTGCTTCATCTCCACAAAATTAAAACTTTAGAGAATTATGAAATCACTACCATTGTACCTGGATTAATTATAAATTTGACTCATCATCCTTGAGCCACATAAGGTTGATCCATTATAAATGACCCATCATGAATATCTAGCACATTCACTTTAGAAATTATAGGAGCGCCATATTGCACAATGCACATATCATCTAATAAATAATAACTCCTTTTCCTTTATAAGCACAATGCAATAGCTTGTTACCCTTAGAACTCTACCTCCGTTGAAAATTCGTAACCCACAGAGTCTTACACCCTATCTCCGATCCCACCAAGCATGTGCACTATGCCATCATGCAACTAAATATCTCCTATCCTTTTACCAACAATCTCATCAATCAAGATATCACCAAGCGAACAGTACCCGTCTTCTTCTCCAAAGAAGAAAAGCAAGACAAATCTGAGCAAATATGTACCAAACTAACAAAATATAATATCTCGCACATAATAGCTCTTATCCAGGGAGACCAATACTAAATCGCCCCAAATGTCATCATGTACTTGAAATATCATTAGTATATCTTAAGGATCATTCTTGTTTTATGCATGTTGCTTCTAGTTTCTTCTAATGTGACTGAATTCTATGTACTGATAATATGTGTAAAACCCATAATTCTGAAGACCGTATTAATTTAATTAGTAATTATGAGCTAAATAGAAGGAATAGATTTGTATTAATTTTTAATTGAGGTGTTTGTGTAAATAGAAGATTTATGGGGCCATTATAAATTTTTCCTAATTTATTCCATGTAGGAGACCCTTTGGACAGTTGTACATACACCAATATAAATTTTGGAAATATATATATATATATATATATATATATATATATATATATATATATATATATATATATATATATATATATAGTTTATTAGAAAAAGAAAGAAAAAAGAAATAAAAGAAGATGGGTTTGGGTTCCTATTGGATCTCAACCCGAAACCCGTTAACCTCAAACCCAAACCCATTAGGAAAATATCAACAGTAGCAGTAGAAAAAACCAACTTTGCTTTTTCCTTCTACGCGCATAAAATAACCCCAAGCGTAAAACAAACCCAAGCGTAAAAGCCCTCAACGCCTAAATCCCTTCACAATGCGTAAAAACATAACCTCCACTGCTCCGTGCGTAAAACAACACTCCGCGCGTAAAGCATACTTCCACCGCTTAATTCCTTCTCCGCACGTGTGAAGAAAAATATCAGCAGCAACTCCACCGCTTCTTATTTCACCCGCACGTAAAGTACACCCTGCCGCTTAAATTCCTACACCGCGCGTAAAAACATCCCCCGTATGTGACTCATCCCCCACCACCTCATTTCCTGTTATTACTAAACTCTACCCAACCGCAACCAAAACCAATGATAGGAAGAAACAGAAACAGCAGTAGTTTCTTAACCATTAAGTAACCCTCACCGCCTCTTATCCCTATATATATTATAACTCTTCCAAACCCTAACCCCACTTCTTCTTACAACAAACTAAAACACTATTTGGATGTTCTATACAGAACTTTTTTGTTCGGCAAGTATACCTTGCCATAGTATGATTATTTACATTCCAGTTGATACTGCATGTTTAATTCTGCTTATATAGATGTTTATGTATGTATATTTTTGGACCTACTTTATGAGACCACCCCAGTATTATGGAGCATCATTAGGTTCATTGGCCGTGGCACAGTTGTTATTAAAAATTGTGAGTCTCATATAGATCACGGAATGCATGACAGGTCTGGCCTCCTGTACGTATGGACGTGCGTTAGGAATAACTGCTAATAAAATTTTTGCATGCTAGTAGAACTGACAGTTATTAGAGGTATTATCGTGTCATGTATATGGTATGCTTAGAGCATGGGATGTGGATAACAACAAGTAAGGCCTTTAGGCTCCTTTCCAATTTTTCCTTCTGTAACCCGGAAGCTCCACTGGAGATACGGGCGGTGATGACCCATTTATTTCAATTGGCGGCCTCTGCCATTCAAAAGACGACATGCTTTGAGACCCCTGATTCTCCGAGAGAGTCACGCCAATCCCATATTTTTGGCCAGATAGCCCACTTGGTAGAAAGTTGTTCTCAACTGCATTCACTTAGACGGTTAGGTGACCATTGGATATTTATTTCAGTACTTTATTGGCATGCTTTTATGTATCTTGTTACGTCCCTCTGAGGACCTGGTCCTTTTCCAAATATGGACGAACGGGAGTATCCGCAGGATTACGGACCTGGACCAGATGCTACTTACCCGGCTGAGGAAAACTTACCTTTGGAGTAGCTGTGATTTTATTACCACTGTTTCAGTATAGTCATTTTGTAGTGAATTTGTTTCCACCTGACTTTTAAACTTGATACTCATCTTTGATATTATTCAGCTTTTTATTCCTACTAATTATTTATGCTGTGGATGAGACCTAGATTGTATGTGACTTGTTGTGACAGTATATTACCACTGGTGGATTGGATATTCATGAACAGCATACGCGTGTATATGGTTTTCTTATATTGGAGTTCGTATACATATGGCTGGGCGTGTTATGTATTCCTAGTCCTACGTATTTTGGTACTGGAGCGTGACACACGATCTACAATTTCTACTAATAGGTACAACTCCTCCTCCGGTAAGAATTCTAACACAACTAGGTAAATGTGTAGAGGTAATATTGTGTTTTGCAATAAATCTAGATGATATGAATGAGTGGGTGGCTCCCGTATCAAACAATGTCATAGCAGGAAAAGTAAAAGTAAGAGTGATACCTGCTATGACATCAACCTCCTGATCCATGTCATCTACTTCCATTACAAAAGCTTGCCCATTCCTCTGTGGCTGTCCATGACTCGCTCTCAGGTACTGATCCTCCTAGGTAGGTAGCGGTGGTCCTCGCTGAAATCCTCCTGCTGCCGGAGATCGAGGTGCTCTTGGTCTAGCCATCTGTTGAGCTGGCTTTGGTGCTGGAAGTGCTAATCTCTGTGCTAGCGGTGCTAGGGCCAATGCCTGTTGCCTTAGACAATCTCTAGCCAAATGTTGTCTGGAGCCACATTGTAAACACTGTCCTAAGCGATTCCGACAATCTCTCAAAATATGTCCGATTTTCCCACAATAATTATATTAGGGTTTCTCCGAAATCTGGTATGGTCCGACTCTGTGTTGCTGATGTTGCTGAGCTAAAGGACGTCTAATAGGTCCTCCTTGTTGTGTCTTGGCCGGTCCCTGCTGTATCCTTGCTGGTCCTTGTTGTGTCCTCAGTTGACCTCCTTTTTCTCTGTTGATGGTTTCTTGCAATCTGGCTTATGTTAGTAACTCGGCATAAGAGATCCGGGACTGGGAGCTTGTATAATATTGGAGCTCCTGAGTTATTCCTTGATGAAACCTCTTAGCCTTAGCCAAGTCATCTGGAATCAAGGCAGCTCCATATTTGCTAAGGCGACTAAACTCGGCATCGTACTCGTCAACTATTCTTTTTCCTTGCTCTAGGTGAAGAAACTGATCGTACAATACATCTCTGACGGTGTCCGGGAAGTACTTTATCTCAAAGCACTCTCGGAACTGCTCCCATGTCTGGTATGTACCCAGCTGGTGCTCCATGGATTCCCACCAGTAGTAAGCATTACTATCTAGAAGCATCCTTACACCCGTCATCCACAGGTCTGCAGGTAGCTGCGATGCCTCTAATAACTTCCGAGTGTGAGTGATCCAGTTGGTAGTTTTCTCTGGACTCTCAATGCCCTTGTATGGCCTCGGTCCCATCTATATAAAGTCCTTTACTGAACCAACTCTAGCTCGAGGTTCTGGAGCTAGTGCTTGAGCTGGTACAGTAGCCTGTGCAGCCATCCTTTCAAGTGCTGCCAGAAATTTTTGTCTCTGCTCGGCTACCTGTTGCCTCTGTTCCTGCATCATTATCTGGAAGAATTGGAAAAGTTGTGCCTAGCCATCCTGCGGTGTCGATGGGACTGAAAGGTTCCCATTAGGTGGAACGGGAAGATCAGATGGAACTGGATTGTGAATCTGTCCATCTGGTCCTTGAAGTCTAGGATTTGTTGAGGTCTCTCCTTGAGTCTAACCATTGACTCCAGGAGTTGTGTTATCATTGGCGACAGTACATCCTTTCTGCATATCTATCCTTTTGCAGGTGACGTACACAACGTTTAGACGAAGTACAGGAATCAAACATGGTGCAAGTAGTAAATAGGATGCAGAAGCATGAAATATGCTGGGGAATTGTCTGCATATTTCACAGTTAAAAACCCGCAACATCCATGGAGTCTCTCCTGTGTAAAACAGGGACTCAAGGTAGTAGGCGTAAATCAGAGTTTCAAAAACTGTCGGCGTAAATTATGGTTTCAGAGCTGTCTGTGTAAAAGTTTACTATTCTTCTGCGTAAAGTCTGCGCGTAAAAATCTTCGTAAAATCTTCGCGCGTAAAATAGAGCGTAAAAGATTGCTGCATAAAGTCTACGTAAAATTCTGTCTGCGTAAAATTTGAAATACGTTGCAGCGTAAAGTCGTACGAGAAACTCCTTGTATTTTCTCGGATGAATTTGTAAGATAATTCAGTGAACCAGACATATGACAAAAGTATAGCACGACGATCGAAAGGACGGCTATGATGATGATTTTGCACAGAGACCCAGGTTATCGTTTAGTGACATATCAGATACAAGTTATTTTTACTCATGGAGTCTTCTGAATACGCTGCCTACAGAAATAATTTTTACGCTCCAAATAAAACAAAATCAGATGCCACGTCAAAAGTTATTTCTTGCACAAGGCTCGAGGCATATCTCTGCATTTAATGCATAAGATTTGGTCATGACTGGAAAACTAAGGCTGTGCCAAAATACGCTTATCTTACCATCCTTATATTTTACACCTAATCAGGCTACTCTATATTGGTTATATATTATTCATGAATCATCAAGTTTACGCAGGATGATTACCTACATAGCTTGTATGTCGTGATCTTACAAAGGAACACGTGTCATACACGGATTGAACGTGGGTAGCAGTTGTCATAACCGCAGCGTAAAGGAGGCAATATTCTTTATAGTTTGCCCTTTTACGCCAACAAGATAGTGATTTAGCTTTTACGCCAGCTAGGTAAAGGGTCTAGTCACAGCGTAAAGGGTCCTTGGCGTAAACTTTGTTTTATCCAAAACATAGGATGGTTGAAAGGAAGAATAAGGTTTAGTCAAGTGTAGATGAGATCCTTATACTCTATTCCTATACGCAGGCTTGTTTGGTACAGTTACGTAACCAAGACAATATATTCTAGACAAGTATATCATCTATGAAGATGACCACGAACTGGTCCAAATACTGATGGAAGACTCGATTCATTAAGTCCATAAAGATAGATGGAGCATTGGTCAATCCAAATGGCATGACCAAGAACTCGTAGTGCCCATATCTTGTCCGGAATGTGGTCTTTGGAATGTCCTCCTTCCGTACTTTCATATGGTGATATCCCGATCTCAAATCTATCTTTGAGAATATCTTGGCTCCACTAAGCTTATCAAATAGGTCATCAATGCGTAGTAGTGGATATTTATTCTTCACCGTATTAATTTAATTAGTAATTATGAGCTAAATAGAAGGAATAGATTTTTATTAATTTTCAATTGAGGTATTTGTGTAAATAGAAGATTTATGGGGCCATTATAAATTTTTCCTAATTTATTCCATGTAGGAGACCCTTTGGACAGTTGTACATGCACCAATATAAATTCTGGATTATATATATATATATATATATATATATATATATATATATATATATATATATATATAGTTTATTAGAAAAAGAAAGAAAAAGGAAATAAAAGAAGATGGGTTTGGATTCCTATTGGATCTCAACCCGAAACACATTAACCTCAAACCCAAACCCATTAGGAAAATATCAACAGTAGCAGTAGCAAAAACCAACTTTGCTTTTTCCTTCTACGCGCGTAAAATAACCCCACGCGTAAAACAAACCCAAGCGTAAAAGCCCTTACCACCTAAATCCCTTCACCACGCGTAAAAACATAACCTTCACCGCTCCGCGCGTAAAACAACACTCCGCGCGTAAAGTAGACTTCCACCACTTAATTCCTTCTCCGCACGTGTGAAGAAAAATATCAGCAACAACTCCACCGCCTGCGCGTAAATTACACCCCGCAGCTTAATTTCCTACATCGCGCGTAAAAATATCCCCCGCATGTGACTCATCCCCCACCGCCTCATTTTCTGTTATTACTAAACTCTCCCCAACCGCAACCAAAACCAATGATAGGAAGAAACATTACCAGCAGTAGTTTCTTAACCACTAAGTAACCTCCACCGTCTCTTATCCCTATATATATCACAACTCTTCCAAACCCTAATCCCACTTCTTCTTACAACAAACTAAAACACTATTTGGACGTGCTATACAGAACTTTTTGCTCGACAAGTATACCTTGCCATAGTATGATTATTTATATTCCAGTTGATACATGCATGTTTAATTATGCTTATATAGATGTTTATGTATGTATATTTTTGGACCTACTTTATGAGACCACCCCAGTATTATGGAGCATCATTAGGTTCATTGGCCGTGACACAGTTGTTACATGAATTGTGAGTCTCATATAGATCACGGACTGCGTGACAGGTCTGGCCTCCTGTACATATGGACGTGCGTTAGGAATAACTGCTAATAGAAATTTTGCATGCTAGTAGATCTGGCAGTTATTAGAGGTATTATCGTGTCATGTATATGGCATGCTTAGAGCATGGGATGGGGAGAACAACAAGTAAGGCATTTTGGCTCCTTTGCACTTTTTCCTTCTATAACCCGGAAGCTCCACTGGAGATACGGGCGGTGATGACCCTTTTATTTCAATTGGCGGCCTTTGCCGTTCAAAAGACGACATGCTTTGAGACTCCTGATTCTCCGACAGAGTCACGCCAATCCCATATTTTTAGCCAGATAGCCCACTTGGTAGAAAGTTGTTCTCAACTGCATTCACTTAGACGGTTAGGTGACCATTGAATATTTATTTCAGTACTTTATTGGCATGCTTTTATGTATCTTGTTACGTCCCTCTGAGGATCTGCTCCCTTTCCAGATATGGACGAACAGGAGTATCCGCAGGATTATGGACCTGGACCGGATGCTACTTACCCGGCTGAGGAGGTCTTACCTTTGGAGTAGCTGTGATTTTATTACCACTGTTTCAGTATAGTCATTTTGTAGTGGATTTGTTTCCACCTGACTATCAGACTTGATACTAATCTTTGATATTATTCAGCTCTTTATTCCTACTGATTATTTGTGCTGTGGATGAGATCTAGATTGTATGTGACTTATTGTGACAGTATATTACCACTGGTGGATTGGATATTCATGAACAGCTTACGTGTGTATATGGTTTCCATATATTGGAGTTCGTATACATACGGCTGGGCATGTTACGTATTCCTAGTCCTACGTATTTTGGGACTGGGGCGTGACAATATGTGCTTAACTTCATCCTTGATATAGATTGAGATTGTGTATAATTTTGATCCCTTATTAAGAGTCATTCCTCTTTCGTGTTCCACTATCATTAATTGTTTAGTGTAAAAAAAGAATTTATTAACAATTAATTAGATAAAAGTGATACAGTGCCTTCTTCCATCTTCACTGTAACCTTCTTATACGGAAGTATAATCATATTATGCTCTTCAAATATATAAACAAGATAAAAAATAAGAAGAAGCAACAAAGCCTTTTCTTCCTCCTATACTTTTATAGGAATAGTATAAAATTGGTTTAAAAGTTTGTTGAACATGTCCAAGTGTTCCAATAGATTTTAGCCTTCCTTCATCCTTAAACCCTATAATTGTTGTGTCAAGTAGAGCCTTGTCGTGATAGACTTCGTTATATATATCCTTTCTATCTTTTCCTAAAGCCCAATCATAGTTTCTTCATCTATCATGTTGAAGAGAACATTGTTGGTCAAGTACAACCTGATGGAAATCGTAGTATTCATGCCCATGTCCTCCCACCCATCATTCTTCATCGACTGAGGCTTCTAAAATTTTCACAACAAGATTTTTGAAGCCCGTGAAAATGCACCTAAATAACTTTATCCCTTCTCTGCCACACACTACAAGAAAAATAGTTTTTCTTGAAGGTTTATTTCTTAATGGTCGTGCTAAACCATCAAGGAATATTGTTATCTTGACGGTTTTAGACATAAGTTAAGAAAATACTCTTTTCGTGTATATTATTGACGGTTTTCAAATAACCGTCAACAAAACCTATTGTATTATTGACGGTTTTAGAAGAACCGTCAATAAACCCTTTATTTTTTATTGACGGTTGTTTTATAAACGTTATATATTGTAAGGCGGCAAAATTTCCATATACAATTTACCATACCATTTTGGTAATTCTTTTCAACTTTTTCTTCTTTTATCCCCTTCTATCCCTCGAGCCCTAGCAAGCCCCCCTTTCCATTTCTCCACAGCCTTCACCCTTCTCCCTTCTCCTCCTGAGAACAACCACCACCACCACCACCACTACCACCATTCCCTTTCTTCCCCCTTGCTCGAGAGGACCCAAGACTCCACCTCTCCCTGTCCTCCTTACCTGGTCCACGACATCGACAACGTCTCAAGACCCCCATCCTCCAGATCTCCCTCGCCCTCCTCCTCCGCCTGGATCTCGGTGATCAGATCTCCCTCGCCGTCCTCCTCTGCCTGGAGCTCGATGACCAAATCTCTGTTCAACGTCGAGTCCTTCAAGATCCCCAACCTCCAGAAATTTGCTACCAGGAGATCTTCATGCCTCCTCTGAGTCCCCATAATATTATAGAACCTCCATCACTCACCACCGACCTCCGACCAAGCCAACAACAGCACCCTGAGCGCAGGACCGATCTTGATTCTCTGTTTTTGATAGTTTTCGTGCCACTCCAGGGGAGAGGAGGATGCCATAGTGGAGGAATTTGTCAAGTTCGAGGAGATCATCGTATGTAAGGTGATACTGCATTCAGGGAAATTAATTCAGTTATTTTGTTTATTTTGTTGGTTCTCAAAGAAAATTAATTTTTTATTACCACCAAATGCTTGTTATAATGCCTTAATAAAATCTATTTGGTCATTTGCTTTTCCTTTTTCTCTGGTCTTAGCTAACATGTCATCATTTTTTAATTTCCATCACAGGTTTTCGTCGAAATGATGAAATCCTTTAGCTTCAATTATGAGATTTGGTTCTAATCATTTAACATTTGTAGGTTTTGTGTATTATATTATTAACTTAATATTGAATTTTGGTTGTTACAGAAGAATCTATTTGTTCAATCACAAGAGAACTTGAAACCATTTCAGTTTTAAATATTTATGGTTTTCTCGGTATCTATCAAAATTAAATAAAAATGGGTTCTTTTATTTCTTATATGACCTCTTCTAATGATGATCTCCAATGGATATTGAGAATTTTTAAGAAAAAAGTGATTTCTTGTTTATTTTTTGTAACTTTCTATTATATTGATTATTAGTCGTATGTGTTTTGTTGGTGTAGGAGACAAAGAAGGATATGAAGCCTGAGATGATACAGGGGACAAGGAGACTCAACAAAATCCAATCCTGAAGATTGCTCTTCAATAAGGTGTATGTATGAATCATAATTATCTCTCCAATTTTGATTCAAATTTTCTTTATTTTTTAGTTGAAGAACAATAATTTTATACATATATATATATTTGTATTAAATTATTCTTGCTGTTATTGTTCTAACTTATGAATGTATGTTAATAAGCTAAAGTAAAACCTAATACATGAAGAGAATGAAAACTGAGAATTGAGAGAACTTTCACTAGGCCTTTGTGGCGCTCTCCGTCGCCTTACACCATATCTTCCTTCAAATATAACTCTAGCTTTTCAATTATCACTTTCTAATATATTTATATGAGAATGTAGTTTGAAATGGTTGAATTTTTTCCGATTATTTTTAAGATTTTATCGCTTCTAGCCAAAGTTGCAATTTTGGAAGAGGAAGTAGTCCAGCTGGAAGAGCAAGTGGTGAACTTCCGGAAGGACTGTATCAAAAGGCTGTATATATATATATATATATATATATATATATATATATATATATGAAGCCTTCTCGGATAGTAGTTGGAGACTGATGGTTATGATTTGGAATCATATTGTAGAGTGGAAGAATTATAGCACACTGGGCTATATGGTTAACTACCTTCAAGTTTTCTTGCTCCCTCATATATCCTTAATGCAAAATATGTTTCTTCTGACACTGAGCTAAAAGCTCCTCCTCGGTAAAAATTATTTTCATTAGTCACGATCAGTGAACAAGTTTAGCATTATTTCTTCTGTAACATGTTGCAATAAGAACTGTTGTTTCTTTAACTTTGGTTATTCTTGGTTTACTAATATATTGTTGACATTGCTGGCGTGTCATGTTATTATTAGTAGTTGTATCCATAAAGTCATCTGACTTTTATTTTAATATTAGATTGGATTGGAAGGAGAGCATAGGAGTATCTTCATCAAACTGGTGTAAACAATGTGAAGTATGTGAGTTATGTTTGTTAACATGTTATAGATCACATTATATATAAAATTATTTAATAACTATCAGGTTGATGCTGGAGAAATAGACCAGAATCAGGAGTATAATTTCATGTTGTGGACTGTTGAGGATTTTGAAAGCAAATTACAAGTAAATCACTATACTGGTTCTTCTGTACACACACCCTTGCACACATCCCATGGCAAAAGAAGTAACCTTTTGTTGACAATGATTATGACAAGGAGAAACTTTTTGTTGAGCCATATACTCCTGCTGATCTTGGACCTTACCTCCAGGATAAGCTAAAGCAAAACTTAGTTAAATTTATACCTATGCAGGTACTAATTGTTTTTCCTTTTCTAATTTTGATAATATGAACTATATAAATGTTTTAGCATTTCATTTTTTACCATTTGGTGTCAACGTGAAGATGTCCAACGCCTACATGCATCTTTTTTCTTCAGATGAGTTTTTTGAATTCCTTGCTGCAATATGTTCTTTACCTTTCCTCATAACATAAGCTAAAATCTTTTATGAAATGAATGGCAGTGGCACTAATATGTTATGTGAAACCATATTTAGTAGTTAAATTAATTGAATAGTCTTCAAAGTTTTCAGAGTAAAGTAAATGAAGAGGAATGGCTATGTTGATCAGTACCTATTTTTTTCCATTTGGTGCAAGGGAGGAAACTATAATTTTTTTTCTTCACATAGAACTGGGATGGAACATTATTGTAACTTAGTTTAGGGGCATGTTAGATCCTCAGTTTCAAACTTTTCACATTCTTGAATGTGATTGTGTGTAACCTAATAGCTGATTCATATATTGGTATGATTCATATTTAAGCAATTTTTTTTTTGTTCCAAAAAACATTCTAGTCCCACTTCTGGTAGTATCCATATTTTACCCATCTTTGGTAATTGGGTCCTAATTGAGATGTGGTGTTGGGCACTCTTAGAAGTGGCCCGAGTGGGTTATAAGAAGTTATTGTCGTTTTTGTTCTTTGATGCTTTAATATAATGCTGGAATGAGCTTATATATATATATATATATATATATATATATCTTATATATATATACTAGTGTCTTAACATACCTTAGCCAATTACCCTTAACTTAATACTTACCTTGTATCAATACCTTAACCCCATCTTATATAATCATATATATATATATATATATAGCTAGGGTAAACGGGATATGAGCCATAATGCTCATATTCCTACATGAGTCATCCACATTTGGACCAATAGGAATAGAGTGTATTAGTGCACATGGATACACATGGGATGTATGAGTCTATTTCTATTGGTCCACATGTGCGTGGCTCATGTAGGAATGTGAGCACTATGGCTCATATTCCGTTTACCCATAGCTATTAGTATCGGTAACTAGGAAATATATATATATATATATATATATATATATATATATATATATATATATACCGAAGGAATTATCCTAGTGGTAATATGGCAGGCCACCTTGGAGTAGACCAAGGTTCGTATCCCCCCTTTGTCGGTTGGTGGCAGAGCTAAGGTATATCAAAAAGAAAATAATAATTATATATATATATATATATATATATATATATATATATATATATAAACTTTACCAACTAGTATCTAGACTTATATCAAATATCGAAGGCATTACCCTAGTGGTAATGTGGCGGGCCACCTTGGAGTAGACCAAGGTTCGTATTTCCCCTTTGCCGGTTGGTGACGGAGCTAAGGTATATCAAAAAGAAAAAAAAAAAAAAATATATATATATATATATATATATATATCTTACTTTACCAACTAGTATCTAGACTTATATCAAATAACTTAATATCCTGATACCTGGTATCTCCTTAGTACCACACACTAATCCACACTACACTCGAACACCACCCTACCTTAACCATTGGTACATAGGTACCCTGGTACCAACAGTCAAATGTCCCATGATACCATACTAAGATACTCTTTGTATCAAGATATCAAACCTACATTAGATACTAAACCACTAGTCTGCATGACATAGTCGCTATATCCGTCGCTATGTCCGTCTTTTTTAGCGAGGGATTAGCGATGAAAATTCCGTCGGTGAGCTTCTGAAAATTTTGGTAAAAATGGACTGACACTTTTCGTCCCCAATTCGTCGCTAATCCGTTACCAAATAAAGGGACGTAAATATTTCGTCACTAATACGTCGCTGTAATTTCGTCGTAAAGTTTGTCGCAAATCCGTCGCCATGTTTATGGATTAGCGACATAAATCTGGCAGCGACACTTAAATTAGTGACGCCACACTTTCGCTAATTCGTCGCTATATTAAAATAACGACAAAAATAGGCATTTTAGCGACAAAATTTTTTGTCACTAAAACTCTGTATTTTTGTAGTGATAACACTCTAAGTATTTGTGTATCATGTGGATATCACATACCATGGTACACAATATCACATTGATACTTTCTTGTATCTTGACACTAGGATACAGTTTTAAATACTCATGACACTTAACTATACTTGATACTTGGTATCTTGGTACCAACATACACTATAGGCCACTCATTCTTAACACTCAACACATATTATACCTATTTCTATAACTGTATAATTATTCTTATTTTGGTAGTGTTATATCTATGTACACAACACTAGGATACCCTAGGAAATCCAACTCAACTCAAATATCTTAATACCACATAGGTACTTGTCTACCTAAAAGATAACCTATTCCTCCTTAACATATAATTTAATAAATTTATCACATGAGTATAAAGCACACACCCGGACACACACTCGAAAACAACTACTAGGAACGAATGATCACCATGGTATAACCTATTCCTCCTTAACATATGACTTAACAAATTTTACAGTATTTAACCAAATTTCTAAATTAACTAAGGTTTTTTTTATGGTGTGTCTGTGTCAGTAACTAAGGTTTTTGTTTAACTAAGGTTAACTTACCAGATTAACTAAGGTTTTTGTTTAACTAAGGTTAGCCTACCAGATTAACTAAGGTTTTTGTTTAACCAAATCCTCCTTAACTCTTGATCCAATACAACACTCATCCGGACACACACTCGGACACAACTATTAGGAACGAGGAGGGGTGTCTGTGTTAGTGTGTGTGTATGTGTGTCGTGTCAATGTGTTTGTGTGTCTGTGTCATGTCAGCTTGCAACGAGGGAGATAGGGTTAGGGTTTACCTGACCTTAAAGGGGGGTTGAACGAGGAGGGGGGAGGGGGGTTCGTGGAGAGGAAGAGTGGTTAGAGCCGGTCGGAGACGACGACAGGGGGGCTGAGCGCCGGAGGGTAGGCCTGAGCGCCGGAGCTGGGTGAGGGGGCCTGAGCTCCACAAGGGAGATGTGGGCTGAGGGGGAGGCTGGAGGGGGAGGTAGCCGGAGGGGGAGGCCAGAGGGGAGGGAGGATTTTGAGGAGAGGGGAGCGGTACGAGTTTGGATTTGGGAAAAGAAAATGGGAGGAAAGTGAAACCATCGAGTGCATATGTCAAATATTAGCGACATATCGCAAAACGTCACTAATATAAAATATTAGCGACGTATTACGACTTCACTACACGTCGCTAAATTTATAAAACTTAGCGACGTTATATATGTCGCTAAACGTTGCAAAAATAAAAAATTAGCAATATTTAACGACTTATAGCGACACATTTTTTGCAGTACATAATTATAGTAGCTAGTCGTCGCTATTAGTCGTCGATAGCGACATATATTTAAATCATTAAATTTAGCGACGTTTTCTTATGTAGTTGCTAAAAATGTCGCTAATATGCCATATTTTGGTAGTGTTGACAATATGCCATGTATTTTAGTTTACTTGTATAAATATGTTTTGGATGTTTAAAGAATTATACGAAAACCACATATTTGGTTTATTTGGATATGTGGTTGGATGTTTACGGTGTACAAATGCGTATTTGTTAATATAAAAATTATGTATATTATTGTTTTTTGATGTTTGCGATATTTTGGATTATGTTGATATTATGTGTTGGTAACCGCAAAAAAAGTAAGCATAAAATAGATAATTATAAACAGAATTTTGGTTAAAACAAAATTTTACTTCTCTTGACGGTTTTTAAACACCAATAAATATTTTCCTTGACGGTCTTTTTCAGTCAAGAAATAGCTTTCTTGAAGGTCATTACCCGTCATCTAGGCCACAGTCAAGAAAAATTTTCATTTACCTTGACGATTGTTTTGATATATTTTCTTGACGGTTTTGACGGTTTAAAACTGTCAAGACAGGTATGTTACTTGACGGTTTTAAACTGTCAATAAAACAAAAATAGAAACCGTCAAGAAAAGTGGCGACTTTTCTTGACTGTGGCCTAGACGACGGATCCAAAACTGTCAAAAAAAATTCTTTCTTAACAGAAAAAAACCGTCAAGTAAATTCATTTTTCTTGTAGTGACACCTCAAAGCTCCTTACTCTTGCCATTGAACTTCTCTACCTCGAATCGTTTGAGCATTGTTGTAGACTTTGCTTCCTTTGTCGATCTTTCAAATCTTCATCTAGAACCTCCAATTCCACATTATTGGGAATACCATCGAAAATAAATGCTCAAGATACATGCTCGCGATGAACATACAACCATAAGATTGAACAAGGTGTCTGACTCTTGAAGAAAAAAAAGATCCCAAGTACAAAGATGAAAGAATAATAAGTGAAAACTCTAACCGATAAAAAAACTACCGTAGATCACTATTAAATATGGTTATAGTGCTTTAAATGATTGATACAACTCCATAAACCATAATACTTGAGAAAGTACACAAAAAGAACCAAAGAAAACTCTGGAGATTACACGCAAAATGTTCTGAAAAATTCTATCTTCCTCTTCTTCAACCTCTTAATTTTTTTTATCATTCTTTCTCTCAACTTATTGGTGGCCATGCAACACCACTTTTGAGCACAATGATCTATATAGCATATCATGTCTTCTTCTTTTTTTATAGAAATTCAATCCTTAGTAGACATAATATAACTTTTTATTGTGGAAACTCAGAATGACTAGGTAGAACAGGACTATTTGCTGCAATTATAATATTACTATTAAGATTACTAAATAATAATCAAATCTTAATATTATGTTCTTGTGGTGCAGTCCACCATCGATTACTATATTGTTCTCGATGAGTCTATAAATAAAAAAAGTAAGCATAGGATATAGTGTCTATTAGGCATTAGTGATGTCATTCATGAAGTCACGCACATTATATTGTATAAATGCTTGCTCTTTTTATTCTCTCAATATCATGTACTCTCTCCAAATATGCTGCATGTATAAATTGCTTTACTTTTGTCTCTCTCAGTGTCATGTCTTTCCCCCTAAATAGTTCGGCCTAGAGTCCTAAGGAAATCATTCTTTCCAAATTTAAAAAGAGATGCCCATGTCAAACCTAATATGGCTTCAAAAGAAAAAGAGAAAAAAAAAATTGTGCCATAAGCTACAAGTGACACACTTGATGCATATCCCTCTCCGGTCCTTTATTTCTCTGACGGTGGGGCTCAATGAAAAAACTTCTACCGGCGCCTACTTCTTTTGGCACATGTCATAGAGTCAAGGGAGGTAGACATATTTAAGTGGGAGGAGATTGAGTGAAGAACTTCAAATGTTGTAGAAACTTACTTGTGATAGTTTAATTGCCACCATTGTAAGGAAATTTCATGTTTTATATATATGCAGTAAAACACCTCATATTCAGATTTTTCAACATGAAATCCTACGCATCACGCACTAATAGAAGAATCTAATTAGACATTTTCATATATGTATCTATTGTTATCCAAATAGATGATGATGACATGAGACGGAGAGTCAAGTTGCATATTGAAATAGCAAGCATGTACCTCCTAAGAAATGCTATATATGCTTACTAGCTAGTTTGTGGGCATTTCCCTGTCACAAATTACACCATTTTACAAGGAGCTTAACTATATGTAAGTGATTGGCTCCAAGCAGTAGTTCGTCAATATTTTCATTATACTGGAGACATCAAGTCTCTGAGTTTGCTTTCAACCAGTAATGGAGAGCAAAGGTTTCACACAGGATGGGTCAGTAGATCTGCGTGGACGTCCAGTCCTTGCTACCAAAACTGGGAAATGGAAGGCTTGTTCCTTCTTACTAGGTCAGTCAAGATACTACTTATCAATCAGTTCGACTACAGAAACTCAAATAGCGCGTGAACTTATTTTCCTGTTTAGGTCCTTGAAAGTAAACTTGTTTTTTCTAGGCCATTTAAAAAAAATGTAAGTCAACGTTTTTTTTCCATTTCCTGAGTTTTAAAAATGAGTAACTCAGGACTTACTCCAGTATTTTTGCTCGTCAGTCATGCCGACATGCATATTATTGTCAAATACTTAGTTCTATTATTTCCTACAATATTAACGAATGAATTATGCTGCAGGCTACGAAGTATTCGAACGAATGGCATTTAATGGAGTAGCCACAAATCTAGTTAACTATCTCACCGTCCAGCTACACCAAGACACAGTATCGTCGGTTCAAAACGTCAATAACTGGTCCGGTTCGGTCTGGGTCATGCCGATTCTCGGAGCCTACATAGCCGACACCTACCTTGGCCGCTTTTGGACCTTCACCTTTGCATCTCTCATCTATGTCTCGGTAAGCTATATCAAGAACTATGGACTTGTATAGTCAGCAATAAATGCTGAATCTTGAAATTAGGTCAAACTGATTTAATTTTGATTCAATTGGCAAACTCCACAGGGTATGGTCCTCTTGACATTGTTCGTCTCCTTAAAATCGACCAATATCATTTTCTTTTACTCAGCGCTCTACATCATCGCCGTCGGTGCTGGGGGGACCAAACCGAACATATCGACGTTCGGGGCTGACCAGTTCGACGACTTCGATCCCAGAGAGAAGGAGCTCAAGGTCTCGTTCTTCAACTGGTGGATGTTCAGCTCTTTCTTGGGGGGACTTGTGGCCAATCTTGGACTCGTGTACATTCAGGAAAACTTGGGATGGGGAATTGGATACGGTATTCCTACTATTGGACTCATGGTTTCCCTGGTGCTATTCTTTATGGGCATGCCTAAGTATAGGCATAAGGTTAGAAGCGAACAGAGCCCAGCTAAAGAAATGGCCAAGGTTTGGTTAATGGCGTTTGCTAATCGTCACCTTAAGATTCCAGACGACTCGGAGGAGGTCTATGAACTTGAGCCTCAGGATGCTGTGATTACGACAAAGAGAAGGCTACATCATACTTCAGGATTTAGGTAGTATCACTTTGAGTACTACAATTTCAACATTTTCACACAAGTATTTGAACATATGAATGGTGTTCTACACATTATCACTAATTAAATATGTAGGCCAAATATCAACAAAGTCTTTATTTCAAATTTTTTTTAGGCCAATCAAAAAAAAATTTCACTTGTATATTAAAAAGATTTCTAAAATTGAGTTTCTATCCTACTTGTATTGTACTTTAAGAATTTGTTTGACAATTATTGCGATGACGGCTATAAAGTGTTTTTAGAATACCGGTTATGAGTAGTCCAATTTTGGATTATTTTAAGTAGCTACTTTTAAACTAGTCAAATTCACGCTTGGCAATTCATTGATAAATTAGCGGTTCTGAAAGTTTCTTAGAAGAATAAAATTACCTATATGTCTATTTATAAAAACATTAAAAAAAATAAAGAGAACATAAAAGAATATACTTCTAGATGAATTTATAATGATCTAGATGAGTTTGTCATGAAATCGGTAATCTAGATTGATTAAAGATTTATAAGGATGATCGCATGGATGAAGAATAGGAGAGACTAGAAAAAAAAGATTTTAAAAACTCATCGAAGGGAGTAGCCGTAGTTTGGAGGAAGTAGAAAAGAAACAAACATGAGAAAGAGGAAATAGGGAACTATATTAGTAGTTATAATTATAACTTTTTTGGTGAAGATATAAATGGAATAAAATAATAGAACTTCTCAAAATTACTATTTTTGGGTGTTTATAAATACATCCAAAATTATACTACATCGGCTTTGAAAAAAATTTGAGTCTACCAAAACCAGTGTCTCAAAAAAATTCTCAAGCAGAGTCTTTTTTAATCACTTCATAAACGGTAGAGTTTCTACATAGACATATTGCACACACACAAAAATACCCTAAAGTGATTTTCCATTTCTATCATACGTGGCACAAAATAAAAGAATTAATTTAATGATGTACGGGCCAAGATTAATTGATGTGAGAAATTGAAAAATTCTATGGGATTTTTGCAGGTAGAAATCCGTAGAAATTCTCCATCTTACCCTACCGCCACATAGGATAAAAATTGGAATATAAATCATAGTTAGGAGTTTTTTTTTTTTTTTTTTCCCTTTTCTAAAGGGGATTTGTAAAGTAGAAATATGGGAGATAGAAACCTCCATTAGAGATGGCTTAATTACTACATATGGATTGTTTCCCTTTGATATATTTTGATGAATTATGTTTTGAAATTGAAAATTTTCTTCATTTCTTGGGTACTGGGATATTGTTCAATGCTTCTTTTCTCATGTTTAACCAAATTGAACTTCCCATGATCTTATTTGTGTTATTTTACGACATACATATTTTCGTGGTATAATTTGTTTAACCTTTCCCAACAGTTGATTATGCAAATTAGATTGCAATGAAATCCCAAATCCAGTAAAATGACAGAAGAAGCAGCTGACAAGTCTTCCTACCAATTAGGTTTTTGGACAAGGCAGCCCTAAAAGAAAGCAAAAACCCTTGTACAGTAACCCGGGTCGAAGAGACCAAGCTAGTCCTCGGCATGGCGACCATCTGGCTAACCACGCTCATTCCCTGCACCATCAACGCTCAGGTGAACACCTTCTTCAACAAGCAAGGCACCACCCTCGACCGCTCCCTCGCCGGCAGCGGCGGCGCCTTCAAGATCCCTGCCGCCTCCCTCGGCAGCTTCGTCACCGTCTCCATGCTCTTCTCCATCCTGGCCTACGACCGCTTCTTCGTCCCCTTCATGAGGAAGCGCACCGGGAACCCGAGCGGCATAACCCTCCTCCAGCGCCTCGGGGTCGGCTTCGCTTTCCACATCCTCGTGATGCTCAGCGCGTGCTTCGTCGAGATCAAGCGCATGCGTGCGATCAGAGCGCACCGCACTGTCGGGCCCGATGACACGGTTCCGATGAGCATACTCTGGCTCCTGCCTCAGTACGTCCTGCTAGGCATCGGGGACGTGTTCAACGCGGTTGCGGTTTTGGAGTTCTTCTACGACCAGTCGCCGGAGGAGATGAGGAGCTTGGGCACCACGTTCTACACGAGCGGGATAGGGACCGGGAACTTCTTGAATAGCCTTCTGGTCACCGTGGTCGACAAGGGGACGAGGAGCCGGGGAGGGAAGAGCTGGATTGGGGACAACCTGAACGACTCTCACTTGGACTACTACTATGCTTTCCTCGTGGCTATATCTGCCATGAACTTGGTGGTTTTTGTGTGGGTGTCTAACAAGTACAACTACAAGGAGGAGACGTTGGAAGTGGCAGGAGGGAAGGTACCGAGTGTTGAGATAGATGGATAGATAGATAGATAGATACTTCATTGCGAGTGTAAAGGTTAATTGGTACGCAATTGGGGTGTATCCAATTGTTTGTGCGTAGTAGTACTATGAGACTATGGTTCTTATTACTCTCAGTCTCTGGTTATATTACTTAGTATTGCAATTTTTGACACCATCTGATGATAACTATTCCTCAAGCCACTCAAGTGAGTATACGTTCTCGAGAGCAGAATTCTGGATCCAATTCCGTGGTCTCCCTGTTAATCTACTTACTATGGACTTCATCACAACAATTGCGGCAAGGCTTCATTAGCAGAGGCCTCCAATTGGAGCTTATTTGCTCGTGCAAAGGTGATGATCGATCAGATAGTCCCTTTGGGTAACAATTCTTAGCGACTAACAAAATTCTATTAATTTTGTGGCCGTCTCGACTCGAACACGGGGTTCCGAAGTGCAAGTCTCATCAAGACTATGCCGCCATGATAGACGAGAGTTGGTCGGAGGATCAAGAAAATCATCTCTCTAAATCTGTGTTAATCATGCAGCAAAATTCAAAAAGTCAGTGAAGATTAATGACAACAGGAATAGCGCCACGAAAATATTTGAACTCTCAAACACTCGAAAATCTGATGCACAGGGAGATGTCTCCCTGAACACCAATACTCCAATCCAAGGGAGCAATGGTTGTAGATCCTACATCTCCTACCAGAGACTGTCCCGTCTTTTGCATAATCATTTTCATGACCACCTGAAGCTTCCCAATAAAGACTTTGATAATGAAATCCCATCTCCGGTGACTGTTGTCAGAACAAGCCACAATATTGCTCATTAACTGCCCGGGCAGTACTCTACAAATTCTGAAACTGTTATCAACTTTCTAGCTGAAACTAGGCGCTCGTCCACTGTTGCAAACTTTCTTATGTCAACTCTGGGATTTGCTAATAGTGTCGCAGCTTCATCAGTTGGCAGATCAGGAGGACTACTGTTCTGTGGCACTCCAATATTCATCTGGATGTGAAATCGGTTACTACAAACTGCATTCATCTCTACATCCATTAGAAGCTTACTACGCCGGCATGGCATCTTTTTTGTGTGTATGGTCCTTCGACTTATGCTGATAGAAAACGCTTTTGGGAGGCCATGGAATCCACTCTATCTTCCTTAACCGAACCATGGGTATGCATAGGAGATTGTAATTCCATTCTCAAAGCCTCAATTATTGACATCACAAACACTGATCAACTGGTATAATATCTCAGCCGCAATGGATATTGGTTATTCGGTCCCAGCTTTCACCTGGACTAATTGCAGAGCGATAAGGTTTAATTAATATTGCGAAAAGACTTGATAGGGCACTCGTGGATACTATGTGGCATTCTCTGTATCCCAAAGCAGGAGGTGTGCTACACCTTCCGACTTTGAATAGCGATCATAATCTTATATGGTTGTCGCTAAACTTATGCACAAAGAAGAGGATTTGTCCCAAAAGATTTGAAGCAGCCTGACTTCAGGAGGCTGACTTCACACAAGTCTTGTGGAAGTCTGGGAAATCATTCGATATTTCTTCAAATCTCCAGTACAAACTCAACGACCTTCTACCAGTATTGAGATTATGTGGGTGGGGTGTGGGGAAGGAAATAATTGGTAATCTTCTACCTCCTGCAACAAATCACAGGAAAAAAGACTTCTACCTCCAGCAACAAAAACCAATTACTGACACTACAAAATTACACATGTTTTAGCGACGGAATTATCCGTCGCTAAATGTATTTTTCTGTCGCTACTTACATTTAGCTGCGGATTAGCGACATAAAGGTTCCGTCAGAATAACTAACATCGCTACGAAAATTTCGTCTCTAATCCGTCGCTATATTGACGGATTAGCGACGGATTGAGCGACATAAAACTAGCTACGGATCAGCGATGTATAAGTTAAGTCGCTAAACTTTTTGACTATTCACCGATGGATTAGTGACGGATTTTGTGAGCAAAAATTTGCCAAAATTTTCAGAAGATTTTGCACATTCAGGGCTCATAGAGTTCGTCGCTAATCCATCGCTAATACGTCACTCTCAGGGACGGATCAGGGCCGGAATTTAGCGACGGATTCTGATACATATTTGGCACATTTTGTGGGTATCAGACGTTTTAGCGATGAAAATTTTCGTCGCTGGAAGTCGCTGGCTGAGAATTTTTAGATTTTTCGTCGAAAATCCGTCGCTGACCTGAGATTTTCCATATATTTCGTCTCTATTACGTCGTCTGTCCGTCGCTAAAGGTAATATTTTTTCCAGAAATCAATTTCTGCGGAGCATATACCTATTATACGTACATTCACCATTTTCTACACAAATAAATTTTACCCAAGCAAATTCCACAAAAACTAATAAAACCCACACAAACATGTACAAATGTTATATACACGTCAAAATAATAAAGTAGAGTAATCCAAACATGTACAAATAACTGTTATACATTTTCACTCAAAGTCAAATAAATACAATCAAGTTAAAGAAATACAACCAACTAAAAAAAATCCCACAAACACAAAAAATCCATCAAGTTGATGGTGGAGGCGGAGGCTGTGGCGGCTGTCGGCTAAGCCATATACTGCGCCACAACCATAGCGATGATATCCTATAGATCATCTGGAGCAACGACAGACGGAGCAGTGGCATGAGCCGTCGAAGGAGCTGGAGGACCCATCGATACCGTCGGGGAGCTGGAGGCGTCGAAGTAGCCATCAGAGAAGCCATCATAGTAGCCATCGGAGGAGCAGCTGCTGCAGCATCACGAGTGTCAATCAACTGTCGGACCAGCCCATGTAGCTCATGCACAGTCGTCGTAAGCTACTCCAGTGACATAGCACCAAAAGGAACATCGGAGCCGGGCACTGATGGAGCTGGAGTAGCCGTCGGAGCATTGATGCCAACGATCCGGTATCGTACGCGGTGCCGCCATTCCCTCTCTCGACAGCTTGTACCCACCGATCGTTTCTCTCAGTCGGCGTACTGCTCTAAGCGCCCCCCTCTAACGTATCATACGTCATCTATATTTATTTATATAAATAGGTTTAGAGTTATACCTGTTATATTTGGTTTTGGTTAGAGTATCATATTAGATACTAGATATCATAGTATATGTATATAATTTGAGTTATATTTGCTATATTTAATTTCCATGATATCTTAAAATAAGATATTAATCAAGGTTGAAAGTACCTGAATCAGAATCGGTTTCCGACCATTCCTATGACCTAGAAACCTAGAATCTAATTAAATTATAAAAATAATCTAATTAAATTGACAAAATTTTATAAAGACATCTTACATATGTTTTGACGACCCGCTCATCTACGAGCTTCCCATCCTTCTTTCTTTTGTGGGTCCACTGGAAGATAGATTTGAAGCAGCCTGACTTCAGGAAGCTAACTTCACAAAAGTCTTATCGAAGTCATGGAAATCATTCGATATTTCTCCAAATTTGCAGTACAAACTCAACGACCTGCTACCAGTATTGAGAGTATGGGGGGAAAAGAATTCGTAATCTTAATGATGATATCAAATCATAGAAAAAAAACTTCTACCTCCTGCAACAAAAACCAATTACTGACACAGGATCCAAGAGGAATCCATGATACATATCTCTTTTAATAAAATGTTGCTTCAACAAGAGCTATATTGGAAACAGAGATCATGTGTATCATGGCTTAAAGAAGGGGATCGAAATACCAAGTTTTTCCATATGAAGCTCTTAATAGAATGTTTTTCCACATACTACCAAAATATGATAAAATAGCGACGCTTTTAGCGACGTCTTAATAAAGCGTTGCTAATATTAAAGACTTGAGCGACTCCAAAAATAAACGTCGTTATACGTCGCTGTTGGCGACACTTAGCAAAGTTTAGCGACTGCACTTCGATTTTTTAAAGAATAGTGGCTATAAGCTTCTTTAATGTCGCTAAACGTCGTCGAGTTTTTTGATTTAGCGAAGTTTAGTGACGTATTTACCGATGTTTTATTTTTTAGTTTTTAGCGATGTCTCTAACGTCACAAACTTTTCAATTAGCTACGTTTAGCAGCGTCTATTGATGAAGTCACTAATGTTTTACTTTTCAATTAGCGACATTTAGCGACGTCTATTGATGACGTCAGTAAACTTTTTAATATAGGGTTTAGGATTTCAATTTTCCCCAGTCTGTCGATCCCCAAAAATTCGAAACCCCCGTCTTTCCCCCCCTTCGGCGAAGTACCCCCCCTCCAGCGTCCTCCTCCTCCCCCCGTCCCTACCCTCCACCAGCTCCACCACAGCTCCGCTACTCCGGCTCCCCACCCCGCAAGCGCACCCCTCCCGTATGGCTCCTCCATTCCGGCTTGGTAGCTCCTCCCCTCCGATGACCTCGGGCTTCTCCTCCTCCTCCTCCTCCTCTAGGTAAACCCTAACCCTATCTCTTTCTCTCTCACAGATACAGACACGATATGACACAAACACAGATACGACACACACACACACCGACACAGACACACACATACACTGACACACACACGATATACTGTCACAGACACACACACTAAGACAGACATGACAAACGACCGCCTCCCTCGCCCCTACCACGATGCGACGGTGTTCGCCCCCAACCCCGACACAGGCAACCCCAGACGCGGCTCCTCCCCCTCCGACGTGGCTCCTCCCCTTCGGCGTGGTCCTCCTCTGTTGACCCCTCTCTCAGGCGCTCCTCCTCCCTTCCTCCAGGCTCGGTAAATCCTAACCCAGACCCGGACAAAACTAGGATACACACACACATACTGGACATAATCAGGACACATGGAAACACACAGGAAAATGTTATAATTTTGAGTGTTGGGTTTCAAAATTTTACTGGGGATAATCTTATGAAATATTGTTATAACAAACTGTATAAAGTTTATGATTTCGTTCATGTCATGTCGCGGGCTAATATTCTTGTAAGGCACTTCTATTGGAAGAACAATGTTGTTTGTTATACTGAAAATCTTGTATTGTTATATAATAGATTTTTATCTTCCAGAAGGTACTATAGTTTGATGCTAAAAATTGCAGTATTAGATATTATATGCAATAGTGGCTACCAATGTCCATTGGATCATAAATTAAGTTGGGTTCGCAATATCGATATCAGAATCTTTATCTTGTTTCTGAGAAAATTTGATATCTGGTTTGTCTGTTCAGAAAATATATACATATACGTATAGTAGACACAAAATAGACTATTAATTCATATACAGTGAAATAACACAATTTAAATTACCCTATGTTAAAAAAGGATTTTAAATATTCGAAGTTGGATAGACATTTATCTCGAAACATTTAAAAGTATTCGGTAATATTTGCACCCATTGTATGGGTCCAGGATGATTTAATATCATCAAATATGGATGTCTAATTTAGTATCAGAACCGTATCCGTATAAAGAACAATTATAAAGATGCTAAGACCCACATTTCTCTCCGAGAGAGTGACTATATTAATTAATATATTGCTCCCCTCATAGTATCTGGTTCGAGCCTAGATCCATTTACATCATATATGGATATTAAAAGTAGTATATGAACAACCCATATTCACTTGGACAAAACAAATATAAATATGGTAACACCTATATTTTCCCTCCAAATTTAACTAAATCCAATAATATACTGCTTCCTTCATATTCCTAGCTGGTCCAAGTCCACATCCATAGAGATCGTACCTTGTTATCAAATTTAGTACCCAAAAAATATCAATATTCACTTGAGTAAACAAAGACAAATATGGTAAACCTACTTTTGCTCCTTATCGGCTCCTATATAGCTACCTACTAAAGAGTATTTTGGAGTGTACGTCGCATGTGTGATGCGTGTCTAACACGATATGACACAAACACGACATGTTTTTGGAGTGTCCGCACTTCTTAGGGGATGATAAATTATTCTTTGCACCATAATAACATATTTTGGCTATCAAAGATACAAATGAAGCAACGAGGACAATTTCTGACCTTTTAACTCTTAATGAACAATAAGATTGACGTGGCTGAGATAAATAAAAAGGGTAATCATCTGTGCTAATATATGAAATAACCTCCCCATGATTATAAGTTACCATGATTTACTTTTGTGATAGTGAACTAGAGGCCACTTGATCAGTCAGGAATGACATTCATAGGCAACAATGACAAAACATAGCTAAATAATTCGGGGCATGAAGAGTTTGTTCCAATCAAACTGTTGGCCCTCGATAATTGGAAGCTCTTTCAAATCATTTACCACTATCTCACCAAAGTTCAAGCTTCAGCTCCTATTTACCAACTCACATGTTTGTGGCACTCCTATTTACCCGCTCCCATTTACCACTATCTCACCAATGTAATATACTTCAACCTCACAACATTTTATTAAAAGATATTTTACTAGCTACTACTTACTAGCACTATCAAATGCACTGTTGAACCCGTACATTACACAATTCCATTTTTCCTGTTCATTAAGAATGTAAAATGTCTAAATTGCAACAAAAAAAATACTATCAATGAGTACAATAACATGAACATATAACAACTGAAATATTGACATAAAATTACACCTGTAGAATTCCTTAATTACATGGAAATTTTGAAAATATAATTTTTCACAAAAAAGAAGAAGTATATCATATAACTTATATTTTTTTTCAGAAACATGAATATTAGTAGCACAAGAAAACTATGGAACACTAAATGGTCCATCAGACACAAAGTTTACCATACAAGCAAACTTAGCAAAATCCATAGAAGCCAGAACCATTAGGTAGTGAAGCAGTACAAGTCCCTATGTAGATGGACTACACCTAAGCAACCATCCATGAATTATGTACTACTTTTCATTAACTACACATTTTTACCAATGATGCATATTTTTATCAAGTCCCTGGCTACCTCAGTATGCAACATGCTTATGGTGTGATGCTAAATTGAGTTGGGTTGGCAATATCGATAAATAAGTATTTGTAATTTTGTATTCGGATAGCTTATAAAATATTTAGTATTTCCCAAATTAAGTAATTAGTTGGGACACTTGTTATAAAATTAATATTGGACATTGTAAACTTGTATGCTGCCACAATAACTGTCACATCAATTACAAAAATAAAGATTATTATGAGACCTCTAGAAAACTATAACACCATCCTCGTTCAACTCTATGTAGTGTGGCACCAAAGCTTGAAAAAGAGGACGAGTTTAAACTTAGTATCGATCGATATCGACCCGATATGGCCGATACCGATGCATGTACTGTATTTTTAATGTCGAATGTAATATCTATTTTAACTATATGGATACATATATTTATATCTGTTATCAATTATATTCTTTATTTTCATCTATCTTACCAGATGGCACCTATGACCCGAGCACGTGTAGGTCGCTTGAGAGTGGTACCTCCTACTGTTAAGGAGGAAGTGACTATTAAGGAGGAAGTAACATCTCATACTATTAAATTGGAAGCATTTGTTAAGGAGGAAGTGACAACTCCTACTGTTAAGGAGGAAGTGGTACCTCCTACTGTTGGGCAGGCACCAGCTCAGAGGGGGAGTTTCAGTCACCCAGCACATATAGCGAAGATTGATCACCTAGACGCTGCTTATGCGAAGTATCTTAGGGACTGGGTTCTGCCCCAACGTATTGAATTTTCTTGAGAGACTTATGGTGTAACTGTGATACTTTTATTGTGCTTATTGTGTGATTGTGATACTTTTATGTTGTACTTTTTGTGTGACTGTGATACTTTTATTTTTTGTTTATTGTGTGACTGTGATATTTCATACTTTTGTGATATTTCGTACCCAGAAAATTCAACGGAGTGTTTCTTCGGGTCTATCTATTTTTATGAACTATTATAAGTCTGTATATTTATTTTATTTATATTAAATATGTGTTAATTTACCGGTATTGAGTATTCCACCGAAGGGGTTGGTGAACCCAGGAAATTCAACGGAGGGTAGCTCCGAGTCTATTTATATAAATTGGAAATTCATAAACTAAAGAAAATTAGTTTGGAAACCATTTTACATTCTTTTTTTTACTAAAAATTTAGCGACGTTTAGCGTCGTTTAACGATGTTTAGCAACGTTTATATACATCTTTGAATATATCACTAAATACGTCGCTGAATGTCGCTAAATTATTGACTTGGTAGTATTTGCCAGGTCAATAAAATATCGCTAAATATGTTACAAAGTATCGCTAAACAGAAAAACTTTAGCAATGTTTAGCGACACAAAATATGTCGCTCTCAACGTCGCTAATATAAAAAATATTAGCGACGCAAATACGTCGCTAGAAAATGTCGCTATAACGACGTTTTACGATATTTTCCTGTCAGCGACTTGCTTAAATGCGACTTCATTAAAATATCGCTAATTATGTCGCTAGTGACATTTTTAGGCCATTTAACGACGTTTCCAAGCGTCGCTAATTTGACTTATTCTGGTAGTAACATGACGCTCTTAAACAGAGATCATGTGTATCATGTTCTATCAAAAATTCTGGATTACGGTTGGAAATAAGGTAACCATGCTCATTCAATGCCCACTTTGTTAAATCTTACATCGATACCTAAAGTTTCCAACCCCATTGTCCCGGCTGAATTCAGACAAATTTCTTTGTACAATGTGATATATAAAACCATCACCAAGATCCTTGTTAATAGGATCAGATTACTCTATAATGACGTATTAGTCCTTTTCAAAATTCTTTTGTTCCTAGGAGGCAAATTTGTGACAATATAGTCATTGCTCAAGAGCTTATGCACTCCATAACCAAATTCAACCCTAATAAAAGCTCATTTGCTTTCAAAATAGATATATCAAAAGCCTACGACTGACTAAGTTGGAATCTCATTGGCTAGGTCCTTATTGAATTTGGGATACAGGGAAAATCTCATGACCTTATAATGTAATATATAAGAACTGTATCTTTTTCCATATTGGTTAATGGTTCTCCTTCGAAAAAGTTTACCCCTAGTTGGGATATCAGGCAAGGATGTCCTCATCTAGTACCTTTTCATATTGTGTGGGGGAATTCTATCAAAACACATCTCAATCCTAGAGAGGAACTACTTATTTGCTGGTATCAAAGTGAATAACAACTCTGGATCCTACTCACATATAGCATTTGCTGACGATCTCATAATTTTTGGACTTTGTTCTATTCATAATATCTTACAAATCAAGTCTATTCTCCAATCCTATGAACTATTGTCTGGCCAAAGTATTAACTTTGACAAATTTCTATATACTTCTCTAGCAAATTGGATATCTATATGTGACAAATTTTTCTGGATATTCTTTCTGTTAAACTTATGGCCACAAAGGAAAGATACCTAGGCCACAAAATACTTCTTTCAAAGAAATAAGTTTGTACATATTCTGATCTTCTTGATTTTAGTTCTTCAAAATTACTAGGCTTGAAAGAGAAATGTCTGTATCATGTATGAAGAACAATCCTTATCAAATCAATCCTTTCATCTCTTCCTATTTACCATCTGTCCTCTTATCTGGTGCACAAAACAAGTTATAAAGAAATTGACACAACATCAAAGAAACTTCTATTGGGGATGCTCTAGAACCATTAAGAAATCATCTTCAGCGCTTGGCCAAAATTCACAAAACCGAAGATTCAAGGTGGACTGGATATCAGGGATCCAGACATCACAAAAATGGATTTACTTACTAAATTAACTTGGAGATTCTTAATTAATACGAATTCAGAATGGGTGAAGTTGTTAAGATGGAAATGCCTTTCAAAAAATAAGTTTTAGTCTGCCAGAGACTCTCCATCCTTATTTTGCATTTGGTCTAGTATTCTTTATTATAGAGAACATCTGCACAATAATGTATACTGGTTGGATGGTAATATTAACATTTGGGAAAATCTTTGGGTGTCATCTAACCTATATTACAAAGTATCAGGCTATCAAGAAGTTGATAAAATAGTTCAGCTTGTTAGTTGAACACATTTCCCAGGATACTAATATCATGCCCCAATCTCCCGCAGGCTAATCGACCGTCCCCGCTAGGCAAGAATCACCGTGCCAGCGCTCCCGCTAGACGATCGCTTGACCCATCTGGATTTGATACTGCACGAGCGTGAGCCTCGTCCGTGCAAGGCCATGGTTCATTGGCTGGCGGTAAGCGGTATAAGCCACAAAGTCGCACAGATTGTCCGAGTGCTGCAGAAATATAAACGGATATGTGATTGTTAACAAGTTTACTGAGTCGTTAATAGCAGAAGCAATGAATAACACAAGTTGAAGTAAAACAAACTCTTTATTGATATTAACAAGTGTTACATGCGACGTATAGCAGAGATTACAAGTCGCTCAAGCCTCCCTCTCTGAAACAGTAAAAGCGTGCCAAGTGGCTACATTTATGCAATGATATATAGGCGATGTTCCAATATTATGTCTTGTATATGTGCTTCAGTTTTGGACACAAAACTCCAAGGCTCCAGAGTGAATCTTCCTGCCTTAGCACACATGAAAGTGGCATCCGCACCGAACGAGGTTCTTCCGTACCCTACAAATAATCTGGTCGATTATCAGTACATGAATGCACTGGTGGGGAGACTACTCGCCCGCTCGACAAATCCAAATACGTAATATAGGTTCTGTGCACCAACTATTATGTTATCTTTCTAGCTGCCTAAGGATCAGTTTTATGATAAAGATTGAATAGCCTAACTCGTGTGGCAGTACACCGTACGACATAAGAGAAAACACGACGAGACTTACCAACTTACTATTTGTCCTTCCCTGTCCAAGGAAACCAAGTTAATTCAAGCACGAGCATGTATAAACATTCAGGGGCAATAGCATATGCAAATACTATGTTATGAACGAGATTATGTTTCGGGTGCACGAGTTACTCAGATTTCTCAAGCGTGTTGCATAAGACATTCAAGTTTTCCTTATGTACAATGTTATACTCAAGACTTATTCAGGTATTTCCAATTTCTAGGCGCGATGTAATGACTCGCATGCGGATAGCCGCTGAGCGAGGATGACTTATCTATATGAACAAGAGGTCGCTGGCATAGCTATAAAGGATGGGTCATTGCCTAGAATAGAAAGCAACGAAAGTACAAGGTGCGTTGCAAGCCATTACGCCAATACAATGGACCCCGGGTCATTGACGAGAATGGAAAGCAACGAAAGTATAAGGTGCGCTGCAAGCCAACCGGCAATATAATGGACCCCGTTCCTTCCGGATCGTATCGGCCCCGGTGCCCCAGAGACCGTCCGTGGAACTTGGATCCGAAGATCCACTCGTTTAACAAGTTGTCTATGACATGCAAGTCTGGGTCTTCCAAATACATGAGATACAGGAGAACACAAAATGCTTGATCCTTGATTTTTGCTCTGAACGAGTATTGCTCCACGAGCTGTGTTACTTGATTTGCTTGACAGGATTCTCGTTTTGTATTTATAATTTGCCTTGATGCATTTCCCTGGTACGGAGATTTCCTTGGTGACCTAACGGTCCCGGATACTTGCACGTTTAATTGTACAGAAGGACTATTCGATAGTCTTCTGGCTGACTTAATGCATGCACTATACGCGATAGTATTACTTGCTTGTGGCATAAGTTTCGTGTGGCAACCATTAAGTCGAGGCAACATTATAAGTTAACATATAAGCAGGCAAGCATGCATTTGTGCAACATAAGCATTCACGTTGGCTCGGGCCCGAAGGTAAGCCGAGGAGTAAAACCGTAAAGGGACTTCCGAGCGACTTTATCTAGGATTGTGCAGTGTAGCAAGTAAAGAAGTGCACTACGAAGAGTGTAATATTCATATTGTTCTACTCGGGGCATAGCGGGGTCTGGCTACACAAGGCAAAGGTAGCATGGAAGGGTCTGTATACAAGCAATATTTTATTTCCATATTTTAGCACAAGCAATACAAGTTAGGATTATTCCCTTAGCTAGGTGCGTTGGATTCTTATTAGCATGCAGGGGGTGATTCACCTAGCGGCTAGCATAAAACATCCATATTTTAAGTATGCTGGCTAAGCAAAGACAAGTTCATCGTAGCCACCCACCTTAGTGACGATTCACCTCGGTCGAGCGATACTCTGAGCGAGCCTTTAAAAGCCTAAGCCGGTACTCCTGAAGAGCCAAGTCTGGAAATGCTCTTGCCTTAAATGAGTATTCTCGTTGAAGCAAAGCGGGTCGGAACGTTGTACTTTTGTCATTTGAATTGGCAGTCCGCTTGAGCGGAATGGGTCGTTACATCATACACCACTCAGAAAAGTCTCGTCCTCGAGACTTACTAAGATCAGGCCATTATATCGCATTATCGAATCTATCCGAAGTGTAGCAATCAATACCACTAGATCTGATTTTGTTCAAACAGATCTTCTACTCATTCATTACGATGTATCGCATGTATGTTGAGTTGACCTCATTTGCGCCTTAGCGCGGGACATGTTTCATAATGCATGGTCCATTTTAATCCATCATGAATAATGATTTGGGGCTGAGACAAACTTATACAAGTTATTATACTCGTTCAGGTAGATATTCACTTGCACTAGCATTGAGATCAGCATATCGCGAGTCTGGATCATGCACATATTCAAAGCGTCCTTCAAACATATGCATGTCAACCAACTTGGCGATAGAAAAGTCTAAGCACTCGAGTATCATATATTATTTAGTCTTGGATCGTGCACACGTTCAAGGCATCCCTCAAATATATGTATTCAACCAAACTTAGAGATAGTAAAATCGGATAAGCTACTTGTGAAAATCTCAAGAGTTCTCCTTTTTATGAACCACAAGGGTACTCCGATAGGGTCAATCAATTTCTATATCATTTTCCATCCTTACTCGATCTCAAGTATTTGTACTACCATTAAGCGTGATATATTCGGTTTACCGACTAGCGTTCATCCGTTCGGGTCAAATACAACACACGTTATCATTTCTAAGTCTAACCCTAAGTCTTGCTGTCCCAGTTCTGTAGCTTGTTCAAACAATATGCTAAAGTCGGTAATACAGGTTTATTCACTCGGCATAGGGTCATCTGCCTAATTGATAGGTCAGCTCACAAGGTCATAGGTACATGTTTAATCATACGATATATCGTGCAAATTTGTCGCATGATGCTTGTCCCAATTTCCTAGGGTCAAACCATTATTCATTTGCACGGGGTAATCTACCCAAGCTCGTTTCACTAAAATTTCTAAACATCGAGCACATATTTTTCCTACACACAATAACTCGTTCGTTTGTACGGGGGTTCGAGTTTGTTCAGTAAAATCTATAATATTCAAGATATAGGACAAGCCTAGTGATTTGCATAGTCTATCTCTCAAAATATGTTTTGATAGAATCCCTATTCATTCCAAGTCTAGACCATCGAGCCAAGATTCAATTAAACCTTTTTGTTTTAGCTCCAAGTCATTCAACCTGATTCATGTATCCGTTCATGAAACTATCAAGCGTGATTGTGCCAGGTTCTAGGCTAACGTATCCAAAAAATATTTTAATTCACTTGCATTTCCAAATTCGTCTTATCGTGTCGAACCAAAAGTCAAGACGATCCATTGGTTGTCATACTCCGGTCTCTCGCAAGTTCGATCACTCTCGTTAGATATGAGTTCACCACGTCAATGCTCCCGCTGGATAATCGTCCTAATCCGAGCGTGACGCATGTACGGCATAGAGTTACGCTCGTACAAGACAAGAACGTTTGAACGTTAGGGTTATCTTCGACATGATTGAGATACCTTATATTTCCCTTTTGCTCTATCCAAGTTATATACCATCGAGTCAAGTGAATATAATTTGTCTAGCAAAATTATCCAAATTCAATGTTACCGTTCGGTAACTCTATAGTCTACTTCTTGTATTCCTCAAATAACCAAGTTTGAATATTCAAGCCTAAGTCTATTTTATCTTCTTATACGTTCTATTCAATGAGTTCGTTTGGAATAATCATCGAACATGTTCCTGTGAGTTCGATCATCCCCGCCGTTAGTGAGATCACCACGCCGATGCTCCCGCAGGATAACCGTTCTCTTTGGAACTGATTTCGAGAGTTATTATTTCAAACTTAATTTCAAGATCATTCTTCTAAACTCCAAGCCAAATCCATTATCGCTTATCTCTTTCATCGAAACACAATATTCATCTTGGCTAACTTCTATTCAAGCGATATTGTATTCAAGTTAAGTCCGTTTGTTTTAATCCGAAATCGCTTGCAAAATTCTCCAAGTTTTTAACAAGTTTTTCTAACCGAGATATCAATTTCTATTTCCATGAATCATAATTTGATATAAACCTTATCATTTGGTTCCAGACATTCTTAATTTTGTTCAATCCAACCATTGCACGAGACCTAGGAATCCGTTTGGACATTTCTAAATGATCCATACACCACTCGGAATTGAGTCATCCAATCAAATCCTCAATCGATTTGTATCTTTCGACATAAAATATTGTTTGAGCTATTTCCCAAAATCCAAGCACGATTCTCAATATTCGCCTAAGCGATAAATTCGAGAATGTTTCTATCGGTTGACATTCTAAGTCTGACTTGTCTTATTCCTGAACGATATCCATCTCGTTTGTAATATAACTTACACCAAAAGGTCTTGGCGCACGATACTCTACACAACTTAGCCGAAAGGCTGTATGCAAAGCTAACCGTTCGAGCAATATTCGATTTTGTACTAAACAGTTGGGCAAACATGTATAGGTATTTCGGGTTTGCACATAACTTGCAATTTCTAGCACGAGTCTATTTCCAAAGGGTCTAGCACAGGTTGGCACAAAGGCCAATCGTAATACAATTTTGTACAAGCAATCACATCATTCATATTCACTTTTCGAAAGTATTTAGACTCATTGTTAGAATATTTTGTTTGGGACATTGAGAGAGAGCATGCACATAACCCACGAACGAGCTTTCAAAACTAAAAAAATTGAAACGAAGTCCAAAGGCGTATAGCCAAGATCTGATACCAATCTGTCACACCCCGATCTCCTGTAGGCTAACTGACCGTCCCCGCTAGGCTAGAATCATCGCGCCATCGCTCCCGTAGGATGATCGCTTGACCCATCTGGACGTGATGCCGTACGAGCGTGAGCCGCGTCCGTACAAGGCCGTGATTTATTGGTTTGCGGTAAGAGGTCTAAGCCACAGAGTCGTACAGATTATCCGAATGCAGCAAAATTATAAATACATAGGCGATTGGTAACAAGTTCACTGAGCCGTCGATAGCGAAAGCATTGAATAACACAAGTTAAAGTAAAAAAACTCTTTATTGATATTAACAAGTGTTACAGGCGACATATAGCCGAGATTACAAATTGCTCAAGCCTCTCTCTCTGAAACAGTAAAAGCGTGCAAAGTGGCTACATTTGTGGAATAATGAATAGGCGATATTCTAATATTATGTCTTGTATATGTGCTTCTGTTCCGGACATAACGCTCCAAGGCTCAAGGGTGAATCTCCCCGCCTAGGGTTGTGCAGTGTAGCAAGTAAAGAAGTTCACTACGAAGCGTGTAATGTTCATATCGTTCTACTTGAGGCATAGCGGGGTCTGGTTGCACAAGACAAAGGTTGCATAGAAGGGTCTGTATATAAGCAATATTTTATTTCCATGTTCTAGCACAAGCAATACAAGCTAGGATTATTCCCTTAGCTTTATGCATTGGATTCTTATTAGCATGCAAGGGGTGATTCGCCTAACGACTAGCATGAAACATCCATATTTTAAGTGTGCTGGCTAAGCAAAGATAAGTTCATCGTAGCCACCCACCTTAGCGATGATTTGTCTCGGTCGTGTGATACTCCGAACGAGCCTTTAAAAGCGTAAGCCGGTACTCTTGAAGAGCCAAGTCTGAAAATCCTCTTGCCTCAAACAAGTATTCTCGCTGAAGTAAAGCCGGTCGGGGTGTTATATTTTTGTCGTTTGAATCGACAGTCCACTTGAGCGGAACGAGTCGTTACAACTAACACTTGGAACACATATATCATTGATCTTTTACTCCCGAGTCACAAAGTCAATCCTATCTTGCAAATATCACTAGCTTCTTCTGTTGGGTTGACCAGTTAGTTTGGATTCACACTAACAATGGATTCCTTAATACCAAGTCAGTCTACAGAAAGATTCATGACAACAAATTTTAAAAGAAGAGCCAGTGTCATGCCCCATCCAAAAAACATAAGAACCAGTACGGGATGATGCCAACTAGCATGCATACGTAGGTTACTCTAATATATAGAACCTACGAATGATGCCTAAGCTATATATGAACTTTAGCTCATAATAGTAACGATGGTCATAATATCAAACTAATATCATCCAATAATATAAAGATAATGATCTAATAAAAAAGTAGCAATGATAAAGTCTAGAAATAACCATCAAGCAAAGTAGATAGCCTGGTGGAGACAAATCCATTGCCAACGACTATGATAAACTGAAATGCATATAAATAATATAGTCTCATCGAATGAAATAAAATAAGTCCGAGTACAATAGTCAATACTGAAATGATAAGCACTAAAATTTAATCAGGAAAACTCAGATGGGTCGACCTCCTAGTCCACAAATAATGTCTCAAGTCCAGCTCCGTACACCTGGGGGTACTTCTGATGATCTCTTGTACCTGGAAGGGAACCAGGTCCTCAGGAGACATAACATGATACAAAAATACGAGCTATATAAATTGTAATAAACTCATAACTTATACAAGGATGATTTTAACCTCATAAACATGAAATTTAGAGGACAACTTTGTATGTATGGGTGAGATTCAGGCTAACTCAACTAGTCCACGTAGCTCATGGCTAGTGGTGTACATATACTGTCAACAGTCATCTTTATCCGTCCGTAATGATCCTAGAGCGTCATAGGGCATCTGCATAACCGATAAAAACCTATAGTTCTATCCGAAGACAATGGTATACCAAGGTGGTTGTCCCATACGCATAGTGGTTATCCTCCCCCATAATACCCTACTGACTAAGTCATATCCATAACATGTCTAGTTTTGTAACTAGTTGAGTCTATAATACCTTGATCATAGTAGTTATATTTTTTATCGGTCACACAACCGTTATGTAATAATAGTTAGTCAAATACACAGTCTGTGCCCCTAAAAAGATGTCTTTATTGTGTAATATGAGTGTCATAGCCAAATGAGATATAAGTATATCCTCCAATCATAAGGTAGTCCCCTAAAACTAAACGTGCGTCATAGGATCAAAACGAGGTCCGTAAGTAGCCCACTTTGCTTCAAAAAATATGCCAGAATTAAAGTTTCCAAATTTAGCAAACTTAATGTCTATCGAGACCAGAACGACGATACGAACTCAACGATATATCCAGAATTAGATTCCGATAAGATGATCATAAAATCGTCTGTCGAGTCGAATCGCAGAGCCCACAAAATGACGTCCTGGTCAACGTTCTCAGAATCGAACCAAACATGCGTCATAGGATTAGCGTAAAGCTGCGAGTCCAATGGCACAAGTTTATTTTATGATATGATGAGTGTGCAAAAAGAAATTAAGAAATTTTTAAAAAGACAGATATGGTAATTTTTAACCGATATATATAGGTCGAATTTGTCGTGCACAAACAACCAATTCAAATTTTGTCGAAGTCCACACATCCATAATTTTGTATGCAGCTTTCGATGTAAACAGTACACGACGGGATAGTCTGGTTTGTTGGGACAGATCCCGTATCGGTGAATTTTAATTTTTAAAAACGTAGTTTTTTTGAGATTTCTACCAGATTTATCTACAATTTTAACATAAAATAAAATAAAGTTATTATTGGGTTTTGAAGAGGGTTAAATTGTCTATATGTTGGTGAAATTGGTTCAGAATTTGGCTAACTGTAGAAGAAGATACGATCTTTCCAATATGGGTGATTAGAATATAAGCACAGTTTACGACTTTTTTTTGTTAACTTTGAGTCAATTTCTACCTTGATTTAAACAGTTAAAAAAATCTAATTAACAGGGTTTATAAAGGTTTATGTTGTGAATATAATGAAGCAATTAGATCGTAAAACAAAGGAGCAAGAAGGAAGTAATTATACCCAAAACTAGGGAGTTCAGTCGAGTGTTGCTGTGCACGAGGGTGTGGGCGTCCGTTCTGGCTGCTCTAGCGACCGTTGCGGTGTAACGGCTTCTGGACGGTTTCCTAAATGTTCACCGGAGGTTGGGTAGATTGTCAGGCTTGAAGTTTGGATTTGTGGAGAAGGTTTCTTTAAAAAAAGTAATTAATAAAAATATGATGGGAAATTGACTAATACTATCTTGGTTTCTTAGCATAGTAAACATGTTGATTTGACTAAATAGGAAGGGAAATTAATAGGAATAAAGAGATTTGATGGAGGATGCGTTGGAAAAATTTTGAATTCAAAATTTTTAAGGAAATAATACTCTACCGAAAGCCAAGGAGGAAGGGTCTGCGGGTTTGGGTTTCCATGTAAGTTGTTTTGTTTGTTCCATTTTTTAAAACTAGTTTATTAAGCCTATCTTATTAATATGGATATATGTATGGATAAGTTCGAAAAAATAGATTGTAAAACATTTAAAATTTATTCCTACACCTACGAATTATATATTTGGAAATTATTATTAATGACTATATAAAATTAAATTTATATGCAAATTAACCAAAAGATAATAATTTATAATTAAAAAAATAGAAAAAATAACAAATAAATTAATTAATAATAAAAAATAATAATAGTAGTTGAAGGATTTACAGCCTGCATAAAGAATCATACTTTTTTTTGAGTAAAAATATCTATGGAAGCTTAACTATATTTGTTAAAGAGTTCTAATATTCACATGTAGAGCTTTAAAAAACTCATTTACTATAGTAAATAATATCCAGAAGCGTCTGCCAATAATGAACTCTACTTGCTCCCTATGTTAGGTAAATATCGAGACTTTAGATCACCTTTTACTTCATTGTCTAGTTTCAGGAGCTGCTTGGAAAGGAATACATTCTATAAGCATATATCTTCAACCCCAATCAACAATCATAAGCTTCTTGAAGAGTGTCCTCCTTAGTGGTGCTCATGACATAGCCTCTGAATGTCTTTATATAATGTGGATGATTTGTAAAGCTAAAAAAGATGCCATCTTCAAGCAAAAGCCAATGTAGTGCCCCGTTCCACGTCGACACTATATACAAGAGATATCGGTTTGCTGACTCAAAAAAATATCTTCCTTAAGAGCTCCTTGTTGAACCAGGAGATGACTGATCTAGGTGAGTGGGCAGAACTTCATTCTCTGATTCTTGCACGCCTTAATAATGAATCTGAGTTTTATAATGCCTGTTGCTAAGAAAATTATTGTTTCCGTTGCATGAATAATATAACTACATGCTTAGCTAGAACTTGAATACTTGTCAATAGAGAACCTTGCCATAATAATAAGAAGAATAAGAGATTACTTAAATATATTTTTATATCGCTTGTGTTTTGATAGAACCACATCGTGCTTGAACTTGTTCAGAGAGGATGGCCAGTCCGCACAAAGATAGAAGAGAAGAGATAGATGGTCTGCTTGTTCATTTCGTCCGCATCATAGAGTTTATCTGATAGTATTTCATGCATTCATATCGGTCGGACAATGGCTATTAGTAAAGAGCTGAACCTTGGTCCCGGGTGCTATAATGTTAGTGAAGAGCAACCATGAGTCACAGCTGCTAATAACATCAGATAAAAGAGTTATTGGTTAGCTAGATTACCGCTACTGATCCTGAGTTTCTCGGAGACCAAAAAGCATATAGATAGTTCATCATGTTTACTTGATAGAAGGATAGTTCCTAGATGGTGCATTATCCCAAGAGTCTTTGGGTATAGCTCACGAGAGACGCTGCGCACACCCTGATAGTAGAATAATCGGCTTGCCTTGTGTGCTTGAATGAATCAAACATGAACTCTATTTTTAAAGATGTTTCCAAAAGAAGTAATATGACTCCATTCTAGTGCTGCATATAACGAATCTAAGTAAAACTAGAAAGATCACTAGTAATGTAATATTTTATCACATGATTAGTTATTGTTAGTTTTAGTGAATGTTGCTTATGTTCATTGATTTTAGACTCACCAGTACTTTCTCCAAAGTGCTGACCCACCAACAATTTGCTTGTTCTCAGGTGCTGGATCGTCCGAGGAAGTGATAGTAGTGCCTCATCCTAAGGACCCAGAAATATGGTTTTGATGCCTTGAGCCGTATCGATTGCTTTGTGCTATTTTGTATAGAGGAACATAATATATGGAATAATGCCATTATATTCAGAGAACCTCGTGCCTTATGATTATCCCATAAACTCAGATAGATTATTGTTTGCAACACTGTCCCTCCGCTGCATACTCGATCTATTCGATGAAAGCCATAACTTTAACGATGTTGCCTTGTGCGGGCGCAATCCCAGGCTCGTACGACATCATATCCTGATGGCAAATGACAATACACCCCACGGGAGCACCAAGGTACGATGATTCGCGTCCGACAGGGGCATTGTCGGGAACTTCGAGATCGGGGCGTGACATAATTGTATCAGAGCAACTCGATCCTATGGCCTTACACCCATTTTGCTGCTGTTCTTGATAACGATTCATTGTGCATTAATATCATTATTGAATAGAGTATTCCAAATAATAAGTCCACAGATTTTCTCAAAGTTGTGGAAAAGTTTTCTAGATTTGATTTGTTGCTTGAGAGTTATGCTTTCGTGCTTGTGGTTTGCTAGATTTTTTGATTGAGGATGGTGAGGGATGAGGACTATCGCTGCCCGGGATATCGAATATTTTTCCTTGAAGTTTTAAGGCAAAACTTTTTCTTGGTAGGTAAGTATGTAGTGCCCTGCTCCGCGTCGGTACTATGTATAAGAGATATCAGTTTGCTGACTCAAAAATGATATCTTTCTTAAGAGCTCCTTTTTGAACCATAAGATGACTGATTTAGGTGTGTGGACAGAACTTCGTTCTCTGATTCTTGCACACCTTAATAATAAATCTGAGTTTTATAATGCCTATTGCTAAGAAGATTATTGTTTCCGTTGCATGAATAATATAACTGCATGCTTAGCTAGAACTTAAAAGCTTGTCAATAGAAAACCTTGATATAATAATAAGAAGAGTAAAAGATTGCTTGAATATATTTTCATATCGCTTATGTTTTGATAGAACCATATCGTGCTTGAACTTGTTCAGAGAGGGCGGCCAGTCCGCACAGAGATAGAAGAGAAAAGATAGATGGTCTGCTTGTTTATTTTGTCTATATCATAGAGTTTATCTGATAATATTTCATACAATCGCATCTGTCGGATAATGGATATTAGTGAAGAGCTGAACCTTGGTCCCCGCTGCTATAATGTTAGTGAAGAGCAACCATAAGTCACAGCTGCTAATAGCATCAGATAAAATCGTCATTGGTTAGCTGGATTACCACTACTGATCCTGAGTTTCTAGGGGACCAAAAAACATATAGATAGTTCACCATATTTTCTTGATAGAAGGATAGTTCCTTGATGGTGCATTATCCCTAGAGTCTTTGGGTATAGCTCATGTGACACGCTGCGCACACCCTGATAGTAGAATAATCGGCTTACCTTGTGTGCTTGAATGAATCAAACATGAAATTTATTTTCCAAGATGTTTCCAAAAGAAGTAATATGACTCCGTTCCTGTGCTGCATGTAACGAACCTAGGTAAAACTAGAAAGATTACTACTAATATAATATTTTATCACATGATTACTTAGTGTTGGTTTTAGTGAATGTTGCTTCTGTTCGTTGATTTTAGACTCACCAATACTTTCTCCAAAGTGCTGACCCACCAACAGTTTGTTTGTTCTCAGGTGCTGGATCGTCCGAGAAAGCGATAGCCGTGTCTCATCCTCAGGACCCAAAAATCTGATTTCGATGCCTTGAGCCGTATCGATTGCTTTGTGCTGCTTTATTATAGAGGGACATAATATATGGAATGATGCCATTGTATTCAGAGAACCTCATGCTTTGTGATTGTCCCGTATACTCAGATGGTTTATTGTTTGCATCACTGTCCCTCTGCTGCATACTCGATCGATTCGATGATAGCCACAACTTTTACGTTGTTGCCTTGTGCGGGCATAATCCCAAGCTCGTATAATATCATATCCCGATGGTAAACGATAATATGCCCCGTGGGAGCACCGAGGTGCAGTGATTCGCGCCCGGTGGGAGAGTTATCGGGACCTTCAGGGTCGCGACATGACAGCCAATCTGTACGGAGAAGATTTTTGAAGCAGCTTAGATTGCGGAATAAATATGAAGTTTTTACCACAAGTCAACAAATATCCAAAGATCCAATACCAAGACTGCAAATGAGTGAAGTATGGATACCTCTGCCACATAATGTATGGAAAATTATATTCGATAAAGCTTTTTTCGAATATAAAATGGTTGATGCAGTGATCCTCGGAGACTGTGTAGGAAAATTCCAAGTTGCTTTGTCTAGATACAAGGAGGGAGTGTCTCCATTGGAGGCGGAAGAGCTGGGTATCCAACTATATCTAGAAATTTTGCTGGAAAAGAGTATCACTCATATAATTATTGAAGTGGACTACAAAAGTCTTACAGATACAATCCTAAATAAGATTATAGATATCATGTGGTGTGCTCACCATGCTATCGAAGAAGGAAGAACTGCGATCAAACAAAGAGAGGGTGTTACTTCGATCAAACAAAGAGAGGGTTTTATATTCACCTATATCCCAAGGAGTGCTAACATGGTAACACAGTCATTAGCTTCACAATCTTTGTTATCTACCCAATCTAATTTAATTTTGTTCTATAAAGAGTTACCATATTGTATACTGGTGTATATCTTTCGAGATGTCCAACATTTGTTTACCAATTTCATGAATGAAAGTATTCGATAAAAAAAAAGAATAATGGTAATGGAAAAACACAAGAAACAAAGTCTTAAGAGAAAAAAGTTATAAACAAGTACTTGTCAGCTTGGTCCAAGCATGAACGATATAATGTATCACTTGTCTCCAAGAGACTCCTCGATATATCTTGACATTTCCTCATTTCTTCAATGTAGTGCTCCGCTCTTAATATCCAAATTGTAAGATGTACTTTGTCAAAATCAAAATATTAATTTGCAACGTTCCGCTCAAATTACAACTTATGGAATATTGTTATTTCGAGGGTTCTAAGACTTCACTAAACAAGTTAGTAGACGTAACGTCAAATTACAATTGGAGAAAACTACAATTATCAAAGAGGTTCAAGATGAAAAAACCTTAAAAGGTGACATTATGGAGACCCCACAATATATAATTTTAGACACAGACCCGGTCATTGAGTAAACCAATTAAGCAAGCAAGGACAAAAAATAAGAAGACTTCACTTATGATGTGGAAGCTAAACCAGTCTTATGACATAGTGATAAAGACAATGGATATTGTCTCTAAAGCAATTAATAATAAAATAGACTCTATAATGTCAAATAACACTTTGGTGTTGATCAATCATTCGGAAGAAGTGAGATATATTAGATGAAAATGGATCTTCAAGAAAAAAAATAAGAGTTGATGGTATTGCCAATATATAAGTTCATGGCCCTCAAAAGCAGGATATCAATTATTTTGATAATTCTGCACAAATTGCTTGAATGACAATAATCAGGATAATAATTGCACTTGCTGCAATACACAAGATAGTCATTAATCAAATAGATGTAACATTCCTAAATGGGATTTGACAATCTACATAAAGAAATTGGAAGGATTTGTTGGCAAAGGACTTGAAGATAAAGTGTGCAAGATAGTAAAAATCTCTATACATCTTTAAACAAGCGCCCAAAATTTGGCAGGAGTTTGATAAAGTCATTAGGTCAAATGGGTCTATGGTCAAGGACATTTACACGAGTTTACACAAAGTTTATTGATGTAAAAGGAGTCATCATATATCTACCCATAGAATATATGGTTATCCTCGTCATGGACTTGGATAAAATCATAGGGAAGAAGAAGTTTTTCTCATCCAAATTCAAGATAAAAGACTTAGGAGATGCTTATGTGATCATTCAGATCAAAATTATCCGAATAAAAATAGGGCTTGCTTTGTCATATGTCCACTTTATCGAGAAGATGCTTAAATATTATCGATATCAAGATGTTTTTGGGATTGATACTTTATACAAGTATGATAAGATATTTCAAACTCTGGGAAGACTATCAGGCAACTCAAGTGTCACGTCTCAATTCTAAAAAACCAAAAGTATCTATGGACATGATGTCGAACAAGCCTAGATTGTACTTGTACAAGGCAAAAAGATAGACAAGGCATGGTATATATCAGAAATAACGACATTGAACCAAAATTAAATAAATAAATTGAAGTCATAATGAATATAATAAAAAACTTCTCTTTATTGATAATGATAATTGAGTACATGGCTTATAAAAGATTTACAAAGCTCTCAAATACAACTGATACTTGGTCCATTTGGCTTACATTGATATTTGTCATCTTAGCTTACACTCTTTCTGATACACTGAATTATATTGTTCCATATATTATTCCCTTTAAACAGAAGTCGCCTCCAATGAAAGAAGAGCTTATGTTCACCCAAATAATGCTTTGATGCCTCGAAACTGTTCCAGCCACTCCCCAATGCTGAGTACCTGGGGATGCCCACAAATATGGGTCAGTATATATCACCTACTGGTGAGCAAAAACTAGCCCACTCGCCTAAATCAATACTAAGTATTCATGTAAAAAGTATGTATATTAACGTAGTGATCTTTCTATTAGGAACTAGGTTCATTTTAATGATCATAGTATCCAGCAACATAATAAAACATACTTTGGAAAAAGCAGTAGCAGTATACAATGAATATATATAAAATATGTATATATCGCTGAACAATGATTCTTACCAATATCCCATTCATTGTATCCCTAAAAAATAAGGATTAGCCACATCATAATTAATATAAATCATTCTTACCGAGATAATGTTAATCCCGCATAAATATTCTCGTTAGTATACAGCCTAACTACATGAGGGTCATTGGTGATATGCTTTTGCACCACGAGGGATATTCCATATAGGATTTCGAAGGGCGTACGAAGCATCATTCATGAGATTGCGATCTCCAATGAATGTCTCGTTTATACCCAGTGCTACCAAAGTACTATGTTTCCTCCTAGGCCGAACGATTTCGGTGCCCCGGTGTATCTCGTTCGAGAAAACTTACCAAACCTTGTGTACAAGTTGACCAAGACCATACAACGACTATACAAATAAAATTGAAGCATAAATTGTATGGTAAAAAATATAAGTAAAGCCTCGCATTATTGATCTTCTTATTTTGCTCATTCTCATATTGATTAGTGACCCATAGGTCCCAACTTACAAACATTCTCGTGTCCTGGTGGTACCAAACCATAATTATACCCTCATATGAAGCATTTTCTTCATAGTTACTACGGACTAATACACTTATACCTATACAGATATTCAATGTTCCATTCACCTATACGAATATTGCTTCCATGCCACGATCCCACATTCGCCTACGATCCCTCAAGAATGATCCGACGTGATGCACAATATTCTAACTTGGCATAATCATACATTCGAAACACGTCACATAAGATATCCCATCCGGCCAAGTTAAGTAATATAACATCATCACAACAAGCATCTCAATTTCTCGCACCACTTGTATTCCATCGGTCCGATCCATCTATAATTCTAGCGTAATGCTTTTCCGTGGATTGGGATATTACATAATGTACCACTCATAAAAAATTTTGTCCTCAAAACTTAAAGAAATAACTCAATTCACCATATTACTTAATTCATCCCAAAAAAATGTTCTATGCCAGCTATAGCTCTATACCCCGTTTCCATCTTTTGTTAATATTGCTCATTCATGAATCTCGTATACTTATGCATTCCGACCATATCTTTTCTTCCCAATTAATTTGTTCAAGTTCTTCCATTCATTAATACTCTCTTGCAACTTTATTTGGATTTTGTTCACCACTTTGTCTGGATCATACATATATTTCAGGCATCTCCGAAATATAATGCACTCAACCAATGCTAATGGTTGGAGAAACCAAATAACTACAGAGGTAATTTCTTTCCTCATTATTAATTATTTAATACCTTCCGTCAAGTTGTTCTTTAACATCAATTTTGAAATCTATAATTTCTTACGACACTTATGCAGTCAATCTTGTCAATATCTTTCCAATATGTTGCAATCATGTTTTGGTCTAAGCAGTTCTTAATATTTGCTAACGTCATCTCGGTCCATCATATGCATAATTTATTTATCACGTTCATAGTATTCTTTCGTATAACCATTTGCCACAATTGCTATATTCTAATTCTACGAATATAAAATTCTTTAGGGATTGTCTAGGTTAGGCCATTAATCCAAGCACGATACTTTAATTATTTTGAACAAACCGACCATAACAAATTTTTTATTAAGTTTGAAATATAATATTTCTTCTTTCAATGTCAATTTTATCATTCCTACCTCTTATGAAATAATTGTACCTGTCATCACATTATTTTGATCTATCCAACTTTGATTAATTATATTAAGAATATCATCCGTCGTTTCTTTATTATGACCCAAGTATATTTATATTCGTTCTGACAATTTCCTCAATATTGTAATTTCTTTCAATCAAAATTTTAGCAATCTTTTTTCCAACATTAGTAGCATCAAAGTTCTCATAAATCCAGAGTTCTCTTTGGTCATATCGCTGTCCAAGCCATAAAATTTTATTATAGTTTAACGATCATAATATGTTCCGTATAATAGTTTTATTAGCTATATCACATATCAAGTTTCTCTTTCCAACGTATAAAAATTTTATCAAAATTCTCAAGCAATATTTCTATCTTTTATTATGATTTATTTCTCATTCCAACTTGATTCCAAAAGAAATTATTCCAAGATAATCCATCCAACCGAACCCACTATTGATTTCTATTCTAATCGAAGCAATCAAATCCAACTCTAATAACCGTCAATTCCAAAACTTATCTATCCAACAGTTAAACTATTCTGACACGAGCTGTTATCCTGAAATACTCATACCCAAATCTCGTAACAAACTATCAAAATATTGACTGAACATAGGCAGCCTCATAATATACACAATTCGAGTTTCATATGATGTTATATTCCCATGCAATATTAATAGGGTCATCCTATGGGACTCCGACAACCAACATAACTTTTTGGTCAAGTCTCTAAGGCTAGCTATAACGACAACTAAACCTAGTGTTCATAGGCAACTCATCTCATGCTAGACAGGTAATAGGGACCATACTCATCTCTATTCTTAGGGCCAACTGAAGTCTGACAAGTCTAAGGGACTTCTACCTTATCTTATTACCAACTCGAACCACAAATGCACTATCATTGACCTACCCACAAAAAGGGAGATCCAACAGTCTGGGTCCGATCTATCTACCCACGGTTAATCTCTTAAGGGTCTACCTCAATTAAAAGTTTATTCTAGACTTATCCCAACCGACAAGGTCAATATAGAACTATATTTTCAAATCTCATAACCATCAAGTAAATTCACCAGTATTCAAAATCCGAATTGATCCAACATATTATTTTCTATCTGATTTCATAGTCATCCTCTAGTTGTACCAACATAGTATTCTTGAATTCTTGTGCATCTGATTTATCTATGGAAAAGATAACTAACCCAAAATCAAATTTCGATCGATCACCTTTACTAGTATATTATTCATGATCCTTGCTCTTAATTCTTTCCATTCATATTATGTATTCGTGTGTACAATATTATCCAAATAATTTATAATCGATAATATCACCCAATAAATATATTAAAAATATATTTTTTCTGATTCCTTCCGTCGAACATACTTTTGCTAACTTTATTTTGATAGGGTCAACTTTTATTTGCTTTAACCATCAAATTAATTGCATCACCTCATCAATGTCTTACATAATTTTATCTCGCTTAGCCATATTTGATAATTATTCACGTCCTCGATATATTGGTCAACCCACCAAGCTAGGGATCACCACATATTAATAATTTGATAAATTATATCCGCCAATCAATTGTTATCCAAGAAACTAAAGGTTTCTGCCAACCAACTATTATTGATGCGACAACTTTCCATCGATAGTATTATCCCAACATGCTAGACCTCAAGCTTTATTTATATTCCATCCATCGAAGCCTCTTGGCAAATTTTTATATATTGCTAGATAATAAGGATCATCAATTAGTTACTGGCAATCCCACAAGTTCATATGCTGATTAATTATTATCCGCCAATCACTAGGTTCAAATATTCCCACTTAACGGCTGCTACCCTTTGTAAGTTAGGCATGTAGTAAAAGCCACACACCTAAGGTCAAAGAAAATAGTTTTCCACATACTCGGTCCATCTTTAATTGATTTCCAAGAACTTCCAAACTCAGGTAACCAAACATAATATCTCACTTGTGATTCTCAATTATTTCTAATCAATCTCACTCGATGCTTAAAATTTAAAACTTTTTCCCAGCCTATTTAAGCTACATCTAACCATATAATCCCACTCGTTGTTTCCTAGTTAAGGCATCCATCTCATACCTTCTCACTTCCTTGATACCCCATGTAACATTAATCTATCGAGGGTATAATATTGACAACTCAAATTTAACTATCAAGGGTCAGATATTGATCCCCAATCTGAAATACCCAAGGGATAATCGTACCGCATACAATAAGGCATCATTCCCCACTAAGTCTCGTTACTACCCCATTCTTACTGGTAGGCTTAATACTATCACTTATAGAAGGGTCACTGCATATTCATCACTAAGAGGGTAAAGGCATATACTACTCAAAATAAAGTAATTTTTTGACTATCACACCGTTCTTATACTGATCCAATATCCATCTCGTACTACCTTCACATGGTAGTAGTGCATGCTATAACATAATTCTCATACTCAGATATAAAATACCATTCCGCCACCACATATGAATCAATACAACTTTACCGTTGATTTTCTCTATTAAAACTACTCATGCACAAATCTTATTTATTACAGTACATATGTTGATTTATTTCATTTCCACATACAAAGTATTAATCACAAGTTAGTTATCTATGGCATCGAATCATTGTTGGATTCTTGGTGTCATTTACAAATCAAGAATCACAATAACTAGGGCATCATAATATTTAGGCTCATTGTATGGAACATTCAGTGAGTGTAACCAAGCGGTCAAATATTTTTGATTGTTGAAACACTTTCGAACAATAGAGAAAGCAATACAGAACGATCACATATGCAAATTCGATAATCGTAGAAGCGACTTTGAATACTCACAAAAGGAAACTTTGATTACGCATTGAGGTGACTATGACTAATCGCGGAAGAGACTTTGAATATTCACTAGCACAACTTTGAGTATCCGCAGAGGAATCATTGAGTAATCGTGGAAGCGACTTATGATTTAGAATTTGTCGAGTCCAAGGACGCATAAACTGTGCTTTGATACCAATTTGTCACGTCCCAATTCTGAAGAACCGAAAGTATCCACGGACGTTATGTCGTACAAGCCTAGATTAAATTTGTACAAGGCAAGAAGATAGACAAGGCATGGTATATCTCAAAAACAATGACATCGCACTAAAATTAAGAAAAAATTGAAGTCACAATGAATATAATAAAAAATTTCTCTTTATTGATAATGATAATTGAGTACATGGTTTATAAAATATTTACAAAGCTCTCAAATACAACTGATACTTGGTCCATTTAGCTTACATTAATATTTGTCATCTTGGCTTACACTCTCACTGATATACTGAATTATATTATTCCATACATTATTCCCTTTATAATAGAAGATGCATCCAATGGAAGAAGAGCTTATGCGTGCCCCAACAATGCTTCGATACCTCAAAATTATTTCAGCTACTCCCCAATGCTGAGTACCTAGGGATGCCCTAAAATTTGGGTCAGTACACATCGCATACTAGTGAGCATAAACTACCCCACTCGCCTAAACTGACACTAAGTATTCATGTAAAAATCATGCATATTAACTTAGTGATCTTTCTATTGGGAACTAGGTTCATTTCAATGATTAGAGTATTAAGCAGCATAATAAAACAAACTTTGAAAGCAGTAGTATACATTGAATATATATAAAACATGTACATATCGCTGAACATCGATTCTTACCAACATCATACTCATCGTATCACTACAAAATAAGAATTAGCCACAACATAATTAATAAGAATCATTCATACTGAGATAATGTTAATCTTACATAAATATTCTCGTTAGTATGAAGCCTAACTACATGAGGGTCATTGGTGATATGCTTTCGCACCATGAGGGACGTGTCATATAAGACTTTGAAGGACGTATGAAGCGCCATTCATGAGGTTGTGATCCCCAATGAATGTCTCGTTTATACCCAGTGCTACCAAAATACTATATTTTTTCCTAGGCCGAACGATCCCGGTGTCCCAGTGCATCTCGTTCTAGGAAACTTACCAAACCTTGTACACAAGTTATCCCTGACCATGCGACGACTATGCAAAAAAAATCGAAGCAGAAATTGCATGATAAAGAAATATAAGTAAAGCCTCGCATTGTTGATCCTTCTTATTTTGTTCATTATCATATCGGTTGGTGATCCGTAGGTCCCAACTTTCAGACCTTCTTGTAGCCCGGTGGTACCAAACCAAAATTATACTCGCATATGGAGCATTTCCTTTATAGTTAATGTGCACTGATGCACTTGCACCTGTACAGATATTCAATGTTCCATTCTCAGTATTTCCAGCATGTAAAGTAGCTTGCATAATATTACTTCTTTCTCATGACAGACTTACTTCATAGCATTCTAGTATCAATAGTATTAGCAGTTCGTTATTCATGTGTTTCATTAATTTAGCAGCATTGAACATATGGCATCATTATCATTGTATAGACTACAGCAATATATAGTTATTACATACAGTAGAGCAACACTAGCATTCATTTTATTAGGGCATGAAGGAGTAGAGGAGAAGGGACAAATCCACGCACTTATATAAATATTGCTTCCATGTCACGATCCCACATTCGCCTACGATACCTCAAGAATGATCCGATGCGATGCATAATCTTATAACTTGGCATAATCATACATTCGAACTATATCGCGTAAGATATCCCATCCGATCAAGTTAAGAAATACGATATCATTACACCAAGCATCTCAATTTTCTGTAACACTTGTAATCTATTGGTCTGATCCATTTATAATTCCAGTGTAATACCTTTCAGCGGAGTGGGAGCATTACATCAAGTACCATTGAAATCTTAATGTACGCAAGGAATTGCACTCGTCTTAACATAATATTCTCCATGGGATTGATATAACGATCGATTCACGATAATTTATGCAATAGACTACTGGAAAGTTGTGAAGATAGACATATGATATTTAAATAATATCAATAATATTACTCTCTTTTATGTTGGTTCTTTTACTTAAAATTAAAAATATTTATGGAATATAGAAATAAAAACTAAGAATAGTTCTTTTTATTAAGGAGTGTAGGCAAAGCAGAGAAGGATCAAACCCACCCACTATTTTGATGAATCGACTTCGTCCTACTTATAAAAAAACTTTGAATGCATATTTTTTTTGTAAGAATCCAATTCAACTAGGCCCTTGAGCCAACAAGCCAGCATAATACACCACATGGAGCAGGAAATTAAAATAAGTTTGATGTATCCCTAGATAAGGATAAAACCCTTGGATACTGAACTACCTCATATTCATGTTTGGCATGCTTCCCCATATATGATTTGTAGTTAGAGCAATCATAATGTGCGATAGTTCAAGGTTTTTGAGTTGGACAAGTACATTTATATCACGGAGTAGGCGTGCTAGCTTCTCAATCGGCGAAGCCTTACACTAAAAGATCTTGGGTATTTTTTGTATAATTATCATTGAACATACGAAAGTTTGAGTTCTCCTTAAGTTTTTACCGAAAATGATCCAAATTGCAGGCCCTAATTTCTTTCCATGCATGCAAACGTTGTCCTTAATTTGCATAATACTTAATCTATTACTTTAGATGTACCCTAATTCGAGTAGAGTTATTTTATTACTATTTACTTTTGACAAGCTATTATGTATATGCTACGTACCCAGAGGACTTGATTTCCTTTCTAGTTAGTCGAGTTAATTATGCTAATCCTATCCATGAGGAACCTTATCAGTTCTTTTCTTGGATTCATGTATTAGATACTCGTATCATTTATCTTGCGTCATTTTTATTTTATTTATGTTATTTAACCTATGCTGTATAGTCTAGTATTTTTAGGCATGTATCATTATATCAGCTTATTCGAATATGTCTCAATATAAAATGGTCATCCTTTATACTCGTAATCCTAAGGATTAAGATATAATATTGATTTTTCATAGTTGTTGAAATTTAGATTGTTGACTGTAGACAACGTATATGCATCGAGTAGGGCTGGAGCCCACCTGAAGCCTATCTGGACATTCTTATGTGTCAATGTCACCTATATTTTGGGACTGGAACGTGACATATTTTTGGATGGCCAATACAAGTCAGAGCATATCGACTCGGTTACATTATTGTACATAGCGAGCCTGTGTTAGGATTATGTATGACTAGGATCTAAATCCAAAACAGTTTCCAATCCTCTTGTGAATTCTCTTATCATCCTTGGACTTTGACTTTGTACTTGAAACATCCCTTTCTTGACCTTAATTTTTATTATTTCTCATCTCTCTTTTATTTAAAGTGACGAATACTCATGCTTGGTGATTCACCCCAGAGGAAGATCATACTCAAATATTGGAGTTCGTCCTTGTCAGAAAATTTTGGAGAAGATGTTTATCCAAAGAGAGGAATTTTGAACAGACAATTAGGGGTTATGCAACATTTAAATATAAAGGTTTCACATGAAGATCTAAGGAAGATATGTATTTTTCATAGATATCGGACTAGAGTAAAAAAATAATTACAACTTTAACATGAAGACTGACTATAACATAAAGAAATTAGAATTAGTTGATTTGACCTCCTGCTCTTTTATATCTTCTAGATATAAGATAAATTAGGAGTATTATAAGGTTGCTTAGCTTAGTTGGGTATTGATTAGGATAAAGGCTTATCAAATACATGGATAGATCATCAGGGTAGTTACAGATGCTAAATCCGTATAAGAAATTAATATTATGAATCTTGAAAATGAAAATATCATCTTAGGTAAGTAGTTAGTAACCTTACACTTATGATAGGGGACTAAAATCAAAATAGTGTAAAATCTTAGTCGAAAAAAACTTTATTGGAGTTATATATATCAAGTAAACTTATGATGATGTTATATAAGTAACCTTATATATATCGAGAAAAACATTATTGGAGAAAACTTTATTGGAGTTATATAAAATCAAAATTTAGTTAAGAAAATACTAAAAAGAAAATCGAATAAAATAAATAGGTAAAACCAAATTGTTCCGAAAATATTATACAATATAATGATATATACTAATATTATTTGGTTAAAAAAATAATGATAATAAGATAGTTAGATAATTCAATTATCTAAAGGATTGATATATATATATATAAAATTATTTATATATTAAAAATCAAATAATAAAAAGAAAAGAAAAGAAAAGAAAAGAAAGAATAATGATATTATATACTTATAACTAACAAATCTTGCCAGAATCCATTTAACCTAAGCAACACTATCTAATAACCATGCTAATCCCTCTCTGACTCATACTATATATATATATATATATATATATATATATATATATATATATATATATATATATATATATATATATATATATATATATATATATATCTTCTTCCCAAGCCAACCCACGTCCGACTTTTGATCCCTCGTGATGGAGAAATTATTAGGTATTCCGGGGATCACTAGCTGGCTGTGGTGATGGTGAGCCCGGTCCAATAAATCTTTGACACTTGGCTAGTGATTTGTTTTATAGCAAATTAACTCCACATCAGATTAAGATATGAAAAAAAAACAAAAAAGTTAACAGAGAACTCTCATGCACTGCTAAATAATATCACCTAATCTCTCTTCTTTTCTCAAAAACAATAATCAAAGAAAAATGGAGCCACGACATCCTAACTTTCTGCATTGTCGCTTCAAGCCCTTGCTCGGTCTTGTTCGAAAAAGTTAATAAGATAACTACGTGTATATAAATCTTTCTCCTCCTTCTAACTCGTCAAATTATTCAGTGGTGAGGCCGATCTCGATATATATCTTCTCCTTCGATCTTTGCTTATGACAAACTTTTCTTTTCCTTAAACATTTTTTTGCTTTGATATATATTTTCCAAGCAGATGGAGCAATATACTGGTATTGAATTTTGCTGGAATGAAGACATTAGAGCAAGCAAGAAGTAAGATAAATGTTACTAAGAAAATACCACTTCCAAATTAAGTTACAAAAATAAAAGAACAGAACCATACTTCTGCTCTCCTTCATCATCGATGAAAAGTAAGCTACAACTCTACTTCATCAAATGGAATGGAACAACTTGATATGGAATGCAGGTTCATAAAAGACTAGCAAACAAATAACCAACCAAACCAAACACAATAATATGAATTACGCAATATCTCGTCTTCTGAAAAAGGCAACCAATCTATTTGATATAACTAGTCAATTTAAGCTAAATTTTCATATAAGAAATGACAATAATCTTCTTCCTTGAATCTGTGCATGAAATCTTTTCCCTTGAACTATCTCCAAATCTATCCATTTCTATCATTTGACACCAAAAACTGCATAAAATTTTTATAAAATAAAATTTTAAATTTATATAAAGTTAAATAAATAATAAGCATACCACATTCTTTATGAGAAGTACCTTGCAACAAAATAAATAATTATAAACTATTCTTTTTGACCTTCATGTGCTCATCACTGTCACTGCCATATTTTCTAGCAAAGGATATTTTGGTCATTTTATAATTAATTAAATAATATGCAAGTTGAATATTTATTTATTGTATTATTTATTGTATTGTTAGATGTTAGATTTTATTTTTAGACTTGTGTTAGTAGACCTAACTAGTTTAGATTAGATCCATGGACTAATATTTAATTTTACTTAGAATTGAGCCTAATAAGAAGGTCAATTATTAGGAGGATGATTAATTAGTTAAACCAATAGACTAGAACCTTCCCTCCTTAATTAATTTTTTTATGACAAGCACCAAGGGGTATTATGGACATTTTATAGTAGTTTGGGGAAGGGGGCAAGTGGCCGGCCTAGTTTAGATGGAGGAAAAATTCTCTTTCTTTATTTTTTATTTCAAATTTAGATTTAGAATTTTCTCTTCCAAATTTTTTTATTCCCACATCAAATTCTATCCAAAATTCTTTCTAATTCCTTCCCTAATCATCATTGGGGACTATTAGAGTAAGATTCTACAGGGAGAAAGTAAGGATCTACAAAGAGGAGCAAGGATCTACAAGTTAAAGGCTCTTTGCACTCAATTTGGAGATTTTATTGAGAATCCATCATCCAATTGGTATAATTCAGTTTTTTTCCTCTAATTAGACTCTAAATATGTATTTTAATCATTAGGAACTACCCAATATACTAAGACTACCCATAGAAATTGGAATTAAGTTTATGGGAGGCCTATGGAGAAAGTTATGTGGTATTTTATGTTAATTTTGGGAGAATTCTGAGATTGACACATCTTATGTTTGTCAATAGGTCAATTAGACCAAATTGACATCTGTTTGGTTGTACATGGCAAGTTATGTGTCCACAATTAGATATATGTAGGTTGTATCCCGATAATTTGAAGATACGGATTAATTTGGGAGTTTTCTTCTGACACGGGGGTTTATGCATGTCATATTTGGACACAGACACGTAGATGAGTAGCTAGCTCTTTATATTGTTCATAATTATGATTTTAGACTTGCTCGTGTCCGTTGGGATATGTTTGGTTGTGTGGTGGAGCCGTATCGCAAGCGTATCATAGATCTAGTGTGATACGGGCGCGGTGCACTTCACGTGTTTGTTTCTTTACAATTCAATACAAATTACCTTAGTTATAGATATCCTAATATTATAATTATAATTATTATGTGAGCTATATATATATATATATATATATATATATATATATATATATATATATATATATATATATATATATATATGTGTGCGTGTGTGTGTGTGTGTGTGTGTGTGTGTGAGCTAGAGGGAAGAAGAAAACAATAAAAAAAGTAAAGAAAACAAAGAAAAACAGTGAGAATAAGCGGTAATAAGCAGGCCATAAGCTCTGAAAAATAGCAGTATAAGCAGCAGCAGCAGAAGCTAAGAAGCAGAAGTAGCAGTAAGCAGCGGCAGCAGAAGTAGAAGCTGTAAGCAGCGACAACAAAAGCAGAACTTGTAAGCAGCAGCAACAGAAAGAGCAAAAAGCAGCAACGACGACAGTGATACGCTGCAGCGGCAGCAACGGTAAGTAGCAGCAATTGCAATAAGCTTATTTTGATAAGCTAGTAAGTTAGTATATATATATATATATATATATATATATATATATATATATATATATATATATATATATATATATACACACACACACACACACACACACACAAACTTATTAACAATATGTACATAGCTTATATATATATATATATATATATATATAAATATATATATATATATATATATATATGTATATATATATATATAAATATATATATATATATATATATATGTATATATATATATATATATGTATATATATATATATATATATGTATATATATATATATATATATATATATATATATATATATATATATATATATATAGTCATGTTGTGCCGAGATGGCGATATTGTATTATAAATAGGGTCTCATTCCTCTTATGTAATATATACTTGTTTTTCCAGTTCAACTATTATACTCTCTTTAAGTTTGTGTACTACTTAATATTAGTGAATAAAACTTTCAGAGTTCCTCTCAGTGTTCATCTCATTTCATCCGCTTTCAAAATTCATTTGGTATCAGAGCCAATGATCGGCTAAGGTAATTCTACTTCCTCAAGATTATGATTTAGTAATTTTCATGTAACTTTCTATATTCTCATGATTCTTTTTTACTAGTAGTAATTAATGACTTAATTGTTGTCTAAATGGACTTAGGGTAGTCTTTCATTTTCTTTCTGGGAGATGTCTTTGTCTAGTTGTATTGGCCTAGGTCTTAGGACTCAAGTTGCGTAGTCATGTTGTGCCGAGATGGCCGTGTTTGTCGTAAATCATTGACATCCATATGCTAGAATTTTACTATCAAACCAGAGAAAATGTTTTGTTCCTTCTTATTTAGTCAGTCAGTTCAAATAATTGTTTCTATGTTAATTACTTTTAATATCTTTGATATCTTGATTATATTAAGTTACTGATGTACTATGGTCATAGTTTTTGAGTGAAGTAGAACTCTCAAAATTCTGATGAATTCCTTAATTGGTTCCAATAAGAAAGCTCTTAATAAGAGCAAAGCTATTAAGAATGCTCAAAATATTGAGTTTTCCTCTGAATTAGAGGCATTGAACAAATGGACTATTCCTAAAGTTCAACCAAAAAAGATATACCAGATTGGTACCTTTGACTTTAGATCTTCTATTGCAATTAAAATAATGTAAAGAACTGTTCAAATTAGTGATACTGAACATTCACAAAAATTACTTAGTGAAGATGACATAGGTCACTATCGTGAGAAATATAATTATGTTCATATTAGACTAATTCAGTTTCTTTTAAACCCCTTACTTTACAAGGTTTAAATGTATCTATTATGATATCTCTCAGAGAAGATGTGTAGACTGGAGTCAATCCCTTATGGGAGTTATGCAAACTATCATTTGCTATTGACTAGTCTATTTCAATGTTTATCCTAATTTGGCTTTATCTTTAACTGATAGAAATCTTTTTGAATCAGTTAATTTATATCTCAAAATTAATGTTATAATTTTTTACCAGGTTCTGAGACTATAGCAATAATCTATAGAATTCATTGCAAGGTAATGACCTCTTGTGCTCCTAAAGCAAAGCATATCACTAAGCCTGGAAAAACTACTTTGATTGAAACTAATTTGTTAACATCAAAGATAGCTAATAATAGGATAATTAAGTGGGATAAAATAAACTTCCCTAATGAATGATCTTGAATTTAGCTGTACCTCCAAGAGCAATCATGGATACAAAAATAGATCAGATTATTCAAACTCACGATGGTGAGTTGGACGTAAGATTTACTCCCCAAGATAAAACTATTCGATATCTAGTTCTAGAAGATCATCTTCCTTTATAGGAAGACCCTCTATACTATCCTCTTATATTGCTTCTTCTTCTTCTACCAAAGGCAAAAAAGAAAATGAGGTTGAAAAAATAACTTTCAACAAAGATGCAATTGCACATCCGAAATATTATACAGATGACTCAAATCTTTCTGAGTCAGATTTTAAGGGTGACTTTGTTCTTGTCATTTACGTGGATTTATCTAAAAATCTAGATATCAGAAACATACTAGATCCGATATATTATGATGATAGTGAATTTAGAAAATGGTACAAAAAAATCTATTCTAAAGATGAAATAAAGAAACACAACGATGATTACTATAATCATCTTAGTACCACAGGGACGATTGAACCATTTAGAAATTGGTTTATAGAGTTTTTTGTTTCTTCTGAATTAACACAAATCAATGTGTTAGAAGAAAAAATTTGGATCCTTAATACCGGATCTATTGGTACCAAGATTAAATCTGCGTATCCTCCGAATTAATCAATAAGATCCACAATCAAAAATATGGTTGAACAAATTAAAGCCACTTCTTTTCTCAAAGTAGTTGAGAGTAAAGAAAAAATAATACTAGAATTCCAAAAGTTAGTAAAGAAAAATAACTTTACTAATATATTTATCCAAATTATGGCTAAATAACTGACTCAAATTGAATCAGTTTTGGAAACTTTATTACATAAGATTAGTTTAATAAAGAATTTAGATCTTTCTGATATACCGTCGCTAAAAGAAACGACAAATATATCCCTAAAACCTTCTTCTAATATTGAAGGATATAAAGTTAGAGCTCCTGAAGTCACTAAGGAAGATATTACTGAGATGATTGCTCAGTTTAGGAAGACTAATTTGCATACTATTAATGCTGAAGAGCAGCAACTTAAAGATCTTATAGCTTATGCTAGAAAGATATTTAGTGAAGAACATAAATTACAGGTTCTTGAAAAACAAACATATAACCTTCACACTACCTCTGAAATAGTAGAAAAAGATATTCAGTCAGAATCCTCATATCATCATACTGAAGATGGAGAAGAAGATATCAATCTAATATCGATTAAAAAGATAGAAAGATCTTTTAGGAATCATGATGATGGTCATGAAAAGATCAAAGATACCAACTATGGTAATAACCAGAGTATGATACAGCCCGTCAAGTATAATAAACCAAACTTGACAAAATACTACTATAAAAGACCGACTTCTGTCGGTGTATTATTTGAAGAAAATGATTCAATAATTCAAAATCATTATTGTCGTGGAGATATCTATGAATGGAACGTAGATAGTGCTTCTGATAAGCAAATTCATGACCAATTATATCGTATGATGATGTATTCTAATATAGCTAAAGTTAATGGCAATTCTGATAAAGATATTGCAGGCTTTATCACTTGTGTTTTCTTCAACACTCTTAGAGGCTGGTGGAATAGCTGTTTAACAGTAACACAAAGAACAGAAATATTGAATTCCTTTAAAAATAAAATTAATGAACAGAAACAAGATGCTGTTTATACTCTCATTGTTACTATATTAGAATATTTTACAGGCGGAATAACCAACCATAGAGAAAGAGTTAGAAGTCTTCTTCAGAACTTGAGATGCCCAACATTAACTCACTTTAGATGGTATAATGATACTTATCTAAGTAGAGTAATGCTATTAGGAGATACAAATAATGCTCATTGGAAATTAAAATTTATTGATGGCCTACCTAATCTCTTTGCGGAGAAAATTAGACAAGAATTAAGGAACCAAAATAATGGAACTATTCTTTATGCTCAATACACTTATGGAAATATTATCAATAAGTGCATTGAAGAAGGTTTAGCTTTATGTAATCTCAGAAATTAACTGAGAGAAAGTAATTAGGAGAATTTTGTGAACAGTTCGCAATTGATACTTCTAAGCAGCCTTCTAATTCGAAGGATAAAAAAAGGATTATAAGGATTTTAGATAATAAGAAACCTTATAAGCGCAAGAATTATTCTTCCAGGAAAAATAGACAGAAATCAACCGTCCCCAGAAATAAAAATTATTCTAGGAAGCCATCTTCCTCAAAAAATAAATTACTTAAATGTTACAAATGTGGCAAATTAAGCCACTATGCTAGCAAATGCTACACAAAACAAAAGCTAAACGAGATCGAAGATGAAGGGTTGAGAAAGACTCTTTATAAATTAATGATCAATTTTGATTATGTGGAAAGCTCATCAGATGATGAAATTTGTTCCTCAAAAATTTGTGGTACATATTGTCAATGTAACAAATGTGTTACAAATAATGACAACTACTATAAGTCGATAGTAGAGATGAATGATTTATCTTAAATGTGTTAACTCTAAAAGATAAACATGAGATAATAGAGTCTCTGATTACTGATAGCATTGATAATAAGATTAAAGCTAAAATTATAGATCTTCTTGAAAATGAGGATTCTAATAATATCAAGAAGCACAATGAAGATGCTTATAATATATCTGAAGTTATATCTAGATATCAAAATAGACAGATAAGACCTGCCACTATACAGGATCTTCAGTCTAAGGTTAAAAACCTAAAAGTAGAAGTTAAACTCCTACATTCTCAGGATGCATTAATCCAAAGACGTCTAGAGCTTCTCAAAAATGCTAATAAAGCAAGAAAGCAATTATAATCGAACAAGAAGAATCTTCTAATAAAGAAGAAAATGAGGATGATAAACTCTCAACTGTTCAAATGGAACAAAAGGCAAGGAGAGATAATCTCTTACAAAAATAGATTTATTTATTACCCATAAATGGTATATAAAAATGATCTACTCATTAATAATGAGTACCATATTACCAATTTAATTGTACTAGTTGATAGTGGTGCATATCTAAATTGTGTTAAAGAAGGCATTGTTCCTATCAAGTATTGTGAACGAGAGTACAATAGTAGTACACAAATTTAAAGAGAGTACAATAGTTGAACTAGAAAAACAAGCACACATTACATAAGAGGGATGAGACCCTATTTATAATAGAATATCGACATCTTGACTCAACTAGATGACTACCATCTGCAGGTAACGATCCAGCTGTAGGTAAAAGAGCTTCATAGTGGTTGTCGCTATCAATAATGGCAGAGCAATGTCCTTTTATTCTCCTTTAGGTAGTGGAGGAAGGCTTTACCTTTTCTAAAAGTAAAAGTGATTCACTTTTAAAATTTTTTAATTATCTACCATCCACATAGTAGACAGAACTTTACTGGCGGTCTTCATCAATCATGTCTTTGTCTTCATTGTCTTCAGCATCTTTCTGAAGGTGCCTGTAGAACTCCGCTAGGTCCAGGTCATCATCATCTAGAGTGGATTCATTAATTCTGTTGTCCGACATTTTTGAACGACTAGAAATTATAGAACAATCATCATGATCAAATATGGACTCGAATTGAGTACGCATATATTGAAGACATTTCTTCTTAAGGTTGTCCTCAGTCATTTGAGGATTTCTTCTTCTGAGGTAGTCCTTTAATTTCTTAAGTGGACTTTCTTCAATAATTTCTCTCTTAATTTGAGAGTCAAGAAGGATCTCATTATCCTTAACAGATTTCTTGATTGATGTTAATTTGTCGTTCTCATCAATCTTACTCTACCACTTAATTAGAAATTTTCTAACCAAGCCTGAAAAATTATTTGAATCATATTTGCTTTTAATTATCCATTTAAAAATGTACAGAATTTTATATTAGATACAAAAGTATATGGTACTTTCTCCTTCAAAAAGAGTGTCAGATTTTTGACAGTAAGGGGAAGATTGAATCCAATCTGAGAAAACTTTCTGAATAGATGAGGGAAGAATTTTAAGTGTGGCACCCATTTGTACCCACCAGTTATTGAACCAAGCAGAAATCTCCTGTCTCAAGACATCAGAGCATATTCTGATGAACCAAGTATATTTTTGCTTAATATTATTGAAATAGAAAATCTTATAGAAGGCATCAATATAATCCCAATAATTATATGATATGGATAAATTTTTATCTTTGTTCACCAGAACTTTAGGTCGGTTAGGATGTAATTGCCCCCAAGATTGGTGAGTCATAATATTGTGGATGATCAAATTGTTGTATGATACTTCACTCTTGAGATCATTGGCTCTCTGGTAGAAGTGCTGAATTTCCACAGATTTAGTGGATATGAGGATGGCCTCAAAAATAGCTCGATGTTTATCTTTGGTAGGGAACATAGAAGTTTCCAAATATTTATCCTTAAGTTTTCATGGATCATTCATCATTGGAATATCATATTTTTCCAATTGGAGAATAACCTCAGAAAAAATTTCTGAGTAAAGATTTATTACCATAGTTGGTACCTTTTATCTTTTCATGACCATTATCATGATTTCTAAAAGATCTTTCTATCTTTTCAATCTATATTGGATTGATATCTTCTTCCCCATCTTTAGTATAATGATATGAGGATTCTGACTGAATATCTTCTTCTACTATTTTAGAGGTAGTGTGAAGGTTATATATTTATTTTCCAAGAACCTGTAATTTAGGTTCTTCAATAAATATCTTCCTAGCATGAGCTATAAGCTCTTTAAGTTGCTGCTCTTCAACATTATATATATATATATATATATATATATATATATATATATATATGAGCATTAGTTATCATTGGTTAGTATTATTTCTATATTACCTTGAGATACACCAAGGTTATGAGAGTTGAGATATCTTGGGTATGGGAATTGAATATCTGAAGGGGTATGTTAGTATATAGTTTAGTATAGTATTGTTATAAGTTTAAATAGATATTAGTGTATAGTGAGGAGTATGGGTAGTTAGTTATATGTTAGATATTGAATTACCTTGTGATACCAAGGTAATGTCAAGGTATTGGATTTTACTCAAGGTATTGGGTTTGAGTATCAAGATGGGTGTGTAGGTGGTGAGATACCGCTTTTGGTTCAAAGCCAAGGTATCCACTTAGCATTAGTTTATCTAGGATTGATATATATTTTGTCTTGTATATATATATATATATATATATATATATATATATATATATATATATTATAATATTTTTATATCTAATAAATTGTGTATCTTATGATATGGTATCTTGTTGATTTTCTAGTATACTAGTATAGCAAGTATGGCCTAATTACATATTGTATGGGCCCAATATTCTAGAGATGGACTCATACAACCTAGAAATAGCTAGTTTGACTAAGTTACTAGTTACACTAGTTTGACCTAGAGTTGACCTAGTTTGACTGTTTTGACTTAGAAATAACTTTTTGACTTAGAAGTTGACTAGTTTAACTTATTTTTTTTCCAAAACCTTGTATTGATATAATATTTTATATTTAGGTCTTTAAGGCACCGTACTGGACATCTTTGATACTGTTCACCGAATTTCAAGCAAGTACATTCTTTGATAGTTTTTTATTTATGATATCATCTGTCTCTTGTATTTTATGTAGATATCTTTGATTTTCTGATACGATGGTTACACGGATTGGTATATCCGAATCTCGCCATGAGATATTATTCCTTGGTATTTATGGTGTATCTTGTGTAAGCCTTGTTTTCTTGTTCTTCTTGTACAAATAGAGACATTGATTCATGAGAAGATTAACGCCCTTCTTGTGAAATCCTGTATCATAATGTACCATGATTGGATCTACTATACCAGTCGGGGGTAGGGAGTATGTAGTGTAGATATGTGATCATATCCTCCTTGTGCATGTCTTATTTCTTGAATATTATTAATCATACACCGCACATATGATTAACCAAGCCATTATCCTTGTGCATGTTCCCTAGGCGATCACATGTTAAAGCTGGTACTCACTCATTTAGTAGTATTATTTCTTGTTCATTCCTATGATGCTCATTATTATATTTATTTTTAGTATTCCTATATTGAATATCTCTTGTACCTTTATATTGTATCTTGTATATTTATACCTATTTACTGTTATATAGTTTATATTATTTATTAGAACTGCTATTAGAGATGTACTTTGCTCCTTTCCAGACTGGATATATTTTTTCTAGATGATACTGAGGAGTGGTACCCCACTCACTATGGGCCTCAGGACGTGGTTGGCTTAGAGCCAGAGACCTTGGCTCAGTATGGTCTTATCCCGACTGAGACAGACGACCCAGGACTCGTAGCACAGTAGTTAGATTTTTTTTATACTGGATTTGTCTACATCTCAATTATTAGTATTTCTTTGATTTGACTCATTGGATATTATTTGTCTTATGAGCTGTATTGTGACTCTTCAATTCTTTTATCTTGTTCGTGTGATTGTTTCATCTTATAGATCTGTGCTTGAGTATTCATATTACATTGATGGCATATTTATATCTTGATTGTTAGATAGATAGATTACCCAAACAATTTTCTACCGTCGATGCTACAGAGTAGGCTGGGCTTTGTTAACTACTTGTGCCCCTACATCAGGTGTGGGTCATGACACATTTTTAGTGGTGGCCCATGCAGGTCTTTGAGGTCTCAATTAGTGTGATTCGTAGTAGTACTCTTATTTGTGTGTTATTACGAGCCTGTCTAAAGATATAGGATATAGGCTATAGGTTGAGAATACTCAATCACATCTAGGAAAAATTCTATTGATTTATTTCAACTGTTCTTCCTTGATATTAATATTTGATCTTTAACTGTCCTTCTTTGAATGCATATATCATGTGCCATATTGATTCTTTCCTTTTACTTTGCCTCAAGATGCCGCTTAAGACTCGATCACAGTAGAAAAGTGTAGTTTCTGAGAGATCTGCGACTTCCCGAGGGCCTGCACCAGTTATTTCTCTGGTAATTACTATATTAGCTGCGTTCGGGGGTCCACCTCCAGCTTAGAGGACTGTTCCACCTATTTCTGAGGGACTTTTACCTCCACTTCCCGTACTGACAGATGCGACTAAGGTGTTCGCATTATTTTATGAGATGATGGATGCTTAGAGGGCTAGTCCGAGGCACACCAGAGGTAGACCAACATGTTGCGGCAGGGCATTGAGAGTTCTCATCAGCTTTTCCTTGTTGCAGTAGAGAGAGTGCTCATCAGGTTGCCTATCTTCGGCCGGGTAATGTCTAGGACTTCAAGAAGCTGGAACCTCGGGTCTTTAAGGGGACTGTGGGCATCGTCTAAGCTGATGATTGGCTCGAGGATATTGAGATTCTCATGAGGGTGTCACGTTTTGATGAGGACCTAAAGGTTGAGGCCGTAGGACTTTGGTTGTTTGACATAGCCCGCACTTGATTCAAGAATGAGCCACTTTTTGCTGATGCAGGGTATTCTTGGGAGGTATTCAAGGACCTCTTCAAGAGAAAGTTCTTTGCTCGGGAGGACAAGTTGGACTTGGAAAGGCAGTTTGAGGGCCTTACTCAGGGGAGCATGTCGGTGGAGGAATACGCTACAGAGTTCGGTAGGCTGAGCCGATTTGCGGAGTACTTAGTAAGGGAGCCAGAGGTTTGAGCTATCTGTTTTCGTGAGGGTATAAACTGGGAACTGAAGACCCTTATTCCATCTTTCTATGAGACCTATTCGGATATACTTATGGAGGCACGCAAGGTTGAGCTAGATTTGGGCTTGAAATCCAAGAGAAATTATGATTTTTTTTCTGGGGGCTAATAGAAGCACAGTGACTGTTAAGCGTCATCATTTTCAGTCCAGACCTTTTTAGCAAACACAGCAGCACCAGACTCTAGTTAGGGCACCATTTCACCAGGCACTGCCACAACAAAGACAGTCGTATTAAGCTTTCTGCCACTACTACAAGAAGCCCGGCCACATCTATAAAGTTTACAGAAAAATATTGGGAGTTTGTCTGTATTATGGTGCCAAAGGGCATCCGCTGAGGGATTATCCATCCAATCCTCGTCGTGCAGTTTAGGAAGCAACTCCAACTCAGAGGACACAGGCGAGGCCACCTGCAGTACAGCCGAGGGGACTCCCTCTTTCGACCCAGCAGCAGCGTTATGCCCAGTACCAGCATCAGGGAGGTGCACGTCAGGGACGAGCGTTTGCTATAACGGTCGAGAAGACCGAGCCCACCGGAGATGTCATCGCAGGTTCTATTCTTCTTGATTCTATTCCAACTTTAGCTTTGTTTGATAGTGGTGCTTCCCATAGTTTTGTATCTGATTTTTTTGCTTAGAAGCATCTTTTGGAAGCTGAGACTTTGCTTAGGACTTACAAGATCATGACCGGGGGAGGCATTATCCTAGTTAGTGATGTTTGTAAGGATCGGAGAGTTACTCTGGGAGGTTGGAAGTTGAGTGCGTGTCTACTTGTAATGCCACTTTCGAGCTACGATATTATATTCGGGATGGATTGGTTGACTAGGCACCATACTAGTATAGATTGTAGAGGAGGTAGAGTTTTGTTTAGCCCGCCAAGAGAGCCAGAGTTTGAGTTTGCTAGAGAACCTATAGAGCAGAGAGAAGACATTATCTGTGGAGCTATGGTGGAAGATAAGGAGTTACCGCATCCTTTGATAGTAGAGTTTTTGGATGTATTTTCTGAGAAATTGCCAGGATTGTCGCCAGATCGAGATATTGAGTTCTCTATAGACTTGGTGCCAGATACAGAACCAATTTTATAATATGTCTTTAGAGTTAACAATAATGAGCTGGTTGAGCTGAAGAAGCAAGTGGATGAATTACAGGATAAGGGATTTATCAGATCCAGTTCTTCACTACGGGGAGCCCCGATATTGTTTGTACCGAAGAAGGATAGATCAGTGCACATGTGTATCGATTACAGGGCATTGAATAATCTCACTATCAAGAATAAATACTTGTTGCCATGGATTAATGACCTATTCAATTAGTTGAGTAGCGTCATGGTGTTTTCCATGATAGACTTGAGATCAGGCTACCACCAGGTAAAAGTGAAGCCGGAGAACTTTTCGAAGACTGCTTTTAGGACTCGGTATGGCCAGTATGAGTTTATGGTGATGCCATTTAGGTTAACTAATACCCCGACGGTATTTATGAATTTGATAAACAAGGTATTCCACCAGTAACTTGACAAGTTAGTGGTGGTATTCATCGATGACATACTCATATACTCGAAGACACCGGAGGAGCAAGAGAAGCATTTATGGATTGTATTGTACGTGCTGAGGAAGGAGAAGGTGTATAGGATTTGTCCAAGTATGAGTTCCTCCTGGACAAGGTGGAGTTCTTAGGACATGTTGTGACTGATGATAGAATTTCAGTGGATCGAATGAAGATAACAACAGTAGAATCTTAGAAGACCCCGAGTTCAGTGGTAGAGATTAGGAGTTTCTTGGGTCTAACAAGGTACTACATAAAGTTTGTACAAGATTTTTTAAGGATTGTCGAGTCGATGACTAGACTCACCAGAAAGGATGAAGAGTTTGTTTGGACAGAGGAGTGCCAGGTTGCTTTTGAGAAATTAAAGAAGTGGTTGACGTCTGCTCTTATTTTGAAGTTGCCATCAGGGTTAGAAGATTTTACTATTTATAGTTATACATCAGGAAAAGGTCTGGGTTGTGTTCTTCAGCAGAATGGGAATATGATTGCCTATCCATCTAGGCAATTGCGTCTGTGTGCGAAGAACTATCTTACCCATGATTTGGAGTTGGCATCAGTCATCTTTTCCTTGAAGTTATGGAAATACTATTTTATGGAGAGCGTGTGAAGATCTTCACAGACCACAAGAGCTTGAAGTATATTTTCACTCAAAAGAAGTTGAACATGAGATAGCGTCGATGGCTGGAACTCATGAAGGATTTTGACATATCTTTGTAGTATCATCCTGGGAAAGCTAATATAGTTGTCAATGCCTTGAGCAGGTATCTGGTAGCAATGTTGTTGACTTATGATCGATATTTGTTGGAGGACTTGGAGAGCTTGGGTATTAAGGTGATAGTTCCTAGTTTTGCTATGCAGATTTGGGGGTTGCAGATACACTCAGAATTGATGGACACGATCAAGAAAGCCCAGTATAATGATGTATCTTTAAGGAGCATCAGAGCTCAGGTGAGAGCAGGATTGGAGTATGATTTTACCATTGCTGAAGATGGTTCTTTGCGGCATGGTGTTAGATTATGTGTGTCGAGTAGGGAGCTGCATGAGGAGGTATTACAGGAAGGACATCGCTCTCAGTATTCCATGCATCTAGGTGCCAACAAGATGTATTAGGATATGCGAGAGAGTGTATGGTGGTATAGCATGAAGAAGGAAGTTGCACAATTTGTATCCAGATGCTTAGTGTGCCAGCAGGTGAAAGCTGAGAGGAAGAGGCCAGGTGGTTTTCTTCAGCCATTACCCATTCTAGAGTGAAAGTTGGAGCACATTACTGTAGAATTTGTGTCCGGACTTCTATAATCTCCAGTAGAAAAGATACAATTTGGGTTGTCCAAGTCGGCCCACTTTTTACCTTTTTAGGTGGGTTTGTCTACGGATAAGCTGACAGAGATGTATGTGAGGCAGATCATCAGGATACATAAGATTCCTGTCAGCATAGTCTCGAATCGGGATAGTCGTTTTACTTCTTATTTCTGGAGTTTACAGGCGAGATTGGGCACCCAGCTCAAGTTCAGTACTGCATATCATCCCAGAGAGATGGGCAGTCAGAGAAGACTATTCAGACTCTCAAGGATATGTTGCATACCTGTGTACTAGATTTCGGGAGATCTTGGGAGGACCATGTCCATTTGTTAGAGTTGCTTACAATAACAACTACCAGGCTAGTATAGAGATGTCACCATTTGAGGCTCTGTACGATCAGAGATATTGTACTCCCTTGTCATGGGATGATGTTGGAGAGAGAGCTTTGCTAGGGCCAGAGATGGTTGTGGATGTAGCGAAGAAGGTTAAGCTGATCAGAGATAGACTTTGAATGGCACAGGACAGACAATGACATTGGACCGATAGCTACCGGAGACCTTTGGAGTTTGAGGTATAGTTTTAGATTTTTTTTTGCTTGATATTGGTTATTAGTTATAGATTAAGTTCTTAAGGTTGTATTTTGTTTTAGGTTGGTGCTTTTGTGTTTCTGAGGATTTCTCCGACATAAGGCACGATTTGTTTCGATGGATACGGGAAGCTTAGTCTGCGATTCATCGGACCTTTCACTATTCTCCAGAGGGTCGGTGCAGTTGCTTACAGACTAGACTTGCTAGCTGCATTAGAGGGAGTGCACAATGTGTTTCACATATCACAGTTGAGACAATATATGGCAGATCATAGTCACATGCGGGATCACTCAGAGATAGAGGTGGGCCCTACTCTTAGCTATACAGAGTAGCCAAATGAGATTCTGAATCGGAGAGAGAAGGTGCTGAGGAACCAGACTATTCCCTTAGTATGCGTTGTATGGAGGCGTCACTCTCTGGTGGAGTCTACCTGGGAGAGAGAGGATGAAATACGAGAGCGTTACCCATTTTTGTTTGTGCCTTGAGGTATGTTCTTTCCTGATTCTGTTCTATTTTATTTTCTTGGGGTAGTTTTGTCTTTGAATCTCGAGGACAAAATTATTTTAAGGGGGGTAGACTTGTCACTACCATATTTTCTAGGAAAGGTTATTTTGGTCATTTCATAATTAATTAAATATTATGCATATTGAATATTTATTTATTGTATTATTTATTTATTGTTAGATGTTAGATTTTATTTTTGGACTTGTGTTAGTAGACCTAACTAGTTTAGATTAGATCCATGGACCAACATTTAATTCTAGTTAGAATTGAGCCCAATAAGAAGCCCAATCATTAGGAGGATGATTAATTATTAAATCAATTAGACTAGAACCTTCCCTCCGTAATTAATTTCTTCATGATAAGCCCCAAGGAGTATTGTGGACATTTTATAGTATCTTGGGGAATGGGGCAAGTGGCCAGCCTAGTTTAGATGGAGGAAAATTTCTCTCTCTTTATTTTTTATTTCAAATCTAGATCTAGAATTTTTTTCTAAATTTCTTTATTCCCACATCAAATTCTATCCAAATTTCTTCCCAATTCCTTCTCTAATCATTATTGGAGGCTATTAGAGCAAGAATCTATAAGGAAAAAGCAAGGATCTACAAAAAGGAGCAAGAATCTACAAGTTGAAGACTCTTTACACTAAATTTAAAGGTTTTATTGGGAATCTATCTCCTAATAGGTATAATTCAATTTCTCTCTCTAATTAGACTATAAATATATATATTTTAATCATTAGGAGATACCCCTTATACTAAGGCTACCCATAGGAGTTGGAATTAGGTTCATAGGAGGCCTATGGAGAAAGTTATGTGGTATTTTGTATCAATTTTGGAGGAATTCTGAGATTGACACATCTTGTGTTTGTCAATAGGTCAATTAGACCAATTGACATATGCTTGGTTGTGTGTGGCTAGTGTCGTGTCTACAATTTGATATGTGTAGTCTGTATCCCGATAATTTGGAGATACGGGTTAATTTGGGACGCTGAATTCTGGTTGTCCGAAATTCGAACTGACGCGAGCCGAGTCCTGGTCGTGTCCTCGCGGTGTGTCCGGTGTCTACTGTGTCCCGGTTCCGAGGGTGGCTGTGTCTGCTGAGTCGGACCTAGGTCAACGGCGGCCTGCCGAGGGATTCGCGGGGGTGTTGGCGAAGCGAAGACGGGGACGGGCTGCTGTGCTCAGCGGTCGACCGAGGGGATCCGACGGTTCGGCGTCGACGGGTTGGAAGTCGGGCGGGTACGGCAAACTCTAGGAAGAAGGGGAAAACGTCGACATCGAGGTTCAGCATCGCCGGCGGCTGGGCAACCAAAGGGAAGTGGCGCTCGGGTTGGGGAAGTCGTCGGCTCGCGTGAACGGGGTCAGTGGAGGTCTGCGCGGCCGGGGTCGAGCGCGGGTGACAGCGGGCTGGGAGGATGCTCCGAGGGTTGCGATGAATATAGGGTTTTTTGATAGGCTAGCGGCTGGCTCTACACGGAAGCTGAGGACGGCGGTCTTATACTGCTACAATATACATGCGGGTAGGGTTTTGTCAACGGGTCGGGTTCCCAAATTTGGATTTGGTTCGGTTTAAAATCAATAGTCTCCAAGGCTTTAAACGTGCTTCTGAAGTCCAAATAATTCCCCGAAAAATACCACCTGTCCGGCTTTCCCTTCTGCATCATAATATATTATTTCCAGAATATTTTAACACCATTTGGCCACACATAAAATTCTTTAAATCACAATCACCTTTGCTTTAACTTCCAGAAACACCAAAAATTCGTAATAACTCTTTATAAAAATTATTTTATAAAAATCAGGGTGTTTACAATCTTTCCTCCTTAAAAGGATTGTGTCCTCGCAATCAAAGAATAAGCTACCAAAAGAATTATGGAAATACAAGTTGCTTAGTTCACAACTGCCTCCTCGAACAAGTGGGGGTATCGCTGGCGCATACTATCTTCTCGTTCCCAAGTCGATTCGCCAGGGAAATGATGTTTTCATGCTACACGGACCAGTCTGATTGTCTGTCCCCGCAATGTCTTCTCACTGACGTCGAGGATGCCAACTGGTTGTTCCTCATATCTCAAGCTTGGGCCTACTGCAATCTTTGAATGATCGACTACGTGACTCGGGTCGGTCACGTACCTTCGCAACTGTGAGACGTGGAATACGTCATGCACTCCCTCTAAGGATGGTGGTAATGCAAGACGATAAGCCACCTCACCAACGCGTTCTAGAATGTCAAATGGCCCAATATACCTTGGGCTCAGCTTGCCTCTGCTCCCGAATCTGATAGTACCACGAGTGGGCAAAATCCTCAAGAACACGTGATCTCCTTCTTTGAACTCTAGGGGACGCCTGTGCATATCCGCCCAATGCTTCTGTCGGTCCTGAGCTGCTCGTAGATGATTCTGAATCTGCTTCACCTTTTCCACTGTCTGCGTTACCAATTCTGGACCCGGTATTTGACGTTCACCAACGTCACTCCCACATATAGGCGATCTGCACTTCCTTCCGTATAAAGCTTCAAATGGTGCCATCTGGATGCTGGCCTGATAACTGTTGTTGTAGGAGAACTCCACTAAATGTAAATGATCTTCCCAAGATCCTCCAAAGTCTAGCATACATGATCGTAACATGTCCTCCAATATCTGAATGGTGCGCTCCGATTGGCCATCTGTCTGTGGGTGGTATGTCGTGCTGTATTTGAGTCTGGTGCCCAGACTCTCTTGCATGCTTCTCCAGAAATGAGAGGTAAATCTCGAGTCTCGATCCGATACAATACTAACAGGCACTCCATGTAATTTGACAATTTGTCGCATATACATGTCGGCTAGCACCTCTGTGGATTGTCCAACTCTAAATGGCAAGAAGTGTGCCGATTTAGTGAGTTTATCCACGATAACCCATACTGCGTCTCTTCTGCTGGGGCTCCTCGGAAATCCTGTGACAAAATCCATCGTGATATGCTCCCACTTCCATTCCGGTATCGGAAGCGGCTGTAACATACCTGCGGTCCTCTGATGCTCGGCCTTTACTTGCTGACATACTAAGCATTTGGCCACAAATCTCGCAATCTCCCTTTTTATTCCATGCCACCAGTAATACTGCCTCAAGTCTCGGTACATCTTGGTTCCTCCTGGGTGAACAGAGTATATAGAGCTATGTGCTTCCGTCATTAACTCTCGTCTCAATTCTCCATTTGGAATATACAAGCGATTTCCAAACCTCAATGTCCCGTCTTCGTGTATGCGAAGTCCTGTCTGCATGCCCGCTTCTGTCCTATCTTTGAGTCTTCGGAATCTAGCATCGGTGGGCAATGCCTCTTTAATCTTCTCTACGAGTGATGACTGAATCTCAAGATTAGCCATCAAGCCATTCTGTCCTGGTAAGACAACCTCTATCTGAAGCTCCTGTAGATCCTTTAATAACTCGGGCTGCATCGTCAAGAAATAAGCCGTAGGCTTTCTGCTGAGCACATCTGCAACGACATTCGCCTTTCTCGGATGATACTGCAGATCGATGTCAAAATCTACCATCAATTCCAGCCAGCGCCTCTGCCTAATGTTAAGTTCCTTCTGAGTATACACATACTTCAGACTTTTATGATCTGTAAAGATGTCTACTTTCTCCCCGTAAAGGTAGTGCCTCCAAATCTTTAATGCAAATATAACTGCTGCTAACTCCAGATCATGTGTTGGGTAGTTCTTCTCGTGAACCTTTAACTGTCTCGATACATAAGCAATGACTTTGCCATGTTGCATCAAAACACATCCCAGTCCACTACCTGATGCATCGCTGTAAACAACAAAACCTCCTGACCCTGAAGGAAGAGTCAAGACAGGGGCTGTTGTTAATCTTCTCTTCAGTTCTTCGAAGGCCTTCTGGCAGTCTTCTGTCCACATAAACTCCTGGTCTTTACGGGTCAGCTTTGTCATCGGTTCTGCAATCCTCGAAAATTTTTCTACAAACCTTCGGTAATATACCGCAAGTCCGAGAAAACTTCTCACCTCTGCAACTGATGTGGGTATAGGCCAAGTCTCTATCGCCGCAACTTTCTCTGGATCCACAGAAAGTCCTTCTCCTGATATGATATGTCCCAAGAAAGGTACTTTGTCCATACAGAACTCATACTTACTGAGCTTGGCGTATAACTTTTCCTGTCTTAAGGTCTCCAACACGATTCTGAGGTACTCCTCGTGCTCTTCGTGGCTCTTGGAATATATGGGGATGTCGTCAATGAACACCACCACAAATTTATCCAAGAACTGATGGAAGACTCTGTTCATTAAACTCATAAACACTGCTGGCACGTTGGTTAAACCAAACGGCATCACCAAGAACTCATAATGTCCATACTTGGTCCTGAAAGCTGTCTTCGGTATGTCTTCCTTCCATACCTTGATCTGATGGTAGCCGGATCTAAGGTCAATCTTCGAGAATACCCTTGCACCACTCAATTGATCGAATAGATCATCAATGCGTGGCAAGGGATATCTGTTCTTGATGGTCACAGCATTCAGTGCCCTGTAGTCAATGCATAACCGTACTATTCCATCCTTCTTCGACACAAATAATATGGGTGCTCCCCTTGGTGAAATACTGGGCCGAATGAAACCCTTCTCCAGAAGATCATCTACCTGTGCTTTCAACTCCACTAACTCCTTAGGTGCCAGCCGATAAACTGATAATGTGATAGGCTCTGCTCCTGGAGTTAAGTCTATTGTGAATTCTATTTCCCGATCAGACGATAAACCTGGAAGATCATCGGAAAATACATCCACAAATTCAGATATGACTCTTGGATAACCTGTCCCCCCTTCTACAGATAGTACTTGTCACTACCACATTTTAGGAAAAAGGGTATTTTAGTAATTTCCTATTTAAATAAATATTGTGCATGGTAAATAATTTTTGTTGTATTATTTAATTATTGTTAGATGTTATTTAATTATTTTGGACTTATTTTAGTGGACCCAACTAGTTTAGTTTGGACCCATGGACCAACATGAATTAATTAGTTAGACTTGGCCCATTTAGAAAGCCCATAGTTAAGGAGATGGATTAAATTAATTAAATGATTAGACTAGAAGCTTCCTTCCTTAATTATTTCTTCATGAGAGGCCCCAAGGGGTACATTGGACATTTTACAATTGCTTGGGGGAGGGGCTATGGCCGGCCTATTAAAGAGGGGGGAAATTTCTCTCTCATCTCATTCTCATTCCAAATCTAGATCTAGAATTTCCCACTCCCAAATTCCCTCCATTCCCAATCCAATTCCCTACCAAATTCATTCCAAATTCTTCCCAATTCACCATTAGAGAAGGAGGAAGCAAGGATCTAGAAGAAGGAAGCAAGGATCTACAAAGAGGAGCAAGGATCTACAATTTGGAAGCAAGTTCATCTCAATTGGAGGTTTCATTGGGAATCTATCTCCCAATAGGTATAATTCAGATTTTCCCATTTAAATAGCTTCTAAATCTGAGATTTAATCATGTAAAATCAACCTATATGTATGTAGTACCCATAGGACTTTGTTTTGTGTTCATAGGAGACCCATGGAGAAAGTTATGGTGCTTTTTGTGTCAATTTTGTTGGAATTCCGAATTTATATTTTGTTGTGTGTGTCAATTGATCCTATAGATCAATTGAACATGAGATTTGTGTTTGAGGCTAGTGTCGTGTCCATATTGGGATACTTGTGGTTCGTATTCCAACTATTTGGTGATACGTGTCATTTGGGGGTTTTCCTCCGACACGGGGCTTTGAACATGTCGTATTTTGACACGGACACATAGATCTACTTTTGACGCTTTGATTTGTTCATAAATATTATTTATGATTTGTTTGTGTCCTTCGGGGTGCATTTGGTTGTGTGTTGGACTCGTGTCGCATGCGTATCCTAGATCTAGTGGGATACGGTGAGATACTCTCCAATTGTGTGTATTTTTGCATAGATCTAATTAATTGTGGTTCAATTCTTCATTTATAATTAGTATATATATATGGATATTAAATATTTATTTTGTGTATTTATTATAGTAATTATTGTAGCATAGATCTATATTTTGGGTGTGCTAATATAATGTACAATATAATATGTAGCTTTCTTGCATGCAAATATATATGTTACTACTTGTTAAATAATATAATTTATACATAAAATGTTTTATAAAATATATTTGTATGTTTAATTGTGTAATTATATTATTTATAATTATTATGTAATTATTTGGATATTAATGTAAATATTTTAGGTGTGCTTCTAGCCATATAAATTATATGTTCTTTGTTAAATATTTGAAGGTATAAGTTTATGTGTATATTAATATATATATGTACATTTTTGTATTAATGGTTTATATATATATATACTGTTTTATATATTCTGTTTATATATATATATATATTGTTTATATATTCTGTTTTTATATATATAATTATATATATACAACTTGTTTTAGTGACAGTGAATTAATGACAGTAAAAAACTGTCATTAATTAGCCGACTAATAGCAGCCGCTGTAGCCTTCGGGCAATTAATGACAAACCTGTCATTAATTGCAGCAGCGGGAAACAGCAGCTTTTCTGCGACGCTTTTCCGCGACAGTTTAACTGTCAGCAAAAACCAAAGCAGTGGCAGTTTATTATTTGGGTTTCGGTGACAGTCCTTCGGTGACAGTCCCGACTGTCACTATTTAAACTGTTTTGATTTAATCCTATTTTATTCACTGTTTTTCAATGACGCTTTGACAGATTTAATGTATATATTATATATTATAATTGTATATATATATATATATATATATATGTGTTTTGTGAGGAATAATAATTATAATAATATATTATGTTATTTATATAAATGTTGGGTTGTATATATATTATTTTAGGGTATATATTAATTATATTATTAGTATACTTTGTGTGAGTTCTTTTTGAATCTAATTTGATTCCTAAATTATTATAGTTTATCTCTATATTATTTTATAGATGTCTTGTGAGGTTGACTTTGGGTTTGACCATGTTTGACTTTAGTGGACTTTAGAGTTGACCATAGTTGACTTTTGACTTAGAATTGACTTATTGACCTAGAAATTGCCTAGTTTGACTTATTCTCTTTCCGGGACCTTGTATTAATGTGGTATTCCATATCTAGGTCTTCGAGGCACCGAGTCAGACATTTGTGAGACTGTTCATTGGACTTCAGGCGAGTACATTCTCTGATAGTTTCTCATTTATGATATCCTCTATGTTCGTTGTATCTAGTGTAGATATACATGTTCTCTTGACACTATGGTTACACGGATTGGTATATCCGGATCTCGTCATGAGATGTTATTCCTTGGTATATGGTGTATATGGTGCAAGTATTGTTTCATTGGTTATCTTGTACATGTAAAGACACCGATTCTCGGGGAGACTAGCTATCTTCTTGGGGAATCTAGTGCCATAACGTACCGTGGTTGGATCTATTATACCAGTCGGGGTGGGGAGTATTTTAGTGTAGATATGTGATCATACCTTCCTTGTGCATGTCTTGTTCCTTGTGAGTGTTGATCATACACCGCACGTATAATCATCCAGGCCATTATACTCTTGTGCAAGTTCCTAAGCCGATCACATGTTAAAGCTAGTACTCACACACTTAGTCATTAGTATTCTTGTTCTATCAGCATATTGTTCATTATTGTATTTCTTTCCAGTACTTCCTTATTGTCTATACATTTCTTGTATCTATTTATGCATCTTGTTTATCCACAGCTACTTACTGTTACATAGTTTTTATCATTATTTGAGAACTGCTGTTAGGGTTGTACTCTGCTCCTTTCCTGACTGGATATATTTTTCCAGATGACACTGAGGAGTACCCTACCTATTATGGACCCCAGGACGTTGTGGGTTTAGATTCTGAGACCCTGGCTCAAGAGGGACTTATCCCAACTGAGACAGTTGACCCTGGAGTTGTAGCTTTATAGTTTTGTAGTATTCTTTTGTACTGGATTTGTCTCCAGCATATTTCTGTATTTTCTTCAGACTCATTGATGTATTATTTTAGACTCATGAGTTGTTTTATGACTATTCTATTCTTATCTGATTCGTGTTTATTCTATCTTAGTTCTGTGATTGAGTACACTATCTTTTGGTGGTTCATTATATTAGATAGACTTTCTAGACAGCGTTCTACCGCCGATTCTGCGGCGTAGGCTGGGCGTTGTTTCCGACTAGTACCCTTACCCCGGGTGCGGGTCGTGACACGTTTTTGGGTGGTGGCCCATGCAGGTCTAGCTTCACAAGTATGTGATGTCGTGGTAGTGCGACAACTTAGTTGTACTACTGCGAGCCTGCGATAGGATATAGGATATAGGCTGAGATACTCAATCACATCTAGGAAAATTCTTTTGATTCAACTATTCTCCTTTGACGTTGATACTTGATCTCTTAAACTGTCCTTTCCTTGAATATCTTACATCTTGTGCCATATTGATTCTTTCTTTCGCTTTGTCTCAGGATGCCGCCTAAGACTAGATCACAGCAAGGGAGAGCAGTTTCTGAGAGGTCTGCGACATCCCGAGGGCCTGCACCAGTCACTTCTTCGGTGATTGGAGTGTCAGCTGCTTTCGGAGGTCCACCACCCACTCAGAGGACTGTGCCAGCTGTATCTGAGGGGCTTCCACCTCCACCTCCTGTGCCAGCAGAGGCGTCACAGATGTTTACTCTGTTTCGTGAGATGCTCGAGGCACAGAGGGCTCAGTCGGAGGCACATCAGAGGCAGACCGACGTTCTACGGCAGGGCATCGAGAGTGCTTATCAGCTTGCTCGTGCTGTAGTTGAGAGAGGAGTTCCGGTCCAGCAGCAGGTTGTTCCTCAGGTTGCTCAGCTTCGGCCAGGCAACATTCAGGACTTCAAGAAACTGGAGCCTAGGTTTTTCAAAGGGACGGAGGGCATCGTCTATGCTGATGATTGGCTCGAGGACATTGAGCGTCTTATGAGGGTGTCCCGTCTTTCTGAAGATCTGAAGGTTGAGGCAGTAGGACTTCAACTGTTCGACGTCGCTCGTACCTGGTTCAGGAATGAGCCGGTTCTAGTTGACGCAGGACAATCTTGGGAGGTATTCAGGGACCTTTTCAAGAAGAAGTTTTTCGCCCGGATAGACAGGCTTGACTTGGGGAGACAATTTGAGAGTCTCATTCAGGGAAGCATGTCTGTGGAGGAATACGCTGCAGAGTTCGGTAGGCTGAGCCGATTTGCAGAGTATCTGGTGAGGGAGCCGGAGGTTCGAGCTATTCGTTTCCGAGAGGGTCTAAACTGGGAGGTGAAGATTCTCATTCCGTCTTTTTATGAGACATACTCGGAGATACTTGCGGAGGCACGCAAGGTTGAGCGGAATCTGGGTTTGAAGACCAAGAGAGACCGTGATTCTTTTCTGGGGGCCAACGGCAGTGCAGTATCTGCCAAACGTCCTTATTTCCAGTCCAGACCTTTCTAGCAGCCACAGCAGAACCAGACTCCAGCTAGAGCGCCTTTTCACCAGGCACCTCAGCAGCAGAGGCAGTTACAGCAAGCTCTATGCAACTTCTGCAAGAAGCCCGGCCACATCTGGGAAGTTTGCAGAAAGAGGCTAGGAGTTTGTTTGTATTGTGGTACTGAAGGACATCAATTGAGGGAGTGTCCTCGTCGTGCAGTTCAGGGAGCAGCTCCAGCTCCGAGGGCACAGATGAGACCACCTGCAGCACAACCGAGGGGACCGCTTCCGACACAGCAGCAGCGTTTTGTCCAGCATCAGCAGCAGGGAGGTGCTCGGCAGGGACGAGCGTTTGCTATGACAGTCGAAGAGGAGGAACCCATCGGAGATGTCATCGCAGGTTCTATTCTTCTTGATTCCATTCCAGCTTTAGCTTTGTTTGATAGTGGTGCTTCCCATAGTTTTGTATCTGTTTCTTTTGCTCTAAAGAATGGTTTGGTAGCTGAGTCTTTGCTTAGGACTTGCAAGATCATGACCGGGGGAGGCATTATCCTGGTTAATGATATTTGCAAAGATCGGAGAGTTACTCTGGGAGGCCGGGAGTTGAGTGCGTGTCTACTTGTAATGCCACTTCCGAGCTACGATATTGTACTCGGGATGGATTGGTTGAGTAGGCACCGTGCTAGCATAGATTGTAGAGGAGGTAGAGTTTTGTTTGGTCCGCCAGGAGAGCCAGAGTTCGAGTTTGCTAGAGGAGCTGCGGAGCAGGAAGAAGGCATTATTTGTGGAGCTATGGTGGAAGACAAGGAGTTGCCACATCCGTTGATAGCAGAATTTTTGGATGTGTTTCCTGAAGAATTGCCAGAATTGCCGCCAGATCGAGATGTTGAATTTTCTATAGACTTGGTGCCAGGTGCAGAACCGATTTTGCAGCATGTCTATAGAGTAAACAACAACGAGCTGGTCGAGTTGAAGAAGCAGGTGGACGAATTGCAGGATAAGGGGTTTATCAGATCGAGTTCTTCACCATGGGGAGCCCCGGTATTGTTTGTACCGAAGAAGGATGGATCGGTGCGTATGTGCATTGATTACAGGGCTTTGAATAATCTCACTATCAAGAATAAGTATCCTTTGCCACGGATTGATGATCTGTTTGATCAGTTGAGTGGTGCGAAGGTGTTTTCTAAGATAGATTTGAGATCAGGCTACCATCAGGTGAAGGTGAAGCCGGAGGACATACCGAAGACTGCTTTTAGAACTCGGTATGGTCAGTTCGAGTTTATGGTGATGCCGTTTGGTTTGACTAATGCACCGGCGGTATTTATAAACTTGATGAACAAGGTGTTCCACCAGTACCTTGACAAGTTCGTGGTGGTGTTCATCGACGACATACTCATATACTCGAGGACACCGGAGGAGCATGAGGAGCATTTGAGGATTGTGTTGGATGTGCTGAGGAAGGAGAAGCTGTATGAAAAGTTGTCCAAATGTGAGTTTTTCTTGGACAAGGTGGAATTCTTGGGGCATGTTGTGACTGGTGATGGTATTTCAGTGGATCCGAAGAAGATTTCAGCAGTGGAATCTTGGAAGACTCCGAGTTCGGTAGCAGAGATCAGGAGTTTCTTGGGATTGGCAGGCTACTACAGAAAGTTTGTGCAAGATTTTTCGAGGATTGCCGAGCCGATGACCAGACTCACAAGGAAGGATGTGGAGTTTGTTTGGACGGAAGATTGCCAGGCCGCTTTTGAGGAGTTGAAGAAGAGGTTGACGTCTGCTCCTATTTTGACATTGCCATCAGGGTCCGGAGGTTTCACTATTTATAGTGATGCATCGGGAAAGGGTTTAGGTTGTGTTCTTCAGCAGCATGGGAAAGTGATTGCCTATGCATCCAGGCAATTGCGTCCTCATGAAAAGAACTATCCTACCCATGATTTGGAGTTGGCAGCTGTCATATTCGCCCTGAAGTTGTGGAAACATTATTTGTACGGAGAGCGTGTGGAGATCTTCACAGACCACAAAAGCTTGAAGTACGTTTTCACGCAGAAGGAGTTGAACATGAGGCAGCGTCGGTGGTTGGAACTGATGAAGGATTTTGATATCTCTTTGCAATATCATCCTGGAAAGGCCAATGTAGTTGCCGATGCTTTGAGCAGGTATCCGGTAGCTATGTTCTTGACGCAGGATCGATTTTTGTTGGAGGACTTGGAGAGCTTGGGCATTGAGGTGATTGTTCCGGGTGGTGCTATGCAGATGTGGGGATTGCAGATATATTCAGATTTGATGGATAGGATCAAGGCAGCACAGTATGATGACGTATCTTTGAGGAGTATCAGAGCTCAGGTGAGAGCAGGATTGGAGGATGATTTCACTATTGCAGAGGATGGATCTTTGAGGCATGGAGTTAGATTGTGTGTGCCTAGTGGGGAGTTGCGAGAGGAGATATTGCAGGAAGCGCATCGCTCTCAGTATTCCATACATCCAGGTGCTAACAAGATGTATCGGGATATGCGAGAGAGTGTGTGGTGGTATGGCATGAAGAGGGAAGTGGCACAGTTTGTATCCAGATGCTTAGTGTGCCAGCAGGTGAAAGCCGAGAGGCAGAGGCCAGGAGGTTTACTTCAGCCATTACCCATTCCAGAGTGGAAGTGGGAACACATTACTATGGATTTTGTGTCCGGACTACCACGATCTCCAGGAGGGAAAGACACGATTTGGGTCATTGTTGATAGATTGACCAAGTCGGCCCACTTTTTGCCTTTCAAGGTGGGTTTGTCTACGGAGAAGCTGGCAGAGATGTATGTGAGGCAGATCGTTAGGATACATGGAGTTCCCGTCAGCATAGTCTCAGATCGGGATAGTCGTTTCACTTCTCATTTCTGGAGGAGTTTGCAGGAGAGTTTGGGCACTCAGCTCAAGTTCAGTACTGCATATCATCCCCAGACAGATGGGCAGTCAGAGAGGACTATCCAGACTCTCGAGGATATGTTGCGCACTTGTGTACTAGATTTCGGGGGTTCTTGGGAGGACCATCTCCATTTGGTAGAGTTTGCTTACAACAACAGTTACCAGGCCAGTATAGAGATGTCACCTTTTGAAGCTCTATATGGTCGGAGGTGTCGTACTCCTTTGTCTTGGGACGATGTTGGAGAGAGAGTTTTGCTTGGGCCAGAGATGATTGTGGATGCAGCAGAGAAGGTTCAGTTGATCAGAGACAGACTTCGAGTGGCACAGGACAGACAACGGCATTGGGCCGATAGCCATCGGAGACCCTTGGAGTTTGAGGTATAGTTTAGATTTTATTTTGTGTGCTTGTTCTTGGTTGTTTGTTATAGATAAGTTCTTAAGGTGGTGTTTTGTTCTAGGTGGGTGGTTTGGTGTTTCTGAGGATTTCTCCGACACGAGGCACGATTCGCTTCGGTGGAGGCGGAAAGCTTAGTCCGCGATTCATTGGACCTTTCACTATTCTAGAGAGGGTCGGTGCAGTTGCTTATAGACTAGACTTGCCACCTGCATTGGAGGGAGTGCATAACGTGTTTCATGTGTCGCAGTTGAGACGATACGTGGCAGATCCTAGTCATGTATTGGATCACTCAGAGATAGAGGTGGGCCCTACTCTTAGCTATCCAGAGCAGCCAGTTGAGATTCTGGATCGGAGAGAGAAGGTGCTGAGGAACCAGACTATTCCTTTGGTGCGCGTCGCATGGAGGCATCACTCTCCGGGGGAGTCTACCTGGGAGAGAGAGGATGACATGCGAGAGCGTTATCCATATTTGTTTGTACCTTGAGGTATGTTATTTCTAGTTATGTTCTGTTCATTAGTTAGTTGTGATTCTTTAGTTCTGTTCTGTATTTTTCTGGGGGTAGTTTTCATCTTTGAATTTCGAGGACGAAATTATTTTAAGGAGGGTAGACTTGTCACTACCACATTTTAGGAAAAAGGGTATTTTAGTAATTTCCTATTTAAATAAATATTGTGCATGGTAAATAATTTTTGTTGTATTATTTAATTATTGTTAGATGTTATTTAATTATTTTGGACTTATTTTAGTGGACCCAACTAGTTTAGTTTGGACCCATGGACCAACATGAATTAATTAGTTAGACTTGGCCCATTTAGAAAGCCCATAGTTAAGGAGATGGATTAAATTAATTAAATGATTAGACTAGAAGCTTCCTTCCTTAATTATTTCTTCATGAGAGGCCCCAAGGGGTACATTGGACATTTTATAATTGCTTGGGGGAGGGGCTATGGCCGGCCTATTAAAGAGGGGGGAAATTTCTCTCTCCTCTCATTCTCATTCCAAATCTAGATCTAGAATTTCCCACTCCCAAATTCCCTCCATTCCCAATCCAATTCCCTACCAAATTCATTCCAAATTCTTCCCAATTCACCATTAGAGAAGGAGGAAGCAAGGATCTAGAAGAAGGAAGCAAGGATCTACAAAGAGGAGCAAGGATCTACAATTTGGAAGCAAGTTCATCTCAATTGGAGGTTTCATTGGGAATCCATCTCCCAATAGGTATAATTCAGATTTTCCCATTTAAATAGCTTCTAAATCTGAGTTTTAATCATGTAAAATCAACCTATATGTATGTAGTACCCATAGGACTTTGTTTTGTGTTCATAGGAGACCCATGGAGAAAGTTATGGTGCTTTTTGTGTCAATTTTGTTGGAATTCCGAATTTATATTTTGTTGTGTGTGTCAATTGATCCTATAGATCAATTGAACATGAGATTTGTGTTTGAGGCTAGTGTCGTGTCCATATTGGGATACTTGTGGTTCGTATCCCAACTATTTGGTGATACGTGTCATTTGGGGATTTTCCTCCGACACGGGGCTTTGAGCATGTCGTATTTTAACACGGACACATAGATCTACTTTTGACGTTTTGATTTGTTCATAAATATTATTTGTGATTTGTTTGTGTCCTTCGGGGTGCATTTGGTTGTGTGTTGGACTCGTGTCGCATGCGTATCCTAGATCTAGTGGGATACGGTGAGATACTCTCCAATTGTGTGTATTTTTGCATAGATCTAATTAATTGTGGTTCAATTCTTCATTTATAATTAGTATATATATATGGATATTAAATATTTATTTTGTGTATTTATTATAGTAATTATTGTAGCATAGATCTATATTTTGGGTGTGCTAATATAATGTACAATATAATATGTAGCTTTCTTGCATGCAAATATATATGTTACTACTTGTTAAATAATATAATTTATACATAAAATGTTTTATAAAATATATTTGTATGTTTAATTGTGTAATTATATTATTTATAATTATTATGTAATTATTTGGATATTAATGTAAATATTTTAGGTGTGCTTCTAGCCATGTAAATTATATGTTCTTTGTTAAATATTTGAAGGTATAAGTTTATTTGTATATTAATATATATATGTACATTTTTGTATTAATGGTTTATATATATATATACTGTTTTATATATTCTGTTTATATATATATATTGTTTATATATTCTGTTTTTATATATATAATTATATATATACAACTTGTTTTAGTGACAGTGAATTAATGACAGTAAAAAACTGTCATTAATTAGCCGACTAATAGCAGCCGCTGTAGCCTTCGGGCAATTAATGACAAACCTGTCATTAATTGCAGCAGCGGGAAACAGCAGCTTTTCTGCGACGCTTTTCCGCGACAGTTTAACTGTCAGCGAAAACCAAAGCAGTAGCAGTTTATTATTTGGGTTTCGGTGACAGTCCTTCGGTGACAGTCCCGACTGTCACTATTTAAACTGTTTTGATTTAATCCTATTTTATTCACTATTTTTCAATGACGCTTTGACAGATTTAATGTATATATTATATATTATAATTGTATATATATATATATGTATATATATATGTGTTTTGTGAGGAATAATAATTGTAATAATATATTATGTTATTTATATAAATATTGGGTTGTATATATATTATTTTAGGGTATATATTAATTATATTATTAGTATACTTTGTGTGAGTTCTTTTTGAATCTAATTTGATTCCTAAATTATTGTAGTTTATCTCTATATTATTTTATAGATGTCTTGTGAGGTTGACTTTGGGTTTGACCATGTTTGACTTTAGTGGACTTTAGAGTTGACCATAGTTGACTTTTGACTTAGAATTGACTTATTGACCTAGAAATTGCCTAGTTTGACTTATTCTCTTTCCGGGACCTTGTATTAATGTGGTATTCCATATCTAGGTCTTCGAGGCACCGAGTCAGACATTTGTGAGACTGTTCATTGGACTTCAGGCGAGTACATTCTCTGATAGTTTCTCATTTATGATATCCTCTATGTTCGTTGTATCTAGTGTAGATATACATGTTCTCTTGACACTATGGTTACACGGATTGGTATATCCGGATCTCGTCATGAGATGTTATTCCTTGGTATATGGTGTATATGGTGCAAGTATTGTTTCATTGGTTATCTTGTACATGTACAGACACCGATTCTCGGGGAGACTAGCTATCTTCTTGGGGAATCTAGTGCCATAACGTACCGTGGTTGGATCTATTATACCAGTCGGGGTGGGGAGTATTTTAGTGTAGATATGTGATCATACCTTCCTTGTGCATGTCTTGTTCCTTGTGAGTTTTGATCATACACCGCACGTATAATCATCCAGGCCATTATACTCTTGTGCAAGTTCCTAAGCCGATCACATGTTAAAGCTAGTACTCACACACTTAGTCATTAGTATTCTTGTTCTATCAGCATATTGTTCATTATTGTATTTCTTTCCAGTACTTCCTTATTGTCTATACATTTCTTGTATCTATTTATGCATCTTGTTTATCCACAGCTACTTACTGTTACATAGTTTTTATCATTATTTGAGAACTGCTGTTAAGGTTGTACTCTGCTCCTTTCCTGACTGGATATATTTTTCCAGATGACACTGAGGAGTACCCTACCTATTATGGACCCCAGGACGTTGTGGGTTTAGATTCTGAGACCCTGGCTCAAGAGGGACTTATCCCAACTGAGACAGTTGACCCTGGAGTTGTAGCTTTATAGTTTTGTAGTATTCTTTTGTACTGGATTTGTCTCCAGCATATTTCTGTATTTTCTTCAGACTCATTGATGTATTATTTTAGACTCATGAGTTATTTTGTGACTATTCTATTCTTATCTGATTCGTGTTCATTCTATCTTAGTTCTGTGATTGAGTACACTATCTTTTGGTGGTTTATTATATTAGATAGACTTTCTAGACAGCGTTCTACCGCCGATTCTGCGGCGTAGGCTGGGCGTTGTTTCCGACTAGTACCCTTACCCCGGGTGCGGGTCGTGACAGTACCCTAAGAGTAGGCTGAACTCTCTGCTCTACTGCTCCTCGAAGAAACTCAAATTCTGGATATCCAGGAGGTCTAAAGATAACCCGCCCAAGTCGGCAATCAAGAGTCGCATGGTACTGACTTAACCAGTCCATACCAAGTACGACATCATAGTCCGGCATAGAAAATATCAGGAATTGAGCTCGCATTTCTCTGCCACAAACGACTACAGAACATGATCTACAGACGTCACTAACCGGAATAATTCTGCCTCCCATAAAAATTCTTTTCATCTTCGGAAGGGGTGCGGTAGCTACTCTATGTGTGGCTTCAAAGCTAGCTGCTATAAATGAATACGATGCTCCAGAATCAAATAATGCTACAGCTGGTAATGAAGCTACTAAAATAGTACCTGCGATGACCTCGCCTACTGTAGCCTCCTCCTCAACAGCTAAAGTGAATGCCTGGCCTCGTCCCTGAGCTTGGCCTCTCTGTTGCTGAGCCTGCTGAAATAGAGCTACTTGTGGTGCCAGGGGTGGTCTCTGCTGGTTCCCTCCTGGGGCTGGTGGTCTGACTCCACCAACTCCTGTCTGCTGTGCTCCTACTGCTGGGTAAACTGGTCGCGGTACAGGCAAAGCTAATCTCGGTGCTCCCTCTCTGCGCTCGGTGCAGTCTCTGGTCTGATGCTGGTTGGAACCGCAAGCTAGGCAGAGTCCCAACTTGCGTCTGCATTCTCTCTCAATGTGACCTATCTTGCCGCAGTGGTGACAAGTAGGGAGAGATATGGCCCGGTGTGCTGTCCTCTCTGGCATACTCCTTTGGGTCCGTTTTGCTGAATCCCCATGTGCTGTCCTGGATGGTGCTGAGTTGATAGGCCTCTTCAGGTTCGACTCTCTTCTAGTGACGCGCTCCATGCGTCGTGCTGCTGCGAGAACATCGGTATAAGATGTAGGTGCGACTGAGCCAATCAATCTCTGAAGCTCGAACTTCAGTCCATCAAAGAACTTCTCAGCTTTCTCTTCCTCGGTCGAAATCAAGGTTGGGGCAAAGCGACTGAGGCGAATGAATTCAGCGTTGTATTCTTTCACTGTCATGCTGCCTTGGATAAGGCGGTGGAACTTGTCTCTGAGCTCTGACCGTGCTACTGCAGGAATATACATCTCTTTGAAGAGTCTGGAGAACTCTTCCCAGGTGACTCGGTCCTGCCCGAGCCTCATCTCCTCTGCTAACTACCAGTGATGTGCATTCTCCATTAACTGCATTCTGACTGCAGTCATCCACTTCTCTCTAGGAAGTTCAGCGGCTTCCAACTGATGCTGAATGTTTGTGAGCCATTCATGAACTTCTGTTGGTCCCTCTTTACCAGAGAAGGTACGAGGCTTGAGTTGACGGAAGTCGGTGATATATCCCGTCGCTGACCTCCTTGTTGGTGGATTTGCCTGCTCCAATGCGGTTACCAGGCTGCTTCTCAGATTCTCGGCCTCCTGACGTTGTGCTTCTTGCTGAATCTGTTGCTGTGCTTGCATCATAGCATACATCATCTGGAACATCTGTTGTCCGTCCATAGCTTGTCCTGGCGGGAAAACTGGCATCTGGGGAGTGAACTGTGGTGGAGATGGGATGTCATCTCTCCGGAACCTTGGATTAGGCTAACCGGTTTGATCGCTCTGTGATGCTTGTCCTCCATTCCCTGGGGTCACTCCGTCAATATAAGTAACCACAGCATCGTGTGGCGTATCCAATGGAATCTCGTCTCCGTTCCTGGGATCCATTTCTCTGCAACCAAAAGATAAACTGTAAGAAGCTCATAGGAATCAATACAGGATGCAGTTCAAGTAACAATTTTCGAGTTCGATATAGAGTTCAACAATAGGTTAAACAATGGATGAGATCCTAGAACTTATTCTATCCTTAGGGCAGGCTGGTTCAGTTCCTAAGTTGAAACCGAACAATTTAGTCGTGGACCTGCATGGGCCACCACAAAAACCATGTCACGCCCCAGTCCTAAAATACCGTGGGACCAGATACGTGGCAATGGCCAGCAGTACGCACCGATGGACAAACCCAATTTAATGGATCCATCAGGGCATGCTTAAGCTGTAAAACAAGTCTACGACCACATGGCACAATAATCTCATCCACACAAGATATAAAATATGATCCACAGAATAAATAAGGAATGTAAATCATCAGCTAGTCTCAACAAATTACTTCGGGAAACAACCCAATAAACATTTAGTACAATGGTTCAACAGACCAGAATATAAAAGACTGAAATAAATAAATAAATGCTGAGCATGAACATGGATGCTCAGGAGAAGTCTTCAGCTAACACCTCGTCCTCGGATGGCGGTACAGCTCCTGGTTCAGCTCCTGCTGCGGTCCCGTATACCTCGGGATAGATCTCGTCTGCAAATCCTGGGGACATAATCTATATCCAGGTCCTCAGGGGACATAGCAAGGTACAGAAAATAATACAAGCCAGAATATAAGCAGTGCAGCAAATAATAAGATAAACAGGGTAAGTATGTAAACATCTGTATAAAATGCAAGAGAGATTATCAATAGTACTTAGGTTGAAACAACTATAAGCTCTGTGTAGGGGAGCCGGTAGCAGTGGTGTCAAGAGGTGGTCTAGCTCAGCGGGATACTGAGTAGCCGGCATAACATAATCAACCTGTAGCCTGTGAATCTATCCAGCAATAGATGGAATAATAAGGAAATACTAAAATAACCAGCTAAGTGATATGCAAGATTAGAGCAGCACTAGAACTCAGGCTGAAGCATACTACCAGCTCTGTGTCGGGAAGCCGGTAGCAGCAGTAATAATGAGTAATGGGCCAAGCTCGGGCTTCAGAGTCTTGGCCTCACAATAGTAGGGGTGTATATATATAATCAGCCTGTAGTCTGTGTGTCTCTCCCCACCCAATGTAACCACACAAATCATGAACATAACGTCTCACGTCCATGTCAGCGGGGTCATAACTAATGCACCAGTCATAATGTATCTAGAATATAGTATCTCTATAAGTTCTGTATCCTATACAGAATCACCACGAATATCTCGGGAAGATCCTGTTCCATGCACAGTGTCGAGTGTCCTGGGTCATAGTGTACTTGGTAAGACAAGTACGAGAAGAATAAGTGTCACGTATGTTCATCTCTAGATGACAATACCCAACACCGCGTACGATGTTGGCACCCGATCGATAGTCGGACGCTAAGTTTGTCACTCGGTCCTAGGTTAAGCATGCACAACAATATGATGAGACAAGAAAAATATATAGCAAGACTGCAAAGTTTGGCAAGGTACACTTGTCTGATGTTTGAATATTAACAACTGTCCCTGTATCAGTGGATCCGGTAGGTGCTACTCCAAAAACTGTAATAAACATCACCAACAGTCTCAGAAGGTATCAAACTGCTAGAATTGCCTGTCCTTACGTCCAATTTGGACACAGGGGCAAAAGGTCATTTTCGGGCCAAAGCGGGGTCCACCTATGGGCCACTTTGCACCAAAAAGCATATCAGGGTCAAAGGTCTCCAAATTCTACAAACTCAGTGTCTACAAGTCAGGAACGATGATACGAACCCAACGGAACTTCCAGAGTTGGATTTCGATGAGTCGATCACAAAATCACCCGTCAGGTAGAGCCGGTGGGGCCCACGATACGCGATTTTGTCAACGTTCTCAGAATTGGACCAAACTTGGGTCACAGGACCAGCGTATTGCTACGAGTTCGATGGCACAAGTTTCGTCTCGATCCGACAGGTGTACACGAAGTTACAGCATGTTCCAGAAAGGTCGAATACGGGGTGTCGTCGGCGGATACGCGTTGATTCCGGGGTGCACGCACCTCCTAATCTACTTCCGCGAAATCCCACACGACCGTATCAACGACGCGCACGGTTCGGTAGAGACCGCGTGCGACCAAGTTATCCCGTTTGGCGGGGCGTACTCAGTTCCGGGGTAAAACAGGGTATTGTTTTTCCTATTTTTGGATCGCGGTGTGCGATCACCACAGGACGCGATGCTCCGAGCAAGTTGCACGGGCACCGAGAGGGTTATACAGTCTACGTGTAGCAACTGACGGAATTGGAATCAGAGTTGCGAGGCGGGAGAAATCAGTACCTGAACAGAGCTCCGTGGACGCTGAATTCTGGTTGTCCGAAATTTGAACTGACGCGAGCCGAGTCCTGGTCGTGTCCTCGCGGTGTGTCCGGTGTCTACTGTGTCCCGGTTCCGAGGGTGGCTGTGTCTGCTGAGTCGGACCTAGGTCAGCGGCGGCCTGCCGAGGGATTCGCGGGGGTGTTGGCAAAGCGAAGACGGGGACGGGCTGCTGTGCTCAGCGGTCGACCGAGGGGATCCGACGGTTCGGCGTCGACGGGTTGGAAGTCGGGCGGGTACGGCAAACTCTGGGAAGAAGGGGAAAACGTCGACATCGAGGTTCAGCGTCGCCGGCGGCTGGGCAACCAAAGGGAAGTGGCGCTCGGGTTGGGGAAGTCGTCGGCTCGCGTGAACGGGGTCAGCGGAGGTCTGCGCGGCCGGGGTCGAGCGCGGGTGACAGCGGGCTGGGAGGATGCTCCGAGGGTTGCGATGAATCTAGGGTTTTTTGGTAGGCTGGCGGCTGGCTCTACATGGAAGCCGAGGACGGCGGTCTTATACTGCTACAGTATACATGCGGGTAGGGTTTTGTCAACGGGTCGGGTTCCCAAATTTGGATTTGGTTCGGTTTAAAATCAATAGTCTCCAAGGCTTTAAACGCGCTTCTGAAGTCCAAATAATTCCCCGAAAAATACCACCTATCCGGCTTTCCCTTCTGCATCATAATATATTATTTCTAGAATATTTTAACACCATTTGGCCACACTTAAAATTCTTTAAATCATAATCACCTTTGCTTTAACTTCCAGAAACACCAAAAATTCGTAATAACTCTTTATAAAAATTATTTTATAAAAATCAGGGTGTTTACAGTCGCTAATTTGACTTATTCTGGTAATGAATACTTTACTAGACTTGGTTTTGTAGGTTATAATAGTCATTACCCTACTAGTATTAGACTACAGTTGTTAATACTCAGGGTATCCTAGCTAATTCTAGGTTACTTTTAACTAATATAAATAATACTAGCTAACATACTATATTATATTATATATACATATAATATGTACTCTATGATATCAATATATGGAATATTAACTCACAAACCATATCTCACTAATACCCTAACCCCAAACCAATACCTTGGTTCATTACCTACATACTAGACTATATGAATGATACCAAATATTACCTTAGAATACTAACTCATACCGTAGCTATACTAGTTATATTTACTAATTATATATTTATCTAACTCATTTTACTAATATTATCTAGTATCCTAACTATAAACAATACCTCATCTATATATAGATCAATACCCCAACCTTAGATACTCACAACCCTCACACACAGCTGTACCCTAACACTCATACACATACAAACACATCTGTGCACTGATACTTAAATAATACCCTTGGTATTAGTTGCATAGATCTGCCCTCATATGCCTGGATATCTCCATACAGTCACTCATATACCACTCACCCTAACACACACTCATGTACACAATAATCCTATGCACACACTAGAACCCCCAACCAATCTGCCCTCAGTCCTCAATTAAAGCCTACTGTTTCAGTGTTTCAACTGTTATTAGGGTACCTGACTTCACTGTTGGCCCATCTGGTCATGGTCAAACCGATTCTAATAATCAATCCAAACTATGAGATGATACTGATGGATTTGAGAAGAAGACGTCACATCACTTTGCCACAACTACGACTACAAATGATTGTGTTCGGGTTCTTCTTATGTTTTGTTATGTAATTTTTATTTTTTTGAGACTAAGGACTTATGTGAGTTGGAACAAAAATTTGACATTTAGATTGAACCTTTATCCAAAAGCCTTAGCCTACCCAAACCAAAAATTTCATTTGGATTCGAGCCTAAACCCAAACTCAAAGTCAAAACAGTCTTAAAAAGACCAACCAAACTTGGTACGAGTTCTGCCCGAACTCGGACCGAACTCGGTTACTCAAAACCAATTTCTTAGTCAGACTCATCTTCTGAAGACTAGGCTCCCAACGTTCAAAATTTTGAACATTATTCATCCAAACTCGACCCGAACTCTTTCTACAAAAATCCTATAAATAGAGAAGAACTTTTCTATTTCTAAAACAAGAACTCAATCATTATTCTTCTTCTCTATTCCTAAAAAGAGCCTTATCCTTCTCAAATCTTAAGACAACTCTCTTTCCTTCTAAGTGGCCAAGTGTCGTCCCGATTAGAAGTTGAGTCAAGTTGTACAATCTTGGTTAAAAAGCTGTTTTTCAATTCCTATCTGAAGTCTTCGACCTCTTCGGATCAAAATCTCGTGTTGTAAGAAGTTGGTATGCTCTTCAGATCAAAGGCCCGTGTGTACCTTATTTCACAAATAATGAATTAATACTGAGCAAGAGTTCTCGAGCTTGTACTAGTCCTCTACGAGAAAAACCTTGATAAAATTCCCTGTGTTAAAGTTTTCTATTCTAAACTTTACTTATACTCTGCTTATTCTCTTTCAAATATTTGATATTGCAGTTTATAAGTTAGGCTAACACTTTAAATTTTTAATTGCTAATTAATTTTCTGCTGCACACGCACTTACTCTATTCACCCCCTTCTAGAGTTGCTACACGATCCTATAATTGGTATCAAAGAATGGTTCTCTTGATAAAGGATTAACATCCTAGATTAGATCTATGGCAACTGCACGATCAATTTACACCAACAATGGTGAAGGCCAGTCCACAAATAGGACACCCCTATTTGATGGAACCAATTACACATATTGGAAGACACGTATGAGCTTTTATTTAAAATCTTTTGATTTTGATCTATGGGTAATTGTCACTGATGGCTACAAAAAGCCAGCCAGAATAGTTATTGATGGTAATCTTGTTGAAAACCCCAATAATGGATATATTAATTTAGAAAAGAAATATGCTAGTCTTGATGCTAGGGATATTAATACTTTGTTCTGTGCTGTAGACATGAATGAATTCAACATAATGTCAATCTGTGCAACTTCACATGAAGTTTGAAAGCTTCTTGAGGTTACTCATGAAGGAACCACCTAAGTGAAGGAATCAAAGAATATCAGGCTGACACAATAATACGAAGCATTCAAGATGAAGAAAGACGAGACCATCACCCAAATGTTTACTCACTTCCTGGATAATGTAAATCCTATGTCAACTCTTGTCAAGGATTATACAAATCATGAAAATGTCTGCAAGGTGCTTCGTGGACTCACCAAGAACTGGAACCCCAAGGCAACTGCAATCATTGAAGGAAACAATCTCACCACAATATCGTCGAAAACGCTTATGAAAAAACTGATGACGTATGAGCTAGACCTCAACGACCTTGAAGAATCAATGATAAAAGAGAAGACCATTGAATTCAAGGCACATCACAAGAAGTTTTTCGAGGATAACTCAGAAGACGAAGATTATGACAATGATGACCTAGCCCTTATCTCCCAAAATTTTAGAAAGTTCTTAAAGTTTGAAAGATCAAACCGAAAGAAGAACTACAAAGACAATACTTGTCACGACCCGCACCCAAAATAGGGGCACGAGTAATGAGGAACGCCCAGTCTACACTGCAGCATTAGCGGTAGAACGTTGTCTGGGTCAACTCTACTTTCTAACTATCTCATACAATATATACATAGTACCTATCAAATATCTCAACTCTGAATGGTGGAACAATATGGTATCTGATAAATGTAAACTATGCTCAATCATAGTACAATTAAGGCAGATAAAGTACAAAATAGAATAACGAAGGAAAAGAGTCATAATACATCCACAAGTCCAAAATAATATATACATGCCAATAACCTGAATAAAAGTCTAATACAAGTCTAAACAATAAGTCTAGGCCTCCTCAGTATCTGGCACTAGGTCCTCCTCAGTATCTGGCACTAGGTCCTCCTTCTCTAAGGGAGTATCCTCTACTGGTACGATGTCCTTCGGCCCGTAGTAGGTGGGACACTGGTCCACAAGCCAACCATCTGAAAAATATGTCCAGTCAGGATTTGAGCAAAGTATATACTTCTGAAAGCAGTTTCAAATACATAATCGAGCATATATAACAAATAGTAGAAAAGAATATAAGTTAACTAAACATCAAAATATAATAAACTAGAGTGAACAGGTAATGTATTGGAATGGAGATCATGCAATATGGGATAACTGCAATTTAAATAAAAAATATAAAACTAACTATGTGCCATAGTGTACAAGTTCATTATGTGATCGGTTTGGGTTGAACAAGAATACAATATGGTAACTCGATTACACGTGTGATATACAATCGACATGCACACGAATACACTTGGTCTTGATCATATAACCAACTCTACTCCCCCATCCCCAACCAATACTTATGGATTCAATCATGACACATTATAAAAACGAATATGGGCACACAACACGAGCTTTGTGTGAACATGAAGTACAGAAAATTAATACCCGATACACACGATAAAATATATGTGAAGGAGTATCTACTGAACACGGTAAGGGATAACATCTTCTGACAGGATCCATATAGTACCAGTCCGTGAAATTACTATGTCAGAATCAAGTATACAGTTCTAGAACATGCGATATATACACTATTATGAAATAAAAACTAACAGAAAAATATACTCGCCTCTGGTCCTGAGCAAAGGGTGGCTCTTAATGCCCAAGCTGGTGTCACACAATTCTATTAAGAAAATATTAAGTTAAATTATGTAATAAAGAGCAATGATGTTAAACTGAGTTGCATGAGGATATTCTAGGTCCAAACTACATTAATTAGCCTATTTTAGTCACTAACTAGCTAACACTAGGTTATATTAGCTATACAGGGTTATTTCCTACACTTTTAGACCACTATTAGCTAATACCTTAATTAGCATAGTCTATACTTAACACTATAATACTTGGTATCTCTAATAATCTTAATAACCTTAACTATATACCTTAATATCTAAACTTACTATTCTATGCCTCGTATACTATCTCAACCAAACTCATTATTCTCTTAACTGACTAAACCTTTCTTTAACCCCACTTATAAACTCATATAATCTGATCACATTATTCAGTGTAATATTGATACCCACACAGATAATTTCCTATTGCACTACTGATACTCTATCCAACCCACTGACCCATAAGTATAACACATAATACTACATCAAGTACTAACTAAACTAACTATTAGCTAAGACTATAATTAACTGATACTAATATATATATGACCAACCACATTAACTTATACCCACAAGACTAATACAACTAAGACCTATATACTAACACACTATTAAACTAACTTTCCAATTGATACTAACATATATATATATATATATATATATATATATATATATATATATATATATATATATATATATATATATATAATACTAACATCTAAATACCTGATACTCAACATCAGTAATACTTCAAGTTAACACATGCTTGCATACTAGTTGACAGAGCACACTCTAGACACAAGCTTGATGAATTTGAACCTAGTACACACATCACTCTCTACTTACTTTGATACAAACAATCACTAATCTACAGCAACTGTAGTTGCACTTATACTGCAGTCCAAATAACCCCTAATCTGTTGCTACCTCACTCTCCCTAATCCACTGCAACTGTGCAACTTAACACATATCAATGTGTATTACCCGATACACAGTTCACTACCCCATCACTTCTAATACAGTGAACTACACTACTGAACCCGACTCAACATACTCCCCCAATCTTCCTTGCACAACTGCAACTAACTTATCATTGGTCCACTGATACCAACAACCTACCTATCTAAACCGAACTCTCAGGTATGCACACAAATCTTAATGCAACGCTCCATAACACTCCAGCTGTTGTTCTACTTGCTGATACTTCTGCTGCTGCACTGCTTGTTGATACTGCCGCTGCACCACTAGGCTCATGCTGCTGCCGCACTACTTGATCAAGCTGCTGTTGCACTACTTGCTCATGTTGCTGCTTTACTACTTGCGGATACTGCTGCTGCTGTACTACTACAACTGTCATGAGCATCAAACCCGACCCCAGTCACTACACTGCATGCACATCCTCCTATACTTGTATCACCCCCAACTACCTTTACACTACCAATGCACTCCTCGACATCACTCTATGGTACCTAAAATACTTCACCCACCACAGTCACTGCACATACACAGTCCCATAACCTCACTCCAAATTAGTGACACACCAACTCGCACTCACTGATATATATATATATATATATATATACACACACACAAAAATACTTTATCTATATATATATATGTTTAGATATTTAAACAAATACATATAGTGCAAAATAGAATATCTATGATACTCAACCCATTGAGGTGTCAAATTCCACATTCTCCATAATTGATTATTCCCACAAGTCATATATATATAATTACAACTATTAGAAGTTATTACAATATATAAGGAAGAGAATTCATGTAAAACTCCCAAAATTGGCCCCGTATCACACCGTATCACAAAATACCATGATACGGCCTACACGTATCCCTTTGTGGACACGTACCTAGTTCCATAATCCCGATCTAAGTCTAATTGGATCTACTTGGTCTCATAACATAATATTGATGTGTCAATCACGTAATTCCCCCAACATACACACAAATTACCACCTAGAATTCATAATACCTATCCAATTAGCTTAGAACTTGCTCCTATATGTAGTCCTATGCCATGGGCCCATTTTAATGGTCAAATACATAATTTGGGTGTTAGAATGAAGAGAAATTCAAAATTTACCAATTGGGAGATAGATTCCCAATAAAAATATAATTGGACACGATCCGGACACGATCTCTCCACCAAAGTTTCTCCTCCGTGTCCTTCTGGCTTCTCCAAGCTCCAAATGGTTCCTGAGGAAAGAAATAAGAGGGAATGAAAGTGGATTATGAAGGAAATCAATGGAGGGAAATATAAAAAAATTGGGGATCTAGAATTTGGGAGTAAAAATAAAATAAATAAAAATGAGGGAGGAGAGAGAGAGAGAGAGAGAGAGAGAGAGTCTTTATATGGCCGGCCCCTCTACCCCCTTCTCCAAGTAACATGCTAAGGTCCCAATCACCCCTTCATGGTGTATTATAAGGAATATTTAAGGATGAATATTTTTGGAAGTCTCTAACTAATTGTAATTAAGCTAATTCTCCTTAATTAATTAATGAGAAGGTCTAATGGGCTTGGGTCCAAGTAAGACTCACTTGTTGTCATGACAAGTCTAATTATTGGACTCGCCTCTAACAAAATAATTAATACAAGTCACATTTAGTCTATAGTACAATCATTCAATAATTTCTATAACATACCAATATAATTATTTATTCCTAAAATTTATTTACCCATGCTAATTTACTAAACTAACCCCAGTTGGAAAAGTTAGGGTAACAATCCTACCCACCTTAAAAATTTTTTTTCCTCGAAATTAAGGAAGAAACTAACTACCAATAGCAATCAATACAAGCAAGAAAGAATTATACCTCACGGCTCATACATATAAGGATATCGCTCGCGCATCTCGGTCTCCGAGGTGCCCTCTCCTAGCGAGTGATGCCTCCACGTGACGCGCACCAAAGGAATCGTCTATTTTCGCAGCACCTTCTCCCTGTGACCATAATCTCCTTGGGCTGCTCCGGGTAGTTGAGAGTCGGACCAACCTCGATCTCTGAGTAATCTAGTACATGGCTAGGATCTGCCACGTACCATCTCAGCTGCGACACATGGAATACGTTATGCACTCCCTCTAATGCAGGTGGTAAGTCTAGTCTGTAGGCCACTGTACCGACCCTCTCAAGAACACCGAAGGGTCCGATGTACCATGGACTAAGCTTCCCTCCTCCACCAAAGCGAATTGTGCTCCGCGTCAAAAAAATCCTCAAGAATACCAGATCGCCAACCTAGCATGAAACACAGCCTTAGCACTCTAACCACCACCAAAATATGATAAAATAGCAACAATTTTAGTGACGACTTAAAAAATAGTCGCTAATATTAAAGACTTGAGCGACTCCAAAAATAAACGTCGCTATACGTCGCTGTTGGCGACACATAGTGACATCTAGCGACTTTACTTTAATTTTTTAAAGAATAGCCTCTATATGCTTCTTTAATGTCGCTAAACGTCGCTGAGTTTTTTGATTTAGTGACTTTTAGCAATGTATTTACCGACATTTTTTTTCAATTTTTAGCGATATTTTTAGCGACGTCGCTAACGTCGCAAACTTTTAAATTAGCGACGTTTAGTAACGTCTATTGATGACCTCGATAATTTTTTTATTTTTTGGTTAGCGACGTTTAGCGACGTCTATTGATTATGTCGCTAATCTCTTTAATTGGCGACGTTTAGCGACGTCTATTGAAGACGTCGCTAAACTTTTTAATATAGGGTTCAGAAATTCATTTTTCTCTATTCTATCGATTGGAACCCCAAAAATTTGAAACCCTCTTCCCCCCTCCTCCGACGAAGTACCCCACTCTGGCGTCCTCCTCCTCCCCCCATCCCTACCCACCCCCCCACCGGCTGCCCCACAGCCCCCAACTCTGGCTCCCCACCCTCCCAGCGCCCCCTCCGATACGGCTCCTTCCGGCGTGTCTCCTCCCATCCGATGACCTCGGACTTCTCCTCCTCCTCCTCCTCCTATAGGTAAACCCTAACCCTATATCTCTCTCTCTCACAGATACAGACACGATATGACATAGACACAACACACACACACTAACACAGACACAAAACACACATACACTAACACACGCACTTGAACTTCTATGTGATGACAATATTTAAAAAACTGGACCGGACGGTTCAACCAATTGGTCCATGAATCGGTATTAAACCCTAACCCTACCTCCTCTTCCTCCTCTACCTCCTCCTCTGGGTAAACCCTAACCCTACCTCTGTGTCTACTCTTATGATTTCATTATGGTCTTCTTATTCATAGAGTTTCAGAAATTGGTTTACAATGCAGGCGAGTCGCAAGTTGATCTTAGGGTTATATGAGATTTCATCTATTTGTCTATGGTGATGAAGTTTGTCATGGATGGAACCTTTCTTTATTACTAAATCATCACAAGCTGCTTGTTATTTATAAATTTGCTGAGTTTTATAGTACATCAGAAACTTGAACTTTTATGTGATGACAGTATTTAAAAAACTGGACCGGACGATTCAACCAATTGGTCCATGAATCGGTAGTTTTTTCAGACTGGGTCAGTGTTGATCCACTTTTTTTTTAAATTGGTTGTAAATGAATATCTATGTAAAAACCAATGTCTAGAAGGGATTGAACTTGGACCACTTAGGTTAACCTAGTGTTGAACCACTGGTTGACCCGATCTTGTGCCTTATTTGGATCAATCTCTCTGGTTTTTAATGTGGTGATCAGATGTTACAGAGGACTTTTTTGCTTCCTCTTGCTTGTGGTTTGTCTGTGCCAGGATCATATATTTTTCTCCTTAATAAATCTGTCTAAGATTGGAAAATAAAAATAAATTGTTCAATTATATATATATATATTTTTATTAACTACCCAGAATGGAAGACATGGTTTAATCCTTATACCAACAACAACAATATTTTAGTCTTAGTGACTCAATAACTACTATTTTATATACATCAGCTTAGAATCACCATAAGTAGTGACAAAGATGGAGACAGATTGGGACAAATTTATGTATCATATAAAAATTTTATCCTAAATAGCGAAGGAATTTTTTTAGTATTTGTCGCAGTATTGTTGCCAATCCATCGTTGATAAAGAAATTCAATTTTTCATTTATGGTTTTATCCCATTGCGAAGACTTGTAAGACAAAAACCTTTCTAAGATTAGCATTAGAACATCTTTATAAGCTCCTAAGACCAGGGTGGATGCTGGGTATCATAATCCATCTCAAGCTAACATTTGATGATAATGAGAGGGAAGGGTATAAGAAAAACAAAAAAAAACTAGAAAAAGGATTTAAAAGATAACATAGGACAGATGTATACAATTTATAATGTACAAACTCAATATTACATTTATGATTTATTCTATTTGCAAGAAGACAAGAAGACTTGTAAGTCAAAACTTTCTAAGATGAACAATAACATCTTGATTAATTGTTTACTTCTGAATACTTCTGGCATGTGTGTTAACTCCAAAGCTATCCTATTTTGAATATTATTATATAGAAAGTCAATATAATATGAGATGGTTTTATTCTGTTGCAAAAAAAGCTTACAAGTCAAAACCTTTTATTTACCATTATTATAGTATCGTCATTTGTTTACTTAATTTCATACTTAATTTCATACTCCACGTGTACACTACCCAAAATCTAATCAGCTTAGCCCTATGTAAAATGCTTAAGCTTAGAATTCATTCCTAGGCTCACAAACCTAGCCATAAATCCTTCTTCAAATATAGAGAAATTAAACAAGCTATAATTAGGGAATGTGTGGAACTTTGCCAAGAATTCCATTTTTTATTGTTAACCACCTAAAGTAGCCAAATGGTGCATGCCATCACTTGTATTTGATTATATAAAAATTACACAAAAGCCAAGGGCAAGGAAAAGTCTGAATTTCATGCAACATAAGCTTGATACACTATTCTTGGGGTCAAAAGACAAACTTATTTGTCTAGTTTACAAAATAAGTTGACACTTTTTTCTCTTACTTACTAGGCTCAACCAACAGCAGAAGAGATTGACAAAAAATGGTAGTGCCAAACCCATCAATAAGTTATATATATTTTTCTCGTTCTTTATTCCCTCTCAAGTTTTTTCTTGCAGTGATCAACAAATAATAGCAGTGCCAGGGCACTAATAAGTTAATTTATATTTCCCATTCTATTTTCCTCCTTCCATGTTCCTTCTTTCTCCTCCCCTCTTCCCACCACCACATCAAACAGAGAATGTAGCAAAGAGAGCGAGAGGACTCAGAGGAGAACTATTACTAGCTGTTGTCATGTGCTGGCCCAGGGCTAAATATTGGGATATCACAATTCACAACTGCAGACATATCCTCCCACATGATCTTTAACGCTTCACCAATGACAACTCATCTTTTCTTGCTATATATATCGTTCTTTATTTTCTCATTATTGTTGTATATGTTCTCATTATCATTGCATATGACCTGATGACTTGAGATCGAGAAAGTAGGGACACTCAAAAATCTGGGCCATGTCATGTCGGTATCAAACACGTACCAGATACACCACATACTCCAAAATACAGTAGACACACCAAAGTAGGTGCCATGCCCGTGTCGCCGTGTCCTACTATGTTGTATTTATCTATATCCGTGCAACATATCATGAGACCAACGAGTGAAAAGACTCAATTTTCTCCTTTGCTTTCTACTAATGCAACATACCAAAATTATCTGGTGTCAAAGCACCAGTAGAGACTCATCAGCCTTTAGCAGTTTAGTCTAAAGGATTTGCAGTTGCAGTTAGGTTTCAGGTAGATGAATCAAATTATAGTAAATAGGGTTTTAGGTTCTATGACTTTAAATAGAACAATGTAAGGTTTGGGATAAATTTTTTGTAGAATCCTTCTACATAGTGCACATTACGCTACATGTGCAAAAACAATTTGAGCTCGAATGACTACAATTGCTATAAGAGAAATAGAAATCTAGAGGAAAATGCACACAAACCTACCGTTAAATGACTGGAAGCCTTCATTTATATCTCATGTGTTAGAGCATACATAAAATTTAAAACTGACAAGAATTTTATTACTTTGAGAAACATAAATAAGTATATTTCATGTTTGTTAGATCACATCTTCACCTTCTCATAGTCCTTAAAGTAAATAAATAAATAAATAAATAAATAAATAAATAAATAAATAAATAAATAAATAATAGTTTACAGGCTGGATTACTTCTTAGTTTCATATTCATATCTTGCTAATTATTTCACTAGCTACTACTTACTAGTGAAAAAATATAGCTAAATGATAGTGAATTATAAGCCAACTCACGTGTTTGTGGCACTCCTATTTACCAGCTCCTATTTATCACTATCTCACTAATGTAATATACTTCAACCTCACAACATTATCTTAAAAGATATTTCACTAGCTACTACTTACTAGCACTATCAAATGCACTATTGAACCTATACATTACACAATTTTATTTCTTCCCTGTTCATTAATAATGTATAATGTCTAAATTACAACAAGAAAACACTATCTATTAGTACAATAACATGAACATATAACAACTGAATTTTGTATTATATTTTTAATATGGAATGTAACATCTATTTTAACTATATGGATGCATATATTTATATCTGTTATCAATTATATTCTTTGTTTCCATCTATCTTACCAGATGGCACCCATGACCCGAGCACGTGCACGTCGCTTCAGAGAGGCACCTCTTACTGTTAAGGAGGAAGAGGCACCTCCTACTTTTAAGGAGAAAGTGATACCTCCTACAGTTAAGGAGGAAGTGAATATTAAGGAGGAAGAGATACCTCATATTGTTAAATTAGAAGCGGTTATTAAGGAGGAAGTGGCAACTTCTACTTTAAAGGAGGAAGTGGTGCCTCCTACTGTTGGGCAGGCACCAGCTCAGAGGGGGAGTTTCAGTCACCCAGCACCTATAGCGGAGATTGATCACCTAGATGCTGCTTATGCGAAGTATCTTAGGGACTGGGTTCTGCCCTAGCGTATTGGATTTCCTTGAGAGATTGAGAAATGAGATAAGACTTATGGTGTAACTGTGATACTTTTATTGTGGTTATTATGTGACTGTGATACTTTTATATTATACTTTTTGTTTGACTGTAATACTTTTATATTGTGTTTATTGTGTGACTGTGATATTTTATATACTTTTATGATATTTTGTACCCAAAAAATTCAACGGAGGGTTGCTCCGGGTTTGTCTATTTTTATGAACTACTATAAGTCTGTGTATTTATTTTATTTATATTAAATATATATTAATTTACCGGTGTTGAGTGTTCCACCGAAGGGGTCGGCAACCGAGAGAATTCAACAGAGGGTTGCTCCGGGTGTATTTATATAAATTGGGAATTCATAAACTGCAGGAAGATTGATTTGGAAACCGTTGATAATTCTTTTTTTAATTTTTTCACTAAAAATTTAGCGACGTTTAGCGTTGTTTAGCGACCTTTAGCGACGTTTATATACGTTGCTAAATACATCGCTGAATATGTTGCTAAATACGTTGCTGAAGATGTCGCTAAATACGTCGCTAAATATCGCTAAATTGCTGAATGGCAGTATTTGCCAGGTCAATAAAATGTCGCTAAATGTGTCACAAAATATCGCTAAACAGAAAAATTTAGCCATGTTTAATGACACACTATACGTTGCTAATTTAGCAACGTTGAGTGGCTAAACGTCGCTAATAAGAAAAATATTTGCGACGCAAATACGTCTCTAGAAAACGTCGCTATAGCGACATTTTACGATACTTTTTCTGTCAGCGACTAACTTAAATGCAATTTCATTAAAATGTCACTAATTTATTTTAGCGACATTTTTAAGCCATTTAGCGATATTTTCAGGCGTCGCTATTTTGAATTATTCTGGTAGTGAACTAAAATAAATAATCACAAGCAATAGAAGCAAAATATATACCTCAAACTCCAATGGTCTTCGGTGGCTATTGGCCCAATGCCGTTGTCTGTCCTGCGCCACCCGAAGTCTATCCCTGATAAGCTTTACCTTCTCAGCTGTATCCATGACCATCTCTTGTCCCAATAAGGCTCTCTCACCAGCATCATCCCATAATAACGTAGTACGGCATCTCCGTCCAAACAATACCTCAAATGGTGACATCTCTATACTGGCCTGGTAGCTGTTGTTGAAGAAAACTCTACCAAGTGAAGATGATCCTCCCAAGAGCCTCCAAAATCCAAAACACATGTGCGTAGCATATCCTCGAGAGTCTGGATAGTCTGATCCGACTGTCCGTCTGTCTGAGGGTGATATGCGGCACTGAACTTAAGCTGAGTGCCCAAGCTAGCCTGCAAACTCCTCCAGAAGTGGGATGTGAAGTGACTATCCCGATCCTAGACTATGCTCAAAAGGAACTCCATGCAATCTGACTATTTGACACACATATATCTCCATGAGCTTCTCCGTAGATGTACCCACTTTGAATGACAAAAAGTGGGCCGATTTGGTTAGCCTGTCTACGATGACCCAAATTGCATCTTTACCTCTTGGAGAACGTGAAAGCCCTGAAACAAAGTCCATCGTCACATGCTCCCACTTCCACTCTGGAATGGATAAAGGCTGAAGCAATCCACCTGACCTCTTTCTCTCTGCCTTTACCTACTGGCATACCAAGCATCTGGATACGAAGCTAGCCACTCCTGCTTTATACCAAACCACTAAATATGCTCTCACATATCTTTATAAATCTTATTGGCACCTGGATGCATAGAGTACTGAGATCAATGCGCCTCCTGAAGAACCTTCTCGTGCAACGCTCCACTCGGCACACACAATCTGGTACTATACCGCAATGATCCATCTTCTACAATACTAACGTCCTCTGCCAATCCCATCCTAACCTGCGATCTGATGCTCCACATAGACTCATCCTCGAACTGTGATAGTCTGATTCGGTCCATCAACTTTGACTATACCTGAAGTCCCACATCTGTGCTATAACTCCAGGAACTAATACTTCAATACCCAAGCTGTTAAGATCAGCCAACAAGTATATATCCCTTGTCAAGTACATAGCCACTGGATACCTGCTCAAGGCATCTGCGACTACGTTGGCCTTCCCTGGATGGTAATGCAAAAAAATGTCAAAGTTCTTCATCAACTCTAACCATCGTCGATGCCTCAAGTTGAACTCTTTTTGTATGAACACATATTTCAAGCTATTATGATCAGTAAAGATCTCTACCCACTCTCCATACAGGTAGTGCTTGCACAGTTTAAGGGCAAAAATAACTGCTGCCAACTCCAAGTCATGGGTTGGGTAATTCTTCTCATGCGGGCGTAATTGCCTAGAAGCATAGGCAATCAACTTTCCATTCTGCTGTAACACACAACCCAAACCCTTACCCGAAGCATCACTGTATATAAAAAATCCTCCTGTCCTTGATGGCAATGTCAACACTGGAGCTGTGGTCAACCTCTTTTTTATCTCCTTAAAAGCAGCCTGACAATCCTCAATCCAGACGAACTCTACATCCTTCCTGGTTAGTCTATTCATCAGCTCCACAATCCTAGAAAAATCCTAAATAAATCTTCGATAATAGCCTATCAATCCAAGAAAACTCCTGATCTCCGCCAGTGAACTCGGGTAGACCACGACTCAACTGCTGAAATCTTCTTCGGGTCTACTGAGATCCCATCTCCTGTAATCATATGCCTGAGGAATTCAACCTTATCAAGGAAGAACTCACACTTTGAAAGCTTGTCATAAATCTTCTCCTTCCTAAGGGTCTCTAAAACTATCCTCAGGTGTTTCTCATGCTCCTCCGGGGTCTTTGAATAAATCATAATATCATCAATGAATACTACCATAAACTGATCCAAGTACTGATAAAATACCTTATTCATCAGGATCATGAATTCAGTCGAGGCATTGGTCAACCCAAATGGTATCACCAAGAACTCAAACTGCCCATATCGAGTCCTGAAAGTTGTCTTTAAAATGTCTTACTTCTTCACTTTCACTTGGTGGTACCCCGACCTCAAGTCTATCTTTGAGAATACCTTTGCTCCGCTCAACTGGTCAAATAAATCATCAATCCACGGTAATGGATATTTATTCTTAATAGTGAGGTTATTGAGTGCCTTGTAGTCGATACACATGCATACCGACCCATTATTTTTTGGTATAAATAATACCGGAGCACCACACGGTGATAAACTGGAGCGGATAATATACTTGTCCTGCAATTCATCCACATACTTCTTCAACTTTGCCAGTTCGTTGTTGTTCACTCTATAGATGTATAGTGGTATCTATTGACACAAAGTGGTCACAGTCAACCTAATTCTGATAATCGTTAAACATCAGATGAATCAGATCCAGAACACAGATGAAGCAGATATTCGATAGAAAGTATATCAACTCCATCAGTACCAAAGTCAGACTCTACAACAGCTATTATTTTCATATTCAAATATAATCTTTTATTTATTTGATTCTAGGACTGATATAAGCTGAGTCGTACTGGCAAATCCTAAGTACCTATATCCAGATACATATTTCACTCAAATGAACCAAAGAACCTATCCATCAAATTAGGCCACATTCATTTACAAAGTCTACCATACTAAGAGACCGAACTTGGGTCGAACTCGTGCCAAACTCAGACCGAACTCGGTTATCCTTTTGGTATGAACTGAACCAGTTCAATAGCTCCTAATTTCTTGGTCCAACGGTTGGAAATTTGAATTAAACCTTGACCGAATTCTGGCCGAATTTTGTTTTCCTATAACCTATAAATATTATTGAAATTCTCATTCTTACCAACTAAACTATTCTTAAGTCTTCGATCCTATTGTGAGCAAACCTCTAAGCCTTAACTTTTCCATCTCAAAGAGTAACTCCCTAGCTTTCCTAGTGCCAAGTGTGATCTCGGTCTAGAAGTCTTCTGAGGTGTATAGAGCTTTGTTCAAACAGTTACTCTGTCTATCAAGCTGTGAAGTTGTGAGACTTCGGATTAAAACTTGTAGTTTAAAGAAGTGGCAAGCCTTTGGATCAAAGCTTGTTATTCACTATTGGTGATTATAGTAGAGAAACTCCGAGCTTGAGTTCTCGGGACTGGACTAGTCCTCGCAGAGGTAAACCAGTATACATCTTGGTATTTGTGTTTGCTCTCTCTTACTTTATTGCATATATTCATAACACTGCTAGTAGTATTCTTACACATAAGATATATTCTAACTGCTAGTAGTTGATCACCATTGCATGCCATAGAATTATATTTTAACACGTAATTTTATTCTGCTACATACATAAACTCAATTCACCCCCTCTAGAGTTGCCATAAAAGTTCCTACAATTGGTATCAGAGCAGGTAGTCCCTTATTTAGTTTTTGATCCTAATTGCTCATATAATTGATATCAGAACGGTTACTCTTCGTATTATAACTTTTACTTTTATATAGGAACTTTTTCTCATACCAATTGCTCCTATAATTGGTATCAGAGTAGATACTCTTATATTGGAACTATTACTGACATCAATTGCTTTACAATTTGTATCAGAGCACATAGTCTCTTAATTAGTTTCTTATCCCAACTACTCTTTCAATTGGTATCAGAACATGTGCTCTCTTTATATAGATATTACTGATATCATTTGTTCCTCAATTGGTATTAGAACCAGTACTCTTTATATAAGAACCACTGCAAGTTCTCTTGATTATCGGATTAACATCCAAACAATATAACATATGGCAACAACAAGATCACTATTTCCCATCAATGGTGAAAGCCAACTTCTTAATAAGCCACCTATTTTTAACGGCACTAACTATTTATTTTAGAAAATACATATGAGTGCTTTTCTAAAATCTCTTGGCTTTAACTTATGGACTTACGTTACTAATGGTTACAAAAGAGTTGACAAAGCAGATAATAAATATACCGAAGATGAAAAAAAGCAGCAAGCGATGATGTAAAGACAATGTACATGCTCTACTGTACTCTAGGAGAAGACGAATTCAAACTTATCTCTAAGTGCAAAACATCATATGAGATATGGAGAATGCTGGAAGCAACTTATGGAGACAAAGAATAAATTGAAGAAGAACCTCATAATGTTGCAAACTTATACCAAAATAAAGAAGCTGCAAGTACAAAAAAAGATGCAGACATTCAATGCAACAATGATGATAGCAAGGAAAAAGATGTTACAAACTTATGCCCAAGTAAAAGTCTAGCAATCAATGCAAGCATCCAGTACGAGAATGACAAAACCGTCAATATATGACAGACTTATGCTTAATGGTAAGCGGGGTAAAAGATGACTCACTAACAAAAGATATTTCGTATGACGAATTATCTGATACTTTTAATGATTTATTTGAAGGCTATAATAAGCTAAGAAATAACTATAAGCAAGCTCGAAAAGATATCAAATCATATCAGCTTAAGAATGATCAGCTTATTTTCTTACTTAAGGAAGCTAGAGAAAACTCCTCTTCTGATGAATCTATTGAAATCTCTAAACTTGAGCTTAGCCTACAAGAAGCTCTTGACTGCTATAATGAAAGCAATCAAAAAAATGGTAAACTTAAGGAGAACTTAAAATAGGAAAATGGGAAGTACTTTAATGCCTCACTTAAGATAGATGCTCTTACTACTAAATATGATAATTTTTATGCCACCTCTAAAAATTTAGAGATTAGATTGGAAAAGCAGGTCGTACAACCTACTACTCAGTCTAACAGGAGACACATGGCTAAACAAAAGAGCACTCACAATAAGACACCAATAAGCAAACCAAATGCTCCACACTATCACGCATGTAGAACACAACATACTTCACATAATCATGCATTCTATTATAAATATCCATGCAAGACACGTCAAACCACTTCACATACTCATCCTTCTATGTCTAACATAAATGTCTATGCTATATGTCATTATTGTGGTTTAAAAGGACACATTACACATCAGTGTAAGGATAAAAAATTGGTTGATATGAATATGTATAAGTGGATTCCTAAAGCTAACAAATACGGATCCAAATCCTGGATACTAAAGTCTTGTTCTAATTATATAGGTGGAACAATTTGCGGCAAGATGTAATGGTAAAGGAGAAAGTTGGTGATTCCAAAAAGCCAAATTGATATTCTTATGGCAATTGCACCAATAATAAAAATATGACTATTAAGTCATTATGGTAACACAATTTTTATATTTATAGTAGTGTACTGTACTCATTAAATATGATAGTTCAATTATTCTTAACATATGTATGAAGAAAACTTTTGATAAATAATTTTTTAATATTATGCTCTAAAGGCATAGAAAGTATTGTTAAATAGTCTAAAGGGTCCTTATGCTAACAATGTGTAAACATCCTTAAGCGACACGGTACTTAAGTATCTTCAGACCACCGCTAGCTGGGAACTGACCCTTATAGCTAATTAATAATAATAAAAATACCTCACTGAGTAATAATATACAAAGAGCTATTTATAAAATATTTCCTAAATATAATTATTCATTCATTCAGTAATTGACTGCAATAAATTCTGTTAAAAGACTTGTTTAAATAGCAATGACTGAAAGATAGCTTGTCATATTTATAGACCTATTTTATACTTGTCACTTATATGTTTTTATAGCTTTTATAATCATACTACAAAAACATTTTAATATCCTGAGCCATCAGAACTCAGATAGAGTTCGGTCCGAACTCGATCCGAATTTGGTTCAAGTATTTTTATATAACAACAACAACCATGGATTTTATCTCATTACTTCATCCTCTCAAAACCCTTCTTCTCAAAACCGAGAATCAAACCCTTCCTCCAAAACCCTAGTTTTGTAATCCCCTTCCTCAAGGCTTATTCTCTCTCAACTTGAGATCTAAGGCTCTTGGTGAGATTCTCCTTCATCCCCTTTAATCTTTTCAAGGTACGATTCTCACATTCTCAAACTCTTATTCATGGCTCCTAAATTTGGGAAAGAGAAAAGAAAAGCAAATAAAGCTTCCTCTTCTCAACCCTCTAGTGATGATGCTACATATTCCTTATTTTTTCCAAATATTCCAAATCTAGGAGAATATGATGATTTTATTTTTACGTCTATTGATACTTCAAAACTATGGTTCAATAATTTTGTGCAAAGAAATATTTGCAAGGGCAATTCTATTAACTTTACTACTTTTCATGCCCAAAAACCTAAACTTGTAGAATTTCAACTTCATCGTCTAGTCAAAACTAGAAAACCCATATATTCGAATGCCATTCGCATATTTTACTGCAATCTATCTCATGATCAATGGTCTATCTCTTCGAGAGTCGATGTAATCGAAATTGAATTTGATGATACAACTTTGGATAAAATTCTTGAAATCCCTAATGAAGAAGATGCCCTAGTTGAGATCGACAAACTCAATCTCAGAGACAATATCACTCTTGACTCTTTCAGGGATATACTTTGCGCCCTACATCCTTGTCCTAACAAAAAGTTTCGTGCTCATTATTTTAACCAATACTTTTAAAATCTTCACCGTATCATATACTCTGCTATCATTCCCAAGCAGACCGCCAAAAATAATATGACCTATAAGGAGATGTCTGCTTTATATCACTTTTATACATTCACTCCCTTTAGCCTTCCTAACACCATGATTCGGCAGATGATTGATTGTTGTAAACACAAACGTCAACTTCCTTATGCCATGTATCTACCACTCATCTTTGAGCACATCCACATTCCTATGGAAGAACCCACTTATCTATCTGAGCCAGCCTACCTGACCAAAGCCCGTATGATTCAGCCTATTTCTTTCATTCCTGATGAAGATGACTCATCTGATTCTGATACACCAGCTGATCCAGCCCTAGCTCCTTCTGCTCCAACTCCTACTTCTTCATCCTCTACACAGCCTGCTGTAGAAGCATGAAAAATACGCTGGGAAGAGCTACACAGCCTCTTGATACAGAACAGCGTAAGCAGAGGCCTTCAGAGCCATCAGGCGTAAGACAGAGTTTTCTCCGCTAAAATACAGCGTGAAGAATAAAACTCAAAGGACCATCCGCATAAATGTAGTACGTCCAGGCCGCACCAGCGTGAAACAGAGTTCTTCATCGCCTCCATGGCGTAAAACTCAACCGCTCTCAAAGCAGCGTGATAGCGTACGAGGAACGCTTCATCTTCCCCGAAATGAATCTGTCAAGTAACGCAGTAAATCTGACCTCTGACTCCTGACAAAACGTGATGCACGGCTACCCAGACGACGGCTAGAAACGATGACAGACCTCTCGGGATGCGTCCCTCAGTATGATGGGGGATCTCACCATTTAATGCAGAGGATTTGGTAAAACATTACCAAACCGTCGTTTACCGGAGTCCCCTCAGCATAAACCGCTCTTTTGCGTACAAGGGAATACGCCGCCCTGTTTTACACAGGCAAACATGAGCTGTTTTATGCTCCGCAGCAGACAAACCGCCTGCCACTTCAAAAGTTGCACTTCGTACGGGATTCGAGGCATGTCTCCACGTCTAATTGCACAGAGCGGTGACAGTTTCTCTCAAGACACGTCTCTGCGACGGGTGCACAGAAGGCCTGCAGACCTTCGAAACACGCCTCCGCATTTAATGCATAAGGTGATGGCAAATCCCTGCAAGAGATTTGGTTATATCTTCAAAAGCCGTAATTCTGGCTAAGACGTCCACATCAGCACGATATGCCGCGGCTTCTATGCCCATTCTGTCACGATATGCAGCAGCCTCTACGCCCATTCAGGATCTGTGCTCATGCGGCTTCCACGCCCACTCAGTCTCTACGACTACTCGGCTTCCATGCCCACTCAGTCTCTACGACTACTCGACTTCTATGCATGTTCGACTTCTATACCTGTTCGGCTTCTATGCCTACTTGGCTTCTATGCCATGGTGACGGATATTTGGCTTCTACGCCAACCTCTTCTACACTATGGATACCTACCCGCGTGGCTTTTATGCCGTGATCTTAGTAGCAACTGTACGTGTTGTGTCCCTTTAGTTGGACCCACGTCACCCGCTCAGTCAAAAGATCATCTACATGTAGGCATTGGTTACTTTAACCGTTGTGTAAAAGGGTGCTGTACTTTCCACTCCTCGGTTTCTACACCAACGGAGTGGTCACTGTCACCAAAGACTCTATAAATAGAGGCCCCTGTCAATGGGGAACAAGGTCGAAGAAATTGGTCAAGAAACCGATAGCTGATCCCAGGTCGAAAAATTCGGTCAAGAGTACCAATACCAGATCCAAGGTCGACAGTCGGAAAAGATCGAACAAGGAGGAGAAGAGAGAGAGAGAGAGAGAGAGCCCGGAGCTCAGGCAAAGAGCGGGGATCGACGACTTCGGCATCGTGCATCCACCCTCTCCTGCAACCTTCGAAGCTGCTACCTGTCTTCCACGACACTTCTTCAACATCGCGCGGTCCAAGGGCTAAAGTGATCGACCGCAGATCAGACACCTATAGCAATTTATACCCAGATTAAATAAATTGTACTCCCACATCCTCGTATAGGATTCCATTGTATAAGTTTGTTTGTAAACCAAAGGGCACGAGTTTTGCACAAACCCCGTCATTGAAATACACTTTCATTCTTTCGTTTAAATACCATAAACAAGATGGCGACTCTGCTGGGGACGTCTTTCTCTTCTGACGAGGAAGTAATTGCTCAACGCGATGCGGTATCTATAGGAACCGTGAAGAAGACGCTGGTCGTTCATTTCGACCAGTCTGCTTACGAAGACATGCTTCGAACCGGGGGTAGCTCTCACTCTCTCTCCGTCCAAGACAACAAGAAGCTGCGCAAAGTGTGGATGCCCAAGACATCCTCAACCATTCCTGTGGACTCTCCGATCTCTCCGATCTCTCCGACCAATGAGGTGGTAGCATCGCTCCCTCCGTGCCCTGCACGTAAAATTCATTCTCCCGCTACGCGCGGTACAGACAAAACTTCGGGCAAGGCCTCTGCGCTAACCCAGAAGTATCCACTGTACTTTACGCGTAGGAACCAGTCTCCCGCTACGCGCGGTACAGAAAAAACTTCGGGCAAGGCCTCTGCGCTAACCCAGGAGTATCCACTGTGCTCTACGCGTAGGAATCAGTCTCCCGCTACGCGCGGTACAGGCAAAAATTCTGATGTTGCCTCAACGCCAAATCGGAAGAACAGATCACGCTCCACGCGCGAAACGGATGAGCGCGGTGATCTCCGCGAGGTGAAGCAAGCAGGCGAATATTCAACCTCTCGGCCTTTGCGCCAGCAAGAGAACAATTTGCCTACCCTCCGGATTACGCGAGAAGCCGATGGCCGACTGAGGACCTCTTCAGCTTTACGCCAGTCTGAGCGAATCTCCAAATTACGCCAGGCGAAGTCCCGCGACGTAAAGCAAGCTTCGGTTGCTACTCCTGACCTACGCGAATGCCTAGTCCAGAAGCGTAAGGAGAGGGGATCTTCCAACATGTCTATTACGCCCCCTAGAGAGCAATGTTGTAATAGTCATAAGATTGTGATTGACTGATGCTGTTCTAAAGCAAAACGGTCGGTCTTCGACCGATTGAGCTACTCTCAGTCTTTTCCAGAAGAAGAGCATGCGTATGCGTCCGTGAACATGGCTTCACGCATACCCAGAAGAAGGTCGAGCTCAGGACGTCATCCCTCTGGGCCTCCGAGCCGAAGAAGATTCGAAGACCTCCTCTGGAGCACCGAAGCTGGGGTGATCCAAAACACCCGGGCAAGGTCACAGCAACCAGCTCCGTACTCGTATGATTCCGACGCTGGGGGTCGCCAATCTCCCAGAACAGATGCTGAGAGTGTAGAGTCGACTTCTGCGGCGACCTATACTAATCCTTCGATGACGCCCAGTGAAGTGGGAGCTTACGCCATCGAAGACGAACGCGAGGAGGCTTCAGGAAACTCGGAACAACGCATCACTGTGCTAGAGACATCTTTGAAGCAAATGTAATCCGTAATGGAGAACATGCACAAGATGATGCTAACTCAGCACGCGACTGCCATGGCTCAAGCGTCGGTCCTGCCAACTCAGATACGTATGGGGGTGGACTTACTACCATCCGACCCAAGCCAAGAACCTGCTCTAGATCAAGAGTCAGCAGTCCCTCCGCTTCCAACGGAGAATCCGATGCAGGCAGTGCGGGAGTTGAAAGCCCAGTTCGACGCCTTGAGGCACAAAGATCAGCTCAAGAAACTGGGAATCAACCAGCCTTACCCGGCTATCTGGGAAGAAGTCCCTTTTCCTCCGAAGTACAAACCTCAGACCATGGCTCTGTTCGAAGGAAAAACATCACCAAGTCAATACATGAATTATTTCAGTATGATGACGGTGTTGCTACAAGGGAACGACGCCCTCCTCACTTGGGTGTTCAAGGGTTGCCTCTCAGGAGTAGCCTATCAGTGGTACCGTAGCTTGGCGGACAACTGCATTACTTCCTTCGAAGACTTCAAAGCGCTATTCTTCACACGATTCTACGAGGGTGGAATGGACATGTCTATGTCCTCCCTCATTGAAGTCAAGCAAAGGGAAAAGGATGTTCGCACCTTCGTCGAACATTTTCGTCAGGCCACCTTACAAATGCCTCTAAGAGTTCCAGACTCGGCATTAGTAGACATTTACAGGAAGAACCTCCTTCCTATAGTCTCGGTGTTCACAGGACCATATCAGTTCCATGAGTGGCCCTCGTTCATCGTCTCGGCAGTGGCCGCCGAAGACAACAGTCGTAAGGCGCGCGACAACGACATCATGATCTCCGCCTCCGACAGAGGCAAAAGGCCATCTCCCAGCGGCGACCATCCTCGCAGCTCCAAGGAAAAAGAAGCTCTGACAGTCAATACGTCCAGACAAAAGATGGCGACGACCACGCAGACAAAGCCCGGGACTTACAGGCCCATCGAGGTCTACTCTTTCGACGACGATGATATCCCTAGTATATTTGAGTGTCTCGTCAAAAGTGGCAAGATCACCCTGCCGGAGCTAAGGCGGCCCCAAGAGGTCGGCAGTACCGACGACCCCAAATACTGTATCTTCCACAGATACGTACACCACCCAACAAAGATGTGTTACGTACTGAAGAGAAAGATCCAGGGGTTAATCGATGCTAAGGCCATCACCCTGCACGACACCGAGAAAACGGTCACAGCCAACATGATCTCTCTGCGGTTCGGCGATCTGCCTCCCCAAGAAGTCATGGACGGCATCACGCCCATTTCCCGAGCCACAATGGACATTGTCAATCTCCCTCCGGCTAGGGATCAAAATCATAACCTGGTACCCCTGACCACCCGTCAGGGCAAGATTATGTGGGTTCATCCAGATTTTGTGTCAGAGCTCGAGGAAGGGACTAAAGCTACGTCCAGGAGGAGCCCAAAGTACAAACCATGCCATATGGTCACAAATTCTTCGTCATCAGACGAAGACGAGGTACTTGTTGCAACCCGGTCAGGGAGAGCCTACCTCAACGACTGTCACGCCCCAAACTCCCGTAAGCCCAATAGTCCCCGCTGAACGTGAAATCACCATGTTGCAGCTCTCCCGCAGGACAATCGTTCTATTCGGGACGTGATGCCGTACGAGCCTGGAGTTGCGCTCGTACAAGACGATGTTGTTAAACACGAAAGTTATCATCGAAACAACCAAGTTACAGCAGAAGCCAATTGTGTACCAAGCACACATCAGAGTATACGCAGCGAAGCTCACGATAGGGTCCAAATGAGATGCCCCGAGTCAATGCCACAAAGGCGATGCCACGGAGACGATGAAATAACTCTTGCTCTTTCTCTAGCCCACAAAGGTACTTACAGTTCATACATCTTGTCCCGTATATCCAAGCAGCGCCACTACGTCTGTGTACCTGAAATATTGCCCACAAACGTGGGTCAGTACACAACCGTACTGGTTAGCGGGGTAACCCACTCGTCTAAGCCGACACTAAGTAAAGTAGTGAATGCACACAGTTAAATGGTGATCTTTCTAGTTGAATCCTAGATTCTTTTCATGGCATATGGATGACATGTTAAGGAAAAACAGTAAAGCAGTTTAAGCATGCAAGCATTCATTCTCAAACCAAACGACAAGCAGTTTATATATATCCGACCCGTCTAACTCAATGTCATCGCTTGCACGATAACATATCGAACCATCAGTCTCACCTCAATATCCATCCTCAACCAACAGTTTATATCCCAATCTCGAGTGCACACTCTTGCCGAGGCAAGGTGGCCGCGCCTACACGAAAGCCAAACCAACAAAAGAAAAGCAAGCCAACTCTTATCTATATGAAGTCACTGGCAGAGCCATACAGGACATATCTCAAGCATTACGGCGCGCCCTATCAGCCCGGGTAGTAAGCCCCGCTGGAGGTCCCGCAATGCATCGCGACTGAACGTGAATCAAATGTTTCCCTCCGGATCGAAATGGCTCCAGTGCCCCGGATAAAAACCATTTCGGGGAAAGTGCCAAACCTTTGCACAAGTTGTCCGTGACATGCAGACACACGTAGGTATAACGAGAGGATCGAAACGTTCTCGCCCTACCAAGCGATCCTAGACTCGTTCCATCGATAAGCCCAACCGAAGTATCCATAACCATTCTTCCAACATGTTCTTCTAAGAAGTCCAAATCTCGACCTCAATATATAGCCCGAGGCATCAAAATATCAAGTGTTTCATAGGCACGAAGCCTCTTCTCAACACAATCCAAATTGGTGCAACACCTATGCTCGAAGCAAAACCCATGGCACAATGCCGTTTCAGTGGCACAATATCACATTCGTGGCACGATGCCCCATCAAACGACACAACGCCCTCGCCGATACAGTTGTTCGGTTTCGAACCACAACTGCCTGCTTTGCAAGACAAAGCATCCTTGTGATACACGCGCACGGATGCACGTTCTCTCGCCCAAATTCCCGATATTCTCGATATTCCCATTGCCTCAATTGTATCATTCCAACTTGTATATTTCCAACCGTCCAAGCAAAATCCCAAGTATCCCACCGATCGCCTCAAACGTATAATCCAACTATCGCAACAACTATCCAACGCATAAAACCATTCAAGCCACAATCCTACCAAGCCACGACGCACACTCTATGCACGCCTCAGTGTAGTGCTTCCCGATATTTTAGCCCAAGTGTACAAGCCATTACGTGTTTTCCATATTATTAGGCATGAAGGAGTAGAGGAGAAGGGAAAGAGCCCACTCACATTATTTGAATCCGTTAGGCATCCTGTCCTGCCGATACGGCCAATCCCTTAAACCCGTGGTCCGATGCAAGCGCGATCTACTCAACTGGTATGACCGTGCGAGCAGGCCGTGCTCTCCAAATCATCTGACCGATCGGACTAAGGAAGACGGCATTATCGTTTCCATCCAGCTATTCAGTACTGTTCTGAACGAACACCTGATTTCCATCGATCCCGCTAGCCATCTGCACATTGAAACCAACTCGATTAATCCTTCTTTCCAAAATCCGACATTTCAACTGTAACCAGCATTTGATTTATTCAGTCCGACTCAGCGTAACGCTCCGAGCGGTTGCGGGGCGTTACAACGACTACGGAGCAAGTTAGGAGGATATACCGGCACACGTTTCAACTGCCAAACCTGCAGGGCCAAGCCCCGTTATTCCGAAATCCAGACCTCATCCCCTATCACCGAGCGACAATCGAGATAGCCATGACTTTCAGAGGGTTCTTCCTAGAGCATGTACCTCGATCTCAGAATTTGGAAGCTGATGCCCTGGCCAGTCTAGCTGCGGACTTAACTACCCCTATAAGAAGGCAAGATTCGGTGATCCTTCTTAACAGAGATTTATTTTGCGTGAAGAACAACCTTCACATAGAACGCAGCCACGCTGTGAACACAGATCCCCCCGGAAGGGACTGGAGAAGTCCCTTCATAGATTTTGTCGCATACAGAATCTTGCCAGAGGACCCCAAAGAAGCAATATCCGTCAAGAGATGATCATTACGCTTCTATTTTGATGCATCTTCACACTGCCTATATCGTCGAACCTATGACGGACTGCTATTAAGATGTCTCTCAGACGACGAAGCACAGCAGATTATCCGAGAAGCTCACGACGGTGTATGCGGAGCGCATCAGCCCGGTCCTAAGCTACAGGATCGTATCAGGAGAATGGGCTACTACTGGCCCACTATGATCACAGATGCGATCAGCTATGCAAGACAATGCAGAGCCTGTCAGGTTCATGCAGACTTTATACACCTACCGTCTAAATATCTATATCCTACGGTCGCATCCTGGCCCTTCGAAGCATGGGGTATGGATATCGTCGGTCCCATTCACCCGTCTTCCTCCAGAGGCCACCGGTTCATACTGGCCATCACGGATTACTTCTCCAAATGGGCAGAGGCGATCCCTCTGGCTGAGGTAAAAGCGTCTGACGTGATCAGCTTCATCAAGCACCACGTCATTTATCGCTTTAGGATTCCTCGAAGGATAATCCATGACAATGGGCCTCAGTTCATCAGCCAAGCGTTTCATCGATTTTGCGATAAAAGTCGAATACATAATATTGCCTCTACGGCATATTATCCAGCTGCTAATGGTTTGGCGGAAGCTTTCAACAAAACCATTATCAAACTCCTGAAGAAGTTCGTTTCTTCAAACAAAAGAGACTGGAAAGAGAAGCTGGGCGAATGTCTCTGGGCATACCGCACAACGGTACAGACACCTACAAGTTGTACCCCCTTTTCACTGGTCTACGGGAGCGAGGCAGTTCTTCCCATCGAAATACAGATCCCGTCGCTCAGGATAGCAGTGACTAGTGAGTTGACTCGAGAAAAGAATGACCTGTTAAGGCTCCAAGAGCTTGAAGGATTAGACGAGAAACGCTTACAAGCTCAACAGCGCATCGCGCTTTACCAAGCACGCATTTCCAAAACTTTTAATCATAAAGTGAAGGAAAGAGTGTTCAAAGTCGGCGAGCTAGTTCTAGCCGTAAGAAGACCGATGATTCTTACCCACAGAAGTAAAGGCAAATTCCAACCCAAGTGGGAAGGCCCTTTTGTGATCGAGACAACGTTCTCGAACGGTGCCTACAGGATAGCCCAGCCTAATGGAGACCTGTTAATGGCTCCTATCAACGGCAAATTCTCGAAAAGGTACTATGCTTAATCCTCCCTGCTCGGGTGGGACATAGCAAGGCCCTCGATTCTAACAAAACTACTTCCAAAATGCAATTAGTAGGGTTGTGCTCTATCATGTCCGTATGACCTCTGAATAGATGTGTCCTGCTAAGAAGTTTATCGGGAGTCTATCATGTCCATACTATCTCTGATAACACTCTCACCAAAACCGGTCATTTACATTCCGAAATGATGGGTCCACAAAAGTCAGAAAAGAGTCGCCTTTATTTATTCCCGAGAAGGAGGCAGAATTACATATGGGCAAGCAAAAAGGGAACAGGATACATCATGATGGCGGGTGAGTCAGATTGTGAATCTACCGCTCCAGCGCAGCTATCCTCTCATTTCTAAGAACCAAGGTGTCGGCACGAGCCTGCTCCAGCCGTGCCTCGGGAGTGTCCGTGAGGGTCAGATCAGCCTTTGCCCGAAGACAGCCCGCGCGAGCAGCTTCCGCACTGTCCAGCTCCCGTCGCGTTATGCTCAGTCGACCGGACGCTACGTCTAGACCTGCCAGCGACTGAGAAGCCCACTCCTCTGCCCGAGCGAGTTTTTCTTTCAGCTTGGAGACCCTCGCTGCATTCCCTTCATGCTCAGAGCGACACCGCGTCTCAACGGCAAGAGCCTCTTCCACGACAACTTTTCTCCTATCCACCTCCAGCTTATGCTTCTGGATAGAGTTGTATAGGCTTTCCACCTTCGTAGCAACCCGTCAGTTATGGCTCTCAAGCCAGCCTGTATACAGCACACCAGGGCAGGAAGCAAGCCCAGTCTTGCCCCAAATACCAGGCGTACTGTCGGCCACAGGATGTTTTGGTGAATGCGGTCCACGGACGCGGTACCTGGCACCACTACTCGGCGCAACCATATGGAGAGAAAACCAGCCAACTGGGCTTCCTTAGACAAAGGCCTGCGACAACGCCTCAAGTAACTACAGGCCTTGGTGCCTTCCGGGTACTTTCCTACCCCCTCGACAAGAATCTGGTCCGGAGCTTCAGCCTCCTCCATAAGAGTCTCCACAACCTGGGCACTAAGCACGCCCAAACAGTTCACGGGCTTATTCTTGCCACCCGAGGCTTTCTCCGACCTGACGGCCCCGGCTCGGTGGAAGAAGAGGCAGGACATCCACTTGGTGGTATGAGCCAAATCAGAAGGCTCGTTATAAAAGGCGGTGCACGCGAAGTATTGACACATCAGCTCCTGATATACTTCCGCCACCCGAGGGTCCAAATCCCCCAACTCCCGGTTGGTGGGAACATACTCTTCATATGGAGTATCCCCCATCGGCAGTCTAGAGACAACTGCCATCTCGTGGAGCGCCAACCCCAACTCCCCCAGTGGAGTGGCAAAGGTCCCGGTGAGCGGAATGTACCGCTCCATCAGTGCCAAGAACAAATTAGGGTTCGGAGGCAACTCGACGCTCGTCGCACTCACAGCGGCATATAGTCCAATGCCCTCCAACTCTCTCTGGAAGTGCTTCAAGGCCCAGTCAACTAGGCATCTCCATCGGGAGTTCATTGGGGCGATCCACCTATTGCACCGAGGATTCTCCTTGGGATATACCCCCCCTCGACCTATGAAGTCGTTGCAAAAGGTCGGCAATTGGACCGGCTGGATCACCAAGCTATCCTCACTTGGAATACTGCCCGGGCATAGTCCTCTGAACAATGTCACAACGCCGGGGGGGCGACTGACGAATGACCCCTGGTCAGCTCCTTTTAGATGAAAAATCTTCTCCGGCTTACCGTGAAGATCAGGAGTCAGTATCCACGACATCTTTCTAGGATGCGTCGCGTGGAAGAAGACCGAGATGGGATAATCCCTCGGCATCGTTGGCAGGTACAAAACCAAATTCTCGGCTGAGAAGACCCAGGGCTCCCTCTTAGGCTTCGTCTGGGACTGTTTGTCGATCATGTCCCAAAAAGGAAAGCCGACTTTACGTACGGCTCCCCGTCTACATAAGTCAGAGGCTCCCCGTTGATCATGCTCAGCAGCATTCGCTCGCCCTGAGCCGATATTAAGACCCTCCTTCCTTCAGGGTACTGGGGTCCGGAGATAGGGAAGGACATGTGGGACAGATCCTCCAGGTAGTTCGAGTGCAGCATCCCAGCAGCGGAGCCCATCACCTCGGCCAGTGGAGACTCACCCAAGTCAACTACAAAAGTGCAAGGAAAAATACGTCATCACAAGTCTTGCACGAACATACGGACAGAAAGAAACAACAGTCTGTGCTCTACGCAGGATTGTGCATATCTGGCAATTTTACGCCAGAGGTCTCCCCCACAAGCGTAAAAATTCAAATTTTACGATATACCCCAATTTTCGGTAGCCAGAGCTTCTACGCTCAGAACTACGAAAATATGGAGTCTTTACGCTGACACATTAGAAATATGGGCGTAAAAGATGAAAACGCCTCCGTGCATCATCTTTCTCAAGAAGAGACTATCAGCACAGAAGACGACCTAGCGCGGTCACGTTCAACGTGTGCGAAGGATTTTTTGTCGTTTTTGTCACCCCAAGGCTTTACCTCGAAGACCGGGTGCACTGCTCGTCGGCGGGACACTTCGCTCAGAAGAAAGTTCGCCTTGACCGACCAAAGACTCCCTCGCTGGGGCGGAAGAATGAGAAGAGGAACCTATACCCTTTTCCTTAGCGAAGGAGGTTTGTTTCGACGCCATTTTCTGAAGATTCGAGGGAACGAAGAAAAACTCGAACAGTCGAAAGCTCTCTTTCACAGAAGAAGGATAAAAAGTTTCTCTCTCAGAGAACTTGGGATATATATAGAGTTCGGGCCGACTCTTCGAATCCTCAGACGGACTCCTCGAGACCCTAACCAAATCTCACAAAATTAAATAATGGGTTATGATTGGATGCCACGTCAGACCACTAACCTTGAAAGATGGATAGTCAGCAAATTCGAAGAGTTTTTCGTGCAAAGACGGTTCAGCAGGTCCTACGCTGAAGGAGCTTTCTACGCTCGACAGCAACAGATCTACAATTTTACGCTCGCAAGCTATAAGTCTATGGTTTTACGCCCGGATGCCTTTGTGCTCAGTAGCTTTTACGCTCGAGAGGCCACAAATCTATGACTTTACGCTCAGCAGATACCAAATCGATGATCTCACGCTCGATGGCGCTCAGTTTATGCTCAGAAGCAACAGATCCGCAAGACTTCACGCTCGGAGAAATTTTCTTTTCAGGAGCTACAGATATACAGTTCTATGCTAAAGGAGCTTCCTACGCTCGACGGCTACGAATCTACAACTTTACGTTCGACAGCTACAAGTCAGGTTTTTGGCCCGGATGCCTTTGTGCTCAGTAGCTTTTATGCTCGAGTGGCCACAAAACCCATGACTTCACGCACAGGGACTACAAGTCTACGATTTCACGCTCGATGGTGTTCTACGCTCACAGGCTACAGATATACAGTTCTACACTAAAGGAGCTTCCTACGCTCGACGGCTACGAATCTATAACTTTACGTTCGACAGCTACAAGTCAGGTTTTTGGCCCGGATGTCTTTGTGCTCAGTAGCTTTTATGCTCGAGAGGCCACAAAACTCATGACTTCACGCACAGGAACTACAAGTCTACGATTTCACGCTCGACGGTATTTTATGCCCGGAGGCTACAGACTGATGATTTCTCGCTCCACGACTTTTCGTATATTCGAATGGTCCCCAAGATGGTCAATTACAGGAGTTCACACAGAAGATACTCCTCCTTGGCCTCAACGTATCCCAAATACCCGAAACATACAAGAGTTCAAATATTGAGAAATTACTCTTCTCGGGTCAATTGGAGGTTCGCCCAAACTCCAGTCTGAATACCTCGTCTATCAAAAGATGGCAACTCAGTTTTTGACAGCCATTCCTCGACCCTATTCCAAGGGATTTTTGAGAAGTCACTCTTAAAGGCGAAGACTGAACAAAAATTCTGTTTATCAGAAGTTCAGAGCTCTACGCGGTTCCTCAGTCCCAGCAACAGGACAGTTCTAAGAGGTTCAAAATGCTCTATAGCATTCTATGAACTACTCGCTATGCGTAAAGGACAGGACCTAGCACTCTTTCTACAGAGTCAGCGTACAGATTCAGACGTGTTGAAGCTGCACATATTCAGACTTCACAGCAACATATGGCAAGATGATCATATGAAGAAGAAAGACGATTTTTATTAAAGATCAAAATCATGATTACATATGAGGGAAATCCAATCTACAAGGGTTTTCTTTTTATTTTCATGATTACATCTGAGGGAAACTCCGTCTATAAAGGAGATACCCCCTCGTCATTTGAAGATCGCCGCCAGAGTCTGTTCTGCAGGGTTCTCGCATCGGTGCAGATCTTCCTCTTCTTCGAAGGAGATGATCACCAGCGGGCACGACAGAGTTGGGGTTCGCATAAAAGCATGCAGATCCCATGCTCCGTGCGCCACGGCATATTGGGTTGAGGTATTAAACCCAACTCAGTCCGGGGAGACAGCTGCTACAGCTTGTCTTCTCTCTCACCTCCCGGAGGGCATCGAGAGAAGGCGCGACATGCCAGCCGCCGTGGTCAAATACGACCCTTCCTCTCTCCTGGGGCAACGCCATACAAAGTTGCTGATTATCCCGAGCAAGGGAGGCTAAGATATCCTTCCATGATCCATCGTTGCAGTGGACACTTGCTCGAAGATGCCGTCTTTTTCGGCTCCTTACACACTGGAAGAACATGATCTCCTTCTTCCTCAAATCGACCCGGCGAACTCCGGTGATCATCTCTGCGTGGTGATGAAGATGTGGAGAGAACAGGCTAACTCCCCCAGCCTTTTATAGGCAAAAGAGATTACAGCGGTCCTCCATAAATCCGCCATAAAGTCTGCACCGACCGTTTCAACGCTCCACTCAGAAACGTTTCGAGTTACGAGGGGCCATTCATGGTTCGTTCAAAGCGTTTCAAATCCCAAGGAATTTAAAAGCTCTGAAGGGGGTCTTGTAGAAGCATAAAAAATACGTTGGGAAGAGCTACACAGCCTCTTTATACATAGCAGCGTAAGCAGAGGCCTTTAGAGCCATCAGGCGTACGACAGAGTTTTCTCCGCTAAAATACAGCGTGAAGAATAAAACTCAAAGGACCATCCGCATAAATGCAGTACGTCCAGGCCGCACCAGCGTGAAACAGAGTTCTTCATCGCCTCCATGGTGTAAAACTCAACCGCTCTCAAAGCAGCGTGATAGCGTACGAGGAACGCTTCATCTTCCCCGAAATGAACCTGTCAAGTCACGCAGTGAATCTGACCTCTGACTCCTGACAAAAGGTGATGCACGGCTACCCAGACGACGGCTGGAAACGATGACAGACCTCTCGGGACGCGTCCCTCAGTATGATGGCAGATCTTACCATTTAATGCAGAGGATTTGGTAAAACATTACCAAACCGTTATTTATCGGAGTCCCCTCAGCAAAAACCGCTCTTTTGCGTACAAAGGAATACGCCGCCCTGTTTTACACAGGCAAACATGAGCTATTTTACGCTCCGCAGCAGACAAACCGTCTGCCACGTCAAAAGCTGTACTTCGTACGGGATTCGAGGCACGTCTCCACGTCTAATTGCACAGAGCGGTGACAGTTTCTCTCAAGACACGTCTCTGCGACGGGTGCACAGAAGGCCTGCAGACCTTCGAAACACGCCTCCGCATTTAATGCATAAGGTGATGGCAAATCCCTGCAAGAGATTTGGTTATATCTTCAAAAGCCGCAATTTCGGCTAAGACGTCCACATCAGCACGATATGCAGCGGCTTCTACGCCCATTCAGGATCTGTGCTCAAACTGCTTCTACGCCCATTCTGGCACGATATGCAGCGACCTCTACGCCCATTCTGGATCTGTGCTCATGCGGCTTCCATGCCCACTCAGTCTCTACGACTACTCGGCTTCCACGCCCACTCAGTCTCTACGACTACTCGGCTTCTATGCTTGTTCGGCTTCTATGCCTGTTCGGCTTCTATGCCAACTTGGCTTCTATGCCATGGTGACGGACATTTGGCTTCTACGCCAACCTCTTCTACCCAATGGATACCTACCCGTATGGCTTTTACGTCGTGATCTTAGTAGCAACCGTACGTGTTGTGTCCCTTTAGTTGGACCCACGTCACCCGCTCAGTCAAAAGATCATCTACACGTAGGCATTGGTTACTTTAACCGTTGTGTAAAAGGGTGCTGTACTTTTCACTCCTCGGTTGCTACACCAACGGAGTGGTCACTGTCACCAAAGACTCTATAAATAGAGGCCCCTGTCAATGGGGAACAAGGTCGAAGAAATTGGTCAAGAAACCGATAGCAGATCCCAGGTCAGAAAATTCGGTCAGGAGTACCAATACCAGATCCAAGGTCGACAGTCGGAGAAGATCGAACAAGGAGGTGAAGAGAGAGAGAGAGAGAGAGCCCGGAGCTCAGGCAATGAGCGGGGATCGACGACTTCGGCATCGTGCATCCACCCTCTCCTGCAACCTTCGAAGCTGCTACCTGTCTTCCACGGCACTTCTTCAACATCGCGCGGTCCAAGGGCTAAAGTGATCGACCGCAGATCAGACACCTATAGAAATTTATACCCTGATTAAATAAATTGTACTCCCACATCCTCGTATAGGATTACATTGTACAAGTTTATTTGTAAACCAAAGGGCGCGGGTTTCACACAAACCCCGTCATTGAAATACACTTTTATTCTTTCGTTTAAATACCACAAACACCTGCTACCTTGGACTCTATCCAGGATATGTTCCGCGAGCAATTCAGGTTGCAAAATAAGATGATAGCTGCTCAACACCAAGAGCAGAATACTCTGATTATTACTTAGCTTTGCGACCAGTCTTATCGTACCACTCTTTAGGCTCACATATTAGCCAACTTTCTAGCAGATCTTCAATATCACCTAGCCCATCATCCTACTGCACCTCACCCAGTGGCTTGTGATCCTTCCTGTCCAGGCTACAGGATTGATGATCCATTTGTTCAGCAGTATATTGACCCTCCCGGAGCATACTTTGACGACGATCACCCGCCTGCTGATGCTGTTGATGATGATCTATGATGATGTTTTATATTTCTTAAGGCTATATGGATGTATTAGTTTTTTTTTTCTATTTTCACTGTACTAGAAATATTTGCTTAAAATCTTCAAACATTTATGCTATTTGCCTAGTGCCAGTCTTGTTATTTATTCTGATTAAAATAATGCATGTTATTATTTTTGGTTAATTTATTAAACAAATACATGCTACTTTTATCTGGTTATATGTCTATTTCTTTAATTTGTCATAATCACTCATTACTGGGGAGTTATTATTTTATACTATGATATTTTGACAAAGAGGAAGAAATGACAAAATATATGACGATTATAGTGGATGATGTATAGTTGATGACATATAACTGTGATATATTTATATCTATTTTGTTGAAATATCTGTACATAATTTTGTTATAAAGAAATATCAAGTTACAAGTCTTTTAAATACTCTCGTTCAAAGAAAAGATCTACTAACGGAGGAGCTTTTTCCAAAAAAACTAATTTTTCATGGAATGATCTACGTTCATAGAAACTTTGTCTACGTTTCAACTATAAAGGCTACATCAGACTCACCATATGTATATTTTGGCATAGTTTGTCAATTATCATAATGGGGAAGATTGTTGACACAAAGTGGTCACAGTCAACCTGATTCTGATAATCGTTAAATATCAGATGAATTAGATCCAGAACACAGATGAAGCAGATACTCGATGCAAAGCATATCAACTCCGTCAGTACCAAAGTCAGACTCTGCAATAGCTATTGGTTTCATATTCAAATGTAATCTTTCATTTATTTAAGTCTCGGACTAATGTAAGCTGAGTCACACTGGCAAATCCCAAGTATCTATACGCAGATACTTAGTCCACTCCAATGAACCAAAGAACCTATCTACCAAATTAGGCCACATTCATTTATAAAGTCTACCATACTAAGAGACCTAACTTGGGCCAAACTAGTACCAAACTCGGACTGAACTCGGTTACCCTTTTTTTATGAAATCAACCAGTTCAATATCTCCTGATTTTTTGGCCGAACGGTTGGAAATTTGAATTAAACCCTGACAGAATTCTGGTCGAATTCTGTTTGCCTACAACCTATAAATAGGATTGGAATTCTCATTCATACCAGCTCAACTATTCTTAAGTCTTCTATCCTATTGTGAGCAAACCTCTAAGCCTTAACTTTCCCATCTCAAAGAGCAACTTCCTAACCTTTCTAGTGCCAAGTATGATCTCGGTCTAGAAGTCTTCTGAGTTGTAAAGAGCTTGGTTCCAATAGTTACTCTCTCTATTAAGCTGTGAAGTTGCGAGACTTTGGATCAAAACTCATGGTGTAAAGAAGTGGCAAGCCTTTAGATCAAAGCTTGTGATTCACTATTGGTGATTATAGTGGAGAAACTCCGAGCTTGAGTTCTCGGGACTGGACTAGTCCTCTCAGAGAAAAATAAGTATACATCTTTGTATTTGCATGTGCTTTCTCTCTTACTCTATTGTATATATTCATAACACTGCTAGTAGTATTCTTACACATGGGATATATTCTAACTGCTAGTAGTTGATCACCATTGCCATAGAATTATATTTTAACGGGTAATTTTATTCTACTGTATACATTAACTATATTTATCTTCCCTCTAGATTTGCCATACACAGTCCAACAATATCGGCTCTGTGCCTGGCACAAAGTCTATAGAGAACTCTACATCTCGGTCTGGTGGCAACCCCGATAACTCCTCCAGAAAGACATATATATATATTCTATAATTAATGGATGTGGAGGCTCCTGCACTTCCACCAAAGCTCCACATAAGTCTTCCTCGCTCTGATTTGGTGCTTCTTTGACAAACTCAAACTCTGGCTCTCCTGGTGCCTGAAATAAAACTCTGTCTCCATGATAATCGATACTAGCATGGTGTCTACTCAACCAATCCATCCCAAGTACTATATCGTAGCTTGAAAGTGGCATTACGAGTAGACACACACTCAACTATCGGCCTCCCAAAGAAACACTTCGATCCTTGCAAACATCACTAACCAGGATAATGCCACCCTCGGTCATGATCTTGTAAGTCCTCGCCAATGGTTCAGTCTCAAGGTGATGTTTCGGAGCAAAAGATACCGAAAAAAAACTATGTGAAGCACCGAAATCAAATAAAACATGAGCTAAAAAGAATCAAAGAGACTGAACCTAGAATAACATCACCGACTGGCTCCTCCTTCTCGACGGTCAAGGCGAAAGCTCGCCCTAGTCGCTGGGTACCTCTCTACTATTGCTGGTGCTGTATGAACTACTGATGTTGTGATGGTAGGGAGGTCCTCTCTGCTATCTCACTGGTGGTCTCGCAGGTGGTCTCTGTGCCTGAGTTCCTCCCTGAGCTGGAAGAGCTGGAGCTCTAGGATAAGCCCTCAACTGATGATCTCTTAATTCGTAGAATAAGTACTGGCCCAATCTCATCCTACACGCATCTCATCCATGTCTCTGCTTCTTACAGAATGGACAAGGGATAGCTGGCCTCTGGATCTAGTGTGTCTGTTGCACTAGCGTTCTAGTTGGTCTAGGATACTGCTTCCTCGGCTGCTGAAAGTGTCTCTGATGCTGCTGCTAAAAGTGAGGCTACTTCATTGGACCCGTGTTAGTACTGGATTCTCCTATGTCCCTTGGTCTCTTGGAGCCAAGCTCTATATCATCCTCTGCCTGATGTGCCTGCCTCAAAATCTCCTCAAAAGTAGCGGTGGTGTCCCCATTCGTATGTGATTTAATCTCCTTGTTCAGGCCCTTCCTGAACTTCTTGGTTCTTCCTCTGGGGTTCTACCCCTCCACAAAGTAGCCTAATCTATAATACTCTGTCGCATACTCATCCACCATCATACCTCCCAAAACGAGATACTGAAATTGGATCTCTAGAGATGTCCGAGCCACATCTGGAAATAACTTCCCCTTGAAGAGCTTCTTAAAAGCTTTCCAAGTAAGTCCCGGTGCTGAGACCCTGGGGTTCATCCTGAACCAAGTCAATGCGATGTCAAACTTCATGCTTCCTGCGACCTTTACCTGCAATCTCTCTGAAATCTGTGCTAGCCGCAGATTCCGTGCAATGTCTTCTATCTAATCATCATCATAAATAATCCCTTCAGTGCCTTTAAAGTCCTTCGGCCCCATCCTCTTAAAAACTATGATAGTCTCCGGCCTCGGCTGCTGCTGGGTAAACTGAGGTAGTGTTGTCTGTGGCTGAACTAAGATGACACTCTGGACTACGGCAAGCATAATCTGGTGGGCATTTTCAATTCCTGCCTCATAACCTCTGATTGGCGCTACTGTGCCTCTATCATCTGCTGAAAGAGCACAAATATCTATGTCTGCTCGACTGCAGGTGGTGGGGGTGGAAGATCCCCTAAAATTATTGGTGTTGTCCTCTGTACCGGAGGTAGAGCACCCCCGTAAGCTGCTATAAAAACTCTCACCTAGATCGGTGAATCGAACCTCTGGAATATAGCTACAGGAACAGTGTCTGCTGGTGCTACCCTCATAGGCGATAAAGTGACCGACCTCGCTGACATTGTGCCTGAGCACTAAAAACTTATCTTCGGTGGCATCCTGAAGATAGATTGAAACAAAAAATCAATATGAGTAAAATACAATATCATCAAGGAAGGACAAAATTATTCAAAGTAAAGCAAACAATCAATAGATAAGGATAACAAAACATATATTTGGAATTGTTCCCTAGTTGTGATTGAGTACTCTCAGCCTATATCCTATATCCTAAAATAGGCTCGTAGTAGTACTCTAGGTGAGCACTACTACGATATCGCTCTAAATGCAACTCTGACCTACATGGGCCACCACTAAAATGTTTCATGACCCGCACCCGAAATAAGGGCATAAGTAGTGAGAAATGCCCAGCCTACGCCGCAACATCGATGGTAGAACGCTGTCAGGGTCAACTCTACTATCTAACCATCTCATACAATATATACATGGTACCTGTCAAACATCTTAACTCTGAACGGAGGAACAATATGGTATCTAATAAATGTAAACTATGCCCAATCACAATGTCACCCTCACATTTTCAATCAAGCGTAGTTTGGTAATTGACATGGATATTTTTTTTATGAGTATTGTATTTAATATTGTGCATGTGTAATTAATTATTTGTTGTATTTTTTATTGATTGTTAGATGTAGTATTTATTTTGGACTTGTATAGTAGACCTAACTAGTTTAGTTAGATGCATGAACCCAACATTTGTTTTGGCTTAGATTGAGACCAATAATTAGGCCCATGGTTTAGGAGAATGAATTAATTAGTGAAACTATTAGACTAGTGTAACACCCCATTCCGTTCAAGCGGACTGCCGATTCAAATGGCAAAAGTGCATGTCCCGACCCACTTTGCTTAGGCGAGAATGCTCGTTTGAGGCAAAGGATATCCAGACTTGTCCCTACAGGAAATCAGCTTAGTCTTTCAGAGGCTCGCTTGACGTATCGCTCTACCGAGGCGAATCATCGCTAAGCTGGGTGGCTACTGTGAACTTGTCTTTGCTTAGCCAGCACATATAAAAAATGTAGAATGATACATGCTAGTCGCTAGGTGAATCACTCCCTGCATACTAATAAGAATCCAACGCACCTAGCTAAGGAGAATAATTCTAACTTGTATTGCTTATGCTAGAATATGGAAATGAAACACTACTTTTATATATGTTCAGACCCTCGCATGCTGCCCTAGAACGTGTTGCTCGAGAAGTCCCCTAACGATCTCACTCCTCGGCTTACCTTCGGGCCCGAGCCAACGTGAAAGTTGTGTTATACAAATGCATGCTTGTCTACTTATATGTTGCCTTGTTTTCATCCAAACCCCGGGAGACTACTTAGTAGTCGTTCCGTGCATGAACGAACCTGAAAGTATCCGGGACCGTTAGGTCACCCAAGGCAGCCCCGAACCAGGGAATGCATCAAGGCAAGTCATTCACTGAAACAAGAATCAAGATTCATGTAACTCGTGTATCCGTGTTCATATGTTCTCGTGTATCTCGTGTACTCGTGTTGCCTGAATCGCATAAAAAATGATTGGCAAAATAATAATACTGTTCTGATGCAAAATAATAAATCACGTACTCGTGTTGTCTACTTGGCAAAATAATAAATTACGTACTCGTGTTGCCTGCTTGGCGAAAAGAATAAAATTGGAAATACCAAATAGTGCATGTCGCGGACAACTCGAAAACGAGGTATAATTCCACGGGCGGTCACCGGGGCACTGGGATCCTTCCGATCCGGATGGAATTCACGTTTAGTCTCATGTTCTTGGATGGGATGGTTTGTAGCGCTCACGTTCTTGGTTGCATTCCATCCTTGTTATTGACTAGTGTCCTTTATGGCTATGCCAGCGATAATTGTTCATATAGATAAGTCATCCTCGCTTAGCGGCTATCCGCGTGCGAGTCATTGCATTGCCTCAAATGAACAACTGAACACCTGAACGATTATATTGTAACAACTCTCGTGTTTATGTATGCTATGCCTCCTGAATGTTTATACTTGCCCATGCTTGAATTAACAATGTTTGCCTTGGACTGGGAAGGTAAAATGGTAAGTTGGTAAGTCTCACCGTGTTTTCTCTCATGTCGTACGACACACTGCCATACGAGTTAGGCTATTCAATGTTTACATGAAACTGATCCTAAGGCAACTAGAAAGACAACTTAATAGTTGGTGCACGGAACCTGTATTATGTGTTTGGATTTGTCGAGCGGGCGAGTAGCCTCCCCACCAGTGCATTCAATGTACTAATAATCTACCAGTTCATTGCAGGGTACGGGAGAAACTCGTTCAGTGCGGATGCCTCCTTCATGCGTGCTAGGCGTAGAGATCACTCCGAAGCAATGGTGCATCCGAAACTGAAGCACATATACAAGATATAATGTTGGAACTTGCCTGAACATCGCCTGTACAATCATTCCATAATTGTAGCCATTTGGCACGCTTTATTTTTCAGAGAGAGAGGCTTGAGCGACTTCTAATCTCGGCTATACGCTGCCTGTAACACATGTTTATATCAATAAAAAAGTTTGCTTTACTTCAACTTGTGTTTCAATGCTTTCGCTATATTGTCGACTCAGTGAACCTGTTACCGATCGCCTATGCGTTCATGACTCTGCTGCACTCGGACAATCTGTGCGACTCTGTGGCTTAGAACTCTTACCGCCAACCAATGAACCATGGACTTGCACGGGCGTGGCTCACGCTCATGCGACATCATGCTCGGATGGGTCAAAGCGATCGTTCCGCGGGAGTGCTGGCACGGTGATTCTCGCCTAGCGGGAACGGCCAATTTGCCTGCGGAAGATCGGGGAGTGACAACTAGAACTTTTCCTCCTTAATTAATTTCTTCATGAGAGACCCCAAGGGGTAAGTGGACATTTTATATTGCTTGAGGGAGAGAGCTAGGGCCGGCCACATTAGGAGGGAGGAGAGAGAAAGCATCTTCTCATTTCTTATTTTATTTTAGATCTAGATTTTTCCCCTTTCCAATTTTTTTATTCCCTCTCCATTCCCTCACAAATTTCTTCCCTATTCTTCAATTGAGGCTACTACAACAAGAATCTACAAGAAGAAAGCAAGGAGCAAGAAGGAGGAGGACAATATCTACAAGGAGGAGGCTACATTCAATATTTGGAGATTTTCATTGGGAATCCATCTCCCAATATGTATATTTCAATTTTTCCTCTTGTAGTAGATTCTAAATCTGAGATTTAACCATGAGAAATTATCCCACATGCATAGGCTATCCATAGGAATTGGTTTTAGGTTCATAGGAGACCTATGGTGGAAGTTATGTGTGTTTTGGTGTCAATTTTGGAAGAATTTTGAGATTGGCACATGTAGTATTTGTCAAATTATCAAATAGATCAATATGACATGTGAATGATTGTTTGTGACTAGTGTCATATCCACAATTAGATACATGTAGGCCGTATCTCGTCAATTTGGCGATAATGGTTGATTTGAGTGGTTTTTCTTCAATATGGGGATTTGTGCATGTCACATCTTGACACGGACACGTAGTTAATTATATTATTGTTTGTATTATGCATAATTAGTATTCTAGGCTTGCTCGTGTCCTTCGGGATGCATTTGGTTGTGTGGTGGAGTCGTATTGCAAGCGTATCATAGAATGAGTGTGATACGGGTGCGGTGCACTCCACGTGTTTGGTTTATGGTCCTCATTTCTATGTGTGTTTGTGTATATATATATGTATGATATAGTATATGATATTTATATGTATATGAGTATGTTTATATGATACTTGTCTATAGAGGATATCAATAGAGTATATATATATATATATATATATATATATATATATATATATATATATATATATATATATATATATATATATATATATAACTAGATGTATATATGTGTATGTGTATGTGTATGTTATATATATATATATATATATATATATATATATATATATATATATATTTGTGTGTGTGTGTGTGTGTGTGTGTTTATGTGTGAGTGTATATCTATCTCTATCTGTAGGTAAATGAGTGATTATGCATATATATATATATATATATATATATATATATATATATATATATATATATATATATATATAGTAGTGAGAGTGTATATATATATAGAGATTGATATAGATAGATGTATATATGTGTATGTGTGTGAATGTGCTATGTGTTGTGTTGTGAGAGTGTCAGTAAGGAAATGTACAGTCGGGCACAGCAGGTTTTAGCTCACAGTAACCAGTCAGTAAGAAGGGGAAGAGCAGGGAGCAGTTGCATAGCAGTTCAATATTGGCAACTAAAGGGGAAGATGCAGTACAATTTTCGTGCACTGGGTATCATGCAGCTAGAGGGGAAGATGCAACTGCTAGAGGGGAAGAGCAGGGAGCAGTCAATATAACTGCTGGAGCATAGCAGTTCAACATTGAAAACTAGAGGAGAAGATGCAGTGCAGTTTCCGTGCACTGGGCATCAGGCAGCTAGAGGAAGGTGTAGCAACTGAAGGGGGTTGCAGAGCAGTGCCTAGCAGTAGCTGCTAGAATGCAACAAAAAGCTACAGCAGGCAGTTCAACAAGGAGCAAGGTATGAAGTGCAGCCAACTGCAAGGCTTGGGCAGTGCATCAGTGTATTGCAGCCACCTACAGGCAGTTCAGAAAGGGAGAAGCCAGCAGCTTGGGCACAGTGCACTCAGTGAGGAGCAACCTTGAGCCAGTGCAGTACCTGCAGTAGGAGCATTCAGTAGACTCGTGTAGTGTGCAGATCAGCAATGAGGAGCCATTGATGTGCAGTGAGCAGCAAGGAGCAAGGTGCAGCATGTGTAGTCTTAGTTTCAGCAACCTTGGAGCACAGCAAGGCTCGTGCACAACATTGTGTACATCACAGTTCACTGCAGTACCTGTAGTAGGAACAGTCCAGCTTGGGCACAAGAGTTTCTGCAGGGATCATATCTACACTGCAGTATCACTGTGCAGTGAGATGCACAGTAGCACATTGCAATTTCAGAGAGGTATCAACTAAAGTATTAGCTATGTGCAGTATCCTCAGTGCATAGCAAGGAGAGGATTCAACTGCACAGTTCAGCATCAATGCACTCAGTGCAGTAGCAGTTACAACAAGGAGTTGCAAGCATGTTGCAGTGCTCGTGCAGCTTCAGCAAAGAAGGAAGAGAAGTAGCAAGTGTGCAGTCAGTGCACAGTTTCCGCTAGGCAGTATCAGTCCCTCACTGTTCAGGTATCAGCAGTACAGTATTTGGGAGGTATTGGTTCACTAAGGTATTTGGGTTTAGCATTGAGTTTGGATATTTGGTTTAGTCTAGTTGGTTAGTATATTAGATAGTTAGAATAGTTAAGAGTATCATTTAGTTTAGTATACTAGTTTGTAATAATTAGTTTAATAGTTAGTATAAATAGATAGTTAGTTATATATATATACTTGTTTATGATTGATAGTTAGCTAGATAGGTAAACTATATATATATATGGATAGTTAATAGCTAGTAGGTATATATGTTAGTAGTTAGTTATATTAACTATATGTTATCATGTAGATATGTATGTATTGTATTATAGTTAATATCTATAATTATATTGATATATATTATAGTACTTAGTATATATTAGTATATTGGTTGAGGGTTACATATGCATTAGCTATATTTATGAGGTTTGAATTACCTTGGGATACCAAGGTAATATCAAGGTATTGGGTCGATACTCAAGGTATTGGATTGAGTATCGGGATAGATGTGAGGTAGTGCGATACGCATTGGTGCAAGGCCAAGGTATCATAATTTTATTTGATTAGTTAAGTACTATGTGTATTGACTTGTATATATATCTAAACTATTATTTTCATATATTATAACTTGCGTATCTTAGGATACAGTATTTTGTATGTTTTCTAGTATCTTAGATTAGTTAGTATAGCTTAGTTTCATAGTATATTGACTTAGTATCCTAGTGTTAGACTCTTGCAGCCTAGAAATAGTCGGTTCGACTTAGAAATGGCTTTGTGACCTAGATGTTGACTAGTTTAACTTAATTTTATTCTAACACCTTGTATTAATATAATATTTCATATATAGGTCTGTGTGACACCAGTTGGGACACAGTTTGACATTCATTGCTCTGGACGATAGGCGAGTACATTCTCTGATAGTTTCTATTATTTGATAATTACTATAATACAAGTATTTAGAAATATTTTATATGACTCTTGACACATTGGTACACAGACTAGTATACACCTGGATCAGTCATGGGATGTTATATATATTGTTCATTATTCCTCGTGTTCTCAATGTTTAAATTAGACAATATTTAACTTAGACAATGTTCAATGTTTAATGTTCAAGGTTCAATGTTCAATATTTAATGTTCAAGGTTTATTGTTTACAATGCCTTGAGTATCTTACATCTTAACGTGTCATGGTTGGATCCATTGTACTAGTTGGGGGAAAAAGAAAGTGTTAGCTAGATATGTGATCAAATCCTACACAATATTCAATGTTTAACTTAGACAATATTTATCCACCGTTAAAGTAGACAATGTTCACCCAAGCCGATCATATATCTAACAAGTATTTCAATCACTTAGCATAGTAACAGTTCTTTACCACATTCTAGTTTATTGTCTTATTCTGTTGTCTTATTCTACTTTCATCGTGTTCAGTGAATGCCATATTATTCTTGGTTACCTGTTCTTCTACCATAGTATGATATTGTTCATTGTTTCTCGTCTTATATTATATTTTCTATTTCTATTTATATTTATTATCAATTAATTGGAACTGCTATTGGGTTGTACTTCGCTCCAATCCTGACTGGATATATTTTTCAGATGAATGGTTAGAGAGGATGTGTCCCACATACTACGGACCAACAGATGGAGTGTCACCTGAGGATGAAGTGCCAGATACTGAGGCTATTTAGATTTTCCTACCTTGTAGTAGTTATTTCTATTTAGATTGTATATTATATTATTATTTAGAGATCTTGAGTTGTGTTTATATGTTGAGTTGGACATATGATGTATTGAGACATATATTTCTTTTCTTTCTATTCCATATCGTGCTTACATCTTATATGTGATTGAGTATCATTTGGAATTGAGATGGCATGACATTATTTTATACACATTGTGTGAGATGTTAGATAGTATAGAAGACCAAGACAGCGTTCTACCGCAGATGTTGCGGCGTAGGCTGGACGGACCCACATACTCGTGCCCCTATACCGGGTGCGGGTCATGACACACAATTCAACAAAGGAAGTGTCACGATCCACACCCAAAATTTGGGCATGAGTCGTGGGTACGTCCAGCCTACATCGCAGCATCGGCGGTAGAACGCTGTCTAGGTCTCAAACATAATATATCCTGTCAATAGTCTCAACTCCGTACGGAGGACAATGATAATATGAATCCACAATTCTATAAATATACTCAATCATAAGCTATATGAAAGTAATTGGCACGATGAAAAATGGAAATAAAGAGTTCTATCATAAGCCAAACACAAATAAGTACATTACAAGTCCGGAGTCTAGATGTCCTCAAAAGTCACAAATAATAATAATACAACTCAATCTCAGTTCTAATACAATAATACAGGGAAAAAGAGTAATCTAAGTGCAGGCAGGTAGGATCTCCTCTAGGATAGGCAACTCCTCTGAAAATACTAGAGTGAAATCTCCCTCTAGTGCCGGGCCGTAATGGGTGGTGCAAAAGTTCTCCAGGTCCTCTGAAAATGTTATCCAGTCAGGATTGGAGCGAAGCACAAACACTAACAGCAGTTTCATTTATGTTGACAAAAACTATAAACAGTGTAAGGAATACAAGATAAAAATAAATAATAAAAATGTAGAGTACTGGAGAATATGAAATAGGCAATAGAACATCTAGCAATGAACAATATACAGTGAATGCTAGAACAAGTGAATCTGAAATAAAGAATAAACATCTAGCTAAGTGTTTGAAATATTAGTTTTTTATGTGATCGGCTTGGGACTAGATCAGGCTGGTTATATATGATTAGCTATGATTCTTCTAGGTCAGGCTAACCATCTGGTTAGCTATGATGCATGTAATGGTCAGGCTAATCATATATTACAGCTATGAAGCATGTAAAGGGTCAGGCCGCACCCGACGTGAGATGTAGGGTGAGCTATGATGCATGTAGAGTTTGGATATGATCACATAATCTACTAATAGTTCCCCATCCCCAGCTAGCACGATGGATTCAAATCACGACTCCTTATGACGGTATCTAGGGTGCTAACCCGTGTATCCACAGTGTCGGAATCAAGTATGTAATACAACTAAATTTATAGAAGTAATCAACAAAATAAAAACTGTCAGAGAATGTACTCGCCTGTGGTCCCGATGAATATATGAGGATCAATGTCCAAAATGGAGTCGCAAAGACCTAATTGTGGAATATAAAAGTCAAAATAATGAATTAAAGGAATAAGCATGTTAACTAATTAAATATGAGGCCTCTAGGTCAATTCTAAGGTTTACTGGTCAAACATGGTCAAACTAACTATTTCTAGGTTGTATGAGTCCATCTCTAGGATGTTGGGTCCATACACCATGTATCTAGGCTATACTGTAAATTTTATTAGTATTAGTTACCTTGGCTTTGAGCTAATCCTTGGTATCAATATCAATCTATTCATTGGTATCCTAATACCAATACCTACTTATCTCATATACTATCTTAGCTATCTACTAGTATCTTGACACCTTACTAAATCTTACACTGTATCTTAATACCAAACTCAATTACGCTAACTAATAATTCCCAATACCTTAACAATACTTAGTCCATAGGCTCCATACCATACTAACACCTTACCACTACACTTTACTTACCTCATGTTGCCTTCATGTCTAAACACCCCTTACCTGTGTGTACAGATACACTAACACTATTTCTTACACTGCTATACAGTGTCTGATACTAAGAAAATCTGACTGAGTGCTCACTCACTCACTGCTACCCGAGCAACACTCCAACACATAATACCTAGACCTGTGCACACACACACTGAACTGGGCTCATACTGATACTCATAGCACACATTTCACACTGGTTCACTTTCACTCAGCATTCTAACACAGGCACATACTCACAGTACCTGAGACACAAAGACCTACACACAGAGATATAACTCTAAAACTAACTGATACTGTGATACATAACATATTGCTCACTACTACATTATGACACGGGTCATACATACAGACCTTGTCACATACCCTTAGGTATACACACTGGCACATACACACAGACTCAACTCAGGCAGACACTCACTCACTGCACAACACACAGGTAGACACTCAGACACTCACACACGGATATTGGTACTCACTACACAGTACTCACTCTTACATAAACACACAGAACTAGGCTCTATGGTACACACACACTCACTGCTCTATCTAACTGCTCACTCACACATACAGTTCATACTGCACACATTACTGGGACACACTAGTACTCTGTTACTGAACTACACATAACTTACTGCTGCACATGGACACAGGTTCACGGGGATGCACTAACAGGATGACACTGATACACAATAACACACAGTGTCCAAATACCCGACTGCACAGTACACAGTCCCAAAACACCCGACTGCACATCTTAATTCATTCGACTGTACAGGGAATCCAACACACAACTAACAACTCCAATAATTATATTATGTATATAGTTAGGTGTATCAAAAATGCAGAAATTAAAATACGTTAGATAGGTAAAACCTAATAAACATATCACCAAACACTTGGTGTGCAGAAAATGAATCCATACTAAGAACTTCCTGAAAAACCCAAATCAAACCCTAAAACAAAATCTAAACTTACACGTAGGAGAGGGAATCGAGACTGCACGAAATCCCTAGGGTTTGGGTTCCAGAAATTAGGGAAAAACACCCGTTGGTTGCCAAAAATATAAATCTCTCCTAGGTCTTCATGTATAACCCTAGAAATCAGAATCTACACAATAAGGTGGGTTCCTAATGGCCAACAATAACAGAAAACATAAATTAAATGGATTAAAATTCGGGTTTTACCTATCGGGAGATGGTTTCCCAATGGAGTTTCTCCTTCTCCAACTCTTCTTGGCCCAAGCTCCTTGTTTCCCCATCGTTGGAGGAGGAAGGTAGAAATTCTAGGGCTGGATTCTGAATTTGGGGGTGGGGGAATGGTTTCAAATGGAGGCTAGGGTTTGGTTTCTTTCTTCATGAAGGAATGGTTGAGGGAGGCTCCCCTTTTAATATAGGCTAGGTTTAGGGTTCCTAATGCAAGGGTTAAATTAATCCTCTATGTTAAGTCATGAAGAATTTAATTAACTAAGGTTTAGTCATCTCTAGGGTTTTAACTTCCTAATTCAAAAATGTAAATTAGGATTTAGTTATTAGGGTTAGACCTAATGAGTTTCTAGGGTTTAACCTAAAACCAAACATCAAGAACACCTACTTAATATTTAATAAACTCATAATAATAATTAAATACATAATTAAATCAAATAGGGAAAATACACTAATGCCCTAATCTGGAAATGTGGTAGCGACAAGTCTACCCTCCTAAAAAAAATTTCGTCCTCAAAATTGGATTGAACTAGAACAAGAACGAAATCAGAAAAGGAATTATACCTCAAGTCTAGAAGAGATACGGGTATTGCTTGCGCATTTCGTCCTCCCTCTCCCAGGTCGACTCCCCTGGAGAGTGATGTTTCCATGCAACACGAACTAAAGGAATAGTCTGGTTCCGCAACACCTTCTCTCTGTGAGCCAAGATCTCTACGGACTGCTCAGGGTAGCTGAGAGTCAGACCAACCTCGATCTCCGAGTGATCAAGTACGTGACTAGGTTCTGCCATGTACCGCCTCAGCTGTGATACGTGGAACACATCATGCACTCCCCCTAGTGCAGGCGGCAAGTCTAGTCTATACGCCACTGCACCTACCCTCGCAAGAATACCGAAGGGTCCGATGTAGCGTGGGCTAAGCTTCCCGTCTCCACCAAAATGAATCGTGCCACGCGTCGAAGAAATTCGTAGGAATACTAGATCGCCAACCTAAAACAAACAGTCTCAACACACAGTCTAAACAAAACAATCATACACCAGAAAATAATAATCTATACCTAAAACTAAAGGGGTCTACGGTGGCTGTCGGCCCAATGTCGTTGTCTGTCCTGCGCCACTCGCAGTCTGCCTCGGATGAGTTTCACCTTTTCTGCTACAGCCACGACCATTTCTGGTCCTAGCAAGGCTCTCTCTCCAACGTTGTCCCAAGATAACGGTGTATGACACCTTCGACCATAAAGAGCCTCGAATGACGACATCTCGATGCTGGCCTAGTAGCTGTTGTTATAAGCAAACTCTACCAGGTGCAGATGATCCTTCCAAGAACCTCCGAGATCTAAAATGCAAGTGCGTAGCATATCCTCGAGAGTCTAAATAGTCCTTTCAGACTGCCCATCTGTCTGGGGGTGGTATGAGGTACTGAACTTGAGCTGAGTGTCCAAGTTAGCCTGCAGACTCCTCCAGAAGTGTTAAGTGAAACGACTATCCCGATCCTAGACGATGCTCACAGGAACTCCATGAAGTCTAACAATCTGTCGCACGTACATCTCTGCTAGCCTCTCTGCCGATGTGCCCACCTTGAAAGGTAAGAAGTGGGCTGATTTGGTCAACCTATCCACGATGACCCAAATCGCGTCCTTCCCTCCTGGAGAACGCGGAAGCCCTGAAACGAAATCCATGGTCACGTGCTCCCACCTCCACTCTGGGATAGGTAAAGGTTGAAGCAATCCACCTGACATCTGCCATTCCGCCTTTACCTGCTGGCACATACACTAACTAATTTCTATTCTTGTACACTGGTACCCATATCAACTAACCATTAGTCCACAACATCCATGAATACATCCATATTGCACACACTAGTCTATTAATACCGAAATCTGATACTAAGGACCTCTAACACAATCATAGGTCAAATGATGCATGTAAGGTTTGATACCTCTATCTCTTTAGGTACCACAGTTCTACTACAAGTACACCGACTGCTAGTCCTCTTTCCTACTATATTCGTTCATACTAGTTGTTTTTATCTATCAAGTGCACACCAAGTGCAATACACCATGCTAAGTACTGTTCTTTCTAGTACAACTCTAGGTGGACACCTAAGTCTGTTTGCAGTGCCATCTCCAAACATGCTAAAGTCAACAGATCCTCATATTTGTACTTCATCCACTCATATACTAATATATATTTTTCTTACCCACCGAAAAAATTTAATCCTCAAAATGAGATCATCAAAGTTTAACTTCTCGAACGATTTAAAATAAAGACATATACTTCCTCAAAAGTCAATACTCAACATCGAATAAAATTTTAATCACTTCTAAATCTTTATAGCTTGACTATGTTTATTGAATCAAATTTGGAATCCTCAAAATTTAATAACATAGAATCTCAACTCCTCAAAATCCTTAAAATTGAAATTTATTTCCACTCTTCAAATTTTAATCCACAAGCATACATATAAATACTCACAGTCTCTAATACTCAAGGTGCACTCAATACATCTATTGTCTACAACTCTCAACTGGGTACTAAAATTGTACTGCCCGAATTACTTGTACTATTACTCTCGATGATTAAGTTATCATCACACATATTTTCTTTCATGATTTTCAATCTATATCAACTGGTATATCATCTAATTATCATCACGCAAAGTGCTTACTGTTATTATCATCATTCTCGACTAATCCTCGATATAGAATCATTAGTACCCTTGGTATGATATCACTAGCTTCATTATAGGATCATCTCATCAAACTTATTAGAACTCATGATTATCTATACTTTCTATAACACTCATGTTTCTTTACTCCCATGGGCAAGTATATGGTTCCTCATCTCGATTGTTGTATAGGTATTTCCCTTTAATCCTTTAAAGCCTGTTAAACTAATCCGTGATACGCTTTACCACTTTCATTACCAATTTCTGATATTTCTCTACTCATGACACCTCATTATAACTCTTTATGCATATATTTCTTTACTTTTAACATTCCCGATATAAATTATCAAATTTGAACATCATGCTCCATTAATCCTTAACACAATTCCTGGATACTTAAGTATTTACATAGATCATCCAATTACAAAATCATGATTATCCAGGACGGGTATGTTGGCTCTGATACTAACTCTTGGAACTATCACTGATACTCTATACTCTCCTTTACTCATAGTACTATAATGACACCTATCCTAGAGCTATTGCTACAAGGTACTATGCTATGGGTTAACTCTAGATTAAGGCCTACTGCTCACATGTCCAACTAGAAAATACTTACAAACTCACAAGCAACACTCAGTCAATACTAATACTCAGGACACAGACATAATTACAAGTCACTAATTATCATACTTAACAAGGAATCCTTAAAGAATAGAAGCTCAAAAAGGACTGAATTGAGGACTGAAGGTATTTCTACTGCTAGCAAACAAAAGAAGCGATAAAATAAAGTCCTGTAATAACAAAAATAGATAAGTGTTGAGATGAGACTTTAAGAACCAATTTAAGATACAACCTGATAATCATACACGTCTGTCAGAAATTATGACACTCAGAATTCTCGCCACGCTAGTAAGCATAGGTGCGATAAACGACAGGTTCCGTAACTAAGGTATGCAACCCTATAATCATGTCGTCTAGAATCCTCGCCACGCAAACCGGTATGGCTGCAAGAGACTCTAAGTTTCATAACTACAGTATGTACATCCTAGTCAGGTTCCTACGTTCTCGTCATGACAGCTAGTATGGCTGCGATAAACTATAGGTTCCATAACCAAAGTAGACGTTTTACCTTTCTTGCTGTCCTCATCAATATATGTCATCAGATGATACCGTAAATTTTAGCCCGTAAAATTCATCTTGATATAAAATCAACTCAACAACGATACAAATAATTAAATTTAACAACTGGTCAACAAGAATCAAACTCATTATCAATAAGCGAGAACAGACGAAAATAAGAGGAAAGAAATTAAATTGGAATTCATAATGAGATTCTCAAGGGTCATCCCAGGAATCTCTCAAATAATTGTGATTGAGCATATTCTCGGCCTAATCCTATTTCCTAAAACAGGCTCGTAGCAACACTCTAAGCGAGCACCACTACGATATCGCTCTAAATGCGAATCTAGACCTGCATGGGCCACCACTAAAAACGTATCACGACCCGCACCCGAAATTTGGGCATGAGTTGTGGGTACGTTCAGCCTACACCGTAGCATCGGCGGTAGAACGTTGTCTAGGTCTCAAACATAATATATCCTATCAATAGTCTCAACTCCGTACGGAGGACAATAATAATATGAATCCACAGTTCTATAAATATACTCAATCACAAGCTATATAAAAGTAATTGGCACGATGAGAAATGGAAATAAAGAGTTCTATCATAAGCCAAACATAAATAAGTACATCACAAGTCCTGAGTCTAGATATCCTCAAAAGTCACAAATAATAATAATACAACTCAATCTCAGTTTTAATACAATAATACAGGGAAAAAGAGTAATCTAAGTGCAGGCAGGTAGGATCTCCTTTAGGATAGGAAACTCCTCTGGGAATACTGGAGTGAAATCTCCTTATAGTGCTGGGCCGTAATGGGTGGGCAAAAGTTCTCCAGGTCCTCTAAAAATGTTATCCAGTCAGGATTGGAGCGAAGCACAAACACTAACAGCAATTTCATTTATGTTGACAAAAACTATAAACAGTGTAAGGAATACAAGATGAAAATAAATACTAAAAATATAGAGTACTGAAGAATATAAAATAGGCAATAGAACATCTAGCAATGAACAATATACAGTGAATGCTAGAACAAGTGAATCTGAAATAAAGAATAAACATCTAGCTAAGTGTTTGAAATATCAGTTTATTATGTGATCGGCTTGGGACTAGATCAGGCTGGTTATATATGATTAGCTATGATTCTTATAGGTCAGGCTAACCATCTAGTTAGCTATGATGCATGTAATGGTCAGGCTAATCATATATAACAGCTATGAAGCATGTAAAGGGTCAGGCCGCACCCGACGTGAGATGTGGGGTGAGCTATGATGCATGTAGAGTTTGGATATGATCACATAATCTACTAATAGTTCCCCATCCCCAGCTAGCACGATGGATTCCAATCATGACTCCTCATGACGGTATCTAGGGTGCTAACCCGTGTATCCACAGTGTCAAAATCTAGTATGTAATACAACTAAATTTATAGAAGTAATCAACAAAACGAAAACTGTCAGAGAATGTACTCGCCTGTGGTCCCGATGAATATGTGAGGATCAATATCCAAAATGGAGCCGCAAAGACCTAATTGTGGAATATAAATATCAAAATAATGAATTAAAGGAATAAGCATGTTAACTAATTAAATATGAGGCCTCTAGGTCAATTCTAAGGTTTACTGGTCAAACTTGGTCAAACTAACTATTTCTAGGTTGTATGAGTCCATCTCTAGGATGTTGGGTCCATACACCATGTATCTAGGCTATACTGTAAATTTTATTAGTATTAGTTACCTTGGCTTTGAACTAATCCTTGGTATCAATATCAATCTATTCATTGGTATCCTAATACCAATACCTACTTATCTCATATACTATCCTAGCTATCTACTAGTATCTTGGCACCTTACTAAATCTTATACTGTATCTTAATACCAAACTCAATTACGCTAACTAATAATTCCCAATACCTTAACAATACTTAGTCCATAGGCTCCATACCATACTAATACCTTACCACTACACTTTAGTTACCTCATGTTGCCTTCATGTCTAAACACCCCTTACCTGTGTGTACAGATACACTAACATAATTTCCTACACTGCTATACAGTGTCTGATACTAAGAAAATCTGACTGAGTGCTCACTCACTCATTGCTACCAGAGCAACACTCCAACACATAATACCTAGACCTGTGCACACACATACTGAACTAGGCTCATACTGATACTCACAGCACACATTTCACACTGGTTCACTCTCACTCAGCATTCTAACACAGGCACATACTCACAGTACCTGAGACACAAGGACCTACACACTGAGATATAACTCTAAAACTGACTGATACTGTGATACATAACATATTGCTCACTACTACATTATGACACGGGTCATACACACAGACCTTGTCACATACCCTTAGGTATACACACTGGCACATACACACAGACTCAACTCAGGCAGACACTCACTCACTGCACAACACACAGGTAGACACTCAGACACTCACACACGGGTATTGGTACTCACTACACAGTACTCACTCTTACATAAACACACAGAACTAGGCTCTATGGCACACACACACACATAGCTCTATCTGTAACACCCCGTTCCGCTCAAGCGGACTGCCGTCTCAAACGGCAATAGTGCAGCTGTCCCGACCCGCTTTGTCTCAACGAGAAGAAAAGGATATCCAGACTTGCCCCTACATGATTTCAGCATTAGGCTTTCAGAGGCTCGCTCAGGCGTATCGCTCTACCGAGGCGAATCATCGCTAAGGTGGGTGGCTACGATGAACATGTCTTTGCTTAGCCTGCACACATAAAATTTGGAATGTTCATGCTAGTCGCTAGGTGATTCACCCCATGCATGCTAATAAATCCAACGCACCTAGCTAAGGGAATAATCCCAACTTGTATTGCTTGCTAGAACATGGAAAATGAAATACTGCTTATATTCAGACCCTCGCATGCTAAGTTCCTTAACGGTTTCATCTCTCGGCTTACCTTCGGGTCCGAGCAAACATGCCTGCTTATGTTCCTTAGAAACGCATGCTTGTCTGCTTGAATGTTACCATATTTTCATCCAAACCCCGGGAGACTACTACGTAGTCGTTTCGTGCCTGAATGAACCTGCAAGTATCCGGGACCGTTAGGTCACCCAAGGCAAATCCCTGAACCAGGGGAATGCATAAAGACAAGTAATCACTGTACAGAATCATGATTCAAGCATCTCCTGTAATCATACACTACTGTACTACTGTTCTACTATTCTACTGTACCATTGTACTCCTGTTCTACAGTACTCGAGTATCACGTGAAATTAGAAAAGACCCTGACCTGCATGTCGCGGACAACTCAGAAACGAGGCATAGTTCCACGGACGGTCTCCGGGGCACTGGGGCCGCTCCGATCCGGATGGAACTCTACTGTTTCAGCCAACTGTACTGGACGAGATAGTGTGCAGCGCCCACCGTTCTTTCGCTGCATACCATCCGCTCCATGGCTGAACTTTACTATATAGTCTACTGTACTAAACGAGATGGCTTGTAGCACCCACTGTACTTTCGTTACGAACTATTCTCGTTTAAGACTAGTGTCCTTTATGGTTATGCCAGCGACTCATGTTCATATAGATAAGTCATCCTCGCTTAGCGGCTATCTGCGTGCGAGTCACTGCATCGCATAAATGAACAACTGAACACCTGAACGATCATGTTAAAACGACCCTCGTGTTTGCATATGCTTTGCCTCCTGAATGTTTATACTTGTCCGTGCTTGAATTAACAATGTCTGCCTCAATGTTTGCCTTGGACAGGGAAGGAGATGGTAAGTTGGTAAGTCTCACCGTGTTTCCTCTCATGTTGCACGGCACACTGCCCGACATGTTAGGCTATTCAATATTTGCATGAAACTGATCCTAAGGCAACTAGAAAGACAACTTAATAGTTGTGCATGGAACTTATATTACGTGTTTGGATTTGTCGAGCGGGCGAGTAGCTTTCCTACCAGTGCATTCAATGTACTGATAATCCACCAGTTTGTATGCAGGGTGCGGGAGAACCTCGTTCGGTGCGGATGTCTCCTTCGTGCGTGCTAAGGCCAGGAGTTTCCCTCTGAAGCCTTGCAATGGTACGTCCGGAACAGAAGCACATATACAAGACATAATATTGTGAACATAGTCCAAACTCGCCTGAACATCGCCTGTACAATCATTCCATAATTGTAGCCACTTGGCACGCTTTATGTTTCAGAGAGAGAGGCTTGAGCGACTTGTAATCTTGGCTATAGGCCGCCTGTAACACTTTTTCATATCAATAAAAGAGCTTGCTTTACTTTAACTTGTGTTTCAATGCTTCCGCTATATTGTCGACTCAGTGAACCTGTTACCAAATCGCTATGCGTTCATGACTCCGCTGCACTCGGACAATCTGTGCGACTCTGTGGCTTAGAACTCTTATCGCCAGCCAATGAACCATGGCCTTGCACGGGCGTGGATCACGCTCGTGCGGCATCACGCCCGGATGGGTCAAAGCGATCATTCCGCGGGAGCGCTGGCGAGGGTCATTCCCGCCTAGCGGGAACGGCCGAAATAGCCTGCAGGAGATCGGGGCGTGACATGTTGGTATCAGAACCTGGCTTCTACGCCTTTGGACTTCGATTCGATATCTCTGTTTCAAAAGCTCGTTCGTGGGTTATGTGCACGCTCTCTCTCAATGCCTCGGTGGAATGTTCAAACAATAAGTCTAAATACTTTCAAAATGCGTTTTGAATGATATGATTGCTTGTCTGGTTGTATGCTGCGAGTGGCCTTTGTGCCAACCTGTGCGAACCCTTGAGAGTATCGCTAGTAGCTTGTCCGATTTCACTAACTCTAAGTTTGGTTGAATGTATCTATTCGAGGGACGCCTTGAACTAGTGCACCATCCAAGACTTAAGAAAAGGTGAAACTCGAGTGCTAAGACTTCGCTATCACTGAGCTGGTTGACGTGCTCACGCTAGAAGTGTACTTCAAAAGTGCGCACGATCCAGTCTAAGCGATATGCTGATTTCGACGCTTGTCCAAGTGAAGATCCAAATGAACAAGTACAATGACTTGTCTAGGATTGCCTCAAACCCTAGTTCACGGCTTGTCCTTAGTAAGTCTCAAGGATGAGATTTTTTCTAAGTTGGGTAGGATGTAACACCCCGTTCCGCTCAAGCGGACTGCCATCTCAAACGGCAATAGTGCAGCTGTCCCGAACCGCTTTGCCTCAACGAGAAGCAAAGGATATCCAGACTTGCCCCTATAGGATTTCAGCATTAGGCTTTCAGAGGCTCGCTCAGACGTATCGCTCTACCGAGGCGAATCATCACTAAGGTGGGTGGCTACGGTGAACTTGTCTTTGCTTAGCCAGCACACATAAAATCTGGAATGTTCATGCTAGTCGCTAGGTGATTCACCCTTTGCATGCTAATAAATCTAACGCACCTAGCTAAGGGAATAATCCCAACTTATATTGCTTGCTAGAACATGGAAAATGAAATACTGCTTATATTCAGACCCTCGCATGCTAAGTTCCTTAACGGTTTCATCTCTCGGCTTACCTTCGGGTCCGAGCAAACGTGCCTGCTTATGTTCCTTAGAAACGCATGCTTGTTTGCTTGAATATTACCGTGTTTTCATCCAAACCCCGGGAGACTACTACGTAGTCATTCCGTGCCTGAATGAACCTGCAAGTATCCGGGACCGTTAGGTCACCCAAGGCAAATCCCCGAACCAGGGGAATGCATCAAGACAAGTAATCACTGTACAGAATGATGATTCAAGCATCTCCTGTAATCGTGCACTATTGTACTACTGTTCTACTGTTCTACTGTACCACTGTACTCCTGTTCTACAGTACTCGAGTATCACGTAAAATTAGAAAAGACCCTGACCTGCATGTCGCGGACAACTCGGAAATGAGGCATAGTTCTACGGACGGTCTCCGGGGCACTGGGGCCGCTCCGCTCCGGATGGAACTCTACTGTTTCAGCCAACTGTACTGGACGAGATAGTGTGCAGCGCCCACCGTTCTTTCGCTGCATACCATCCGCTCCATGGCTGAACTTTACTGTATAGTCTACTGTACTAAACGAGATGGCTTGTAGCACCCACTGTACTTTCGTTGTAAACTATTCTCGTTTAAGACTAGTGTCCTTTATGGCTATGCCAGCGACTCATGTTCATATAGATAAGTCATCCTCGCTTAGCGGCTATCCGCGTGCGAGTCACTGCATCGCATGAATGAACAACTGAACACCTGAACGATCATGTTAAAACAACCCTCATATTTGCATATGCTTTGCCTCCTGAATGTTTATACTTGTCCGTGCTTGAATTAACAATGTCTGCCTCAATGTTTGCCTTGGACAGGGAAGGAGATGGTAAGTTGGTAAGTCTCACCGTATTTCCTCTCATGTTGCACGGCGCACTGTCCGACACGTTAGGCTATTCAATATTTGCATGAAACTGATCCTAAGGCAACTAGAAAGACAACTTAATAGTTGTGCACGGAACTTATATTACGTGTTTGGATTTGTCGAGCGGGCGAGTAGCTTCCCCACCAGTGCATTCAATGTACTGATAATCCACCAGTTAGTATGTAGGGTACGGGAGAACCTCGTTCAGCGTGGATGCCTCCTTAGTGCGTGCTAAGGCCAGGAGTTTCCCTCTGAAGCCTTGCAACGGTACGTCCGGAACAGAAGCACATATACAAGACATAATGTTGTGAACATAGCCCGAACTCGCCTGAACATCGCCTGTACAATCATTCCACAATTGTAGCCACTTGGCACGCTTTATGTTTCAGAGAGAGAGGCTTGAGCGACTTATAATCTCGGCTATAGGCCGCCTGTAACACTTGTTCATATCAATAAAAGAGCTTGCTTTACTTCAACTTGTGTTTCAATGCTTCCGCTATATTGTCGACTCAGTGAACCTGTTACCAAATCGCTATGCGTTTATGACTCCGCTGCACTCGGACAATCTGTGCGACTCTGTGGCTTAGAACGTTTGTCGCCAGCCAATGAACCATGGCCTTGCACGGGCGTGGATCACGCTCGTGCGGCATCACGCCCGGATGGGTCAAAGCGATCGTTCCGCGGGAGCGCTGGCGAGGGTCATTACCGCCTACCGGGAACGACCGAAATAGCCTGCGAAAGATCGGGGCATGACACTATCTAACTGCTCACTCACATACACAGTTAATACGGCACACATTACTGGGACACACTAGTACTCTGCTACTGAACTACACATAACTTACTGCTACACATGGACACAGGTTCATGGGGATGCACTGACAGGCTGACACTGATACACAATAACACACAGTGTCCAAATACCCGACTGCACATTACACAGTCCCAAAACACCCGACTGCACTGCACATCTTAATTCATTCGACTGTACAGGGAATCCAATACACAGCTAACAACTCCAGTAATTATATTATGTATATAGTTAGGTGTATCAAAAATATAGAAATTAAAATACGTTAGATAGGTAAAACCTAATAAACATATCACCAAACACTTGGTGTGCAGAAAATGAATCCATACTAAGAACTTCCTGAAAAACCCAAATCAAACCCTAAAACGAAATCTAAACTTACACATAGGAGAGGGAATCGAGACTGCACGAAATCCCTAGGGTTTGGGTTCCAGAAATTAGGGGAAAACACCCGTTGGTTGCCAAAAATATAAATCTCTCCTAGGTCTTCATGTATAACCCTAGAAATCAGAATCTACACAATAAGGTGGGTTCCTAATGGCCAACAATAACAGAAAACATAAATTAAATGGATTAAAATTCGGATTTTACCTATTGGGAGAAGGTTTCCCAATGGAGTTTTTCCTTCTCCAAGTCTTCTTGGCCCAAGCTCCTTGTGTCCCCTTCGTTGGAGGAGGAAGGTAGAAATTCTAGGGCTGGATTCCGAATTTGGGGGTGGGGGAATGGTTTCAAATGGAGGCTAGGGTTTGGTTTCTTTCTTCATGAAGGAATGGTTGAGGGAGGCTCCCCTTTTAATATAGGCTAGGTTTAGGGTTCCTAATGCAAGGGTTAAATTAATCATCTATGTTAAGTCATGAAAAATTTAATTAACTAAGGTTTAGTCATCTCTAGGGTTTTAACTTCCTAATTCAAAAATATAAATTAGGGTTTAGTCATTAGGGTTAGACCTAATGAGTTTCTAGGGTTTAACCTAAAACCAAACATCAAGAACACCTACTTAATATTTAATAAACTCATAATAATAATTAAATATATAATTAAATCAAATAGGGAAAATACACTAATGCCCTAATCTGGAAATGTGGTAGTGACAGGAAGATAAAGCACGAGATAGAATAACAAAAAAAGAGAGTCACAATACATCCACAAGTCCGAAATAATATATATATGCCAATAATCTTAATAAAAGTCTAATACAATTCTAAACAATAAGTCTAGGCCTCGTTAGTATCTGGCACTATGTCCTCCTGCTCTTAGGGATTATCCTCTACTGGTACGTCGTCTTGCGGCCCGTAGTAGGTGGGACACTGGTCCACAGGCCAATCATTTGAAAAATATATCCAGTCATGATTGGAGCAAAGTATATACCTCTGAAAGCAGTATCAAATACATAATCGAGCATATATAACAAATAATAAAAAAAGAATACAAGTTAACTAAACATCAAAATGTAATGAACTAGAGTGAACATGTAATGTACTGAAATAAAAAACAGGTAATATAGGATAACTGTAATTTAAATAGAAAAGATAAAACTAACTATGTGCCATATAGTACAAGTTTATTATGTGATCAATTTGGGTTGAACACGAATACAATATAGTAACTCGATTACATATGTGATATTTGATCGACATGTACACGAATACACTTGGGCTTGATCACATAACCAACTCTACTCCCCTATCCCCAACCAATAGTTATGGATCCAATCATGACACGTTACGAACACAAATATGGTTATACTGAACATGAGCAATATGTTAACACGAAGTACACTAAATCAATACCAGATATACACGATAAAATATATGTGAAGGAGTACCCGCTGAACACGGTAAAAGATAACATCTTCTGACAGGATACATATATTACTAGTCCATGAGTATACAGTTATAGAACATAAGATATATACACTATTATGAAATAAAAACTAACAGTGAAATATACTCGCCTATGGTCCTGAGCAAAGGGTGTCTCTCGATGCCCAAGCTGGTGTCACATAATCCTATTTTGGAAATATTAAGTTAAATTGTGTAATAAAGAGAAATGATGTTAAAATAAGTTCTATGAGGATATTCTACGTCCAAACTACATCAATTAGCCTACTTTAGTCACTAACTAGCTAACACTAGGTTATATTAGCTATACAGGATAATTTTCTACACTTCTAGACCACTATTAGCTAATACCTTAGCTTAGTCTATACTTATCACTATAATACTTGGTATCTCTAATAAACTTAATAAGCTTAACCCTACACCTTAATATCTAAACTTACTATTTTATGGCTCGTATACTATCTCAACAAAACTTATTATTCTCTTAACTGACTAACCCTTCCCTTAACCCAACTTATAAACTCATACAATATGATCACAACATTCAGTGTAATACTGATACCCACACAGATAATTTTCTACTGTACTACTGATACTCTATCCAATCCACTGACACATAAGTATAAAACATAATACTACATCAAGTACTAACTAAAATAACTATTAGCTAAGACTGTAATTAATTGATACTTATGTATATATGATCAACCACATTAACTGATACCCACAGGACTGATACAACTAAGACCTATATACTTACACATAATTTAACTAACTTCCCAATTGATACCAACATATATATATATATATATATATATATATATATATATATATATAATTAATTAATTAATTAATACTACCATCTAAATACCTGATACTCAACATCAGTAACACTTCAAGTTAATACATGCATGCATACTAATTGACATAGCACACTTTAGACAGAAGCATCATGAATATGAATCTAGTACACACATCACTCTCTACTTACTTTGATACACACAATCACTAATCTACTGCAACTGTAGTTGCACTTATACTACAGTGCATATAACCCTGAATTTGCTGCTACCTCACTCTCCCTAATCTACTACAACTGTGCAGCTTAACATACATCAATGTATATTACCCGATACACAGTTCACCACCTCATCACTGCTAATGCAGTGAACTGCACTGCTGAAACTGACTCTAAATACTCCCCCAATCTTTCTTGCACAACTGTAACTAACTTATCATTGGTGCACTGATACCAACAACCTACCAATCTAAACCGAACACTCAGGTATGCACACAAATCTTAATGCAATACTCCATAATACTGTAGTTGCTGTTCTACTTGCTGATACTGCTACTGCTGCACTTCTTGCTGATACTGCCGCTGCACTACTATGCTCATGTTGCTGCTGCACTACTTGCTCATGCTGCTATTGCACTACTTGCTCATGTTGCGACTGCACTACTTGTTGATACTGTTGTTGCTGTGCTACTATGCTCATGCTGCTGCTGCACTACTGCAACTGTCATGAGCATCAAACCCGACCCCCAGTCACTATATTGCCTGCATATCCTTGTACACTTGCACCACCCCCATCTACCTTTACACTACCAATGCACTCCTCGATATCACTGCACAATACCTGAAATACTTCACCCACCGCAGTCACTGCACATACACAGTCCCATAACCTCACTCCAAATCAGTGACACAGTCACAGACACCAACTCACACTCACTGACTGTTATATATATATACACACACACACACACACACACACATATATACTATATCTATATATATATTTAGACATTTAAACAAATATATATAGTGCACAAAATAGAATATCTATGATACTCATCTCAATGAGGTATCAAATTCCTCATTCTCCATAATTGATTATTCCCATAAGTCATATATATATATATATATATATATATATATATATATATATATATATATATAATTACAACTATTAGAAGTTATTACAATATATAATGAAGAGAATTCATGTAATACACCCAAAATTGGTCCCGTATCGCACCGTATCATAAAATACCATGATACGGCCTATACGTATCTATTTGTGGACACGTACCTAGTCCCATAACCCAGATCTAAGTCTAATTAGATCTAATTGGTCTTATGACACAATATTGATGTGTCAATCTCGTAATTCCCCTAACATGCACACAAATCACCACCTAGAATTCATAATACCTAACCAATTAGCCTAGAACTTGCTCCTATAGGTAGTCCTATGCCATGAGGCCATTCCTAATGGTCAAATGCATGATTTGGGTGTTAGAATGAAGAGAAATTCAAAATTTGTCAATTGGGAGATGGATTTCCAATAAAAATATAATTGGACACGATCCGGACACGATCTCTACACCAAAGTTTCTCCTCCTTGTGCTCCTTGCTTCTCCAAGCTCCAAATACTTCCTGAGGAAAGAAATGAGAGGTAATGGAAGTGGATTGTGAAGGAAATCAATGGAGAAAAATATGGGGAAATTAGGGATCTGGAATTTGGGAGCAAAAATAAAATGAATGAAAATGAGGGAGGAGGGAGAGAGAGGCCTTGTATGGTCGGCCCCTCTGTCCCCTTCTCAAGTTACATGCTAAGGTCCCAATCACCCCTTCTTGGTGTATTATAAGGAATAATTAATGGTGGATATTTTTGAAAGTCTCTAACTAATTTTAATTAAGCTAATTCTTCTTAATTAATTAATGAGAAGGTCTAATGAGCTTGGGTCCAAGTTAGGCTCACTAGTTGTCATGACAAGTCTAATTGTTGGACTAGCCTCTAACAAAATAATTAATATAAGTCACATTTAATCTATAATATAATTATTCAATAATTTCTATAATATACCAATATAATTATTTATTCCTAAAATTTATTTACCTATGCCAATTTACCAAACTATCCCTAGTTGGAAAAGTGAGGGTGACAATACTGATAAAGAACCAGTATGCTATAACAGTAAGAAGATATGCCACATCAAGAAGTATTGTCCTAAGGCTAGAAAAAGAAGTCACTATGTACATTCAAGCAAAAGAAGAACTTCGTCAAGGAACCATGCCAACACAAGCATATGCTGTGAAAGTGAAGCAAATGATTCTAAAGAAGAAGAGAATCCTGGCAACTCTGCAAATGTGTGCTTAATGTTATTTTATCAGGTATCTACGAACCCCCTATATGATAATTTTATATTTGATGAACTAGGTGATGCCTTTAGTGACCTTCTAGATGATCACAAAGCACTGCTTGATAAATACAAAAATTCGAAGAAGGAACTCAAGGCACACAAACTTGAGATTGATAGATTGTTCACACTCCTTGATGATATCAGAAAGACACAATTCCCAAGTTATTAAGATGAATTAGCATCACTTAGATTGATGTCATAACTTATTTTTTTTATATATGCATTTGCATGAATAAATAATTTCTAGTTGATTTTTTTAATTGTATTTTAGCCTTAGATAAATCCTACAATCACATATCCTAATATTTTTTTTTTTAACCCTTAATTTTTTATGCAATTACAAATTTAACTTAGACACCTAGCATGGCTGAATGAAAAAGGGGTGACTCACCCATAAAACACCATCAATTCATGTTTGGTTTATGGGAATGGGAGAATGGCTGATGTATAGGAGAAGGGGGAGGGTTTCGGTTCCCTCTTCACTCATCTCTTCTTCTCCTTTCATCTCCCTCTTTACCCATCTCGCTCCCTCCCCTCTCACTCTCCATCTGCTGCTGCTGCTGCGGTTATTTGCTGATGATGCTGCTGCTGCGGCTATCTGTTGTTGTTGTAGTGATTCGCCAGTCGCCTCCGGCCTCCGGCCACCCCTCTCCGGTCGACCACCTCCACTACTGCCATTTTTCTTAGGTATAATTTCCCAATCTTTTCAATCTACATTAGATCCTTCCAAATGAGAATTTATTTTGATTATATGTTGTTATTTCGAGTCTTAGGCTATCAATTGGGAAGAAAGTAATGAAATCAAAGATATTTTTCAATTAAGAACCAAAACTAGGAAAGCCCTTTTCCTTTACATCTATTTTGCTTTATCACAAATTTCTTTTTGACTCTATTTTGTCATAAATTGGTAATACCAATATTTCATTAAGGGTAGAATATAAATCCAAAATATGAAATTAATTTTGTGTGTTCATATATGTTTCATTTGAATAGGTTGAATATATACATAAGGATGTAAGATAATCCATTCAAGTGTTGAATATATATTTTTGTTCCATTACAAATGTTAAAATTCTGAAAATTACATATGTGCACGAGTATGTTACTTTGTAGTACATATTCTAAAACTTGGCTACACCGATGCTAGAAGATTTGTGATAGTATGTTAAGGCTTAGTATCAAGTTTTTTGAATTATGGACATATTTATGTAAATGGTCTCTAGGTTGTTAAATTTCATAAAGTAGTGGAATTTGAAAGCCTACACACACATGAAGTTCATATTTTGAATTAAAATACACTTGTAATTTCAAATGTTTGTATGGAAATATCTTATAGAAATTTTGTATGTTTAAGGTTGTGTAAAATAGTTATGATATTTAGTGCCATATTATATTGTTATTACTTGACACCAAAATATATGAAAGAGAAGTATCTAAATAAGATTTAGGAGTCCTACTTTGATAAAATAATATTTTCATAGTTAGTAAGACAAACTACTTTGTAAAGTAACTAATTATAGAGGGCATATATGCCGTCCACACTAGCAAATGGGTTTGAATTAATGATATTTCAAGAAATTAAGAATATTTGTGGAGGAAAATATACGTAGGATTACATGGGAATTATATACGTTTTATAATAGATACTATATAAATAATTTTGGGACAACCTTGATTTTCATATTAAAACAAATAAGTGGATTTCATACATTGGTTATCTAGAAGTTGTGTATATATATGGACTTGGTTTTTATTTCATATTATGAACTTGTTTGTGTTTCTAACCATTTTCTATGGGTTCCAAGCATGGAGTTTGCTAATTCTGAATTGCTAATTTATTTGCTAAGGTAAAAAAAAAGTTTCGGTAAGAAAGTTTCTTACTTGTTTTTTTTAGTTATTAAATATTTACCTGTGTGTGTTATCGGTGTTGAGAATTGCTCAACCGAAGGGGTCGGCGAACCCAAAAATTCTACGGAAGGTTGCTCTGGGTCTCTTTTATTAAATTATAAAAATTTTGAAGTCCAAAATATAAAAGAGACTCTGCCAAAATTCTAAGAATTTTTAGAGAGAGTCATTTCAGAAAAATACGAATAATAGATTATTATCTAATATAATTTTAGTTTAGGTCCAAACCATAAATATTTGGATTATAAATTTATTTAATTTTTGGATGCGTAGGACACTTTGCACGTGCACAAAAGAGCAAAAAATATAGCTTTTAATTAAATTCCAAGGTAAGAGTATAATTTCTAGGTTCACGAGAATTTTTCTACTAGATGGAATAGTTCCTTTAGATGTGATATTGAGTATACAAAATAGAATTATATACTTTTATTGGATATTAAAATATTACCGCAAAAGACGAAATAATTTGTTAAAAGAGATGTTATCGCAAAAGGTGTAGTCTCTGACACACAAACTCAGGTACGAAATCAAGAATAATAATTTTTTTTACTTAATTGGGTTAATAGATAAGGATGATTATAATTTTATAGAATTTTATTGGGTGGGAGAGAATATTTGGATCACCCCGTCGAACTCTCAGTAATATTTATTATTTAAAAATGATCAGTAGTTTTCGGCATATGTATGGCCATACGATGACCGTAGTGAGGCTTAGCCCACTTATTTTTCCAATGGATCCAAATTTTGAAAGAGATCGAATTCGATAATTGTATATGTCCAATGTTGACATTTGTTCCAAATTCTTGAATTTTTTTAAGATAATCGACAATTAATCTTATTTTCACATGATCCAAATATTCTGAAATAAAGAAAATTCGGCAATTATTTATATCATATGTTTATCGCATTTTTATGTGATTCAATATTAATGTTGTTGACAAATGCTGTCAAAACATGTGTGGGGATTAGAATCTAAGCACCATCGGCCAAAAAAATTTCTGATCCCAGGTAAATGAGATTATTGTCGGGACAATTGGTGTTGATGGTGATCCGAAAGCATTCACTAAAAATTTGCATCTGCATATAGGAATATTTGTACTGTGAGTTGTGGTTGTGATTTATGATTGGACACATTGTAAAATATGATTAATTAGAGATATAAAACACATATTTTAAGTTTATACTATAAATTCTTCAAAAATAATATTTTTCAAAATTTTCTTATTATTATTCATTCATTTTCTAATTAACTTTCCTTAAAACATTATCTTTATTTTATCTTTATGTCTATTTTGCATAAGGGCTTGCTAGTCATTCTGACAACATAGTTTTTGTTCACTAGGAACTGATGAAAATGAAGAAGAAGCACTACTCTTTTTAACATCGACGAGGTTGATTGATAATGAAAGACGACTTTGGGTATAAATCAGTTCAACAACTTTTGTGACTGAATATGTAAATTAAACTTTTTGGGAAAAGACTTGATGATATAAATATTAAAATGTATAAATATAGATGTTTTAGAATGTAGCCTTATTGTCCTATACTTATCCTAGAACTTACAAGTGACAATCACAGGTATGATACCAATAGTATTGTACGGGTGCGTAGCCTGGGGATATATTATTGTACCTGGATTATGTATTTTGGGAACCGAAATATGACACGTCTTTTAGTGGTGGCCCATGAAGGTCCTAGTCATCTTCTAGCGATCTAAGTTTTCTAGAACCAAACCTATAAGAATCATATATGAATAAGTTTGTGGATTCCAAAAAGGTTAAAAATTATGACTTTGGAAGAAAAGATGTTTCGAATCCGAACCATAGGATTAAAGTACAAAGTAATTATCAAGGGATATATATATATATATATATATATATATATATATATATATATATATATATATTATCACGACCAACACCCGGATATTCGGGCACAAGTACGTGATAACGCCCAGCCTACGGAGCAGAATCGACGGTAGAACGCTGTCTGGGTCATTTCTAACTATCTAACATCTCAACAATATAATATGGTACCTGTCAATCATCTCAACTCCAATCGGAGGAGCAATATGGTATCTCACAAATATATCAATCTCAATCACAAAACAAACTAAGAAGAAAATAATGCATGAATGGAATAGCGAAGGAAAGAAAGATACAAGCCACAAGTCTGAAAGAATAATACATCAGTGAATCTCCACAAAATAATAGTCTAATACATGAATCACTACGCATAAACTAAACCTCCTCGGACACTGGGATAATGTCCTTCTGCTCTAGGGGAGTGTCCTCTAAAGTCTAACCCTCCTGAGGGCCGTAATATGTGGGACACAGCTCCTCTAGCCAATCATCTAGAAAAATATATCCAATCAGGATTAGAGCAAAGAACATACCTCTGAAAGCATTTCCAATAACATAATCGAGCATATATATAACAAGCAATAGAAAAAGATACAAGATGCACAAGTAGAAGAATATACAATACAAGTGAACAAACAATAAGCACAATAATAACTCGAAGTAAAATACAAGAATAACTGCATGTAGAGAACAAAAAATACTAACTATGTGTTTTAGAGTGCGAGTTCATTATGTGATCGTCTTTGGTTGCACATAAGGTATAAGGGTAACTCCATTATACGTGAGGTGTATAATCAACATGCATATGATATCAAGAGGGCTTTGATCACATAACCAACTCCTACTCCCCCTCTCCAACCAATACTCATGCATCCAATCACGACACGTTACGTACATGATCACGATAGTCATACTAGCACACGAAATAGTGGATGCACAAGAAGCAAATAAAAGTCAATACCCGATGCACACGATGAAATACCATGTCATTAGGTACCCGTTGCACACGGTAGGGGATAACACCTCCTGACGGGATCCATATAGTACCAGTCCGTGAAATCACTGTATTGGAACTCAATGTATACTAATCTAGAACATGCATATATACAATATTATGAATTAAAAATAAACAAAGAAATGTACTCACCTGAAGTCCTGAGCAAAGTGTGTCTCTCGATTCCCAAGCTGGTGTCTCACAACCTATATATGGTATGTTGCATCAATACAAGGTTCAATGATGAAAATAAATGAAGTTGATGCAATTCTAGGTTGATACGCCGTTTCTAAGTCAAACCAATGCATTCTAGGTTGCAAGAGTCTAATGCTAAGTCACTAAGTCGATATACTATAAAACTATGCTAAACTAACTAAGCTAACACACAACAGATCATTCAAGAAGCCGTATCCTAAGATACGCAGATTTTCTAATATAAAAATAGGTTTATATATATATATACATAAGTTACATACAATAATAATATCTCAAAACAATTTAATTTGGATATATTGGCCTTGCACCAATGCGTATTGCATCCAACCCGATACCAAAACTCAAAACCTTGGGTATCGACCCATACCTTGGTGATACCTTGGTATCCCAAGGCAACCCAAACTCCAAATTAACTAATATACGTATATCTAAACTAATACTAGCTACACAATACACTATACTATATCTAACTATTATAGGATAACCATTAATACAATATATACATACACTTGTAGCTTAACTAACTAATAGCTAAGAACTCAACTAACATACATATATAAATATAGTTAATCGTTAAACTAATAAGGTGTATATCTACACTAATATAAACAACTAACAGAAAAGCATAACTAACTACCCATACAATACTTGGATCACTTAACTACCCAGTTATCTATATACTACTAACCATATCTAAACTTATCAATAGAACACATAACTATACTTAGATCCTATTGAACAAACAACTAATCAATCTAATAACACTATTCTGAAATACTGAACTGATACTATAAAGAACATCGACTGATACCAAGCCTGATACTGTGTAGTGTGAAACTGCACAGTAGATTGATTACAACACTGTCTTCGCTGCCCTATTGGTAAAGCCCCTGCTGCAGCTGCTGTCTCATTTGTGTGTAATATACACAGTGACTTGGCTGCAATCACTGGTTTATAAGATTGTGTGCAACCCGCACACAGTGGCTCCATTATTTCAGTCACTTATCCCTAACTGTGTCGAGTGACTGATCCTTAACTGTGTCGAGTTTTCAGGTCAGGTACAGTTCAGTCCAGGTGCTGTTCAGTGCAGGTAAGTCTTCAGGTAATCTTCAGTCCAGGTATCTGTACAGTGAGTCTTCATCTTCAGTGAGTCTCCAGTCCATGTGCAATTCAGTCCAGGTGCTATTCAGTGCAGTAAGTCTTCAGGTAATCTTCAGTCCAGGTATATGTACAATGAGTGTAGACCCCCTGAATTTTCAAAAATTTAAAAACAATTTTACACAAATTTCTGTAATTTTTTGGAAATAAAACTAAGGTATTTATAATTAAATAATTTTTTAATTATTTTTAATTAATATTAAAATATTATGAAAATAATATTTTCTGGTACTAAATGAAAAACTAGACATAAGATAATTTTTTTAGAATTTATTGGACCCCGAAAACATTTTTAAAGCCCTAAAAACTAATTTATATTTAAACCAAAATAAACCCTGAAATTGAACCCGGTTTATTTGAAAATAAACCAAACGAACCGCTGTAAACCAAACCGAACCAAACCCAGCTCTTAACGGGTCGGGTCGGATCCGTAGTAAACTCGACACGGACCCGAAACCCGGCCGAAACCCTAAATCCTAATCCTAGCCGACTTTACTGTTCCGGCCACCTATAAATCCCCCTCGAAACCCTCGCTCCGCCGCCGGAAACTTAGTCTCTCTCCTATCTCCACCGTCTCCGGCCAGCAGTGCCGCTCCGAATGCCCTGAACCCTAACTCCTCCTCCCTCGCCTTCCTCCTCCAGGATGTCCTCCCCCTCCATCGAAACCCCCGACCAGCCCTCAGCCGCCCTGTACCCTAGCTCCTCCGTCGACCATAACCTCCTCCTCCCTCGTCTTCCCTCTCCATCGTATCCCACGGCGAGCTCCGCCTGACCTCAAACTCCCTCGACCAGAACCTCGACCACCCTCGCCGTCCTCCGTCCAATCCCGACCCGCAGCGCCCCGCTCGACCCAAACTCCGGCCCCCCTGTCTTCCTTCCCAGCCCCGACCTCGTCGACTCCCAGCAGCACCCGAGTGCCGACCGCCTCCACCTCGCTGTGCTCCTCCGACGACGCCCTGAGCTGCCATGGCGAAGCCCCGACGAGTCTCCGCTGAACCCTGACTCCGACACAGCAGTACGACAGGACCCGGACACGGCAGAATCAGGACACGGCAGAACCCGGACACGAGAAAACCTCGTTCTACGAAGTTTCGTTCAGGTAACCCGTTCTCTCTCCTCGTTGCTCCGTTTTCTGTTCTGTCAGTTGTGACGCCTAGGCTGTGTAACCCTTTCGATGCCCGTATAACCCGCTCGGTGCATCGCGTCCTATGGCGATCGTAAACCGCGATCCAAAAACAGGAAAAATGACACCCCATTTTCACCTGGAACTGAGTACGCCCCGCCAAACGGAACGACTTGGTCGCGCGCGGTCTTCACCAAAAGGTGCGCGCCTTTGATACAGACGTGCGAGATTTTGCAGAAGTTGATTTGGATGTGCGTGCTTACCGGAATCAACGCGTATCCACTGATAACGCCCCGTATCCGCCTGTCTTAGAACACGTTGTAACTTTGTGTACACACGTCGGATCGAAACGAAACTTGCGCCATCGGACTCGTAGCAATACGTTGGTCCTGTGACCCAATTTTTACACAATTCTGAGACAGTTGACCAAGTCGCCAATTGGCGGGCCCCACAGTTGACTTTTTAGGCGAAATTGTGTTCGGCCCATCGAAATCCACATTTGGACATACCGTTGGGTTCATATTGACATTTAAAGTTTGGTTGACCTATAATTTGTCCCATTTAGAGACTGTTACCCTTGGCACATTTTTCGGTGCAAAGTTGGCCAAACGTGGACCCCACTTTTATCCGAAATTACCGTTTTGCCCCTGTGTCGAAATTGGACGAAAGGGAAGTGCTTTTTAGCTATTTTGCTTATTCTAGGAACGTTGGTGATGTTTATTTCAGCATCCGGAGACATTTGTTCTGTGACCGTAGCTTCTGATCCTGTGTGCTTGACTTCTGGACAGTACACTTGTAGCTTTCTTACCAGGCAAGATACCTTGCCAAATTGTTTACAGTACTTTGCATGCTATTTATATTTCTGTTTATTCATTGCATTTCTATATTTTTCTTACATGTGTAGTTTTCCTTCAGTCATTACTATGTATTAGATATGTTGACACACACATGGCACTTAGTATCATGAGAGGACAATCATTAGACGTATGGGCTTTTAACCACTCTAGTAAACCGTAGTATATAGTTCGCACTACGGGCGTGTGTCGCGCTGGTCGCTACCCCAGAGGTATGTCAATTTTTGTAGAGTCGCGCTGGTCGCTACCCCAGAGGTATGTCGATTTCTGATGTCCATTGACGGGTGTATGAGTTGTGAGGCTTATATCGAGTAGCCTACCCTTGTCCATACGTCAAAAAGTTGTCCTTATTTGCATTCATATAGATTGTCTTGTATAGCGTACTTATTTATTTTTAAATTATATGCATGTTTACTGTATTCAAATTGGCTTACTTTTCTATATCTTGTTACGTCCCTCTGAGGACCTGGTCCCCTGCCAGGTGTATCTGTTCTTGAGTATTTGCAGTAGCGTAGATTTGGATGGTTATATATATTTTGTGGATGTCTTCTCTTCTAGCCCCATGATTGTTAGCTGGAATTCCTATATTGTGTTTATTGTCTTGTACTTTTCCATTCGAGTTGGTAGTAGATTTATTTCCATCCAATATCATCCTTAGATATTTATGTTGAGATCTAGTTATATAGATGCTGGTTATTTATTTATATTGATTTTAGTGGATAAGATTTAGATTATATCCTGTGACTTATGACATATTTTATACCACTGTGGATTTGATATTCATATTACAGCGTACGTATGGGTTTGGTTTTCATATATTAGAGTTGCCATATCCATGCGGCTGGCATGCTTACGTGTCCTAGTCCTACGTATTTCTGGGACTGTGGCGTGACAGTGAGTCTTCATCTTCAGTGAGTCTCCAGTCCATGTGCAGTTCAGTCCAGGTGATATTCAGTGCAGGTAAGTCTTCAGGTAATCTTCAGTCCAGGTATCTATACAGTGAGTGTTCATCTTTAGTGAGTCTCCAGTCCATGTGCAGTTCAGTCCAGGTGCTATTCAGTGCAGGTAAGTCTTTAGGTAATCTTCAGTCCAGGTATCTGTACAGTGATTCTTCATCTTCAGTGAGTCTCCAGTCCATGTGCAGTTCAGTCCAGGTGCTATTCAGTGCAGGTAAGTCTTCAGGTAATCTTCAGTCCAGGTATCTGTACAGTGAGTCTTCATCTTCAGTGAGTCTACAGTCCATGTGCAGTTTAGTTGGGTCTTCAAGTGTGCATCTGCTGTAGCTACTGGTTATCATTCTCGATTTAGCCGTGTACTGCAAACAGTGTACAGATTCTTGCTACAGCTACTGTTCCCTTGGCTGTGTGCAATACACAGGGACAGAGCTTCTCCAGTGAAGCAATTTATTGTAGCTGCAATTACTGGTTCTTACTTGTACACAGTGACAGATGGTCCTGTGTCGAGCCCTCTCACTTCACACATCCACACTCTAAGCACACACTCATACATATATATACTATACACAATATATAAATATGTATAGATATACAACACAAGAACACTTATATATTCAAACATATAATCGAACACAATATATACATACATATAAGTAAGTATATAGATATAAACTAACACATGCATATATACACACCAACATAAATATATATATACACGTGTAAACATAGCTCTATATATCTAGATACTCCTATAGTATACACAAATAGACACCCACCTATACGTAAATCCAAATCACACTAATACATAAACTATATATCATATATAGGGCTTACATATACATAATTACACATGCATAAATAGGGAAATAAGCCAAACAACAAATACATGGAGCGCATCGCACCCGTATCACACTTTTCTATGATACGCTTGCGATACGGCACCCAACTCATAACCAGACGTATCCTGAAGGACACGTACAAGTCCAATACATAATTTATGAATAATATGTATATAAATTAGAGTGTCTATGTGTCCGTGTCACCATGTGATATGCACATGGCCTCGTGTCGGAGGAAAACTCCCAAAATTGACCGTTTCGTCAAATTGACGAGATTCGGCCCACACGTATCCAATTATGGATACGACACAAGCTACAAACAAACAATCAAGGGTCAAATAGATCTATTAGATCTATTGACAAGTACTACATGTACCAATCTCGGAATTTCTCTAAAATTGGCACCAATTTGGTCATAACTTTCACCATAGGTCTCCAAATGACTCCAAACCAAATCCTATGGGTAACCTATGTATATGGGATAGTTTTTCATGGTAAAATATCATATATATAGTCTATTAGAAGGGGGAAAATTGATTTGTACCTATTAGGAGATAGATTTCTAATAAAAAGGTCCCAAATGACAAGTAGCTCCTCTCGTTGTAGATCTTGGCCTCCTCCTCCTTGCTCCTTGCTCCTTGCTTGTAGATCCTTGATGTAGAGGATTCAATGATGAATTTAGAATAATTTTAGTAAAGATTTGGTAGAGAAATAATGAGGGAATGGAGGGAAAAAGAAAGAGGGAAAATGTAGATCTAGAAATTTGGGGAAAAAATAAAATGAGAGCTCTCTCTCTCTCTCCTCCCAATTATGGCGGGTCATAAACCCCTCTCCAAGCAATGTACAAATTTACAAATACCCCTTGCGACCTCTCATGAATAAATAATTAGGGAGGGAAGGTTCTAGTCTAATGATTTCACTAATTAATCAAGTTCTTAATCTATGGGCCTAATTCATGGGCTCAACTTAGACTAGTCCAAAAGTTTGTTTCATGCTCTCTAATTAAATGGTTAGGTCCACTACACAAGTCCAAAATAAGTCTACACTATCAATAATTAATAATACAATAATAAATAAATTATTTCATGCACAAATATTAATTATAAATAATCCTAAATAATTAATACCCATTGACAAATACCAAACTACCCTTGGATAAAAATTTGAGGGTAACATATATATATATATATATATATATATATATATATATTTGAGAAAATATTAGTTGATATGAATTACACCTTATTCGGGTAATATTTTTTTTACATTTTTACTTAGAAATCCAAGATACATATTAATTCAGCATCCTAGTTGCATTAGAATATGGTTTATCCCTACTGATTTTAAGTTTCTTGGATGTAGATAATGCCTCATTTCATGCCCTGCACCATTCTGGGGAATAGCAGACAAAGTCTTAACTGGTATTATCGCTTTGTGAAGAGAAAATGGCGATTAGCCCGAAGACAAATGATACTGGTGTACGAAATACATTATGAGGTTAACTACCTAGTCGTTTCAGATATAACAGATGAGAATATAGTATACTTCAACAAGATGAACTACTATATACTTATTTGGTTTCAGCCGTCTATGGGGCTCAACTTAGGGATGATTACAATGGTACCTTACAAGAATGGCTGGAGCTCCACCCCGAGGCAACTATTATCGGGTTTCGGCGGATGCTTATCTAGAAAATATATTGGTAAGAAGGTTGTGGGTTGGATAAGTCTGTATTGTAAATATTAAAGTTTGTCTGTTGTATCTCATTTTGTAAAACGGCAGATGTAAATATTAGTTAGAAGGTATAGAAGTATAAGGGTATAAATAGTATGTAAGATAGTCGATACTCTCTGAAGTATATTTGTATCACCTTTTGATAATAGTGAATAAAATATACTTGTCCTTTATCTGATTTTGCAATTAATCTTAATTTTTTAGTTTTAATTTCGCATAACAAACTCTTTATACTGATATAGCATATCCTGCTATTTACTTTATACATCTACTAAAATAGATCATATTTTGGAAATATTCAAAAAATGACTACTTCACCTCCCCGCAAATTCTCACACTCAGAATCTTCGGAACCTCGGACAATGGATGTACTTTAGGTATTCCAAAAGATCATAGAAATTAATACACAACAAGTTCAGCTTGCACAATCTACCTCTGCAAAGATATTGGAGAGCTTAGAGGTTGCGCCAGCACCTAGAACAATAACGAATATGGACTTCAAAAAACTCAATTCTCTTAATTTCTTTGGAATAGAGAATCCTTTGGATGCTGGACAGTGGTTAAAAACTACTGAAGGACTATTAAAGGGAGCTAAAATAGCAGCAGAGGACATGGTACCCCTTAAGATTATTGACTCAATTCTCCTAATTTTGCTTCAGAAAACTCTTTAAGATTATAACTGAAGGATGTGGCAGAAAATTGGTGGAGCTCGCACCACCCTTACGATTCTAACGATATCGTATGCAGCAGAATAAAATTGGAAAGACGATTTACCTGCATGAAGCAAAATAGGAGTTCTGTGGATGAGTATGCAGCAGAATTTACAAGATTAAGTAGGTTTGCTCCAAGCATGGTAAACACTGAGAGGGCAAGAATAGCTCGATTCCGTGAAAGACTAGATAGTAGATTGAAGGCACGCATTGCACCTTACCACTGTCAGACTTATGCTGAAGTAGTAGAAGCGATCAGGGATCAAAAAAGAATATATAACAAAAAATATGGTTCAAAATTAGGAGGAAAGATGAGGAATTTGGAAACCAGTTCTTACCAAATAAGATATCACGGACAGGGGCAGGGGCAGATCAAACTTGCACAAACTGAAAAAGGTAGAAACGAAATAAGTTATACCTATTGTCAAAAATTGGGACATATAAAGAACACATGTAGGAAGTTCCATGGATTATGTCTTAGGTATGGATGGTCTGCACATCAAGCTCCACAATATCCTTGAAAAATCACTGGAAGACCCGGAACTTAGAACTTTCCACAAGAACCAAGGTTTGCAAACCAAGGATTTAGGCAGAGGCCAATGTTACAAACAAATGGACCTAGACCTTTGGCATTAACTGCACCTCCAGTACCTCCCGTACAAACTCGAGTAACCTCATGATTTTAGCAAAGACCATTGCTTGCCCCACAGGCCTATCAGTTTAATCAGGCACAGAAAGAAAATCACAATAAAAATAAAAGAAGCAAGAAGCAAGAAAAAACTTTTATGATGGATGTTAGTGAAGAAGAGTTGGTTGGAGACGTGGTGACAGGTACCATACTTGTATCATCTAGCCTGTATCAGTACTATTTGATTCTGGAGTGACTCACTCCTTTATATCTACATCTTTTGTATCAATACATGATATTATGATATAGCCTTTAGTTAAAAATTTAAAAATTATTACTGGTAATGGTGTTGTGGAAGTTAGTAGAATATGTAAAGAATGTCAAATTAAGATGGGAGAGAAAGTTTTCATGTTAGATTACTAGTTTTCCCTATGAATAATTATGATGTATTACTAGGAATGGATTGGTTAAACTCAATATCGGCATTTATAAATTGTAAACAAGGAAGAGTTTTATTTCAACTACCATGCAAGGATATACGTGAATTTGTTAAAGATCAGAAGGAGTTTGATAAAAAGGCATTAGAAAATTTTGAATTCACTTCAGGAAGAAATTTTTAACACCAGGAAACTGAAGAAGGCCAAGAATAGTTGATGAGTTTAAAGATGTTTTTCCTGATAAATTACCTGGAATACCACCTGATAGAGCTGTTAAATTTAGTATTGATCTAATTCTTAGAGTTGCTCCTATTAAAAAAAGATATATCCAATAAATAAAGAATAATTGGCTGAATTAAATAAACAAATTTGGGAATTGCTAGCTAAGAAATTTATTAAACCCGGTCCATCACCCTGGGGAGCACCTGTACTATTTGTAAGTAAGAAGGATGAAAGTTTGTGGTTGGTAATTGATTATAGAGCACTCAATGAATTCATTGTCAAAAATAAATATCCATTTAGCTTGAAAATTGATCTTAGATCCGGATATCACCAGTTGAAGGTTAGAAAGGAGGACATACCAAAAATAGCTTTCAGAATCCGCTATGGACATTAAGAATTCCAAGTAATGCAATTCGGATTAACTAATGCACTTGTAATCTTTATGGACTTAATGAACATAATATTTTATCAGTACTTGGATAAATTTGTAATTATGTTCATCGATGATATACTGATTTACTCAAAGAATGAAAAGGAACATGAAGAACATTTGAGGATTGTACTTCAAACTCTATGATAGGAGAAATTATATGAAAAACATAGTAATTACGAATTTTTCTTTGAATTTTTTTATTCTTGGAACATATTGTAAGTGGAGAAGGAATAGCAGTGGATCCTTAAAAGATAAAAGTAGTCAAATTATTGCCTATTCCTAAGAAATATAGCAGAAATTCAGAGTTTTCTTGGTTTAATCGGATATTATAGAAGATTCTTAGAAAATTTCTCAAGGATTGTTGAACCACTTACCCGATTAACTAGGAAGGATGAAAATTATATTTGGACTGATAATTGCCAATCAGCGTTTGAGGAATTAAAGAAGAGACTCATTTTTGCCCCGGTGCTAGCATTACCATCAGCATCTAGAGGATATAAGATCTATAGTGATGCTTCTAGAAAAGGATTGGACTGTGTATTGATGCAACATGGACAGGTTATCGCGTATGCTTCTCGTTAACTGAAGACAAATAAGAGAAACTACCCAACTCATGATCTGGAAGTAGCTGTAGTCTTTGCTCTAAAATTATGGAGACACTATCTGTATGAAGAAATGATCAAGATATTTACAGATCATAAAAGTCTCAAGTATGTATTCACTCAAAAGGAGTTAAACATGAGTCAACGAAGATGGTTAGAGTTACTTAAAGACTTTGACATGGAGATGGAGTATCATTCGGAAAAGGCTAATAAAGTAGCTGATGCATTAAGTTGAAGACCCACATCATTTTTTCTAAATACACCTATGGAGATTTTAGAAGATTTGAGAAAAATAGGGATCGAGGTGATATGCCCAGTAGCAAAAGGAATTTGGGCCAGTTTACAAATATAATCATCATTGGTGGAAATGATTAAGATAGCACAGAAAAATGATCTGAAATTACAGAAGTTATGGATGCAGACAGAAAATGGATTACAAACTGGCTTAATTAAACATGTGGAAGGATCTTTAGAATTCAAAAATTGATTGTGTGTACCTTATGGAGATCTCAGGACAGAAATAATATCTGAAGCACACAGTTCATAATATTCTATCCATTCTGGGAGAACAAAGATGTATAAGGATGTGAAGCAGAACTTCTGGTGGCACGAAATAAAGTGAGAAATTGCCAAATTTGTGTCAAGATGTTTGGTCGGTCAATAAGTGAAAGCCGAGCATCAGAGGATTGCAGGACTTCATCAACCTCTACCTATACCAGAATGAAAATGGGAACATATTACCATGGACTTTGTATTGGGACTCCCAAGGACTCAAAAAGGGAATAATGCTATTTGGGTAATCATTGATAAGTTGACAAAATCTGCTAGATTTCTGCCATTTTGAGTTGGTCAGTCAACCGAACTTTTAGCAGATATGTACATAAAAAATATTGTTAGCCAATACGGGGTGCTAGTGAGTATTGTATCAGACAGGAATACTCAATTTACTTCCAAATTTTGGAAAATTTTACAAGAAAGTCTGGGTACTCGTCTGAAATTTATTTCAGCATACCACCCACAGACTGATGGTCAATCTGAACGAAAAATTCAAACTTTAGAAGATATGTTGAGAGAGTGTATTCTGGATTTTGGAGGATTATGGGATGACCATTTGTATTTGATTGAATTTTTATATAATAGCATTTATCGGGCCAGTATTAAAATGATACCATTTGGATCCTTATATGGAAGGAAATGTTGATCCCCAACATGCTTGAGTGACGTAGGGGAACACCAACTCTTAGGACCAGAACTGGTTACTCAAACTGTGGACAAAGTTAAAGAAATTCGAAGTCACCTTCAGGCAACACAAGATAAACTCAAAATGTGGGCTGATAAACATCAAAGGGATTTGGAATTCCAAGCAGGTGATCATGTGTTCCTAAAAATTTTGCCTACACAGGGAACTAATAGATTTGGAACACGAGAGAAATTAAGTCCATGGTACATAGGTCCTTTTGATGTACTGGAACGAATTGGAGATGTATCATAACGGTTGACTTTACCACCATCCTTGGAAGGAGTTCATGATGTATTTCACATTTTCGAACTCTGTAAATATGTGCCAGACTCAAGTAATATATTGGATTATTTAGAAATAACAGTGGGTCCAATATTGCGCATAGAACAAAAGCCAATAGAACTTCTAGATCGAAGGCAGAAGATTCTCAAGAACAAGACTATTTCTCTAGTAGGAGTGTCATGGAATAAAGACTCACCAGAAGAATCTATCTAGGAAAGGGTGACATGCGAAAGCAATACCCATATCTGTTCGAGGACTAAGGTTATTTCTAGTTTATGTTTTATTTCTTTCTTTTGTCTTTTCCAAATTCCGAGGACAAAATTTATATAAGGAGGGTATAGTGTCATAACCTTTTTTTATATATACATTTGCATGAATAAATAATTTCTAGTTAATTTTTATAATTGCATTTCAGCCTTAGATAAATCCTACAATCATATATTCTGATTTTTTCTTTTGACCCCTCAATTTTTTTTTTATGCAATTACAAATTTTACTTAGACACCTAGCAAAGCTAGGTGTCACTTGGCTGAATGAAGAAGGAGTGACTCACCCATAAAACACCATCATTTGGTGTTTGGTTTATGAAAATGGGAGAATAGCTGATGTATAGGAGAAGGGGGAGGGTTTCGGTTCCCTCTTCACTCATCTCTTCTTCTCCTCTCATCTCCCTCTTAACTCATCTCTCTCCCTCCTTTCTCTCTTCATCTGTTATTGCTGCTGCGGCCATGTGTTGCTGCTGCTGCAGTAATTTGTCGGCCGCCGACGGCCTCCGGCCACCCCGCTCCAGTCGACCACCTCCACCGCTACTATTATTCTTAGGTATAATTCCCCAATCTTTTGAATCTAGATTAGATCCTTCCAAATAAGAATTTATTTTGATTATATGTTGTTATTTTGAGTCTTAGGCTATCAATTGGGAAGAAAGCAAGGAAATTAAGGATCTCTTTCAATCAAGAACCAAAACTAGGCAAGCCCTCTTCCTCTACATCCATATTGATCTAGCAAAAATTTCTTTTTGACTCTATTTGGTTATATATGTTTCGTTTGTGTGTTCATATATTTCATTAAGGGTAGAATATAAATCCAAAATCTAAAATTAATTTTGTGTGTTCATATATGTTTCATTTGAATAGGTTGGACGTATACATAAGGATGTAGGATAATCAATTCAAGTGTTGAATATATATTTTTGTTCCATTACAAGTATTAAAATCCTAAAAATTACATATGTTCACGAGTATGTTACTTTGTAGTACATATTCTAAAACTTAGCCACACCGACGCTAGGAGATTTGTGATAGTATGTTAAGGTTTAGTATCAAGTTTGGTGAATTATGGACGTATTCATATAAATGGTCTCTAGGTAGTGAAATTTCATAAAGTAGTAGAATTTGGAAGCCTACACACACATGAAATTCATATTTTGAATTAAAATACACTTGTAATTTCAAATTTTTGTACAGAAAGCTCTTATAGAAATTTTGTATGTTTAAGATTGTGTAAAATAGTTGTGATCTTTAGTGCCATATTATCTTGTTATTTCTTGACACCAAAATATATGAAAGAGAATTATCTAAATAAGATTTAGGAGTCCTACTTTGATAAAAATAGATTTTTATAGTTAGTAAGACAAACTACTTGGTAAAGTAACTAATTATAGTGAGCATACATGCTGTCCACACTAGCAAATGGGTTGAATTAATGATCTTTCAAAAAATTAAGAATATTTGAGGAGGAAAATATAAGTAGGATTGTATGGAAATTATATATGTTGTATAATAGATACTATATAAATGATTTTGAGACGGCCTTGATTTTTACATTGAGACTAATAAGTGGATTTCATACATTGGTTATCTAGAAGTTGTGTATATATATGAACTTGGTTTTTATTTCATATTATGAACTTGTTTGTGTTTCTAACCATTTCCTATGGGTTCCAAGGATGGAGTTTGCTAATTCTGAATTGCTATTTTATTTGCTAAGCTAAAGGAAAGTTTCCGTAAGAAATTTTCTTACTTGATTTTCTTTAGTTATTATATATACACATGCGTGTGTTACCGGTGTTAGGAATTGCTCCACCGAAGGGGTCCGCGAACCCGGAAATTCTACGGAGGGTTGCTCTGGATCTCTTTTATTAATTATGAAATTTTTGGAGTCCAAAATATAAAGGAGACAATGCCAAAAATTTTAAGAATTTTTAGAGATAGTCATTTCAAAAAAATCCGAATAATAGATTATTCTCTAATATAATTTTAGTTTAGGTTCAAACCATAAAATCTTTGGATTATAAATTTATTTAATTTTAGGACGCGTATGACACTTTGCACGTGCACAAAAGAGCAAGAAAGATAGCTTTTAATTATTCTCCAAGGTAAGAGTATAATTTCCAGGTTCTCGGGAACTTTTCTACCAGATGGACTAGTTCCGTTAGATGTGATACTGAGTATAAAAAATAGAATTCTTTAAAACATTACCGCAAAAGGAAAATAATTTGTTAAAAGAGATGTTCTCGCAAAAGGTGTAGTCTCTGACACACAAGCTGAGGTACAAAATCAAAAATAATAATTTTTTTACTTAATTGGGTTAATAGATAAGGATGACTGTAATTTTATAGAATTGCATTGGGTGGAAGAGAACATTTGGATTACCCCGTCGAACTCTCAGCAATATTTATTATTTAAAATTGATCCGTAGTTTTCGACATACGTATGGCCATACGATGACCATAGTGAGGCTTAGCTCACTTATTTTTTATTGGATCCGAATTTCGAAAGAGATCGAATTCGATAATTGTATATGTCCAATGTTGACCTTTGTTCTGAATTCTTGTAAAATTTTAAGATATTCGACAATTAATCTTATTTTTACATGATCTGAATTTTCTGAAATAAAAAAATTTGACAATTGTTTATATCATGTGTTTATCGTATTTTTATGTGCTTCAATTAATGTTGTTGACACATTGCTGTCAAAATACCTGTGGGATTGGAATCTAAGCACCATCCGCCAGAAAATTGTCTGATTCCGGGTAAATAGGATTATTGTCGGGACAATAGGTCTTGATGATAATCCGAAAGCCTTCTCTAAAAAATTGCATCTGCATATAGAAATATTTGTAATGTGAGTTGTGGTTGTGACTTGTGATTGGATACTTTATAAAATAGGATTAATTAGATATATAAAACTCATATTTCAAGTTTACACTATAAATTCTTTAAAACTAACATTTCTTAAAATTTCCTAATTATTATTCATTCATTTTCTAATTAACTTTCCTTACAACATCATCTTTATTTTATCTTTATGTCTGTTTTTGACATAAGGGCTTCCTAGTCGTTCTGACGACCTAGTTTTTGTTTACTAGGAACTAATGAAAATAAAGAAGAAGCACTACTAATTTTTAACATCGACGAGGTCGATGGATAATGAAAGACGATTTTGGGGATAAATCATTTCAAGAACTTTTGTGACTAAATATGTAAATTAAACTTTTTGTTAAAAGAATTAATAATATAAATATTGAAATGTATAAATATGGATATTTTAGAATATAGCCTTATTGTCCTGTACTTATCCTAGAACTTATAAGCGACAATCGCTAGTATGATACCAATAGTATTGTATGAGTGCGTAGCCTGGGGATGTATTATTGTACTTGGATTCCATATTATGGGAACCGGGGCGTGACAATTGAACTTTTACAAAGCAATTCTTAGAAATGAGCAACAGGACAAGGATTATATCAGGCTCAAAGATTATGAAATAGAGAAGAAAAAGATTAGTGATACACTTGTTAGAATTAATGCTTTAACTGCTAGATATACTGAGTCATATGACACTTCCAAAAAGTTAGAAATTAGATCAGGAAAATAGCCTGTATAGACTGCTTCCCAATCTAACACGTGTCACTCATGGCCCAAGAACACCCACCAAACACAGCCCAAGAAGGCCAAATATTATAATCATACATTCTATTATAAGTATCCACATAAATCACAGCATACTGCCTCACATATACATCATGCCTCTGCACCTAGTATCAACACATCTTCTACATGTCATTATTGTGGTACTAAACTAACATATCTGGACCCTCAAGAAAGTGGGTGCCAAATGTTACATCTTTAACTTTTGTTATAGGTGGACCTTTCCTCTCACACTAGAAGTAAATAGATTCTCGATAGCGGTTGCTCACATTATATGACCGGTGATGCAAATCTATTCTCAACTCTATCGATGAAGAAAGAAGGATATGTTTCCTTCGGCAATAATCTAAAAGGGCATATTAGATGTAATGGTAATATAGGTATTCATCCTTCCCCTGTTATTAAAGATGTATGTTTGGTAACAGAATTAAAACATAACCTACTTAGCATTAGTCAATTGGCTGACTATAGTTATGGCATTAATTTTGTGAATGACAAATATTATATTTATGATTGATCTACTAATAAGATAACTTATGAGAGAATAAGAGAAGATAATATATATATTTTCTATTTTTTAAAAATACTAACAATATAGGAAGATGCTTATATACAACCAAAGACGAAAGCTGGTTGTGGCATATGCGCTTTGGACAAGAAAATATGGACACTATAGCCAGACAATCTTCAAAAAAATTAGTAAGAGGTTTACCTGAAATTACTTTTAAGAAAGATATGGTCTGTGCTGAGTGTGAAAAGAACAAGGCAAGAAGATCTTTTTTTAAATCAATAAACGCTGTAAGTACTTCTAGACCTCTTCAACTTTTGTATATAGATTTGTTGGACCTAGCAGAGTCGTCAATCTTGGTGGTAGGCTTTATGCCTATGTTATTGTTGATAACTTTTCTAGATATACTCAGGGTTTTTTTCTAGCAAATAAAAATGAGACTTTTTCATAATTTGTTACTTTTTATAAAAAGGTACAAAACAAAAAAGGCTTTATGATTACTCGTTTCCGAAGTGACAATGGAGGCGAATTAAAAAATTCTGATTTTAAAATCTTTTGTGGTTCAAATGGCTTTGTGCATAAATTTTCCTGTCCTAGAACTCCTCAACAAAATGGTGTTGTGTAGCGAAAGAACATAACTCTTGGCGATATGGCTAGAGTCATGTTAAATCAGTATAACCTTTCAAAATATTTTTGGGCTGAGGCTGTCAATACAACTTCCCATGTTTTGAATATGGTTCTTATTTAACCTATATCGAAGAAGACTCCCTATGCGCTTTGGTTTAATAGAATTTCTACCATCAATTATTTTAAAGTATTTGGCTGCAAATATTTTATCTTGAATACTAAGGATAACTTAGGTAAATTTGATTCCAAGGCTGATGAGGTATTTTTCTTGGTTAGCTGTAGAGAGTAAATATAATAGAGTTTTTAATAAAAAGTTATTGACTGTTGAATAATCGATTAATGTTACTTTTTATGAGCTAAACAGTCAACTAACAAGTGATAGTGATGATGAAGATATCAAGATAACCTCCAACAAGACCCCTGAAGATAAAACCGGGACAAGTTATCTGGACATTTTACCTAAATGATTAAAATTCTCAACCAACCATCCAGAGAACTTTATAATTTATGAGGTATCGAAAGGTGTAAGTACTCCCTCTGCAATTAGAGATTTTATTGCAAATATTGCTTTTATTTCTCAAGTAGAACCTAAAAAATATTTTAGAAGCTTTTGATGATAAATTTTAGATTTCTGTAATGCAAGAGAAACTCAACCAATTTGAACAAAATTAAGTTTGGGAACTCGTTCCCAGACCTAATAATTATCCAGTCATTGGTAGCAAATGGGTTTTCTAAAATGAACTTAATGAGGATGGTATAGTCACTCGTAACAAAGCACATCTCGTAGTTCAAGGTTATAATCAAGAAGAAGGTATTGACTACGATGAGACCTATGCTCCTGTTGTGAGAATAGAATCTATCCGTATGCTTTATGGTTTTACAAGTTTTTATAATTTTAAATTATTTCAAATGGACGTCAAAAGTGCTTTCTAGCATCTCCACTTTGAGATTCAATTTAGTTTTCCAAAGACTATTATTCAGACTATGGTTCGGGTACGTAAGAACATGCAGAATCTATTGTACGCTATGTACTTACCAATCATATTTTAACACTTTGGCATTCCGTAGATGACTATCATAATCTAGCAGAGCCCTCCTATCTGTTAATGTCGTAGGACTGACCCTGCTCTCCCACCTGTTCCACCTGTTGATGCTACCTTTGGTGCTGGCCCATCTGCACCACCTGCACCTCCTGATGAGCCTACCTGAACTGCTCCACCCATTACTCTTGAGTAACTCCACACTATGCTCCAGGATCGCTTCCGGCTGGAAGATAATCGTCACATATTAGAGGATGATCGTATCATGCTATGGATCACCGTACCACTTTCCAGGCTCAGGCTATATCCAACTCTGTTTTGGATATACGTTATAGCTTTTCTCAGTACCCTGGAAGCGGACAAATTCACATGGTTCGTGATTTATCCATCTCTGGCTATCGCATTGATGATTATGACGCTCAGCGATACTTTGATCTTGCTGCTGCTTTTTATGATCCCAACCGTTAAAAAGAGACCAGTGATGATGATCAGTAGTAGTGTAGAGATTATTAGATTAGCATTCTGTGATCATGTTATCTATATGAGATATTATCCTAGTTATGTTACATTAGTTATGAGACTTTTGATGTGATATTACCATTGATGCTTTATTTTGTTAACATTGATAATGATGTCTATTGCAAGCTATTTATGCTTTCAAAAATGCTAATTCTTCTCTCTTGATATTGTATGTTATCTACTTCACTTTCTTTTATTTCTCTTGTCTCCAACATTATGGGAGAGATTCACCATTTCGATCAAATGACAATGGGGGAGACATCGACGATATGCATAAAATAACCATTATAAGCTATTGTTTCAGGGGAGCTATATAACAATGGAGTAACATCATTGAACTTTTTAATCTTAGTTGTCGTATCAGTCGCAGTTTTGTCAATTATCAAAATGGGGGAGATTGTTGGCCCATCTGGTCATGGTCAAACCGATTTTAATAATCGATCCAAACTATTAGTCGATACATTGCAACTCTGATGGATTTGAGAAGAAGATGTCGCATCACTTCGCCACAACTAAAGATGATTGTGTTCGGGTTCTTCTTATGTTTTGTTATGTAATTTTTAGTTTCTTGAGTCTAAGGATTTATGTGAGTCGGAACAAAAATTTGGCATTTAGATTGAACCTTTATCCAAAAGCCTAAGCCTACCCAAACCCAAAATTTTGTTTAGATTTGAGCCTAAACCCAAACTCACTCAAACTCAAAGTCAAAACAGTCTAAAAAAGACCAACCGAACACAGGGCGAATTCAAACCGAACTCGGACCAAACTAGGTTACTCAAAATCGATTTTCTAGTTAGACTCATCTCCTGAAGACCAGGCCCCTAATGTTAAAATTTTTGAACGTTATGCATCCGAACTCGGTCCGAACTCTATATACAAAAATCCTATAAATAGAGAAGAACTTTTCTATTTCTAACACAAGAACTCAATCATTCTTCTTCTTCTTCTTCTCTTCTTCTTCTTCTTCTTCTTCTTCTCTATTTCTAAAAAGAGCCTTATCCTTCTAAAATCTTAAGACAACACTATTTCCTTCTAAGTGCCCAAGTTCCATTACGATTAGAAGTTGAGTCGAGTTGTGCAAGCTTGATTAGAATTCAATTCATGTCTGAAGTCTTCGAGCTCTTCGGATCAAAAGTTCGTGTTGTAAGAAGTTTGTGTGCTATTCAGATCAAAGGCACGTATGAACCCTGTTTCATAAATAGTGTATTAATACTGAGCAAGAGTTCTCGGGTCTGGACTAGTCCTCCACGAGGAAAACCATGATAAAATTCTCAGTGTTTAAGTTTGTTATTCTAAACTTTACTTATACTCTGCTTATTCTCTTTAAAATATCTGTTACTGCAGTTTTTATGTTAGGCTAACACTTAGAATTTTTAATTAATGATTATTTTTCTGCTGCACACGCACTTACACTATTTACCCCCCTCTAGAGTTGCTACACGATCCTTCATTCATAACCCTCATCTCTTGCATGTACTCACTCCTAAACTCATGTATGATATTAATTACCTTAACCCATACTCCTAGACATATTCTAATCCTTCATATAATATACCCTTATTCACCTGCACTACCAACTCGATCATACGCTCCACCCTCATCCATTGGCATATACTGATACAATAACCCTGTTACAATATCTGAAAACTATTAGACACTCGAGGTTAACTCTAACACAGATACTATGTATGAGACTTATCTCACTGTTCTAGTATATATACCCTACATACGCGTATTATATATGTATAGCTTATTTATTGTTTAATTGCTTACATCTTGCTTTATGCCATTCATGCATTATTTAGGTTATTTTTGTAAGTTTTCCTTAGTTGTATGCTTTAGACCATTTTTCCCGTAGTTTTCTTGGAGGGTGGCTGTTATGAACCCGGGTAATAGGCATGGATTATGATCCAATGGCCTATAATTAATCCATTGGCTATATAAGCAATCCATTCTCTTTTCTTCACTTTCTTTCCTTTCATTTATCTTTTCTTCTTCGTTTCTTCCCCAGCAGAGAGCAGCAGCCGAGCTTGGCCTTGGCCATGGAAAACCATGGTAGTATTAGGCTAGAACTTGACCGTAGGCAAGTAGATCTCGCTAACCGAATGAACAACCATGGATCTTGTATTGATTCTTAGTATAACTTGTTTAATAACTTGATATATTTTATTTGCTTAATACTTAGAGCTTGTCTTCATGATGCTTTTAATTTTCTTGTATTATTGCTCATGGAACCTGAGAACAGCAAGTCGGAGAATGCAAAGTTGGCCAGAGAATGTATACAAAAAGTACACAGGGAACCCTTGTCACATAAGCGAAGTTCTAGTGAATGTACTTTTGTGTGTTTCAAAAATTCCTTTGAAAGTGCACCAAGATATTGATACTCTGGGGGCACATTTCTACTCCTACATACGTTTTATACAATAGAAATTCCTTTAAAAGTATGTCAATCCTACTTGGCGCACTTTTCAAATGGATCTGCAAGTCATCAAGAATATGCGCCACTATTTAAAAGCCAAGTGGGCGCACTTTGTAGATATAGAATATATGGCACACTTTGGTAAAATTTTCTTACCGACGCACTTTGTCTCTTTTAAAAAATGGCGCACTTTGCTATATGGCACACAATCTGGCATTTTACAGAGACGATGCACTTTGTAGCCTTTCGTATTACTTAATGACTAAGCAAAAACTTTTGACCATTCTCGAGAATTATTTTCTCGACTACAGAGTCGCCTCGACTACTGTGCCATGTCTTAAAACTGGTGTTTGTATTTTAGTTGACCTTTATGAACCCGTTTGTGCACTAAATCTGTCTTTGGCCATTTGTACGCCAAGTCTCGTTTGTGCGCCAAATCTGTCTTTGGCCATTTGTGCGCCAAGACCCATTTTGCGCAAAATCTGCCTTTGGCCATTTTACGCCAAGACCCATTTTTGTGCCAAATTTGTCTTTGGCCATTTGTGCTCCAATGGTGGTTTGACTCATTGTGCGCGGATGTTACTTCTTGGCTAATTTTATGCGCTAACCCTGAATTGTTAAATTATGCGCCTGTATGCCAGTATTCTCTTTAGCATGCTTAACTCTTAATGATTCTCTAGTTTTCTTTTATCCTGTTATTTTAGTTAGTCCTGATTATTTTCTGAACCAGACATTCTTGATATTGATCTTGATTTTCTGACATGATCTAGTGATTATACATTATAAATGAACTCCTGAATCTTGACATAAAACTGATCATATATTGATAATCCTGATCATGTATTGATAATTACTCTTGATCCTAAAACTGCTGATAGTGGCACGACGTAGTGCACTCCTGACTTAAGAATTCCCATAACTGTACTGATCAAGGCTATTATTAGTACCTGTATTCCATAACCTATATTTTCATGGTTAATTTTGATTATACTCGTAAAGTTACTATCTTGTCTTGAATTATATCTAAGGCAGATTCCTGAGCACCACGGTCAAAATTCCTTAATAATTATCCAGGATAATAGCTAGAATAATAATATAGAAAGCATCTAGAGAGATTTCTTGGATACATACAATCCCGGTATACAAGCAATACCTGATTGATTTGGAGCTCTCTGTCATGAGGGGCACACTTTCAGCACACCGACGAGTATTGTACTACCAAAAAAGATAAGAAATAACTATGACCGATAAATCTATACTATGTACCTGTTCATTTGGATAACCCAGAGAGTCTGCAAGGCATGTGGCTGTAAGAAATCTCAAGCTATATATGTTAGTAACTAGGACTGTGATAACCCTAGTTAGCTAATGATAGCAAGCCATAGGGCATGATTGGCTGTGATTGCTTGATTTCTAGTCTAGTCTAGTCTCGTCCTTATTTATTTTAATAACTGATCCTGAGAACAGTAATTGAAGCTTGACTCCAGATATCCCTGTTTAATACTCCAGAGCATGTTTAAATTATTATTTTACCTACTACACTTATTTAATTGTTCCTTATGTTATTTCTTATTCTATTTGTCTATATGTTGGTTTTAGTTCTTAAGTTTGGCGCCCTTGTGGTACTTGCTATTTTTTGGTCTGACCCCACTAGTTTTTACGTCCAAATTTTAGAGAAGAAGTACAGTATCTCCCATACTTTCCTCCTCAAGATGGTGAACACGTAGAACACCCGAGGATATGAGTGGATTTCTTCTTCATCATCCACCTGATCTTGTACATTATTATTTTGAGGTATTTAGCTACCGAGCATGTATTTAGCTCATATTTTGGAACTTGATATTCTAGCATACAGACCTACATATAAAGCATATTCTAGACTATAGCTAGAGCTGATCATGTAATATTGCACTCTTGTTAGTTCTTTATTTTGTAACTAGCTTCATGATAATCTGTGTATATTTAGTTTGGGATGCATCACTATTATATGTTTGGGGATCATACATCTTCTAACTTATTGCTTGCTCGAGATTGAGACATAATGGATTGTAGAGTAAACCCTCACATGTCTAGAAAGCCATGACCGTATCTCAGGGTATAAGGTACTCTAGTATACGTAGCTGGCTTTATTTGTCCCAGATCTCAAGTATTCTGGTTCTAGGGCATGACACGGTTTAATTGTTGGCCCATGCAGGTCTAAAAATTCAGAAGTGTGAGAGTTTTACTGATGTTTAGATGTCTCAATCATGCTACTCCTTGATCTCCTCTAGTACCGAATTTATATCCCTGAAATCTTGTTTCAACATCTGCTTTGATCCACGATCAATCTTGTCTGTTCCTTTGATTATCTTGTGTCCTTTATCTTTCAGGGACTCTATTCTTATTCCTTTCGATCATCCAGCCCTAGTTTCTCCACTAGCAAGAAAACATCCAGATACCCAGCAAACCCTTGAGGTTCAGCCTCAGCATTCCGGGGCCGGGTCTAGAATATCTCAAGGTGAGGAACTTCATATCTATCCAGTACCTCCCGTGCAACCAGTACCTGATGTAGGAGGGGACAACAATGTGTTTATTGGTATCCTTCAAGAATTATTGGCATCTGAAGGACGTCAAGTGGACGTACTGATTCGGTCAGTACAAGGGGCTTTGGAAAGAGGTAGACCTCATGCCAACAACTCGACAAGCAACAACCCTGATTTTCTATGGCATTGAGGATGCAATTGCATCAGATGTATGGCTTCAGGACACTGAAGCTATCATAGAGGCAGCAGGGGTGCCTGTAAGAGAGCAAGTGTCAGTAGTTTGACTTCAGTTGCTCTAATTTGCCTGAGACTGGTGGGAAGCACATATGATTTCACTAACAGTACCTGTCCCTTGATTTGTCTTCAGTGAAATATTTCAGACCAGATAATTTAACACGGTATCACGTTATGACTTGCATTAAAGGTTTAACAACTTGAAGTTGATAGGTAGGACTGTCGAAGGCTATGCAATAGAGTTCTGCAGACTTAGTCGGTTTGCTCCAACCTTAGTGGTAACCGAATTGGACAGAGCTAGGAGTTTCCAACAGGGACTTCACATGGGGATCATATTGGCTGTGGAACATCATAAGTTCTAGAATTTTGATACAGAATTATGGGCAACAAGGAGGCATTAGTATACCTCCCAGAGAATCGTGGATAGAACTGAAGGGCGAAAAATGACCCATACTTTAGGAGGATTTTACACTCAGTCTTCAGCACCATCCCCGGCAGTTAGGGCTTTAACCATTGGATCTCCGAGGAGACCAGTTTCAACAGCCTCAGTCCTGCAAACAGTACCGACCTGACCTCAGGAACAGAGGACATCTTTTTCAACAGGGTATTCTCATTATGGGAAGCCTGGGCACATATTTTTAGAGTGCTGTTGAGCACAAGAATTATGTTTAGCCTGTGGGGCACCAGTCCACAGAGTAGGATCCTGCCATACATAGCTAGTTTATCATCATCATCCCTGGCAGGACCACAGTATAGGGGTCCAGTGTCAGTTCAGCAGAACTAGGGTCCGAGGCCTTTGTGACCCAATCTCAAGTATTCCAACAACAGAGACCACAACAGTATGCGCAGCCCAAGCTCCAGTACAGTCCATGCAAGAAGGTCCGTAGCAGCGAGGACCAGTACCAATAGGATGAGGCCAGGCTATGGCACTCACCATGGAGGAGCATCTAGCTTAATGTGAGAAGGTAGCATGTACCATTCTCATCAACTCTCATTCGACTTCATTATTGTTTGATTCTGGTGCATCACAATCCTTTATGTCTACACGATTTGCGATATGAGTTGGATTAGGACCTGAATCCTTATCAGTAAGACTCAATATACTTACTTGTAATGGTATCATGGCAGTTGATAGATTTTATACGTTGTGTCTAGTCGTAGTGTGCGGGCAAAAATTTCCTACTAGATTGATAGAGTTTCCTAAGAGAGATTATGACATCGTACTGGGAATGGATTAGTAGAGTGCCTGATATGCGACGATAGATGGTCATGACGGCAAGGTTATCTTTCGTATTCCCTAAGATGAAGAATTATCATTTTCTAGAGGAGAGACGGAGTCTTCGTCAACAATCATAAGAATGGCAGTAGCAGCAGGAGTATAATTCCCCAGAGTGGTCAGTAAATTTATGGATGTATTCCTAGAAGAACTTTCAGGCATGCAACCAGATAGAGAGATTGAGTTTACCATTGGTCTATTTCCAGGAATAACACCAGTGTCAGAAAGATTCAACAGGATAGCACCATCAGAGATGAAAGTCTTGTACCAAATGATTGAAGAATTGAGAACCAAGGAATTCATTCATGCTAGTGGATTGCCTTGGGGAGCCCCGATGCCACTAGTAAAAAAAGGATGGTATGCCGTAGTTGTGTATTGATTATCGTACCCTCAATAAGGTAACCATCAAGAACAAGTATCCCTTGCCAAGGATCAATAACTTGTTCGATCAGCTTAGTGGAGCAGCGGTATTTTCCAAGATTGATTTACGGTCGGGATATCATCAAATCAGAGTCCTAGTGCAGGATATACCCAAGACGACGTTCAGATCAAGATACGACCATTGAGAGTTTCTGGTGATGCCCTTTGGAGAAACTAATGCGCCATCAGTATTTATTGATCTCATGAATTATTTTTTATGCCATACATGGAAAAGTTCATGATAGTGTTCATTGACGATATTTTGGTGTACAGTCGAAGTGAAGTAGAGCACGAGCAGCATCTTTGTGTAGTTATTCAAATTCTTAGAGAACATAAGTTATATGCCAAGTTCAGCAAGTGTGAATTCTACCTTGATCATATTTTATACTATGGGCATATTATTGCAAAAGGTGGAGTTAAAGTGGATCCCCAGAAGATAGAAGTCGTTGGAACATGTCCAGTAGCTAGAACAGTTGCAGAAGTTCATAGTTTCCTGGGATTAACAGGATATTATCGGTGCTTCATATCAGATTTTGCTAGAATTTCTGCATCCTTGATGTAGCTAACATGGAAATATGTACGCTTTGATTGGACAGATGAATGTCCAACCTTTTTTGAGAAGCTCAAACAGAAGTTGATTACGGCACCAATTTTGACTCTTCTAGATAGGATATGTGGTTTTATCGTATATTGTGATATGTCAGGAAAAGAACTAGGATGTATTCTTATGCAGTATGCAATGTTATAGCTTATGCATCTTGGCAGCTTCAAGACCATGAGAAAAATTATCCAACGCACGAGTTAGAGTTAGCAGCAGTAGTGTTTGAGCTCAAACTTTGGAGACATTATCTATATGGAGATCGAGTAGAAATTTTTACCGATCACAAGAGCTTGAGCTATGTCTGTACCCAGAAGAATCTCAACATGAGGTAGAGAAGATGGCTATAGTTGATCACAAACTATGACCTTGACCTTCAATATCATCCTGGGAAGGCCAATGTCGTAGCCGATGCTTTGAGCCAGAGGGCAGGAGTTTATTTTCTTATGGCGCAGCAAGAGATTCTAGAAGATCTTCAGGAGATAGGCATAGAAGTAGTATTGCCAGGCGATACAATATTGATGTCTGGTCTACAATTTCAATCTAGTATAGTGAAGAGAATCAAGGTAGGACAAGCAACATATATCAAGCTTCTGCGACTCAGAGCAGAGTGTGAGGCAGGACGTAGACCAGGACTGAGCATTCACAGTGATTAAACACTCGATTTTAGAAATTATCCTTGTGTACCTAATGGAGACATTCATCGAGAGATTATGTCAAAGGACCATAGTTCACAATATTCAGTACATCTCGGAGGAACGAAGATGTACAAAGACATTCGTCAGCATTTTTGGTGGAATGGAATGAAGAGAGAGATAGCTCGGTTTGTCTTCTGATGTTTGGTTTGTCAGCAACTAAAGGCTAAGCATCCGAGACCAGTAGGACTTTTTCAACCTTTACCAATTTCGAAATAGAAGTAGGTGTACATCACCATGAATTTTGTGACCGATCTTCCTAGATCCCCAGCTAGTAGAGATACAATTTGGGTAGTAGTGGATTGACTCACAAAGGTTGCTCACTTTCTTTCCTTCAGAGTGGGACAGTCTATAGAGCAGTTGGCTCAGATATAAATAAATTATATTGTCAGACTTCATGGAGTACCAGTCAGCATCATATCAGATAGAGATTCCAGATTCATATCTCACTTTTGGCAGAGTCTACAGCAGAGTCTGGATACCTGTCTGATATTCAGTACAGGTTATAATCCCCAGACAGATGGTCAGTCAGAAAGTACGATCTATACTCTAGAAGATATGCGTTGATCATATACCCTTAACTTTGTTGATTTATGGCAGGATCACTTGCACTTAGTCGAATTCTCCTACAACAACAATTTTTAAGCAAGTATCCAGATGGCACCCTTCGAGGCACTATATGGCAGAAAGTGCAAATCTCTAGTAGCTTGGGATGATATTGGTGAGAGGTAATTGCTTGGTCCCGAAATGATAGCTCAGACAGTTGAAGTAGTCAAGAAAGTCTGGAAGAATCTTAAGGTGGCTCAAGATCGTCAACGTTATTGGGCCGATTCGCATCGGCGACCGTTTGAGTTCTCTGTCAGCGATAATGTATTCCTTCGAATTTTGCCTACCCGAAGAGTCATTAGATTTGGTGTGCGAGGAAAGCTTAGTCCACGGTATATTGGTCCGTTCGATATTCTCGAGCAAGTAAGAGATATTTCCTATCATCTTGCTCTTCCGTCGTCGCATCGTGAGATATATAATATTTTTCATATATCCCAGTTACGATGGTACATACTAGTGTCACTATCACTTTCTCGGAGAGGGATATTTTTATCTTTTTTCTATTTTAGTAATATTATTAATAATTATATTTCTTATTAATTATATTGAATGATATTTTTTATTTGACAATATTTGGTAATGTTATATATGTATATATATTGTATATAGTTAATGGTTAGTTGTTAGCCATTAGGTAGAATAGTTGTTAGTGAACCTAATTGGACCCAACTAGACTTGTCACGAACCAAGTTTAAGTTAGAGACACTTGAGCCAATAATTAGTCATTTTCATTAAGTCAGTGATTTAATTAACCAACCATTAGGAGTAAAAGCTTCGTCTTTAACTATATTTTATCTTGACAAGCCCCAAGGGGTATATTAGACATTTACTATTGCTTGGAGACCAAGCCAAAGGGGGTCGGCCACTTGAGGAAGGATTTTTCTCTTTCTTTCCACTTTCTTTTACTCTATTTAGACCCTAATTGTTCTTCCCCAAATTTTCTTCATCTATACACCAAATCTCTACCAAACTCCTTCTAAATTCATCCCTAATTCACTATTGGAGACTCTAGAAACAAGGAGGAGGCAAGGATCTACAAGAAGGTGAAGAGTGCACAAGTTGAGGCCTCTTTGCATCCATTTAGAGATTTGTATTAGAAATCTATCTTCCAATAGGTATAATTCAAAATTCTCTCCTTAATTAGACATTAAATTTATAGTTTAACCATTAGGAATCCACCTATGGACTAGGACTACCTATAGGAAGGAGAATTGACCTGTAGGAACCCCTATTGTGAATGTTATTGTGTATTTTGTGTCTAATTTGAGAGAAATCCAAGATTGGTGCACCAAGTGTTTGTTATTTGGTCAATTATGGTTGTTTATGCCTAAATTGGATATGTGAGGGCATGTACATGTCCATAATTGGATACGGAAAGTTCGTGTCATGAAACCCCCATGTTACGGAGGTAGGTTTAGGTATTTCTATATATTGGTGTCCTAGTGTGTCATTTCCATTAATTTTATAGTAATTAGTTATTCTAGTTCTCTCTATATATATATCATAAATTATATATTATATGTGTTTTAATTGATTTGGGGGTTTATATCATAGTGGTGTCAATTTTTGGAAGTAAGTATCATGGATATCACAAGTTAGTGCACTAGGTGTTTGAGAAATTGCCTAAACTAGTGTAAGTTTGTGAATGTTGTGTTTATATTCATGTGTGTGTGGTATGTGGATGTGTAGTTAGATACTTTCAGTGTTAGGCTCGAGCAATGGTGTGCTAGTATGACTTAAGGATGGTGCATATTTGTGTACAAAGAGTCGGGTTCAGTTGGGTGGAGAAAATAATAGCAGTGAATTAGGCAATGGAGTGTCAAGTATGTTTCAGTTAGCAATTAGAGTTATATTGCAGGAAGCAAGGAGCTGTGGTTTAGCAGTGTACTCGTGCACACCATATTGGACTACAGTACAGTCAATTTGAGGCTGACTGTGTTCAGTATGTAAGGGAGTAGGGTGTGGGGTTGTAATACAACAGTGTGGAAGAGATACAGTAGTTTCATTTATTGCCAATTATAATGGACAGGTTGGTTGCAGGGGAATGGAGTGTGTAAGTGATCTTGAACAACAACTACGCTCGGTTAGAGAGCAACAAGGAACCTCATGATATGGGGGGAACCAAGTGTAGGAAGATGATTGCATATTTGGGGGTTGGTTCAGATCAGAGAAAGAAGCAATGGCAAGGCTATGGGGAGCTAAGTATTCAGAGTGCAGGATTTAGGGGTGTTGAAATCAGTGTATGTGGAGTTTACCTAGTATCTAGTGATACCAAGTTGTATCAATGTGAAGTGGTTGATATCAGTAGAGTATTGGGGTATGAGTAGGTGTTTCAATGTATCACAGTGAGTGCAGGTCGAGTGAGGGATAATTGAGTGGTGGACAACTTCATAAGTATGCCAATGTAGTAGGATTAGATTGGGTATCGGTGTCCTAATATCTATGAATATATGTATATCCTATGTGGTTAAGGCTTTGGAGTGTGGTATCTTGGTAGTGTCAAGATACTTGATTTGTGTCAATGTGTTAGGTTGTAACCCCCCTGATTTTTTCAAGAATTTTTAATTTGGATTTTTCACAATTTTCTGGAATTTTTCGGGATTTTTATGTAATTAAAACCTAGGTAATTGGTATTTAAATGATTTTTAATTACTATTAAATAATTTTAAAATATTATGGAAATAATATTTTATGATGTAAAATGGAAAACTGGACATAGGGTAATTTTCTGCGTATTTATTGGACTCCGGAAACGAGTTTAAAGCCCTAAAAACTATTAATTAAAATAAACCAATTTAAACCTAGGAATAAACCGGGTTTATTCCAAATAAACCGAACTAAACCAAACCGGACCGACCGGTCTAGTAAACCCAAACCCAATTCTTTATTGGGTCGGATCCGGGCCCAAACCCGACCTGACCCGCGGACCCGAAACCCAAACCCGAAACCTAAATCCTAATATGAAATCTAACCCTAACCCTAATTGAAGTCGGAATCCGACCGGCGGCCACCCTATATATCCCCCTCGGCCCGTCGGAACCCTAGATCCCTCCATCTCTCCGCCGACGATTTCTCCCAGCCACCTCTGTCTTCGACGACCTAGCTCAGCCCTAATCCGACCCCCTTTCTCCTCCCTCCGGCCGCCTCTGATCGACTCCGCCTTCGTGAGCTCCACACCACCATCGCCACCACCTAGCCGCCCGACTCCGGCCTCCCCCATCCATCTCCGCCACGCTGAGCCCATGACCCCTTGGCTCCATCCCCGGCCAACGCCACACCCATCTCCCCTGCCCTAACCCCGCCGCCCTAGTCGAGCTCCCGAACTCCTCCATCACCGCCCTCTTCCTCGTCGACCTCATCAGCCTCCCCTCGCCGCCGACTCCCCACCTCCGCCTCTGTCGAGCAACCCCGGGCCCCGACTCCCCTCCTCTCATTCACCTCGACCAGCTCCACCCCCGCAGCCCCGTCACCTCGGCCTCCCCTCCGCCTCGTGTCCCAGTCCCCTCCGCCTCCGTCAACCCGCAGCACCGGCCGCCCATCTCCTAGCACCACCTTCCCCAGCCGACAACCCCCTCACAGCTCCGCCATAGCCAAGCACCACCACCCTACGAGGAGTCCCTCTGGTCGACCTCGAACCCCCGACCTCCCAGCCGTCGATCACCCTCCGTCCCAAAGCCCGATACCTCCACCACCGGAAACCCCTCTCCTTCTTCCTCCTTCCCAGAACCCCCGTGCCCTAGCCCCCTACCCGTCGCCCTCGGCCACGACCCCCGACACAGCAGCTCCCCGACCAGCTGACCTAGCCCCGGACACGGCAAACCCTAGCCTGGACACGGCAGTACAGGACACAGCGGACACGAGCACCTCAAACCCTAGTACCGTGGACAGAGAGACCCGGACACGTCCAGGACACGAAGGAGACCCTCGGACACAGGAAATTATCGTTCACGGAGCCCTGTTCAGATACCGTTTTCTCTCACCTCGTAACTCCGTTTTCGAATCCGTCAGTTGTAACGCGTAGACTGTGCGACCCTCTCGGTGCCCGTGCAACTCGCTCGGTGCATCGCGTCCTGTGGCGATCGCGAACAACGATCCAAAAACAGGAAAAACAACGCCCTGTTTCACCCCGGAACTGAGTACGCCCCGCCAAACGGGATGACTTGGTCGCGTGCGGTCTTCACCGATACGTGCGCGCCGTTGATACGGACGTGCGGGATTTCACAGAAGTTGATTTGGATGTGCGTGCACACCGGAATCAACACGTATCCACGGACAGCGTCCCATATCCGCCAGTTCTGGAACACGTCGTAACTTTGTGTACACAAGTAGGATCGAAACAAAACTTGTGCCATCGGACTCATAGCAATACGCTGGTCCTGTGATCCAAGTTTGGTTCGATTCTGAGAACGTTGACGAAATCGCGTATCGTGGGCCCTACAGGCTCCTCTTGACGGACGATTTTGTGATCGGCTCATCGGAATCCAATTCTGGAAGTTCCGTTGGGTTCGTATCATCGTTCCTGACTTATTGACACTAAGTTGGGCAAATTTGGAGACCTTTGACCCTGACACGCTTTTCGGTGCGAAGTGGCCCATATGTGGACCCCGCTTTGACCCAAAAATGTCATTTTTGCCCCTGTGTCCAAATTGGACTTAAGGACAGGCGTTTCTAGCTATTTGATATTTTCTGGATATGATGGTGATGTTTATTTCAGCAACCGGAGTAGTACCTGCATATCATACTGAGACCAGAGCTACAGTTGGAGCCGGAACCCCAGGCAAGTGTACCTTGCCAAACTTGCAGTATATTGATTCATATTATTCTCTTATTTTATTCTTGTGATTATTGTGCATGCTTGACCTAGGACCGTTTGACTTACTTAGCGTCCGATTAATAGTCGGGTGCCAACACTGTACGCAGAGTTGTGTAATGTCATCTAGAGATGGACACCGTGACCTGATACATTCTCGTACTTGTCTTATCAAGTACATTATACCCAAGACACTTGATACTATTCATAAGACAGAATCTTCCTGAGATATTCATGGTGATTCTGTATAGGATACAGTTTTATGACTTACACCATTTACATGCTTAGATTTTATCTAGACTTGTTGCATTAGATATGGTTTTGCGTGTCATGGACATGAGACGTGAGATTATATTGGGTGGGGAGAGATTTACCATACAAAAGGCTGATTATATATATATAATAATTTAATGGAAGTGCCTTAGTCTCTGGCGATAGAACTATGGTACCGTACTGGCCCTTCGAGAAAATACAGCTATGGGTTTCTCCGACACTGATCCTGTAGTAGTCTCAGCCCGAGTATGACTAGAACTCTCACTTGCATATCACTTAGCTGGTTATTTATTTACCCTATTGTTTTATTTATTGCTGCACTGCATTTATTTTGGCATGAGCTTTCTTGTACCTTTCTATGTCCCCTGGACCTGGATCCGGATTATGTCTCCAAGATTAGCTGACGAGATCTATCCCGAGGTATACGGGACCGGAGCATTAGCATTAGCAGAAGCAGGTGCCTACATTGGAGCAGAACCAGGATCTGAGGACAAGATCGTACCAGAAGACTTCTCTTGAGTATTGGCTTGAGATACTCATTTATTTCAATTTATAGTTATTTCATTTCCAGTCTATTTCATTGATGTACCAGACTTATTCTCGGATTGTTCTCCGAGACACTTTTATTGAGATATGCTAGTTTATTTTTATTTGCATTATTCTGGTATTTGATCTGTGATTATCTGTTATGGATGAGATTGGTATAGACCGTGACTTGTATCAATGGACCTACTTATTGTTATATTATAGCTTAAGTATGCCCCGAGGGATCCATTAAATTGGGTTTGTCTATCGGTGTGTGCTGCTGGCTATTATCACGCGTCTGGTCCCTCGGTATTTTGGGACTGGGGCGTGACATAGTTTTTGTGGTGGCCCATGCAGGTCTACGACTAAATTGTTCGGTTTTAACTTAGGGACCGAGCAAGCCTGCACTAAGGATAGGATAAGTTCTTAGGATCTCATCCACTTGCTTAAAACGTTCTTGATATCTATATCGGATTCAAATTAAATTCTCGACTTACATCTTGTCTTGATTTCTGTGCGCCTCTGATAGTTTATTTTTGATGCAGAGTAATGGATTCAAGAGCAAACGACAAAACTCCAGCAAACACACCAATAGGTGCTGTAGCCACCTACGGAGAAGATGAAGTGACGCCATTGAGTGGAGATCCCTCTACTCAACAAGGCAGCCAAGCAGATCAGCATGCTCCTAGATTTCGGCGAGATGACATCCCACCGCCTTCGCAGTTCGTTCTACCAGTGCCTGTTTTCCCACCAGGACAAGTCATGGACGGGCAGCAGATGTTCTAAATGATCTACGCAATGATGCAAGCCCAACAGCATATTTATCAAGAAGCTCAACGTCGTGAGGCAGATTACTTGAGGAACAGCCTAGTAAATGCACTAGAGCAGGCCAACCTACCAACTCGACGACAACCGACGGGCTCTATCACCGACTTTCACCAGCTGAAGCCCCGTACCTTCTCAGGAAAGGAGGAGCCTACAGAAGTTCATGAGTGGCTCACCAACATACAACATCAATTAGAAGCAGCAGAGCTTCCAAGGGAACGTTGGATGACTGCCGTCAGAATGCAATTGACGGGCAATGCACATCACTGGTGGCTATCTGAGGAGACCCGGCTCAGACCAGACCGAGTCACTTGGGAGGAGTTCTCTAGACTCTTTCAGGAGATGTACATTCCAGCCATCGCTCGATCAGAACTGCGGGACAAGTTCAACCATCTCATTCAGGATACTATGACAGTGGAGGAGTATAACGCAGAATTTATTCGTTTGAGTCGCTTCACCCCTACCTTGATCCCGATAGAAGAAGAAAAGGCTGAGAAGTTCTTCGACGGACTAAACATTGAGCTACAGAAACTAATTGGATCCGTTGCACCCACATCCTACTCAGACATCCTTGCTGCAGCCCGACGCATGGAGCACATCACCAGGAGAGAGACCAGTCTGAAGTGACCTTCCATATCAGCACCAGCCTGAGCACCGCATGGAGAAGCTGCAAAGAAACTGCATCTGCATCAAGCACCACAGGGAGCTGTATCCAAATCGCTAACTCTTCCTAGGTATCACTACTGCGGCAAGATAGGCCATATTGAGAAGGAGTGTAGACGTAAATTTGGACTATACTTAGGTTACGGATCCAGACAGCATGCAGTGAGAGACTGCCCTGAGCGTAGAGAAGGAGCACCAAGGGCAAACCAGCAAGCTCTACCAGCACCAGGAGGATATCAACCACGGCCACCCTTGGCACCTCGACCAGCACTCTTCCAGCAGGCCCAGCAACAGCAGAGGGCACCACCTCAAGGACGCGGACAAGCTTTCGCGATGACTTTGGAGGACGCACAGATTCATGGAGTAGCTAATACGCGTAAGTTTTCGTAGTTTTTGTTTCTAGTATTATTTTAGTTCGTGCCCGTTAGTTCGTGACCTCAGCCTTAACCTAGTAATTTGAACTTGCTAATAATTGATAACCTAGTATGATAAGTGATAACCTAGTTTTTCTAAAATTGTAGTCTTCTAGATCTCCTTCATACGGCAGATTGAGTAAACTTTCATTGCTTAGGGAAATAATTCCCTATGTGATCTTGCTTAACCATCAACCTTGATTTTTCTCGATCGTGATGCGCTTCGACCAAATGTCTGCAAACCGTGTCATCTCTATTGACCGATTATTCTTTGATTGTGAGGACGTAATCCTCTTAAGGGGGGTAGATTGTAACCCCCTAATTTTTTCAAGAATTTTTAATTTGGATTTTTCCCAATTTTCTGGAATTTTCCAAGATTTTTCTGTAATTAAAACCTAGGTAATTGGTATTTAAATGATTTTTATTTACTATTAAATAATATTAAAATATTATGGAAATAATATTTTATAGTATAAAATAGAAAACTGGACATAGGATAATTTTCTGCGTATTTATTGGACTCCGGAAACACGTTTAAAGCCCTAAAAACTATTAATTAAAATAAACCAATTTAAACCTAGGAATAAACCGGGTTTATTCCAAATAAACCGAATTAAACCAAACCGGACCGACCGGTCTAGTAAACCCAAACCCAATTCTTTATTGGGTCAGATCCGGGCCCAAACCCGACCCGACCCGCGGACCCGAAACCCAAACCAGAAACCTAAATCCTAATCTGAAATCTAACCCTAACCCTAATTGAAGTCGGAATCCGACCGGCGGCCACCCTATATATCCCCCTCGGCCCGCCGGAACCCTAGATCCCTCCATCTCTCCGCCGACGATTTCCCCCAGCCACCTCTGTCTTCGACGACCTAGCTCCCCTAATCCGACCCCCTTTCTCCTCCCTCCGGCCGCCTCTGATCGACTCCGCCTCCGTGAGCTCCACACCACCATCGCCACCACCTAGCCGCCCGACTCCGGCCTCCCCCATCCATCTCCGCCACGCTGAGCCCATGACCCCTTGGCTCCATCCCCGGCCAACGCCACACCCATCTTCCCTGCCCTAGCCCCGACGCCCTAGTCGAGCTCCCGAACCCCTCCATCACCGCCCTCTTCCTCGTCGACCTCATCAGCCTCCCCTCGCCGCCGACTCCCCACCTCTGCCGCTGTCGAGCAACCCTGAGCCCCGACTCCCCTCCTCTCATTCACCTTGACCAGCTCCACCCCCGCAGCCCCGTCACCTCGGCCTCCCCTCCGTCTCGTGTCCCAGTCCCCTCCGCCTCCGTCAATCCGCAGCACCGGCCGCCCATCTCCTAGCACCACCTTCCCCAGCCGACAACCCCCTCACCTCTCCGCTATAGCCCAGCACCACCACCCTACGAGGAGTCCCTCCGGTCGACCTCGAACCCCCGACCTCCCAGCAGTCGATCACCCTCCGTCCCAAAGCCCGATACCTCCACTACCGGAAACCCCTCTCCATCTTCCTCCTTCCCAGAACCCCCGTGCCCTAGCCCTCTACCCGTCGCCCTCGGCCACGACCCCCGACACAGCAGCTCCCCGACCAGCTGACCTAGCCCCGGACACGGCAAACCCTAGCCTGGACACGGCAGTGCAGGACACAGCGAACACGAGCACTTCAAACCCTAGTACCATGGACACAAAGACCCGGACACATCCAGGACACGAAGGAGACCCTCGGACACAGGAAATCATCGTTCATGGAGCCCTATTCAGGTACTATTTTCTCTCACCTCGTAAATCCATTTTCAAATCAGTCAGTTGTAACGCGTAGACTGTGCGAGCCTCTCGGTGCCCGTGCAACTCGCTCGGTGCATCGCGTCCTGTGGCGATCTCGAACCGCGATCCAAAAACAAGAAAAACAACGCCATGTTTTACCCCGGAACTGAGTACGCCCAGCCAAACGGGACGACTTGGTCGCGTGCGGTCTTCACCGATATGTGCGCGCCGTCGATACGGATGTGCGAGATTTCGCAGAAGTTGATTTGGATGTGCGTGCACACCGAAATCAACGCGTATCCGCGGACACCGTCCCGTATCCGTCAGTTCTGGAAGGTGTCGTAACTTTGTGTACACACGTCGGATCGAAATGAAACTTGCGCCATCGGACTCGTAGCAATACGCTGGTCCTGTGACCCATGTTTGGTTCGATTCTGAGAACGTTGACAAAATCGCGTATCGTGGGCCCCACAGGCTCCACTTGACGGGCGATTTTGTGATCGGCTCATCGGAATCCAATTCTGGAAGTTCCTTTGGGTTTGTATCATCGTTCCTGACTTGTTAAAACTAAGTTGGGCGAATTTGGAAACCTTTGACCCTGACACGCTTTTTGGTGCGAAGTGGCCCACATGTGGACCCCGCTTTGACCCAAAAATGTCGTTTTTGCCCCTGTGTCCAAATTGGACTTAAGGACAGGCGTTTCTAGCTATTTGATATTTTTTGGATATGATGGTGATGTTTATTTCAGCAACCGGAGTAGTACCTGCAGATCACACTGAGACCAGAGCTACAGTTGGAGCCGGAACCCCAGGCAAGTGTACCTTGCCAAACTTGCAGTATATTGATTCATATTATTCTCTTGTTTTATTTCTGTGATTGTTGTGCATGCTTGACCTAGGACCGTTTGACTTACTTAGCGTCCGATTAATAGTCGGGTGCCAACATTGTACGCAGAGTTGTGTAATATCATCTAGAGATGGACACCGAGACCGATACATTCTCGTACTTGTCTTATCAAGTACATTATACCCAAGACACTTGACACTTTTCATAAGACAGAATCTTCCTGAGATATTCATGGTGATTCTGTATAGGATACAGTTTTATGACTTACACCGTTTACATGCTTAGATTTTATCTAGACTTGTTGCATTAGATATGGTTTTGCGTGTCATGGACATGAGACGTGAGATTACATTGGGTGGGGAGAGATTTACCATACAAAAGGCTGATTATATATATATAATAATTTAATGGATGTGCCTTAGTCTCTGGCGATAGAACTATGGTACCGTACTGGCCCTTCGAGAAAATACTGCTATGGGTTTCTCCGACACTGATCCTGTAGTAGTCTCAGCCCGAGTATGACTAGAACTCTCCCTTGCATATCACTTAGCTGGTTATTTATTTACCCTATTATTTCATTTATTGCTGTACTGCATTTATTTTGGCATGAGCTTTCTTGTACCTTGCTATGTCCCCTGAGGACCTGGATCCGGATTATGTCCCCAGGATTAGCTGACGAGATCTATCCCGAGGTATACGAGACCGGAGCATTAGCATTAGCAGAAGCAGGTGCCTACATTGGAGCAGAACCAATATTCGAGGACGAGATCGTACCAGAGGACTTCTCTTGAGTATTGGCTTGAGATACTCATTTATTTCAGTTTATAGTTATTTTATTTTCAGTCTATTTCATTGATGTACCAGACTTATTCTCGGATTGTTCTCCGAGACACTTTTATTGAGATATGCTAGTTTATTTTTATTTGCATTATTCTGGCATTTGATCTGTGATTATCTGTTGTGGATGAGATTGGTATAGACCGTGACTTGTATCATTGGACCTACTTATTATTATATTACAGCTTAAGTATGCCCCGAGGGATCCATTAAATTGGGTTTGTCCATCGGTGTGTGCTGCTGGCCATTATCACGCGTCTGGTCCCTCAGTATTTTGGGACTGGGGCGTGACATAGGTCCTAGGTGTTCAACTGTATGGGAAATCTTGTGTTGGACAGTAAGGCAGTAGCAGTGGAGGTGAGGGGGAGTATCTGAACTAAAGGGTCCGGTGATAGGGTGTGCGAGAATGAGTTCAGTTTAGAACTGAACTGGTGTAATAGGGAGGGGTTATAAGCTGTAAGGGTCTTATGCAGGTCAGGGAATTGGGGGTCCCAGTCCAGTGTGAGAGTAGCAATGCTTGGGTTGAAGTAAGAAGTAGTACCTGGGAGTGAGGTCTGAGATGAGGGTATTGTTGAGTTAGATGCAAGTGAGTTTAGGAAGGAAAGGAAACAGTGTACTGGGTATTAAGTGTGAATGTGTGGCAACAACTATGTATCTATGAGGGGGATTAAGAAATAATTGTGTGAAAGATGTGTGTATATGTATATGAGTGTCTATAGATATATGGGTGTGTGCTCAGTCCTGCAAAGGTGGGGGTATTGTGTTTCATGTATACTGCAGGAATGTTGGTATTAGTTGGTGAGTATGGTTATGATATATATATATTAGGTTTCAAACTAAGGTAAAGGCGTAGGACATTGAAACTGTAAAACCCCTATTTCTAAAAATTGTATTTATTATTTTTTTATTAATTAATAATTTAATTATGGTAGTAATTAGGTCTAAATAGGAGAAATAGATTTTTTAAATAATTTTTATATTAGGTGTTCGGACCCTTAGAGGACTTGTGGGACCTTCAGGAATTTTTCGGAATTTATTCCATGTAGGAGACCCCTTAAGCTGTTGCTAGCCTAATGATGTGTATTATTTTAATCCATGAATTTTCTTATAGGTATATATATAATATATATGTATACACAAGTATATATATATGTATATATATGTAGAAAAGAAAAGGAAAGAAAGTAAAAGAAGTATTATTAAATAATTAAATAGGACTACTAATAATATAATAATAATAGTAATAATCATAACTACTACTATTCCTTAACCAAAAACTTGCTGCAACTTAAAACCATTCCTTAACTTGCTCCACAGGGACCGCCCCCCTCCCCCTCTTTTTTTGTACTTTACTTGTTCCCATTGAGCCGACCCTTCCACAGCAAGTCTTCAGCGCCGACCCCTACGGATGAACCATCCGCCCTCTCTCTCTATCTCCCTATAACATATAATATATATATATATATTTCTCTCTCAAAAACCCTAAACTAAATCTCCAGACCCTCCTCTTCCCATCTAGAGCCGTCACCGCAGCCAGAGAAGCCCCACCAAGCCATCCAACCATCCCGACGACTCCGACCTCGCGCCCTGCAGATTCCCACTGAATGCACCTTCGCTCCTACATGATTTTCCGTCGACTCGCTCAACCAAATGCTATTCCGTCTTCATAGGTATGATCACACCTTAACCCTCTTCCATAGTTGTTTTATAGCCAACCTCGGAAAATGTGTGCCCCTAGGTGAAAAATAGCGTCCAAGTTGGGCGAGCAGACAGAATTCTGGAATCGCAGAATTCCAGAATGACCACCCATATTGCCGAGTTCGTATCTCCCATCACAGAGATCCGAATTCGGTGATTCTTTTTGATACCTGTAGAATACCTGACCTAGTTTATTTTCTGTTAAATAACCCTATGCTATTAGTCGCTGTGGACATAATTATATTCGTCACAAAACTGCGCGCACCCACTTTTTCTAGTTTTCCAAAAGTTGGAAAACGGAGCGCGTCCCGCCAAACGGGACCGCCCCGCCGTGTGCCAAGTATATCGAATGGTGTACGCAGCATAACCGGACACATGAAAATTTGTGGGGACTGATTCGGACGTGTGTGCGCGCCGGAATCAGACTGTATCCGCGGACACACACCGTGTCGCAACTTTTGTGGAACTCGCGCGTATTTTGTGCACGCTTGTCAGATTTTGACGAAACTTGCGCCACTGGACTCGTGGTAACGCGCTGGTCCTGTGACCCAATTTTTACGCATTTCTGAGACGGTTGACCAGATCGCCAATTGGCGGGCCCTACAGTTGACTTTTTGGATAAAATTGTGTACGGCTCATCGGAATTCACATTTGGACATACCGTTGGGTTCGTATTGACATTTAGAGTTATTTGACCAATAGTTTATCCCATTTAGAGACTGTTACCCTTGGCACGCTTTTCGGTGCAAAGTGGGCCACATGTGGACCCCACTTTTATCCGAAATTACCGTTTTGCCCCTGTGTCCAAATTGGACGAAAGGGAAGTGTTTTCTAGCTATTTTGCTCATTTCGGAAACATTGGTGATATTTATTTCAGCATCCGGAGACATTGTTCTGCGGCCATAGCTTTTGGTCCTGTGCGTTTGACTTCTAGACAGTACACCTTGCAGCTTTCTAACCAGGCAAGATACCTTGCCAAATTATTTACAGTACTTTGCATGCTATTTATATTTCTGTTCATTTATTTTATTTCTATATAGTTCTTGCATGTGTAGTTTTTCTCCAGTCATTACTATGTATTAGATATGTTGACACACACATGGCACCTAGTATCATAGAGGACAATCATTAGGCGTATGGGCTTTTAACCACTCTGGTAAACCGTAGTATATAGCTCGCACTACGGGCGTGTGTCGCGCTGGTCGCTACCCCCGCGGTATGTCGATTTCTGGAGTCTCGCTGGTCGCTACCCCCGCGGTATGTCGATTTCTGATGTCCATTGACGTGTGTGTGAGTTGTGAGGTAGATCGAGTAGCCTACCCTTGCCCATACGTCGAAAAGTTGTGCTCATTTACATTTATATAGATTGTCTTGTACAGCGTACTTATTTATTTTCAAATTATATGCATGTTTACTGTATTCAATTTGGCTCATATTTTCTGTATCTTGTTACGTCCCTCTGAGGACCTGGTCCTCTGCCAGGTGTATTTGCTCTTTAGTATTTGCAGGAGTACGGGCCTGGACCTGACGCATTCTTTTCTGTCGAGGAGGTCTTACCTTCTGAGCATCGTTGATTATCTAGCGATGGATTCTTTTCGCTGATGCACTTCTGTCTTCATATTATTTTATATTGGAGACTTTATACTCCTCTCTCATTTTAGTTTTGGTTATAGTCATTGGTAGTGGATTTGTCTCCACCCGACTATTGTTTTCTGGATATTTCAGACTCCTTATTCTAGTTAGTATTTCTTTTCTATGACTTGTTGTGTGGATGAGATTAGAATTTCTGGCAGCGCTTGAGAGAATGGCTGCACTAGCCCCTGCACCAACCCAGGCACTAGTTTTAGTACCACAAGCTCGGGTTGGTTCAGTCAAGGACTTTGTGCAGATGGGCCCTAAGCCATATAATGGCAATGAGAGTCCAGAGGAGACCACGAACTGGATTGCCAATACCAAGAAGTTGTTAGAGGCATCACAACTACCTACTGACCTATGGATGATAGGTGTGAGGACTCAGTTAGAAGGCAACGCGCATCACTGGTGGGAATCAATGGAGCGCCAGTTGGGTACGCGTCAGACTTGGAAACAATTCTTGGAATACTTTGAGAGGAAGTACTTCCCGGATACTGTAAGGGACGCATTGTAAGATCAGTTCCTCCACCTAGAGCAAGGGGACAAGACGGTTGATGAGTATGACGCAGAATTTAGCCGTCTCAGTAAGTATGGCACAGTCCTAATACCTAATGACTTGGAGAAGGCTAAGAGATTTCACCGTGGGCTGACTCAGGAGCTCCAGCACTATACTAGCTCACAGTCCCGGATCTCTTATGCCGAGTTATTGACAGAGGCCAGGATCCAGGAGGCCATCAGCAAGAGAAACGTAATTCAACAGAGAAGTCACCAAGGACCAGTAAGGACACAGCAAGGAGGACCCATTAGACACCCTTTGACACGCCAGCAACCAGATAGTGCTGCACCATATCCAACCAAGGACCCCCGTACTTGTCACTTTTGTGGTAAGATAGGTCATATTCATAGAGACTGTCATCGTCGATTGGGGCTGTACATGATATGTGGATCAAGTCACCATCAAACCCGAAGATGCCCTCAGCAGAACCAGAGGTCTATGGCAGTAGAATTAGGAACACCGCATACACCCTCAAGTATAGAAGACCAAAGGGACCCACCACTGCTTCTACAGTCTGCACAAATGGATGGGACTAGACCCCAGTTGAACAACCAAGGACAAGGCCAAGCACTCATTATGACAAGTATGGGAGAACAGACACAGGAAGTCGTAGATACAGGTACGACCTTTTAGTTATAAATGTCTTTGCATACTCATAACCCCATTGTGACACAAGATCTTAGATGCACAAATAGATGTAGAATTATATATCTGATAGTCTAGCAGTTAGGAGGATATATTTCTATTCTATCCAGGTGGCATACACGCGATGCTAATGGATGACATGAGTAGCAGTAGTAGTATTCTTCCCCTATCCTTATCTCGCTCTCTTGGGTGACTCATCTCCTCCTTCTGTATTCATTCCTTATCTCGTGCGTAACTCTTCCTATCATAGTCATATCTTTCGTGCCATTATGAATTGTTTGATATCAACCTCACCCCTATTTTGTTAGTTAAATATAAATGTGTTAAGTGATTCTTGATAGCTAAGGATGAGTTCCTAATATATGTATATGCACTATAGCAATATCTGTATTCTTTATCAGTTTAACCCTTATGTAGCACCATGTAGCCTAGTAGAATTGTTAGATCATTTGAGGCAGATCATACCCCTAATAGTTAGTCAAGACCTTAAGTGTTCCCTAAAACTTAGACTATGCCTAGGAAAGAGTTGAAGGCACTTGTTACGAACTGATGACTATGATAAATCGCTGGCAAGGTAGCGACAGTTGCCGCCAGACGATTATGGTAGAAGTAGTCGAATTACTTGCAGCCATACTGGCCAGGTGGCGAGGCAGTATTAGACTATGATACTTGACGGTTATGGAAAAAAGTCATAGTTATGAGATTCCAGACAGGTATCCCAAGATTCTCGACCCAATAAATATATTTGCCTTACAAACCTAGACAATAGCTTCAAAGAATGTGACTACTAGTAGGATCTTGTAAGTTGGGTAGTGTAGATGAGTTAGAGGATGATAAAATAGTGGTTGGACAATAGATGAGAAAGTGTTAGAATGACAAACCATGAGTTCAGGAGTCCTACTAGATACCAATGTAGTGTAATAGTTATAGTTATCATTATGAATATGGGTTAGTGTCAATTTCGAGGACGGAATTTTTGTAAGTTGGGTAGAATGTAAAACCCCTATTTCTAAAAATTATATTTATTATTTTTTTATTAATTAATAATTTAATTATGGTAGTAATTAGGTCTAAATAGGAGAAATAGATTTTTTTAATAATTTTTATATTATGTGTTCGGACCCTTAGAGGACTTGTGGGACCTTCAGGAATTTTTCGGAATTTATTCCATGTAGAAGACCCCTTAAGCTGTTGCTAGCCTAATGATTTGTATTATTTTAATCCATGAATTTTCTTATAGGTATATATATAATATATATGTATACACAAGTATATATATATGTATATATATGTAGAAAAGAAAAGGAAAGAAAGTAAAAGAAGTATTATTAAATAATTAAATAGGACTACTAATAATATAATAATAATAGTAATAATCATAACTACTACTATTCCTTAACCAAAAACTTGCTGCAACATAAAACCATTCCTTAACTTGCTCCACAGGGACCGCCCCCCCCCCCTCTTTTTTTGTACTTTACTTGTTCCCATTGAGCCGACCTTCCACAGCAAGTCCTCAGCGCCGACCCCTCCGGATGAACCATCCGCCCTCTCTCTCTATCTCCCTATAACATATAATATATATATATATATATATATATATATATATATATATATATATATATATATATATATATATATCAAAAACCCTAACCTAAATCTCTAGACCCTCCTCTTCCCATATAGAGCCGTCACCGCAGCCAGAGAAGCCCCACCAAGCCATCCAACCATCCCGACGACTCCGACCTCGCGCCCTGCAGATTCCCACTCGAGGCACCTTCGCTCCGGCGTGATTTTCCGTCGACTCGCTCAACCAAACGCTATTCCGTCTTCATAGGTATGATCACCCCTTAACCCTCTTCCATAGTTGTTTTATAGCCAACCTCGGAAAATGTATGTCCCTAGGTGAAAAACAGCGCCCAAGTTGGGCGAGCAGACAGAATTCTGGAATCGCAGAATTCCAGAATGACCACCCATATTGCCGAGTTCGTATCTCCCATCACAGAGATCCGAATTCGGTGATTCTTTTTTATAACTGTAGAATACCTGACCTAGTTTATTTTCTGTTAAATAACCCTATGCTATTAGTCGCTGTGGACATAATTATATTCGTCACAAAACTGTGCGCACCCACTTTTTCTAGTTTTCCAAAAGTTGGAAAACGGAGCGCGCCCCGCCAAACGGGACCACCCCGCCGTGTGCCAAGTTTACCGAATGGTGCACGCAGCATAACCAGACACATTAAAATTTGTGATGACTGATTCGGACGCGTGTGCGCGCCAGAATCAGACCGTATCCGCGGACACACACCGTGTCGCAACTTTTGTGGAACTCGCGCGTATTTTGTGCACGCTTGTCAGATTTCGACGAAACTTGTGCCACTGGACTCATGGTAACACGCTGGTCCTGTGACCCAATTTTTACGCATTTCTGAGATGGTTGACCAGATCGCCAATTGGCGGGCCCTATAGTTGACTTTTTGGACAAAATTGTGTACGGCTCATCGGAATCCACATTTGGACATACCGTTGGGTTCGTATTGACATTTAGAGTTATTTGACCTATAGTTTGTCCCATTTAGAGACTGTTACCCTTGACACGCTTTTCGGTGCAAAGTGGGCCACAAGTGGACCCCACTTTTACCCGAAATTACCGTTTTGCCCTTGTGTCCAAATTGGACGAAAGGGAAGTGCTTTCTAGCTATTTTGCTCATTTCGGAAACGTTGGTGATGTTTATTTCAGCATCCGGAGATATTGTTCTGCGGCCATAGCTTTTGGTCCTGTGCGTTTGACTTCTGGACAATACACCTTGCAGCTTTCTTACCAGGCAAGATACCTTGCCAAATTGTTTACAGTACTTTGCATGCTATTTATATTTCTGTTCATTTATTTCATTTCTGTATAGTTCTTGCATGTATAGTTTTTCTCCAGTCATTACTATGTATTAGATATGTTGACACACACATGGCACCTAGTATCATAGAGGACAATCATTAGGCGTATGGGCCTTTAACCACTCTGGTAAACCGTAGTATATAGCTCGCACTACGGGCGTGTGTCGCGCTGGTCGCTACCCCCGCGGTATATCGATTTCTGGAGTCTCGCTGGTCGCTACCCCCGCGGTATATCGATTTCTGATGTCCATTGACGTGTGTGTGAGTTGTGAGGTAGATCGAGTAGCCTACCCTTGCCCATACGTCGAAAAGTTGTCCTCATTTGCATTCATATAGATTGTCTTGTACAGCGTACTTATTTATTTTCAAATTATATGCATGTTTACTGTATTCAATTTGGCTCGTATTTTCTGTATCTTGTTACGTCCCTCTGAGGACCTGGTCCTCTGCCAGGTGTATTTGCTCTTGAGTATTTGCAGGAGTACGGGCCTGGACCTGACGCATTCTTTTCTGTCGAGGAGGTCTTACCTTCTGAGCATCGTTGATTATCTAGCGATGGATTCTTTTCGCTGATGCACTTCTGTCTTCATATTATTTTATATTGGAGACTTTATACTCCTCTCTCATTTTAGTTTTGGTTATAGTCATTGGTAGTGGATTTGTCTCCACCCGACTATTATTTTCTGGATATTTCAGACTCCTTATTCTAGTTAGTATTTCTTTTCTATGACTTGTTGTGTGGATGAGATTAGCATATCTGTGACTTGTGACATTATATATACCACATGTGAGTTTATATTCATATTACAGCGTACGTATGGGTTATGGTTTCCATATATTGGAGTGCCATATCCATGCGGCTGGCATGCTTACGTGTTCTAGTCCTACGTATTATTAGGACTGGGGCGTGACAGAAACCATAGTTAAGGTATTAGTATATACTAATGTTTAGTATCAAGGTAATTGTCTAGGTATAAAGATACTAGCATATAGTTAAGGGTAATAGTAAAGGTATTAACTAAACAATAAGGTATTTAGTATATAGTATGGATATCTTAGATATTATTTTTATAGTAGGATAATTATTATACCATTATATATAGATAAGTATACATATATATAAACTACTTAGTGTTAATAGCTAGTATAACTACTGCCTATAAGGTATTGGTTAAGGTGTTAATGTATTAGCAAGGTAAGGGGTTTATAGGCTAGAATATACAAGTTATTGGTATATATACACAATATTTAATATTATATTAACTATTATAGCTAAATACTTAAGGTATTGACTTGAAAACCAAGGATTCGCAAGGTATTGACTATAATGACCTCATAACTCAACTTGTTAGATGTTATGGTATCAAAAACTAGGTATTGGACTAGTTGAACCCCAAATAACCTAGAACTGACCTAGAAGTCTCACCTTGGCATATTTAATTATTATTATGATTTTGAAATATTGTTTTGACTTGTAATTCATATTTAGGTTTTTGAGACTCCGATACAGACACAATTTGATATTCATTTACTCAGGAACACAGGCGAGTACATTCTCTTATAGTTTCTATTATTTTATATCTACTATGATTCTGGTTTATAGCATTGTTCTACTTGATTTCTCAACCCAATGGATATACGAATTAGTATTATATGGATTCACTCTCTTGCGACACGTGCGTCATACTTGTCTGGCCTCTACATCCGGACTCACTTACTAGCATCATATCAGTACTCACTTACTGGCATTATTTACTTTTATCTGGTTGGTCTCATACTTGATTTATGTATCGGGACTTGGATTTATTTATACTATTCGAGCGGAGAAATACTTGTGTAGACATGTAAATATTTCTAAAATCTGGAATCACCCCTTCTGGTTTAATCTGGAATGATAACAGTCGCACACCTTACGTGTGATGAGCCATATTACTCCTAGCTATTTACATGTCGAAAGTGGTATTTTAAAATATACTAGCTTAGTTACATTCTTGCTGGCTTAACATGATACTTGTTGGATACACATCATATCTATCTAGTTCAGTTCTTATTTGTTACAATCTTTATTTACCATACTTTCTTGATTCACCATGCTTATCTTGTCTTGCTTCTTCAATTAATTATGATTGTATTTATTCTCTGATTCATTTACTTTCTTTGCTCATCATGTATTACTTTCTATAACTATTTTATACTCTTTGTTAATTAATTAGAACTACTATTGGGTTGTACTTCGCTCCAATCCTGATTAGATAACATTTTTCATGGGACCCAGAGGATTGGTGTCTGACCTATTACGGACCCCAAGATATTGATGGAACAGCCATAGATCCAGTAGCTCATGAGTGATTGTCAAGAGGTCTAGTCGGAATCACTAGTTATCCTAGTTAGTTTTATTAGAATTTTGGTACCGGATTTGTTTTCGGCTTATATTTGAGACTTGATATTGTTGTTGTTTTTGGGATGTTGTTGATGTTTGGACTTTATAGTTATGTTAGATTTCTTTGATATCTTATCGTACTTTAGATTTATGATTGAGTATTTAACATTATCATTATTATCATATTGTTCTCCTTCTTGGAGTTGAGATATCATTGACAGGTTATATATTACTATGTAAGATTGTTAGTTAGTTGACCTAGACAACGTTCTACCACCGATGCTGCGGCGTAGGCTGGATGTACCCACATATTTATACCCCTTCATCGGGTGCGGGTCATGACAACCGGATTCAAGCCATGTCCTGGATTATTCAAAATTGGTCGTTGGTATCGATCTTTCGTATGAGGAAAGACCTGTATCCATTTTTGACCGATGGGAGATAATTCTTAAGAGCTGAACTATTCGATTTGTCCGAGTTGATTAGGGGTATCACTCATCGGGCGAGTCAACTTGGGAGCAAGAGGATGAAATCCGTGCTCTATTGTCACACCCCGATCTCCCGCAGGCTAAATCGGCCATTCCTGCTAGACGAGAATCACTGCACCAGCGCTCCTGCGGAACGATCGCTTGACCCATCCGAACGTGATACTGCACGAGCGTGAGCCACGCTCGTGCAAGGCCGTGGTTGATTGGCTGGAGGTAAGAGTTCTAAGCCACAGAGTCGCATAGATTGTCCGAGTACAGCGGAGTCATGAACACATAAACGATTGGTAACAAGTTCACTGAGTTGACAATATAGCGGAAGCATTGAATAACACAAGTAGAAGTAAAGCAACTCTTTTATTGATATAAAAAAGTATTACAGGCGGCGCTTGGCCGAGATTACAAGTCGCTCAAGCCTCTCTCTCTGAAATAGTAAAAGCATGCCAAGTGGCTACAATTTGTGGAATGATTGTACAGGCGATGTTCACAATATTATATCTTGTATATGTGATTCAGTCTCGGACGCAGCGTTCCAAGGCTTCAGAGAAAACTTCTGGCCTTAGCACGCACGAAGGAGGCATCCGCACCGAACGAGGTTCTTCCGTACCCTCCAAACGATCTGGTGGATTATCAGTACATTGAATGCACTGGTGGGGAGGCTACTCGCCCGCTCGACAAATTCAAACACGTAATATAGATTCCATGCACCAACTATTATGTTATCTTTCTAATTATCATAGGATTAGTTTCATGAAAGATTTGAATAGCCTAATTCGTGTGGAAGTGCACCGTGCGACATGAGAGGAAATACGGCGAGACTTACCAACTTACCATTTGTCCTTCTCTGTCCAAGGCAAACATTATCAATTTGAGCACGGGCATGTATAAATATTCAGGGGCAATATCATATGCAAATACGAGAGTCGTTATAACATAATCGTTCAGGTGTTCAGTTGTTCTTGATGCGATGCAATGACTCACACGCGGATAGCCGCTAAGCGAGGATGACTTATCTATATGAAGAGGAGTCGCTGGCATAGCCATAAAGGACCATTTTAGTCTTGAACAAGGATGAAAAACAACAAAGATTCAGTAGTGGCTGCAGACCATCCTGTCCAGATGCAGTAGACTAACATGAAGTTCCATCCGGATCGGATCAGCCCCGGTGCCCCGAAAATCGTCCGTGGAACCAGTGACCTTGTTTCCAAGTTGTCGGCGACATACAAGTCTCTAAACTTCAGGTCTCTGGTCTGGTACAAGAACAAGTTCGAGGCAGTATATATACAGAACTTGTTGAGGCAGAATTGTTCATAATAGTGTATCGATTGCCAGGCCAGTTGATTCAGTAGTTTTCTCCACGAGCTGTGATTCAGGAATTCATTTATTCATGGTGCAAATTCCCTGTTTCGGAATTGGGTTAGTAACCTAACGGTCCCGGACACTTTCAGGTTCATTCAGGCACGGAATGACTACTTAGTAGTCTCCCGGGGTTTGAATGAAAACAAGGCAACATACAAGCAGACAAGCATGCATTTGTATAAACACAAACATTCACGTTAGCTCAGTCCCGAAGGTAAGCCGAGAGGTGAAACCGTTAGGGGACTTTCCGAGCGATACGTTCTAAGGTAGCATGCGAGGGTCTGAACATATTTATAAGCAATATTTTATTTCCATGTTCTAGCATAAGCAATACAAGTTAGGATTATTCCCTTAGCTAGGTGCGTTGAATTTTTATTAGCATGTAAGGGGTGATTCACCTAGCGACTAGCATGTATCGTTCCATATTTTATGTGTGCTGGCTAAGCAAAGACAAGTTCACCGTAGCCACCTACCTTCGCGATGATTCACCTTGGTCAAGTGATACGTCAAACGAGCCTTTGAAAGCCTAAGCCAAATTCCTGTAGGAACAAGTCTGGATATGCTTTGCCTCGAATGAGTATTCTCGCCTGAGCAAAGCGGGTCGGGATATTACACTTTTGTCGTTTGAATTGGCAGTCCGCTTGAGTGGAATGGGGTGTTACATCTATACCCATATTTGTTTGACTCGTGAGGTATATTTTTTTGTATATCTCATACTCGGATCTTGTCTTGTGCATGCTTGTCTTGTTCTAGGATTATGCTTGATTCATGTATGCCCTTGCTTGCCTTGATTGCATATCCCCAGAGTTTCTTGCTAGGCCCCCGTGCCTTATTAAAATTTTGAGGACAAAATTTTCTAAGGAGAAAAGAGTTGTGAGACTCATCTCACTGTTCTAGTATACGTACCTAATATACGCGTATTATACATGTATATCTTGCTTATTGTTTAATTGTTTGCATCTTGCTTTATGCCATCGATGAATTGTTTAAGTTATTTTTGTAAGTTTCTCTTAGTTAAATTCTTTAGACCGTTGGTCCCTTGGTTTTCTTGGAGGGTGGCTGTGATAAACTCGGGTAAGAGGCATGGATTATGATCCAATTACCTACATTCAATCCATCGGCTATATAAGCAATCTCATTCTCCTTCCTTCACTTTCTTTTCTTTCATTTCTCTTTCCTTCTTTGTTTGTTTTCCAGAAGAGAGCAGCAGACGAGTTTGGCCTTAGCCGTGGATAACCTTGGTAGTATTAGGTTAGAACTTGACCGTAGGCAAGTACATCTTGCCAACTAAAGGAACAACCATGGATCTTATTTTGATTCTTAGTTTAACTTGTTTAATCACTTGATAGGTTTTATTTTCTTAATACTTAGAACTTGTCTTTATGATAATTTTGATTTTCTTGTATTATTGCTCATGGAGCCCGAGAACAACAAGTAGGAGAATGCAAAGTTGGCCCAAAAATGTATACAAAAAGTATGCAGGGAACTCTTGTCGTATAAGTGAAGTACCAGTGAACGCACTTGTGTGTGTTTCATAATTTTTTTAGAAAGTGCGCCAATATATGTTGAGTACTCTGGGCGCACTTTTTTACTCCTATGTACATTTTGTACTATGATAATTCCTTCAAAAGTACGCCCAATCCTACTTGGAGCACTTTTAAAATGGATCTGCAAGTCATCAAGAATATACGCCACTGTTTAAAAGCCAAGTGGGAGCACTTTGCAGATATAGCAGTGTTTGCACACTTTAGTAAAATTTTCTTACCGATGTACTTTGTCACTTCTAAAAAATGGCACAATTTGCTATGTGGCATACTATGTATCATTTTTCAGAGATGTGGCACTTTATAGTCTTTCGTATTACTTAATGAGTAAGCAAAGACTTCTAACCATTCTCAAGAATTGTATTCTCAACTACAGAGTCATCTCGACTATTGTACCATATCTTGAAACTTGTGTTTGTCTTTTAGTAGACTTTCCTGTACCAATTTGTGAGCAAAATCTGTCTGTGGCCATTTGGGCGCCAAGACCCGTATGTGCGTCAAATCTGTCTTTGGCTATTTGTGCATCAATGGTGGTTGGACCCATTGTACGTGGATGTTACTTCTTCCCTGATTTTATGTACTAACCCTGAATTGTTAAATTATGCGCATGTATGCCAGTATTCTCTTTAGCATGCTTAACTTTTAATGATTCTTTATTTTTCTTTTATCCTGTTATTTTAGTTAATACTGGTTATTTCCTGAACCTGACATTCATTATATTGATCTTGATTTCCTGACATGATCTAGTGATTGTACATTATAAATGAACTCCTCAATCTTGACATAAAACTCATCTTGTATTGATAATCCTGATCCTGTATTGATAATTAATCCTGATCCTAATAATCCTGATAGTGGCTCGACGTATCGCACTCCTGACTTGAGAATTCCTGTAACTGTCCTAATCATGGATATTAGTAGCACCTGTATTGTATGACCTGTATTCCTATGGTTTATTTCAATTATACTCGTCAAGTTACTGTCCTGTCTTGCATCAGTTCTAGGATAGATTCCTGGGCACCATGGTCGGGAATCTTTGATAATTGTCCAGGCTGATAACTAGAATAATAATATAGAAAGCATCTAGAGATATTTTTTCGCTACATGGGTAGTACCCCACTCCACATTGGCACTATGTATAAGAGATATCGGTTTGCTGAATCAAAAAAAAAAAACCTTCTTGAAGAGCTCCTTATTGAACCAGAAGATGACTGATCTAGGTGAGTAAACAAAACTTCATTCTCTGATTCTTACATGCCTTAATAATGAATTTGAGTTTTGTAATGCTTATTTTCTTAATAAGAACCTACTTGCCTAAAAAGAGATAGAACTATTGCCATTCTATGTATAAAAATAAATTTTGCATGCTAGTTACACTGAAACCGCTATCGAATGAACATTGTCATGCTATAGAAAGAGTAAAACTGCATGCTTAACTAGAAGAGATAAACACACCTATGCCATGCTTGTTTAAATTAAAGATCTTTCATATATTTGCTTGTCGTCATTTATATCATTGCTTATCTTGGATGCAAAAAGCTAGATTGAATGTATGCATGTATTATTATAAAGAGTAAATAGCTTATCTTGTTAGAGAAGAGACTAGTAGCCCGCCGTGATATTCCGGTCCTACGAAATCTAGGAGGGTATGGCTATTAGATAAGAGATAGATGGATTGAAAGCTTGTATTGTCATGTTGTGTTATGCTTGTGATATGCTTGTTATCGTGGAGCTTGTGGGGAATGGAGGGTAAATGACAAGTTTTGAGACTAATAGTACACCCTGATGTTCCGTTCCTTAGGGATCTAGGGGACGTGGCTATTAGAATGGTGGATGGAGACTACTGATGGGGTAAGAGTAATAGTATGCCCTGAGGGTATGGCTATTAGATGGGAGGCGTTGCTTCTGTTGGGAAGAGTTTGAATTTGAGTTAGGGAAGTTAGCTTGTTCATGGAGATAGCTGTATTTAAGGTAGTTAGGGCGCATGCTAGGCTAGCCTTCTTGCATACCTAACTGTTTGATGCAGAGACGGGCATGAAAGAGAACCTTGTTTATATATGCAAATTATTGCTAACTTGTATGTCTGTTGTAGGGATAAATGTTCGGCTAGGGGTAAGAATTATTAAATAAGTAATATATCGTTTGGCTTATTATTTTGCACTGCTCAGAGATGGAAGAGTACATATATATAGCCTGCTTGTTCATGATCATATGCATCATAGAGTTTATCTGATAGTATTTCATGCATTTGTATCGGTTGGACAATGGATATTAGTGCAGAGATGAACCTTAGTCCCAGCTGCTATTTTGAGCATATTTTAGTGAAGAGCAACCATAAGTCACATATGCTAATAGGATCAGATAAAAGAGTCATTAGTTAGCTGGATTACCGCTACTAATCCTGAGTTTCTCGAGGACCGATATATTATAGATAGTTTATCTTGTTTGCTTGATAGAAGGATAGTTCCTAGATGGTGCATTGTCCCTAGAGTCTTTGAGTTAAGCTCACGACACACGTTGCGCACACCCTGATAGTAGAATAATTAGCTTTTCTGGTGTGCTTGAATGCAATCGAACATGAACTCTAATTTCAAAGATGTTTCCAAAAGAAGTAATATGAATATATTCCTGTACTGCATGAAATACTAGAAAGATCACTAGTAATGTAATAGTTTATAACATAATTACTTAGTGTTGGTTTTAGTGAATGTTGCTTCTGTTAATTGATTTTATACTCACCAGTACTTTCTCCAAAGTGCTGAACCACCAACAGTTTACTTGTTCACAGGTGCTGGATCATCTGAGGAAGCGATAGCCGTGCCTTATCCCCAGGACCAAAAAATATGGTATCGATGCCTTAAGCCGTATCGAGATATTTTGAGCTACTTTTGTATAGAGGAACATAATATATGGAACGATGCCATTGTATTCAGAGAACCTTGTGCCTTGAGCTTTGTCCCGTTTACTCAGATATATTATTATTTATAATACTGCTACTCTGCTGCAAACTCGATCTATTCGATAATAACCAAGATGACCTATGTTGTTGCCTTGTGCAAGAGCATCTCCAAGCTCCTACGACATCACGTCCCAAGGGGAACGACCGTCTCGCGGGAGCGCCTACGCGGTGATTCACGCCCGATGGGGGCGATCGGGACCGCGGGAGTTCGGGGCATGACAACATGTAATCCTGGTATCTAAGGATACCTGATGGATTTGTAGCTCTCCGTCGTGAGGGGCACACTTCCAGCACACCGACGAGTATTGTACTACCAGAAAAATAAGAAATGACTATACCTGATAAATCTATAATATATACTTGTTCGCCTGGATAACCCAGATAGTCTGCAGGGCATGCGACTGTAAGAAATGTCAAACTGCATATGTTAGTAACTAGGACTGTGATTATCCTAGTTAGCTAATGATAGCAAGTCGTAGGGCATGATTGGCTAGGATTTTTTGATTTCCAGTCTAATCTAGTCCCGTCTTGATTTATTTTCAACGACTGATCCTCAGAACAATAATTGAAGCCTGACTCCATATATCCCTATTTAATACTCTATATCATGTTTAAATTATTATTTTATCTACTATACTTATTTAAATGTTCCTTGTGCTATTTCTTATTCGATTTGTCTGAATGCTGGTTTTTTCATAAGTTTGGCTCCCTTGTGGTACTTGTTTTTTGGGGTCTAACCCCACTAATTTTGTATGGCCAAATTTTAGAGCAGAACTGTAGGATCTCCCGTACTTTTCTTCTCAAGATGGTGAACACGAGAAAGACTCAAAGACATGAGTGGGTTTCTTCTTCATCATCCACCTGATCTTATGACATGAGTGAGTTTCTAGCAACTAGCAGTGCATCAACTGCAGCATTGCCACCATGCTCGAGTGCATCAGAGCAGCATCAGCTAGCAGTGTGCATAGTAGTACAGCTACTACAGTAACAACTAGCAGTGCATCAACTACAGCATTGCCAGCATGCTCGAGTGCATCAGAGCAGCAGCCGCTAACAGTGTGCATAACAGTACAACTACTATAGCAGCAGCTAGCAGTGCATCAACTGCAGCATTACCAGCATGCTCAAGTGCATCAGAGAAGCAGCAGCTACCAGTATGCATAGCAGTTCAGCTACTGCAGCAACAACTAACAGTACATCAACTGTAGCAGCAAGCAGGTCGAGTGCAGCAGCTAGCTCGAGTGCAGCAGCAGCATTTGCAATGGCACAACAAGAGCAGTACAGCTAAGTATTAGTGCAGCTAAGTATCAGTGCAGCAAGAGCAGTACAGCAGCAAGTAGCAATGTGCAGCAACAATATTCACAGTTTGAAGTAATAGCTAAGAGCAGCAACAACAAGTAGGGAGTGAGAGATTAGTGCACAAGTTGCTGTGTAGAGGAGTACTCTGTGCATGGGTGTATGCATATGGGAATGAAGTATGTGAGAGTATATTGATTTGAAGGAGTGTAAGAGTAGTGCAAGATGTGAGTGAGGGGTGTACTAGAGATGAGTGAATGAGTTAAGAGTATTGAGTGTCAGTGAGATATGGAAGTTTTTAGACCCTAAGGTATTAGACATCATATAGTTAAGTATTAACTAGTATACTTAATATAGTTAGTTGATCCAGTTAGAGTATATGGTATCAATCAATACTAATGTAATATTATATAGTAGATAATTAGTATATGTATATGTTATATTAATACTATATCAATTAGTGAATGTATACTAGTTGTAGGTATTGGTATTGGTATTGGTATTAATATATATAGTATCCTAGTACCTAGTCACAGCTAGATTAACTATCACTTTCAAGATTATAAACTTAGAAACCCAACCAAGACCTAGTACTCACTAGTATACCTTCGTAATCAACCTAGAACCTAGGTATGAAACCAAAATCAAGGTGTGGACCTAGAAATGGCCTAGAAATTTATATTAGTGCATTTTAACTCATTTATCATCCTTTACACCTAAATGAAATTAATATTATATATATAGGACTGTGTGACACCAGTTTGGGCATCGAGAGACACACCTTGCTCAGGACCTCAAGCGAGTACATTTCTTTGTTAGTTTTTATTTTATAATTGTGTATATATCTCATGTTCTAGAACTGTATACTTGATTCTGACACAGTGGTTTCATGGAATGGTACTACATGGATCATGTCAGGAGATCTTATCCCTTACCGTGTTCAGTGGGTATTGCTTCACATGTATTTTATCGTATGTATCGGGTATTGATTTAGTGTACTTCATGTTCACACACTGCTCGTGTTCGGTGTGGTTATATTCGTGTACACACATTGCTCATGTTCAGTGTACCCATATTCGTGTTCGTAACGTGTCGTGATTGGATCCATTAGTATTGGTTGGGGATGGGGGAGTAGGATTTAATTATATGATCAAGTCCAGTGTATTCGTGTACATGTTGATTACATACCACACATGTAATCCAGTTACCATATTGTATTCATGTTCAACCTAAACCGATCACATAATGAACTTGTATTCTATGACACATTAATTAGTTTTCAGTTATTTCTATTATATTCTAGATATTCTTTTGCATGTTCATTATTCCAATTAGTTCACCCTAGTTTATTTCATTTTTTTGTTTAATAATCTTGTATTCTTTTCTATTATATGTTTTATACGCTCGATTATGTATTTTAAACTACTTTCAGAGGTATGTACTTTGCTCCAATCCTAACTGGATATATTTTTCAGATGATTGGCTCCTAGATCAGTGTCCCACATACTACAGACCATAAGATGGCATACAATTAGAGGATACTCTTGTAGACCAGGAAGAGTTAGTACCAGAGCCTGAGGAGGTTTAGATTATTTTTGTGTAGACTTGTATCAGACTTTTATTGAGGTTTTGGCATGTATATATTATTTCAGTCTTGAGAAAATATTGTGATTCTTTTCCTTCGTTACTCCATTCATGCTCTATCTTCCTTAGTTTGCATTGTGATTGCATATAGTTATATTTAATAAATACCATATTGTTCTACCGTTTGGAGTCGAGATGATTGACAGGTACCTTGTATATATTGTTGAGATATTTAGTTAGTAGAATTGACCCAGATAGCGTTTTACCATCAATGCTGCGGCGTAGGCTGGACGTACCCACGTACACGTGATCGAATATCCGGATGTGGACCGGGACACCTACAGTTGTCGCCTTTGTTATTAGAATACTTGAGATTGGGTTGGCAAAGGCCTCTGACTCTGGTGTTGCTGAACCGGTACTGGAGCCCTATACTATGGTCCTGTTAGGGAAAATAAGAATGAACTGGCTCTGTGTGGTCAAGATCCCACTCGGTGTCCGGTAGCTGGAGCCCTATACTATGGTCCAGTTTGCTGAACTGAGGCTGTCAAAATTGGCCTCCTAAGAGATCTGATAGTTAAATCCCTAACTACCGGCACTACCAGAGTAAGACATATTAGCAACGTCAGAAAACATCGCAAAATGGCCTAAAAACGTCGCTAAAAAAATTTAATAACGTAATTAGCGACTTTTTAGTGAAGTCGCATTTAAGCTAGTCGCTGACAAAAAAATATCGCAAAACATCACTGCAGCGACGTTTTCTAGCAACGTATTTGCATCGCTAACATTTTCGTATTAGCAACGTCAATGTTGCTAAATTAGGGACATGTTTTGTGTCGCTATCCGTCGCTAAATTTTTTTTATTTAGCGATATTTTGCAACACATTTAGCGATATTATATTGACCTGGCAAATACTGCCATGTCAGCAATTTAGCGACATTCAGCGACATAACTAGCGATGTATTTAGCAACGTATTTAGCGACAATCAACGATGCATTTAGCGATGTATTTAGCGACGTATATAAACATCGCTAAATGTCGCTAAACGTTGCTAAATTTTAAGTAAAAAAATAAAAATAATGAATATAGAATGGTCGTCAAACCAATCTTCCTGCAGTTTATGAATTCATAATTTATATAAATAGACCCGGAGCAACTCTCCATTGAATCCCCTAGGTTCGTCGACCTTTTCGGTTGAACACTAAACACTGATAAATTAACATACATTTAATATGAATAATATAGTAAAATTTAAAGAAAATGAAATATTGGGATTACAAACCGAGTCTGGAGAAAATTTTGTCGTAAAGAATACAATAAATATCCCTACAACTGAGTACAAGAAATAAAGTCTGAAAGCCTAAAAAATAAAGAATATTCATAAATGACCAAATATCAAAGGTCAAAACACAAACAACCAGTAAACTATCCTAACTAGGACTACTATGGAACTGTAGGAGGATGACCACCGACGTGCATCAAGGATAAGAACAAATCATATTCCCGTAAAATTGACACCGATGTCGATGGAGAAGACAGTGACATCGGTGGAGTCTGTGTCGATGAAGGCGCACCAGGAGGATGTATCTGCTCCAACTCTGCTAGTCGATGGTTGTATGAATCCATGGTAGAAAACAGCTTCGTACTGCTATGAACCATTGAATCCTGCATCATCGTCATCCTCTTGTCCATGGACAACTGTGATGCCTGCAGCTCCATCATGCTGCACTTTGTCGATGTTCTAAGATCAGCTATCATATCCCTGAGCTCCATGATGCTGCGCTCGAGCGTATCAAATCGTGCGATGAGCATCGCATCATCCGCCTGCGGCTAGGACAGGGGATGCTCCTCCATCCTTCGCAGCAACTCGTCACAAAGAGACGCAATCTAATGGTCAACGGTCTCCTAGACTCGGGCCGAAGCCTGCAAGGGCTATGGGGAATGCGCACTTGCCGTAGAGGCCATAGATGACAGTGTCACAACAAAGGTGCCATAGGATCTCGTACCGTAGTACGTACCCCTCTGGAGACCACCAGCGGTGGTCACCCATAGCTCGTCCGCCAACAGAGCTGGTGAGGGCTGCGAGAAAGTACCAGCCTCTCCCAAGGTAGGTGCACTAGCAGTCGCCCGCTCACGCAGCCTAAGATACTCGGCCTATAAAAGTTTGGATACTCGATAATTGCTAATGTGTCTAAGGTACTTATGACTAACTATATGGATATTTATCTGCATATTTCCTAAGTTATATTAAAATTAACACAAAGTAAAGTAATACTTATATAGGTCTGCGAGGCCCTCTCATTAATGAGATTCCCGCCATTTCAATGGATGGCCAGGAAGACGGCCACCATGTTGGCATCCTCACCCCTCTGTACATGTTAAAAATATATTATTTAGTACAAAAATTAAACCTTTTATCCTACTACCATTTTATCGTACTTGCATTAAAATAATATATCTGAGATAAAAAATATACCAAATGACGAAAATATTTCCTTATCAGAATCGAGCCACCACACTACTTTGCTGCCTTCTGCCTAGCCACCTTGGCCTTCTCAGACCTTTCCTTGTACCTCGGATCGTCGAATCTAGCCCTCATCAGAATCGAGCCACCACACTACTTTGCTGCCTTCTACCTAGCCACCTTGGCCTTCTCAGACCTTTCCTTGTACCTCGGATCGTCGAATCTAGCCCTCATCACAGTCCATTACTCAGGCGTGATCCAACCTTGGATCAGTTTTCCTTCGCGATCAAGAGCCTTCTGGTCATCCAGAGCATCACGGATCAGCTCACTATCGGATACTCTCGATCAAAGTGCTTACATGCTTCTCCATCGGATGGATGATCCAATACTCCTTTTATCTGTTTCAGCCTGTGCCAACTCATATTTTCTGCAGTCTCCTTCACCATAAACAACCTCTGCAACCACGGTGTCAAAGGCAAGTAGTGCATTGAATCAGTAGGCTTCCTTGCACTGACAGACTTTCCTCTACCAGTGGCCTTGTAGCAATCAGTACCACAGAATCTGCACGCGTCTTCATCCTTATTTTCTTTGTAGTAGAATATGCACCCGTTGCGACATGCATCAATTTTTTTATATCCCATCCAGAGCGATCTCACCATCCTCTTAGATCGATAGAATTCTTTAGGCAAATTTGCACCCTCTGGCAAGATCTCTATAATCAAATCTATCAGTCGATTATAGCATTCTTGTGATATATTAAAATTGGACTTGATGCTCAATAATCTTGTAACCACCTCCAACAGTGAATGATCCTCACAACCAGGATATAATGGAGTCCTTGCATTCTTCAGCAACTCCATAAACTTTATAGCATCGGCATTCGGTGCCTTCTCAGCTGCATCATGATTGTCCAGATCGAAACTAGGCTTCGTCGTATCAAAAACCATATTCACTCATCCGTCGTCGTAAGCAGCATGGTCATGGACATCCATATAAGGCTTCCTATAAGGCTCCGAATCTTATGCTAAAGACACAAGTTCTTCGTGCGCGATCCACTGATAGTAATTTGGCGTAAAACCCATCGAGTAGAAATAATATGTGACTTTGACTTCTTGATAATATTTTAAGTTACGACATCTCACACACGGACCCTTAATTTTGGTACCGTCCATGTACTAAAGGAATGCCTTGGTGAAGTACAGAAACTGTTGTACACCCTCTATAAATTCATCTCGCACACCTCACATGTCATCGGGACGATGGCTGTACATCTACGAACGATGATTAAGATAGTAATTCATATCCATTTTAGATACTTCTGTAAAGATGAATAGACATCATTCAAGTATATACTCATGTGAATATTTGGTAGTGTATATTATCCAAATGATACTCACTCCAGATATGAATAGACATCATTCAAGAAAATAGTTAAATTATAGTACATGTCACAGGTCTACTCGTCTGCACACACATAAGAATACTCAAGAATATAGTACATGTACTGATACACCTAGTCCTAGCACTGATAATTCTTCATTCAACTCTGTATCTTGGATACTCATATTATAGTGTATCAGTGAGTGTAAACTTTGTATCCTGGATATCCATACTTGATATTTGTTTAGGCCATTACTTTTTAATTAAAAAGTCAAGTCATGGATATACAGTATCAATTTTTTTTGGTCCAGGATACATAGTTAACACTCACTGATAACTACTGGATATCCATACTTGACATGTATGCGTGTGTCCGTGTCCGATAAAATGCTTACAACCTTATCCTCGATATCGGTCCTAACCTTTCATATCCATGTGTCCTATAATTTTACCATACATATCATAAGATGACATAATACAAACATGTGTGTGTGTTCGTGTCTGTATTAGGGTTAGTGTATGCGTGTTAGTGTGTCCGCGTATCCAAGATTGGATTAGTGTTAGTTTTCGTATATGTGTCCCTATTAGGATTAGTTTCTATGTGTGAGATATATCGTGTCTGTCTAAGTGTGTGTGTCTATGATAGTATGTCGTGTCTGCGTCAGTATATTTGTGTGTCATGACATGTCTGTGTCAGTGTGTGTGTGTCATATCTGTGTCAGGATTTGTCTGTGACAGTGTGTGTGTCATGTTTGTGTCAGTATATGTGTGTCATGTCTGTGTTAGTGTCATATCGTGTTTGTATCTATGAGACAGAGAGAGAGAGAGAGAGAGAGAGAGAGAGAGAGAGATAGGGTTAGGGTTTACCTAGAGGAGGAGGAGGAGATGCTCGAGGTCGTCGGAGGAGAGGAGCCACGCCGGAAGGAAGGAGCCGTGCAGGAGGGGGGCACTCCGGGTGTGGGAAGACGGAGTAGGGGACTTGTGAGGGAACCGGTGGGGGGGGGGTTGGGACGAGGAAAGGAGGAGGACGCCGACAGGGGGGTATTTCGCAGGAGGGGAAAAAGATGGGGTTTCAAATTTTTGGGGATCGATATAATGGAAGAAAATAAAATCATGAACCCTATATTAAAAATTTTAGCGATGTCATCAATAGACGTCGCTAAACGTCTCCAATTAACAAAATTAGCGAAGTCATCAATAGATGTCGCAAATTAAAAAATTTAAGACGTTAGCGACGTCGCTAAAAACATCGCTAAAATAGAAAAAAATAACGTCGGTAAATACGTCACTAAACGTCGCTAAATCAAAAAACTCAGCGACATTTACCGACGTTAAAGAGCTTATAGCGACTATTCTTTAAAAAACTGAAGTGCAGTCGCTAAACGTCGATATGTGTCGCCAACAACGACGTATAGCGACGTTTATTTTTGGAGTCGCTCAAGTCTTTAATATTAGCGATATTTTATTAAGACGTCGCTAAAAACGTCGCTATTTCATCATATTTTGGTAGTGCAGGCCTGGTGCTGAAGACTGAGTTTAAGAACTTCCTGATTTATGGGTCCTCTTTCGTCCCCCAGTCGTGTCCATGATTCTCTGGGAGGTATACTCACACCTCCTAGCTGCTCTTAACACAGCATCAAAAGTCTGGAACTCATGTTATTCTACTGTCAATATGATCTCTCGGTGAAGTCCCTACTAGAACCTTCTTGCTCGATCTAATTTGGTCGCCACCAAGGTGGGAGCAAACCGACTATGTTTGTAGAACTCTGCCTCATAGCCGTCGACAATCATACTGCCTCACAGCCGTCGACAGTCATACTCATCTGCTTCAAGTTGTTAAACCTTTGCTGGAAGTCTTAATGTGATACTAGATCAAAATATCTGGTCTGAAATATTTTACTGAAGACAACCAAGGGACAGGTACTGCTAGTGAAATCATTTGTGCTGCCCCCCTGTCTCGGGCCAAGTCTAGCAATTGTAGTCATACTACTAACATTTGCTCTCTAGCCGGTATTCCAGTTGCCTCTAGGATATCTTCTGTGTCCTGAAGCTACGCATCCGATAAAATTTTGTCCTCGGTACCATAGAAATATGTTGGTTGGAAATGCTTCAAGTTGCTTGTTGAGTTATTGGCACGATGTCTGCCTCTTTCCAAAGCCCCTTGTACTGACTGAATGAGTATGTCCTCTCGACGTCCTTGAGATATCAATAATTCCTAAACGACACCAATTAGCACACCATTTTCCCCTCCTGCATCAGGTATTGGTTGCACTAGTGAAATTAATACAACGGGGTGTACTGGTTGTATATGGGGTTCTTCATTTTAGGCTATTCTGGACCAAGCTCCGGAATGTTGAGGCTTAACCTCAAGGGTTTATTGGGTATCGGGATACTGTCCTGCTAGTGGAGAAACTTGGACGGGATGATCAGAAGGACCAGGAACAATATCCTCGAAAGATAAAGGACACAAGGATCAACAAAGGGATGAACATAATTGATCGAGGATTAAAGCAGATATTGAATCCAGATTTCAAGGATATAAATTGGATACTGTAAGAGATTAAGGAGTACCACGATTGACACATCTAAAATATCTGGTAAACCCCTACACCTTTTTATTTTTTGATATGCATGTGCCACCACTTAAACCATGTCATACCCCAGAACCAGAATACTGGAGAGCGAAGGCAGACAAAGCCATCTACATACACCAGAGTACACAATACCCTAAGATACGGTTATGACTGTCTAGACATATGAGGGTTTTACTTTAAATCCAACATTCATTCCTGGGTCAAGAGTCCTAGGTGTCTCAATCTCAAGCAAGCAACAAGTTATAAGATGTATGACCACCAAACTTATAATAGTAAGGCATCCCAAATTATACATAAACAGATGATCATGAAGCTAGTTACAAAATGAAGAACGAGCAAGTGTACAATATTACATGATCATCTCTAGTTATAGTCTACAATATGCTTTATATGTAGGCCCGCAGGCTAGAATGTCAAGTTCGAAGATACGAGATAAACACATGCTCGATGGCTAAATGCCTCAAAAGTATAAGTACAAGATCAAGTGGGTGATGAAGAAGAAACCCACTTATGTCCTTGGTCCTCCTGGTGTTCACCATCTTTAGGCGGGAAATATGGGAGATCCTACGGTCCTCCTCCAAAATTTGACTATACAAAACTAGTTGGGTCAGACCCCAAGACCGTAAGTTCCACAAGGGAGCCAACTTAGGAACTAAAACCAGCATGCAGAAAAATCAATAAGAAATAGCACAAGGAATAATTAAATAATTCCAGCAGATAAAATAACCGTTAAATAGTTCTGGAGTATTTAAACAAGGATATTTGGAATTAGTACTCAGGTTACAGTTTTTTGGATCAGTTGTTAAATAAATCAGGACAAGACTAGACTAGACTAGACTGGAAATCAAGCAATCATGGCAAATCATGCCCTACGGCTTCCTATCATTAGCTAACTAGGGTTGTCACAGTCCTAGTTACTAACACATGTAGTTTGAGATTTCATACAGCAACATGCCCTACAGACTATACGTGTTATCCAGGCATAAGGATATATAGAATAGAATATATCAGGTACAGTAATTTACAAGTAATGCAAAACTCGATAACGTGCTGAAAGTGTGCCCTTCACGACGGAGAGCTCCAATTCTATCAAGTATCCCTAGGATACCGAGATTGCATTTAGCCAGGAGATCTCTCTAGATGCTTCTAATTCATTAATCTACTTGTTATCCTAGGAAAGTTTTCCAAAATTCCAGACCTTGGTACTCAGGAATTTACCTTAGACATAATGCAGGACAGGACAAGACAGTAGCTTGACAAGTACATTCAGGACATGAGAAAGCAAATCAACCACGGGAATTTATCTTATCAATTCAAGAATTACAGTTCAGGAAATTCTAGCATGTCAGTAGTGTGCTTCATCGAGCCACTATCAGGAGTATCAGTACAGATCATATTAACTTGATACGATAAGCTATTATCAGGAATATCATGGCAAGTTTGGTATCGAGAGTTCAAGATTAACAGTGTCAATACAATCTATAATCAATTCTAGCATGTCAGGAGTGTGCTTCTTCGAGCCACTATCATGAGTATCATTACAGGCCAGGCGTCCGAAGTTCAGATTAACAGTGTCAATACAATCTATGTTCAGGAAATTCTAAGTTTTGGCAGGTTATCACAATTCAGGTTATAATAAATTTAAAGAAAGCTTGTATTCATAACAATTAAACAAAATAGGCTATACACTGGAAATAGTTAAACCATAAGAGAATAAATCATAAGAAGCTAATCTACTACAAGTATCATTAGCGCATGGGGTAAGCTGGTCGCATACAAGAGCTGGCCGCATGAAAGAGCTGGCACATGGAAGAGCTTGCGCATGATAAATGCAAAGTTTACTCCTCGGGACAAGGTAAGTGATAACAATTAATACAAGGTCAGGGAAGTGACTGATGTGACTAGCCGTGTCAGAAAAGTGACCGATGCGACTGGTCAAGCAAGGGGGTCAGAAAAAAATGACAAAATTATGAAAAGTCGGGCCAAGGTCAGTTCAGTCATGCGCACAATCAAGGAAGAGGTACATGAGACTTTTAGCCGCATGGATTCCTTTATGCGCCTAGTGAGTCAAGACAAAGAGTTTCTTTTAAAAGCACTTTATTTCCAAAACTCAAGTGTGGATTCAGTCATGCGCCCAATAATTTAGGCGCATGTTGCAAGGATATGCGTCAAAGAGTTTTGTGCCGCATGACACTCTCTGCCTCATAGGTGTTGGGCGAATGAAGTCCCATCGTTCCAAAAACATCAAGTCTGTCATGAAAAAGCTCCAAGTCTGAAAACTTGTATTCTCCATAAAATCCATATTTCAAGTCCGAATCGAACAAAATAAATTTTAAAATCACATAAAATCAAGTGCTCCTGAACATGGAACCACTAGTTTTGGAAAATATCAAGTTTTAAGAGATCAAAACCAAGTAAACTCATGTTAGCTACAAACTGGAAACTTAGATATACTCCAACCAAGGAATCAAAACCGAAAATAACAAGAAGTAAACATGTAAAGAAACTCATAGAGAACAATATAGAGCAAAACAAATACAAGGAAACTAAATAAATACAATATATCAAGTTCTTCCTCATTGGCAAGATGTACTTGCCTAAACCCACTACTAAACTACTGCTGCTACTACCCAAGGCAAGCTAACGGCTGGGGCTAGAATTTGGCCAAGTATACGAGAGGGAGAAAAAATAAAAAAAGTGAAAGAAATAAAGAAGAATGAGGAGGAGAGTGAAAGGAAAGGCTATATATATCAAAGGATGACTAGCGCTATTTACAATTCTAGAAATTACATGAATGCAGCTAGAAAATTTTATAATTTATACAGGAAGCAATATACAGCTATAACACATATATACCAGATAAAATACAATAATACTAAAATAGTGAGACGGGTCTCACAGTGACATCATGCTACAATGGCGCGACCCACCAAGAGGTTACAGACCATGGCTTTGGGCTATGTCGTAGCGGCGTAGCACCACAAAGGGGCACAATTCTTTATGATGGGTAGTACAACACTACAAAGTGTCTAGGGACCTAATGTTACTATCGTATGACACTACCAAGGGGTTACAAACCTCGGCATCGGGCCATGTCATAGTAGCGTAACACTACAAGAAAGCGTAAGGCTTTATGTTGGAGAATTTTTTTCTCTAAAAGAACTCACCTAAGTGTATGGAAAGATATGTAGGCCGACTCTTGAGGGTAAATTTGTAGACGACCAAGATACATATACTGAAACCAGTTCAACACAGGGCCTTTAATGTGCGACTAGATTTACAACTGATGTCATTATATGATTGAAAATAATGACAACTATGGTACATAATTCAAGGCTTAGTCCATTCTTATATCATAGCATTATGTGACAATGCGATAAGATTCAAGTCATAAGCGACATCTATCCTAATGCCTAATAGAAAGTCACTGTAGGGAATGCTTAACCCATAAATAGAGATATGTGGGGAATTTTTGACTTTTTCATTTGGTTGTGTGAGTTTTCCTCTTGCAAAGCTAGAAAGATAGTCCCATAATGGAAAATACTCCAAGTGGGTATCTCAATATATTACCATTTGGATGTTAAGAGATGCACATGGGTGGTGGCCCAAGGGTGGGTGTCATGTGGATGTTTTCCTAGTAGGATGAAGGATAAACTCCTTAAAGAAAGCATTTATGATTTTTGTCACTCTCTTTGAAAATTTTTCTTAGGAGCTAAGCCCCAAAGGGGCTTAGAGACTCAGACTCGGACTCTGGATCAAGGGCACAAAGTGGCTCTTTGATGCCGCACATTGCACTTAACACGTCAGCATCGGCGTATGGCGGTTGTGCTCATTTGTTGGGCTCGTACGCTCATTTTATTCGCGAGTTTTTGCGTTAGTTGAATGCACATTTGCATGCGCGGGTGCATGTGGGAGCGCATGAGCGGGCGCTGAGCGGATAATTCCCTGGTTTTGCGCGTCTATGTGTGGCTATGCGCGGGCTATGCGATATTATGCGAATATACGCCTTTACATGCGCTGTTGCGCTTCTGCACGCATGCGCGCATAAGCTGCTGTGCAACTGGCCTACGCATACAGGAAAAGCTACGACTGTGCTGCTGTGTGCATATAGCATAGTTGGTGCATGATTCTGCTGATTTCATGATTTAAACACTTATATAAAGATTGGGTCAATTAATCAAATCTATTTTTTGTGGGATTTGAATTTAATTTGTTTCTATCTTTCCGTAATTGGTTGGTGGCCAGGATTACGGTTAGGGTTTCCACCATTCTCTATAAATACCCTCTTCGTGCCCCTTTGAGAACTTACTTCAAAATTGAGAGACAAAGAGAATATTGTCCTGCTGCCACCATTGGAGTCCAGGAGATCGTGTGAGTTTGTGACAGAGGTGACGACGAGCGTTCCAGTAGTTCTTCTCTGAATTTGCTGGTTCATGGGACGAATCTTACTTTGAGCAACGATGATCTTCATCACCCCAGTGAGAGTTGTTTTTATCGTCTTCTTCTCCTAACCTTCTACTTAGTTATAATTTGTTTCGTCTTTTTGTAATTGTATTTGCAAGAAAGAGCGAGAGTTTTGTAATCCTCAGAAGTTGTAATCAGAAATTTTTATATATAGTAGTTCTTCATTGGAATCGAGGAGATAAGAGAAAACTTTTGTTTGAACCTCTGATCTCGACTACAACTTCAGGATCTAACAGAGGGTATACCGAAAGTTTTACTTGAACCTCTGTTCTTGGCCTCGTTCGTCCATCTTTTGATTAAGTCTCGAGACTAACAAATCTCTCCCCTCCAATTCTTTCCTAGCTCTCATCTTCATCCTCTCCTCCTTCAAGCCTTTACCATTACCAATACCCCACCCCAAGCTAGCACCACCACCATTACTACCTTGACCTACATCCCCTCTACTACATCTTTACAGCCATTACCATCTTTGTCATCGCCCTCCATGCTAAGCTCCTCTAATGCCTCCCTGCCGCCTAAGTTTTGCATCAACGCTTCCCGTCAAACCTTAATCAACGTAACATCTTAAAATAAGGGGAAAAATAAGTTGGCAAGATGAGAGAGTGCAGTTATAGTTGATGTACGAAAATATGATTTACGTTTTAGCAAACATGAGACAAGATATGAGTAGATAATATTGATGAATGCTATGTAATTAGTTGGAAGCATATCATGTTTTTAAGGGATAGCAAACTATGGAATAAGAGAAACATATTTATAATTAATTAGGCATGTTCATGCCATAAGGGTGTGATGTTCTAGCAGAATATGGATAGAGAGTTATATTTTCATTTATGTTTACATGTGTCTCTTTTGGTGCATAATCGGACTTGGTATTTCTGTTCTTCCTTTAGAGCTAAGGAGATATCAAAGCTACTGTCATTGTACGTAAAAATTGACATAAATCCTTCAATAATTAATTAATTACAAAATTTAACCTCGGTTTAATTGTCGTTACCTTCATTAAATATGTTACCTTGACTTTTAGAGGACCTCAGATGGCGATGAAACTTGTATTCTTGTCTACGTATTAAAGAGTACTTCCTACGATGAATTTTTATCTAAATCGTAGATACGATATCATCAAAGATGGACAGTAAAATTTAAAAGAAGCAATTATTTACAATAGCAAACTAAATTTAAAAAATTTCTAGTTGTGATTGAGCATACTCTCAGCCTATATCATATATCTTAAATTCTATTGCAGGCCCGCAGTAGCACAACTAAGCCGTTGCACTACTACGACATCTCACTAGTTGTGAAGCCTGACCTACATAGGCTACCACAAAAATGTGTCACAACCCGCACCCAGAATTTGGGCATGAGTCATGGGTACGTCCAGTCTACGCCGCAGCATCGACGGTAAAATGCTGTCTAGGTCTCAAAAATACTAACACAACTCACAAGAAAATCCTGTCAATGATCTCATCTGTCACGCCCCAGTCCCAAAATACGTAGGACTATGACACGTAAGCATGCCAGCTGCATGGATATGGCAACTCCAATATATAGAAACCAAAATCCACATGTACGCTGTAATATGAATATCAAATCCACAAGTGGTATAAAATGTATCACAAGTTACAGGGTACAATCTAAATCTCATCCATAAAAAATCAATATAAATAAATAACCAATATATATATAACTAGATCTCAATAAGAAGTATCTAAAGAGAATAGTTGGATGGAAACAAATCCACTACCAACTCGAGTGGAAAAGGTACAACACAAAAAAACACAATATAAGAATACTAGCCAACGACCACGGGCTCGAAGAGAAGACATCCACGAAACATATATAACCATCCAAATCTGCGCTCCTGCAAATACTCAAGAACAGATACACCTGAAAGGGGACCAGGTCCTCAGAGGGACGTAACAAGATACAGAACAGCAAGCCAATTTGAATACAGTAAACATGCATATTATTTGAAAATAAATAAGTACGCTGTACAAGATAATCTATATGAATGCAAATGAGGACAACTTTTCGACGGATGGGCAAGGGTAGGCTACTCGATCTAAATCTCATACTCACACACTCGTCAGTGGACATCATCAGCCGACATTGTCACGCCCCAGTCCCAAAAATGCGTAGGACTAGGACACGTAAGCATGCCAGCCGCATGGATATGGCAACTCCAATATATGAAAACCATAACCCATACGTACGCTGTAATATGAATATCAAATCCACAAGTGGTATAAAATTTATCACAAGTCGCAGGGTATAATCTAATATCTCATCCACAGAAAATCAAATATAAATAAATAACCAATATCTATGAAACTAGATCTCAATAAGAAGTATCTAAGGATGATAGTTGGATGGAAACAAATCCACTACCAACTCAAATGGGAAAAGTAAATACAATATGGGTACAACACAATCAAGCCCAATATAAGTATACCAGCTATCGATCACGGCTCGAAGAGAAGACATCCACGAAGCATCTATAACCATCCAAATCTGCGCTCCTGCAAATACTTAAGAACAGGTACACTTGGCAGCGGACCAGGTCCTCAGAGGGACATAACAAGATACTTAAACACATGCCAATAAAGTACTGAAATAAATATCCAATGGGATCGCCTAACCGTCTAAAGTGAATGCAGTTAAGAACAACTTTTCCCACAAGTGAGCTATCTGGCTGAAAACTGGGATTTGGCATGGTTCTCTTTTGAAGATCCAAGGGCCTAAAGGCACGTCGTCTTTTGAACGGCGGAGGCCCGCCAATATACATAATATATATATATGGGTCATCACCGTCCGTATCTCCAGTGGAGAATCCGGGTGCACAGGAAAAAGTACAAAGGAGCTCAAATGCGGTACTTGTTGTTCTCCCCACCCCATGCTCTAAGCATGTCACATCCATGACACGATAACTCCTCTAATAACTGCCAAGTCTACTAGCATGCAAAGTTTCTAACAACAGTTATTCCTAACGCACGGTCCATACGTATAGGAGGCCAGACCTGTCATGCAGTCCGTGATCTATATGAGACTCACACTCGTGTAACAACTGTGTCACGGCCAATGAACCTAATGGTGCTACATGATAATGGGGTAGTCTCATGAATAAGGTCAATGCAATACATAAATAAAAACATATCGCGACGTCACCGTCGCGCGTATTTCATATAACAATTAAAATATATGAACTAAAGACAAAAAATAAAGATGCGTGCAACATATGGAATAAGAATAACAGTACAATGGCAAGGTATACTTGCCTGGCAAGAAGGATACGATGTACCAATAACCTGCTCCAGAAGTCGCGCAGAGTAAATCCAATATCCTATGTACATATAATATAATACAATAAAATCATTAGTACCACTAGTGCACACACAACAATATTTACACTGGACTCAGGGGGTATACTAGGGGTAATACTAGTCATCTAACACGGTCAATCATGCGTTGAATTACGCGAGTGTTGGGTCTTTAAATACTGTACACAATAAGTCAGTCAACTAATACGGTCTCGTCAGTACGTTGGTATACACAAGGCAGACACCAATATTGTTCTTAGGGTCAACAGGGTCAAGGGTAAATACGGGACAGTCCACGGTGTCCTAGGGTCGTACAGTTTGAATACACCTACTCTTAATTAATATTATCATATAATTAATTACAATATACATATATACCATTTATATATATACATATATACAAATATATCATCCAATAATTATACGTATACTAAGTTGAATAGTATGCATATACTAATATATATATAGATATATCAAACTGAATACTATACGCGTACGAGTACGAGTTTGTGTACACAGCACTGGGTTCACCGAATCAGGGTCCGATATCAACTAACAGTCAATAAGCAATACAAATATCCTACTGGTATACACACAAGCACACATAAAAGAAGAAGACAGGCAGGTATATACCTCGGAGTACGTGCACGGGTACGGCGGTGAAGTTGACGACGGTGAAGTGATGACGACGATGATGAGGATGATGATTATGACTACTGCGATGATGATGATGGGGCAATAAATAAATGATTAGGGTTGGTATTGGTAGAGATGCTAAGGTGTTCAGGTTGAGGTTGATGATAAGGTTGGTGGCTGCTGACAGGATGATGATGATGATACGACGATGCTGGATTGATGATAATGGGGTGATGATAATGTGATGATTGAATGATGATGACGGTTATGAGGTGATAATGTTTGACGGGGACGATGACGAGGTTGGAGGTGTGAACGATGGTGACGATGATGAGATGACGACGAGGTGACGAGGATGACGAGACGATGATGAGATGAGGAGTTGTGGTGATGGTGATGATAAAGACTGTCTACGACGATGGTGAGGGGATGATGATGATGTTAATGGCCATGGTGGTGGTGTTGAAATCCGGCCAGCGAGGGGCTGGTCCGGCCAATGGGGGAGGCCAGGGAGCATGGGTCGATGATGGTCATGGGTGATGAAGGTGTGGACTACGATGTTCGTCAGAATCCGGCCAGGGAGAGGAGGTCGAGGAGAGGTTGATGAGGATGGGGTCGATGAGGACGATGACGAGGGAAGGGGACGCTGCTCCGGTGGTCGGGGCTCCGGCCAGCAAGTGGAGGAGAAATAAGAACAGGAAGAGGAGGGGGATGCGGGTCAGTCTGGCGTAGGCTCGCGGAGGAGTGCAGTCGTTTAGTGGTGGTGGGGCGCTGTCGTCTCCGCCGACGAGGGATGGAGGTCCTGCGAGGACGAACGGGGAGGTGGTTGGCAGCGGCACAAGGAGATTCGGATGGCCGGGCTTAGCTGCAGGGAAGTCGGGAATGCTGGAGATGGCTACGTCGAGTGAAGGAGGTGGATGCCATCGTGCGGGGGAGTTATGTGGCTTAGACGAGGTTGTGGGCTCCGGCGGATCTCCGATCGACGAAGGCAGTGGAAGGACAGAGGAGAGAAGGAGTGGTCCGAGAAAGGAGGAAGAAGAGGTGGTGGAGATCGGTGGCATCTGGGATGTCCGGCGGGGAGTTGTTCCGGGACAGAGGAGCAGAGGAGGAGTGGAGGTGCGGGGACAGTTCCAGCAATGGGTGTCCGGCGAGGAAGGCTCGGGAGGAAGAAGGAGGAGAAGAGATGATGATGATGGGATGAGGTGGCAGCGGAGAAGGGCTTCTCCGGTGAGGGGTTGGCGAGGCTCACGGCGGAGCTCCAGCCAGCGAGGGTGCACAGGGAGAGGAAAGGGGAAGAAGGAGGAGTCGGCTGAGTAAATTGCATTGGTTTTGGTTTTTAGGTGAAAGAAAATTTTAAAGTATATTTATATGCAAATAGGTGGAAATTTAAGTTGACCTAGGGTTTCATGTTTGACCTAGGTTTGGACTTGGTCAACATTCCTCTTGGGTTGGGCCTTGGGCTTGCCATGGGGTGTTGGGGCTTCAAATTACATGGTTTAAAATGCAAGGATGGGGGATTAAAATAAATGGGGCGATGTGCGCGTTGCATATGCTGAAAATTACAGAAAAAATCTAAGTGAAGGAAAAAATAGATTTCTTTATGAATTGTCCAATGGTGGAGATACCTAAATGCATTTTTGCATAAAATTCCTCCAACAATTAAAAAATTGCACAAAGGAGGAAATTGGATTTAATTACTTAAATCGAAACGCGCACGATGTTCCAGAATTAATTAGGAGTACTTGGGATTAGATTTAGGCGGGGCACATGTGTCAGGGCGTAGAGGGGACAATATAGAATATTAATAAATTTGAGATGCACAAGACGGGCAAGATTGTGTCTCCAATTATCGTAGCAACGGTAAGGTGCGCTACGTGTTATTTAATTATTGCATAATTAAATAAAAGCCGTGTTCTAATTCCAATTGGGTTCAAACTAGCCCAAATTTTACTATCTAAGCCCAGTAGCCCTAATTTTGGGTGAGGAGGTTTACAATCTATCCAACTTAAAATAATTTCGTCCTCGAAATTAAACTAGGGTAGGGTTTCTCTATCTAACCTCACTTGATTACAGTATAAAGAATTCTCCTTAAGTTAACATGGTAGTTTCTACCCAACTTAGAATTTATCCATCTATTATCTAAGGCTATACATCTAAGAAGGCTATGTCCCAATTTATTTAATCATGTTATTGAATCCTCAAAGTCCTTAACACCAAACATATCCTCTATGATATGTCCTTAATCATTTATAAAAGATAGTCACCAAATAATGCGATTAGCCTGTGGGGGATATCTAGTACTATCTATATATCAAACTTATACCAAGCAAGATGTTTTGTCTTTTCAAAATAAGGAAAGACGTAGATCAATAAATAAGAGTTCAAGGGAGAAGTAATAGAATGCAAGTATAGGGATCAAGGCGTTTCAAAGAATCCAATAGGAATTGTCAAGGCAGTTGTGGATTGAAATCTTATTTTGGTAGTTCCTATTCACATGCTCTTATCAGTTTAGTTATGAAACGGATACGATGTGCTCAGCTATATTTAGAGGGCAAGTACATTCGTCTACTAATCACTACATATCTCAATCCACGCAAAATAGTTATATAAACGGTGAATCAAGCGCACTATGGTTGATCAGACCGTAGTACACTGATTCTGAAATATATTAATGTGTATACCCATTAATACATATGTCATGAACAAGCTCGATAAAGAATAAGCTTGCAAAAAACTAGGCTACAATAGCAGCATAATTTGAGGTAGCGCAAAAAATATAACGCTGGATTATGATGAGAGAGGTTGCAAAATAATTCAAGTTCACAAAACAAAACATCATAAGCAATCAATAATAAAAAGACTCTACAATCTCTACAGTTATCATACAACCTCCTTGTCTAAGTCGCTAGTCGACCACATAGGGGCCTGGACCTCTAAATTCTATCGCTTGAATAAATACTGTCATCTTATGCTATCATACAATTAATGTTATCCAGTTACACTTCATCAATGGATCACAGGGACGACGTGATACTAGGTGGTGAGGTATACTATTCAACTTTAAAATAATTAAACTAATACGGTGACAGTCTTAAGAGGGTCCTACAAAATAATCTTGCACATACAAATAAAATAGAAACTCTTTATTAGGGTATATGAGGAAAGATCTTGGTATTTATTAGGGTCTCCTATTGCATTATATAGGTAAAGGTCAAGTGCTCATAGAACAGGTGTCAATCGTAGGGATAGAAGAGTTACTAGCCATTAAGGGGAAAGGGATTTAACTCGTATCGAGCTATGGGTACAAATTAAGTGGTCCACAACTAGGGGTAATCATCACAATCTAATTGAACAACTCAACTATCAGGTTCTAACTACAAGGTACACAATTCAAAATTCAAGATTACAACTATGACTATAGCAAACTATATATCCTATTGTAGAGTATAATCACTTGGTCTATGATCAGAGGTGGCAGGTGGCACGAGTTAAAAGATGAAGGAAAGAAAACATGACTAATTGTCGCACAAATAATGAGCGCTAGGATTTCAGAGGAACAAATACATGAAATTAAATGGAGAACTCTAGTTAGCATCATGGTTTTCCAAGGGAAAGGGGTATGCTAGTCTCTGTGTTTGAGGTATGATTAGAAAAATATTCTATGCATTGCTCTTGGCTTTCTAAGGTACTGCCTGCTAATAATAAAGACAATGATCTAAGTTTATAGTTCTAATATTATCTAACTATGAAGGTTAGGTTCAGTCCTAATGTTCAATATTGGTTCTCCATTGGTTCCTCAATACTAGGGTCAACATTATGGTAAAACTTTTAACTAACTCTAGTAGTGTCTATACTACTCTCAAGTCTTCATAATGCATCAAGGGGTAGTGGTAAACTAATTCTAGAGATAAGAAATTCTAGGGTTCACTAGATATTCTAAACTTAGTGGTGTGTCAGCACTCTAGTTGTACTCTTAATAGGAAGGTTACCCTACTTATCATCTAACAACAGGAACTTCTATATTCTAGGAGAGGCTATACTAAAGGAACTATTATGGGAGTACATGAATCAAGCAGGATGCAATTATTCAAATAGAACAGATTAGAAGAAAGAAAGTCATAGTCAATTGTGGATGAGATCCTATACTCTAGTCCTAGGTGCAGGCTTGTTCGGTACAGTAATGTAACCGAGACAATATGCCCTCGACCTGCATGGGCCACCACAAAAATATGTCACGCCCCAGTCCCAAAAATGCGTAGGACTAGGACACGTAAGCATGCCAGCCGCATGGATATGACAACTCCAATATATGGAAACCATAACCCATACGTACGCTGTATATGAATATCAAATCCACAAGTGGTATAAAATGTATCACAAGTCGCAGGGTATAATCTAATATCTCATCCACAGAAAATCAAATATAAATAAATAACCAATATCTATGAAACTAGATCTTAATAAGAAGTATCTAAGGATGATAGTTGGATGGAAACAAATCTACTACCAACTCAAATGGGAAAAGTAAATACAATATGGGTACAACACAATCAAGCCCAATATAAGTATACCAGCTATCGATCACGGCTCGAAGAGAAGACATCTACGAAGCATCTATAACCATCCAAATTCGTGCTCCTGCATATACTCAAGAACAGGTACACCTGGCAGCGGACCAGGTCCTCAGAGGGACATAACAAGATACTTAAACACATGCCAATAAAGTACTGAAATAAATATCCAATGGGGTCGCCTAACCGTCTAAAGTGAATGCAGTTAAGAACAACTTTCCCCACAAGTGAGCTATCTGGCTGAAAACTGGGATTTGGCATGGTTCTCTTTTGAAGATCCAGGGGCCTAAAGGTACGTCGTCTTTTGAACGGCGGAGGCCCGCCAATGTATATAATATATATATATGGGTCATCACCGCCCGTATCTCCAGTGGAGAATCCGGGTGCACAGGAAAAAGTACAAAGGAGCTCAAATGCGGTACTTGTTGTTCTCCCCACCCCATGCTCTAAGCATGTCACATCCATGACACGATAACACCTCTAATAACTGCCAAGTCTACTAGCATGCAAAGTTTCTAACAGCAGTTATTACTAATACACGGTCCATACGTACAGGAGGCCAGACCTGTCACGCAGTCCATGATCTATATGAGACTCACACTCGTGTAACAACTGTGTCACGGCCAATGAACCTAATGGTGCTACATGATAATGGGGTAGTCTCATGAACAAGGTCAATGCAATACATAAATAAAAACATATCGCGACGTCACCGTCGCGCGCATTTCATATAACAATTAAAATATATGAACTAAAGACAGAAAATAAAGATGCGTGCAACATATGGAATAAGAATAACAGTACAATGGCAAGGTATACTTGCCTGGCAAGGTATACTTGCCTTGCAAAAAGGCTGCGATGTACCAATAACCTGCTCCAGAAATCGCGCAGAGTAAATCCAATATCCTATGTACATATGATATAATACAATAAAATCATTAGTCCCACTAGTGCACACACAACAATATTTACACTGGACTCAGGGGGTATACTAGGGGTAATACTAGTCATCTAACACGGTCAATCATGCGTTGAATTACGCGGGTGTTGGGTCTTTAAATACTGTACACAATAAGTCAGTCAACTAACACGGTCTCGTCAGTACGTTGGTATACACAAGGCAGACACCAACATTGTTCTTAGGGTCAACTGGGTCAAGGGTAAATACGGGACAGTCCACGGTGTCCTAGGGTCGTACAGTTTGAATACACCTACTCTTAATTATTATTATCATATAATTAATTACAATATATATATATACCATTTATATATATACATATATACATATATATCATCCAATAATTATACGTATACTAAGTTGAATAGTATGCATATACTAATATATATATAGATATATCAAACTGAACACTGTACTCGTGCGAGTACGAGTTTGTGTACGCAGCACTGGGTTCACCGAATCAGGGTCCGATATCAACTAACAGTCAATAAGCAATACTAATATCCTACTGGTATACACACAAACACACATAAAAGAAGAAGACAGACAGGTATATACCTCGGAGTACGTGCACGGGTACGACGGTGAAGTTGACGACGGTGAAGTGATAACGACGATGATGAGGATGATGATTATGACTACTGCGATGATGATGATGGGGCAATAAATAAATGATTAGGGTTGGTATTGGTAGAGATGCTAAGGTGTTCAGGTTGAGGTTAATGATAGGGTTGGTGGCTGCTGACAGGATGATGATGATGATGATACGACGATGCTGGATTGATAATAATGGGGTGATGATAATGTGATGATTGAATGATGATGACGGTTATGAGGTGATGATGTTTGACGGGGACGATGACGAGGTTGGAGGTGTGAACGATGGTGACGATGATGAGATGACGACGAGGTGACGAGGATGACGAGACGATGATGAGATAAGGAGTTGTGGTGATGGTGATGATAAAGACTGTCTACGACGATGGTGAGGGGATGATGATGATGTTAATGGCCATGGTGGTGGTGTTGAAATCCGGCCAGCGAGGGGGTGGTCCGGCCAGTAGGGGAGGCCAGGGAGCATGGGTCGATGATGGTCATGGATGATGGAGGTGTGGACTACGATGTTCGTCGGAATCCGGCCAGGGAGAGGAGGTCGAGGAGAGGTTGATGAGGATGGGGTCGATGAGGACGATGACGAGGGAAGGGGACGCTGCTCCGGTGGTTGGGGCTCCGGCCAGCAAGTGGAGGAGGAAGAAGAACAGGAAGAGGAGGGGGATGCGGGTCAGTCCGGCGTGGGCTCGCGGAGGAGTGCAGTCGTTTTAATGGTGGTGGGGCACTGTCGTCTCCGCCGACGAGGGATGGAGGTCCGACGAGGACGAATGGGGAGGTGGTTGGCAGCGACACAAGGAGATTGGGATGGCCGGGCTTAGCTGCAGGGAAGTCGGGAATGCTGGAGATGGCTACGTCGAGTGAAGGAGGTGGATGCCGTCGTACGGGGGAGTTATGTGGCTCAGACGAGGTCGTGGGCTCTGGCGGATCTCCGATCGACGAAGGCGGTGGAAGGACAGAGGAGAGAAGGAGTGGTCCGAGAAAGGAGGAAGAAGAGGTGGTGGAGACCGGTGGCGTCTGGGATGTCCGGCGGGGAGTTGCTCCGGGACAGAGGAGCAGAGGAGGAGTGGAGGTGCGGGGACAGTTCCAGCCATGGGTGTCCGGCGAGGAAGGCTCGGGAGGAAGAAGGAGGAGAAGAGATGATGATGATGGGATGAGGTGGCAGCGGAGAAGGGCTTCTCCGGCGAGGGGTTGGCGAGGCTCACGGCGGAGCTCCGGCCAGCGAGGGTGCACAGGGAGAGGGAAGGGGAAGAAGGAGGAGTCGGCTGAGTAAATTGCATTGGTTTTGGTTTTTAGGTGAAAGAAAATTTTAAAGTATATTTATATGCAAAGAGGTAGAAATTTGAGTTGACCTAGGGTTTCATGTTTGACCTAGGTTTGGACTTGGTCAACATTCCTCTTGGGTTGGGCCTTGGGCTTGCCATGGGGTGTTGGGGCTTCAAATTACATGGTTTAAAATGCAAGGATGGGGGATTAAAATAAATGGGGCGATGTGCGCGTTGCACATGCTGAAAATTACGAAAAAAATCTACGTGAAGGGAAAAATAGATTTCTTTATGAATTATCCAATGGTGGAGATACCTAAATGCATTTTTGCATAAAAGTCCCCCAACAATTGAAAAATTGCACAAAGGCAAAAATTAGATTTAATTACTTAAATCGAAACGCGCACGATGTTCCAGAATTAATTAGGAGTACATGGGATTAGATTTAGGCGGGGCACAAGTGTCAGGGCGTAGAGGGGACAGTGTAGAATATTAATAAATTTGAGATGCACAAGACGGGCAAGATTGTGTCTCCAATTATCGTAGCAACGGTAAGGTGCCCTACGTGTTATTTAATTATTGCATAATTAAAATAAAGCCGTGTTCTAATTCCAATTGGGTTCAAACTAGCCCTAATTTTACTATCTAAGCCCAGTAGTCCTAATTTTGGTTGAGGGGGTTTACAGACATACCTCGGGGGTAGCGACCCTCGGACTCCATCAATCGATATACCTCGGGGGTAGCGACCATCGAACACGACCACCATAGTGCGTGCTAGTTACTACGGTTTACCATAGTGGTTAAAAGCTAGTACGCCTAATGATTGTCCTCTCATGATACTAACTGCCATGTGTGTATCAACATATCTAATACATAGTAATGACTGAAAGAAAACTACACATGCAAGAATAAACAGAATACAATAGATATACAAAAATATACTAAGCATGCAAAATATTGTAAGCAATTTTGCAAGGTATCTTGTCTGATCTAAAAAAGAATGAAGTCCCAACTAAAGACGTCGTCCGACCTACCCGTCACATAAATTAAATAAGTTAGGTTACAAAAGTGGGTGAATAGGTTCCTCCATTTTAATCTATTTTAATTCTAAATAAAATAACCTAAAATAATATTTTAATCTTATTATAATCTGATTTTATTGTTAAGCTCTAATTTTGGTACAAAGAAAGTCAACTTTAAGGATTTGTGATCCGTGGCACGCAAATCGAGGTAATCCATTGACCAAAAAGTCAACCGACCAAATCCTGGATTTATGTATGGAATCCTATATATTTAAATGCTACATGAACACTGAAATCGACAATTTTATAAAATCACAAGTCGGTAAAGAGTTATGGCCACAAGGGCGTACAGATGACAGTTTTTAGTGGTTTCCTATTTACGTCTATGTTGCACAAATTTTATAGTAGAATAAAATTATATTTTAAATTCTATAAAAGTAATTTTCTAGATGTTTATCATGTCAGCTTTTCGAAACTTCAAACGGTTTGTAATTCTGAGTTCGGGATCTCCCGAAATCTCAAAAATATCAAAACGCATTTAATTTCGGACAGATGGCACTTTTAGAATTTTCTGGAAAAATAGATTCTAAAATTATTAAAATAATTTATATATTCAGAAAACTAACCTTGATATGGTTCTAACAAAAAAAACTGGAGCGCTTTTGGAGTCCGAAGTTAGGAGATATTGTCTTTTTAAGTCAGTCATAACATACTAGAAAATGAGGCTGAATTTATGACGAATTTTGACTCTTTTTGGACGAAAAAGAGGTGAATTTGAGGGAAAAAATATGAAGGATGAGGTATTTATAATAGTGGACACTACTTAATTGAATACGACTAGGATTGGTTAATTTGGATAGGATTATGATGAATTTAAATAAGGATAGGATATGCATGAAGTTGCTTTCCTATTAGGTTCAGGATTTGAATTAATTTAAAATAGAGTTTAAATTTATCTCAATAATATATAATCTTAAATATAATTAAAGATAAAATAAATAATTTATAAAATTTTATTAATATCTATTAACACTAAATTAGCATCTATCTAATATTAATACTATATATATCCAAATAAATCCTAAATAATTTTAAAAATCTAAATAAATTTCTTAAAACTCTAAATAAATTACAGAAAAATATAATTAAATATTTTAAACTAAAATAAATATTTGGTAGGAATAACATGCAAGTATGGTCGTATAGTAAATCATAGAAGTCCTAAAAATTTATGTTTCCTAAGTTTTAATTACCAAAAATTCTAAAAAAATCTCCAAAAATCTAAAATAGCCTAAAAATATTTCTAAATAAATATTTACATAAGTAAATATACTAAGAAATTTATTTTCTAATTAACTAAGAGAATACTCTAAAGTAATTTAATATCTATAATAAATATAATAATATAAAATACACACAAAATATCTATTTTTGGTGAGGGGGTTTACAATCTACCCAACTTACAAAAATTTTGTCCTCAAAATTGATACTAACCCATATTCATAATAATCACTATAGCTATTACACTACATTGTTATCTAGCAGTACTTTCTAAAAGTTATGGTCTGTCATTCTAAGACTTTCTTATTTATTGTCCATACACTATTCTATCATCCTCTAACTCGTCTATACTACCCAACTTACAAAATTTCTACTAGTAGTCAAAGTCTCTTGCGGCTATTGTCTAGTTTGTAAGACGAATATATTTATTGGGTCGAGAATCTTGAATCTCACAACCATGATTTTTCTTTGTAACCGTCAAGTATCGTAGTCTAATACTGCCATGCCACCTGACCAATATATCTGCAAATACTTTAACTACTTTACTACAACGGTCTAGCTGCAGTTGTCGTTACTTTGCCAACGATTTGTCATAGTTGTCAGTTCGTAACAAGTGTCTTCAATTCTTTCCTAGGCATAGTCTAATTTTTTGGGCAACAGTTAAAGTCTTGACTAACTTATAAAACTATTAAAAGTATAAACTAGTTCAAACAGTCTAACAAATTCCTATTAGCCTAAGGGATGCTATACATGGTTTTTAAAATAATAAGAGGATACTAATATTGCTATAGGTCATATACATAAGGGTTATTATTAAGAACTCATCCTTTAGTTATTAATCATCTACTAAACCATTTACGTTTTAACTAACAAAACTAAGGATGGGGTCGAAGTAGACCAACAATTCATGTTGGCACGAAAAAGATGTAACTACGATAGGGAGAATTAAGCACGAGATAATAAATAGATAGAGAAGAGAAGATGAGCCACCCAAGGGGGCGAGATGGTGATAGAAAAAGAATACTACTACTGCTACTCGCATCATCAATTAGCATCGCATGTATGCCATCTGGGTAAAATATCAGTATATCCTCATAACTGCTAAATCAACACCTATATAATTATACGTCTATTATGCACCTAAGATCTCGTGTCACAATGGGGGTCATGAGTATGAACTGACACATATAACTAAGGTCGTACCTATATCTATGGCTTTCTGTGGCCGCGCTCTCTTGTTTATCATCATGAGTGCTTGGCCTATGGGGTATATCTAGTACTATTCGTGTATCAAACTTATACTAAGCATGAACGTTCGTCTTTCCGAAATAGGGGAAGACGGAAAACAACAATAAAGAGTTCAAGGAGGAGGTGATATAATATAAGTACGGGATTCGAAGGGATTAGCGAATTCGAAAAGGAGTTGCCAAGGCAGTTGTGGATTGAAACCTTATTTTGGTAAATTCCTATTCTCATGTTCATATCAGAACAGTTATGTACCTGACATGATATGCTCTGACCAGTCTAGAGGGAAAGTATATTTGTCTAACAAGTTGAGTCAACTATATCTCAATCCATATAAAGTAGTGATACAAAGAGCGAACCAAGTACACTACGGTTGATCAGACCATAATACACTAATTCTGATTTAGACAATGTATTAGTGTGGGCCCCCAATAATACATATGTCATGAACAAACTCAATAAAAGAATAAGCTTGCAAAACTAGGCCATAATTGCAGCATAAGTCGAGGTAGTAAAAATATAAGTACGCTTGATTATGATGGAGGAAGGTACAGAATAATCTAAGTTCACCAAGAAGATCGATGTTGTGCCCATACAGTTGCCATACTAATTTCTTGTCTAAGTCTAAAGTCAACCAAATGGGTGTATGAGCCTCTAAGTTCTACAGTCTAGATAAAGACTAAAGTTCTATAGTCTAGATAAACACTATCTCCTTATGCAAGCCTATAGTTGGTGTCATTCAATTATACTTCATTAATGAGTCAACAGGACTATGTGTTACTAGGTTATGAGGCATACTATCCAACTTACAATAATTTAACTAATAGTATTATTAAATAATATAGTGTATATACCTGGTACAAGGCACCTTCCTAACCCCTATCAAGCACGAAAGAAAAGATAAGATTGACGTTGTGAAGAAATCAAACAAGATGCAATAAAGCTATTAAATGAGAGTGCGAAATAAAATCAAAGGAGGTGATAAATAAGTGGATGAGATCCTATATTCTAATCCTATGTGCAGGCTTGCTCGGTACAGTAACGTAACCGAGACAATATGCTCTCAACCTGCATGGGCCACCACAAAAACATATCACGCCCCAGTCCCAAAATACGTAGGACTAGGACACGTAAGCATGCCAGCCGCATGGATATGGCAACTCCAATATATGGAAACCAAAATCCACACGTACGCTGCAATATGAATATGAAATCCACAAGTGGTATAAAATGTATCACAAGTCATAGGGTACAATCTAAATCTCATCCACAAAAAATTAATATAAATAAATAACCAATATCTATATAACTAGATCTCAATAAGAAGTATCTAAAGAGGATAGTTGGATGGAAACAAATCCACTACCAACTCGAGTGGAAAAGGTACAATACAAAAAAACACAATATAAGAATACTAGCTAACGACCACGGACTCGAAGAGAAGACATCCACGAAACATATATAACCATCCAAATCTGCGCTCCTACAAATACTCAAGAACAGATACACCTGAAAGGGGACCAGGTCCTCAGAGGGACGTAACAAAATATAGAACAGCAAGCCAATTTGAATACAGTAAACATGCATATTATTTGAAAATAAATAAGTATGCTATACAAGACAATCTATATGAATGCAAATGAGGACAACTTTTTGACGTATGGGCAAGGGTAGGCTATTCGATCTAAATCTCACGGTCACACACTCGTCAGTGGACATCATCAGCCGACATACCTCGGGGGTAGCGACCCTCGGACTCCATTAATCGATATACCTCGGGGGTAGCGACCATCAAACTCGACCACCATAGTGCATGCTAGTTACTACGGTTTGCCAGAGTGGTTAAAAGCCCATACGCCTAATGATTGTCCTCTCATGATACTAAGTGCCATGTGTGTATCAACATATCTAATACATAGTAATGACTGAAAGAAATTTACACATGCAAGAATAAACAGAATGCAATAAATATACAAAAATATACTAAGCATGCAAAATATTGTAAGCATAAATTAAGTAAGTTAGGTTACAAAAGTGGGTGAATAGGTTCCTCCATTTTAATCTATTTTAATTTTGAATAAAATAACCTAAAATAGCATTTTAATCTTATTATAATCTGATTTTATTGGTAAGCTCTAATTTTGGTCCAAAGAAAGTCAACTTTAAGGATTTGTGATCCGTGGCACGCAAATCGAGGTAATCCGTTGACCAAAAAGTCAACCGACTCAAATCCTGGATTTGTGTGTGGAATCCTATATATTTCAATGCTACATGAACACTGGAATTGACAATTTCATAAAATCATAAGTCGGTAAAGAGTTATGGCCACAATGGCCCACAGATGACAGTTTTTAGTGGTTTCCTATTTACGTCTACGTTGCACAAATTTTACAGTAGAATAAAATTATATTTTAAATTTTATAAAAGTAATTTTCTAGAAGTTCATCATGTCAGCTTTCTGAAACTTCAAACGGTTTGTAATTCCGAGTTCGGGATCTCCCGAAATCTCAAAAATATCAAGACGCGTTTGATTTCGGACATATGACACTTTTAGAATTTTCTAGAAAAATAGGTTTTGAAATTATTAAAATAAATTATATATTCAGAAAACTAACCTTGATATGGTTCTAAAAAAAAAACTAGATCACGTTTGGAGTCCGGAGCTAGGAGATATTATCTTTTTAAGTCGTCATAACATACTAGAAAATGAGGCTGAATTTATGATAAATTTTGACTCTTTTTGGACGAAAAAGAGGTGAATTTGGGGGAAAAAATATGAAGGATGAGGTATTTATAATGGTGGACACTACTTAATTGAATACGACTAGGATTGGTTAATTTGGATAGGATTATGATGAATTTAAATAAGGATATGATATGCATGAAGTTGCTTTCCTAGTAGGTTCAGGATTTGAATTAATTTAAAATAGTGTTTAAATTTATCTCAATAATTTATAATCTTAAATATAATTAAAGATAATACAAATAATTTATAAAATCTTATTAATATCTATTAACACTAAATTAGCATCTATCTAATATTAAGACTATATATATCCAAATAAATCCTAAATAATTTTAAAAATATAAATAATTTTCTTCAAATTCTAAATAAATTACAAAAAAATAAAATTAGATATTTTAAACTAAAATAAATATTTGGTAGGAACAACATGCAAGTATGGTCGTATAGTAAATCATAGAAGTCCTAAAAATTTATGTTTCCTAAGTTTTAATTACCAAATTTTCTAGAAAAATCTTCAAAAATCTAAAATAGCCTAAAAATGATTCTAAATAAATATTTACATAAGTAAATATAATAAGAAATTTATTTTCTAATTAACTAAGAGAATACTCTAAAGTAATTTAATATCTATAATAAAATAATAATATAAAATATACACAAAATATGTATTTTTGGTGAGGGGATTTACAATCTACCCAACTTACAAAAATTTTGTCCTCGAAATTGACACTAACCCATATTCATAATAATTACTATAGCTATTACACTACATTGTTATCTAGTAGTGCCTCCTAAAAGTTATGGTCTGCCATTCTAACACTTTCTTATTTATTATCCATACACTATTCTATCATCCTCTAACTCGTCTATACTACCCAACTTACAAAAGTTCCACTAGTAGTCAAAGTCTCTTGCGGCTATTGTCTAGGTTGTAAGACGAATATATTTATTGGGTCGAGAATCTTGGGGTACTTGTCTTGAATCTCACAACCATGATTTTTCTTTGTAACCGTCAAGTATCGTAGTCTAATACTGCCATGCCACCTGACCAATATATCTGCAAATACTTCAACTACTTTACTACAACGGTCTAGCTGTAGTTGTCGTTACTTTGCCAGCAATTTTTTATAGTTGTCAGTTCGTAACAAGTGCCTTCAATTCTTTTCTAGGCATAGTCTAAGTTTTTGGGCAACAGTTAAAGTCTTGACTAACTTATAAAACTATTAAAAGTATAAACTAGTTCAAACAGTCTAACAAATTCCTATTAGCCTAAGGGATGCTATACATGGTTTTTAAAATAATAAGAGGATACAAATATTGCTATAGGTCATATACATAAGGGTTATTATTAAGAACTCATCCTTTAGTTATTAATCTTCTACTAAACCATTTACGTTTTAACTAACAAAACTAAGGATGGGGTCAAAGTAGACCAACAATTCATGTTGGCACGAAAAAGACGTAACTATGATAGGGAGAATTAAGCACGAGATAATGAATGGATAGAGAAGAGAAGATGAGCCACCCAAGGGGGCGAGATGGTGATAGAAAAAGAATACTACTACTGCTACTCGCGTCATCTAGTAGCATCGCGTGTATGTCATCTGGGTAAAATATCAGTATATCCTCATAACTGCTAAATCAACACCTATATAATTCTATGTCTATTATGCACCTAAGATCTCGTGTCACAATGGGGGTCACGAGTATGAACTGACACATATAACTAAGGTCGTACCTATATCTACGGCTTCCTGTGGCCGCGCTCTCTTGTTTATCATCATGAGTGCTTGGCGTATGGGGTATATCTAGTACTATTCGTGTATCAAACTTATACTAAGCACGAACGTTTATCTTTCCGAAATAGGGGAAGACGGAAAACAATAATAAAGAGTTCAAGGAGGAGGTGATATAATACAAGTACGGGATTCGAAGGGATTAGAGAATTCGAAAAGGAGTTGCCAAGGCAGTTGTGGATTGAAATCTTATTTTGGTAAATTCTTATTCTCATGTTCATATCAGAACAGTTATGTACCTGACATGATATGCTCTGACCAGTCTAGAGGGCAAGTATATTTGTCTAACAAGTTGAGTCAACTATATCTCAATCCATATAAAGTATTGATATAAAGAGCGAACCAAGTGCACTACGGTTGATCAGACCATAATACACCGATTCTGATTTAGACAATATATTAGTGTGGGCCCCCAATAATACATATGTCATGAACAAACTCAATAAAAGAATAAGCTTGCAAAACTAGGCTATAATAGCAGCATAAGTCGAGATAGTAAAAATATAAGTACGCTTGATTATGATGGAGGAAGGTACAGAATAATCTAAGTTCACCAAGAAGATCGGTGATGTGCCTCTACAGTTGCCATAATAATTTCTTGTCTAAGCCTAAAGTCAACCAAATAGGTGTATGAGCCTCTAAATTCTACAGTCTAGATAAATACTAAAGTTCTATAGTCTAGATAAACACTATCTCCTTATGCAAGCCTATAGTTGGTGTCATTCAATTATACTTCATTAATGAGTCAACAGGACTATGTGTTACTATGTTATGAGGCATACTATCCAACTTACAATAATTTAACTAATAGTATTATTAAATAATATAGTGTATATACCTGGTACAAGGCACCTTCCTAACCCCTATCAAGCATGAAAGAAAAGATAAGATTGACATTATGAAGGAATCAAACAAGATGCAATGAAGCTATCAAATGAGAGTGCGAAATGAAATCAAGGGAGGTGATAAATAAGTGGATGAGATCCTATATTCTAATCCTATGTGCAGGCTTGCTCGGTACAGTAACGTAACCGAGACAATATGTTCTCGACCTGCATGGGCCACCACAAAAACATGTCGCGCCCCAGTCCCAAAATACGTAGGACTAGGACACGTAAGCATGCCAGCCGCATGGATATGACAACTCCAATATATGGAAACCAAAATCCACACGTACGCTGTAATATGAATATCAAATCCGCAAGTGGTATAAAATGTATCACAAGTCACAGGGTACAATCTAAATCTCATCCATAAAAAATCAATATAAATAAATAACCAATATCTATATAACTAGATCTTAATAAGAAGTATCTAAAGATGATAGTTGGATGGAAACAAATCCACTACCAACTCGAGTGGAAAAGGTACAACACAAAAAAAATACAACATAAGAATATCAGCTAACGACCACGGGCTCGAAGAGAAGACATCCACGAAACATATATAACCATCCAAATCTGTGCTCCTGCAAATACTCAAGAACAGATACACCTGGAAGGGGACCAGGTCCTCAGAGAGACGTAACAAGATATAGAACATCAAGCCAATTTGAATACAGTAAACATGCATATTATTTGAAAATAAATAAGTACGCTGTACAAGACAATCTATATGAATGCAAATGAGGACAACTTTTTGACGTATGGGCAAGGGTAGGCTACTCGATCTAAATCTTACACTCACACACTCGTCAGTGGACATCATCAGCCGACATACCTCGGGGGTAGCGACCCTCGGACTCCATCAATCGACATACCTCGGGGGTAGCGACCATCGAACACGACCACCATAGTGCGTGCTAGTTACTACGGTTTACCAGAGTGGTTAAAAGCCCATATGCCTAATGATTGTCCTCTCATGATACTAAGTGCCATGTGTGTATCAACATACCTAATACATAGTAATGACTGAAATAAAACTACACATGCAAGAATAAACAGAATGCAATAAATATACAGAAATATTTTAAGCATAAAAAATACTGTAAACAATTTGGCAAGGTATCCTGCCTGATCTGAAAAAGAATGAAGTCCCAACTCAAGGCGTCGTCTGACCTACCCGTCACATAAATTAAATAAGTTAGCTTACAAAAGTGGGTGAATAGGTTCCTCCATTTTAATCTATTTTAATTCTGAATAAAATAACCTAAAATAGTATTTTAATTTTATTATAATCTAATTTTATTGTTAAGCTCTAATTTTGGTCCAAAGAAAGTCAACTTTAAGGATTTGTGATCCGTGGCACGCAAATCGAGACAATCCATTGACCAAAAAGTCAACCGACTCAAATCCTAGATTTGTGTGTGGAATTCTATATATTTCAATGCTACATGAATACTGCAATCAACAATTCTATAAAATCACAAATCGGTAAAGAGTTATGGACATAAGGGCGCACGGATGACAGTTTTTAGTGGTTTCCTATTTGCGTCTATGTTGCACAAATTTTACAGTAGAATAAAATTATATTTTAAATTCTGTAAAAGTACTTTTCTAGAATTTTATCATGTCAGCTTTCCGAAACTTCAAACGGTTTGTAATTCTGAGTTCGGGATCTCCCAAAATCTCAAAAAATACCAAATCGCGTTTGATTTCGGAAAGATGGCACTTTAAGAATTTTTTGGAAAAATAGGTTCTGAAATTATTAAAATAATTTATATATTCAGAAAACTAACCTTGATATGGTTCTAACAAAAAAACTGGAGCGCGTTTAGAGTCCGGAGCTAGAAGATATTGTCTTTTTTAGTCGTCATAACATACTAGAAAATGAGGCTAAATTTATGACGAATTTTGACTCTTTTTGGACGAAAAAGAGGTGAATTTGGGGGAGAAAATTTTGAAGGATGAGATATTTATAATGATGGACACTACTTAATTGAATACGACTAAGATTGGTTAATTTGGATAGGATTATGATGAATTTAAATAAGGATAGGATATACATGAAGTTGCTTTCCTAGTTAGTTCAGGATTTGAATTAATTTAAAATAGAGTTTGAATTTATCTCAATAATTTATAATCTTAAATATAATTAAATATAATACAAATAATTTATGGAATCTTATTAATATCTATTAAAACTAAATTAGCATCTATCTAATATTAAAACTATATATATCCAAATAAATCCTAAATAATTTAAAAATCTAAATAAATTTCTTAAAATTCTAAATAAATTATAGAAAAATATAATTAAATATTTTAAACTAAAATAAATATTTGGTAGGAACAACATGCAAGTATGGTCATATAGTAAATCATAGAAGTCCTAGAAATTTATGTTTCCTAAGTTTTAATTACCAAAAATTCTAGAAAAATCTCCAAAAATCTAAAATAGCCTAAAAATGATTCTAAATAAATATTTACATAAGTAAATATACTAAGAAATTTATTTTCTAATTAACTAAGAGAATAATCTAAATTAATTTAATATCTATAATAAATATAATAATATAAAATATACACAAAATATCTATTTTTGGGGAGGGGGTTTATATCATCTCCATAAGGAGGACAATGAATATGCATGTCATCATCAACTCATAATATACTCAATAACAATAACTATAAGGAAGGTAAATGGCACGATAAAGATGTAAAGAAATACGAGAGGCAAAATAATATATGTCTAACAAAAATGAGTCTAAGAGTCTAGCTATCTCAACACAATATATGTCTCAACATAATACAACTCAAGTCTCAAGTTTGGAACAATCCAATACATAAATAAGCTAGGCAAAGTACTATGGTGTCTCCTCTATATGAAGTGGCTTATTTGGAATCTCTGGGATATAATCGCCATCTACTCCTAGACCATAATGGGTAGGGCAAAAATACTCAAGATCCTCTGAAAAATGTTATCCACTCAGGATTTAAGCGAAGAACAAACACTAACAACAATTTTTATTTATATTGATAAAAAATATAAAACTGTGAGTAAGAGATATACATGATTGAATAAAATATTATAATATAAGAAAAACTAGGGACACATGTAATCATCATATAGAAATAACTAGTAGTGAACAGATATATGTGAATACTAGAAATGAATGTACTGGAACGAAGAATAGAAATACTGGCAAAGTGCTATGAAATATCAGTTTACTATGCGATTGGCTTGGGACTAGATCAGGATGGTTATATATGATTGTCTATGATACATGTGATATCAGGCTAACCATCTGGTTAGTTATAATACGAGAAAAAGTCAATCTAATCATATATAACAGGCTATGAGGCATGTAAATGGTCAGGCTACACCCTACGTGATGTGTGGGGTGAGCTATGATGCATTTAAGGTGGGGTATGATCATATAACTTGCTAATATTTTTCTGCCCCTAGCTAGTACGATGGATTCCAATCTTGACTCCTCATGACAGGTATCGATGATACTAGCCCTTGTATCCACTGTGTCGAAATCAAGTATACACTACAACTAGAATCATAGTAATGATCAAAATAATAAAAACTGTCAGAGAATGTACTCGCCTATGGTCCTGAGCATTGAGTGAGGATCGATGTCCAAAATGGAATCACAAGAACCTAAACATCAAATAATGGTGTTAAGGAGTGAAAAGAAATGACACTCATGATTACTAGCTAGGATAAGGTTTCAAGGCCACTTATAGGTCCATACTAGATCTTGAAAATCAAATTAGGTCTATACCTTGTTATACTAGGCTTCTAGGTCTTAATAAGGTTAATTAGTCCATAACTTAACTTATAATAGTTATCTCTACTAATTGAGTTAATACTGGTTATACTAACTACTATTTTTAGGTATAACTCATGGGTGTTGGTATTACATAACTACCTTAGTTATTAGCTTAACTGATATAATAACCTAACCCAATAACTTAACTAACCTGACCGTACTCTTGCTATTGCTGCTAAATCCTTAACTACTCAAGTTCACCCCCTCCAGAATCTGATACACTTGAATAACCTCTCCTGCACTTGCTCTTCTACTTATAGTTGCATTTGCAACACTCTAAAAGCACATCCTGGTGCTATTCTCCACAACTGCAGTAGCTTACTAAATAACTACTATGATATTCACTAGTATTAACTACCATCAATCAAACAACACATAAATAAATATTCCAGGTTAACCCCTCTCCCATACCCTAATACCTCTCCAACTAATATAGGCAAAATACCCACAATTTAACTAAGTACTGGTGTGTTAACTCAAGTGATACTAGTACTGATACTCTATGTTACTATATATCATTACCACATCCCCTTATACCCAGTCATACATATTAGATACACACAAACACTCATAAGCCACATTCATCTGAACACTTTACAAGTTGTACCCAGTGTCCATCACCACTGAACTAACACCTGGATACTATAACTTGTAATACAACCCTCAAGAAACAACACACTAAGTGCACTGCTTATACCTGATAATTCCCTAGTCTCCAACCCCATTATGATACCAACCTGATACTGCACCTCAACTACCTACACCTACCTTTGTGCAGTGATATACCACATCACTGATACCTACCTGAGACCCTTTGCCCCAATTGTGGTTGTTGTGGCTCCAACTAGTCAGTGCCCTGCAGTGCTAATCAAGCTTGCACATGCAGTCCTCAACTGTATCACACAACAACACCACTGCCCTGATCCAACCCGAGTATACCCACTCTCAAGCACACTCATATTGGTTATTTCAACAAACACCTTGAATGAACAACCAAGATATGCATGATATAAAACCAATCTTCATGCCAAAACCCTTAATAACCCATAAATACTAATTATACATATCAAATATAACTATATATATTTATTTTGGCTAGTTGTAATAAAGAATGGAGGAAAAATACTCCACTCAAACCAAAACCCCCAATAGAACACAACTTCATGTAGAAAATACTATGGAAACCAAAAGAAACTAATTCTCTCCCCTTGAGGGTATTCCTAAACCATGTGTAGGCTCCTAATGGCCAACAAAACCATGAAAACAGAATTTAAAGGAAAGATTTTAGAATTTTACCTCTTGGAAGATGGATTCCCAATGAAAAGTCAAGGGTTCCCTATGCAAGCTTCTTCTTTTTCAATGCTCCTTGAAACATAAGCTTTTAGGCTTCTTAAATGAGGGAAATGAGAAAGATTTGGGATTAATTTTCTTAAATTTGGTGGAGGAATGAGGGGCCTTGGGAAAAAACTAAATCTAGGATTTTATGAACATAAAATGGAGGTTAAGGGAGGCTCCCTCTCCTATATAGGGCCGGCCACTTAGAGGCCTAGGGTTTGGTCAATGCATAAAGTCCAATATGCCCGCTATGGATGTCATAAATAGTTGTTTAATTTATGAGATTTTTATTCCTAATGAGGGTTTAACAAATTTCTAATTAAATGAAAGGTGATTAACTAGTGGGTCCAAAAATATCTAGTCTAAGGTTGAGTCTAATGATCACATCAAGTCTAGCCCACTAACCCATATCATTAAATAATAATATAACATACTATACATATTATATAACTATAACATAATATGTATATAATATTGCAAATGACAAAATGCCCCTACTCTAGAAATGTGGTAGAGACAAGTCTACCCTCCCAAAAAAAAAAATTGTCCTCGAAATTAAACTAAACTAGCACAAGAACACAATAAGAACAATAAGAACAATACCTCAAGGCTCGAAGAGATATGGGTACTGCTCGTGCATTTCGTCCTCTCTCTCCCAGGTTGACTCACCTGGAGAGTGATGTCTCCATGCAACACGAACCAAATGAATAGTCTGGTTTTGTAATACATTTTCCCTACGATACAAAATCTCTATGGGCTGCTTAAGATAGCTGAGAGTCGGACCAACCTCGATCTCCCAGTGATATAGTACACGACTAGGATCTGCCACATACTGCCTCACCTACGACACGTGAAACATGTCATGTACTCCCTCCAGTACAGGCAGTAAGTCTAGCATGTAGGCCACTGCACCGACCCTCGCAAGAATACCGAAAGGTCCGATGTAACGTGGACTAAGCTTTCCGCTTCCACTAAAGCGAATCGTGCCCCATGTCGGGAAAATTCTCAAGAACACCAAATCGCCAACCTAGAATAATACAGCCTTAACATGCAATCTAAAATAAAGCAATCACAAGCAATTTTAACAAAATCTATACCTCAAACTCCAAAGGTCTATGGTGGCTGTCGACCCAATATCGTTGTCTGTCTTGCGCCACTCGAAGTCTATCTCTGATGAGTTTTACCTTCTCTGCTGCATCCACAACCATTTCTGGCCTCAACAAGGCTCTCTCACCGACATCATCCCAAGATAACGGTGTGCGACACCTCCGTCCATATAGAGCCTCGAATAGTGACATCTCAATACTAGCCTCATAGTTGTTGCTGTAAGCAAACTCTACCAGGTGTAGATGATCCTCCCAAGAACCTTCGAGATCCAGAACACAAGTATGTAGCATATCCTCGAGAGTCTGAATAGTCCTCTCCGACTGCCCGTCTGTCTGGGGTGATATGCGGTACTGAACTTGAGCTAAATGGCCAAGCTAGCCTACAAACTCCTCAAGAAGTGGAAAGTGAAATGACTATCCCGATCCAAGATGATGCTCACAGGAACCCCATATAATTTGACAATCTGCCGTACATATATCTCTACTAGCTTCTCCGTCAATATACCCACTTTGAATGGTAAGAAATGGATTAATATGGTCAATCTGTCTACGATGACCCAAATTGCATCTTTTTCTCCTGGAGAACACAGAAGCCCTGAAACAAAATCCATAGTCACATGCTCCCACTTCTACTCTGGGATGGGTAAAGGCTGAAGTAATCTACCCGGCCTCTGTTTGTCTGCCTTTACCTGTTGGCACACTAAACACTGAGATACAAAGCGTGCTACCTCACACTTTATACCATACCACCAAACGTGCTCCCTCATGTCTCGATACATCTTGTTGGCACCTGGATGCATCAAGTACTGAGAGCGATGCGCCTCCTACAAAACCTCCTCGTGTAGCTCCCCGCTTGGCACACATATCCTAGTATCGTGCTGCAATGATCCATTATCAGCAATAGTAAAGTCCACCATCAGAACTTGTGCCTTGATACTCCTCAAAGTCTTATCATCATACTACGTAGACCTGATTCTATCCATCAGCTCAGACCATAACTGTAATCCCCACATCTGAATCTCGATACCAGGAAATAGAACCTCAATTCCCAAGCTCTCAAGATCGGCCAACAAGTGTCTTTCTATCATCAAGTACATAGCCATCGGATACCTGCTCAAGGCATCGGCGACTACATTAGCCTTCCCTGGGTGGTACTATAATAAAATGTTGAAGTCCTTCATCAACTCCAACCACCTCCTTTGTCTCATGTTTAGCTCTTTCTGTGTAAACATGTACTTCATGCTTTTATGGTCTGTGAAGATCTTCACACTCTCCGTACAGATAGTGTTTCCATAGCTTTAGAGCAAAGATGACCGTTGCCAACTCCAAATCAGGGTTAGGGTAGTTCTTCTCATGGGGACCTAATTGCCTCGAAGCATAGGCAATCACCTTCCCGTGCTGTTGAAGAATGCAACCCAAACCCTTCCCTGAAGCATTACTGTAGATACTGAATCCACCTGTCCCCGATGGCAACATCAATACTGGAGCTGTTGTCAATCTCTTTTTATCTTATCAAATGCGTCCTAACAATCCTCTTTCCTGAAAATCTACATCATTCCTGGTCATCCTAGTCATCGGCCCTGCAATCTTGGAGAAGTCTTGTACAAACCTCCTATTGTAACCTGCTAGTCTAAGAAAATTCCTGATCTCAGCTACTGAACTGGGTGTATCCCAAGACTCTACTGCCATGATCTTCTTCGGGTTAACTGAGATCCCGTCACCCATCACCACACGCCTAAGGAATTCAACCTTGTCAAGGAAGAACTCGTACTTCGAAAGCTTCCCATAAAGCTCATCTTTACTGAGAGTCTCCAAAACCATCCTCAGGTGCTCCTCATGTTTCTCCGTGGTCTTTGAATACACAAGAATGTCATAGATGAATACCACTATGAACTTATCAAGGTACTAGTAGAACACCTTGTTCATCAGGTTCATGAATACTATCGGTGCATTAGTCAACTCAAACGGCATCACCATGAACTCAAACTGGCCATATCGAGTCCGAAAAGCTATCTTCAGAATATATTTTTCTTTAATTTCACCTGGTGGTAGCCTGATCTCAAGTCTATCTTTGAGAATATCATCGCTATGCTCAACTGATCAAAGAGATCATCTATCCTCGGCAGTGGCTATTTATTCTTGATAGTGAGGTTGTTCAGAGATCTGTAGTTGATACACATGCGTACCGACCCATCCTTCTTTGGTACAAATAATACTGGAGCACCCAACGGTGATGAACTGGATTTGATGAAGTCCTTGTCATGTAACTTATCAACCTGCTTCTTTAGTTCTGCCAGTCCGCTATTGTTAACCCTATAGACGTGCTGTGATATTGGCTCTGCGTCTGGCACCAAGTCTATAGAGAACTCGATATCTCTGTTCGACGATAATCCTGCCAACTCCTCTGGAAAGACATCTAGGAACTCTGCTATCATTGGATGTGGCAGCTCCTTCTCTTCCATCCTGGCTCAACAAAAGATAACCCTGCTCTGCTCCGCTGCTCCTCTTGGGACCTTGAACTCTGGCCCTCCTGGCGGTCAAAATATTACTCTGCCTCCACGAAAATCTATAGTAGCATGGTGCCTACTCAACCAATCCATACCGAGTACAATATCGTATCCCGAAAGTGGCATCACGATTAAGCGACACTCAACTCTCGGCCTCCGAATAAAACTGTACGGTCCTTACAAAAATCACTGACTAGGATAATGCTTCCACAAGTTGTGATCTTACAAGTCCTATCTAAGGGTTCCGCCTCTAAAAGATGCTTAAGAGCATAAGATACAGATAAAAAACTATGGGAATCACCAGAAATGAATAATACAAGTGCTAGAATATAATCGAGAAGATCTGAACCTGATATCACGTCTCCTGTTGGTTCAGCCTCCTTGATCGTTATGGTATACGCTCATCCATGGGGTGCACCTCTCTGCTGCTGGTGGTGTTGGAAAAACTTCTACTGCTATGGCGGGAGTGGAGGTCCCCTCTACTGGCCTCCTGGTGCAGTAGGTACTCTAGAAGGTCCACTTTGAGTGGCTGCTCCACCCTGACCTGGACGAGTTTGAATAGATGGACAATCTCTTAACTAGTGTGCTGACGATCCACAAGACAAACATGTATCCAATCTTTTTCTACAGATGTCTCTCGTGTGTCCCGCCTTCCCATAGTACGCATACTGGACAGCGATCTAGGTCTATCTCTGCGGCTGCTGCTGGATATGTCTTCATGCTGGTACCTGGTACTGATGGTGCTGATATGGCCTCAGTTGCGGCTAAAAGTGGGGACACTTGGCCGGTCCCTCCCTACCACTCGCTCCTCCAGATTGTCATGTCCTCTCTTAGGCCAGAGGTCCAGATCATCCTCAGCAATTTTGGCATCTATCAGAATGCCCTCAAAGGTAGCAGTGCGACGTCCAGAAGTACGAGACTTGATCTCTCTCATCAGCCCCTTCCTAAACTTTCAGGCTCGGTCTCCTGGGTCCCGAATCAGCAATGGTGCAAAATGACTCAACCAGCAAAACTCTGCGGCGTACTCATTGACCGACATGTTCCCTTGGACCAAGTCATGGAACTAATTGTCCGAGGCTCCTAGGGTCACGTTGGGAAAAAACTTTTTCTTGAAAAGCTACTTGAAAGTCTCACAAGTAAGTCCACTAGCAGTAAGTCTCGGCTCCGTATGACATCAAGTCAACGCGATATTGAACATCTGGCTGCCAGCGGCCTCGATCTGCAAACTTTCTAGAATCTGAGACGAGCACAAGTTCCTCTCTTTGTCCTCCAGCCAGTCGTCGACGTAGAGTATTCCCTCAACACCCTTGAACTCCTGAGGCATCATCCTCTTGCAGTCCACTATAGTGTCTGGCCTCTGTTGTTGCTGCTGTTGCTGGCCAGGATGCTACTACACAACTCTCTCCACTACCTGGAAAGCCACTTAATAAGAATTATCCATGCTCTCTATCATCAGCTCAGTCTGCACTTGGTGCGCCTCTGCCTGCACCCTCTGTGCCTCATCCTAAACTCGTTGAGCCTCTGACGACGTCCTCTGAGCATCCACCATGCCCTAGATTAATGCAAACATCTGTGCTCCGTCAGTGAGCACACCTCCTGAAAACAAAATCTGTGGTGGTGGAAGGTCCTCCGTAACAGCCAGGATAACCCTATGGACAGGTGGGGGAGGAAGACCCCCAAAAGCTGTAAAAATTCCTACATGAATAGGTGAATTAGGAGAAGCAACTCCAACTGTCTAGGTGGCAGGTCGAGAGGTGGCAGACCTCTCGGAAGCTGTGGGTCCAAATCTCAACGACCTAGTCTTAGATAGCATCCTAAAGACAGATCAAAACAAGAAGAAATCAATTAAGGCAAAAGATACGATATCATCAAAGAAGGATAATATAAATTAAAAGAAATAATTATTCAGAATAGCAAACTAAATTTGGAAAAAATTTAGTTGTGATTGAGCATACTCTCGGCCTATATCTTATATTCTATAGCAGGCCCGCAGTAGCACAACTAAGCCGTTGTACTACCATGATATCGCACTAGTTGTGAAGCCTGGCCTGCATGGGCCACCACAAAATATTTCATGACCCGCACCCGAAATTTGGACATGAGTCGTGGGTACGTCCAGCCTACGCTGCAGCATCGGTGGTAGAACATTGTCTAGGTCTCAAAAATACTAACACAACTCACAAGAAAATCCTGTCAATGATCTGAACTCCATAAGGAGGATAATGAATATGCATATGATCATCAACTCACAATATACTCAATCACAATAACTATAAGGAAGGTAAATGACATGATAAAGATGTAAAAAAATACGAGAGGCAAAATAATATATGTCTAACAAAACAGAGTCTAAGAGTCTAGCTATCTCAACACAATATAAGTCTCAACATAATACAACTCAAGTCTCAAGTTTGGAACAATTAAATACATAAATAAACTAGGCTAAGTACTATTTAAACAACTTCGGGTGGTGTCTCCTCTATATGGAGTGGCTCCTCTAGAATCTCCGGTATATAATCTCCATCTACTTCTGGACCATAATGGGTAGGGCAAACTTTCTCAATATCCTCTGAAAAATGTTTTCTAGTTAGTATTGGAGCGAAGCACAAACAATAACAGCAATTTTAATTATATTAATAAAAACTATAAAGCAATGAGTAAGAGATATATATGAGGGAATGAAATACTAGAATATAAGGAAGACTAGGAAGACTTGTAATCATCATATATAAATAACTAGTAGTGAAAAGATAAATGTGAATACTAGAATGAATGTACTGGAACAAATAATAGAAATATTGGCAAAGTACCGTGAAATATTAGTTTGCTATGTGATCGGCTTAGGACTAGATCAGGCTTGTTATATATGATTGGCTATGATACATGCGAGGTCAGGCTAACCATCTAGTTAGCTATGATGCAAGAAAAAGTCAGGCTAATCATATATGACAGGCTATGAGGCATGCAAATAGCCAGGCTACACCTAACGTGATGTGTGGGATGAGCTATAATGTATGTAAGTTGGAATATGATCACATAACTTGCTAATATTTTTCCTCCCCAAGCTAGTACGGAGGATTCTAATCATGATTCCTCATGACAGGTATCGATGATACTAGCCCGTGTATCCACTATGTCAGAATCAAGTATACACTACAACTAGAATCATAGTTATGATCAAAATAATAAAAACTGTCAGAGAATGTACTCGCCTGTGGTCCTGAGCAATGAGTAAGGATCGATGTCTAAAATGGAGTCACAAGGACCTAAACATCAAATAATGGTGTTAAGGAGTGAAAAGAAATAACACTCATGAATACTAGCTAGGATGAGGTTTCTAAGCCACTTGTAGGTCCATACTAGATCTTGAAAATCAAACTAGGTCTATACCTTGTTATACTAAGCTTCTCGGTCTTAATAAGGTTAATTAGTCCATAATTTAACTTATAATAGTTATCTCTACTAACTAAGTTAATACTAGTTATACTAACTACTATTATCAGGTATAACTCATGGGTGTTGGTATTACATAAGTACCTTAGTTATTATCTTAACTGATATAATAACCTAACCCAATAACTTACGTAACCTGACCCTGCTCTTGCTATTGCTGCTAAAGCCTTAACTGCTCAAGTTTACCCCCTCCAGAATCTGATACACTTGTATCACCTCTCCTGCACTTGCTCATCTACTTATGGTTGCATTGGCAACACTCTAATTGTACCTCCTGATGCTATTCTCCAAAACTGCAGTACCTTACTAAATAACTACTCTGACATTCACTAGTGTTAACTGCCATCAACCCAACATCACATACATAAATATTCCAGGTTAACCCCTCTCCCATACTCTAATACCTCTCCAACTAACATAGGCAAAATACCCATAATTTAACTAAGTACTTTTATGCTAACTCAAGTGATACTAGTACTGATACTCTCTGTTACTATATATTAGTACCACATCCCCTTATACCCAGTCATAAATATTAGACACACACAAACACTCATAAGCCATATTTATCTGAATACTTTACAAGTTGTACCCAGTGTCCATTACCACTGAACTAACACCTAGACACTATAACTTGTAATGCAACCCTCAAGAAATAACACACTAAGTGTACTGCTTACACCTGATAATTCTCCATTCTCCAACCCCACTGTGATACCAACCTGATACTGCACCTCAACTACCTACACCTACCTTTGTGCAGTGATATCCCACATCACTGATACCTACCCGAGCCCCATTGCCCCAATTGTTGCTGTTGTAGCTCCTACTAATAAGTGCACTGCAGTGCTCATTAAGCTTATATATACAGTCCTCAACTGTATCACACAACAACACCACTGCCCTGATCCAACTCGAGTATGTCCACTCTCATGCACACTCCTATTGGTCATTTCAACAAACACCTTGAGTGCACAACCAAGATACGCATGATACAAAACCAATCTTCATGCCAAAACCCTTAATAACCCATAAATACTAATTATACATATCAAATTTAACTATATATATCTATTATGGTTAGTTGCAATGAAGAATGGAGAAAAAATACTCCACTCAAACCAAAACCCCCAATGGAACACAACTTCATGTAGAAAATACTATGAAAACCAAAAGAAACTAATCCTCTCCCCTTGAGGGTATTTCTAAACCATGGGTGGGCTCCTAATGGCCAACGGGCTCCTAATGGCCAACAAAACCATAAAAACAGAATTTAAAGGAAAGATTTCAGAATTTTACCTCTTGAAAGATGGATTTCCAATACAAAGTCAACGGTTCCCTTTGCAAGCTTCTTCTTCTCCAATGCTCCTTGAAACCTAAGCTTCTAAACTTCTTAGATAAGGGAAATAAGAATGATTTGGAATTAATTTTCTAAAATTTGGTGGAGGAATGGGGGGTCTTGGGGAAGAACTAAATCTAGGGTTTTATGAACATAAAATGGAGCTTGAGGGAGGCTCCCTCTCCTATATAGGGCCGACCACTTAGAGGCCTAGGGTTTAGTCAATGCATAAAGTCCAATATGCCCTCTATGGTTGTCATGAAGAGTTATTTGATTTGTAAGATTTTTATTCCTAATGAGGGTTTAATAAATTTCTAATTAAATGAAAGAGGATTAACTAGAGGGTCCAAAAATGTCTAGTCTAAGGTTGAGTCTAATGGTCACGTCAAGTTTAGCCCACTAACCCATATCATTAATAATAATAATATAACATAATAAACATATTATGTAACTATAACACAATATATATATATAATATTGCAAATGACAAAATGTTCCTACTCTAGAAATGTGGTAATTACACTCCCATAGCCATGAGATCCTCCATATTATCTTTGACTTTGGCATTCTCAACTTTGTGCTTCATGCAATTTCTCTTAATATGACCCATTTTGCCATAATGATAGCAGCCCTCATTGCGGTCCACGGTCGCAAGATCCCGAGAACTTTTTCATGTCCTCCCTTGTGACTTAAGTCTACCATTCTAGTATAAAGCCACCAGAGTGGATTCTTGCGACGATTCAACTTGCTTACGCTCGACCTCCTCATTCAACAAACTACTTTTGACTATCCCATCGTGACAACTCCATCAGGCATGGAGTTGCTCACCGACACCACCAACGTCTCATAGCTTTTCGACAGAGAACTCAAAAGTAGAAGGGCCTGAAGCTCATCATCAATCACTATCTTCATCGCAGACAGCTAATTGATGATACCATGAACCTCGTTAAAATGTTGTGCCACCGAGGCACCCTTCGTGTACTTCGAGTTGACGAGTTGGCGAATAAGAAATGCCTTGTTGCCAGCCGTCTTCTATTCATATAGCGAATGTATCTTCTCCAATAATGATTTTTTAGAATTCTCCATGGACACGTGATGAAATACCGAATCATCCAGCCATTGTCAGATAAATCCAACGGTCTTTCGATCCAATCATTTTCAATAATCAGTAGCTTTGTCCGATGGCTTGGTGTTGTCGCCCTCCAACGGACTATGCAAGTCCTTGCACAAGAGTAGATCCTCCATCCTTGGCTTCCAAATCCCGCAGTTCTCCCCCGTGAGGGTGATCATACGAGTATTCATCTTCTCCGTAGACATGGTTGCACCTTCCCTCTTACGAACCTGAGAGCGCTCTGATACTAGTTGTTAGAAAATCTGACACCCGAGCCAGATGCTATGATAACAGACGTTGGGATCGGACATGCCCTACAAGCATTTGACACCGTGTTTGAAACTGACCACAACAAAAACATAGGCCAACCCACCCGTGATAACCAATCTCCGTCTAACAAACACCAAGTATAGATAAAGATAACGCATATGGAAGTGACTACGTCACCGAAACAAAGCCCAATCTATATAACTCAGCAGAAATTACAAGATTGACAAAAATCTATGTTGTACCTATTTATAGGTTCAACTCCCTTACCACACTCAAGAAGAAAAGACAGAGATTAAAATAAAATCACTCATCCTACCAGTAGAGTTTTTTTGAACGAAGGCGACAACTTTTCGATCAGATCTCCTCTTCCTTCTATCTTTGATGACAAGCCCTAAGAGTAAAGTATGGACTTTCTCTTAGATCTCCTGTAGACAAGTACTCTGAATCTCCACTTCCGTGTTCTCTTTGTGCCTGCACAGTATATATATATATATATATATATATATATATATATATATATATATATATATATATATATATATATTGAGAAATTCTAGTTTAGGTCATAAGAATTTCTAAATACGAAACCCTTAAATAGGAAACCCATTACCTAAAATAGCTTGCACCAATTATGGACGTCTAAATATCAAATTAAATATTTGATATAGATTTGTAAATATAATCAAATCAAATATTTAATATAGATTTTTAAATCATATCAAATCAAATCTTTGAACATATTTCGGCTCAAAAATTTGCTGTTACCAAATCCAGACTAGACCCAACAAAAACAATGTACAGTCCTCATGAGCAAGCATCTTGAATAGATTTTCAGTGTGTTTGATTCAATTACAGCTAACTGTTATGACACTTTGGTGCTACAAACTATTCCATCAGATATCATATAATATCATGCCATGATTAGTAATCTTTTATGGGATGTTTGGTGCACTAAATATATACTATATAGTCGATTAGTCTATATTTTTGGGAATTAAATTTTCTCAGAAATTATATTCCTAGTAAAAAAACAAAAGAGGATAAACAAAATTAAAAGAAATGAAAATAGAATTAAAAAAATGGAAAAACCACAAAATTAGCAACAATAAAAACAAATTGATTCTTAAAAAATAAAAATGACTAAAAAACTGAAAAAATATATATTCTCAAAAAAATTTTAAAAAAATTAAAAACAAAAGGAACAAAATTTCTTTTCTTAAAAATGATTAAAGACAAAAAACCAAAGAAATCTTAAAAATTGAAGAAAGAGGGAAAAAAAAAGTCTTTCTTAAAAAAATAACAATCTAAAAAATGAAAAGACCAAAATTTCAAAAAAAATACAAAAAATGAAAGTACACAAAAAAAAAACAATTCTTATTAGAATGAAAAAAACAAAAACAAAAAAAAAAGAATTTTTTTAAAGACTAAAAACAGGCAATAAAACTCACATATTTTAAGAGAGAATTCTCACGTTTTATGGACAAATTAGTTATATGGGAATTCGCAATTTTCACTAAAAAAAATTGTAATCTAAACTAAACATAAAAATTGACTTTCTCATCCTAAATCTGTTCCTGAATAAAAATAAATTCCGTGTGTACCTGCCCCCCCTCAGTTAAAACTCTTCTCGCTTTTTTAACATGTGGCCTGAATTTTACGACTTACTATTTTCACACGTGGCCTAAATTATGGATTACCGAAATCACTAATAAGGGTTAGGGCAAAGGAGTTTAAAGATTACGTACTCGCATGATGATATGACTTATCTTTAAGCACTCATTAAATTTCAGTTTCTGTTTGTTCACATGTGCGAACTGTTCTTTTGATTAGTCGTAGATTAGCACACACTAACAACTTAAGAAATTAATAAGTTTCATGCAGATGTTAGGTGGTTATGGGATCATTACTTATTCACCAGAACAATCCAACACCAACCTAAAGTAGAGCTATGATATTATACGTAGTCACGCCAAACAAAATCGTATCCAATTACATTGGATTAAGTAACATATGATATCATGATCACTAATGTTTGTTCTTTATGATATATATCATGACATGATCAGTAATCTCTTCCTTCAGAATTCTATATTTTCGAAAATTAAAATTTTTCAAAATTTATATTTACAGTTTTTATGCATAAATAAATATTTCAAAAAAAAAAAATTCAAAAAATAGGACTGAAAAACTAGGAAAAAAAAGAAAAAAATATAAAAAAAAAATGAAAGAACTGAAAATTTTGAAAAACAAAACAAAAACCAATATCATTCTCAAGAAAAAAAAAATTGATTTAAAAATAAAAAAAATCTCAAAAAAGGAAAAAGAATGAAAACTGGAAAACCAAAACAGCAAAACAGCACAAACCAAAAAAAAATCTTAAAAAATAATAAAAGACAAAAAAAATCTAAAAAAAATGAAAAAGATGAAAAAAAAAAGGAAGGGAAACAACAAGAGTCTCGCTTTAAAATAATAACATTCTAAAAAATGAAAAATAAGAGACAAAAAAGCTGGAAAATAAAGAAAACAAATCTTAAAAAAATGAAAAAAGGCAGAAAAACCTAAAAAAATGAAAAATAAAAACAAAAATAAAAAACAAGATTTTTTTTTCTAAGACTAGTAGAAAAACCTAGGCAATAAATAACTCACATATTCTTATGAGAGGGGTTTCTCATCTTTTATGGCGAATTAGTTACTTGGGAATTTGTAATTTCTTGTAATAAATTTTTATAATCGAAACCAAACATGGAAATAGATTTTCTTATCCTAAATTTATGAGAAAAATAAATAAATTATGTGTACCAAACGCTCTCAAAGTTAAAACTCTGGTCAGCAGGCTCGCATAAATGCTACTGAGATAGTAATATGTATATTTTCCGACTTACTATTTTCACTTGTGGCCTAATTTCTTTTTCTTTCTTTTTTTGCTACATAACTGATCTTTATTGAACTGCAGGTAACACGTTGGCTAAATCATGATTGATTTTAGCCGACAAAAAGGAAGGAATAACATCGTACAAATGACTGACAGGAAAAAGATTAGAGATCCCAGAGTGTGCTGCTAATGTATGAGCAACAGTGTTAACATCTCTTGGAATGCAGTTGAATGATTGCCGAAACTCACTAATTAGGGTTAGGGCAAAGGGGTTACGTAATCGCATGATGATATGACTATCTTTACGCACTCATTAAATTTCAGTTTCTGTTTGTTCACATTTGCGAACTGTCCTTTTGATTAGTCGTAGATTAGCACACACTAACAACTTAAGAAATTAATAAGTTTCATGCAGATGTTAGGTGGTTATGGGATCATTACTTATTCACCAGAACAATCCAACACCAACCTAAAGTAGAGCTATGATATTATACGTAGTCATGCCAAAGAAATCATATCTAATCACATAGGATTAAGTATCAATGTCCATGTAATGATCTTGTTTAATGATATTACGTAGACTATGCTGACATTTTCTTCGTAGTCCTCGTCGAAGTTCAAGTTCTAACTACTACCACTAGCTATTACCATGCAGTTCCCATGTTTCGCTTCTAGCTAGTGGGTCACAACTTTTGTATGAAATGTAAATTAAAGTATGTGTTATTTTCGAACTGAGTATGAATCCAAATCTAACGAGGACAAGAGGCAGGGTAGCAATGTTGAATGTTGAGCCCGTTAATGGTATACCGGCAAATGATAATATTTTACTATTTTGGGTAATCCTATATTAATAGAAGAAAAACAAATATGTGGATGTTGGTAGAAATCTCACAACAAGTAGATAGATAAAAATCTCATAATATATGAAGGTGGATAGAAACCTCATCACATCGATTACATAGATGGTCTTCTTATTTATAAAAGACAATAATAAAAATTGTTAATCTCGGGACTTAATCAAAGATGGTAGAACTAGAAGTTGAAGTCGAGATCAAGAGTTTACACAAAAGTTTTCTCATTGATTTACCTCGATTCCAACAATCAACTAATAATATGATTCTTATTACAACTTGCTTACAAGGTAACAAAAGAATCAGAAAAATAAACTACTCGTTCTTCCTTGCAATCGCAGTTGCAGACGGACAGAACAGAGTTACAACATGAAGAAGAGAAGAGGTGGAAGAAAAAATTATGCTTGTTGGGGTGATGAAGATCACCGTTGCTCAAAGTAAGATTCGTCCCACACGTTCTGCTTTCAGGAACCAGCAAGTTCACGAAGAGCTTCTGGAACGCTCGCTATCACCTCCTGTTTGGACTCGGACGAACTTCCTGGACATTAATGGCGCCAGCAGTAACTCTCTTCGTCTCCTCTATTTGGAAGTAAGTCCTTAATTGAGGCACTGTAGAAGCATAAAAATTGTGCCTCAAAGAGATAGCGTAGATTTCTACAAATAAATCCGACAGAAGAAGAATGACGCACTTTCTCTCTATTTAGATGATGACGCACTCTCTACTTATTTCAGAAGGAAGACGCGCACTTTCTCACTTTGGCACACTTTCTTGAAACATCATAAGATGGAGCACTTTCTTATTGTGGCACGCTTTCTTAGTGTTACGAAAGTTGGCGCAGAAACACTCAAAGACGCACTCTCTCTCTCAGCATTTAATGTAACAGACTGACAGCAAACAGATGCGAAAATCGAAGCATAAGAAGTCATCATTATAGCTGTGCTGCGGTACACAGACTCAGGTTATCGTTTAGCGACCCAGTCTGTGTGCCAACTTCTTCAAAAGTGCGCCGCTGTGCCAATTTGTTCAAAATTGTACCGTTGTGCCAATTTCTTCAAAAGTGCGCAACGTGCGCTGTAGTGCCAACTTCTTCAATACTGCGTCGCGGTGCCAATTTTTTTTAAAAGTGCGTCGTAGTGCTAATTTCTTCAAAAATGCGGAGTAGTGCCAACTTCTTCATAAGTGCGCTGCTGTGCCAATTTCATCAAAAGTGCGTCGTTGAGCCAACTTCTTCAAAAGTTTGTCGTAGTGCCAACTTCTTCAAAATGCGTTGCAGTGGCAATCTATCCAAAAATACACCAGTCTCCAGACCACTTCTAAAGTGCGCATACTATTATAACTGACAGTAAACAATTATGAGTGTGTGTCTAAGATGCCGCACTTTTCGTAAAAAGTGTACAAATAACTATCCCCACGGCCTATGCTTTCCTTGTATAGGAAGCTACGTGTCAAGCATGCAGTAAGTTGTACACCCACTCATTCAGAACGTGAGGTGTTAGTCAACCAAAAGTGCGCGCAAAATGGTAAAATAGTACAGAATGTCCAAAGTGCGCGCACACTCTCATAATCGCTCCTAAACTCTATAAATACAGGATCAGTACATCCATTACGGGGGACACAAAGAGAGGAGCACACACGAAAACAGGGAGAGAAAGGGGCTAGAATTTTCAAGTATTTGAAATTCAAGAACAAAATGAGAGAAATAGAAGCTTCTTTTCCAAAGCTTTCTTTTTTTTTCAACTCTCCAAGTTGTTCACTGCATTTCCTACATTTCTTTGTGTCGTGGGCATTTCTTCGTCATCGAGTGGTCCAAGGAGTAAAGTGATCCTCCGTAGATCTGATCTCCATAGCTATACTTTCCCAGAATCAACTGTACTTAGATTCATGTTTAGGATTTTTTTGTACTTTTTTTTTCAATAGTTTGTAATACAAAAGTTTCGTATAAAAAAAATTTCGCAAACAAGATGGCGACTTTGCTGGGACGACTTTTTCCTCTAACGAGAAGGTAATAGCCCAACTCAACGCTGCGTCGGTTGACTCGATGTAGAAGACCTTGGTCATGAAGTTTGTCATGCCCCAGTCCCAAAATACGTAGGACCAGGAATACGTGACACGCCAGCTACGCATTCGCCCAGACTCTGGTCTGACCCGAATACGTATAAGCTGTATAATATAAAGGGCACTATCTAGATATCCCATAAATGTAAACCTCTATGTCTCAATCCATAATATACAGCAGTATACAAGAAAGAGCTATATGTGCTAAAGTCAGCCGCCCAATAACACACATACTCGAATAGACTCGAGAAGAGATGAGTCTACAAAACTAGGCTACAACAGCAGATGAATAATCAATAAGAATAAAGTAACCAGAATGCGGGTAGAAATGATATGAGTACCTGGTACAATGTCCGTAAGATGTGCAACTCCATCAGCAACTCCAATGCTCCGTAATCGTCTATGCTGCAAAACTGGCAGGGACCAGATCCTCAGAGGGACGTAGCAAGGTACAAAAATACAGCATGCCAAATATAACAGAAAGTACAAGTGCAACGACGAGGTAATCTAGCATAACCAACTAAGTGTGACACAGTTTAAAGACAATATTCGACGCGTGGGCTATCCAAAATAAAATCGTAGCTCCGGATACGGAGACACATGGGAAGTACCGCAGCTCCGGGCAAATAGTCACACGGGTGATACAACTACACTATATACATGATCACTACAGGAACAGTACATATACATATATAAGCGCGTACAGAGGAGCCCAAACGTCTAGTAACTGTCTTCCCCATCCCAAGAGGTCAACGATTGTGCGCTGAACTTGAACCTCTATCTAACAGTCTTGACACACAGAATTAACTCAACAGACGCGACCCTAAGGTCGTCCCAGTCTCTGGTCATGATGTCAATATCAGGATACAGGAATCTGGCACGATCACTGTGTATGAGTGTGTCCTGGGGTGTCGATATACTCACGTACGTACATCGAGGTGTTACGAACATCTATCATTCATTCCAAGATGTTACGACGAACGTTTGCACCCGGTTGTGATCCGGACGCGAAGTATCAATCGTAAACAAAATACACGCACAATGTACATAATGAAACAATAAATATCTGTAACTGAAATATAGGGTGGCAAGGTACACTTGCCTGCGTCCGACTGCTGATGACGGGGATCCGGTACCACGTCCAAGTCCTCAGGTCTCGTAGTACCTAGAGATGAGATACAAACCCAAATCAAAATCTATCACATGACAAACAGGGACGTGACACATATATACATATGCTCAGTCTCAACTACGACTCATAGGGACAAGACGCTAGGGGGTTGACCACAGTTGACTATCGGTACGATACATCAAATCAACTAGTCATCTGTACACTATCATTAACCAATCCCCATTCTTACCATATTCATCACGTGGTTCAGTAGTTCAGGTATGCTCATTCCTCGACAGTAATTACTTATTAAATATTCGATCTTTCTTTAAACAACCATCATTATCATTTCACCAAAAATCACTGCTCATCAATAATAATTAACATGCACATAAATCAATATGATAAACCCTAAATCTCAATGCCTATCATTTAAATTCATTTTATAAACTTATGAAGAACAATCCCTATACTCACATCCATTTATCCTCAAACCCTTATTTCTTGTGTATCCAAACATTCATCTTTTATACTTATTTAAATAAACCCTAACTACTACACTAAACCTCAATCAAACATACATACACATAAGCTCAAGGAAAATACTCCACTACACTATATAAACCCTAAAAAACACATTAACCCTCATTAAACCCAATCTCAAGTCATTTTCCCATGCCCTTCATCAACACTACATCTTCATCAACATGTTATATATAAAACCCTAGTTAAAAAAATAATACAACAAGGATATAATCAAAGAGAGGGGGAGAGAATCGACCTCGACGTGGCGGCGTCGACCGGGGGTTGGCCCGAGAGGTGATTGTAAACCCCCTCACCCAAAATATGTATTTTATATATATTTTATATTATTACATTTATTATAGATTATTTTAAATATTGAATTACTTTAGAATATTCTATTAATTGATTAGAAAATAAATTTCTTAGTATATTTACTTATGTAAATATTTATTTAGAATCATTTTTAGGCTATTTTAGATTTTTGGAGATTTTTTAGAATTTTTAGGTAATTAAAACATAGGGAATATAAATTTTTAGGACTTTCATGATTTACTATGAAACCATACTTGCATATTATTCCTACTAAATATTTATTTTAGGTTAAAATATTTAATTATATTTTTCTGTAATTTATTTAGAATTTTAAGAAATTTATTTAGATTTTTGAAATTATGTAGGATTTATTTGGATATATATAGTCTTAATATTATATAGATGATAATTTAGTGTTAATAGATATTAATAAGATTATATATAATTATTTGTATTATCTTTAATTCTATTTAAGATTATAAATTATTGAGATAAACTCAAAGTCTATTTTAAATTAATTCAAATTCTGAGCCTAGTAGGAAAGCAACTTCATGCATATCCTATCCTTATTTAAACTCTTCATAATCCTATCCAAATTAGTCAATCCTAGTCGTATTCAATTAAGTAGTGTCCACCATTATAAATATATCATCCTTCATATTTTTTCCCAAATTCCCCTCATTTACGTCCAAAAACAGTCAAACTTTGTCATAAATTCAGCCTCATTTTCTAGTAGTTATGACGACTTAAATAGACGATATCTCCTAGCTCCGGACTCAAAATGCACTCCAGTTTTTTTTGTTAGAACCATATCAAGGTTATTTTTCTGAATATATAAATTATTTTAATAATTTTAGAACCTATTGTTCCAGAATATTCTGAAAGTACCAATTGTCCGAAATCAGACGCGTTTTCGTATTTTTGAGATTTCGGGAGATCCCGAATTCGGAATTACGAACCGTTTGAAGTTTCAGAAAGTTGACATGATGAACTTATATAAAATAATATTTTCAGAATTTAACATATAAGTTTAATTTACTGTAAATTTTGTGCAACATATACGTAAATAGAAAACCATCGAAAATTGTCATCTGTGCGCCCTTGTGGACTCTCTACCGACTTATGATTTTAAGAAACCGTCGATTCTGGTATTCATGTAGCACTGAAATATATAGAATTCTACACACAAATCAAGGATTTGAGTCGATTGACTTTTTGGTCAATGGATTGCCTCGATTTGCGTGTCATGGATCACAAATCCGTAAAGTTGACTTTCGTTGGACCAAAATTAGGATTTAACAATAAAATCAGATTATAATAAGATTAAAAATACTATTTTAAGTTATTTTATTCAGAATTAAAAAAGATTAAAATGGAGGAACCTATTCACCCACTTTTGTAACCTAACTTTTTAATTTATGTGACGGGTAGATCGGACGACGCCTTGAGTTGGGACTTCATTCTTTTTCAGACCAGGCAAGATACCTTGCCAAATTATTTACAATACTTTGCATGCTTATTATATTTCTGTATATTTATTGCATTTCTGTATATTCATTGCATGTGTAGTTTCTTTCAGTCATTACTATATATTAGATATGTTGACACACACATGACACTTAGTATCATGAGAGGACAATCAGTAGGCATATTGGCTTTAACCACTCTGGTGAACCGTAGTAACTAGCACGCATTATGGTAGTCGTGTCCGATGGTCCCTACCCCCGCGATATGTCGATTGATGGTATCACGAGGGTCGCTACCCCCGCGGTATGTCAGCTGATGATGTTCCTGACGTGTGTGTGAGTTGTGAGATTTAGATCGAGTAGCCTACCCTTGCCCATACGTCAAAAAGTTGTCCTCATTTGCATTCATATAGATTGTCTTATACAATATACTTATATATTTTCAAACATTATGCATGTTTACTGTATTCAATTTGGAATACTTCTATGTATCTTGTTACGTCCCTCTGAGAACCTGGTCCCTTTCCAGGTGTAGACGATCTTGACTATTCACAGGAGCACGAATCAGGACTTACTACTTATCTCTTCCGAGGAGGTCTTACCTTCGGAGCATCTTAGATTATCTCTCGCGATGGATCGCTTCGCTGATACCTTTATATCATCATCTTATTTATATTAGAGATTTTACTCTTCTCTCTCATTTTAGTATTGATATAGTCATTGGTAGTAGATTTGTCTCCATCCGACTATTAGTTTTTGATTATTCAGACTCATTATTCTAGTTTAGTTATTTTTTTTCTATGACTTATTGTGTGGATGTGATTAGTATATCTGTGACTTGTGATACTATATATACCACATGTGAGTTTATATTCATATTACAGCGTACGTGTGTATTATGGTATCCATATATTAGAGTTGCCATATACATACGGCTAGCATGCTTACGTGTTCCTAGTCCCATGTATTTTGGGACTGGGCGTGACATATTTTTGTGGTGGCCCATGCAGGTGGAGAGCATATTGTCTCGGTTACGTTACTGTACTGGGCAAGCCTGCACCTAGGATTAGAGTATAGGATCTCATCCACAATTGACTATGACTCATCTTCCTTCCAATCTGTTCTATCTAAATAATCGCATCCTATTTAATTCATGTGCTTCCCTAATAGTTCCTTGAGTATAGCCTTCCCCTAGAACATAAGAACCCTTGTTGTTAGAATAATAATTAGGGTAATAATCCTACCAAGAATACAACTAGAGTATTGACACATCACTAAGTTTAGAATATCTAGTGAACCCTAGCATTCCTTATCTATAGATTGGTTTACTATTACCCCTTGATGTATTTATGAGGACTTGAGAGTGGTGTAGACACTACTAGAGTTAATTAGAAAATTTAACCATATTGTTTGACCCTAGTAATGAGGGGCTACTAGAATCCAAGGTTGAATATTAGGACCAAACATAAATTGTATAGTGAGATAGTATTAGAGAACCATAAATTTAGATTCTTGTCTTGATGTAGCAGACAATACCCTAGGTGGCCAAGAGAAAAAATAACACTTCCCTAGATCATACCTTGAACACAGAGATTAGCAAACCACTTTTTCCATAGAAAATCATGATATTATCTAGGGTCTTTCTATTTAAATTCAATCTTGTTCCTCTGAAAACTTAGCGCTTGCTATTTGTGCGACGACTAATTGTGTTCTTCTTTTCTTTCAACTCGTGTCACCTAACCCTTCCATACTTACTATTAACACTTGTTCTATAAGCACTATGATTAAGACTTAAGATGACCAATACCTTTTTAATGCAATAGGATACCCTAATAAATACCAAGACCCTTCCTCGTAAACCTTAGCAGGAGTTTCTACTGTATCCTTAAGACAATACAATATTAGTTAATTATTTTAAGTTAGGTAGTATGCCTCACAACATAGAATCACATAGCCCTCTTGATCCATTGATGAAGTATAATCTAATGACACCAACTATAGACTTGCATAAGAAGATAGTATTTATTCAGACTGTAGAACTTGGAGGCCCATACCCCTATTCGGTCGACTAGCAACTTAGACAAGGAGTTAGTATGACAACTGTAGAGACTGTAGAGTCTTATCTTCTTTGTAAACTTGAATTATTTTGTAATTTCTCTCATCATAAATCTAGCGTACTTATATTTTCTGTACTACCTTGACTTATGCTGCTATTATAGCCTAGTTTTGCAAGCTTACTTTTTTATCGAGCTTGATCATGATATATGTATTATTGGGTATACACATTAATATATTTCAGAATCAGTGTATTACAGTCTGATCAACCATAGTGCGCTTGGTTCGCCCCTCGCATGACTACTTATGTGGATTGAGATAACATTGACTTAGCTTCTTAGACAAATGTACTTGCCCTCTAGACATGTCTGAGTGTATCGTATCGGTTACATAACTATACTAATACGAGCATACGAATAAGAAACTACCAAATATGATTTTAATTCACAACTGCCTTGACAATTCTTATTTGAATTCTTTAAACGCATTGTCCTCCATACTTCTATTCTATTATCTTCCCCCTTGAACTATTTATTATTATTTTCTGTCTTCCCTTATTTTGGAAAGACGAAACCTCGTACTTGGTATAAGTTGATACACTAATAGTACTAGATATACCCCATAGGCTAATCACATGACTTGGTGACTCTCTTTTATAATTGATTAAGGGCATATCATAGGTAATATGTTGGTGTTAAAACTTTTGAGGAGTGAATAACATGATTAAATAAATTGAGGAATAGTTTTCTTAGATGTATAGCCTATTGTGATAGATGGATAAATTCTAAGTTGGGTTGAAATTGCATCGTTAAACTTGAGGTGAATTCTTCTAGATTGTGATCAGGTAAGATTAGATAGAGAGAAACCATACCTTATTTTAATTTTGAGGACGAAATTATTTTAAGTTGGATAGATTGTAAATCCCCTCACCCAAAATATATATTTTATATGTATTTTATATTATTATATTTATTATAGATTATTTTAAATATTGAATTACTTTAGAATATTCTATTAATTGATTAGAAAATAAATTTCTTAGTATATTTACTTATGTAAATATTTATTTAGAATTATTTTTAGGCTATTTTAGATTTTTGGATATTTTTCTAGAATTTTTAGGTAATTAAAACAAAGGGAACGTAAATTTCTAGGACTTTCATGATTTACTATGAAACCATACTTGCATATTATTCCTACTAAATATTTATTTTAGTTTAAAATATTTAATTATATTTTTCTGTAATTTATTTAAAATTTTAAGATTTTTTATTTAGATTTTTGAAATTATGTAGGATTTATTTGGATATATATATAGTCTTAATATTATATAGATGCTAATTTAGTGTTAATAGATATTAATAAGATTATATATAAATTATTTGTATTATATTTAATTCTATTTAAGATTATAAATTATTGAGATAAACTCAAACTCTATTTTAAATTAATTCAAATCCTGAGCCTAGTAGGAAAGCAACTTCATGCATATCCTATCCTTATTTAAACTCATCCTAATCCTATCCAAATTAGCCAATCCTAGTTGTATTCAATTAAGTAGTGTCCACCATTATAAATATCTCATCCTTAATATTTTTTTTCCCAAATTTCCCTCATTTTTGTCCAAAAATAGTCAAAATTCGTCATAAATTCAGCCTCATTTTCTAATAGTTATGACGACTTAAATAGACGATATCTCCTAGCTCCGAACTCCAAACGCACTCTAGTTTTTTTGTTAGAACCATATCAAGATTATTTTTCTGAATATATAAATTATTATAATATTTTTAGAACCTATTTTTCTAGAATATTATGAAAGTGTCAGTTGTCCGAAATCAGACGTATTTTCGTATTTTCGAGATTTCGGGAGATCCCGAATTCGGAATTACGAACCGTTTGAAGTTTTGGAAAGTTGACTTGATGAACTTACATAAAATAATATTTTCAGAATTTAACATTTAAGTTTAATTCACTGTAAAATTCGTGCAACATATACGTAAATAGGAAACCACCGAAAATTGTCATCTGTGCGCCCTTGTGGACATAACTCTTTACCGACTTGTGATTTTATGAAACCATCGATTATGGTGTTCATGTAGCACTGAAATATATAGATTATACACAAAAATCAAATATTTGAGACGATTGACTTTTTGGTCAACAGATTGCCTCGATTTGCGTGTCATGGATCACAAATCCGTAAAGTTGACTTTCGTTGGACCAAAATTTGGGTTTAACAATAAAATCATATTATGATAAGATTAAAATACTAATTTAAGTTATTTTATTCAGAATTAAAATAGATTAAAATGGAGGAACCTATTCACCCACTTTTGTAACCTAACTTGTTTAATTTATGTGACGGGTAGATCGGACGACGCCTTGAGTTGGAACTTCATTCTTTTTTAGACCAGGAAAGATACCTTACCAAATTGTTTACAGTACTTTGTATGCTTATTATATTTCTGTATATTTATTGCATTTCTGTATATTCATTGCATGTGTAGTTTCTTTCAATCATTACTATATATTAGATATGTTGACACACACATGACACTTAGTATCATGAGAGGACAATCAGTAGGCATATTGGCTTTAACTACTCTGGTGAACCGTAGTAACTAGCACGCACTATGGTAGTCGTGTCCGATGGTCGCTACCCCCGCGGTATGTCGATTGATGGTGTCACGAGGGTCGCTAACCCCGCGGTATATCGGCTGATGATGTTTCTGACGTGTGTGTGAGTTGTGAGATTTAGATCGAGTAGCCTACCCTTGCCCATACGCCAAAAAGTTGTCCTCATTTGCATTCATATAGATTGTCTTGTACAACGTACTTATATATTTTCAAATATTTTGCATGTTTACTGTATTCAATTTGGCATGCTTCTATGTATCTTGTTACGTCCCTCTGAGGACTGGTCCCTTTCCAGGTGTAGACGATCTTGACTATTCGCAGGAGCACGGAGCAGGACTTACTAGTTATCTCTTCCGAGGAGGTCTTACCTTCGGAGCATCTTAGATTATCTCTCGTGATAGATCGCTTCGCTGATACCTTTATATCATCATCTTATTTATATTGGAGATTTTACTCTTCTCTCTTATTTTAGTATTAATATAGTCATTGGTAGTGGATTTGTCCCTATCCGACTATTAGTTTTGGGTTATTCAGACTCATTATTCTAGTTTAGTTATTTCTTTTATATGACTTGTTGTGTGGATGATATTAGTATATCTGTGACTTATGATACTATATATACCATATGTGAGTTTATATTCATATTACAGCGTACGTGTGTATCATGGTATCCATATATTGGAGTTGCCATATACATATGGCTGACATGCTTACGTGTTTCTAGTCCCATGTATTTTGGGACTGGGCATGACAGTTGATGGTCAGCTGGGTGGAGGTGGTTGTGGGGGTGCAATGGTAGTGGAGGTGATAGTGCAATGGTGGTGGTGGAGATCGGGCTATGGTGGTGGTGGAGGTGATGGTACAATGGTGGTGGTAGAGATGATGGTACAATGGTGGTGGTGGAGGTGATGGTGCAATGGTGGAGCTCGCCGGAGCTCAAGGTAGTGGGCGGCAGGCTCGTCGGTGTCCTTGGAGTCGAGGGTGGGGCGGAGAAGTTGGGGATTGATCGGCTGGGTGGAGGAAAACTGGATGCGGCTCGTCGGGGTAGAGCAGTGCCGGAGCCGCTAGGGTGCAACTGGAAGCAGTAGGCTAGAGAACAGCGGGTACGACGCTGCATAGCTCGGCCGAAGTGGCAGTGTCGGAGACGCGGGGGCCTGTGGCTGGATGCGGGGACAGCAGCGCGATTGGCCGGAGCAGTGGCGGTTGCACAGCATGCCGGCGGAGCTCGCAGTCGTGGCCGGTGGGGAGATCAACCGCCGGAGAATAGCAGGGGCTCGACTGAATGCAGTAGGCCGGAGCTATGCTGCCGGAGACAGGACGTGGCTGGGTTCGGATCTCCTATTCCATTGAAGGAGATGAAGAATGGCAAGAGAAGAAGAAGAAAGGAAGAAGAAGAAAGGAAAAAATAGAGGGCTCAATTTTCTATGTGGAGGAGGGAGGAGAGAGAGAGGGGGATGGGGTTTCCTAGGATTTTGGGGATTAGGGCCGGCATGGGGAATAGAAAGGTGATGGTGACTTTTTATAGAGGGTTGTGTGATGAATGGAGGGTGGTGATGCTTCCATTTCAAATGAGGGGTGAGGATTTTACATGAAGAGATGGGTTTCTTCATGCAAAGGAAGGGGAGGAGATGGTTTGACTACGGTCAAAGAAGAGGTAGCCTCTCCATTTGGCCTTGGCCAATGAGGGTGTGCCACATATTGCAATATTTGTAATTTAGCCCCTTAAGTTTGGGTAATTGCACAAACACATAAAATGATAGAAAAATTGTGTAGGAATTGGTGTTTGGTATTTTGTAGGGTGAGGGGATGTTGTGTGTTTGGCATGGACTTAATTAAATGGGCATTGGGATTAAATGAGGATTAAAATAGGATGAGTCAAAGTTGGTATTCCTGATTTAATTAGAATAAAAGTGTCTTGCGCTTTTAAATTAAATGGGGGCACTTGGGGTCTAAATTTGGAAATGACACAAAGGTCAAAAATGGTGTGGGCATGTAGTCAGTCTTGGACCCTTTAGTTGGTCCGACTCAACGGCTTAAGTTGGTATCTCAAAATTGAAGGTAACGACACAGGGGTCCGACACGGGATTAAATATGGGATTTTTGGATACGGAAAGTTGTGCAATTAATTTAGGGCACAACGGATTTGATTTTGAGTGGCGAAAATATCCAGTGCCTAAATTGGCGGGTCAACTCAAAAGTACAACAGTCCGATGGAATTTATGGGCTGATGTTGGGCTCCGAATAATTCAACAATGGTAGGGCGCGTCAAGGATTTAATTAATAAATAACAGACATATGCAACCCTACTCTAAACCTCAAACATCTGCTGCTTAACCAAAATTTTTCATCCCATACCTGACTATCTATAGAATTAATTGAGGGGGTTTACATCCTTCCCAACATAGAAAAATTTCATCCCCAAAATTAAAAGTAAAGCACGATAATAGCTAAGAGAATTTAAAAAAAGCTAGTAATCAAATGCGGTACGTAAAGTCGTACCTTGCTCCTCAAATAAATATGGGAACCGCTGGCGAATAGAATCCTCGCGCTCCCAGGTAGACTCGCCTGGTTAATGATGCTTCCATGCAACTCTGACCAGTCGAATAATCTGACCTCTCAAAGTTTTCTCACTGTGATCGACTATCTCCACTGGCTGCTCCATGTAAGATAAACTGGGCCCGACTGTAATCTTCGAATAATCAAGCACATGGCTAGGGTCTGCCACGTATTTCCTCAACTGCGATACGTAAAATACGTCATGCTCTCCTTCTAATGATGGAGGCAATGCAAGACGATAAGACACTTTGCCAACTCGTTCCAAGAAGTCAAAAGGTCTGATGTACCTCGGACTCAGCTTGCCTCTGCCTCCGAATCTGATGGTACCACGAGTAGGCGATATCTTCAAAAATATATGGTCACCTTCCTTGAACTCCAATGGTCTGCGGTGCGCATCTGCCCAATATTTCTATCTGTCCTGTGCTGCACGCAGGTGGCTCTGAATCTTCTTGACCTTCTTCACTGCCTGTGTCACCAGCTCTGGACCAAGTATCTGACGCTCTCTCGCGTCACTCCAACATACTGGTGACCTATATTTCCTGCCGTACAGTGCCTCATAAGGTGCCATCTGTATGCTAGCCTGGTAGCTATTATTGTAGGAGAATTCCACCAAGTGTAGGTGGTCCTCACAAGATCCTCCAAAATCAATCATGTACGCTCTCAACATATCCTCTAATATTTGTATCGTGAGCTCTGACTGGCCATCAGTATGTGGATGATATGCAGTGCTGAACTTGAGACGAGTTCCTAGGCTCTCCTGTATACTCTGCCAAAAATGCGACGTGAATCTGGAATCACGATCCGATACGATGCTGACAGGCACTCCATGTAGTCGTACTATCTGCCTCATATACATGTCAGCTAATATCTCCGTGGACTGCCCAACTCTGAAGGGCAAGAAATGTGCAGACTTGGTGAGTCTGTCTATGACAACCCAAACTGCATCCTTTCCGCTAGGGCTCCACGAGAATCCTGTGACGAAGTCCATGGTAATGTGTTTCCACTTCTACTCGGGAATGGGAAGCGAATGCAATAATCCTGCAGTCCTCTGATGTTCAGCCTTGACTTGCTGACAAACTAAATATCTCGCCATGAATCTTGCAATCTCTCTCTTCATCCCATGCCACCAGAAATGTTGCCTCAAGTCTCGGTACAACTTCGTACCCCCGGGATGAATATAATAAATTGAACTATGAGCCTCGATCATCAACTCTTGGTGTAGCTCGCCACTCGGAACGTATAGGCGATCTCCACACCTCAGTGTTCCGTCTTCATGAATCTGGAGTCCCGTCTGCATGCCGGCCTCTATCCTTTCTCGCAGTCGTCTAAATCTCGTATCAATAGGCAAGGCTGCCTTGATCCTCTCAATAAATATGGATTGAACCTCGAGACTGGCCATCTGTCCATCCATGCCTGGCAATACAATCTCAATCCTGGGTTCCTAAAAATCCTCTAACAACTGGCGCTGAGTCATAAAGATATGCCATGGGCTTCCAGATTAAGGCATCTGCTACTATATTCGCCTTGTCAGGGTGGTACTGCAACTTGATATCATAATCTGTCATCAGCTCTAGCCAGTGCCTCTGTCTCATGTTGAGCTCCCTCTGCGTGTAGACATACTTCAGACTTTTTGTGTTCTATATAAATCTCAACATGCTCTCCAAAAAGGTAGTGTCGCCATAGCTTTAGTGCAAATATTACTGCAGCTAGCTCTAGGTCATGCGTCTGATAGTTCTTCTCATGAACCCTTAGTCGTCCTGATGCGTAGACTATCTATTCTATCTAATCATAACTCATATTTGCTGAGCTTGGCATACAGTCTCTCTTGTCTCAGGGTCTCCAACACGATCCTGAGATGTCTCTCATGCTCCTTCTGACTCTTGGAATATACCAAGATGTTGTCGATAACTACCACCACGGACTTAAGTACTGGTGGAAAGCACTGTTCACCAGACTCATAAATACTACTGGCACGTTGGTCAAACCAACCGGCATGACTAGAAACTCATAGTGTCCTTATTTCGTCCGAAAAGTCGTCTTGGGGATATTCTCTCTCCGTACCTTGATCTGATGATAACCGGATCCGTGATCGATCCTCGAGAATACACATGCACCACTTAGCTGATTCAAATAAATCATCGACGCGTGGCAATGCGTACTTGCTCTTTATCGCTACGACATTTAATGCCCTGTAATCAATACACAAGTATACTGTCTTATTCTTCTTCGGCACTATTTAGATGGTTGCTTCCCATGGAAAAACACTAGTCCGACTGAAACCCTTGTCTAAGAGATCCTCTACTATGGACCTTTAACTCAACCAACTCTATCGGTGCTAGTCTAAAGACGAGTAAATAACTGGCTCGGCTCTTGGAGTCAACTTTATAGCAACTCTATCCCTCTGTCAGGTGGCAGGTCTGGAAGATTCTTTAAAACCACATTCTCAAACACTTATATAATGCGGGAGTACACTAGTTCACCTTGCATTGTGTGCTCCTAAGGTAGATGGGCACCATACTCCTGGGCTCCCTGAAGAAACTTAACTCAGGGTAACCTGGTGGTCTAAAAAATAATGCAACCACATCGCCAATCCAGCGTCGCATGGTATTGGCTCAACCAATCCATGTCTAGGATAAGGTCATAGTCTAGACTAAATCTCATAATAATTTCTCCCGTTCTGTTTCCAACATCAATCCTCAAAAGAAATTTTTTCTTGTCTAATGTATAATTTTTCTTCTCCTCAAGGTTTTCCCTAAAATTTTATTCCTCAAATTTCTTCTTTTCATTATTTATCTCTCCAAGTCATATAGTACAATAATGGTATCACTCAAGCACATACTAGAATTCCTGAAATCAGATCATTATCTTCCAAGTGAGAGCCTGAAATTTTATCCCCTCCAGTCCTTAATATCATTCCTGGTATCGCTATCATATACAACAACTAATTCCTAGCATCGGGCTAAGCATTTCCATATATTATTCTAGGTCATGATCAACAATCCTTCCAGCTCCCAGTACTTCCAAGATCACTGCTATTTCAAGCACGGGTAGGGTACTACTGGGTCCAACTCTCTTGCTAGCCTTGCACACTAATTCTAGCATCTAAAAGAACCTATTAGCCTACCCTACCAAGGGTAACAATCTTCTCAGATATTATTGCCAAATTACATCTTCTGTCGTCTGATCTACGATCTTCTTTTGGAGAAACCCATCAGGCACAAGCGTCCATCTTCCCGAATAATAGGGTATGCGAAACAATGATAACGATATTGATAGAAATTGAATGAATACAAATTGGAAGTCCAAGGGCGATAATCACATACAAAGTAAGTTTTTAAAATCGATTATGGATTGAGATCCTATTCAACAATCATAATATCTATTCCTAATTTGCAGGCTCGCTTGGCACAGTCAGGTGACCAAGACGATTTAAATTGACCTGCATGGGCCACCACAAAAATATGTCACGCTCCAGTCCCAAAATACGTAGGACTAGGAATACGTGACACGCCAGCTACGCATTCGACCAAACTCTGGTCTGACCTGAATACGTATAAGTTGTATAATATAAAGGGCACTATCTAGATATCCTATAAATGTAAACCTCTATGTCTCAATCCATAATGTACAGCAGTATACAAGAAAGACCTATATGTGCTAAAGTCGGCCGCCCAATAACACATAAACTCGAATAGACTCGAGAAGAGATGAGTTTACAAAACTAGGCTACAACAGCAGATGAATAATCAATAAGAATAAAGTAACCATAATGCCGGTGGAAATGATATGAGTACCTGGTATAATGCCCGCAAGACCTGCAACTCCATTAGCAACTCCAATGCTCCGTAATCGTCTATGCTGCAAAACTGGCAAGGGACCAGGTCCTCAGAGGGACGTAGCAAGGTACAAAAACACAGCATGCCAAATATAACAGAAAGTATAAGTGCAACGATGGGGTAATCTAGCATAACCAACTAAGTGTGACACAGTTTGAAGACAATGTTCGACGCATGGGCTATCCAAAATAAAACTGTAGCTCCGAGCACGGAGACACACGGGACGTACCGCAACTCCGAGCAAAGAGTCACACGGGTGATACAACTACACTAGATACAAGATCACTACAGGAACAGTACATATACATATATAAGCGCGTTGTAGAGGAGCCCAAATGTCTAGTAATTGTCTTTCTCATCCAAAGCGGTTAATGATGGTGCTAATCATGAATCTCTATCTAACATTCTCGACACACAGAATTAACTCAATAGACGCGACCCTAAGGTCGTCCCACTCTCTGGTCATGATGCCAATATCAGGATACAGGAATCTGGCACGATCACAGTGTATGAGTGTGTCCTGGGGTGTCGATATACTCAGGTACGTACATCAAGGTGTTACGAATATCTAACATTCATTCCAAGATGTTACGATGAAAGTCTACACCCGGTTGTGATCCGGACGTGAAGTATCGATCGTAAACAAAATACGCGCACAATATACATAATAAAATAATAAATATCTGTAACTAAAATACAGGGTGGCAAGGTACACTTGCCTGCATCCGGCTGCTGATAACGGGGATCCGGTACCACGTCCAAGTCCTTAGGTCCGTAGTACCTAGAAATGAAATACAAACCCAAATCAAAATCTATCACACGGCAAACAGGGACATGACACACATCTATACATATGCTCAGTCTCAGCTATGACTCACAGGGACATGACGCTAGGGGGTTGACCACAGTTGACTATCAGTACGATACATCAAATCAACTAGTCATCTGTACACTATCATTGACCAATCCTCATTCTTACCATATTCATCACGTGGTTCAGTAGTTCAGGTATGCTCATTCCTCGACAGTAATTACTTATTAAATATTCGGTCTTCCTTTAAACAACCATCATTATCATTTTACCAAAAATTACTGCTCATCAATAATAATTAACATGCACATAAATCAATATGATAAACCCTAAATCTCAATGCCTATCATTTAAATTCATTTTATAAACTTATAAAGAACAATCCCTATACTCGCATTTATTTATCCTCAAACCCTTATTCCTTGTGTATCCAAACATTCATCTTTTATACTTATTTAAATAAACCCTAACTACTACACTAAACCTCAATCAAACATACATACACATAAGCTCAAGGAAAATACTCCACTACACTACATAAACCCTAAAAAACACATTAACCCTCATTAAACCCAATCTCAAGTCATTTTCCTATGCCCTTCATCAACACTACATCTTTATCAACATGTTATATATAAAACCCTAGTTAAAAAAATAACACAACAAGGATATAATCAAAGAGAGGGGGAGAGAATCGACCTCAACGTGGCGACGTCGACCGGGCGTTGGCCGGAGAGGTGATGGTCAGCAGGGTGGAGGTGGCTGTGGGGGTGCAATGGTGGTGGAGGTGATGGTGCAATGGTGGTGGTGGAGGTGATGGTGCAATGATGGAGCTCGCCGGAGATTGAGGCAATGGGCGGCAGGCTAGCCGGTGCTCGTGGAGTCGAGGGTGGGGCGGAGAAGTGGGGGATTGATCAGCTGGGTGGAGGAAAATTGGATACTGTTCATCGGGGTGGAGCAGTGCCGGAGCCGCTTGGGTGCAGTTGGAGGCAGTAGGCCAGAGAACAGCGGGTGCGGCGCTGCACAGCTCGGCCAGAGCGGCGGTGCGGGCGACGCGGGGGCCTGTGGCTGGATGCGGGGACAGCAGCACGATTAGCCGGAGCAGTGGCGATTTCACAACAGGTCGCCGGAGCTCGCAGTCGTGGCCGGTGGGGAGATCAGCCACCGGAGAACAGCGGGGGCTCGACTGAATGCAGTAGGCCGGAGCTAGGCTGCCGGAGACAGGTCGTGGCTGGGTTCGGATCTCCTATTCCATTGAAGGAGATAAAGAATGGTAGGAGAAGAAGAAGAAAGGAAGAAATAGAGGGCTCAAATTTCTATATGGAGGAGGGAGGAGAGAGAGAGGGGGATGGGGTTTCCTAGGTTTTTGAGGATTAGGGCCGGCATGGGGAAGAGGGAGGTGGTGGTGACTTTTTATAGAGGGTTGTGTGATGAATGGAGGGTGGTGATGCTTCCATTTCAAATGAGGGGTGAGGATTTTACATGAAGAGATGGGTTTCTTCATGCAAAGGAAGGGGGGAGATAGGTTGACTATGGTCAAAGAAGAGGTAGCCTCTCCATTTGGCCTTGGCCAATGAGGGTGTGCCACATGTTGCAATATTTGGAATTTAGCCCCTTAAGTTTGGGTAAATAAATATGGGATTTTTGGATACGTGAAATTGTGCAATTAATTTTGGGCACAACGGATTTGATTTTGACTGGCGGAAAAGTCCAGTGCCTAAATTGGCGGGTCAAGTCAAAAGTACAACAATCCGATGGAATTTATGTGCTGATGTTGGGCTCCGAATAATTCAACAATGGTAGGGCGCGCCAAGGGTTTAATTAATAAATAACAGACATATGCAACCCTACTCTAAACCTCAAACATCTGCTGCTTAACCAAAATTTTCCATCCCATACCTGACTATCTATAGAATTAATTGAGGGGGTTTACAAAGTTCGACCAACAAGCATACGAAAAAATGCTCCATTCTGGGGGTAGTGCTCGCCCCTCATCCACACACAAGTCAAGAAAAACTCATAAAGTGTTGGTGCCCAAGCCTCGTCATGCATATCCTGAAGTTGCTTCCAACATGGAAAAAAGTATTCTGATTGACGAGAATACCCTTGTCAATTCAGTCAACCAAGATCAGATCCATGATTCGGTGGACAAATCCCTTGCGTTAAATAAGGGATACAATTCGCACAACTCACGCAATATCAAGCAAAGGGTGATCCACACCCAAGCTTCTGATCCCTTGCGCTAAACATGGGATACAAATCGCGCAACTTGCTCAATATCAAGCAAAAGGTGATCCACACCCAAGCTTCTGAGCCTACACATATTGGTGGTCATATATGGGGCAAGCAAGTCCTGGACACTTCTGTCCAAACCAATATCTCTACAGGCGATAATGAAAAGTTATTCAAGGAATATCATCCCTCTAACATCATGATCACCCGCTCAATTGAAGGGAAGTTATGCGCCGTTCGTTATGAACCTGTTATTGGTGCACAAGGCCAAGACCTATGTACAAAAATAAATGTACATAGGCAAATTGTACCAACTCTTCCTGTACCACAGAATGTACGCCAAACAGGACCAACATCCTCACAACGTGCTGTTTGTGCGTGTGAACATGTAAAGAACATTCAAAATAATTTCCCCTCCTCTGTGAAGAACAAAGGTGCGAGATACGACAGATCGTACGCCAACCAAGTCAGCACCTCACTTTATACGGAGAAAACTAAAAAATTAAATAGGTGGTCTAATTTATCCCATGTAAAGAGCCAGAGTTTGCCCTCCTCCTCCTTTTATCTTCCCCTTATGAATTATGTGAACTTATTGTACAAAAGTGTAAGGAGAGAGATCCTTCCGACCTTCCAACTATGTTTCATAATGAACATCGTTGTAATTATCACAAAGTTGTAATTGAATATTGTTGTGCATAAGCAAAACGGTCTGTGTTTGACCGATTAACTTACACTGTGTCTCCTAAACCTCAACACACAAAACAAGTTGACAACCAGGAGTATGATAACGAACCGCTCCTTGCTTCAGCATACATGGCTTTGTATCTTCCCCATGACAGGAGACAATCAAGACAAAGTTCTTCAAGAACACCTAGCCAGATGAGATTTGACCAACTCGTCGACTACTTTGAAGGAGTATACAAAAATACTCGTTCTTGAAAACGTGAGCTCGGTCTTCACGGGAATCCCCATTCCTCAGAATCTGAGGCTAGGGGTAGCAATCCCCCCGATTATGAAACTGACAGTGTAGACTCCAACTATACGGCTTTTTATACCAATTTCTCTGTTGTACACAGGGAAGTTAACATTTACGTCGCCAGTGATGAATAATACACTTCTCTATATCAGAAGCCAACGAATAATGCCTCAACTCATTAGTGGCTGCTCTTAAAGACATGCACACTATGATGCAAAATATGCATCAAATGATGACAACTCAACCTTCTTCTACACCAGTACCTATCCAAGTGGCTTCATTCATATCTGCACAGCCTACTCCTGGAACAATACCTCTGCAGGATAACACAAATCTAGAAGCAGTCATAAACCAAGAGTCAGGAATGCCAACTCTTATTGGGAGTGGACCTCCATCGGTGATAATACTTGTATAATCAAAATCTTATCAGTCAATCCAACCAGAAGATCCTCTCGAAGGTATCTGGGAGTTGGGTGCAGAGGTCGATGTTTTAAAAAAATTCTCTCTATCTCCGCAAGATGAGAGTGAAACAACCTTATCCTCCTCATTGAAATAATGTTTCATTCCCTCATAAATACAAGCCCCAATCAATAGTCTTGTTTGAAGGTAGGACATCACCGAGCTAATATATTAATTACTTCAATATGATGATGGCTCATCTGCAGAAAGAAGATGCTATCCTTACCAATGGATGCTTGGCCGACATAATCTAAGATTGGTATCACAGCTTACCTGATAACTGCATATCCTCGTTTGATGACATAAAATATTTTTTACCTCTCACGATTCTATGAGGGAGGCATGGATATGACAATGTCTTCGCTCATCGATATCAAACAAAAGGAGAAGGAATCCACGAGTGAATTCATAGAGCATTTCAGGCAAGAAACTCTGAAATTACCCCCCGGTATTCCAGACTCCGTATTTATTGATACTTGCAAAAAGAACCTACTTCTTATAGTAGGGCTCTGGACAGGTCCAACTCAATTTCAAGACTGGACGGTGTTCATTATTGGGGTCAAAGCTGCTATAGGTAACACAAAGGTGGCATATAATTTGGGGTTATAAATGTCCAATGCGGAAGAAAAGAGTCCCTCCAACAGTGCGAATAATCATAACGGCAAAGACAATGAGGCCTTGGCAATAAACTTGTCAAAGTCACCCATTTCTACTCCAGCACAAAAGCCTCTAGAGTCTTCCAGGCCAAAGGAAGAATATTCCTTTGACGAGAGCGATATCCACAGCAATTTTGAATGCTTGAAAAAAAAGCAACAAGTTATAATTGCCTGACATCAAACGATCAAATAAGGCCGGTAAAATAGATGACCCAAAGTACCGCTTATACCATCGGTATGTACATCACCCTAACAAGACTTGTTATGACTTGAAAAGGAAAATCCAACAGTTGATAGATGCTAAAGCTATCACCCTTCACAATAAGGATAAGACGGTCACCGCCAATATTGTTTCTCTTCAATTCGGTAATTTTTTAGCACAATAAATCCTAAACATTGTCATCCCAATACTTTAAACTACGATGAAAGTGGTAAATCTTCCGCCTCCTCAAAGTAAAACAGAGGGGTTGGTGCCACTTACCATAGATCATGGCGAGATTATGTGGATTAATCCCGACCTGATGCCAGATTGGGACTAGGGAGCAATATCTTCAAATTCAAAATCCAAGAAGGGTAAGAAGTATAAATCATATAATATAATTTCTTTATATCATCACTCAGATAGAGATCAAGATCAATATCAAGAATGTATTTCTCGAGAGCATATTTCAAAATATGAACATTACCCCACCAAGCTCTACTCACAAGCTTTGCTTAACACACCGGCAATGGTCCATGACTAGCAGTGTTCAGTTGTATAGGGCACAACAAATCTTTATTGCTTATGAAGGTATTCCTATACAAATCCTACCTCCTCCTGATAAAATAAATAAAGCATCGACCTCAACTCAATTGCTTGATGAGGATCCTTCCCAATTTTATTAATACAGCTGGCAATCTGTACGCTTGATACAAAACATGGGGTATGACTTCCAGAAAGCTGAAGGCTTGAACTTTGGCAAGGGACCACGTATTCCTCTACAACTCCAAGGACAGTCCAACAAATCCCATAGTGGATTGGGTTATGATAAAACTACCCCACAGACTCGCTCTAAGCAGAGGCATGACAAAAAGAAACTCAAGTCTTGCAACATGGTGCTCCTTTCTCCGATGCCCGTAAAAGAAGCCATGACGGGTACTAGGTCTGGCAAAGATTATCATAAAACTTAGGAATCTGTCCCGAAAGATGTTTCTAACTGTCACCCTCATATTTTTACCCAAGGGTAGTTTAGAAATTGACATAGATAATTTTAATTTTAGGATTATTTATATTTAAATATTGTGCATGCATGATTAATTATTTGTTGTATTAATTATTGTTTGTTAGTTGTAGATTTGTTTTGGAATTGTGTAGTAGACCAAACCTATTTAATAGAATGCATGAACCCAATATTTTGGATGACTTTAGTTTGAGCCCATGAGTTAGGCCCATGGATTAGGAGGTTGGATTAATTAGAGAAACTATTAGAGTAGAACCTTTCCTACCTAATTAAATTCTTCATGAGAGGCCCCAAGGGGTATTTGAGACATTTTATATTGCTTGGAGGGGGGAATATATGGCCGGCCACCTATGAAGAGAGAGAAACCATTTTATTTTACCAATTTCTTAATTCTTATATCTACAATTTCCCTCTTCCAATTTTCTCCATTTTCTTCATCAATTCTCCACCAATTATTTACCAATTCCTTCCTAAATTCTTCATTAAGGCTTCTACATCAAGGATCTATAAGAAGTAAGCAAGGAGCAAGGAGGAGGAGGCCAAGATCTACAAGGAGAGGGGCTACTTGGCACTTGGGGACTTTTTATTGGGGATCCATCTTCCAATTGGTACATTTCAATTTTTTCCCTTCAAATAGACTCTAGATCTGAGATTTAACCATGAGAAACCTGTCATGACCCGATTCCGTAGAATCGTTTGAGGCGTCCCCCGAATCGTGACCGCCGTGCGGGCCTGGAGTTGCGCCCGCACAAGGCTTTAATGATTTGCATAGCAAGCACATATTCAGAGTACGCAGATAAATTGAAACACAGATTTGAAACATAGAAAAGTTCTCTTTATTGATAATGAATATCTATTACAAACTCCTGAACGAGTCAGCTAATATGTCGAACGGCTTACAAAAGTGTTGACTCAAAATGAGATAGCAGTCCTGTACATTACATCCCTTTATAAACTCAAAAGATATAGACCTCCAGGCTGGAGGATAGCTTTGCCACGGAGCTGCATTTGTGTATGCAGAGTTGCAGCTTCTGGCTTCAAAATGCTTCAAGGGGCGCGGTGAAGGTGCGCCAACAGTTGGACTGGATCGGGTAGACGACTTCGGCTCCTCGCTCGGTTCGCCTTGGTGCGGAGAACCTGTTTCAACGAGGGTCAGCATATCGAAACATGCTGGTGAAGGCGAGCTAGCCTGACTATACCAATCAACACGTTATTTAGTGAAGCATGCATATTTTGTGGGTTTCTATCTTGCCTTAGTTCATTTACAAGTAAGCAGCATATAGAATTTACTGAAATGAACGTGCCACTGTTCGGTGGATTTTACCTGACCGTCTGAATTACCTGCACAATACTTACCATGCCTTCCCTGCCACGAAGACATAAGTTAGTATGCAACAGGTTTAAATATACAGTGGATCACTGGCTAGGATGCCATCATGGACCGTTTAGTCTTGAACGAGGATGGAATGCAGCAAAGAATCAGTAGTGGCTGCAAACTATCCCGTTCAGATGCAGTAGACTACAGTGAGTTTCGTCCGGATCGGATCGGTGCCAGTGCCCCAGCGACCGTCCGTAGGAACCAGTGACCTTGTGCACAAGTTGTCCGTGATCGAATCAGTATTGTTTCATTAAGCTAACAGTTCATGCAGTTGAGACAATGCCAGTTCAGGACAAGCAGTATTATGATTCAGTTACATAGCCTCTTGATTCAGTATATTTCATAGCATAATTTAAAGAAGAACAAACATTCTAACTTGTATTTATGCATATGATAAATGTCCCAAACGAACAAGCATGCAAGTAAGTAACCGTTCACAGTTTGATTGACAAGCAGTATTAACCAAGTATATTCTCTTTTATCTTGGTTTCTTTTATTATTACTTGGTATCGTTTGATCGGGGCAAAGGAGTGAAGCTTAGAAGCAGGGCTAGCTAATCGGGTTGGTAGCCACTCACTTAGATTTTGGAAAGAAGAAGGAAAGAGGCGCTTCACGACTCCGCTCGCAAGCCGCCTACTGCTCGTTCACCTGCACACGAACAGCTCGATTAATACTTCTTCCTCTCTTTCCAATCTCGGAATAGAAGTGCAGTTCAATGAACGAAAACAATGAAAACCATCGAAACCGTTCAAGGAAAACAAGCAAATCCCAAAACCAACTCAAAGCACGAAAGCAACAAGCGACATCGAAAACCGAGGCAATAAAAGATAGCAGCGGAGAGGTCCCTCTTGACTCTGCCGCTAAGCCGATCCTTGGGGCACAGTCCACTGAATATGGGAATCGATTCCGAAGAAACAAATCCATAACGAGGACGAGTTCTTAATTCAATCTATCCCGATCGAACAATACCGTCTTGTGTTTCTTAGCCGCACTCTCCGTACCGGGAGAACGGGGCGCTACAAAACCAACCCACATGCATAGGCTACCCATAGAAATTAGTTTTAGGTTCATTGGAGTCCTACGGTGAAAGTTATATCCTATTTGGTATCAATTTTGGGGGAAATTCTGAGATTGGCATATGTAGTGGTTGTCATTGGGTCTAATAGTTCTAATTAACATATGATTGCTTATTTATAACTAGTGTTATGTCCATAATTGGATACGTATAGGCCGTATCTCATCAAATTGGCGAAACGGGTTAATTTTAGGGATTTTCCTCCGACACGGGGCTTTGTGCATATTATATTGCGACACGGACACGTAGTTAATCTAATTAATATATATATTATTCATAATTAGTATATTAGACTTGTTCGTGTCCTTCAGGATACGTTTGGTTGTGTGGTGGAGCCATATCGCAAGCGTATCATAGAGTTAGTGTGATACGGGTGTGGTGCGCTCCACCTGTTTGATGTTTGGTCCTTTTTCCTAAACGTACATGTGTATTTATATATGTAGATGATATTTATATAATATATATGTATACAATAATGTATATAGGTATATGTATATATATGTGTTGGTTCACATATGTATTATATATATTTATGTGTATGATATGTGTGTTGTGTTTATAGAGGGTTTATATATATATACATATATAGATTGATATGTATGAGAGGTGTTATATGTATATGTATATATATATATATATATATATATATATATATATATATATATATATATATATATATATATATATATATATATATATACTTGTATATATGTATGTGTGTGTGTTTGATTATATGTGTGTGAGAGTGTAGCTATATATATATATAGAGAGAGAGATAAGTGTTGTGTTTGTGTTGGTTGTGAGGAGGTGAGTGTGAGCATCAGTGTCAGTAGGGGAAGAGTGCTCGAGCACTTGCAACAGGAGCGGTTCAACCACACTGGATGCACAGCAAAGTGCAGAGAAGTGGCAGTAGCAGCTTGGGTTGGCTGCATATTAATCGAGCAATGCATCCTTTAGTAGCACAACAAAGATTAGCTCACTAAAGAGCAGTGACTGAAGACTGAGATGTGCACACAACATGGAGGAGGCTCCTGCAGCTCAGTCACCAACAGCGGGGAGTAGGGCATGGAGGAAGAGCCCGAGCACAGTATAATTTTCAATACACAGTAACCGTATTACTGCACAGTATTAGAAATAGCAGGAAATTGGGATTCAATTCACTGTGCAGTTCTCACTGCACAGTGTCAGTTCAATCATTCACTGTACTGTGCCTGAGCACAGTAACAGTTTTATTTTATCTGTGCAGTTTCAGTCCAATTTCAGTGAGTTTCGGTTCTAGTTATGTGTAGATATCAGTTCTCAGTTCAGTTTTGAGGTATTAGCCTTGTTAGTTATGGGTAGTCAGTTCTACAGTATCAGTAGGATTAGTATAGTTAATATTTCAGTTTTTTAGTTTAGTGATTAGTTAGGTTTTCGTTTTTGGGTTAGGTTATAAGTTATTGGTTATAGATGGGTATCAGTAAGTGTGGGTTTAGCAAGGTATTGAGGTTTTACTTAGGTTTGAGTATTCAAGGTATTAGAAAGAGTTAGTTAATAGATAGGTTAGTGTTAGTTAGTTTAATGATAAGTTATGGGTTATTGAGATATTGAGTTGTATAGTAGTAGTTAGTTATGAATATATGTAGTGTGGAATTTATGTAGTAGTTAGATACATTATAGTGTTAGTTTATATAGTTAGTATTAGTTTGGTTTATATATATGTATTGGTTATATGTTAGAGTTTGGGTTACCTCGGGATACCAAGGTATTACCAAGGTTTTGTGTCGATACCCAAGGTATTGAGTTTGGGTATCGAGATAGGTATGATACGCATTGGTGGAAGGCCTAGGTATCGTATTTTCATTGTTTAGATATAGTATCAAGTATAATGACTTGTATATATATCTAAAACACTATTTTCCTATAATTAAAACTTGCGTATCTTAGGATACGGCTCTTTGAGTGCCTTGTTGTTTCTTAGCTTAGCTAGTATAGCTTAGTTTCATAATGTATCGACTTAGTGACTTGGTATTAGACTTTTGCAACCTAGATTTCATTGGTTTGCCTTAGAAATGGCATATTGACCTAGAATTGCATTAACTTCACTTATTTTCAACCTTGAATCTTGTATTGATGCAAAGTACCATATATAGGTTGTGTGACACCAGCTTGGGCATCGAGAGACACACCTTGTTCAGGACTTCAGGCGAGTACATTTCTCTGATAGTTTTTAATTCATAATATTGTATATATGCATGTTCTAGAATTGTATACTTGATTCTGACACAGTGATTTTATGGACTGGTACTATATGGATCTCGTTAGGAGATGTTATCCCCTACCGTGTTCAGCGGATACTCGGGTACATGTATCTCATCGTGTATATTGGATATTAATTATATTTCGTGTTCACATACTACTCATATTCAGTGTGCTTATTCGTGTACACCCACCACTCATGTTCGGTGGTTATGATATTCGTGTACACCCACTGCTCTTGTCCAATAGTTATATTTTGTGTTAGTAGCGTATCGTGATTGGATCCATCGGTATTAGTTTTGGGTGGGAGAGTAGGAGTTGATTATGTGATCAAAGCCATTGTTACATCGTGTATATTTTGGTTACATAGCTCACTTATAATCGTCTTACCTAATCATGTTCACCCAACCCGATCACATAATGAACTTGTATTCTGAGGCACATTAGTTTAGATTGTAGTTGCCTCATCATATTGCTGATATTCATATTGTTGATCTATATTCTCGTACATTACCTGCATATCTATTGTTCATCATTCATATGTTTAGTGATCCTGTATTTTATTTCTATATCTATTTATATGCTCGATTATGCTATTAAAACTGCTTTCAGAGGTATGTACTTTATTCCAATCTTGACTGGATATATTTTTCCAGATGACTGGCTTATAGAGCAGTGTCTCACATTCTACGGCCGCAGAACGGCGTACCTTTAGAGGATATTCCTATAGACCAGGAGGACTTAGTTGTAGAGCCCGAGGAGGTCTAGTTTATTTATATTGGATTATATTAGACAATTATTTTGGTGGATTCACATCTTGTATATTATTTCATATTATGGATTGTATCTTATTCTTTCCTTCGCTATTCTATTCGTGTATTATTCTTTCTTAGTTTATTTTGTGATTGAGATTAGATATACTTGTGAGATACCATATTGCTCCTCCGTTTAGAGTTGAGATGATTGACAGGTACCATATTATATTGTTGAGATATTAAATAGTTAAAAATAACCTAGACAACGTTCTACCATCGATTATGCGGCGTAGGCTGGGCGTAACCACGTACTCGTGCCCGAATATTTGGGTCCGGGTCGTGACAGGTTTTTAGTGGTGGCCCGTGCAGGTCTAGATAGATATCTTAGTGGTGCTCGTCTAGAGTATTGCTATGAGCCTACTTTAAGAAATAGGATTTAGGCTAAGAGTTTACTCAATCACACCTAAAAAAATTCTAATATCTGTTTTTGCAAATCCTTATCTATTGAATATTGCTTTACTTTGAATAAGTTTTGTCCTTCTTTGATGGTATCGTATCATATTCAATATTGATTCCGTATTTTAATCTATCTTTAGGATGCCGCCGAAGACACGTTCTCAGCGATCTGGTTTCGCGACAGCGTGATCATTCACTTCATCACGCATAAGGGCAGCACCCTCAGACGATGGTCCAGCACCTACATTCAGGAGGTCAGCTTGATCGGTCCAGGTGGGCGTATCGGCAGCAGCTTTCGGAGGTGCTCCACCTCCAGTGCCGAGAAAAGGGAAGACGGTTTTCGAGGATCTTCCATCTCTACCACTAGTAGTTGATCAGACACAGATGTTCGCGCTCTTCCAGCAGATGATGGAGGCGCAACAGCGACAGTCAGAGGCCCTGCGATAGAGCATGGAGAATGCTCACCAGATCGCACTTACAGTAGTGGAGAGAGCTACTACAGCCCAGCCACAGATAGCACCAGCTCAGTTTATTCCGCATCAGCCGAGGCCGGGTACCATCATCGACTTCAAGAAGATGGACCCGAAGGACTTCAGGGGCACAAAAGGGATTATCTATACGGATTAGTAGATCGAGGACATCGAGCGGAACCTGCGGCTGGCGCAGATTCGGGAGATGCTACAGATAGAGGCAGCGGGGTGTATGATGTTCGACATTGCATTAACATGGTTCCGGACAGACCCGAGGATTGCAGTATCAGGACTCTCTTGGGAAGCCTTCAAAGAGATTTTCAAGGAGAAGTTTTTCCCAGACGTGGCTCTTACATCTTTGGAGAGTCAGTTCCAGTACCTCGTCCAGGGAGGTATGTCAGTGGACGAGTATGCGGCATAGTATTGCCGACTAGGTCACTTCGTGGAGGGTTAGAATCATAAAGGCAGAGCAAGGAAGTTCAAGAAGGGCCTAAACCGGGAGGTCAAACCCCACACAAACGGAGATCCTACAGCCACCTTCGAGAAGATTCTCAGGCAAGCGCAAAGAGTGGAGGATGAGTTAGAGCTTGGCTCTAAAAGGCCGAGGGACACAGGAGGATCCAGCAGCAGCACCAAAGGCCTTACCAGTATCAGAGGCAGCAGTATCACGGGCCCGCTAGAGCGCCGGCTCAACAGATGTATTAGATCCAGATGGCAGTAGTTTCTTGCACTTTCTGTAAGAAGTAAGGACACAGATGGGACACATGCAGGATAAGGCTAGGCCAATGCTTATTATGTGGATCGGGAGATCATCAGTTGTGGGCTTGTCCTAAAGTCCCAGCTTGTCAAACTCAGGGTGGAGGACAGACACAGAGGGCACCCACTAGACCACCAGCGGGACAGCAGAGAGGACCTATTCCATCATAGCAGCAGCAGTTTGTGCAGCATCAGCAGAAAAGAGGAGCGCAGCGATATTGGCGTATTTTTGCCTTGACTGTAAGAAGCACCATAATCGAACAAAACATGAGCTGGACAGGAATCGAGATAAACTGAACCTGAGTTTTTGCCTTGACTATCGAGGAGGAGAAGCTGGTTGGCGATGTCATCTCGGGTTCAGTTTATCTCGATTCCTTTCCAGCTCATATTTTATTCAATTCTGGTGCTTCTCATAGCTTTGTATCTGTATCTTTTGCTTTGAGGCATTGTCTTGAGTCTGAATCGTTGGCGAGGACTTGCAAGATTATGACCGGGGGTGGCATCATCCCGGTTAGTGATGTTTGCAAGAACCAGAGAGTTTGTTTGGGAGGCCATGAGATGAGCGTACATTTACTTGTAATGCCACTTCCGAGTTATGATATAGTACTCGGGATAGATTGGTTGAGTAGGCATCAAGCTAGTATCGATTGTCGTAGAGGCAGAGTTTTATTGCAGACGCCAGAAGAGCCAGAGTTCGAGTTCGTCCGAGGAGCAGAACAGAGCGAAGGCAATTTTTATGGAGCTTTGGTAGAAGAGCAGGAGCGGCCACATTCGTTGATTGCAGAGTTCTTAGATATCTTTCTATAGGAGTTGTCGGGGTTGCCGCCGGACAGAGATATGGAATTCCCTATAGATTTAGTGCCAGACGCAGAGCCAATCTCTCAGCTGGTCTATAGAGTAAACAACAGCAAACTGGCAGAGTTGAAGAAGCAGGTGGATGAGTTGCAAGACAAGGGTTTTATCCGTTCTAGTTCCTCACTATGGGGTGCTCCAGTATGTTTTGTACCAAAGAAGGATGGGTCGGTACGTATATGTATTGACTATAGGGCACTTAATAACCTCACTATCAAGAACAAATATCCGTTGTCGCAGATTGATGACTTATTTGACCAATTGAACGGAGCGAAGGTATTCTCCAAGATAGACTTGAGGTCAGGGTACCACCAGGTGAAATTGAAGAGGGAAGACATCCCGAAGATAGCTTTCAGGACTCGTTATGGGAAGTTTGAGTTCTTCGTGATGTCATTTGGGCTGACCAATGCCCCGACAGTGTTCATGAACCTGATGAACAAGGTGTTTCATCAGTACCTGGACCAGTTTGTTGTAGTTTTCATTGATGATATTCTCATATATTCAAAGACCCCAGAGGAGCATGACCAGCACTTGAGGAGTGTTCTGGAGACCCTCAGGAAGGAGAAGCTGTATGGCAAGTTATCGAAGTACGAATTCTTCCTTGATAAGGTTGAATTCTTCGAGCATATTATTACAGGAGATAGAATCTCGGTATACCCGAAGAAGATCTCAGCAGTTGAATCGTGGTCTACCCCGAGTTCAGTAGCAGAGATCAGGAGCTTCCCTGGATTAGCAGGATACTACCGAAGGTTTGTTCAAGACTTTTCCAGACTTGCAGAGCCGATGACTAGGCTGACCAAGAAGGACGTAGAATTCGTCTGGACTGAGGATTGTCAGTTAATATTTGAGGAGCTGAAGATGAGATTAACTATAGCTCCCATCTTGACACTACCATTAGGAGCAGGAGGAATTTCTATTTACAGTGATGCATCAGGGAAGGGTTTAGGTTGTGTGTTACAGCAGCACGGGAAGGTGATTGCCTACGCTTCCAGGCAATTACGCCCGCATGAGAAGAACTACCATGCCCATGACTTAGAGTTGGTAGCGATTATCTTTGCTCTGAAATTATGGAAACACTACTTGTATGGAGAGAGAGTAGAGATATTCACAGACCATAAGAGCCTAAAGTATGTGTTTACACAAAAAGAGCTCAATATGAGGCAGCGGCAATGGTTGAAGCTGATAAAAGACTTCGACATATCATTGCAGTACCATCCAGGGAAGGCCAATGTAGTCGCGGATGCTTTGAACAGGTATCCCGTAGTTATGTGCTTGATTAGAGACAGACATTTATTGAAAGATCTTGACAGTTTGGGCATTGAGGTATTGATTCCTGGAGTCGCAGAACATATGTGAGGACTTCAGGTATAGTCGGAGCTGATGGACCAGGTTAAAGCCGGACAGTATAAGGATGAGTCTCTGAGGAGCATCAGAGCACAGGTCCAGGTCGGGTTGGCAAAGGACTTTATTGTCACAAATGATGGATAATTGTGATACGGTACCAGGTTATGTGTACCAAGAGGAGCATTGCGCCAGGAGATTCTGCAGGAGGTGCATCATTCTCAATACTCTATGCATCATGGTGCCAAAAAGATATATAGAGATATGAGGGAGCATGTATGTTGGTATGGCATGAAGCGGGAGGTAGCTAGCTTTGTGTCCAGATGCTTAGTTTGCCAACCGGTCAAGGCGTAGAGGCAGAGGCCAGGTGGATTGCTTCAGCCTTTACCTATTTCGGAGTAGAAATGGGAGCATGTGACCATGGATTTTGTATCGGGACTTCCGCGTTCTCCAGGAGGAAAAGATGCAATTTGGGTCATTGTGCACAGGTTGACCAAATCAGCCTACTTTCTACCATTTAAAGTGTGTACATCTACGGAGAGACTTGCGGATATGTATGTGTGCCAGTCAGATTGTACGGTGTACCAGTGAGCATAGTCTCGGATCGGAATAGTCGCTTCACGTCCTATTTCTGAAGGAGTTTGCTGACTAGCTTGGACACTCAGCTCAAGTTCAGTACCGCTTATCACCCTCAGACGGACGGACAGTCGGAGAGGACTATTCAGACTCTCAAGGACATGCTACGCACCTGTGTTTTGGATCTTGGAGGTTCTTGAGAGGATCACCTTCACTTGGTAGAGTTTTCATATAACAACAGCTACCAAGCCAGCATCGAGATATCACCATTCGAGACTTTGTATGGACGAAGATGTCGCACTTCGTTGTCCTGGGATGATGTTGGTGACAGAGCTTTATTGGGACCAAAGATGGTAGTGGATGCAGCAGAGAAGGTAAAACTTATCCGGGATAGACTTCGAGTGGCGCAGGATAGGCAGAGGTATTGGACCGATAGCCACGGGAGACCTTTGGAGTTTGAGGTATAGGTTTAGTTTATTTTGCTTGTGTTTGATTATTGTTTGTTAGAAGTGATAAGGTTGTATTTCATGCTAGGTTGGCAGTCTAGTTTTCTTGAGGATTTCTCCGACACGTGGCATGATTCATTTCAGTGGAAGCGGCAAGCTTAATCCACGATTTATCGGACCTTTCACTACTTGATTCTGACACAGTAATTTCATGGACTGGTACTATATGGATCCCGTCATGAGATGTTATCCCCTACCGTATTCAGCGGGTACTCATGTACATGTATCTCATTGTTTATATTGGGTATTGATTGTATTTCTTGTTAATACACTACTCTTGTTCAGTGTGCTTATTCGTGTACACCTACCACTCATGTTCAGTGGTTATGATATTCGTGTACACCCACTGCTCATGTCTAGTGGTTATATTTCGTGTTCGTAGTATTTCGTGATTGGATCCATCGGTATTAGTTGGGGGTAGGAGAGTAGGAGTTGATTATATGATTAAAGACATTGTTACATCGTGTACATTCTGGTTATATACCTCACCTGTAATTGTCTTACCTGATCATGTTTACCCAACCCGATTACATAATAAACTTGTATTCTGAGGCACAGTAGTTTAGATTGCAGTTACCTCATCATATTCCTGATATTCATATTATTGATTTATATTCTCGTACATTACATGTATATCTATTATTCATCATTTATATGTTTAGTGATCCTGTATTTTATTTCTAGATATATTTATATGCTCGATTATGCTATTGAAACTGCTTTCAGTGGTATATACTTCGTTCCAATCCTGACTAGATATATTTTTCTAGATGACTGGATTATAGAGCAGTGTCCCCCATTCTACGGGCCGCAGGACGGCGTACCTTTAGAGGATACTCCTATAGACTAGGAGGACTTAGTTGCAGAGCCCGAGAAGGTCTAATTTATTTGTGTTGGATTGTATTAGACTATTATTTTAGTGGATTCATATCTTGTATATTATTTCAGATTATGGGTTGTATCTTATTCTTTCCTTCGTTATTCTATTCGTGCATTATACTTCCTTAGTTTGTTTTGTGATTGAGATTAGATATACTTGTGAGATACCATATTGCTCCTCCGTTTGGAATTGATATGATTGACAGGTACCATATTATATTGTTGAGATGATAGATAGATAGAAATGACCCAGACAGCGATCTATCGCCGATTCTGTGGCATAGGCTGGGCGTAACCACGTACTCGTGCCCGAATATCCGGGTGAGGGTCGTGACACTAACACTCTTCCTACTTTGCCAACTTATGTTGCTCTGGTCACAAATGAACCTGGCAGAGAAAGGGAAGCAAAAGGAAGTACGCTTCGGCAAATCCTTGAAGAAAAATGTACCCCAAGGACTTGAAAAGTCCTACAATTTTTATATATTGGCACAACTGGCCAATACCCTAGCCCAACTTTCCATAATTGAGTTACTTTGTTTGTGGAAGGAGACTCATAAAGCTTTTAGCGAAGCTCTGATACATGCAGACTCATTCTTAGCTCAACTCAATACTCCTGATGAAGAGCCATTAGTATGTCCTCAATGCCACAGCGTAATCGAGAAGATTCCTAACAACACCTTCATGCAAGATGACATGCTACTCAAGGATAATCAACATGACAGATCTATGTATTATACTCATTACATCGGATCTATCAAGGTGAACCAAATTCATATCGACCCTGGTTCTTTACTCAGCCTCATTCCTAAAAGACTACTGAAAGGATTGAAGATACCAATGCATAACATGTCTGCTACTAGCACTACCATTCTATGCTTCAACGCGGGAAGGAGTAAATCGTTGGGAAATATATGCCTAAAATCAGATAGGAGATCTACGTACTGAAGTCACATGATATATGATTGACTCTGACGTATACTATAATATTTTATTGGGACGGCCATGGACACACAAGTATAAAATTGTACACTCCACCCTATATCAATGCCTCAAATTTCTGAAGAGTAGGGAAAAAGTCAAAACAGAGGTAGCTGACCTTAACCCCTTCAAAGGTGTCAAAGACTATTTCATTTTCTTTGTACTATATACACAGGAGTATAAGAAAGAAGAAGCTAATAAAACTAGTGATGAAGCTAAAGACACCACAAAAAAGAGCCTTTGATCATCGGAGTCAAAGGACGTACTACTCGTCCAACTCCTTAAAAGCCTCTTAGCATCAACTTGCATAAATCACCTCTATTGGTCATCAACCTTTGATGCAATAAATATCCAACACTGGAGAATGAGCCCTTTGTTATCGACCTTCGTCGTAATAAGCAACCAACATTAGTAAATCAACCCCTAGTCATTAATCATGTCAAACCTCCTCTCAAGGCTGAAGATTATGCTGAATATGTTGAAGATGAAGAAATCTTTTATTTCATGAATAAAAAAGACACTACTTCACACTACATTGATGTTTAACCCTTTGCTGAGAAATTCTTGGAGGCTCTTCATCTCCACAAACCTCTGTCCATATCCGTGGCATCTCTATTTCAATATAGTTCATTATATGAACAATATGAGGATGCATACTTAATAGTCCCAACAAGCCAGGACAAGCAACGTCAGATAATTTTTGGGAAATCTAGAAACAAAAGAGGCATGTAGACTAATGATTCTAACGAGGATATTGGAAAGATACAACCGTATCGTTATAGCTAACCAGCCAAGAACATTATGTAAATGATGGGCTATAATTTAAAATCTAATTTGGGACTAAATATGGAAAAGGCATACGGACTCCTATACGTCACTTCTCTCCAAAAGGAAAGCCGGAAATATACTACCAACGGACTGATCGTGGTTTGGGATACGTTACACCACCAATAAGTCCTAAAAATTTAGAATCGGAAGAAGAGACGTATTTTTATTCCTTTGACTCATCATTCTAGGATTTTAACGAAAGCATGGGTGACGTATTCAAATAGGCTTTTTCTGTAAATATGGTGTCAACTTTCCTAAATGATAAAAATATTGAACCATTGGAACCATTTGAGAATGATCCATGGGCACAACAAATGGATACTCAATGGAAGCTTCAGCTTGAGCAACGTGAACAACCTACAGAGCATGAATAGTACAAATTGATGTAAGAAGAATCTTCCCCAAGACCAATCTTTATTAGCAAGAGCTTCCTAAAGAAGATTAACACGCTTTACTCCAGCTAATTAAGGAGTACATCGATGTCTTGCCTGGAGTTACGTGGATATGCATGGCCTAGATCCTCAAATAGCCATACACAAGCTCAATATTCTTCCGAATGCTAAGTCGGTGAAACAGCAGCAACGACAATTCCGTCCGGATATGATGGATGCAATTGAAGCAGAAGTCAAGAAAATCATGGCATATGGCTTCGTTTGAGAAAAAGCAACATCTAGACTAGGTAGCCAATGTCTTTCTAGTCATAAAAAAAATTGAAAGGTCTGGGTTTGCTTAGATTATCGAGATTTGAACTTGGCATGTCCAAAAGACAATTTTTTTCTTCCTATCACAGAGGTCATGATCGACACTACATACGAATTTGAACGTATGTCCTTCATGGATGGGTTTCTGGATACAATCAAATTAAGATATCACCTGATGACAAAAAATATACTCCTTTTTGTACACCATTGGGAGTTTACTATTATAAGTCATGCCCTTTGGCTTGAATAATGCGGTTGTAACGTATCAACGAGCCATGAGTATAATTTTCTAGTAGCATTTACGAAAAATAGTAGAATGCTACATGAATGATATTGCTGTCAGAAGTCGTCTTAAAGATGATCACCTTCAAGATTTGAAGACTGTATTCGAATTGATGAGCTATCACCAATTGAAGATGAATCCAACTAAATCCTTTTTGGGAGTCTCCAATGGCAAATTCCTCGGATTTGTTATAACCTCCAAAGGTATTCACATTGATCCCGATAAAATCAAAGTTATCCTCTAAATACAGCCTCCATGTAATCTCAAAGAACTTCGTGGTCTACAAGGCTGTCTGGCATACATTAGGAGATTTTCTTCAATCTTTCGGGACGATGCCGACGCTTCACTCAATTAATGAAGAAAGGCGTATCCTTTTTCTAGAACGGAGCATGTCAACAAGCGTTCGACGACAACAAACGATATTTAACAAATCTGCCAGTTCTGGTTTCTTCGATCATAGGAAAACCCTTTTTGCTGTATGTTCGAGCAATGGATCACTCCATAGGAACTCTTCTTGTATAGAAGAGTAACGAAGGCCACAAACAGGCGATCTATTATCTCAATCGCATAATGGTCAGCGCTGAATATTGATACAATCCAATAGAAAAAGAATAACCCTTCTTGATATTTGCTATTCAGAAAATACGATGTTACGTATCATGTCAAACCATTTATGTCATATCTGGAGTGAATCCCATCCGGGTATTGATGAAGAAGCCAAGTACACTCACTTTTTGTTTAACTACATAGGCAATGTTGATATCACCTTATGACATGGTATATATCCCACAAAAAGCAGTGAAGGGTCAAGTGCTAACTGACTTCCTGGTAGCTCATCATGTACCGAAAACTTCCAAACTATACGATGATATCCTAGATAAAGTCTTAGACTCTAATATGGACATGAGAGATGACACCTTGCAACTATTCTTTGATAGCGCATCAAGAATAGGACCCAATGACAATATAGTAGCTAGAGTTGGCATAGTCCTAGTATCTCCTGACAAATTACTCATTCATCGAGCATATTCTCTCGTGAACCATGTTCCAATAATGTGTCAAAATATAATTCTTTACTCATTAGTCTTCAATTAGCTAAAGAATTAGATAGAATATATTAAAGCCTACGAAGATTCCAAGCTGATAGTCAATCAGATCAGGAGAGAGTACGAGGTTCTACATGAAGACCTCATCCCTTGTCATCAATCAACAATCAAACTGGCTTTTACTTTCAAAGGATTCTTCATCGAGCATGTGCCTCGATTACAGAATATGGAAGAAGATGCTTTAGCCATCTTAGCAGCATCATTGGTCGTTTCCATAATGAGACAACACTCAATTATGCTAACAGGACGAGAATTATTTTGTATAAAAAATAACTTGCACGTTGAACAGAGTTACGTCATAAAGTCAACCTCCAGGGATAAAGATTGGAGAGACCCTTTTATAGACTATGCTGCTTATGAGATTCTTCCAGAAAATCCGAAAGAAGCCACTTTTATTAAAAGACGTTCACTCTGATTCTACTATGACGCCCCATCCAAAATATTATATCGTCATTTTTATGAGGGATTGCGGCTACGTTGCCTTTCCAACCCTGAAGCAAGACGATCACTATGTAAAGCTCATGATGGCATCTATGGAGCACATCAGCCAGGTCCTAAATTACATGACCGTCTCAGGAGAATGGGTTATTATTGGCCCACCATGGTGGCAGATGCCATATATTACACTCATAAATGCAGGTCAGGCCAAATCCATGCTGATTTTGTTCACCAACCAACAGATTCCTTACACCCTACAAATGCCTTCTGGCCTTTTGAAGCTTGGGGAATGGATGTTATTGGTCTGATCAGCCCATCTTCTTCTAAAAGATATCAGTTTATACTTGCAATAATCGATTACTTCTCCAAATGGGCAGAAGCAGTCTCGCTCATCGAAGTTAAGACATCCAACATAATTAACTTCGCCAAACAACATATTATCTATCAATTCGGTATTCCCTGGAGGATAATGCATGACAATGGGCCACAATTCGCCAGTCAAGTATTTTATCAATTTTGTGACAAGAATCGAATCCAGAATATAGCATCTACGGCCTACAATCCAGCAGCCAATGGCTTAGCGGAAGCCTTCAACAAGACCGTAATCAAACTCCTTAAAAATTTTGTCTCATCTAACAAACGCAATAAGAATGCGAAACCTGGGTAGTTTTTATGGGCTTATCGTACTATAGTTCGAACTCTAACTGGTTGGACACCATTCTCTTTGGTCTACAAATACGTAGAAGTTTTTTCGCTTAAAATTCAGATACCTTCTCTTAGAATAACTATAGCTAATGAGCTAACAGTAGAGAATAATGATTGATTGTGCATGCATGAATTAGAAGAATTAGATAAAAAGTGATTGCACGCTCAACAACGTATTGAGCTATACCAAACACGCATTTCCAAAGCTTTTAATCGGAAGCTCAAGGAAAGAATATTCCAAGTCGATGAATTGGTCCTTTCAGTAAGGAGACCTATGATCACAACCCATAAAAGCAAAGGCAAATTCCAGGCTAAATGGGAATGTCCTTATATGGTGGAGACAATATTTCCAACGGAGCCTACAGACTCGCTAAACTTAAAGGAGATTTGATAATGATGCCTATCAACAACAAATTTCTCAAGAAGTATTATGTCTAAGCATGACATATTCCTTTCTATCTCCAACAGATTAAATTAAGATGTACAACAAAAACATCTTTAATCCCCAGCAACTTGTAGCCTACACGGCCTATCGAACTATTACCTATATTCATTCTTGAATAAGAAATGGGTAATGTGTCCTCAAAGTTTGCTAGTGGGACAATACTCAGATCCAACGGAACACTCTGGTTGAGATCATCTAAACGATTCTCTCCAACAAAAAATATTCCATTCTTAAAGCCCAGTTATTTTAAGGATATATTATTCCTGATCCCCAGTTGGGTCAGGAATAATCTCACATGTTTATTCACCAGTCAATAAGTGTAATGTGATTCATGTCCATATTATCTCTGAATCTTGTTCCATTTACTATCCCCTAAAGAGAAGACAATAGTTCACCCTGGAACTATAATTTCTTCTCTTTCCTAGTGGAATAAACTAGTGAGCTATCATGTCCATATCACCTCTGATAGTATTACATCCCATAAAATTTATTATTATTTTTGTACTCAGCATGAGTATGCCTTTAGTGATAAAACTACCAAATTATCCCACAAAGTTATTATGTTATGTCTATAATACCTCTGAGCAGATATATTTAGTGGGATCATATTCAAAAATATATCACGTCTATATTACCTCTGATCTCATTTTTACTCTAACCTATTATTTGTATCTAATAGTAGATATGCAATAAATAATGGGTCCACAACAAATAAATATTGTTTAAAGCTAAAAGTTTCAATATATTTTTATTGGGAAACTTACAAGAAAATAAAATATGGAAGAGCATAAGATAGATTTCACTCAGGTGAGTACAAAGATCAAGGAGGAATTGGGTCAGTCGAGCGAGTTGCTGGTCTTTTTTCAATGTCGCTCTCCTACGTGCTTCGAGCATTCTAGAGTCATTTGTATCAAAAGAAGGCATAGAAGAATATGACTCTATCATCTTATTTTGAGCTTGGCCAAGCTCGTTCTTGTTGTGCTCAAGCTCCAAAAGTTGTTCTCTTGCTAAGTCACAATGTACCATCTTTCCCAACATCGATCCACAGTCACCTTTAACTTCTCTCTCGCTTGCTTGAGCTGGGCTTCAATTTCTTGAATCTAAGTTTAAACTGTCGTCTTTCATTATGTTCATCATGGACAGAACTATGAAGAGACAAAGAAGAAGTCACTTCTTTTATAGAAGCATTCATTCGGACAATCTTTTCAGCATAGATATTTATATGCTCCTGGAAAGTGGTCTGAAGTTTCATAAACTCAGTAGTAATTGACTCATATTCAGTCTGAATTAGAGCCGAGATATCCCCAGTGTTAAGCTATAGTTATTCATTAATAGGCTGCTCCAGGCCTATCAATATTTATTCAAGAGTAGAAGCCCTATCTTCATCCTTGAAATTTTTGATAAGTTTGATCATGGACAAGCTAGCATCTTTCACATCCTCAAAGTATAAACCTTTCTCGAGCCCCAGATTATTACCTCCTTCTATGTTGCATAGAAAGCAGATGTATAATCTTCTACTAAAGCATTAAAATGAGTGCTTGAACTTGGAGTCACGACAATTTTTGCTAATCATCAACCATGATGCACGAAGGCAGTTGTCATGACAGTTATAGCCTCGACATTGGAGACAAAAGAGAAAGATCTTGCTACTCGTTCTCTCGAGCTAATAGTGGAAGCCATTTTAGCTACACAGGTTATTTCTACCACAAGATCAGTTAGAGCTACTGGTGGCATTGACATGATATCCGTAGCCGGAACTGTGATATCAACAATAAAAGTTGTTTCAGCTTACGAAACAACCGTCTCTTCAGCCCTCTCCGGGCAACTCCTACCATAATTTTATCTCCTAAAAAGAAAAATTGAGCAAACAATATGATCAATGGCATGACCCACACCCGGAATAGTGGCACGAGTGGTGAACAACGTCCAACCTACGTTGTAAGAACAATGTAGAACATTGTCCGGGTCCACAATAAGATATAAATATCTCATATAATATATATAAGGTACCTGTTAATGTCATATCAACTCCAAATGGAGGAACTAATGTAATGGCATGATAAGATATCAAACTAAGGAAGATAGAACACGATATGGAATAGAAAGATGAAATAAGAATCATAAAACATCCACAAGTCCACACTATGAGTCTAAGCACAAACAACTCTCAAAATAATAATATACATGCCATGAGTCTAAAATAAGACTAATACAATGTCTAAACAATATAAGTCTAAGCCTCCTCAGTCACTGGTACTAGGTTCTACTGTTCTAGGGGAGTATCCTCTAATTGTTCGCCATCTTACGACCTGTCGTAAGTGGGACACTTCTTCTCAAGCCAATCATCTGAAAAAATATCCAATCAGGATTGGAGTGAAGTATAAAACTCTAGAAGAAGTTCTAAATACATGGTAGAACATATATGACAAGTAATAAAAAAGAATACAAGATGAACTAGCAAATAGAAAATGAAAATAAACTAAACAAATAATATACTAGAAAGGAAGAACATGCAATAAGAAATAACTGCAGGTAAAAAAATAGATAAATAGGTAATGTGCTTTAGAGTACAAGCTCGTTATGTGATCGGGTTAGATTGAATACGAATATAATACGATAACTCGATTACACATGTGATATGTAATCAACATATATACGAATATACTGGGCTTGATCACATAACCAACTCCTACTCCTACTCCCCTATCCCCAACCAATACTTATGGATCCCATCACGACACATTATGATATAAATATAAGCACACTGAATACGAGCCGTGTGTGAACACGAAGTATATGATAATCAATACCCGATATACACGATAAAATATATGTGAAGGAGTACCCGCTGAATATGTTAGGGGATAACATCCCATGACATGATCCACTTAGTACCAGTACTTGTAGCTATTGTGTCAGAATTAAGTAAACAGTTCTAGAACATGTGATATTTGCACTATCATAACTGAAAACTAATATTGAGATATACTCGCCTCTAGTCCTGAGCAAAAGATGTAACTTGGTATCTGAGCTGGCATCACGCATACCTATATATGAGGTACAACGTTAAATGGGTGTAATAAAGTGATAAACAACTAAAATGAGTCCAAATATATTTTTTCTAGGTCAATACTAGGTCACAGTAGAGTAATACCGTGATTCTAAGGTCATATCTTGCTTCTAAGTCAATTATAAGGCTATACTAATTAATACTAAGTGATATCAAATCTTGGTTGGGTTTCTAAGGTTTACCTTAAAGTATTACTATACTAGCTAATGCTATGAGTAACTTGTCAAGACCCGTATCCTGTATAGGGGTACGAGTACGTGGGTACATCCAGCCTATGCCGCAGCATCGATGGTAGAATGTTGTCTCGGTTTGCTATACTATCTAACATCGTAAACAATATATATATAATACTTGTCATGCCATCTCAACTTCAAATGGAGGAGCAATATGATAATATAATAAAGGGTAGTCAATACTCAATCACATATAAAAACTAAAAGAAGATTTAAGTACGATATGGAATGGAAAGAAAAGAGGTACAAGTCATAATACATCACAGGTCCAACTCATCTAAACATAACTCAAGATCTCAAAATAATAGTACAATCCAAAGTCTAACTAGAAACAACTACTATAAGATATGAAAATCTAAATGGCCGTTGTATCTGGCACTACATCCTCAGGTGACACTCCATCTGTTAGTCCGTAGTAGGTGGAACACATACTCACTAACTAGTCATCTGAAAAATATATTCAGTCAGTATTGGAGCAAAGTACAACCCAATAGCAGTTCCAATTAATTGATAATGACTATAAACAGAAATAGAAAATATAATACAAGGCGAGTAACAATGAACAATATCATGCTATGGTAAAAGAAACAGGTAAACAAGAGCAATATGGTATACACTGATCACAATAAAATAGAACAAGACAATAAAATAGAATATAGTGAAGAACTGTAACAATACTAAATAATTAAAATACTAGTTAGATATGTGATCGACTTTGGTTGAACTTGTCTACTTAAATATTGGATAAATATTATCTACTTAAATATTGAATATTGAACGTTGTCTAGGCTTTGATCACATATCTAGCTAATACTTTCCCTGTCCCCAACCAATACTTATGGATCCGATCATGACACTTTACGAACATAAATATAATATGAGTACACGAAGAGCATGAATGTACACGAATGAACACGAGCACAAAAAAATACCCAATGCACACGATAAAGTACATCTGAAGGAGTATCAAAGTACACGATAATGGGATGAAATCTCCTAAAAGGATCCATATAGTACCATTCCGTATAACCACTATGTCAGAATCAAGTAAAACATTTATAAATACTTGTATTATAGTAATTATCAAATAATAGAAACTATCAGAGAATGTACTCGCCTGTGGTTCAGAGCAAATAATGTGAAACGGTATCCGAACTGGTGTCACCCAGACCTATATATGAAATATTACAATAATACAAGATTTTGGAATAAAAATAAGTTAAACCAGTCAAATTCTAGGTCATAAAGACATTTTTAAGTTAAAATAGTCAAACTTGGTCAAACTAGCTATTTCTAGGTTGTATGAGTCCATCTCTAGGATATTGGGTCCATACACTATGTAACTAGGCTATACTAGCTATGTTACGATACTAGGATACCGACACTAAACTGTATCATAAGATACGTAAATTATTTTATATGAAAATATAATCATATATATATACAAGATGAAAAATATATAGTACCCCTAGCTAAACTAATGTTAAGTGGATACCTTGGCTTTGAGCCAAATACGGTATCACACCACCTACACACCCCTCTTGATACATAAACCCAATATCTTGAGTATAAGCCAATATCTTGACATTACCTTTGTATCACAAGATAATCCAATATCTAACAGTTAACTAACTAGCGATTCGTACCCCACTATACACTAACATGCACTTATAAATTATATAAATACTATACCAAACTAACATAACTAGCATACTAATCTGGTATTCAATACCCATACCCCAGGATACCTCAACTCTCATTACCTTGATGTAACTTAAGGTAAACTAGAAATAATATTAACCAATACTAATACCTATGCTAACTAGTGTATATATATATACCCTTATATATATATATATATATATATATATATATATATATATATATATATATATATATACTAACTAACATATATACATAACTAACTAGCAATATTAACTAACTTAGCTTATCTACAACTTAACCTCTAAGAACTGTGCTACAATATACTGCTGCTTATGCTTATTTCTGCAGCTACTTATTTCTTATGTTGTCGCAGCTTACTGCTTCTCAATGCTACAGCTGCTGCTTATCACTGCTACTGCTGCTGCAGCTTACTGCTTCTACTGCAGCTTCTTACTGCTTACTGCTGCTGCTGTTGCTGCTTATTCCTGCTGTTGCTGCTTATTTATGCTGCTTCTCACTGCTTATCACTGCTTACTACTTATTTATACCCCCCTTAGCACACATACACACACCTATATACATATACACTTATACACATACTCACTAATACACACACACACACACACACACACACACACATATATATATATATATATATGCTTAAACCTATCAACACCAATGATGCATATGAACTTCCTACTCTCCAATGACCACCAATATATCACAAATAAAAATAGAACATACATATAACTATACATATATATCTATATCACATAACAATTATAAATACAATACTCTAATAGTTATAACCAAGGTAAATTAAATTAGAAAACAAAGTATCAAACAGGTGGAGTGTACCGTACCCGTATCAGACTCAATCTATGATACGCTTGCGATACGGCTCCACTACACCACCAAACGTATCCCGAAGGACACGAGCAAGTCTAGAATCACAATTAGAAGCAACACGAGGTGTTATCTACTCATCTACGTGCCCATGTCAAAATGTGACATACTCAAACCCCCGTATCGGAAGAAAACCCCCAAATCAACCCGTATCGCCAAATTGTCGTGATACGGCCTACATATATATCCAATTATGGACACGATACTAGTCTCACACAACTAAATACATGTCAATTTGGTCTAATTGACCTATTGACAAACATATGATGTGCCAATCTCAAAATTCTTCCAAAATTGACTTAAATTACCACATAAAACTAACAATACATAGTGAATTAGCCTAGAACTTGTTCCTATAGGTAGGCATATGCCATGGGATCATTCATAATTGTCAAATGCATGATAAAGAAGCTATAATGAGAGAGAAATTTAGGAATTACCAATTAGGAGATGGATTTCCAATGAAAATGTAATTGGACACGATCCAGACATGATCTCCTTGCCAAAGCTCCTTCTTCTCTTATGCTTCTTGCAATTCCAAGCTCCAATGCTCCTTGAGTGATGAGAATGAGAGAGAATGGAATAAATTTTAGAATAATTGATGGAAGAATTGTGTAGAAAATCAATAGAGGAGAAATGGAAAATTAGGGATCTAGAATTTGAGATATAGAATAAATGAGCAAATGAGAGTTGAGAGAGTGGAATGGCCTATATGTGGTCGGCCCCAAGTTCTTCCCTCTCCAAGCAATGTACAATGACCACTATACCCCTACATGCTAATATGAGAAATAATTAAGAAAGGGTATTTTTGGAAGTGTCTAACTAATTGTAATTAAACTAATTCTCCTTAGTTAATTAGTGGTAATGGATTCATGGGGCCTAGTCCATGTTGGCTCACTATTTGTCATGATAAGTCTAATTTAGCTCCACTAATGTCAAGTCAAATTAAATAGGCTAGCCTACAAACTAAATTAAATGCTACAATCCTCTAATTAAATATAGTACTCTAATAATTAAATAACTAATACAAGCATCAAATAAATATACATGGCCTACTAATACTAATATTAGATTCCTAAAATTAAATAACTAGGCCAAATTACCAAATTACCCCTAGCTGGAAAAGTTGGGGTGACAATCCAACCCACCTTAAAAAAAATTTGTCCTCAAAATTTAAAGATGATTGTACCCCCAACTAGGTCAACCCCAGTCCAAACTAAAACATACAACATACAACATACAATTTAATAGAAATTACTAACTATAGTCTTTGTCCATCATAGTTTTGCATTCGCCGACAGGGTATACTAACTATACAATCACTCACAAGCAGTCTATAAGGTACTAACTAAGCATACAAGCAACAGATGGAAAGGAAAGGAAAGGAACAGAACAGGACAAAATAAGCTAACCTATCAGATGAAGTGTCGTCCTCTCTGACTTCCATCGCAAAAGCCCCGCCCTGCTGGGGTGGCTCCCTATGCGGGTGTTGAGCAGTCTGCGGTGCCACAGGTGTCCTAACTCCACCTCTCTGACCGCAATCTGGTCCATACGGGTTGTTGGAACACTCCTTCACCTGATGGTCAGGGGAACCACAATACAAGCATAGTCTGAGTCTCTTCCGACAGTTCTACCAATCATGCCCATGCCTTCCACAATAGGCATAAGAAAAAGTCTATTGAGTCTACCACTGAGGCTGCTGCGGTGCCTGATAAACTAACTTCTGAAACTGTTGTATCTGTTGGACTGGTGCCCTAACTAGCACAAGATACTGCTGATGCTGGTATACTCTTGGTTGTTGAAAGTAGGTGCACTTCGCTGGGCCTGCACCACTACTAACTCCTCCGATGTCTCTCGGTCTTTTGGAACCAAGCCCCAAATCATCCTCCGTCCGCTGTGCCTGTCTTAGAATTTCCTCAAAAGTAGCGGTACGGTCTCCATTGGTATAGGACTTAATCTCACTGTTTAGTCCCTTCCTGAACTTTTTAGCCTTGGCCCGAGGATTCTGCCCCTCAATAAATTATCCCAATCGGTAATACTCCGCGCATACTCGTCCAATGTCAAGTTTCCCTGGGCGAGGTTCTGGAATTGACTCTCCAAAGTACTCTGAGCCATATCTAGGAAGAACTTTCCCTTGAAAACCTCTTTAGAAGTCACCTAAGTAAGTCCCGACGCTGATATCCCGAGGTCTGTCCTGAACCATGTCAGCGCAATATCGAACATCATACTACCCGCCGCCTCTACCTGCAAGCTCTCAGGAATCTGTGCCAATCGCAAGTCCCTCTCAATCTCCTCTATCCAGTCGTCTACTTACAAGATTTCCTCGATGCCCTTAAAGTCCTTAGGTCCCATCCTCTTGAAGTCAATGATAGTCCCCGGCCTCGGCTACTACGGATCGGGTTGAGGTGGTTCCGTCTGTGGCTGGACTAAGGTGACTCTCTCGATTGTAGCGAGAGCAATATGGTGAGCATTCTCAATGTCCTGCCTCAAAATCTCTAACTGGCAATGTTGTGCCTCTATCATCTACTGAAAGAATGCAAATATCTGTGTCTGATCGACTGTTGGTGGCGGGAATAGAAGTTCTCCTGAAACTGTCGGTGCTGTCCTCTGTACCGGAGGTAGAGCACCCCCGAAAGATGTTACGGAAATGCCTACTTGGATTAGTGAAGTGGACCTCTGGAATACAGCTGCTGGAACAGTGTCTGCTGGTGCTGCCCTCATAGGAGTCAAAGTGATTGACCTCGCTGATATTATGTCTGAGCGCTCGAAACTCGTCTTGGGCGACAACCTGAAGACAAATTCAGAAAAAAGTAATCAATATTAAGCAAGATACGATATCATCAAAGAAGGACATAAATTTTCATGGAAAGCAATATTCAGAATGATAAAGATGGCACTCTCTCATCCTAGTATCTTATATCCTATCCTATCGCAGGCTCGCAGTAGTACAACTAAGTTATTGCACTACAACGATATCGCACTATTGCAAAGCCAGACCTGCATGAGCCACCATAAAAATGTGTCACGAACCGCACCCGGTATAGGGCATGAGTACGTTGGTACGCCCATCCTTCACCGTAGTATCAACGGTAGAACGGTGTCTCAGTCTGCTATACTATCTAACGTCACACATAATACATATAATACCTATCATGCCATCTCAACTCCAAATGGAGGAGCAATATGATGGTATAATAAAGGGTAGTCATTAATCAATCACATATAAAAATTAAAGGAAGATTTAACCGCGATATGGAATGAAAAGAAAAGAAGTACAAGTTTCAATACACCACAGGTCCAACTCAACATCTAAACACAACTCAAGATCTCAAAATAATAGTATAATCCAAAGTCTAACTAGAAACAACTACTACAGGATACGAAAATCTAAATGGCCTCAGTATCTGGCACTACATCCTCAGGTGACACTCCATCTGTTAGCCCATAGTAGGTGGGACATATCCTCACTAACCAGTCATCTGAAAAATATATCCAGTCAGAATTGGAGCAAAGTACAACCCAATAACAGTTCCAATTAATTGATAATAACTATAAATAGAAATAGAGAATATAATACAAGACGAGAAATAATGAACAATATCATGCTATGGTAAAAGAAACAAGTAAACAAGGGAAATATGGTATACACTGTTCACAATGAAATAGAATAAGACAATGAAATAGAATATAGTGAAGAACTATAACTATACTAAGTGATTAAAATACTAGTTAGATATGTAATCGGCTTTTGGTTGAACGTTGTCTACTTAAACGTTGGATAAACATTGGCTACTTAAACATTAAATATTGAACATTGTCTAGGACTTGATCACATATCTAGCTAACACTTCCCCTGCCCCCAACCAACTCATGGATCCGATCACAACACGTCACGAACATGAATATAATATGAGTACACGAAGAACATGAATGTACACGAATGAACACGAACAAAAAAAAAATTTGCTGTACACGATAAAGTACATGTAAAGGAGTATCCAAAGTACACGATAATGTGATGACATCTCCTGACAGTATTCATATAGTACCATTCCGTGTAACCACTATGTCAGAATCAAGTAAAATAATTCTAAATACTTGTATTATAGTAATTATCAAATAATGGAAACTATCAGAGAATGTACTCGCCTGAAGTTTAGAGCAAATGATGCAAAACGGTATCCGAACTGGTTTCACACAGACCTATATATGAAATGTTATATTAATACAAGTTTTGGAATGAAAATAAGTTAAACCAGTCAATTTCTAGGTCATAAAGCCATTTCTAAGTCAAAACAGTCAAATTTGGTCAAACTAGCTATTTCTAGGTTGTATGAGTCCTTCTCTAGGATATTGGGTCCATACACTATGTAAATAGGCTATACTAGCTGTGTTAGAATACTAGGATACCAACACTAAACTGTATCATAAGAAACATAAATTATTAGATATGAAAATACAATAATATATATATATATATATATATACAAGATGAAAAATATATAGTACCCCTAGATAAACTAATGCTAAGTAGATACCTTGGCTTTGAGCCAAATACGGTATCACACCACCTACACACTCCTCTTGATACATAAACCCAATACCTAACCGTTAACTAACTAGCCATTCATACCCCACTATACACTAACATGCACTTATACTCATAACTTATATCAATACTATACCAAACTAACATAACTAGCATACTCATCTGGTATTCAATACCCATATCCCAGGATATCTCAACTCTCATTACCTTGGTGTAACTCAAGGTAAACTAGAAATAATATTAACCAATATTAATACTTATGCTAACTAGTGTGTATATATATATATATATATATATATATATATATATATATATATATATATATATATATATATATATATATATATATACTAACATATATACATAACTAACTAACAATACTAACTAACTTAGCTTATCTACAACTTGACCTCTAAGCATTGTGCTACAATCTACTGCTGCTTATGCATATTTCTGCTGCTGCTTATTGCTTCTGTTGCCGCAGCTTACTGCTTCTCACTGCTGCTGCTGCTGCTTATTGCTGCTGCTGCGGCTTATCACTGCTGCTGCTGCTTACTGCTTCAGCTGCTGCTGCAGCTTGCTGCTTCTGCTGCTGTAATTTACTGCTTCTGCTGCTGTTGCAGCTTCCTGCTTATGCTGCTGCTCATCACTACTGATGTTGCTGCTATTGCTGCTTATTTCTTCTGCTACTGCTTATTTCTTCTTCTTCTCACAGCTTATTACTGCTTATTGCTTATTCACACCCCCTTAGCACACATACACACACCTATACACATGCACACTTATACACACACTCACTAATACACATACACTCACTAATCCATATATATATATATATATATATATATATATGTATATATATATATATGTATATATATATATATATATATATATCAACACCAATGATGCATATGAACTTCCTACTCTCCAATGACCACCAACATATCATAAATGAAAATAGAACATACATATAACTATACATATATATCTATATCATATAAAAATTATAAATACAATACTCTAATAGTTATAACCAAGGTAAATTAAATTAGAATGCAAAGTATCAAACACGTGGAGTGCACCGCACTCGTATCACACTCAATTTATAATACGATAGTGATACGGTACCACCACACCACCAAACATATCTCGAAGGACACGAGCAAGTCTAGAATTATAATTAGAAGCAACACGAGGTGTTAGTTACTCATCTACGTGCCCGTGTCAAAATGTTACATGCTCTAACCCCCTTGTCAGAAGAAAACTCCCAAATCAACCCGTATTGCCAAATTATCATAATACGGTCTACACGTATCAAATTGCGGATATGACACTAGTCTCACACAACCAAACACGTCAATTTGGTCTAATTGACCTATTGACAAACATATGATGTGCCAATCTCAAAATTCCTCCAAAATTGACAAAAATATCACATAAAACTCATAATACATAGTCAATTAGCCTAGAACTTGTTCCTATAGGTAGTCCTATACTACGGGGTCATTTTTAATGGTCAAATTCATGATTAAGAAGCTATAATGAGAGAAAAATTCGAGAATTACCAATTGGGAGATAGATTTCCAATGAAACTATAATTGGACACGATCGGGACACTGCCCCTTGCCAAAGCTCCTTCTCCTCTTGTGCTCTTTATATTTCCTAGCTCCAATGCTCCTTGAGTGATGAGAATAAAAGAGAATGGAATGAATTTGGGAAGAACTGATGGAGGAATTGTGTAGAAAATCAATGGAGGAAAAATAAAAAATTGGGGATCTAGAATTTGAGATCTAGAATGAATAAGCAAATGAGATGAGAGAGAGGGAGAGAGAGAGAGAGAGAGAGAGAGAGAGAGATGAATGACCTGTATGTGGTTGGCCCCAAGTTTTCCCCTCTCTAAGCAATGTACAATGACAACTATGCCCCTACATGCTAATATGAGGAATAATTAAGAAAGAATATTTTTGAAGTCTTTAACTAATTACAATTAAACTAATTCTCCTTAGTTAATTGTGGGAATGGATTTATTGGCTCTAGTCCATTTTGGCTCACTATTTTTTATGACAATTCTAATTTAGGTCCACTAATGTCATGTCAAATTAAATAGGCTAGTCCACTAACCAAATTAAATAATACAAGTCTCTAATTAAATATAGTACTCTAATAATTAAAAAACTAAAAGCATCAAATAAATATACATGGCCCACTAATATTAATATTATATTTCTAAAATTAAATAACTAGGCCAAATTACCCCTAGCTGGAAAAGTGGGGGTGACATAACTTATATTTATGTATCCATATAGCTAATAATACTAAGTAGTGTATATATTACCTAGTAGATATTATCTAACAATTCCTTAGTAATATAATACCTTACACCTATACTTCTAACTAATTCTATTGATACAACATAACCTTAGTGTTTAGCTAACCTTACCTTGAACTTAACCATAAACTTGCTCAAGTATCAGCTATACCTAAAGACACAATGATACATCAGTATCAGTGCTAATACTAAGAACTAAACCTCAAATCCCTACTGTACCTGGACTACACACTACATCAGTACTTACCTTAACCCGAGCTTAACTCCAATCTGCACCAAGGTGCAGACCTCATTCCTGTAGGAACTGAGTAGTTTCTCAGGTCTAGCACTGCATCCATGATACCCATATTGCCCAACCTGCACACTCATTTGAGTGCACTGCCTGCTGTTGCACCTAAATGTTACTGTTGCACAATATTTGTTGAGTCCTCTTCACTACACTTAGTAATACACTCACAATGCACTACTCCTAAACTTGCTGCAGGCAAGATCTACTAGCTACTGCCCGTAACTGTTGTTTAAGTTCTCCCATCCCTTCTTCTTGCTGCATACTGCTATAACCTGATACTCTATGTATCAGAGTTAACTTGATGTTGCTCCTCTGCAGTATTCTAGGCCTACTGATACTGCTATTTCTCTCATTGATACCACTGACAAATCCTATTCCAGGCCCAGGTAACCCTACACAATCTGGACTTTACTCGAACCACCAATTTCCTCAGTTGTTACCATTGCTATTGTGTATTCAGTCCCATAGGTAACTCAAGTTGATGTAGCTACAACCTTGTTGTACCCGGTCTGGGTATACTTTTCCCTCTTCAACAATGCATATCTCAGTAACTCCCTCTAGCAATATTTTAATACCACTACCTGGTCCCTGTATTACTCATGTCTGCACATCTATTCCCTCACAAAAATAACTCTTGCCTCAGCCCTCTAATCTACTGTAACCACACCAAGTGCTCCCCTCTTATTGCTATAAACACACACTGATACACAAGTATATATATATATATATATAATACTCTTTAGAGCATTAAATCAAACACTTGATATGCTACCAATACGATACTCTACGATACACACCCAATAGAGATGCCAAAATATACAATTTACTATAATAATCATACATAGATATCAATTACACAATAATATAACTAATACAACTTGCTACAATGAGAATTGAACAGTAATTATATAAAATACCCAAAATAGAGCTATGTATCATACGGTATCACACTATATTGTGATACGGCCTACTCGTCCCCAATTGTGGACGTGTAGCTAGTATCTCAACCCCGATCTAAATCCAATATGACTAAATTAGTATCATGACACACAATTGATGTGTCAATCTCGTAATTCCCCCAAAATAGATATAAATCACTATGTAGAAGACACAATACACATCTAATTAGCCTAGAACTTGTTCCTATAGGTAGACCTATGCCATGGGAGGGTTCTTAAGGGTCAAATGCGTGATTTTGAACCTACAATAAAGGTAAATTCAGAATTTTACCTATTGGAAGATGGATTCCTAATAAATTATTTCCACAGACACGATCTGGACACAATCTTCTTGCCAAAACTCCTTCTCCTAGTGCTTCTTACAACTCCAAGCTCCAATACTCCTTGAGTGATGAGAATGAGAGGAAATATGAATAAATTGAGAGAAATTGATAGAGGGATAAAGTGAATTAGGGATCTAAAAATTTGGGGATCTAGAATTGAATGCCAGTGAAGAGGAAAGAGAAATAATAGCCCTCCTATAGTGACCCCCCCTTTTCCCCCTCTCCAAGTCACAAGCAATAGTCTACAATGCCTCTATTTGATGAATTATGAAGAATAATTAATGATGGCTATTTTGAAAAGTTTCTATACTAATCTAAATTAGTCTAATCCTCCTAATTAATTAGTAAAAATGGGTCTAATGGACCTAGTTCATGTTGGACTCACTAGTTGTCATGACAAGTCTTATTGGGTTCACTAGTGTCAAGTCTATTAACAGGCTTGCCCACTACTATAAATAAATAATACAAGACACCAAACAATTATATAGCATACTAAGTAATATTTAATTTCTAAAAATAAAATAACTATGCCAAATCACTAAACTATACCTATTTGGAATTTTGGGTGACAATCTTACCCACCTTAAAAAAAATTATCCCAAAATTTAAGAAAGAAACTAACTACAAAAAACAATCACAATAAGCAAGAAAGAATTATACCTCATGGCTCAAACAGATAAGGATATCGCTCGCGCATCTCAGCTTCCCTCTCCCAGGTAGACTTTCCCGGAGAGTGATGCATCCACACGATGCGTACTAAGAGAATCGTTTGGTTCTGCAGCACCTTCTCCCTATGATCCAGAATCTTTCTCTAGTTCATGCAGCAAGTCTAGTCTGTATAACTGAGAGTCGGATCCACCTTCTCCCTACGATCCAGAATCGTCTGGTTCCGTAGCACCTTCTTCCTGCTCTAGATAACTGAGAGTCGGACACACCTCGATCTCCGAGTGATCCAATACATGGCTAGGATCTATCATGTACCATCTCAGCTGCAACACATGGAACACATCATGCAATCCCTCTAGTTCAGGTGGCAAGTCTAGTCTGTAAGCCATTGCACTGACCCTCGCAAAAACACCGAAGGGTCCGATGTACCCTGGACTAAGCTTCCTGCCTCTACCAAAGCGAATCATACCCCATGTCGAAGAAATTTGCAAGAACACCAGATCGCCCACCTAGGATAAAATATATCCTCAGCACTCTATAGAAAATAAGTAATCAGAAATAATGCAAACATAACCTATACCTCAAAAACTAAGGGTCTCTAGTGGCTGTCGGCCCAATGCCGCTGTCTATCCTGTGCCACCCGAAGTCTATCCCTGATAAGCTTCACATTCTCATCTGCATCCACGACCATCTCATATCCCAATAAGGCTTTCTCACCAACATCATCCTAAGATAACGGGGTACGACATCACCGTCCATACAGTGCCACAAATGGTGACATCTCGATACCGGCCTGGTAGTTGTTGTTATAAGCAAACTCTACCAAGTAAAGGTGATCCTCCCAAGAGCCTCCAAAATTCAAAACACAAGTGCGAAGCATATCCTCGAGAGTCTGAATAGTCCTCTCCGACTGTCCGTCTGTCTGAGGGTGATATGCGGTACTAAACTAGATCTGGGTACCCAAGCTAGCCTGCAAACTCCTCTAGAAGTAGGATGTTAAGCAATTATTTTAATCCAAGACTATGCTCACAGAAACCCCACGCAATCTGACTATCTGTCTTACATATATCTCTGCGAGCTTTTTTGTATACGTACCCACTTTAAATGGCAAAAAGTAGGCCAATTTGGTCAACTTGTCAACGATGACCCAAATCGCGTATTTACCTTCTAGAGAACGCGGAAGCCCTGATACAAAGTCCATCGTCACATGCTCCTACTTCCACTCTGGAATGGATAAAGGCTGAAGCAATCCACCTGGCCTCTGCCTCTCCGTCTTTACCTGCTGACATACTAAGCATCTGGATACGAAGCTCGCCACCTCCTGCTTCATATCATACTACCAAACATGCTCTCTCATATCTCTATACATCTTATTGGCACCTGGATGCATAGAGTACTAAGATCGATGTGCCTCCTGAAAAACCTCCTCGTGCAAAGCTCTACTTAGCACACACAATATGGTATCGTGTCACAATGATCCATCCTCTACATTACTAAATTTCTTGGCCAATCCCATCCGGAACTGTGCTTTGATACTCCTCAGGGACTCATCCTCGAATTATGCAGCTCTGATCTGGCCTATCAACTCGAACTGTACCTGAAGTCCCTACATCTGTGTCGTAACTCCAAGAACTAGCACCTCAATACCTAAGTTATCAAGGTTGGCCAATAAATGTCTGTCTCTCGTCAAGTATATAGCCACTGGATACCTGCTCAAGGCATCATCGACTATGTTGGCCTTCCCTTGATACTACTGCAAAGAAATATTAAAGTCCTTCATCAACTCCAACCATCGCCATTGCCTCATGTTGAGCTCTTTCTATTTAAACACATACTTCAAGCTATTATAGTGTGTAAAGATCTCCACACGTTCTCCATACAAGTAGTATTTCCACAGCTTTAGAGCAAAGATGGCTGCTGCCAACTCCAAATCATAGGTAGGGTAATTCTTCTCATGAGGGCATAATTGCCTGGAAGCATAGGCAATCACCTTCCCGGTCTGCTGCACCACACATCCCAAACCATTACCCGAAGTATCACTATATATGGAAAATCCTTCTGTCCCTTATGGAAACGCCAACACTGGAGCTGTAGTCAACCTCTTCTTCAGCTCCTCAAAGGCGGCTTGATACCCCTCAGTCCAGACGAACTTTACATCTTTCCTGGTCAACCTAGTCATCGGCTTTGCAATCCTGGAGAAGTCCTGATCAAATCTCTGATAATATCCTACCAATCCAAGAAAGCTCCTGATCTCTGCCACTAAACTCGGGGTAGACCATGACTCAACTGCTAAAATTTTCTTCGGATCCACAGAGATCCTGTCTCCTGTAATCACATGTCTGAGGAATTTAACCCTATCAAGAAAGAACTCACACTTTAAAAACTTGCCAAACAACTTATCCTTCTTAAGGGTCTCCAAAAATATACGCAGGTGCTTCTCATGCTCCTTTGGAGTCATCGAATATATCAATATATCATTAATGAAAACTACCACGAACTAATCCAGGTACTGATGAAACAACATATTCATCAGGTTTATGAATACTGTGAGGCAATGGTCAACCAAAACGGCATTACCAAGAACTCAAACTGTCCATATCGAGTCCTAAAAGCTTCCTTCTTCACTTTCACCTGGTGGTACCCCGACCTCAAGTCTATCTTGGGGAATACCTTTGCTCCGCTCAATGGATCAAACCATTCATTAATTCACGATAATGGGTATTTATTTTTGATAGTAAGTTTGTTAAGAGCACTATAGTCGATACACATGCGTACCGACTCATCCTTCTTCGGTACAAATAATACCAGTGCACCCTACGGTGATGAACTGGAGCGGATGAAGCCCTTGTCCTGCAACTCATCCACCGGCTTCTTCAGTTTTGCCAGTTCGTTGTTGTTCATCCTATAGACGTGTTGTGATATTGGCTCTACTCCCGGCACCAAGTCTATAGAGAACTCCACATCTCTGTCTATTGGAAACCCAACAAATCCTCTAGAAAGATGTCCATAAATTATGCAATCAACGGATGTAGCGACTCCTGCTCTTCCACCATTGATCCACATAAGTCTCCTTTGCTTTGCTCTGCTGCTCCTCTGACAAAATCAAACTCTGGCTCTCCTAGCATCTGAAATAAAATCTGCCTCCACGATAATCGATACTAGCATGGAGCCTACTCAACCAATCCGTCCCGAGTACTATGTGAGTATGCATAGGTGAGTTTGGTGAAGGGTAATGCGACACCGACAATCGATACTAGCATGGTGCCTACTCAAAATACTGCCTCCATAACAATCGAAAGACGTCCAGAATAATGCCACGCCGATCGTGATCTTGCAAGTCTGTGTCTGCATACGTGAGTTTGGTGAAGGGTGCACACTATTATGGTGCAGGTGCTGAGAATAGGGAGGTATCAGTATGATGTGTTACACACTGGTGCAGAGGGTGTGCTCAGTTGAGTTGAGGTTGAGGGGCCTGCATGTGTAGAGGTTCATGTCAGCTAGGGGGTGGTCTGTAACACTGTATACAGGGGTATAATATTGGTAGAGGATACATGAACATAGTTATTACAAGATTCTGGGTTTGGTATTATGTTGTGCAGCGTGGGTGTGTACTCTGGTGTGGAGACAGTTCAAAAAACTGCAAGTTAACCAAGCTGTGGGGAAATTCAGACTGCGTGAGAGTCGGGGGGCTTTAGTGCAGGGTGGGCAGTGCACAAATTTGAGCAATTGCAGTGTGTGGGCTTGTTGGGTCCACGTGGGGAGATGCTTGCACAATATAGTGTAGCCAGGGTGCACTACAGTCCAGTCTTCGATGGGAGTGTGACTGTGGGCAACTATAGGTTGGGGATAAGAACAGGCAATTGGTTGAAGAATTGGAAAAAGGGTAATGTGTTGTGCGGAAGTCTGGTGGCGGTGAACATGGGGGAGGGTCTTTGCAAGGCTCGACAATGAAGGTATGGAGCATGGTGATGGTGATGGTGGGTAAACAAGTACGAATATGATACATGGGTGTCCATGTGTAAGGGAAGTATTGGTTATCAATGATATTGTTTGAGAGTTATGAGTGTTAGTGTCTACATGAGATGCTTGAGTGTATATATATAAATATGTATTGGGGATAGATATTAAGTGATTGCCTAGTTAAGGTATTGAGTGTAGGTAATGTTAAGGTAATAATGAGGGTTAAGGTAAAGATACTCGTTTGAGATACCAAGTTATCAAGGTTAAGGTAACATTAGGCTAGTGTGGTTTATGTTTGGAGTATTAGTTAAGGTATTATTAAATATTCTAGCATAGCTAAGTACTAGATAATTAGCTAGGATAAATGGCAAGGTAAATAATTATGGTCTAGGCAATAGGAGTTTAGTTTAAAGTATTATTATATGTTGGTATATATGAGTTCATATAGTGTAAGATGGTACATAGTACTTTATAATAGGGTTATGAGCAGGTATTATAATATGGGTTAGGTATCATGATACGGGATAAGAATTTAAGATACGGGACTAGGTATTGGCTCAAAGCCAAGTTATTTAACCCATAACCAAGGTATTGACCCTAGTTAAAGTAGTTGAGATACGACTAAGGTATTTGACTAGAATACCAAGGTAATTGCCTATAGGTCAAGATATTAGTAGGTATGATAGGTAATAGCATATATATTAAGGTAATATGCTAGAAAACCCCTAGTATGAGTTAGAAACCTAGACATAACCTAGTAAACCAAGTGTTAGCTAGAATGACTTTAGAAAATAACTTATAAGCTAGTTTTGGACCCGAATTGTTTATTGACCTAGTTTAACTTAGTTGACTCAGTTTGACCTAGTATTGACCTAGAGATCTAGTTTTAAGATAGTTTAGCATGTTTATAATTCCAAAACTCTATTTTGACTTGTAACTCATACTTAGTTTCTTGAGGCACCGATACGGACACGGTTAGGCATTCTTTGCTCTGGACCACAGGCGAGTACATTATCTGATAGTTTTTATTATTTGATAATTACTATAATAAAAGTATTTAGAAATATTTTACTTAATTTCTGACACGATGGTACACGGGCTAGTGCACATATGGATCTTCAGTCATAAGATATTATTTCTTGTTTCATTGTTTCTCGTATTCTTGTATGGTTATTAGATAATTTTTAACATGAGACAATGTTCATTGAGTACTTTGTATTATAATGTGTCATGGTTTGATCAATTGTACTAGTCAAGAAAAATGGAAAGTGCTAGCTAGATATGTGATTAAAGTCTAGAAAATATTCAATGTTTAAGTTAGACAATATTTATCTACGTTTAAGTAGACAATGTTCAATCCAAGCCGATCACATATCTAACTAGTATTTCAAATACTTACTGTAGTTATAGTTCTTCACTATATTTTATTTCTTTGATGGTGATCAGTGTATACCATAGATTAACTGTCTCTTTGTTCTACCATAATATGATATTGTTCATTTCTTCTTGTCTTGTATTACATTCTCTATTTATGTTTATAATCATTATCAATTAACTTGAAACTTCTACTGGGTTGTACTCGCTCCATCCTGATTGGATATATTTTTCAGACAATTATTTGGAGGACTTGTGTCCAACATATTAAGGACCGCAGGAGGTAGATACTGCAGCTTTGGACCCTTTAGTTCATGAGTGATTACTAGGAGGTCTAGCCGGTATCACTGGTTATTTTAGTTATCTTTATTCAGTACTGGATTTTTTTCCAGCGTGTTAGACTTGTTTGATGTATTATTATTACTTTTAGACTTGTTAAATTGATGTTGATATTAAAGATTATCTAGTTCTGACTCGTGACTTCTTTGTTTTATCATATCTTGCCACTTATCCTCTTTATAGATTTTTGTGATTGAGTATATTTATTAACTTTATATCATCATCTTGTCTCATTTTTGAGTTGAGATATCATTGAAAAGTTACATATTTTATTTGTGTGAGATTTTTACCTATAAATAGTTGACCTAGACAGCGTTCTGCTGTCGATGCTTCAACGTAGGCTGGATGTACCCACGCATTCGTGCCCTTACACCGGGTGTGGGTCATGACACATTTTTGTGGTGGCCCATGCAGGCCAGGCTTCGCAATTAATACGATATCATGGTAGTACAATGACTTAGTTTTACTACTACGAGCCTGTGATAGGATCTAGGATATAGGATACTAGGATGAGAGAGAATACTCAATCATAACTTGGAATATTTCCAATCCATTAATTCTGCTATCTTTATTCATTCTGAATATTATTTCTTTTAAAGTTATTGTCCTCCTTTAATGATATCGTATCTTGCGTAATATTGATTCCTTGTTTTGATATATCTTCAGGATGCCGCCGAAGACCATAACGCAACGCTCAGGCATAGTTTCTGCGAGGTCGGTGACTTCTTCATCTCCGGTGCGGACAGCAGCAGCGATTGTTCCACCTTCCCCAGTTCAGAGGGTTGCTTCACCGGTTCAGGTGGGAGCATCATCCACTTTTAGGGGTGCTCCTCCTCCATTTCATAGGACTATCACGGTCGTTTTCGAGGAGCTACCACCACCTCCAGCACCAGTAGATGTCGTGCAGATATTTATAATTTTAGGAGATAATGAAGGCCCAGAGGGCCCATGCGGAGGCTAAGCACCGCCAGTCGGACGTGATAAGGCAGGGGATAGAGAATGTCCATCAGTTCGTACTAGCAGCCGCAAAGATAGTAGCGCTTGCTCAGCCGCAGGTTGTATCGCATCAGCCCGATCCGTAGCAGCCAAGGCTAGGCACTATTATAGATTTCAAGAGGATGTTTCCCAAGGACTACAAGGGCACGGAGAGGATATTATACGCAGACGACTGGATAGAGGACATCGAGAGGATCCTGTGGTTGGCATAGATCCCGGAGAGTTTATAGATTGTCACTACCATATTTTCTAGGAAAGGGTATTTTGGTCATTTTATAATTAATTAAATATTGTGCATGTTGAATATTTATTTATTGTATTATTTATTTATTTTTAGATGTTAGTTTTATTTTGGACTTGTGTTAGTGGGCCCAATTAGTTTAGATTAGATCCATGGACCAACATTTAATTCTAGTTAGAATTTAGTCCTATAGTAAGCCCATTCATTAGGAGGATTAATTAATTAGTTAAACTAATTAGACTATATTGTTATTCTATTGGTATATTCCAACCCATAAATCAAATCTCAATAATATATTGAACTCCTAACACTCAAATTCCTCAACATTATCATTAAATTCCTTGAATTATATCTGAAAATTTTAAATAAAATTTTCAAATTAAATCTTCAAAATTTAACTACTTCAAGATTTAAACTCCTCAAATTTAAATTAAACTCAATTCTCACCTTTAATAATTATTATTATTCTACTCATTCAAATTTCTTTAAAATCCTCAAAATTAAATTCATAACATCTCAAGTCCTTAAATTCTTAAACTTGAATTTTATTCCAACCATCAAAAAATAATTTGAATCCAAATCTTGTATTCTACTATCTATGATGTTAATTTTCTTAAAATTTAAATTTAATAACCTAATACTCAAAATTTTAAATCCAATATCCAAAATTCTATTCTCCAAATTTAAATTCTAAAATTTAAACTCTGCTATATTTAAGCCCTGCAAATTTAAAAAGAAATCAAATCCATATTATGACCTTTCCAGAATTTAAAATTCAATCTTACAATATAATATCTTTAAATTTCATCCTCAAAGTTTGTCTCATTTCACTATTTTAAAATTCAATTCTCAAATAGTCTTCTCCTTAATTTCTCAAATTTTTTTTTCGAAACGATAATACCGATAACTTAATCAATTTTACCCTCTATAACATTATTAAACCTAGCAATCATAAAGCTACCCAACAAAACAATTATTCCATCAAATTTTACTCATCTATATTTTTTCTTTATATAATCAACCACAATTTTTGTACCATAATTTTTACTTACCTTTAATTCAACAATTATCGCAAAACTTACTCAAATTTACCAAATATTATTTAACCTCTAAAATTTTCTCAAGGAAATATAAATCTATTTTATCAAACTCTTCTCAAAGTTTTAAAAGTCTAAATTCTATCATTTAAAATTTCCAATTTAAATCTAATTCCTCAAAACTTCATTTAATATCTCAATCTTAATAATTCGAGTCTAAATCCAATCCTCTAATTTAAATACAATCATTACATATTTCCTTGAATAAATTTTAATTCAAATTCTCAGCCACAAAATTTGAATTTAAAACTATTCTCTTGATATTTTCATTTATATTATTATTTTTCACACAATACTCAAACAATAAAATAATTATGAAATCTTTAAATTGAGATTCACCAACGTTTTGCCTCATTATATCCTAAAATTCTTAAATTTAGATTCTAAGTCAATTCTTATCAAAATCTTCAAACTTAAACCCCACAAAATTTAAATGCCTCAAGATTCTAAAAATATAAATTTAAATTCATCATATAATCTCTTTTAAATTTAAACACAAATCCAATCATATCATAATTTTCAAAACTTATGGTTTAACAAAATCGTCAATGTTGTCATATCAAATTCTCAACCCTTTAATTAAATAAATGTTTATCCTTAAGAAATTTAAACTCCACAATATTTAAATTCATCCAAAATATTTTAATTTAAAATTTTAAATCCATTACATCATAATCGCCTTAAAATTTTAAATTAAATAAATCTCTAGCTCCTTATTACATCATTTTTTTCTCAATTCAAAATAAAATACCCCCTTTTTTCAAATCACATAGAAGTGTAAGCCTCAAAGCACCAAATTTTGACAATTCTCATCTTCATCAATTGATTAACCTCCAAACCAATTCGCTAGTCGAGAAGCCTACCCACCTTAGATAAAACTCTCTTATCAAAACACAATATTATATCCTAAAATAAAATCACTCGCATACATCTAAAATGTTTATCGAATAGTAATCCATCACTTCTAATCTAGGCAATTGATAGAGTCCTTCTTGTTTTAGGTTCCTACTGGTAATGTCTAAATCTATTCTCACTCTAATATCTAGAAATTATCTACCATAATCTTTACTACTAAGGTAACCATCTAATTACAAATAATCTGTCAAATATGTCTTCTCCGTCTTGACAAAAATCTTCTCCTGGAGAGATCACCGCGCACGAGTGTTCGTCTCTTCGAGTTAGGGAAAAACGTGAATCAAAGAATAAGAGTTCAAAGAAAGTATGGATGATTACAATTTTGAGGTTCAAGGACGTATTAAAAATCAAAGGAAGTTCCAATAGAAATTATGGATTGAGATCCTAACTACCTTATCCTAATTGCAGGATCGCTCGACACAATAACGTAACCGAAATGATATGCTCTGACCTGCATAGGCCACCACAAAAACTTATAACGCCCCGGTCCTAAAATACATAGGACTAGGAATATGTAACATGCCAGCTACGCATTCAACCAGACTCTGGTCCGACCCGAATACGTATATGCTGTATAATAAGGGTAACTATCTAAGAATACTAAAAATATCTATGTCACAATCCACATAAAGAACAAAATATCAAGAATGAACTACATGTGCTAATGTCGACCGTCCAGTAACACATAAGCTCGAATAGACTCAAAAAATAAATATGAGTCTATAAAAACTAGGCTACATTAGCAGATGAATAAATAATATGAATAAATAACCATAACTTTGATAGAAACGATATAAGTACCTGGCACCAATGCCCGCATGACAAGCAACATACAACGTCAACTCCAAAGGCTCCATAATCGTCTATGCTGCAAAAACTGGCAGGAGACCAGGTCCTCAGAGGGACATAACTAGGTACAAGAAAATAACAAGCCAGAAGTAAACAGTGTAATAAAACCATAATCCAGGATAAACTACTGTAACCAACTATATGACATGCAAATAAGAGTATGGTATCGTACCCCGGGCCGGTACTCACGAAAGATCCTAATGGACACTTCCGTAATCTAACAATACACTCAAGCCTCCGTGTGGGGGAACCAGGAGGAAGATGTATGTATATAAATATAATACTTTAGATTCTACAAAGGGAACCTAAAGCCTAATACACATAAATAGTAATAGTAAAATATGCCCGGAGTACGATGAAGAATCTTCCCACCCAATGTAACCTCATATCTCAATCAAGACACGTAAGATCATGACCTCTAACTATCAACACAAGTCATAGTCAATATATACAATTATAATTACCACTATAACATGCATCCTGTAGTCCTATCCAAAGTCCAAGTACCACGATGAAGTTGAGAAAGACTCTGCCACATGAATATCGTGTCAAGTGTCATACGATCGGATGTACAAATAACATATGCACAAAACATGGGTTCGGAAGAATGACTCTCTAACTACGATACTCGACTCCGTAGAGAATGTCGGTGTAGAAGCATGAAAAATACGCTGCAGAATATACGCAATATGTATGACGCCCACGTAAAGTAGAGTTTCAGTGTTGTGCGGCATAAAATATGACTTCAGAACCATTGGCGTACAGCAGCGCTTCAACGTTGTTCAGCGTAAAATAAAGCTCCAGAACAACCCGCATAATGCAATATTTTAGACTACTTCAGCGTAAAAAGGTTGCTACCTCGCCTTTATGGCGTAAAACCCATCTGCTTTTAATGCAGCATGGAAGTGTACGAGAAACGCTTCGTATTCCTCGAATGAACCTGTCAGACAGTACAATGAACCTGACTCCTGACAAAGAGTACTACACGACTATCAAGACGACGGCTGTAATGATGATTCGGCACAGAGCTCCAGGCTGTCGTTTGGTGACAAAGTCTTGATTTAAGTCATCATTTACGCATTCAAGGAATACGTTGCCTAGTTTTACACAGGCAAGCATGAGCTTTTACGCTCAGGATGAGACAAAGCTGACCGCCACGTCAAAAGCTGCTCTTCGTACTGAACTCGAGGCACGTCTCTGCAGTTAATGCGCTAGATAGGGGCAGATCTCTGCATTTAATGCACGAGATTTTGTTCTATTTCTAATGACTGGAAGAGCTATAATTAGGGATAATACGTCCACATCACCATCCCTGCACATTAAGCTATCAGGCCATTTTCAGCTATAGGAGTACGCCGTATGCTATCTTCTCTAAATACGCCGACCTGGCTATTTTCAACTATAGGAGTATGCCGTATGCTATCTCCTTGAAATACGCCAACCCAGGCTATATTTGCAAAGGTATGTGAACAGGCTATCTGATCCAGAATAAGCTCAAGACCTCAGTCAAAGAGGAATAACTGGCTATCTTTACGCCGGCTACCTATCTATGCAGCATCAGGCTTCTACGCCTACTTGGCTTCTACGCCAACCTGACAGCTACTTGGCTTCTACGCCTATATGTCAGCTATTGGGCTTCTACGCCTACTTGGCTTTTATGCCATCAGAACAACTATTTGGTTTTTACGCCAATGAGACAGTTATTTGGCTTCTACGCCAATCATCTCTACGCGAGGGGCAGTTACCTACGTGGCTTGCATGCCGTGATCTTCATAGTAGTTATACGCATTATCTCTTAATGGGACACGCATCACACGCTTATTCAGAAGATCATTTATACGTGGGTGATAGTTATTATAATCGCCGCGGAAAGAGCGCCCCACTCTCCACTGTTCAGCTTCTACGCCGACTGGACGGTTATGGCAATGGAACTCTATAAATAGAGACCTCTATTGATAGAGGTCAAGGGGGGGGCGGATTTAATATTTGAGAGACAGGATCGGATTTGATCTTTGAGAGACAAAGGCCAGAAAATTGAGAGAAAAGAGTCTAGAGCACAGATAGAGGGGAGTGATTGACGACTTTGGCATCGAGCATCCAATCTCTCTTACAATTTTTGAAGCTTCTCCTTCTTCTACAACACTTCTTCGTCATCGTGTAGTCCAAGGGACAAAGTGATCGACCGCAGATCAGACTCCTATAGCAATATTTACCCAGATTTAAATTTTGTACTTGATATCCTCGTATAGGATTAATTGTACTTCTTGTTTGTAAACCTAAGAAAGGATTTCGTATAAACCTAGTTTTATATCTTTTGTTTATTATCTGATGAGAAGGCTATTGCTCAACATGATACTGTATCCGTCGGAGCATCGAATAAGACTCTGGTCGTCCAATTCGACCAATCTGCTTATGAAGACATGCTTCGCGCAGGGGGTAGCTCTCGTTCCCCATTTGTTCAGGATAGCAGGAAGTTGCGTAAAGTATGGATGCCCCGGACATCCTCTACTCTTCCTGCAGGCTCTCTCTCTCCGATCAACAAGATTGTGGCATCCCAACCTATACGCTCTGTGCGTAAAAACTTGTCTCCCGTCTGTGATGTGGCAGACAAAGCTTCTGTCAATGCCTTAGCGCTAATCCAGAAGTCCACTCCGCGCTTTGCGCGTAAAACTCAGTCTCCCGCTGGCGGGTCAGACAAAACTTCTGGCAATGCCTCAGTGCCAATCCAGAAGTATACAACGCGCTCTACGCGTAAAAACTCGTCTCCCGTCGCTGATGGGGCAGACATAGTTTCTGACAAGGCCTTAACGCTAAGTCAGAAAATTTAAATGCGTTCCGCGCGTAAAAATACCTCTCCCGCTCAAAAGGAGGCAGAGGGTCCCTGTAATCTCCGCAAAGGAAAACAAGTGGCGGATTTCCCGACCTCTCGGATTTTATGCCATCAAGAGAGGAGTCTGCCCGCTCTTCAGATTACACGGAACACTGACGGCCGTTTGAGGACTTCCTCAGCTATACGCCAACCTGAGCAAAATTCCAAATTATGCCAGGAGAAGCCCCTCGGCGTAAAGAAGACCCAGTTTGTAGATAGATACGCTCCTCATGGATCATGTGCTACTCACATGGCTGAACTGCTGTATTCCTACAGCAGAGAAAGGGTTGGGGTTCCCAATATCCGCGTTCCGACTAATATAAAAAGTCAGAATAAGCCTTCTTCTTCCTTTGTTAATTCCCCTCATCTGCGCGATTTCTTGATCCAGAAATGCAAAGACAAGGGATCTTCTGATATGTCTATTACACCCCCTAGGGAGCACTGTTGTAATAGTCACAAAGTTGTAGTTAATTATTGTTGTTCTAAGGCAAAACGGTCAGTTTTTGACCGGTTGAACTACTCTTTGTCTTTACAGGAAGAAGAGCCTACACTTGTCTCAGTGAATATGGCTTCACACATTCCTAGAGGAAGGTCAAATTCAAGACGTCATCCCTCTAGAACTCCAAGCCAAAGGAGATTCAACAGACTCCTTGAGAAAATTGAAGCAGGGGTGTTTCAAAACACCCGTTCGAGGTCACCACAACCGGCTTCGTATTCTTCTGATTCTGACACTGGGGGTCGCCAGTTTCCCGAATCGGATGCTGAAAGTATAAACTCAATCTCTACGGAGATCTATACTAATCCCTCAATAGCACCCAGGGAAATAGGAGTCTATGCCATCGGAGATGAACATGAGGAAGCTTCCCCATCAGGAAGTACGGAACAACGCATCGCTGTCTTGGAGACATCACTCAAAGAGATGCATACCATGATGTAGAGTATGCACCAGATGTTGGTAACTCAACACACAGTTGCGCCTGTACCTCCAACTCAACTGCGGGTGGGGGTAGATATTTCATCAAGTCAGGAGCCTATTCAAGATCAAAAATCGGCTGCTCCTCGACCTCTCAACCCGAAAAATGTATTACCTCCTGTTGGGGTCACCATTCAGTCGATCTCTCACCCCTCTGCGGTTCCTTTCCCAGCTGAAGATCCGATGCAAGCAGTACGGGAACTAAAAGCCCAATTTGATGCCTTGAAGCACAAGGATCAGCTCAAGAAGTTGGGCATCAACCAGCCTTACCCAGCTATCTGGGACGAGATCCCTTTTCCTCCAAAATACAAACCACAGGTTATGATTTTGTTTGAGGAAAAAACGTCACCAAGTCAATACATGAACTACTCCAGTATGATGACGGTGTTGCTACAAGGGAATGATGCCCTTCTCACTCGAGTATTTAAGGGTTGTCTGTCTGGTGTAGCCTATCAATGGTACCGTAGCTTGGCAGACAATTGCATTACTTTCTTCGAAGACTTTAAGACTCTTTTTTTCGCTCGATTCTATGAAGGAGGGATGGACATGTCTATGTCATCGCTCAACGAAGTGAAGCAGAAAGAGAAGGAGAACGTTCATACTTTTATTGAACGTTTTCGTCAAGCCACTTTGCACATGCCTCCCGGAGTTCTGGATTCAGCCTTGGTGGACATTTGCAGGAAGAACCTGCTTCCACTGATCTCGGTGTTCACAGGACCATATCAGTTCCATGATTGGCCCTGGTTTATCATCTCAGCGGTTGCTGCCGAAGACAAAAGTCGGAAGGTGCGTGACAATGGAATCATGATCTCCACCTCTGACAAAGGGAAATGGTCATCTTCCAATAGCGACCATCTTCATGGTTCTAAAGGAAAGGAAGCTCTGGCGATTAACACGTCCAGGCAACCTACATCATCAACTACGCAGATGAAACCTGGGACTTCTAGACCCCTAGAAGAATATTCTTTTGATGATGATGACATTCCAAGCATCTTCGACTGTCTAGTCAAAAGTGGCAAGCTCACTCTCCCCGAGGTGAAAAGGCCTAATGAAGTCGGCAGTACCAATAACCCTAAGTACTATATTTTCCATAGGTATGTACATCACCCTACCAAGGCATGTTATATACTAAAAAGGAAGATCCAGGAGCTGATCGACGCCAAGGCTATCACTCTGCACAATAGTGAAAAGACGGTCACCGTCAACATGATCTCTCTCCAATTCGGCGATCTGCCCCTCAAGAAGTCTCGGATGGTATAGTACCTATTCCCCGACGACGATGAACATTGTTAATCTCCCTCCGGCCAGGGGTCAAAACCATGACTTGGCACCCCTAACTACCCAGCGTGGTGAGATTATGTGGGTTCATCCTGATCTAGTGTCAGAGATTGAGGAAGAAACTCGAGCTGTTAAGGCTAAGTCTCGAAAGAACTCAAGGTGCAAACCATGCCATATGGTTGCAATATCCCCGACATCAGATGAAGAGGCTTTGGCTACCGGAACCCGGTCAGGCAAAGCATACCTCAAGGACTATGAAGGATATCATGAAGAAACAACGGCAGACACTTCAGCTGCCAAGCCTTCAGAGCCTGAACCTGTCACACCAGAGGCAGGTCCTTCTAGGCCAACTCTGACGGACAAAGGCAAACAGAAAGAAGTTTGTTTTGATAAACCTTTGAAAAATATTCAAAACAAAGGTTTAGAGAAGCCATATAACTTCGACATCCTCGCCTAACTGGCTAATACTCCAGCCAAACTGTCCATTTTTGAGCTACTTAGGCTATCCAAAGACACTCATCAAGCCTTGAGCGAAGCTTTGATGCAGGCGAACGTATGCTTGACCCAGCTCATGTCCCCCGATAAAGAGCCTGTAGCATGTCCTCAATGTCATAGTGTAATGGAAGTGGTTCCTAACATCACTTTCACTCAAGAAGACATGCTGTTGAAACATGACAGGCATGATAGACCCCTCTATTACATCGGATACGTCGGTTCCATGGAGGTAGACCGGATTCATATAGATCCGGGATCGTCTATCAGCATCATCTCTTATAGTCTGCTCAGGCCATTGAGGATTCCTACCAGCGAACTGGCTTACACCACCACTACAATCGTGGGCTTCAACGCCAGAAAAAGTAAGCCGTTAGGGAAAATTCGTCTGAGGATCCAGATCGGGGACCTTAGATCAGTGGCTACATGCTATGTCATTGATTCAGAGGTGTCCTATAATATTCTGCTGGGCAGACCATTGATCCATGATCACAACATTGTTCCTTCAACCTTACATCAATGCTTCAAATATGTAGATGCCCAAGAAACAGTAAAAACGGAGTTTGCTGATCTCAACCCATTCAAAGGAGTTGAGTCCTACTACTCCGACACCATGTTGTACACCCAAGACTACATGAAGGAGGTGTCAGGCAAGATAAAAGAGGAATCCTACCGGAAGCCAGAAGAACCGTCTGTTGAGCAACCTCTGTCAATCCAGGTGAAAGGACGGACTACCCGTCCTAAAGTCATAAAACCCATGACTATCCACTTGGACAGAATTAAATCAGGAAGAGGAAAGGATCCCCTAGTGATCACTCTGAACCAGAAGCCTCCACCTTTGGTCATCAACCTTCGACGCAACAAACAGCTGACTGATGTAAATACAGTCGGGAACATGGTTTCTGATGATAATAAAGATTCTCTTTTCCAGTATACTGATGCTCAGATTCTTAATCAGGAATCAGCCCTCCATAACGATATAGAGCCTATAGCACAAAAATTCTTGAAAGCCACAGAACTCTATCAACCGTTTGTATGGGAAGTGGCGTCAACATCCAATGTCATCACGACATACAGGCCACATGAAGATTCTATCTTTATTATCCCGCCTACTCGCAGCAATCAGCATCCAATAGTCTTCGGTCGCATGTACAACAAATCGGTGGTACAAGAAGATTCTCACGAATCAGATGCTAGTAAAATGCAGGTTCATAGATATAGTCCCCAAGCTTTGAAGATTATACAAAGAATGGGTTATGATCTGAACTCAGAACCAGGCCTTAATTATGGGAAAGACAGGCGAATGCCGTTGCATGGTGATCCCTACTGTCAACGAACTCATTTTGGGTTAAGGTATACCACCTCCCTCACAACTTCTGAGTCAGATAAGGATCTTGAACGAGCATTATCGGTAAATATGGTATTGACAGATTCTCTCGAAGCAGACGAACAAGAATCTGAACCGTTTGAGAATGAATCTTAGGCTCAGCAAATGGATACACAATGGGAACTCCGGTTGGAACAAAGAGAACCGCCCACTGAAGATAAAGTTATCCAAATCGATGTTGGGGATAAAATTTCACCAAAGTCGATATTTTTCAGTAACAATCTTTCCGAAGAAGAAAGGGAAGAAATGACCCAGTTGATAAAAGAATATATCGACGTCTTTGCGTAGAATTATGAGGATATGCCAGGTCTTGATCCAAAATTGGCTACCCATAAACTCAACATACTGCCCAAGTCAAAACCCGTAAAGCAGCACCAACGCCAGTTTTTCCCGGATATGATGGATGTCATCGAAGCTGAAATCAAGAAGTTGATAGCCTGCGGGTTCATCAGGGAAGAGCATTATCCTGATTGGGTCGCCAATGTAGTCCCGGTCATGAAGAAAAGTGGGAAAGTTTGCATTTGCATCGACTTCCGAGATCTCAATGCGTCTTGCCCCAAGGATGAATTCCCTCTTCCCATCACAGACGTCATGATCGACAATACATGCGGTTTTGAACACGTCTTTCGTGGACGGATTTTCAGGGTACAATCAGATTAAGATGGATCCTGAAGACGAGAAGCATACTGCCTTCCGCACACCACTGGGGGTATATTGCTACACAGTCATGCCTTTCGGATAAAAAAAAATTGGGGCTACATATCATCGAGCCATGAGTAACATATTCCATGAGCATCTACGCAAAACAGTAGAGTGTTACGTAGACGACATCACTGTCAAAAGCCACCTCAAGGCTAATCACATCCAAGACTTGAAGACAGTGTTCGAGTTGATGCGCCAACATTAACTCAAAATGAACCCCACAAAGTCCTTTCTCGGGGTATCTAGCGGCAAATTCCTGGGATTTGTCATTACCGCCAAAGGCATTCAAGTCGACCCTGATAAAGTAAAGGCTATCTTAGAGATACGACCTCCCCGTAATCTGAGAGAACTCAGGGGACTTCAAGGTCGTCTAGCCTATATCAGGAGATTCATATCCAACCTCTCTGGAAGATGTCAGCCTTTTTCTCGCCTAATGAAGAAAGGTGTGTCTTTCGTATAGGACGAAGCCTGTCAGCAAGCATTTGACGATATCAAACGCTACCTTACGAATCCTCCAGTTCTGGTGCCTCCCATCATAGGAAGACCATTTTTGCTGTATGTTCGAGAAATAGATCATTCTTTAGGGGCTCTCCTCGCACAGAACAACAATGAGGGTCATGAACAGGCTATCTATTACCTAAGCAGGATAATGGTTAGAGCTGAACACCGATACAATCCAGTGGAAGAAAAATGCTTCGTCCTAATGTTCGCCATTCAGAAGATGCGACATTATGTGACAGGCCAAACTATTCATATCATCTCCAGGATCAATCCTCTTCGGGTATTGATAAGCAAGCCAAGTGTTCTTAATTTCTGACTTGCGACTTGGACGATGTTACTAACACCATATGATATGGTGTACGTCCCTCAGAAGTCCATAAAGGGTCAAGCCTTGGCTGATTTTTTAGCTGCCCATCTGATTTCGAAAACCTCCAAACTATACAAGGATATTCTCGACGAAGTTGCAGAATGTAACTCTGCAATGGAAGGTGATATATGGCAGCTATTATTCGATCGCGCTTCCAGAACTAATTCCAGGGGAAACGTAGTTTCAAGAGTAAGAATTATTCTGGTAACTCCTGACAAACTCGTCATCTATCGAGCATATTCTCTTAGCGAGCCCTGCTCTAATAATATGGCAGAGTATAATGCCCTACTCATCGGGCTTCAAGTCGCTAAAGAATTGGAGGTCAAATACTTTGAAGCTTTTGGTGATTCCCAGCTGATCGTCAATCAGGTCATAGGAGTATATGAAGTCCGCAATCCAGACCTCATTCCTTATCACCAAGCAGCGATCGAGATAGCCATGTCTTTTAAAGGATTCTTCCTAGAACATGTGCCTCGATCTCAAAATTTGGAAGCTGATGCTCTGGCCAGTTTAGCTGCAGATCTAGCTATTCCTATAAGGAGGCAGAATTCGGTGATCCTTTTCAACAGAGATCTATTCTGTGTGAAAAATAACTTTCACCTGGAACGCAGCTATACCATAAACACGGTTCCTCCTAAGAGAGATTGGAGAAGTCCTTTTTTAGAATCTTACCAGAGGATCCTAAAGAAGCAGTGTCTATCAAAAGACGATCACTACGCTTCTATTTTGATGCTTTTTCACAAAGTCTATATCGTCGAACATACGATGGACTACTATTACGATGTCTCTCCGATGATGATGCAAAATGGGTTATCCGTGAAGCTCACGACGGTGTTGTGGAGCACACCAACCCGGTCCTAAGTTACAGGATCATATCAGAAGAATGGGCTATTACTGGCCTACCATGATTGCAGATGCAGTAAAATATGCAAGACAGTGCAAAGCCTGTCAAGTTCATGCAGATTTTATATATCAACCTTCTGAGTATTTATATCCTACCATTGCATCATGGCCCTTCGAAGCATGGGGCATGGATATCATTAGTCCTATTCACCCATCATCTTCTAGAGGATATCGGTTCATATTGGCTATCACCGATTATTTCTCTAAATGGGCAGAAGCGATCCCTCTTGCTGAGGTAAAGACATCTAATGTGATCAGCTTTATCAAGCATTATGTCATTTATCATTTTGGGATACCCAGAAGGATAATCCATGATAACGGGCCTCAATTCATCAGCCAAGTGTTTCACCAATTTTGCGATAAGAATCAGATACAAAATATGGCCTCTACGGCATATAATCCTGCTGCTAATGGTTTGGCGAAAGCCTTCAACAAAACCATTATCAAACTCTTGAAGAAGTTCGTCTCTTCGAACAAAAGAGATTGGAATGAGAAGTTGGGAGAATGCCTCTGGGCATACCGTACAACGGTACGAGCACCAACGGGTTGTACCCCATTCTTATTGGTTTACAGAAGTGAAGCAGTTCTCCCCATTGAAGTTCAGATTCCCTCACTCAGAATAGCAGTGGCTAACGAGTTGACTCAGGAAAAAAATGATCTATTAAGGCTTCAAGAGCTAGAAGGATTAGACGAGAAACTCCTTCAAGCTCAACAACGCATTGCATTCTATCAGGCACGCATTTCCAAAGCTTTTAATCAAAAAGTAAAGAAAAGGGTGTTCAAAGTTGGCGAGCTAGTTTTAGCTGTGAAAAGGCCAATGATCATTACTCACAAGAGTAAGGGTAAATTTTAGCCCAAATGGGAGGGCCCTTATGTGATCGAGACGACATTCTCAAACGGCGCTTACAGATTAGCCAAGCCAAATGGAGACTTGTTAATGGCTCCTATCAACGGCAAATTCCTGAAGAAGTACTATGCTTAATCTTCCTTGTTTAAGCAGAGTATGGTGAAGATCTCATTCTGACGATACAACATCCAAAGAACTAGTTGGATCATATTCTATCATGTCCATATAACCTCTGAATAGATATGTTTAACTAATTTGGAACTTCAAAACCTATCACGTCCATATTACCTCTGATAATGTTTTGTATACAAATTTAGTTGGATCATATTCTATCATGTCCATATAACCTCTGAATAGATATATCCAGCTGAAGATTGTCGAAAGTATATCACGTCCATATTACCTCTGATATCACTTTCACCCCAGCCTATCATTTACATTCAAAAATAATGGGTACACTAAAGTCAGATGAAGTCTCTTTATTATCTCCAGAAAGAGCAAGTTAAATATAAAAGCAAAAAAAGTACATTATTGAGGAGGAGCAGCCAAATCGCGAATATGTTGCGCCAGAGCGGCCATCCTCTCATTCCTAGAGCCTAAAATATTACCGCGAGCCCACTCCATTCGTGCCTCATCATCGCTCATGAGGGATAGTTCAAACCGAGCATGTACAAAACCTGCGTGGGGTTCTGCTGAGCTGCTTCCATTCGGTCCTTCAACACATCTCGAGCTGCCGATAAAGCGAGAACCCTATCCTTTGCCTGAGCGAGTTTATCTTCCAATTGGCAGACCCTCGTTTCATTTCCCTCATATTCAGCCTCGCACTTTGCCAGCTGGGGAATGACATACCCCAATATGGCATGCTCTTCATTCATCTCTTGCTGTTGTGCCTCGATAGATTTGCTTAGAGTTTCCATCTCCCCAGCAAGCCTCGTAGTCAAGGAGTCGTACTCGGCTTGAATCATATCATCGACATTGTCTCGAGACAATTGTAAATAATTGTTAATAGGTTGCTCCAAACCATTAACTATTTGCTCCAAAGCATCAGCTCGTCCATCGACATCGAAATTTCTAATCTGCGCTATAGTGAGATTGGAGGACATCTTCAGAGCATCAAAGCCCAGATTCTTCTCCAGCACCATGGATATCAACGATTTTAAAGTGACATAGAATATGCTAGTAAATTGTTCAACTAGCATATTAAAATATGAATGGACGCTGGGAGTGGCCGCGATATCAGTAAACCCCTTTTGTGGAATGTTGGCAGAAGATGTGGCCACAATTGTCGTTTCAGCAGACGGCGCGACAAAAGAAGAGACGCCAACAACAGTTGAAGTTGCTGGCATACTAGACGAAGGAAGTGCAGCCGCTATAATGGGCTCGTCCTCCTCTGAAGATATCGGGACTGTATTGGGTGAGGCTACACCCGAAAATGCTGCAGAGAAGGAGCAACATCTTCAAAGTATGCCCCTTCGGTGTCAAGCACCGCTGTTTCGTCGGCAGTATCCGCAACAAAGTCAAAAGTTACGTCGGCTCCGCCTTCCTCTAAGGTGTCTTCCCCAAAAAAGAAGATAAGAGAAAATTAATATCAATTTGATGTTAATTTTCCTAAAAAAGAGGCGTAAGGACAACATTTACCCATGGCTGATGGTATATATGTCGCGTCTGCAGCCAGTACAGCTAAATAATTTCTTAATGATGCTAAGCGAGCTGTCATACCTGGAGAAGAGGGTGCACCAAACAATATTTGAGGGTAGTCATCCAAGTCTTCACCCAGATCCACTCGCGGTTCATCGGGTGGAATCTAGCTAGAGATACTTACAGATGAAGAAGCGGCTGGACCCATTATTGGTCTGGATAAAGATATCCTTAATTTGCTCGGCCTCGAAGGTGACCTCACTGCACTACCAGTAGCGGTAGTAGCGACAGCAGTCTCGAGCAAAGAATCTCCGGCACTGTCAGCCGGAACTGTGGAGGTTCCCTCTCTAAAAGTCGAAGGACCTTCGATCAAAGAATCATCCCTGACCGGGAAAACAACAGGCTCACTCCTAGAAGCCTTATGGCTGGAAGTCCTTTTAGGACCACTGGTAGTTTTCTTTTTCTTACGAGGGGAAGGCTCTTTTGATGTGGAAGCCTTTCGCTTACTGGGGATAACAAGAGGCTCTGCAGGTGAAGGTATCACGTCTCTCGGTACTGTCAACAAAAACTCATCTGGACCGACAGGGTCTTCACCTTCATCAAAGGAGACTGATGGGACCTCCTCTCTTCCAGTGGCCTTATGAGAGGGCATCCTAAAACTTTCACGCATATCAAAATTGCGATGGAGGGTATTAATGGCCACATAAAATTGTGTGTATGAATGGAGGATGCGCAACTCCATGGAGAGAGAAGTCGCGGGTACAATAAAGGTTGCTCCAGTATAACCCATCATGAAGTACCGCCATTCTCTCGCTCCATCAATAAGTCTACCTCTGGACTTGAAGCTGGTGATGGCATTTTCCACATGCAATTGGTCATACCCAAACTGCCTGACAAATCGACTGGGCAGATAAGGCTCCAAGAAGCAATGATCTTCACTTCTGTACAACAAATGGGAAGGTCTAATGCAAACCAACCAATAAAAAGCTTCGAAAGAAAGAACGGTCTTCCCGTGACCTGAATCCTGAAGTTTCGTCCCCTATTTATTAATATGTACAGTGGGGACGATACAGAAAAGCTTCCAGCTATGAGCAAAATTTAATGCCCGCTGGCAATCTGTGACGGTCAGCACGTTCCAAGAGGAATTCTTGTAATTCAATAAGAAATTATTTTCTGAACTACTGGCAGAACCGGGAGACATCACCCCGGGGTTATGAATAATTAACCATCCCATCAGATATAGGAATGGTAACTCTACCCTGGGAAAGCTTTCACGCCGTGTCTTATCAGCAAGAAGCCTATCAGTAAGGGCCCTCAGGCCAGCTTGTATCCGGCATACCATGGCAGGGAGCAGGCCCAGTCTTGCCCTAAATACCAAACGTACTGCAGACCATAAGGTGTTTCGATGAATACGATCTGCAGATGCGATGCCAGGTACTACCAATCGGCGTAGCCATACAGAGAGAAAGCCAGCCAGTTGAGCTTTCCTTAACAGAGGCTTACGACAATGCCTCATATAACTGTAGGCTTTAGTGCCTGCAGGATAACCCTCGATCCCCTTATCGAGAATTTAATCTGAAGCCCCAGCGTCTTCAATAAGATCATCGACTATTTGGGTATTAAGCACGCTTATAAGATTCAAGGATTTATCTCTGCTATCCACAACTTTGTCTGGCTTAGCATCTCTGGCCTGATGAAAGAAGAGATAGGACGCCCATTTGTTGGTATGAGCCAAATCAGAGGGCTCTTTGTTGAAGGTGGTGCACGCTAGATAATGGCTCATTAGCTCCTGGTACACTGCCACTACCCGAGGGTTTGTATCCCTCAGCTCCTTATTTATGGGAGCATACTCTTCATAAGGAGTATCTCCCATGGGCAGCTTTGAAATCTCTGCCATCTCATGAAGGGCCAATCCCAACTCCCCTAGCAGAGTGGTAAAAGTCCCAGTAAGCGAGATATACCGCTCCATCAAAGCCAAAAATAGGTTGGGGTTGAGAGGCAGCCCAACACTGGTAACATTTACAGCCGTAAACAGACCAATGATCTCCAGCTCTGTCTGAAAATGCTTCAGGGCCTAGGCAGTTAAACGAGCCCATCAGAGATTTCCAAGGCTAACCCATCCGCTGGTCTGAGGATTAACCTTGGGGTATACTCCTCCCCGCCCCATAAAGTCATTACAAAAAGTCGATATTTGAACCGGCTGGAGTAGTGCAGTGTCTTCACTCGAGACGCTACCCAAAAATAATCCCCTGAAAGGCATAACAGGACCTGAAGGGCGGCTCACAAATAATCCTCGGTCTGATCCTTTCTGATAAAATATCTTCCCCGGCTGGTCGTGAAGATCAGGGGTCAGGGTCCATGACATCCTCTTGGGATGCGTAGCATGGAAGAATGCCGAGATAGGATAATCTCTCGACATCCTGGGCAGGTACATGACCATGCCCTCTGCAGTAAAAACCTAGTTTTCCTTCTTGGGCTTCGTTTGGGACTGTTTATCAATCATATCCCCGAATAGGAAAGCTGGTTTTACATATTTGTCCCTATCTATATACGTCAGGGGCTCCCCGATGATCATACTCAACAGCATGCGTTCTCCCTGCAATGAGATCAGGATTCTCCTTCCTTCAGGATAGTTGTCTCCAGAAATAGGGAATGTCACATGGGACAAATCCTCCAGATAATTGGAGTTCAGCATCCAAGCAGCAGAACCCATCACCTCAGCTAATGGATGGATCTACAAGTCCACTACAAAATACAAGAAGAACAAGTCAGTTTCTACACTAGACATTACAGTCTTGCAGCTTACACCAAAGATCAACAGTCTGTGCTTTTACGCCAAGACTGTAAAAACTTGAGTTTTTACGCTGGAACCTATTTTTGAGGCGTAAAATTCAAGGTTGGCAGTATATACAAAAATCTAACAGTCTGTGTTTTTACGCCAGACTGCCAAAATTTGAGTTGTTACACCAGAATTTTCATCCAGAGCGTAACCCTCAAAGTTTGTAGTATACGCCAAATTTTGATAGTCAAATCTTTTACGCCAGACTGCGAAAATATAAAGTTTTTATGCTGACACATTAGGAATGTGGGCGTAAATGATAAAATATCTCTGTGCATCATCTTCCTCGAAGAGGCTCTCAGCACAGAAGATGACCTAGCGCGTTCACGTACAATGTGTGCGAAGGATTTTCTTTATTTTTCTCATCCCAAAAGCTTTACCTATGACGTCTGGTGCACAGCTTGACGGTAGGGCACTTCGTTCAGAGCGAGGTTCATTCAGCCCAATGGGAGTTGCTCGTGCTTGAGCAGAGGAGCGAGAAGAAGACGCAGCTTTCTTTTCCTTTGAGGTGGAAGTTGGTTTCGGTGCCATGGCTAAAACTCAGAGTTCTTAAAGGAAGAGACGAAGAAGAGCTCTCAAAGGAACAAAGGATTTTTGCAAAAGGCAGATGAAGAGTTTCTTCTCTCAAAACCTTAGGGTATTTATAGAGTTTAGATAACTGTTCAAATTCTTAACCAAATCCGATATTTAATATTCGGTTATGATTTGGGACCACGTCAGCCTATCATTTAAAAGAAGAAGACGGACGGTCAGTGGATCCAGAATTTACGCGCAGAGCAGATCGATGATTTTATGCTCAGGAATTTTTACGCTCAAGAGACTACAAATCTACGATTTTACGCTCAGAGACTATAGGTCTACGGTTTTACGCCCGGATACTTTTATGCTCGGTATCTTTTACGCTCGAGAGGCTATAAACCTATGACTTTACGCTCAGAAGCTACAAATCTATGATTTCACGCTCAGGAGCTGTTTTACACTCAGTGGCTATAAGTCTACGATTTTACGCTCAGAGGATATAAATCTATGGTTTTACGCCCGGATGCTTTTATGCTCAGCAGCTTTTACGCTCGAGAGGCTACAAACCTACGATTTTACGCTTAGAGGCTACAAATCTATGACTTCATGCTCGAAAGTTTTTCTTCTATGGTTTTACGCTCGGATGCTTTTATGCTCAGCAGCTTTTACGCTCGAGAGGCTATAAACCTACGATTTTACGCTCAAGAAGCTACAAATCTACGAGTCTACGCTCAACAGCTACAGATGGCCAACCACAAGGGTTTACAAAAAAATATTCCTTCTTGGCTACAAAATATTCCAAGTGCCCAAAACATACAGAGTTCAGCATTGAAGGTGGCTCTCCTTCTTGGGTCGATTGGAAGTTCATCCTAAGTCCAGTCTTTTACACAAGTTCAAGTATGGCCTGTTTGACGGCCATTTCTCGCCCTTTTCAAGGGATTTTCGGGAAAACATTCTTGAAGATGACGGTCTGAACAGCAAATTCTTCGCATCAGAGAAGTAACAGTTCATAAATTCTACGCAACTCCTCATTCAAAATAGCATGACAGTTTGGATTTTCAACTTAATGCTAAAGAAGCTTTCTATGCGTCTTCAGTTACGCGTAAAAGATGGGACGAGATCAGATACTCTTTTATCAGAGTCAGCGTAAAACTATTCAGAACGTGCTAAAGCTGCACATATTCAGACTTCCTCACAGCAAATATGGCGAATCATCAGATGCATAAAAGAAGACAATTTTATTAATCATGATTACATATGATGGAAATCTAGTTACAAAGGGTTTTTCATCTTCATGATTACATATGATAGAAATCCTTGTTCTACCAAGGGTTTCTCATTTTCACTTAAGATCACACCAAGCATCTGCTGTGCCAGGTTATCATATTGGTGGAGATCTTTGTCTTCTTCTACAGCACTTCATCGGCTTCTGCAGCCGATGAACAAAAAAATGATTAATGGCGGGAGGATACAAAACTGGTCTTGTATAAATTATTCAAGCCCACCCTCCATACGCCATGACAGATTGAGTTGAGGGTTCAGACCCAACTCAATACTGGAAGACAGGACCAGACTGCCGACCCTCGTCCACCGTCATGATGGAAGAAAATACAGCTTGCAAGCTATGTGGCCAAATGAGACCATTCCTCTCTCCTGGACGAATCGCCATATGAAATTGCTGATCATCTCGACCAAAGGAAGCTATGATATCCTTCCATGATCCATCGTTGCAGATGATATTTGCTCAAAGATGCCTCTTTTTACGGCTCCTTATGAACGAGAAGAACATGATCTTCTTCTTCTTTCTCAAGTCAGCATGGCGGAACTCGGTAATCATTTCTGTGTGGTGAAGGAAGTGTAGGAAAAATAGGTTAACTCAATCGCCTTTATATAGGCAGAGGAGATCACATTAAATCCTAACAAATTTCTAAATATTTGCCGAGAAATCAGCCTCGTAGAACAAGTCAAAATTGACCGTTTCATGCTTCATTCAAAGTATTTTAAATTATGAGAAATTTGAAAACTTTGAAGGGGGTCTTGTAGAAGCATGAAAAATACGCTGCAAAATTATACGCAATATGCATGAAGCCCGCGTAAATCAGAGTTTCAGTGTTGTGCGGCGTAAAACATGACTTCAGAGCCATTAGCGTACAGCAGAGCTTCAACGCTGTTCAGCATAAAATATAGCTCCAGAACAACCCGCGTAATGCAGTGTTTCAGACTGCTTAAGCGTAAAAAGGTTGCTACCTCACCTTTATGGCATAAAACCCATCTGCTTTTAATGCAGCATGGAAGTATACGAGGAACGCTTCGTATTCCTCGAATGAACCTGTCAGACAGTACAATGAACCTGACTCATGACAAAGAGTACTGCACGACTATCAAGACGACGGCTGTAATGATGATTCGGCACAGAGCTCCAGGCTGTCGTTTAGTGACAAAGTCTTGATTTAATTTGTCGTTTACGCATTCAAGGAATATGCTGCCTAGTTTTACACAGGCAAGCATGAGCTTTTATGCTCAGGATGAGACAAAGCTGACCGCCATGTCAAAATCTGCTCTTCGTACAGAACTCGAGGCACGCCTCTGCAGTGAATGCAAGAGATGGGGGCAGATCTCTGCATTTAATGCACGAGATTTTGTTCTATTTCTAATGACTGGAAGATCTATAATTAGGGATAATACGTCCACATCACCATCCCTGCACATTACGCCATCAGGCCATTTTCAGCTATAGGAGTACGTCGTATGATATCTCCTCGAAATACGCCGACCTGGCTGTTTTCAACTATAGGAGTACGTCGTATGCTATCTCCTTGAAATTTGCCAACCCAGGCTATATTTGCAAAGGTATGTGAACATAATATCTGATCCTGAATATGCTCAAGACCTCAGTCAAAGAGGAATAACTGGCTACCTTTACGCCGGCTACCTATCTATGCAGCATCAAGCTTCTACGCCTACTTGGCTTCTACGCCAACCTGACAACTACTTAGCTTCTATGCCTATATGTTAGCTATTGGGCTTCTATGCCTATTGGACTTCTACGCCTACTTGGCTTTTATGCCATCAGAACAGCTATTTGGTTTTTATGCCAACGAGACAGTTATTTGGCTTCTACGCCAATCATCTCTATGCGAGGGGCAGTTACCTACGTCACACGCTTATTCAGAAGATCATTTATACGTGGGTGGCAGTTACTATAACCGCCACGTAAAGATTGCCCCACTCTCTACTGTTCAACTTCTACGCCGACTGGACGGTTATGGCAATGGGACTCTATAAATAGAGACCTCTATTGACAGAGGTCAAGGGGGGCGGATTTGATCTTTGAGAGACAGGATCGGATTTGATCTTTGAGAGACAAAGGTCAAAAAATTAAGAGAAAATAGTCTAGAGTACAGACAGAGGGGAGTGATTGACGACTTTGGCATCGATCATCCAATCCCTCTTGCAATTTTTGAAGCTTCTCTTTCTTCTACAGCACTTCTTCGTCATCGTGTGGTCCAAGGGACAAAGTGATCGACCGCAGATCAGACTCCTATAGCAATATTTACCCAGATTTAAATTTTGTACTTGATATCCTCGTATAGGATTAATTGTACTTCTTGTTGGTAAACCTAAGAAAGGGTTTCGTATAAACCTAGTTTTATTTCTTTCGTTTATTATCAAAACTGTCGGTACCCGAATCTTATCCGGACATAAAGTATTATATAACAGCCCTAGGCTCACGAGTACAATAATAAGCCACACAAATACAATATCCAATGCATAAATAATATCAAATAGATAATTTAAAACTGTAAACATCTTGGCAAGGTATACTTGCCTGGTTCTGCATTCAGTGGTGGTAAAGATGAACCCGCGTCCACTCCTTCGAAATTTAATTGACCTAAACACCAATTAAATTCTTAAGGGTCCAATCATGAATTCTTGTAATTATAACTTAATTCTATAATTTCTTTGATGCCACGCAAAACCAAGCCCGTTATTATTTCTAACAACTTTGCTTACTTTGACAGGGTATTTGGACCTAGTTTCTTAGTTTTTTTACTTCCAAAATTTAAGTTTAAGTCCCCAATTAAATAAAATAAAAATAAATTATAATAAATCATATAATCTTGATTTAAATATAATTTATTTTCATTTTAACAATAAATTTCTACATTTAACAAAATAACATATTTCAAGATTATGGCTACTTTAGGTTGACTAGTTTTCTCCGAAACTTGTTCGAGACATTGCTAGTCCATTAGTATGGTCTATATTTATGAAAAATTATTTTATATTATATTATATTATGATTTAATCTCATAAAATATTTACCAATTTATTTCTTCCAAAATAATCTCTATTCTAGTAAAACAATGTCTTAAAGTCACCCGAAATATAGGCTAGTGGCCCTTATTTTTAGGGTTCAGGTTTGACATACAAATACCATAAATATAAATTTTAAATACTTTATTTCCAGAATAAAAACACATATAAATTCAGTTTTAGAAATTAAGATCAAACCCTCCAAGAATCGTATCACAACATGTTGTGCGTCGACTAGGTATTCTGGCAACTTGATGTTAGTTTATACATGCAACAATACCAACTTGAGTAATAAAGTATTTTTAATATGAAATTATATTATTTAATTTTTAGTAATTTAATAATAATTATATATATAAATAATTACATCACATCATTCATGCAACTATCTCAACTACGCTTCTAGATATTCTTGCAACTTAGCCAAGTAGTCTTTGCATCCAATCTTTTCGTCAACATAAAACATGATTAATTATATAATTATAATATTTATATTTTGAATTAATAACATATAATTTTATGGAATTATTTTATATATATTTATCATGGGAATACTCATTGAACCTTGTCTACCATTGGTGTGTCGTGTCCGTGTCATAATTGTTCAATTTTCTTGGAATAGTTTCTACATAGAAATACAGGTTTCTCATGTATGGAGTTAATCCTACTCATAATCTAATATTATCATGAGTTACACAATTTTGGTTCATGGAGAATAGGAAAAAAAATCTAAGTTGGAAGACTTACCCATATGTGATTACGACGTGGTCTTTTCTCGCGACACGGACCCTTCGGAGCACCAAACGGACTCCAAACTACAAAAAACTTGAGGGAGTGCTTGGGGGCTTCATATAAGAGGTAAATATTCAGTTTGAAGTTGATTTTTAGGGCTGTGATAGGGGAGGACAGCAGCTGCAACCAGCAGCAAGCAATCGGCCTCTAGGGGTGGCTAATCTCTTGCTCTAGGGCTTGTCAGCTTGTGGGGGATGAAGTGGAGGTTAGGAAGGAATGAAAAGGAAGTGGAGAAGGAGAGGAGAGGCTAAAGGGTTCGTGGAGAGAGGAGGGAGGATATAGGGGCGGCCACAAAGAGGGAAGTAGATGTTAGGGTTAGAGTTTGGTGATAAGTTGATATATATATGGCTTTTTAAATAGATTTAAATATAGGAGAGGGTTATCCTAATGCTAATGAGGTTCGGCCAAGGGGGGCTTCTCTTGGCCAAAAATGAGAGGGTGGGATTGGTTGTTATGGTTAGAATTGGATAAAGTTTGGTTGTTGGGTTGGTTAGGGAGTTGGTTAGGTAGTTATTTGACAACTAGGATACCACCTATACCACTTTCTATAGATAGAATTCCTACAAATAGAAATAAATTAATTTAAATATCATATATATATATATATATATATATATATATGTCACGTCCCAGTCCCAAAATACCGAGAGACTAGACGCGCGATAATGGCTAGCAGCATACACCGATGGACAAACCCAATTTAATGGATCCATCGGGGCATAGTTAAGCTGTAATACAACAATAAGTAGGTCCAATGATAGAAGTCATAGTCTAATCTAATCTCATCCACAACAGATAATCACAGATCAAATGCCAGAATAAATATAAATAAAATAAACTAACAAATCTTAATAAAAGTGTCTCGGAGAAAAATCCGAGAACAAGTCTGATACATCAATGCAATAGACTGAAAATAAAATAACTAGAAATAGAAATAAATGAGTATCTCAAGCCAATACTCAGGAGAAGTCCTCTGGCACAATCTCGTCCTCGGGTGTCAGTACAGCTCCTGTATCAGCTCCTGCTGTTGTCCCGTATACCTCGGGATAGATCTCGTCTGGAAATCCTGGGGACATAATCCGGATCCAGGTCCTCAGGGGACATAGCAAGGTATAGAAAATAGAAGCCAAAATAAATGCAGTACAGCAAATAATAAAATAAATAGGGTAAGTATGTAACCATTTATGTGAAATGCAAGTGAGAGCATCACGAGTACTCAGGCTGAGCCACTACAAGCTCTGTGTCAGGAAGCCAGTAGCAGTAATAATGAGTAATGGGCCAAGCTCGGGCTTAGAGTCTTGTGCCTCACAATAATAGGGGTTTTATATATATGATCAGCCTGTAGCCTGTGTGTCTCTCCCCACCCAATGTAACCACACGTCTCATGTCTACGATACCTCATGTCCATGTCACGCACGATCATATCTAATGCAACAAGTCATAGAGTATCTAGGAATATAATGTCTCTGAAGAAGTCTGTATCCTATACAGAATTACCATGAATATCTCAGAAAGATCCTGTCTCATGAATAGTGTCAAGTGTCCTGGGTTATAGTATACTTGATAAGACAAGTACAAGAATGCAAAGGGTCACGAATATCCATCTCTAAGTGACAATACAGAACACCGCGTACGGTGTTGGCACCCGACTAATAATCGGACTCTAAGTAAGTCACACGGTCCTAGGTCAAGCATGCACAACAATATAAATAAAGCAAGAAAATATGCAACAAGAACTGTAAAGTTGGCAAGGTATAATTGCCCACTGATGTATAACTAAGTCAAGGAAATAAGTAGCAAAGCTGCAGGGTTTGGCAAGGTACACTTGCCTGTGGTTCTGGCACCAACTGTAGCTCTGGTCTCAGTGTGATTTGTAGGTACTACTCTGGTTGCTGAAATAAACATCACCATTAGATTCAAAAAATATCAAATAGCTAGAAATGCCTGTCCTTAAGTCCAATTTGGATACAGGGGCATAAACGATATTTCTGGGTCAAAGCGCGGTCCACATATAGGCCACTTTGCACCGAAAAGCGTGTCATGGTCAAAGGTCTCCAAATTTGTCAAACTTAGTGTCAACAAGTCAAAAACGATGATACAAACCCAATAGAACTTCCAGAATTGGATTCCGATGAGCCGATCTCAAAATCGTCCGTCAAGTGGAGCCTATGGGGCCCACGATACGCGATTTCGTTAACGTTCTCAGAATCGAACCAAACTTGGGTCACAAGACCAGCATATTGCTACGAGTCCGATGGCGTAAGTTTTATTTCGATCCGATGTGTGTACATGAAGTTATGACATGTTCCAGAACAGACGAATATGGGGCGTTGTCTGCGGATACGCGTTAATTCCGGTGTGCACGCACATCCAAATCAACTTTTGCAAAATCCCACACATACGTATCAACGGCGCGCTCGTTTCGATGAATATCGCACGCGACCAAGTCGTCCCGTTTGGCGGGGCGCACTCAGTTCCGGGGTAAAATAGGGCGTTGGTTTTCCTATTTTTGGATCGCAGTTTGCGATCACCACAGGACGCGACGCACCGAGCGGGTTGCACGGACATCGAGGGGGTCATACGGTCTACGCGTCATAATTGACGGAACAAAAAATAGGGCAACGAGGAGAGAGGAAACGTTACCTGAACAAGGCTCCGTGAAGACTGATTTCTCGTGTCCGTGAAGAGATGCGACACAACTCTGATTGTGTCCGGGCTATGTCCAAGTCCTGTGTCGACCGTGCCCAACCGTGTCCGACTGTGTCCAGCCTAGGGTTAGGGTTTGGGGCTTCACCGGAGTTGGGAGGCTGCTGGCGGCCGGAGGGAGGCAGGGGACTGCGTTGGCGGCGAGGGCCGGAGGCGGCGGCGCGCTGGGACGTCGGCGAAGGCGCTGGCGAGGTCGTCGGGGGCTGCTGGAGGCGCGGGGAGGAAGGAGGATGAGAGGGCGGCGTTGGGGAGAGATGGAGGGAGGTGGTCGGGCTGTGAGCGGGGTCGTCGGCTTGGCCACGGGGAGTTAGGTCAGGGACGGAGGAGTTGGCGTCGAGGGGTTGTCGGAGCGGGGTCGAGCGGGGTAGGCTGAGGCTGGAGGTGGTCGAGGAGAGGGGGCGCTCGGGCGTCGGGCATGGCGGGGGAATTGGGCAGCGAAGGAAGGAGAGGGTAGAGGAGGAGCTGGTTGCGGACGGATAGGGTTTCGATCAGGGAGATGGAGGCGAGGCCAGGCGGAGAAGAAAGGAGAGAGGGGTCGGGGAAGACGACGGCGAGGGTGTGGAGTCGGGGAAGGAGATGCGGGGGGCTGGCTTGTCGTCGAGGGCTGAGAGGCTAGGGTGGTCGACTATGCTGGCAGAGGCGGAGGAAGAAGAGAGGGAAGAGAAAGATGAAAGAGGGGGATTAGGGTTTCGGCTAGGCGGCGGGGATTAAATAGCCAATCGGAACAGTGAATCCGATTGGGTTTACGACTTGGGGTTAACGGGTTTGGGTCTGCGGGTTTCGGGTATTCGGGTTTCGGGTCGGGTTTAGATCCGACCCGACCCGATAAGGTTGGGTTCAGTTTAGTGAACCGGGTCTGGGTTAGTTTGAGTTGGTTTGGTTCAATTGAAATGGGTTTATTTTAGGGGTTTAATTCGGTTTAATTCTATATTGGTTTTTAGGGCTTTAAAAATATTTTCGGAGTCCAATAAATTCCCAGAAAATTACACTGTGTCCAGTTTTCCATTTTATACCATAAAATATTATTTCCATAATATTTTAATATTAATTAACAGCAATTAAAATTATTTAATTACCAAAAGCCTAGGTTTTAATTGCAGAAAAATCCCAGAAAATTACGAAAAATTGTGAAAATCTAAATTAATAATTACTGAAAATCAGGGAGCTTACAATCTTCCCAACTTATAAAAATTTTGTCATGGAAATTAAAATATGGTAGGGTTCTCTCTATCCAATCTCACTTGATTACAGTCTAAAGGATTCCTCTCAAGTGAACATTGCGGTCTCTACCCAACTTAAAATTTATCCATCTATCATCTAAGGCTATACATTTAATAAAGCTATGCCCCAACTTGTTTAATCATGTTATTGAATCCTCAAGTCTTTAACACCAAACATATCACCTATGATATTCCCTTAATCATATATAAAATGGTCATCAACAATGCGACCGGCCGGTGGGGTATATCTAGTACTGTCTATATATCAAACTTATACCAAGCACGAGATTTCGTCTTTCCGAAATAAGGAAAGACGAAGATCAATATTAAAGAGTTCAAGGGTGAGGTAATAGAATAGAAGTATCAGGATCAAGGCGTTTAACGAATTTAAATAGGATTTGTCAAGACAATTGTGGATTGAAATCCTATTCTGGTAATCCTTTGTTCGTATGCTCGTATTAGTACAGTTATATAACTGATACGATATGCTCAGACATATCTAGAGGGCAAGTATACTAGTCAACTATATATCTCAATCCACGTGAAGTAGTCGTGCGAAGAGCGAACCAAAATGCACTAAGGTTGATCAGACCGTAATACACTGATTCTGAATAGACAATTATATTAGTGTGTCGACCCAATAATACATATGTCATGAACAAGCTCGATAAAAGGATAAGCTTGCAAAACCAGGCTATATTAGCAGCATAAGTCAAGGTAGTACAACAAATATAAGTACGCTAGATGATGATGAAAGGAGGTACAACTTAATTCAAGTTCACAAAATAACACAAAATAAGCACAATAACAAAAGATTCTACAATCTCTACAGTTATCAATTATAAGCAAGTTCAAAATTACATAGGTTAAGGCTGAGGTCACGAACCAATAGGCACGAAATAAAATAAATCTATAAACAGATAACTACGAAAAAATTTGCGCATTAGCTACTCCATGGGTCAGTGCGTCTTCCAAAGTCATCGCTGGAGCTTGTTCCCGTTCTTGCAGTTGATTCCTCTGCTGCTGTTGAGCCTGCTAGAAGAGTGTTATTTGTGGTGCCAAGGGTGGCCTCGGCTGATTCACTCCTGGGGCTGGTGGTCTGACTCCTTCAACTCTCGTTTGCGGTGCTTCCAATGCTGGAGAGACTAGCCTCGGTGCTGGTGATGTTTGTTGGTTTACCATTGGTGCTCTTCCTCGACGCTCAGGGCATTCCTTTAATAAATGCTGACTGGATCTGCAAGCTAAATATAATTTCCTTTTTTGCCTGCACTCGTTCTCTATATGGCCTCACCTGCGATAATATGTGTAGCGCCCCGTTACTCCTATTCGATGAGCGCGGCTAAGAAACAGAAGACGGTATCGTTCGATCGGGATAGATTGAATTAAGAACTCGTCCTCGTTATGGATTTGTTTTTTGGGAATCGATTCCCATATTCAGTGGACCGCGCCCCAAGGATCGGCTTAGCGGCAGAGTCAGGAGGGACCTCTCCGCTGCTATCTTTTATTGCCTCAGTTTTCGATATCGCTTGTTGCTTTCGTGCTTTGAGTTGGTTTTAGGATCTGCTTGTTTTTCTTGAACGGTTTTGATGGTTTTCATTGTTTTCGTTCATTGAACTGCACTTCAATTCTGAGAATGGAAAGAGAGGAAGAAGTATTAATCGAGCTGTTCATGTGCAGGTGAACAAGCAGTAGGCGGCTTGCGAGCGGAGTCATGAAGCACCTCTTTCCTTCTTCTTTCCAACTTCTAAGTGAGTGGCTACCAACCCGATTAGCTAGCCCTGCTTCCAAGCTTCACACCCTAAAATCGTGCACTCTTCTTTGCCCCGATCAAACGATACCAAGTAATAATAAAACATACCAAGATAAAATGGGAATACATACCAAGTAATAATAAAACATACCAAGATAAAATGGGAATAGACTTGGTTTGTATTGCTTGTCATTCAACATGGGAATGATTACTTACACTGCATGCTTATTCGGTTGGAATGTTCAACATATGTTTCAATTTTAGTTAGAATACATGTTTCTTCTATAAATTGTGCTATGCATATGGAACATACTTTAATTTCGCATAGACTGATCAGTAAGACTATGCAAAACTGTTTGGCTATGGAGCTTGCTCCTATTCGTTCGAAATTCGTTTGAAATTCGTGTGTAATAATTCGAACAAAATGTGCTTGATCACGGACAACTTGTGCACAAGGTATTTTGGCTTCCGCGGACGGCCGCCAGGGCACTGGGGCCGATCCGATCCGGGCGGAAGAGTTCGTATAGTCGTTTGTCATGGACGGGATGCTATGTAGCGGGGCTCGCCATCTGCGTTGCATAACATTCTTGTCCCGAGACTATAAACCGTCCCTTTGTGGCATCATGCCAGTGATCCCTGTGTATATTTAAACCTATTGCATACTAACTTGTGTCTTCGTGGCAGAGAAGGCATGGTAAGTATTATGCAGGTAATTCAGACGGGCAGGTAAAATCTACCGAACGGTGGCACGTTCATTTCAGTAAATTCTATATGCTGCTTACTTGTAAATAAACTAAGGCAAGATAGAAACCCACAAAATATGCATGCTTCATTAAAATAACGTGTTGATTGGTATAGTCAGGCTAGCTCACCTTCACCAGTATGTTTTGACATGCTAACCCTCGTTGAAACAGGTTCTCCGTACCAAGGCGAACCGAGCGAGGAGCCGAAGTCGTCTACCCGATCCAGTCCAGCTGTTGGCGCATCTTCACCGCGCCCTCGAAGCCTTTTGAAGTCCGAAGCTGCAACTCTTCATACACAAAATGCAGCTCCGTGGCAAAGCTATCCTCCAGCCTGGAGGTCTTTATCATTTTGAGTTTATAAAGGGATATAATGTACAGGACTGCTATCTCATTTTGAGTCAACACTTTTGTAAGCCGTTCGGCATATTAGCTGACTCGTTCAGGAGTTTGTAATAGATGTTTATTATCAATAAAGAAAACTTTTCCATGTTTCAAATCTGTGTCTCAATTTATCTGCGTACTCTGAATATGTGCTTGCTATGCAAATTATTAAAGCCTTGTGCGGGCGCAACCCTAGGCCCGCACGGCGGTCACGATTCGGGGGACGCCTCAATTGATTCTACGGAATTTGGTCGTGACATAGTGGTATCAGAGCATAGATTCAAAGTTCCTTAGACTTCGTGTTGGAAAAGTTCCTTTAACGATCAAATTTCTGTGCGAACTCTTGAACTCGTAGGCCAAAATGAGATACATTTATGCAATAAGTCCATAATACATTATGATTCTAATATAATTTACCTTCTTTTAAAGGAATGGTACCAGTGCAATCTGCAGCTCAACTACCGAACGAAATACAAAAAAGTAGTTCGGGCACTTCGGGAAGCCCTCAGAGCCAGCGCGACATATCTCAAGTCGATCCGCTTGAGCGGGTAATGCAAATGTTAGAATCGCAATGACAAAGAGATGATGCTCGCCAAGCCAAGTTCGAAAGCAATTTAGAGACCCGATTCTCAGTCCAATAAAAGAAGGTAGATACCCTGCAACAGATCGTTCAGACTTTGGCTGCCAACCATTCTGCCATAACAACAATGACTCCGGTAGAACAGCCCATGCTTGAAGTGGAGACTCCTCAAATCCCAAGGCCGAGGGACGTGACTGCCTTCAACTTGGGCCATTTCAAGAAAGTCTGCAACACCCCATTCAACGGGACTGAGGACCCAGTGGTAGCTCTAGATTGGCTAGCCGAGCTTGAAGATCACTTCGCTCTGTTAGAGGTCCCCGAAGAGAAGCGCGTCGTCTGCGCGCAACTTCAGCTCCGCCTCAATGCGCACGATTGGGGGAACGTGCATCGACGATCTCTCCAATTTGATCACGGAGAGGAGACGATCTCGTGGACGACTTTTTGTGCCGCATTTGAAGAGGAGTTTATACCCCCTCCAGTACAACGTCAAATGGAGAATGATTTTGTGCAACTGAGGCAGGGCAGTATGACAGTAAAGCAGTACTTCGCCGAATTCAACCGACTCTCCAAATTCGCTAGGGCCTATTTACCTGATGCAGCGAGTCAAGCCAGAAGGTTTGAAGGTGGACTACACCCTGCCATCCATGCGCACGTGGCCAATAATCAGTACGGGACAATGCGTGAAGTCATGAATCACGCCCTATCCCTAGAACCGCAGTATCCTCACGTTTCCACCGGCGCTGTGCATACCTACAATCACAAACGCCAAGGCAACGAGAGAGAAACAATGCTGCAAAGCGACAAAACAACGGTGGTCGAAACAAGACAAATGCAGGAGTGCGTTGTGAGCACTGCCATAGGCCGGGGCATACCATCGTTAATTGTTACTTGAAGAATGGGTCTTGTTACAACTGTGGCGGCAACGGACACTTGATTCGAAACTGTCCGCTCCTGGATCGCCGCCAGCAACAAAATAATCCCTAACGGTTGGTTCTATTCCTAAGTTTCGGGACGAAACTTCCAATTGGTTGGGTAGGATGTAGCGCCCCGTTCCTCCTATTCGAGGAGCACGGCTAAGAAACACAAGACGGTATTGTTCGATCGGGATAGATTGAATTAAGAACTCGTCCTCGTTATGGATCTGTTTCTTCGGAATCGATTCCCATATTCAGTGGACCGCGCCCCAAGGATCGACTTAGCGGCAGAGTCAGGAGGGACCTCTCCGTTGCTATCTTTTATTGTCTCGGTTTTCGATGTCGCTTGTTGCTTTCGTGCTTTGAGTTGGTTTTGGGATTTGCTTGTTTTCCTTGAACGGTTTTGATGGTTTTCATTGTTTTTGTTCATTGAACTGTACTTCAATTCTGAGAATGGAAAGAAAGGAAGAAGTATTAATCGAGCTGTTCGTGTGCAGGTGAACGAGCAATAGGCGGCTTGCGAGCAGAGTCGTGAAGCACCTCTTTCCTTCTTCTTTCCAACTTCTAAGTGAGTGGCTACCAACCCGATTAGCTAGCCCTGCTTTCAAGCTTCATACCCTAAAATCGTGCACTCTTCTTTGGCCCGATCAAACTATACCAAGTAATAATAAAACATACCAAGATAAAATGGGAATAGACTTGGTTTGTATTGCTTGTCATTCAACTTGGGAACGATTACTTACACTGCATGCTTATTCGGTTGGAATATTCAACATATGTTTCAATTTTAGTTAGAATACATGTTTCTTCTATAAATTGTGCTATGCATATGGAACATACTTTAATTTGGCATAGATTGATCAGTAAGACTATGCAAAACTGTTTGGCTATGGAGCTTGCTCCTATTCGTTCGAAATTCGTTTGAAATTCGTGTGTAATAATTCGAACTAAATGTGCTCGATCACGGACAACTTGTGCACAAGGTATTTTGGCTCCGCGGACGGCCGCCAGGGCACTGGGGCCGATCCGATCCGGGCGGAAGAGTTCGTATAGTCGTTTGTCATGGACGGGATGTTATATAGCGGGGCTCACCACCTGCGTTGCATAACATTCTTGTCCCGAGACTATAAACCGTCCCTTTGTGGCATCATGCCAGTGATCCCTGTGTATATTTAAACCTGTTGCATACTAACTTGTGTCTTCGTGGCAGGGAAGGCATGGTAAGTATTGTGCAGGTAATTCAGACGGGCAGGTAAAATCTACCAAACGGTGGCACGTTCATTTCAGTAAATTCTATATGCTGCTTACTTGTAAATGAACTATGGCAAGATAGAAACCCACAAAATATGCATGCTTCATTAAAATAACGTGTTGATTGGTATAGTCCGGCTAGCTCGCCTTCACCAGTATGTTTTGACATACTGACCCTCGTTGAAACAGGTTCTTCGCACCAAGGCGAACCTAGCGAGGAGCCGAAGTCGTCTACCCGATCCAGTCCAGCTGTTGGCGCATCTTCACCGCACCCTCGAAGCCTTTTGAAGTTCGAAGTTGCAACTCTTTGTCACGACCCGCACCCGGTGTAAGGGTACTAGTCGGAAACAACCCCCAGCCTACGCCGCAGAATCGGCGGTAGAACGCTGTCTAGATAATCTATCTAACAGAATAATGAACCACCAATAATAATATTATACTCAATCACAGAACTAAGATAGAATGAGCACGAATCAGATAAAGAATAGAATAGTCACAATACAACTCATGAGTTTAAAATAATACATTAATGAGTCTGAAGAGTAACAAAAATAAGCTGGAGACAAATCCAGTACAAAAGAATACTACCATACTACAAAGCTACACTCCAGGGTCAACTGTCTCAGTTGGGATAAGTCTCTCTTGAGCCAGGGTCTCCGAATCTAAACCCACAACATCCTGGGGTCCATAATAGGTAGGGTACTCCTCAGTGTCATCTGGAAAAATATATCCAGTCAGGAAAGGAGCAGAGTATATCTCTAACAGCAGTTCTAATCCATGATAAAAACTATGTAACAGTAAATAGCTATGGATAAACAAGATATACAATAGATACAAGAGATATATAGACAATAAGGAAATACTGGAAAGAAATACAATAATGAACAATATGCTAATGAAACAATAATACTAATGTCTAAGTGTGTGAGTACTAGCTTAACATGTGATCGGCTTGGGCAAGATACAATGCGGCCTGGCTAATCATACGTGCGGTGCATGATCAACACTATTCGCTTACCAATACTTTATTCAATAGGGATTTGATCACATATCTATACTAATACTCCCCACCCCCAACTGGTATAATAGATCCAGCCACGGTATGCTATGGCACTAGATTCCCCAAGAAGAGAGTGACTCCTCCCGAAAATTGGTGTCTGTACATGTACAAGATAACCAATAAAACAATACTTGCACCATATACACCATATACCAAGGAATAATATCTCATGACGAGATCCGGATATACCAATCCGTGTAACCGTAGTGTCAATAGAAACATGTATATCTACACTAGATACAACGAACATAGAGGATATCATAAATGAGAAACTATCAGAGAATGTACTCGCCTGAAGTCCAATGAAAAGTCTCACAGATGTCTGACTTGGTGCCTCGAAGACCTAGATATGGAATACCACATTAAAACAAGGTCCCGGAAAGAGAACAAGTCAAACTAGTCAACTTCTAGGTCAATAAATCAATTCTAAGTCAAAAGTCAACTATGGTCAACTCTAAAGTCAACTAAAGTCAAACATGGTCAAACCAAGGTCATCCTCACAAGACATCTATATAAATAATATAGAAAATAAAATACAAAAATTTAGGAATCAAAATTAGATCCCAATAGATACCCACACAAAGTATACTAATAATACAATATTATACACTCTAAATAATATATATACAAACAAATATTTATACAAATAAAATAATATATTATTATTAGTATTATACCTCACAAAAATACCTATATATATACATATATATATATACAAATATAATATATAATATATAAATTAAATCTGCCAAATCGTCACTGAAAACAGTGAGCTGAAAATACAATTTAAATAAAACAGCTTATAGTGACAGTCTCAACTGTCACAAAAAATCTGTCGCAGAAACTCTATATATAAACCACTGCTGTCACAGTTTGATGACAGTTTCAAACTGTCATAGAAAACCGTCGCTGAAGGATTTGCCGCTCAAAACTGTCCGCAGCATTAATGACAGATCTGTCATTAATGCCGAACCACTGTTACAGCGGCTGCTGTAACCGATCGAAATAATGACAGTTTTCAACTGTCATTAAACCTACTGTCACCAAAAATAAAAATATATATATATATATAATACATATATAAACATATAAATCAATATATATATATATATATATATATATATATATATATATATATATAAAACAATTAATAACTATATACTTATATATATACAATTAAATACTATTAGTTACAAAACACAATGCACATATTAATGTACGTATTTTACATGGCTAGAAGCACACATAAAAATATATTCATTAAATTAACAATTAAATATATAATAATTATAAATAATATAATTATACATTTAAACACATAAATATATTTTATAAAATATTTATGTATAATTTATGTTATTAACATAAGTACATATATAATTGCATGCAAGAAAGCTACATACATATATTTATACATCACATTAGAACACATAGAAATATATAGATCTATGCTACAATTGTCACTACCACATTCTGGAAACAGGAGTAATTTTGACTTTTTATAATATTTAATATTATGGTAGTTATAATTAAGTAATTTGCATGATAGTATATTTAATTTAAATAATTATGTGATGTGTAATTAAATATAGTATTAGATACAGTGTTCATTATTTTTTTGCTAGCAGAATTGACCTAGAAGCCCAGTAGACGAACACCTGTCCGAATTATATAATTCTGTATTTAATTATTTTATCTAGAATTTAATTCTTGGAGTTTGTAATTAATTATCGTATTTTAATAAATTATTTACGCTTTGCCTTTGCTTCGGTAATTGGAGCGCTACCCTGACTTTTGTCTTCCAACAAATTTCACCATCTTGCCCTAGACATGCCCGCCTTCCATTCTGCTATTTTTGTAACTCATAATTATGCTCTCTGTGCATTGTTTCTAGCCGCACAAAAATCGTCGTGGACGTTATTTAATAAATCCCTATTTTGCATCGTTGTGCGTTCCAATTGAAATTGGAGGTAATCTTGACCTATTTTTTGTGCGGCCCAAATTAGGGTAATATTCTGTTCTGAGTCTTCTTCATTATTGGTATTGATGACCTGACCTGATTTTGGCCCCATATACTCCTAATTAATTTTAGAACACAACTTGTATTTTATTTCTAATTAAATTGAGGATACTATTTAAACTGATTCTGAAATTCCAATTTAATTCCAGTGCCCTGCTATTTTAGCCCACACCAAACTTACAGCGCCCCCTGACCCTACAAAATATCAGACCCCGAATTGCCCGCCAAATTTTAGTCATTTTATGCGTCTGTGCAAATACCCAAATTTAAGGGGGTTAATTTGCAAATTTCATTTTTGATGTCAACACCCATTTGTTTAAACCAATGGAGAAGCCCAACATTGACTAGTCAACACCCTCATTCCCACATGAAAATCTTCATATCAAATCTGGACCCCTCATTCAAAGGGGGTCAATCACAACCTTTCATTTACAAACCCTCTCCCCCTATTTAAAGTAACATCAAACCCTAATCCCTAGACAACCTAGGAAACCCCACCTCCTCACAAGCCTCCACAATTCCTCAACTCCAACGTAGGAGTTCTCTTTCTTCCTTTCTTCTTCTCTTTCTTTTCCTTTTCTCTTCCTTCTCCTTCTTCCTTCTCCTTCTTCTTTATTTTATTTGAATTCAAATTCAAATTTGGAGGGGGGGAATACTGTTCATTCCCCCCATCATCTACTGTACTCCGGCGTTCAGCCAGCCGATCCTCCGGCGACCACTGATCAGTTTTCCGGTGGCCCTCTTCTCAGCCGACCCGCTGGCGGCGACTCCCTGCATCCCCGGAGCCTCCTCCCTGCATTCCCTCAACACCGAGCCGAGCCCCGACTCCCCGCTGACCCCCCCGGCGGCTCCCTCTGCCGCTGCGACCCGCTGCGACTGCACCCAGGCCGACTCCCCCGGCCGAGCCTGCACCCGAGGCAGCCAACCCGCTGCTCAGTCCTCCTCCCTCTGTGTCCGGCGACCAACCACCCAGGCCGGCCCCGCTCTTCCCCGACTGCACATCCCTCCGGCATTCACTGCAGCCGGCAGACTTCCTCCACCATCACCAACTATCACCACCACCATTATCACCACCACCACCTCCTCCTTCCATCACCTAAAGCCACCACCACCACCATCTACTGCTCCTTGCCGTTGCTGTTCTTCTCCGGGCTCCTCCCTGCGTTCACCTCTCCGACCGGCCAGGTCGAGTTCCCCGCAGCCGCTGCCCTCCGGTCCGGCCACCCTGTCCCCGCTGCTCCATTCTCCCCTCCTACTCGTGGCACCCTACTCCGGCCCTCACTGCCGTACTCCGGCCAGCCGACCACCAGTAAGCTCCTCCTCTCTTCCCTCTTCCCCTTTTCCTATAATTAGCATGTATAGGTATAGTTTTTAGTATGTATATGTATGATTTAATAAATATATATGTAATGTACATACGTATATACATGTATGTGTATAAATGAGGAATGTATGTACATATGTATATACATGTATATATGTCTAATTAATGTGTATAAATATACATGTATGTATATCTAATTAATGTGTATATATAATTAAAATGTATATTAATGTGTATATATCTAATGAATGTATATATATTTAATGTGTATAAATATACATAATATATGTATATTCTAATATGTACTTTTGCATATATGATATATATACGTATTTTGGTATATAAAATATAATAGTATACGTACTATTTTTGGTATAAAAATATATACACATATATATGTATATGAACGTATTTAATATATGTTAATATATAAATGTACGTAATTTAGTAAATATACAACTATAGCTAGTATAATTTATATTGGTATATATTTTAGATATATACCTATATTAGGTTACATTCTTTTTAGTACGTATGTAAGTATTATTATTATGTTTATATATATACAAGTATTATTTATTTGAAAGTATATATTTTACATATATCTATTAATGTAATTGATGGAAATTATATATATTAGTTAATGAGATGTTTATTCAAATATGTATACTTAGTATAATATATATATATATATATATTTTGTACATACAATTAATATTGTATATGTATTTAATGTGATGTACTAGTATTAGTATATATTTAATAATAGCAGTGATATATATGTACTTGTAAAACATATTTTGGTATATTTACCTGTATATAGTATTGTATTATTTTGGTATGTATGTATATATATATATATATATATATATATATATATATATATATATATATATATATATATATATATATATATATATATATATATATATATAATATAAGTTAATATGTATTTTGGTACATGTATACTAGTTTGTATGTATGAGTGATGTATAATTTTTCACATAAATAAAATATATACTTCCACTTATGTACATACAGTTATACCTATTTTGTATATTCTTTGGAATAACAATCTATATGTATTATCTTTAATTATTAACAATATGTTTAATTGGTGAATACACTCGATAACCCTAGTTTGACTAGTGCCCTGCCTGGCATGGCCCTGAGGTCAGTGTTTATAGACTGTGTGTTAGGGTAGCACCTGATACAAGTATTATTGTGATGTGTTTTTAGGACTGTTGGATCCTCCAGACGATACTCTGGGACAGGACATCGATAATTACCAGCTAAGGACCCAAGGCGAGTACATTCTCTGATTAGTTTCTAATTTATGATATCTCCTATGTTCACTGTATCTAGTGTAGATATCCATGCTCTTGACACGTTGGTTACACGGATTGGTATACACGGATCTCGTCATGAGATGTAATTCCTTATTCATGGTGTAGCTTGTACAAGACTTGTTTCCTTGTTATCTTGTGCATGTACAGACACTGATTTCCAGGGAGACTTGCTACCTCCCTAGGAAATCCCGTGCCATAGCGTACCATGATTGGATCTACTATACCAGTCGGGGGTGGGGAGTATTTTAGTGTAGATATGTGATCATACCCAACTTTTCATGCATCATAGCTCACCCCACATCTCACATCGGGTGCGGCCTGACCATCTCCATGCTTCATAGCTGTTACGTGTGATTAGCCTGACCTCTACATGCATCATAGCTAACCAACGGTTAGCCTGACCTTACATGAATCATAGCTAATCACATGTAACCAGCCTGATCAAGTTCCCAAGCCGATCACATGTTAAAGCTAGTACTCATACACTTAGTCATAGGTTCTTGCTCATGGACATATTGTTTCTTCCCCTGCATTTACTTACAGTATTTCTTTTATTTCTCGTACCTATACATGCTTCTGGTATATTTCCATCTAGAACTGCTACATTGTTTATATCATTAATATAGAACTGCTATTTAGAGATGTATTTTGCTCCTTCCTGACTGAAAAATATTTTTCCAGACTGTGACCTTAGTAGACTGGTTTCTGACATACTTGGGGATTGGAAGTTAATGATTGCAGGTATGATTATTTTGTCGTTAGACTTGTCTTGTATTTCTTGCTTGCCTTGATATCTCATCGTGCTTTAGTTTATGTGATTGAGTATTTCTAGCATTATTTTATGAAATTCACGTCTCCTTATGGAGTTGGGTATTCACGTTAGTTGATTAGATAGTTACATGACCTAGACAGCGTTCTACCGTCGATGCTGCGGCGTAGGCTGGACGTACCCACGCACTCGTGCCCCTAAACCGGGTGCGGGTCGTGACACGTTTTTAGTGGTGGCCCATGCAGGTTAGACTTTGCTAGTTGTGCGATGTCGTAGTAGTGCGACGTCATCGTGGTACTACTACGTACCTGCTATAGAATATAGGACATAGGATACTAGGATGAGAGAGGATACTCAATTACAATTCTTGAGAGATTCCTGGGACGACCCCTTGAGAATCTTATTATAATTTCCAATTTAAATCTTTTTCTTGTTTTCGTCCGCTCTTGCTTGTTGTTATTGAACTTGATTCTTGTTGATCAGTTATTAAATTAAAATCTTGGCATCATTATTGAGTTATTCTTGTTGACCAGTTGTTAACTTTAATTCCTGGTATCGTTGTTGAGTTGATTTCATATTGAGATAAATATTACGGACTAGAATTTATGGTATCATCCGATGACATATATTGATGAGGACAGTGAGAAAGGTAAAACGTCTACTTTGGTTATGAGACCTAGAGTTTATCGCAGCCATATTAGCTGTCGTGACGAGAACGTAGGAACCTAACTTGGATGTACATACTTTAGTTATGAGATTTAGAATTTCTCGCAGCCATACCGGTTGGCGTGGCGAGGATTCTAGATGACATGATTATAGGGTTGCATACCTTAGTTACGGAACCTGTCGGTTATCGCATCTATGCTTACTGGCGTGGCGAGGATTCTGTGTGTCATAATTTCTGACAGACGTGTATGATTATCAGGTTGTATCTTAAATTGGTTCTTAAAGTATCATCTCAAGACTTACTTATTTATGTTATTCCAGGACTTTGTTCCATCGCTTCTTTTCTTTACTAGCAGTAAAGATACCTTCCGTCCTTGATCCAGTTCCTTCTGAGCTTATTTCTTTGAGGATTCCTTGTTAGTATGATAATTAGTGACTTGCACTTTTGGTTGTGTCTTGTATTAGTTGACTGAGTGTGACTTGTGAGTTTGTAAGTATTTCCTAGTTGGACATGTGAGCAGTAGGATTTAATCTAGAGTTAGCCCTTAGCATAGTACCTTGTAACAATGGTTCTAGGAGAAGTGTCATTAGAGACTGAGAGTTAAGGAGAGTATAGAGTATCAGTGATAGTTCTCAGAGTTAGTATCAGAGCTAACATACCCGCCCTGGATAATCATGATTATGCACTTGAGTGGTCTATGTAAACAATTAAGTATTCAGAAATTGTGTTAAGGATTTATGGAGCATGATGTTCAATTTGATAATTGATATCGGGTGTATTAAAGGTAAGGAATTGTATATGCATAAAAGAGATTAATGTGCTGTCATGAGTGGAGAAATATCGGAATTGGTAATGAAATTGGTGAGGCGTATCACAGAGCAGTTTAACAGGCTGTAAAAGATTATAGGGAAATACATATACAACAATCGAGATAAGGAACCATACACATACCCACAAGAGTAAAGAAACATGAATGTTATAGTAGATACATGTAATCATGAGTTATAATGAGCTTGAAGAGATGATGCATTAATGAAGCTAGTGATATAATACCAAGAGTGCTAATGATTCTATATCGAGGATTAGTCGAGGATGACATTAATAACAGTAAGCACTCTGTGTGATGATAATTAGGTGATATACCAGTTGACATAAATTGAAATCATGAAAGAAAATACAAGGATGACAACTTTGATCATTGGAGGTAATAACACAAGTGATTCAGGCAGTGCAATTTTAATACACAATTATAGACACTAGATGCATTGAGTGCACCTTGAGTATCAGAGACCGTGAACACCGATATGTACACTTGTGGAATTATAAATTAAAAGGTGGAAATAAAATTTTATTTTTAGAATAATTGAGGAGTAGAGATTGTGTCAAAAAATTTTTTTTTGTGGATTTCAAATATTGATTCAATAAACATGGTTAAGGCTACAAGGATTTTAGAAGTGATTAAATTTAATTCGATGTGGAGTATCTGATTTTGAGGAGGTATATGCAATTTATTTTTAAGTTGATCGAGAAGTTAAACCTTGATGATTATTTTGAGGATTAATTTTATGGTAGATGCGAGATATGAATATTAATATATGAGTAGATGATATACATGTGTAAGGACCTGATGACTTGAGCATAATTGAGATAGCACCGCAGACTGACTTGGGTGTCCATCTAAAGTTGTATTGGAAAGAGCAGTACTTAGTATGGTGTTACACTTGGTGTGTACTGGAGTGATGAGAACAAATAGTATGGACAATTATCGTAGGAACGAGAACTGACAGAGAGTGTGGTACTGAAGAGATAGAGGTATCAAACCTAGATGCATTATTGAACCATGGTTATATTATAGGTTCTTGGTATCAGATTTTGGTATTAATAGACAGGTGTGTGCAATATTGATATATTCATGGACCTTGTGGATTAATGATTAGTTGATATGGGTACCAGTGTTCAGGAATATGAATTAGTTAGTGAATTTGCTAGAGTTAAGTGTATGTTAGAGATAGGAAATACTGCAGGTAATGTGTTAGCAGGTTCTGTTCTTTCCTTCCCTCTGTCCCTATCTATTTGATTGATTGACTGATACCTTAGTACCGTAGCTTGCATGCATGATTTCTTGTTATAATGTAGTTAGTAGTACCCCTGATACAGGGACAGCAATACCATGACAAAAGACACCATGACCGTACACATCCCCTTAGGTTGCATGTTGTATGATTGTAGTAAAGATTTTCTTAGACCATGATTAATGGGGTTTAACCACGACGAAGATCAATGAAAGAGTTATGACTTGACAAGAGAGGCAAGATGATTAAATTCGAGGATAAACATCGGTTTAAATAAAGGACCAAGAATTTAACATGGCAGAATTTATGACTTATTAATTCCAGGAAGATTGTGATGTGATTAAATTGGTTATTAAATTTGGAAATTTTGGGAGATTTATCAATATATTTATTTAATTGCAAGTTATAAATTTTATATGGGATGTTGCAATTAGAGAATCCATAAGTATCGCATTGTTGAGTATTTGAGGAAGAGGAAATCGAGTTATAAATCATTGATGGATTAATGTATGAATTCAACTCTGTGGGACGAGATTACCTTTATATTTGTGCATTGATAAAAATCAAATTTGAGGAATGGATATTAAATTCTGAGTATTGAATTATTAACTAAAACTTTCAAGGAATTTTTTTGATAAAAATGGACTTTGATTTTATTTCGAGGATTTTTCAGGTTATGCAATAATTTTGGAATTTTTGACAAATTATTGAAAGACGTTGTGGATTATTACCTAATTTCATGGATGATGAATTTAAACTTTGAGAGAAAATAATAATGTGTATAAATAAACACTACTAAGAGGATTTTAAATTTTGAGGACGAAATTCTTTTAAGGTGGGTAGACTTGTCACTACCACATTCTGGAAACAGGGGTAATTTCGACTTTTTATAATATTTAATATTATGCTAGTTACAATTAAGTAATTTGTATGATAGTATATTTAATTTAAATAATTATGTGATGTGTAATTAAATATAGTATTAGATATAGTGTTCATTATTTTTTTGCTAGCAGAATTGACCTAGAAGCCCAATAGACGAACACCTGTCCGAATTATAGAATTCTGTATTTAATTATTTTATCTAGAATTTAATTCTTGGAGTTTGTAATTAATTATCATATTTTAATAAATTATTTACGCTTTGCCTTTGCTTCGGTAATTGGAGCGCTACCCTGACTTTTGTCTTCCAACAAATTTCACCATCTTGCCCTAGACATGCCCGCCTTCCATTCTGCTATTTTTGCAACTCATAATTATACTCTCTGAGCATTATTTCTAGCCGCACAAAAATCGTCGCGGACATTATTTAATAAATCCCTATTTTGCATCGTTGTGCGTTCCAATTGAAATTGGAGGTAATCTTGACCTATTTTTCGTGCGGCCCAAATTAGGGTAATATTCTGTTCTGAGTCTTCTTCATTATTGGTATTGATGACCTGACCTGATTTTGGCCCCATATACTCCTAATTAATTTTAGAACACAACTTATATTTTATTTCTAATTAAATTGAGGATACTATTTAAACTGATTCTGAAATTCCAATTTAATTCCAGTGCCCTGCTATTTTAGCCCACACCAAACTTACAGCGCCCCCTGACCCTACAAAACACCAGACCCCGAATCGCCCGCCAAATTTTAGTTATTTTATACGTCTATGCAAATACCCAAATTTAAGGTGGTTAATTTGCAAATTTCATTTTTGATGTCAACACGCATTTGTTTAAACCAATGGAGAAGCCCAACATTGACTAGTCAACACCCTCATTCCCACATAAAAATCTCCATATCAAATCTGGACCCCTCATTCAAAGGGGGTCAATCACAACCTTTCATTTACAAACCCTCTCCCCCTATTTAAAGTAACATCAAACCCTAATCCCTAGACAACCTAGGAAACCCCACCTCCTCACAAGCCTCCACAATTCCTCAACTCCAACGTAGGAGTTCTCCTTCTTCCTTTCTTCTTCTCTTTCTTTTCCTTTTCTCTTCCTTCTCCTTCTTCCTTCTCCTTCTTCTTTATTTTATTTGAATTCAAATTCAAATTTGGAGGGGGGGAATACTGTTCATTCCCCCCATCATCTACTGTACTCCGGCGTTCAGCCAGCCGATCCTCCGGCGGCCACTGATGAGTTTTTCGGTGGCCCTCTTCTCAGCCGACCCGCTGGCGGCGACTCCCTGCATCCCCGGAGCCTCCCCCCTGCATTACCTCCACACCGAGCCGAGCCCCGACTCCCCGCTGACCAACCCCGGCGGCTCCCTCTGCCGCTGCGACCCGCTGCGACTGCACCCATGCCGACTCCCCCGGCCGAGCCTGCACCCGAGGCGGCCAACCCGCTGCTCAGTCCTCCTCCCTCTGTGTCCGGCGGCCAACAACCCAGGCCGGCCCCGCTCTTCCCCGACTGCACATCCCTCCGGCATTCACTGCAGCCGGCAGACTTCCTCCACCATCACCAACTATCACCACCACCATTATCACCACCACCACCTCCTCCTTCCATCACCTAAAGCCACCACCACCACCATCTACTACTCCTCGCCGCTGCTGTTCTTCTCCGGGCTCCTCCCTGAGTTCACCTCTCCGATCGGCCAGGCCGAGTTTCCCGCAGCCGCTGCCCTCCGGTCCGGCCACCCTGTCCCCGCTGCTCCATTCTCCCCTCCTTCTCGTGGCACCCTACTCCGGCCCTCACTGCCGTACTCCGGCCAGCCGACCACCAGTAAGCTCCTCCTCTCTTCCCTCTTCCCCTTTCCCTGTAATTAGCATGTATAGGTATAGTTTTTAGTATGTATATGTATGATTTAATAAATATATATGTAATGTACATACGTATATACATGTATGTGTATAAATGAGGAATGTATGTACATATGTATATACATGTATATATGTCTAATTAATGTGTATAAATATACATGTATGTATATCTAATTAATGTGTATATATAATTAAAATGTATATTAATGTGTATATATCTAATGAATGTATATATATTTAATGTGTATAAATATACATAATATATGTATATTCTAATATGTACTTTTGCATATATGATATATATACGTATTTTGGTATATAAAATATAATAGTATACGTACTATTTTTGGTATAAAAATATATACACATATATATGTATATGAACGTATTTGATATATGTTAATATATAAATGTACGTAATTTAGTAAATATACAACTATAGCTAGTATAATTTATATTGGTATATATTTTAGATATATACCTATATTAGGTTACATTCTTTTTAGTACGTATGCAAGTATTATTATTATGTGTATATATATACAAGTATTATTTATTTGAAAGTATATATTTTACATATATCTATTAATGTAATTGATGGAAATTATATATATTAGTTAATGAGATGTTTATTCAAATATGTGTACTTAGTATAATGTATATATATATATAGTTTGTACATACAATTAATATTGTATATGTATTTAATGTGATGTACTAGTATTAGTATATATTTAATAATAGCAGTAATATATATGTACTTGTAAAACATATTTTGGTATATTTACCTGTATATAGTATTGTATTATTTTGGTATGTATGTATGTATATATATATATATATATATATATATAATATAAGTTAATATGTATTTTGATACATGTATACTAGTTTGTATGTACGAGTGATGTATAATTTTTCACATAAATAAAATATATACTTCCACTTATGTACATACAGTTATACCTATTTTGTATATTCTTTGGAATAACAATCTATATGTATTATGTTTAATTATTAACAATATGTTTAATTGGTGAATACACTCGATAACCCTAGTTTGACTAGTGCCCTGCCTGGCATGGCCCTGAGGTCAGTGTTTATAGACTGTGTGTTAGGGTAGCACCTGATACAAGTGTTATTGTGATATGTTTTTAGGTCTGTTGGATCCTCCAGACGATACTCTGGGACAGGACATCGATAATTACCAGCTAAGGACCCAAGGCGAGTACATTCTCTGATTAGTTTCTAATTTATGATATCTCCTATGTTCACTGTATCTAGTATAGATATCCATGCTCTTGACACGTTGGTTACACGGATTGGTATACACGGATCTCGTCATGAGATGTAATTCCTTATTCATGGTGTAGCTTGTACAAGACTTGTTTCCTTGTTATCTTGTGCATGTACAGATACTGATTTCCGGGGAGACTTGCTACCTCCCTAGGAAATCCCGTGCCATAGCGTACCATGATTGGATCTACTATACCAGTCGGGAGTGGGGAGTATTTTAGTGTAGATATGTGATCATACCCAACTTTTCATGCATCATAGCTCACCCCACATCTCACATCGGGTGCGGCCTGACCATCTCCATGCTTCATAGCTGTTACGTGTGATTAGCCTGACCTCTACATGCATCATAGCTAACCAACGGTTAGCCTGACCTTACATGAATCATAGCTAATCATATGTAACCAGCCTGATCAAGTTCCCAAGCCGATCACATGTTAAAGCTAGTACTCATACACTTAGTCATAGGTTCTTGCTCATGGACATATTGTTTCTTCTCCTGCATTTACTTACAGTATTTCTTTTATTTCTCGTACCTATACATGCTTCTGGTATATTTCCATCTAGAACTGCTACATAGTTTATATCATTAATATAGAACTGCTATTTAGAGATGTACTTTGCTCCTTCCTGACTGGAAAATATTTTTCCAGACTGTGACCTTAGTAGACTGGTTTCTGACACACTTGGGGATTGGAAGTTAATGATTGCAGGTATGATTATTTTGTCGTTAGACTTGTCTTGTATTTCTTGCTTGCCTTGATATCTTATCGTGCTTTAGTTTATGTGATTGAGTATTTCTAGCATTATTTTATGATATCCACGTCTCCTTATGGAGTTGGGTATTCACGTTAGTTGATTAGATAGTTACATGACCTAGACAGCGTTCTACCGCCGATGCTGCGGCGTAGGCTGGACGTACCCACGCACTCGTGCCCCTAAACCAGGTGCGGGTCATGACAACAATAAATACCATAATAAATACACGAAAATAATATATAATATCTATATATATTTACTAATTATAAATAAAGAATTTAAAGCATAAATAATTAGATCTACACATAAACCCACCAATTTGGAGAGTATCACACCGTATTCCACTAGATCTAGGATACGCATGTGACACGAGTCCAACACACAACCAATTGCACCCCGAAGGACACAAACAAGTCACAAATAATATTTATGAACAAATCAAAGTGTCAAAAGTAGATCTATGTGTCCGTGTCAAAATACGACATGTTCAAAGCCCCGTGTCGGAGGGAAACCCCCCAAAATGACACGTATCACCAAATAGTTGGAATACGAACCACATGTATCAAATATGGACACGACACAAGCCCCAAACACATAAGCACATGCCCAATTGATCTATAGGATCAATTGACACACACAACAAAATGTAAATTCGGAATTCCAACAAAATTGACACAAAAAGCACCATAACTTTCTCCATGGGTCTCCTATGAACACAAAATAAAGTCCTATGGGTAGTAACTACATATAGGTTGATTTTACATAATTAAATCTCAGATTTAGAAGCTATTTTAATGGGAAAAACTGAATTATACCTATTGGGAGATGGATTCCTAATGAAACCTCCAATTGAGATGAACTTGCTTCCAAATTGTAGATCCTTGCTCCTCTTTGTAGATCCTTGCTTCCTCCTTCTAGATCCTTGCTTCTCAACTTTCTAATGGTGAATTGGGATGAATTTGGGATGAATTTGGTGGAGAATTGGAATGGGAATGGAGGGAATTTGGGAGTGGGAAATTCTAGATCTAGATTGGAAATGAGAATGAGAGGAGAGAGAAATTTCCCCCCTCTTTTAATAGGCCGGCCTTGCCCCTCTCCCAAGCAATTGTAAAATATCTAATGTACCCCTTGGGGCCTCTCATAAAGAAATAATTAAGGAAAGAAGCTTCTAGTCTAATCACTTAATTAATTTAATCCATCTCCTTAACTATGGACTTTCTAAATGGGCCAAATCTAACTATTTAATTCATGTTGGTCCATGGGTCCAAACTAAACTAGTTGGGTCTACTAAAATAAGTCCAAAATAATTAAATAACATCCAACAACAATTAAATAATACAACAAAAATTATTTACCATGCACAATATTTATTTAAATAGGAAATTACTAAAATACACTTTTTCCTAAAATGTGGTAGTGACAAGTCTACCCTCCTTAAAATAATTTCGTACTCAAAATTTAAAGATAAAAACTACCCCCAGAAAAATCACAGAACAGAACTAAAGAATCACAACTAACTAATGAACAAAACATAACAATGAACAGAACATAGCTAGAGAATTAACATACCTCAAGGTACAAACAAATATGGATAACGCTCTCGCATGTCATCCTCTCTCTCCCAGGTAGACTCCCCCGGAGAGTGATGCCTCCATGCGACGCGTACCAAAAGAATAGTCTGGTTCCTCAGCACCTTCTCTCTCCGATCCAGAATCTCAACTGGCTACTCTGGATAGCTAAGAGTAGGGCCCACCTCTATCTCTGAGTGATCCAATACATGACTAGGATCTGCCACGTATCGTCTCAACTGCGACACATGAAACACGTTATGCACTCCCTCCAATGCAGGTGGCAAGTCTAGTCTATAAGCAACTGCACCGACCCTCTCTAGAATAGTGAAAGGTCCGATGAATCGCGGACTAAGCTTTCCGTCTTCACCGAAGCGAATCGTGCCTCGTGTCAAAGAAATCCTCAGAAACACCAAACCACCCACCTAGAACAAAACACCATCTTAAGAACTTAATCTATAACAAACAAGAACAAGCACAAACAAAATCTAAACTATACCTCAAACTCCAAAGGTCTTCGATGGCTATCGGCCCAATGCCGCTTTCTGTGCTGCGCCACTCGAAGTCTGTCTCTGATCAACTGAACCTTCTCTGCTGCATCCACAACCATCTCTGGCCCAAGCAAAACTCTCTCTCCAACATCGTCCCAAGATAAAGGATTACGACACCTCCGACCATATAGAGCTTCAAAAGGTGACATCTCTATACTGGCCTGGTAACTGTTGTTGTAAGCAAACTCTACCAAATGGAGATGGTCCTCCCAAGAACCCCCGAAATCTAGTACACAAGTGCGCAACATATCCTCGAGAGTCTGGATAGTCCTCTCTAACTGTCCATCTGTCTGGGGATGATATGCAGTACTGAACTTGAGCTGAGTGCCCAAACTCTCCTGCAAACTCCTCCAGAAATGAGAAGTGAAACGACTATCCCGATCTGAGACTATGCTGACGGAAACTCCATGTATCCTAACGATCTGCCTCACATACATCTCTACCAGCTTCTCCGTAGACAAACCCACCTTGAAAGGCAAAAAGTGGGCCGACTTGGTCAACCTATCAACAATGACCCAAATCGCGTCTTTTCCTCCTGGAGATCGTGGAAGTCCGGAAACAAAATCCATAGTAATGTGTTCCCACTTCCACTCTAGAATGGGTAATGGCTGAAGTAACCCTCCTGGCCTCTGCCTCTCGGCTTTCACCTGCTGGCACACTAAGCATCTAGATACAAACTGTGCCACTTCCCTCTTCATGCCATACCACCACACACTCTCTCGCATATCCCGATGCATCTTGTTAGCACCTGGATGTATGGAATACTGAGAGCAATGCGCTTCCTGCAACATCTCCTCACTCAACTCCCCACTAGGCACACACAATCTAACTCCATGCCTCAAAGATCCATCCTCTGGAATAGTGAAATCATCCTCCAATCCTGCTCTCACTTGAGCTCTGATACTCCTCAAAGATACGTCATCATACTGTGCTGCCTTGATCCTGTCCATCAAATCTGAGTGTATCTGCAGTCCCCACATCTGCATAGCACCACCAGGAACAATCACCTCAATGCCCAAGCTCTCCAAGTCCTCCAACAAATATCGATCCTGTGTTAAGAACATAGCTACCGGATACCTGCTCAAAGCATCAGCAACTACATTAGTTTTCTCAGGATGATATTGCAAAGAGATATCAAAATCCTTCATCAGTTCCAACCACCGACGCTGCCTCATGTTCAACTCCTTCTGCGTAAAAACGTACTTCAAGCTTTTGTGGTCTAAGAAGATCTCCACACGCTCTCCGTACAAATAATGTTTCCATAACTTCAGGGCGAATATGACAGCTGCCAACTCCAAATCATGGGTAGGATAGTTCTTTTCATGAGGACACAATTGCCTGGATGCATAGGCAATCACTTTCCCATGCTGCTGAAGAACACAACCCAAACCCTTTCCTGATGCATCACTATAAATAGTGAAACCTCCGGACCCTGATGGCAATGTCAAAATAGGAGCAGACGTCAACCTCTTCTTCAACTCATCAAAAGCAACCTGGCAATCCTCCGTCCAAACAAACTCCACATCCTTCCTTGTGAGTCTGGTCATCGGCTCGACAATCCTCGAAAAATCTTGCACAAACTTCCTGTAGTAGCCTGCCAATCCTAAGAAACTCCAGATCTCTGCTACCGAACTCGGAGTCTTCCAAGATTCCACTACTGAAATCTTCTTCGGATCCACTGAAATACCATCACCAGTCACAACATGCCCCAAAAATTCCACCTTGTCCAAGAAAAAGTCACATTTGGACAACTTCCCATACAGCTTCTCCTTCCTCAGCACATCCAACAAAATCCTCAAATGCTTCTCATGCTCCTCCGATGTCCTCGAGTATATGAGTATGTCGTCGATGGACACCACCACGAACTTGTCAAGGTACGGGTGGAACACCTTGTTCATCAAGTTCATAAATACCGCCGGTGCATTAGTCAAACCAAACGGCATCACCATAAACTCGTACTGACCATATCGAGTTCTAAAAGCAGTCTTCGGTATGTCCTCCGGCTTCACCTTCACCTAATGGTAGCCTGATCTCAAATCTATCTTAGAAAATACCTTCGCACCACTCAACTGATTAAACAGATCATCAATCCGTGGCAAAGGATACTTATTCTTGATAGTGAGATTATTCAAAGCCCTGTAATCAATGCACATACGCATGGATCCATCCTTCTTTGGTACAAACAATACCGGGGCTCCCCATGGTAAAGAACTCGATCTGATAAACCCCTTATCCTGCAATTCGTCCACCTGCTTCTTCAACTCGACCAGCTCGTTGTTGTTTACTCTATAGACATGCTGTGAAATTGGTTCTGTACTTGGCACCAAGTCTATAGAAAATTCAATATCTCGATCTGGTGGCAATCCTGGCAATTCCTCAGAAAACACATCCAAGAATTTTGCTATCAATGGATGCAGCAACTCCTTGTCTTCCATCATAGCTCCACAAATAATGCCTTCTTCCTGCTCCACAGCTCCTCTAGCAAACTCGAACTCTGGCTCTCCTGGCGAACCAAACAAAACTTTACCTCCTCTACAGTCTATGCTAGCACGGTGCCTACTCAACCAATCCATCCCAAGTATAATGTCGTAGCTCGGTAGTGGCATTACAAGTAGACACGCACTCAACTCCCGGCCTCCCTGAGTAACTCTCCGATCCTTGCAAATATCATTAACCAGGATAATGCCTCCCCCGGTCATGATCTTGCAAGTCCTAAGCAAAGACTCAGCTACCAAACCATGCTTCAGAGCAAAAGAAACAGATACAAAACTATGGAAAGCACCACTATCAAACAAAGCTAAAGCTGGAATGGAATCAAGAAGAATAGAACCTACGATAACATCTCCGATGGGTTCCTCCTCTTCGACGGTCATAGCAAACGCTCGTCCCTGTCGAGCACCTTCCTGCTGTTGATGCTGGACAAAATGCTGCTGCTGTGTCGGAAGCGGTCCCCTCGGCTGTGCTGCAGATGGTCTCGTCTGTGTCCTTGGAGCTGGAGCTGCTCTCTGAACTGCACGACGAGGACACTCCCTTGATTGATGCCCTTCAGTACCACAATACAAACAAACTCCTAGCCTCCTCTTGCAAACTTCCCAGATGTGGCCGGGCTTCCTGCAGAAGTTGTATGGAGCTTGCTGTAACTATCTCTGCTGCTGAGGTGCCTGGTAAAAAGGCGCTCTAGCTAGAGTCTGGTTCTGCTGTGGCTGCTGGAAAGGTCTGGACTGGAAATGAGGATGTTTGGCAGATACTGCACTGCCGTTGGCCCCCAGAAAAGAATCACGGTCTCTCTTGGTCTTCAAACCCAGATCCCGCTCAACCTTGCGTGCCTCCACAAGTATCTCCGAGTATGTCTCATAAAAAGACGGAATGAGAATCTTCACTTCCTAGTTTAGACCCTCTCAGAAACGAATAGCTCGAACCTCCGGCTCTCTCACCAAGTACTCTGCAAATCGGCTCAACCTAACAAACTCCGCAGCGTATTCCTCCACAGACATGCTCCCCTGAATGAGACTCTCAAACTGTCTCCCCAAGTCAAGCCTGTCTATCCGGGCGAAAAACTTCTTCTTGAAAAGGTCCTTGAATACCTCCCAAGATTGTCCTGCGTCAACTAGAACCGGCTCATTCCTGAACCAAGTGCGAGCGACGTCGAACAGTTGAAGTCCTACCGCCTCAACCTTCAGATCTTCAGAAAGATGGGACACCCTCATAAGACGCTCAATGTCCTCGAGCCAATCATCAGCATAGACGATGCCCTCCGTCCCTTTGAAAACACTAGGCTCCAGTTTCTTGAAGTCCTGAATGTTGCCTGGCCGAAGCTGAGCAACTTGAGGAACAACCTGCTGCTGGACCGGAACTCCTCTCTCAACTACAGCACGAGCAAGCTGATGAGCACTCTCGATGCCCTGCCGTAGGACGTCGGTCTGCCTCTGATGTGCCTCTGACTGAGCCCTCTGTGCCTCGAGCATCTCACAAAATAGTGTAAACATCTGTGACGCCTCTGCTGGCACAGAAGGTGGAGGTGGAAGCCCCTCAGATACAGCTGGCATAGTCCTCTGAGTAGGTGGTGGACCTTCGAAAGCAGCTGACACTCCAATCACCGGAGAAGTGACTAGTGCAGGCCCTCGGGATGTCGCAGACCTCTCAGAAGCTGCTCTCCCCTGCTGTGATCTAGTCTTAGGCGGCATCCTGAGACAAAGCGAAAGAAAGAATTAATATGGCACAAGATGTAAGACATCAAGGAAAGGACAGTTTAAGGGTTCAATTATCAATGTCAAAGGAGAATAGTTGAATCAAAAGAATTTTCCTAGATGTGATTGAGTATCTCAGCATATATCCTATATCTTATTACAGGCTCGCAGTAGTACAACTAAATTGTCGCACTACCACGACATCACATACTTTGTGAAGCTAGACCTGCATGGGCCACCACCAAAAACGTGTCACGACCCGCACCCGGTGTAAGGGTACTAGTCGGAAACAACGCCCAGCCTACGTCACAGAATCGACGGTAGAACGCTGTCTAGATAATCTATCTAACAGAATAATGAACCACCAATAATGATAGTATACTCAATCACAGAACTAAGATAGAATGAGCACGAATCAGATAAAGAATAGAATAGTCACAATACAACTCATGAGTTTAAAATAATACATCAATGAGTCTGAAGAGTAACAAAAATAAGCTGAAGACAAATCCAGTACAAAAGAATACTACCATACTACAAAGCTACACTCCAGGGTCAACTGTCTCAGTTGGGATAAGTCCCTTTTGAGCCAGGGTCTCCGAATCTAAACCCATAACATCCTGGGGTCCATAATAGGTAGGGTACTCCTCAGTGTCATCTGGAAAAATATATCCAGTCAAGAAAGGAGCAGAGTACATCTCTAACAGCAGTTCTAATCCATGATAAAAACTATGTAACAGTAAATAGCTATGGATAAACAAGATGCACAATAGATACAAGAGATATATAGACAATAAGGAAACACTGGAAAGAAATACAATAATGAACAATATGCCAATGAAACAATAATACTAATGTCTAAGTGTGTGAGTACTAGCTTAACATGTGATCGGCTTGGGCAAGATACAATGCGGCCTGGCTAATCATACGTGCGGTGCATGATCAACACTATTCGCTTACCAATACTTTATTTAATAGGGATTTGATCATATATCTATACTAATACTCCCCACCCCCAACTGGTATAATAGATCCAACCACGGTATGCTATGGCACTAGATTCCCCAAGAAGAGAGTGACTCCTCCCGAAAATCGGTGTCTGTACATATACAAGATAACCAATGAAACAATACTTGCACCATATACACCATATACCAAGGAATAACATCTCATGACGAGATCTGGATATACCAATCCGTGTAACCGTAGTGTCAAGAGAAACATGTATATCTACACTAGATACAACGAACATAGAGGATATCATAAATGAGAAACTATCAGAGAATGTACTCGCCTGAAGTCCAATGAAAAGTCTCACAGATGTCTGACTCGGTGCCTCGAAGACCTAGATATGGAATACCACATTAAAACAAGGTCCCGGAAAGAGAACAAGTCAAACTAGTCAACTTCTAGGTCAATAAATCAATTCTAAGTCAAAAGTCAACTATGGTCAACTCTAAAGTCAACTAAAGTCAAACATAGTCAAACCAAGGTCATCCTCACAAGACATCTATATAAATAATATAGAAAATAAAATACAAAAATTTAGGAATCAAAATTAGATCCCAATAGATACCCACACAAAGTATACTAATAATACAATATTATACACTCTAAATAATATATATACAAACAAATATTTATACAAATAAAATAATATATTATTATTAGTATTATACCTCACAAAAACACCTATATATATACGTATATATATACAAATATAATATATAATATATAAATTAAATCTGCCAAATCGTCACTGAAAACAGTGAGCTGAAAATATAATTTAAATAAAACAGCTTATAGTGACAGTCTCAACTGTCACAGAAAATCTGTCGCAGAAACTCTATATATAAACCACTGCTGTCACAGTTTGATGACAGTTTCAAACTGTCACAGAAAACCGTCGCTGAAGGATTTGCCGCTCAAAACTGTCGGCAGCATTAATGACAGATCTGTCATTAATGCCGAACCACTGTTACAGTGGCTGCTGTAACCGATCGAAATAATGACAGTTTTCAACTGTCATTAAACCTACTGTCACCAAAAATAAAAATATATATATATATATATAATACATATATAAACATATAAATCAATATATATATATATATATATATATATATATATATATATATAAAACAATTAATAACTATATACTTATATATATACAATTAAATACTATTAGTTACAAAACACAATGCACATATTAATGTACGTATTTTACATGGCTAGAAGCACACATAAAAATACATTCATTAAATTAACAATTAAATATATAATAATTATAAATAATATAATTACACATTTAAACACATAAATATATTTTATAAAACATTTATGTATAATTTATGTTATTAACATAAGTACATATATAATTGCATGCAAGAAAGCTACATACATATATTTATACATCACATTAGAACACATAGAAATATATAGATCTATGCTACAATAAATACCATAATAAATACACTAAAATAATATATAATATTTATATATATTTACTAATTATAAATAAAGAATTTAAAGCATAAATAATTAGATCTACACATAAACACACCAATTTGGAGAGTATCACACCGTATCCCACTAGATCTAGGATACGCATGTGACACGAGTCCAACACACAACCAATTGCACCCCGAAGGACACAAACAAGTCACAAATAATATTTATGAACAAATCAAAGTGTCAAAAGTAGATCTATGTGTCCGTGTCAAAATACGACATGTTCAAAGCCCCGTGTCGGAGGGAAACCCCCCAAAATGACACGTATCACCAAATAGTTGGGATACGAACCACATGTACCAAATATGGACATGACACAAGCCCCAAACACATAAGCACATGCCCAATTGATCTATAGGATCAATTGACACACAACAAAATGTAAATTCGGAATTCCAACAAAATTGACACAAAAAGCACCATAACTTTCTCCATGGGTCTCCTATGAACACAAAACAAAGTCCTATGGATAGTACATACATATAGGTTAATTTTACATGATTAAATCTCAGATTTAGAAGCTATTTTAATGGGAAAAACTGAATTATACCTATTGGGAGATGGATTCCCAATGAAACCTCCAATTAAGATGAACTTGCTTCCAAATTGTAGATCCTTGCTCCTCTTTGTAGATCCTTGCTTCCTCCTTCTAGATCCTTGCTTCTCAACTTTCTAATGGTGAATTGGGAAGAATTTGGGATGAATTTGGTGGAGAATTGGAATGGGAATGGAGGGAATTTGGGAGTGGGAAATTCTAGATCTAGATTGAAAATGAGAATGAGAGGAGAGAGAAATTTTCCCCCTCTTTAATAGGCCGGACTTGCCCCTCTCCCAAGCAATTGTAAAATATCCAATGTACCCCTTGGGGCCTCTCATGAAGAAATAATTAAGGAAGGAAGCTTCTAGTCTAATCACTTAATTAATTTAATCCATCTCCTTAACTATGGGCTTTCTAAATGGGCCAAATCTAACTATTTAATTCATGTTGGTCCATGGGTCCAAACTAAACTAGTTGGGTCTACTAAAATAAGTCCAAAATAATTAAATAACATCCAACAATAATTAAATAATACAACAAAAATTATTTACCATACACAATATTTATTTAAATAGGAAATTACTAAAATACCATTTTTCCTAAAATGTGGTAGTGACACTCTTCATACACAAAATGCAGCTCCGTGGCAAAGCTATCCTCCAGCCTGGAGGTCTTTATCATTTTGAGTTTATAAAGGGATGTAATGTACAGGACTGCTATCTCATTTTGAGTCAACACTTTTGTAAGTCGTTCGGCATATTAGATGACTCGTTCAGGAGTTTGTAATAGATGTTTATTATCAATAAAGAGAACTTTTCCATGTTTCAAATCTGTGTCTCAATTTATCTGCGTACTCTGAATATGTGCTTGCTATACAAATATTTAAAGCCTTGTGCGAGCGCAACCCCAGGCCCGCACGGCGGTCACGATTCGGGGGATGCCTCAATTGATTCTACGGAATTGGGTCGTGACAATATGGACAGACAGGTAGTATTTGAAGAGGTGCTTCTGGTGGCTGGTGCATGTGAGACTTCCTTGCAATTTCTTCCTGTGGTGCTCTGGCTGGTGCTGATGTGGCTAGTTGATGAATCATCAATGCTTTCTCTTGATGTTGAGGACAATCCTTGGCTAAGTGTTGATTGGTTCCGCAAATCAAGCATAATCCTAACTTGCGTCTGCACTCCTTATTAATATGGCCTATCTTGCGACAATACTGACAGGTAGGCAGTACTTGCGGAGATGCTTCCGGCGGCTGGTGCATGAGAGAACTCTTTGCAATTTCTTCCTGTGGTGCTCCGGCAGGTGCTGATGTGGCTGGTTGATAAATCATCACTGCTTTCTCCCAACGTTCAGGGCAATCCCTTACCGAATGCTTTTTGGATCCGTAAGATAAATATCGTCCCAATCTGCGTCGGCATTCTTTAGCGAAATGGCCTACCTTGCCACAGTAGTGACAAGTAGGAAGGACTAGTGCAAGTGGTGTAGATGCTCTCTGTGGTGGGTTCATTTGTGGTCGCTTTGTAACTCTTTCTTGTTGTGCTTGGTCTGGTGTTGATGTATGCGGCCGCTTCTGGCTGGGCTCTATCCTTGTGTTGCACTCCATGGGTCATGCTGTAGTAAGAACATCCTCGTCTAAGGTAGTTGTATTTGAACTGATTAACTTCCGTAATTCCGAGCTAAATTTTTCGATGAGGTTCTCCTCTTGGTTTTGCTGAGCTTCTTCCTGAACCTTCTGATGGGCTTGCATCATCGCGTAGAATATTCAAAACATTTGTTGTTCGTCCATAGCCTGCCCTTGTGGAACGGTAGGCATCGATGGAGCAAACTGTGTCGACGGTGGAACGTCATCTTCCTGGATTCTCGAGGTATGCTGACTTGCCGGACTACGTTGTTGTGATGATTGACCTGCACCAACTGGTGTCACTTCATCTTCGTGGATAACCACAACACCTTCTGGTGTTCCTGGAAGATTCTCTTCGCCGGCTTATGGATTCATTTCTCTGCAATCAAAAATAAACTATAAGAGGCGTACAGGAATCAAGGCAGGATGCGAGTCAAGAAATAATTCGAATCCGATACAGATATCAAGAACGTTTCAAGCAAGTGGATGAGATCCTAGAAACTTATCATATTCTTATTGCAGGCTTGCTCGGTCCCTAAGTTTAAACCGAACAATTTAGTCGTTGACCTGCATGGGCCACCACAAAAACCATGTCACGCCCCAGTCCCAAAATACCGAGGGACTGGACGCACGATAATGGCCAGCAGCACACACCGATGGACAAACCCAATATAATGGATCCATCGGGGCGTACTTAAGCTGTAATACAACAATAAGTAGGTCCAAAGATACAAGTCACAGTCTAATCTAATCTCATCCATAACAGATAATCACAGATCAAATGCCAGAATAAATATAAATAAAATAAACTAACAAATCTTAATAAAAGTGTCTCGGAGAACAATCCGAGAACAAGTCTGATACATCAATGCAATAGACTGGAAATAAAATAACTAGAAACAGAAATAAATGAGTATCTCAAGCCAATACTCAAGAGAAGTCCTCTGGCACAATCTCGTCCTCGGGTGTCGGTACAGCTCCTGTATCAGCTCCTGCTGTTGTCCCGTATACCTCGGGATAGATCTCGTCTGCAAATCCTGGGGACATAATCCGGATCCAGGTCCCTAGGGGACATAGCAAGGTACAGAAAATACAAGCCAAAATAAATACAGTGCAGCAAATAATGAAATAAATAGGGTAAGTATGTAACCATTTATGTGAAATGCAAGTGAGAGCATCACGAGTACTCAGGCTGAGCCACTACAAGCTCAGTGTCGAGGAGCCGGTAGCAGTAATAATGAGTAATGGGCCAAGCTCGGGCTTAGAGTCTTGTGCCTCACAATAATAGGGGTTTTATATATATGATCAGCCTGTAGCCTGTGTGTCTCTCCCCACCCAATGGAACCACACGTCTCATGTCCACGATACCTCATGTCTATGTCACGCACGATCATATCTAATGCAGCAAGTCATAGAGTATCTAGGAATATAATGTCTCTGAAGAAGTCTGTATCCTATATAGAATCACCATGAATATCTCAGAAAGATCCTGTCTCATGAATAGTGTCAAGTGTCCTGGGTTATAGTGTACTTGATAAGACAAGTACAAGAATTCAAAGGGTCACGAATATCCATCTCTAGGTGACAATACACAACACCGCGTATGGTGTTGGCACCCGACTAATAATCGGACGCTAAGTAAGTCACACGGTCCTAGGTCAAGCATGCACAACAATATAAATAAAGCAAGGAAATATTCAACAAGAACTGTAAAGTTGGCAAGGTATACTTGCCCACTGATGTATAACTAAGTCAAGGAAATAAGTAGCAAAGCTGCAGGGTTTGGCAAGGTACACTTGCCTGTGGTTCTGGCTCCAACTGTAGCTCTGGTCTCAGTGTGATTTGCAGGTACTACTCCGGTTGCTGAAATAAACATCACCATTAGATTCAGAAAATATCAAATAGATAGAAACGCCTGTCCTTAAGTCTAATTTAGACACAGGGGCAAAAATGACATTTCCGGGTCAAAGCGGGGTCCACATGTGGGCCACTTTGCACCAAAAAGCGTGTCAGGGTCAAAGGTCTCCAAATTCGTCAAACTTATTGTCAAGAAGTCAGGAACGATGATACGAACCCAATAGAACTTCCAGAATTGGATTTCGATGAGCCGATCTCAAAATTGCCCGTCAAGTGGAGCCTCTGGGGCCCACGATACGCGATTTTGTCAACGTTCTCAGAATCGAACCAAACTTGGGTCACAGGACCAGCGTATTGCTACGAGTTCGATGGCGCAAGTTTCGTTTCGATCCAACGTGTGTACACGAAGTTACGATGTGTTCTAGAATGGACGAATATGGGGCATTGTCGGCGGATACGTGTTGATTTCGGTGTGCACGCACATCCAAATCAACTTCTGCAAAATCTCACATGTCCGTATCAACGGCGCGCTCGTTTTGGTGAAGACCGCACATGACCAAGTCATCCCGTTTGGCAGGGCGCACTCAGTTACGGGATAAAACAGGGCGTTGGTTTTCCTGTTTTTGGATCATAGTTTGTGATCACCACAGGACGCGACGCACCGAGCGGGTTGCACGGGCATCGAGGGGGTCATGCGGTCTACGCATCATAATTGACGGAAAAGAAAACGGGACAACGAGGAGAGAGGAAACGTTACCTGAACAGGGCTCCGTGAAGACTGATTTCTCATGTCCGTGAAAAGATGCGACACAACTCTGATCGTGTCCGGGCTGTGTCCAGGTCCTGTGTCGACCGTGTCCGACTGTGTCCAGTCTAGGCTTAGGGTTTGGGGCTTCACCGGAGTTGGGAGGCTGCTGGCGGCCGGAGGGAGGCAGGGGACTGCGGAGGTGGCGAGGGCCGGAGGCGGCGGTGCGTTGGGACGTCGGCGGAGGCGCTGGCGAGGTCATCGGGGGCTGCTGGAGACGTGGGGAGGAAGGAGGATGAGAGGGCGGCGCTGGGGAGAGATGGAGGGAGGTGGTCGGGCTGTGAGCGGGGTCGTCGGCTTGGCCACGGGGAGTTAGGTCGGGGACGGAGGAGTTGGCGTCGAGGGGTTGTCGGAGCGCGGTCGAGCGGGGTAGGCTGAGGCTGGAGGTGGTCGAGGAGAGGGGGCGCTCGGGCGTCGGGCACGACGGGGGAATTGGGCAGCGGAGGAAGGAGAGGGAGGAGGAGGACTTGGTGGCGGACGGCTAGGGTTCCGGTCAGGGAGATAGAGGCGAGCCCAGGCGGAGGAGAAAGGAGAGAGGGGTCGGGGAAGACGACGGCGAGGGTGTGGAGTCGGGGAAGGAGATGCGGGGGGCTGGCTTGTCGTCGAGGGCTGAGAGGCTAGGGTGGTCGACTACGCTGGCGGAGGCGGAGGAAGAAGAGAGAGAGGAGGAATATGAGAGAGAGGGATTACGGTTCCGGCTAGGCGGCAGGGATTAAATAGCCTATTGGAACAGTGAATCCGATTGGGTTTACGACTTGGGGTTAACGGGTTTGGGTCTGCGGGTTTCGGGTATTCGGGTTTCGGGTCGGGTTTAGATCCGACCCGACCCGATAAGGTTGGGTTCGGTTTAGTGAACCGGGTCTGGGTTAGTTTGAGATGGTTTGGTTCAATTGAACCGGGTTTATTTTAGGGGTTTAATTCGGTTTAATTCTACATTGGTTTTTAGGGCTTTAAAAATGTTTCCAGAGTCCAATAAATTCCCGAAAAATTACCCTATGTCGTGTTTTCCATTTTACACCATAAAATATTATTTCTATAATATTTTAATATTAATTAATAGCAAATAAAATCATTTAATTACCAAAAGCCTAGGTTTTAATTACAGAAAAATCCCAAAAAATTACGGAAAATTATGAAAATCCAAATTAATAATTATTGAAAATCAGGGGGCTTACAATATATATTTATATGAGGATATTGGTGTGCACTACATGCCCATATGTGTTTGTGTTGTGTTTGGGTCAAGTTCTAGTCAAAAGGAGACATTATTACGGTAACTGTAATTCTTGGCGTTCTTTAATATTTTTGGAGCATGGGGTATGTCAAATAAATACAACATCCATGTTCTAACTATATTAGACTCAATTAAAATTATTATTATAATTTTTGTTGGAAGAAAAAAGGTCGTACATTGCTCAAAATATCGAAGCCATGGCAAAGTGTCATATATATTAAAATTAATTCTAAAAATTAATTCTTTAAATCTATCTAATTAAATAAAATAATAAAAATAATTATAAATTACCAAATTATTCCAATTTTAAAATGAGGGGGCTTACACTCCCGGCTCCAACCGCAATGAATTTCCATCCTCTGCCTCCTAGTACCCCCTCTAGAGACATCTCCACAACTACATCCACTATGACATTACAACATACACTACGAAAAGCATAGAGGAATCAACCGGACGTAGGCTCTGTCATCTGAGATCAGTGATTGCCATTGGGGTGGTTTGTCCTTTGACCAGAATCAAATAATAAATTACAAAGCTATCAGATGAGGGGTTATCCTCTGCCCTATCCTCTTTGCCTCTATTTTAAATCTGAGGAGAACCCCTTTCTTTTATTTCTTGGAATTTCTGAGGGATAAGATCGCTTACAGGGAAAGGCTATCGGAAAAGTACCATGATTTATGGGGTAGGGTCAGAATCAGGGACATAAACTGATAAAGTAGAATTCAACTCCAAGGGATTCAGAGTTGTTGGATCCTTATGGACTTTCAAATAAGTGGGGCTGTAGCCGTGCCTACTATGGATATCTCGTCCATGAAGGGTTGATGATGCTGAGCTAAAGCTCCATCAACTACCACTTGGTAGTCCTATGCATGTGGGACATATTGTCCTATACTTGTGTCCATATTGTCATTCTTTGAGGCTCCCGTCTGGATCACTTTGCAGACCACTTTTCTGTTCCCTTGATGCCAACAAAGCTGAAAGTAACCTGGAATATCTATAAATATACATGATTGAAAGTAACTCCTTTGCCCAGATAGGTTGACATGAACATGATATAGAGGGATGTTTATGTCCACTTCCATAAAAATACGAGCGATGTGCGGTCACGAGCACTCTGAGGCATGCTAAATGATTTAGCAAGAAGAAAAAGATCAACTCGGTCAAAACGTTGATAACAATTTTGTAAGGGGATCGATGTCAATCATTTACTAGAAGATCTGCATCAGAGATTGACTAACTAACCAAGCGATGCGAGTGCACGGATGGAGGAAGTCTTCCTCCCGTTGAGGCCTGATCAGAATATGCTTGTGGTCGATGATGCACACCAGATAAGGGCCGAAAAAACCAAATACGAAAAATGCATTATGGATGCTCTCAATCGGAAGACGCTTGTGACAAAAACTATCGATGAGAGGAAGGGCCACCAAACGATGAATAATTCGCTCGTCATCCTCGATAAAGGAAACAATGGGAGGAAGACTTCATAGTAAGAAGAGTCAGAGCCCCTATAGTGCTTGGAGGACGAAGCGCGAGGGGGACCGAAAGAATAGGAGAAAGAATGGGAGAAGGAGTTCGAGTCGTTACCCAGGCTCGGCTAGGAGGTCGAGCCCTAATCCGCCGGGATAGAAAAGGGAGCGGGCCTCCCACGAAGGCACGCACGAAGAAGCGCGAGGGCACTGCCTGTAAAACATGGAAGAGAGTGGGGGGTAGGTGGACCGCCTCCGCCATGGCCCGGCCGAAAGGTCGATCCCCAAGACCGACGAGAAAGGGGGAGGTATGCCTAGCATTAGAGCCAGATCAGAGGAAGAATTTATTATGTGTGTGTGTGTGTGTGTGTGTATACTCCACCTAATTCATAGAACACAAATAATATAGAGAACATAGATATAAACTAATATATATATATATATATATATATATATATATATATATATATATATATATATATATATAATCCACATAATTCATAGAACACATATAATATATCTATAATAGGGAAAGAGATATAGAGAAAATCGATAGAAACAAAAAGTCTCCAAAATAAATAACCATCTATAGTACAAACTAGAAATCCACTAAATATTACATAAGTAAGATCCAATACAGTGAGTATGTAAACTCCCTCACCCAAAAATTGGTATTTTGTGTGTATTTTATATTTCTTGTATTTGTTTTAGATTATTTTTCAAAACAAATAAAATCCAATGATTTTATTAGGATACTTCACCGTGGTCTGGATATTAATAATATAGGATGGCCCCAAAATCTGTATCATCCTTTATAGGAAGTAGCCTACACAGGAGACACTACCTGTAAGATCTTTTCGTGGCACGGAAATTCGATCCCTTGGTGTTAGTATGATATTAAGGTAATGACCATAAATTATGTGTTAAATATTAGATATTTTATATATAATTTAATTATAGTTATTTTCTAATCCCGACTTTTCTACAATTAGCATCTCATAATTCTCCGTACCAAATTAGGTAAATTCTCCTTTTATAAATTTGCATTATATTTTCTATTACATGTTTTGTAGATAACCATTTAATTAATTACTTAGTTAATTAGATAATATAATTATTTGATTTATTATAACTAGATAAATATCTAATTATTAAATAAAAAATATTATATAAAATATTTTGAGTGTGGTATTTTATTTAAAGCTTTATAAAGTAATTTTCTAGAATTTATTTCATGTATAAATATTATTTTTGGGATTTTTAACCTCATATATATATGTAAATATATAAGTTAAAAAAATATATAGTTATCAATAATAATAATAATGGTTATTAATAATAATAATAATAATAATGGTTATTAATAATAATAATACTAATAGTAATAATGATAATAATAGTGATAAAAATAGTAATAATTAAATAGAAAAGAAAAAAAACAAAACAAAAACCTAGCTAAAAACCTAACAAACTAACAATTCCTAATCCTATTCTAACCACCCAGCCCAACAACTCCCACCCCACCCGCGCAGGAGAACCCTCCCCCTCTCCCTTTTCTATATATATATATTACATAAATGTATACTATTAACTCTAAACCCTAACTCAACCAAACCCTAACCATAGTCCGACCGCCGGCGACCGTCCCCCTCGCCGCCCCTGCGCCGCCGCCGCCGTCCGCCATCCGCATGTGGGCAACGCTCGCGTGCACAGCAGCCGCAGTCTCGAGCCCCCTCTTCAAGGTAACATATCTCTCTCATCTCTCATCCTTTTATCGAGCGGTTTGTCCGTGTACATTCACAACCGAACCCTCTAGAATTTTCATTCAAGCGGGATGAGTTTTCGTGTCCCGGATTGGTGGAAAAATCGACTGGAAGTTGGCCGAAAAACTGACCAAAATAGTCCAGAAACTTCAACCCAAACCCCCATGTTCACACCCAATTTGCCACCAACCTGTTTAATATTTTTAAAAACTAATTAAAGTATTTTCTTCTCAATATAACCGAAAAAAATTTGTCTTTTTAGTTTTTATTAATTTGTTATATGTGTTAAATTATTCGACCTCCAAAACGACCAAAAACTTGATAATTTAAAACTAAAATTTTGTGATACGGAGTGGGTCCCGCCAAACGGGACTACCTCATCGTGTACCAATTATACTGAAAGATGCGTATGGTATATCCTGACGTGTGGGCTTTCGCGGAAGCTGATTCGGATGTGTGTGCACGTTGGAATCAACCCGTATCCGTAAAAAGTTCCCTGATCGCGACACTTGTAAAATACCTCTATTTTGTGTACGCTCGTCGGAATATGACAAAACTTGCGCCATTAGATTTGTGGTATCACGCTGGTCCTGTGATCCAAGTTTCACGCAATTCTGAGACAGTTGACCAAGGCGCCTATTCGCGGGTCCCACGGTTTGACTTTAAGGGCGAATTTGTGATCGGCTCACCGGAATCCAAAATTGAACATATCTTTGAGTTTGTATCGACGTTTAAAATTTGTTTAACCTATAATTTATCCTATTTAGAGACCTTTATCTCTGGCACACTTTTCGGTGCAAAGTGGCTCACATGTGGAACCCGCTTTGACCCAAAATTACCATTTTACCTTTGTGTCCAAATTGGATGAAAGCGTAGTATTTTCTAGCTATCTCGCTTATTCTGGGAATTGGTGATGTTTATTTCAGCATCCGGATACGTTCATTCGGATTCCATGGTTTCTGATTCCTTGTGCTTGACGTCTGGATGCTTACACTACGCAGCTTTCTTGCCAGGCAAGTATACCTTGCCTTATTATAGTATTTAAATTCAGTTATTATTTAGTTATATATTTTATTGTTTTAATATTATATAATTGTGCGCGTCCGAGAAAGACTCGGGTGTAGTCAACGAAGGCGTTGACGTTAGGACTTGTGTTTGACCTAGTATCTAGTGGACGCACCTAAAATCGTAGAGTTATCAGTATGACTTCCCAGGCCTTGACACGTATCATTGCACGTCATAGAGTGAGTTCATGTAGGGTCGCGTGCTTCATACTCGACTGGACATCGGTGTGAGCAGCACGTGTGATGGTATTTAGCTTAGTTGTTTATTTCTATAAAGACTTGCATTATAGTACGAGATGTCCATGTCGTGTTTGTAAACCCCCTGATTTTCAAAATTTTGGATTTTTCCTGAATTTTTTGTATTTTTTTGGAATTTTTCTCTAATTAAACTAATGTTCTTTAATTATTAAATAATTTTTAAATGATGTTTGATAATATTAAAATACTATAAAAATAATATTTTATGGTGTAAAATGAAAAACTAGACATAGGGTAATTTTCTGGGAATTTATTGGACCCCGAAAACATTTTTAAAAGCCAAAAACCTATTTTAAATAATTAATTAAATAAAACCAAAATAAACCGGGCTGAATCGGGTTCAAACCGGGCTGAATTGGCCTGAACCCGGTTCAGCCGAACCCAACCGGACCGTGAACCCGCTAGCCCTCTCTTCTCCCCCAAACAGCCGACTCCTGACCTCCCGCCGCCGCCGCCCGCCGCCGCCGCCCGAGTTGTTCGGTTACCGGAACGTCCGCCGCCGCCCGCTCGCGTCCTAGACCCCTCGCTCTGCCTCCCCTAACCCGTCGCGGCTGTTCCCCTCTCCCTCTCCGACCTATAAAAGCTTCTACCTCTCGAATCCGGCCACCGCTCCTCCCCTGAACCCTAGGCCTCCGTCGGCTGCTCCCGCGACTTCCTCCTTCCTCCCAGCACCTCGTTGCACGGCTCCAGCGCTGCCCTCCTTCGCCCAGACCCCTCTCCGACGGTCCTTCCCCCGCTGCCCTACTTCCAGGGCCGTCCCCCAGCCGCCTCCGCCCCTCCGGCGGCCCCCCCGACAGCACCCCGAGCAGCAGCAGCAAAGGGCCAGAGCTCCGCCGCCTCCGGCCGCCTGCCACGAACCGCCGCCTCCGGCCAGCGTCGCTAGTGCCGCCCCAGCTCCCTCCGGCCGGCCTCCCCCGCCGCAGCCCCGGCCAGCATCCCCAAACCCTAACCCTAGGCGACTCGGACACGGACACTTCGTGTCGTGTCGGACTCAAGAAAACGCAGTTTCTCGAGCCCTGTTCAGGTACCTGTTTTTCTCTCCTCGCTACCCCGTTTTCGATTCTGTCTGTTGCATCGCGACCCCTCCGTGACCCTCTCGGTGCCCGTGTAACCCGCTCGGTGCATCGCGTCCTGTGGCGATCGCGAACCGTGATCCAAAACAGAAAAAATAATGCCATATTTTACCCCGGAACTGAGTATGCTCCGCCAAACGGGACGACTTGGTCGCATGCGGTCATCACCGATACGTGCGCGTCGTTGATACGGACGTGCGAGATTTCGCAGAAGTCGATTCGGATGTGCGTGCACACCGGAATCAACGCGTATCCGCGGACACCGTCCGTATCCGTCCTTTCTAGTTCTCGCTGTAACTTAATGTACACACGTCGGATCGAGACGAAACTTGTGCCATCGGACTCATAGCAATACGCTGGTCCTGTGAGCCAAGTTTGGTTCAATTCTGAGAACGTTGACAAAATCGCGTGTCGTGGGCCCTACAGGCTCCACTTGACGGGCGATTTGTGATCGGCTCATCGGAATCCAATTCTGGAAGTTCCGTTGGGTTCATATCATCGTTCCTGACCTGTTGACACTAAGTTGGACAGATTTGGAGACCTTTGATCCTGACACATTTTTTGGTGCAAAGCGACCCACATGTGGACCCCGCCTTGACTTGAAAATGTCATTTTCGCCCCTGTGTCCAAATTGGACTCAAGGACAGGCGTTTCTATCTAATTAATATTTTTTGGATCTGATGGTGATGTTTATTTCAGCAACCGGAGTACTTCCTGCAAATCCCGCTGAGGTCAGAGCTACAATTGGAACCAGAACCCCAGGCAATTGTACCTTGCCAATCTCTGCAATTTTGATACTTATTTTCTTGACATATATACTTGTTGTACATGCTTAAACCTAGGGCCGTGTGACGTGCTTAGCGTCAAATTATAGTCGGGTGCCAACACTGTACGCAGAGTTGTGCAACGTCACCTAGAGATGGATATCGTGACCCTTTGCATTCTCGTACTTGCTTTATCAAGTACGTTATAACCCAGGACACCTGACACTATTCATGATACAGAATCGTCCTGAGATATTCATGGTGATTCTGTACAGGATACAGTTTTCATGACTTATTCCTTTGCTTAGATATTATATGACTAGATACATTAGTTATGATCCTGCGTGGCATGGACATGAGACGTTGTGGATATGAGACGTATGATTACATTGGGTGGGAAGAGTCACACAGGCTATAGGTTGATTATATATATTATGTCGGCGTCTTAGTCTCACTATGAACTAGACAACCACATGATATCACTGCTACCGGCTTCCCGACACAGAGCTTGTAGTGGTTTCAGCCTGAGTTCTAGTGCTACTCTTATCTTGCATATCACTTAGATGGTTATATAGTCTACCTTATTGTTTCATTTATTTCCTGTACTGCATTATTATGGCTTGAGCTTTCTTGTACCTTTCTATGTCCCCTGAGGACCTGGATCCGGATTATGTCCCCAGGATTAGCGGAGGAGATCCACTCTGAGGTTTACAGGACAGGAGCATTAGCAGAAGCAGGAATAGTAGCAGGCACTGGAGCAGTACCAAATCCAGTAGACGGATGATCTCATCGGGTATCTTCTGAGTATATACTGTTTCCATACTCACTATTGTTGTTGATATCTTTATTTCTGGATCTTGAACAATTATAACAAACTTTATATCGGGTTGTTCCACGAATTACTTTGTTGAGACTGGATGTTTGATTTACTTTCCTTATTGTTGTTGATCTTATTATCTTTTGTGTGGATGAGATTAGTTCTGACTTATTGTTATAGACCTTATATTATAGCTTAAGTATGCCCCGATGGATCCATTAAATTGGGTTTGTCTATCGGTGCGTGCAGCTGGCCATTGCCACGTGTATAGTCCTTTGGTATTTTGGGACTGGGGCGTGACATGGTTTTTGTGGTGGCCCATGCAGGTCATCGACTAAATTGTTTGGTTTCAACTTAGGGACCGAACATGCTTGCAATAAGAATAGGATAAGTTTTTTGGATCTCATCCACTTGCTTGAAACGTTCTTGATATCTATATTGTATTCGAATAAATTTCTTGAATTGTATCCCGCCTTGATTCCTGTATGCCTCTTATTATTTATTTTGGTTGCAGAGTTATGGATTCAAGAGCAAACGACGAAACTCCTGCAACATCACCACGGAATGTTTTGGTAACCAATGAAGAGGAAGTAACGCCAGTAGAAGAAGGTTAATCCGCTCAACAACGCAGTCAAGCAAGTCAGCATGCCTCGAGAATTCAGCAAGATGACATTCTACCATCGACACAATTGCCCGTAATTCCACAAGGGCAGGCCATGGACGGGCAACATATGTTTCAAATAATCTATGAAATCATGCAAGCTCAACAATAGGCTTTGAGTCACAGCCTAGTAACCGCACTAGAGCAGGCAGATCTACCAGCACGACGACCAATGACGGGCTCTATTTCTGATTTCCGCCAGCTGAAGTCTCGTACCTTCTCAGGCAAGGAGGAGACCACAGAAGTTCATGAGTGGCTCACCAATATACAACATCAATTAGAAGCAGCTGAGATTCCACGAGAACATTGGATGACTGCCGTCAGAATGCAGTTGACGGATAATGAACATCACTGGTGGCTATATGAGGAGACACGGCTCGGACCAGACCGAGTCACTTGGGAAGAGTTCTCTAGACTCTTTCTGGAGATGTACATTCCAGCCATCGCTCGATCAGAACTTCGGTACAAGTTCAATCGCCTTATTCAGGATAATCTGACAGTGGAAGAGTACAACGTGAAGTTCATTCATCTGAGTCGTTTTGCCCCTACTTTGATTCAGACAGAAGAAGAATAGGCTGAGAAGTTCTTCGACGGACTAAACATTGAGCTACAAAAACTAATTGGATCCGTTGTACCTACTTCGTACTCGGACGTCCTTGCTGCAGCACGACGCATGGAGCGCGTCATCAGTAGAGAGACCAGTCTGAAATGTCCATCCACATCAGTACCAGCCGGAGCACCACAAGAAGAAGTTGCAAAAAGACCTCACATACACCAGCCATCGGGAGCATCTCCACAGGCACTACCTATCTGTCAATATTGTCGCAAGCGAGCCCATACCGAGAACGAGTGTAGACGAAAAAGGAGATTATGTTTAGCTTGCGGATCCAGTCAGCATTTAGTGAAGGAATGTCCTGAGCGTAGAGAAGGAGGTTCAACGGTAAACCAACAAGCGTTACCAGTACCGAGGCCAACCTATCCAGCATTGGGAGCACCACAAACGGAAGTTCAAGAAGTTCTACCACCAGCTCCAGGAGGGTATCAACCGAGGCCACCTTTGATACCCCAGGCACTGCTCTTCCAGCAGGCTCAGCAGCAGCAGAGGAATCGACGGCAAGGACGCGGACAAGCCCTGGCGATGACCTTGGAAGACATGCAGAATCTTGGAGTAGCTAATGCGTGTAAGTTTTTGTAGTTATTCGTTTCTAGCATTTTTGTAGTTCGTGCCTGCTGGTTCGTGACCCTAGACTTAACCTGACAGTTTTAAATTGTTAATAATTGATAACCTAGTGTTAATCTAAGTAATTTTTGAACTTGCCAATAATTTAGAATATTTTATAAATGTTAAACTGATAAGTTTTTTTAAAGGATAAAACTGGTTTTCTAAAACTGTAATTTTCTAGATTTCCTTCAATTGGAAAATTTCATAGCTTTTAATGCTTAGAGAAATAAATTTTCCTAGGTGTTACTCTCAACCTTGATTCTCTTTGATTTTGATGTGCTTCGAACAATGTTTGCGACCGTGTTATCTCTGTTGACCGGTTATTCTTTGATTGCGAGGACACAATCCTCTCAAGGGAGGTAGATTGTAAACCCCCTGATTTTCAAAAATTTTAATTTGGAATTTTTCTGAATTTTTTGTATTTTTCTGGAATTTTTTTATAATTAAACAAAGGTTCTTTAATTTTTAAATGATTTTTAAATGATGTTTAATAATATTAAAATACTATGAAAATAATATTTTATGGTATAAAATGAAAAACTAGACATAGGTTAATTTTTTGGGAATTTATTGGACCACGAAAATATTTTTAAAAGCCAAAAACCTATTTTAAATAATTAATTAAATAAAATCAAAATAAACCGGGCTGAATCGGGTTCAAACCGGGCTGAATCGGCCTGAACCCGGTCCAGCCGAACCCAACCGGACCGACCGCCCTAGCGGGTCGGGTCGGGTCCGCTCGACCGAACCCGCACCCGCGAACCCGCTAGCCCTCTCTTCTCCCCCAAACAGCCGACTCCTGACCTCCCGCCACCGCCGCCAGCGTCGTTCCGACTACCGGAACGTCCGCCGCCGCCCGTCGCGTCCCAGACCCCTCGCTCTACCTCCCTTAACCCGTTGCGGCTGTTCCCCTCTCCCTCTCCGGCCTATAAAAGCTTCTCCCCCTCGAATCCGGCCATCGCTCCTCCCATGAACCCTAGGCCTCCGCCGGCTGCTCCACCGCGACTTCTTCCTTCCTCCCAGCACCTCGCCGCACGGCTCCAGCGCTTCCCTCCTTCGCCCAGAACCCTCGTCGACGGTCCTTCCCCCGCTGCCCTACTTCCAGCGCCGTCCCCCAGCCGCCTCCTCCCCTCCGGCGGCCCGCCCGACAGCACCCCGAGCAGCAGCAGCAAAGGGCCAGAGCTCCGCCGCCTCCGGCCGCCTGCCACGCGCCGTCACCTCCGGCCAGCGTCGCCAGCGCTGCCCCATCTCCCTCCGGCCGGCCTCCCCCGCCGTAGCCCCGGCCAGCATCCCCAAACCCTAACCCTAGGCGACTCGGACTCGGACACTTCGTGTCGTGTCGGACTCGATAAAACGTAGTTTCTCGAGCCCTGTTCAGGTACCTATTTTTCTCTCCCGTTACCCCATTTTTGATTCCGCCTGTTGCATCGCGACCCCTGCGTGACTCTCTCGGTGCCCGTGCAATCCGCTCGGTGCATCGCGTCCTGTGGCGATCGCGATCCAAAAACAGGAAAAACAACGCTATGTTTCACCCCGGAACTGAGTACGCCCCGCCAAACTGGACGACTTGGTCGCACACGGTCTTCACCGATACGTGTGCATCATTGATATGGACGTGCGGGATTTCACAGTAGTCGATTCGGATGTGCATGCACACCAGAATCAACGCGTATCCACGGACACCGCCCCGTATCCGTCCTTTCTGGTTCTTGTTGTAACTTAGTGTACACACGTCGGATCGAGACAAAACTTGCTCCATCGGACTCGTAGAAATATGCTGGTCCTGTGAGCCAAGTTTGGTTCGATTCTGAGAATGTTGACAAAATTGCGTGTCGTGGGCCCCACAAGCTCTACTTGACGGGCGATTTTGTGATCGGCTCATCGAAATCCAATTCTAGAAGTTCCGTTGGGTTCGTATCATCATTCCTGACCTGTTGACACTTAGTTGGACAGATTTGGAGACCTGACCCTGACATATTTTTTGGTGCAAAGCGACCCACATGTGGACCCCGCCTTGACCTGAAAATGTCATTTTTGCCCCTGTGTCCAAATTGGACTCCAGGACAGGCGTTTATAGCTGATTAATATTTTCTGGATCTGATGGTAATATTTATTTCAGCAACCGGAGTACTCCCTGCAAATCCCGCTGAGGTCAGAGCTACAATTGGAACCAAAACCCCAGACAAGTGTACCTTGCCAATATCTGCAGTTTTGATACTTATTTCCTTGACATATATACTTGTTGTACATGCTTAAACCTAGGGCCGTATGACGTGCTTAGCGTCCGATTATAGTCGGGTGCCAACACTGTACGCAGAGTTGTGCAACGTCACCTAGGGATGGATATCGTGACCCTTTGCATTCTCGTACTTGCTTTATCAAGTACGTTATAACCCAGGACACCTGACACTATTCATGATACAGAATCGTCCTGAGATATTCATGGTGATTCTGTACAGGATACAGTTTTCATGACTTATTCCTTTGCTTAGATATTATATGACTGGATGCATTAGTTATGATCCTGCGTGGCATGGACATGAGACGTTGTGGACATGAGACGTATGATTACATTGGGTGGGAAGAGTCACACAGGTTACAGGTTGATTATATATATTATGTCGGCGTCTTAGTCTCACTACGAGCTAGACAACCACATGATATCACTGCTACCGGCTTCCCGACACAGAGCTTGTAGTGGTTTCAGCTTGAGTTCTAGTGCTACTCTTATCTTGCATATCACTTAGATGGTTATATAGTCTACCTTATTATTTCATTTATTTCCTGCACTGCATTATTATGGCTTGAGATTTCTTGTACCTTGCTATGTCCCCTGAGGACCTGGATCCGGATTATGTCCCCAGGATTAGCGGAGGAGATCCACTCTGAGGTTTACAGGACAGGAGCATTAGCAGAAGCAGGAACAGTAGCAGGCACTGGAGCAGTACCAAATCCAGTAGACGGATGATCTCATCGGGTATCTTCTGAGTATATACTGTTTCCATACTCAGTATTGTTGTTGATATCTTTATTTCTGGATCTTGAACAATTGTAACAAACTTTATATCGGGTTATTTCCCGAATTACTTTGCTGAGACTGGATGTTTGATTTACTTTCCTTATTGCTGTTGATCTTATTATCTTTTGTGTGGATGAGATTAGTTCTGACTTGTTGTTGTAGACCTTATATTACAGCTTAAGTATGTCCCGATGGATCCATGAAATTGGGTTTGTCTATTGGTGCGTGCTGCTGGCCTTTGCCACGTGTCTAGTCCCTTGGTATTTTGGGACTGGGGCGTGACAGTGTTCGCGACTTGTACATTGGCATTGGACGGGGAGGACAACTGGTAGGCGTATGGGATACCCACATTGAAATCCGTAGTATCCAAAAGAGCCATGGATCCAATGACCCCCTTTTATTCATATTTCACGTTCTACGGAACGATATGGACGTTATACTATTAAGATTCTACGTTCTACGAAATGATATAGACGTTATACTATACAGATTCTACGTTTTTCGGAACAATGGATGTTACATGTACAGATGCCACGCTCCTCAGAGATGGACATTATTATATTGCATAGTGCCCTTGTTTTGGTGGCATATGTGGCATATACTAGCTAGTCACGGCAATTGGTGAATTATGTCAGCTTATGTCTAGCCTACACTTCCCATACGCACTAAGTTGTCCTCAAATTGCATTCACTTAGATGGTAAGCACACCCCCTTTATTTATTTAGTATTTACTTTATGGCATACTTCTATGTATCTTGTTACGTTCCTCTGAGGACCTGGTACCTTTCCAGGTGTAGACGATTATGATTATTTGCAGGAGCACGGATCCGAACCTGCTACTCCATTCTCTTTCGAGGAGGTCTTCTCTTCGAGCCTCATTGTTCATTAGATGTACTTATTTTATTTCTCTTATATTCTAGTTGGTAGTAAATTTGTCTCCACCCAACTGCTGGTTCTTATCAAGCATCTTATACTTGATTCAGTTATATAGTTGATTGGTTATTTATTTCTTTATGATTTATGAGGATGAGATTTAGTTATGTACTGTGACTTGTGATAATTATATACCACTTGTGAATTATTGTTCATAATACAGTGTACGTATATTTTATGGTTTTTATTTATTGGAGTTGCCATATACATACGGCTGACATGCTTACGTATTCCTAATCCTACGTATTTTGGGACTAGGGTGTGACATATTTTTAGTGGTGGCCAATGCAGGTCGATTTAGCCATTTCGGTTACGTAACTGTACCGAACAGGCCTGCACCTAGGATTAGAGTTTTAGGTCACATCTACATTTGACTATGACTGACCTTCCTTCCAACCCGTTCTATTTAAATAATTGTATCCTGCTTGATTCATGTACTTTTCTAATAGTTCCTTAAGTATAGCCTTCTGCTAGAATATAGGAATCCTTGTTGTTAGGATGATAATTAGGGTAACATTCCTACTAAGAATATAACTAGAATATTGACACATCACTAAGTTTATAATACCTAATGAACCCTAGCATTCTTAACCTGTAGATTAATTGACCATTATCCCTTGATATATTTATGAAGGACTTGAGAGTTGTATATACACTACTAGGGTTAGTTAGAAATTTGACCGTAATATTTTACCCTAGTATTGAGGAACCAATAGAAATCAAAGGTTGAATATTAGGACTAAACCTAACTTTCATAGTGAGATAGTATTAAAAAACTATAAATTTAGCTTCTTGTCTTGATATTAGCAGAACAGTACCTTAGGAAGCCAAAAGCAATGAATAGAATATTTTTTTTAATCATATCTCGAATACAGAGATTAGCATACCACCTTTTTCCTTAGAAAATCATGATATTGTCAAGAGTCTCCCTATTTAAGTTCATATCTTGTTCCTCCAAAACCTTAACGCTCGTTAATTGTGCGACGACTAAAATTTTCTTTCATCTTTCAATTCGTGCCACCTAACCCTAATTGTAGGCCAAGTGATTTTCTTTTATGTTAAGGATATATAGTTTGCTAGGATTATAGTTATTAATCTTGAATTTTAAAATTATGTGCTTAGTAGTTAGAACTTAATCGTTGAGTTGTTTATTTAGATTATGATTTGATGATTATCCTTTAGCTTCAAATCAAGTAATCTGTTCCACATATCTCTATATAGGTTATATCCTCTTTCACTTGGAAGCCAGTAACTTCTCCATTCTTAGTATTAACACTTTTGTTATATAAGCACTATGATTAAGACTTAAGATGACCATTACCTATATAATGCAATAGGATACCCTAATAAGTACCAAGATCTTTTTCTCGTATATCCTAACAAGAGTTTCTACCTAATTTACTAGGACAAGGTTATTTTTTAGAATTCCCTTAAGGCAGTTACAGTATTAGTTAATTCTTGTATGTTTGGTAGTATGTCTCACAACATAGTATCATATAGTCTTTTTGACCAATTAATGAAGTGTAATTGAATGACACCAACTATAGACTTGCATAAGAAGATAGTGTTTATCCAGACTGTAAAACTCAGAGGCCCATACCCCCATTTGGTCGACTAGAGGCTTAGACAAGAAGTTAGTATGGCAACTGTAGAGGCATAACACCGGACGAGTCTCATCTTCTTTGTGAACTTGAATTATTTTGTACCTTATTTTATCATAATTCAGCGTACTTATATTTTTCTAGGACTACCTTGACTTATGCTGCTATTATAGCCTAGTTTTGCAAGCTTATTCTTTTATCGAGCTTGTTCATGACATATGTATTATTGGGTACACATACTAATACAATTGTCTATTTAGAATCAGTGTATTATGGTCTGATCAACCTTAGTGCGCTTGGTTCGCTCTTCGCATGACTACCTTACGTGGATTGAGATATATAGTTGACTAGTAGACGAATATACTTGCCCTCTAGACTGGTCAGGGCATATCATATCAGGTACATAAATTTTCTGATATGAACATGCGAATAGGAATTTACCAAAATAGGATTTTAATCCACAACTGCCTTGACCACTCCCTTTTGAATTTTTAATCGCCTTGAACACTGTACTTATATTCTATCACCTCCTCCTTGAACTCTTTATTATTGTTCTCCGTATTTTTCTATTTCGGAAAGACGAACGCTCGTGCTAGGTATAAGTTTGATACACGGAGGGTCCTAGATATACCCCATAGGCCAATCACATTATCTTGTGACTATCTTTTGTAATTAAGTGCACACTATATGTGATATATTTGGTGTTAAATTTTTTGAGGATTGAATAACACGATTAAATAATTTAAGAAAGTTATTTTAAATGTATAGCCTTATGTGATAGATGGATATATTCTAAGTTGGGTAGAAGTTGCATTGTCAACTTGAGGTGAATTTTTTTTTATTGTGATAAAGTAAGATTAGATTGAGAGATTTAAGTTATTTTAAAATTTGAGAAATTTTAGAAGAATGATTAAGATGATGAGGATTTAATGTATTTTGATATCATGATGTTGAGGACCAAATATTTATACTTTGAGCACATGATTTAAATTTTGAATATTGAAGATTGAATCAACGATTTAAATCTTGAGGACAATAAATAGAACTCTAAACGTGAACAATGGTAGATTGAGTTTAAAATTTTATAATTTGATGATTTAAATTAAAAGTTGAAAGTTGATTATTGGATCATCTATTTGAAATATTGAGATTGGAGATTGAGTTTAAAATTTGAAGAGTATAAAATTCTTAACATGGGAATAGGAATAAGATTTGAGTAGAATTGTGTATTATTTAAAATCTAGAGGAGATTATGATAGTTGGAAATGGTGATTTAAATTTTGATGTGGGTTATCATATAGATTTGAATTAGATTTGGATGTTGATCATTTAAAAATTGAGAAAAGATTACGATAGGTTGAATTTTGATTTGAACAGTGATTATTTTTGTTTTGAAGTAATTGCGATATATTTGAGTAAATTTGGTTATTTAAATTTTTGGAAGAGATTGCGATTGACTTGCCTTATATACGAATGTGAAGGATTTAACAAATCATGTCTTATTTTTAATTTTGAGGACAAAATTCTTTTAAGTTGGGTAGATTATAAATCCCTCACCCAAAAATAGGTATTTTGTGTGTATTTTATATTTTTTGTATTTGCTTTAGATTATTTTTTAAAACAAATAAAATCTAATAATTTTATTAAGATACTTCACCGTGGTCTGGACATTAACAATATAGGATGGCCTCAAAATTTGTATCGCCCTTCATAGGAAGTAGACTACACAGGAGACACTACCTCTAGGATCTTTTCGTGGCACAAAAATTCGATCCCTTGGTGTTAGTATGACATTAGTGTAACGACCATATATTTTGTGTTAAATATTAGATATTTTATATATAATTTAATTGTGGTTATTTTCTAATCCCAACTTTTCTACAATTAGCATCCCATAATTCTCCGTGCCAAATTAGGTAAATTTCCTTTTTATAGATTTGCATAATATTTTTTATTACCTGTTTTATGGATAACCATTTAATTAATTACTTAATTAATTAGATAATATAATTATTTGATTTATTATAACTAGATAAATACCTAATTATTAATTACAAAATATTACATAAATTATTTTGAGTGTGGTATTTTATTTAAAGCTTTATAAAGTAATTTTCTAGAATTTATTTCGTGTGCAAATATTATTTTTAGAATTTTTAACCTCATCTATATATTTAAATATATAAGTTAAATAAATATATAGTTATTAACAATAATAATAATGGTTATTAATAATAATAATAATAATAATAATAATGGTTATTAATAATAATAATACTAATAGTAATAATGATAATAATAGTAATAGTAATAAAAATAGTAATAATAAAATAGAAAACAAAACAAAACAAAACAAAACAAAACCTAGCCAAAAACCTAACAAACTAACAAGTCCTAATCCTATTCTAACCACCCAGCCCAGCAACTCGCCCCCCACCCGCGTAGGAGAACCCTCCCCCTCTCCCTTCTCTCTCTATATGTTACATAAACGTATACTATTAAATCTAAACCCTAACTCAAACAAATCCTAACCCTAGTCCGACCTCCGACGACCGTCCCTCTCCGGTCGACCGCCGCCACCGCGCCGCCGTCGTCCGCATGTGCGCACCGCGCGCGTGCACAATAACCGCAGTCTCGAGCCCCCTCTTTAAGGTAATATATCTCTCTCATCCCTCATCATTTTCTCGAGCGGTTTGTCCGTATACGTTCACAACCTAACGCTGTAGGATTTTTATTCAAGTGGGACGAGTTTTCGTGTCCCAGTTTGGTAAAAAAAATGACCAAAAGTTGGCCGAAAACTGACCAAAACAGTCCAGAAACTTCAACCCAAACCCCCATGTTCACACCCAATTTGCCACCAACCGGTTTAATATTTTCAAAAACTAATTAAAGGGTTTTCTTCCCAATATAACCGAGAAATTTTTTGTTCTTTTAGTTTTCATTAATTTGTTATATGTGTTAAATTATTCGGTCTCCAAAATGACCAAAAACTTGATAATTTAAAACTAAAATTTTGTGATACGGAGTGCGTTCCGCCAAACGAGACTGCCTCATCGCGTACTAATTGCACCGAATAGTGCATATGGTATATCATGACATGTGGACTTTCACGGAAGCTGATTCGGACGTGTGTGCGCGTCGGAATCAACTCGTATCTGTAAAAGTCTCCGTATCGCCACTTTTACAAAACACTACTCCATTTTGTGTACGCTCATCGAAATATGACAAAACTTGCGCCATTGGATTCGTGGTATCACGCTGGTCTTGTGACCCAAGTTTCACGCGATTATGAGATAGTTGACTAAGCCGCCTATTCGCGGGCCCTACGGTTTGACTTTAAGGGCGAATTTGTGATCGGCTCACTGGAATCCAAAATTGGACATATCGTTCAGTTTGTATCGACGTTTAGAATTTGTTTGACCAATAATTTGTTCCATTTAGAGACCTTTACCTCTAGCACGCTTTTTGATACAAAGTGGCCCATATGTGGAACCCGTTTTGACCCAAAATTACTGTTTTGCCCCTGTGTCCAATTTATACGAAAGGCTAGTGTTTTCTAGCTATCTAGCTTATTCTGGGAATGTGGTGATGTTTATTTCAGCATCCGAAGACGTTCATTCGGATGCCATGGTTTCTGATTCCTTGTGCTTGACGTTTGGATGCTTACACTACGCAGCTTTCTTGCCTGGCAAGTATACCTTGCCTTGTTGTACTATTTAAATTCAGTTATTATTTAGTTACATATTTTATTATTTTAATATTATATAACTGTACGCGTCCGAGAAAGACTCGGGTGTAGTCAACGAAGGCGTTGACGTTAGGACTTGTGTTTGACCTAGTGTCTAGTGGACTCACCTAAAATCGTGGAGTTATCAGTATGACTCCCCAGGCCTTGACACGTATCATTGCACATCACAGAGTGAGTTCATGTAGGGACACGTGCTTCATACTCGACTGGACATCGGTGTGAGCAGCACGTGTGATGGTATTTAGCTTAGTTGTTTATTTCTATAGAGACTTGCATTATAGTACGAGATGTCCACGTCGTTTTCGCGACTTGTACATTGGCATTGGGCAGGGAGGACAGTTGGTAGGCGTATGGTATACCCATATTGGAATCTGTAGTATCCGGAGGAGCCACGGATCCAATGACTCCCTTTATTCAGATATCACGTTCTACAAAACGATATGGACGTTTTACTATTCAGATTCCACGTTCTACCGAACGATATGGACGTTATATTATACAGATTCCACGTTCTTCGGAATGATAGATGTTACATATATAGATGCCACGCTCCTCGGAGCTGGACGTTATTATATTGCAGAGTGCCCTTGTTATGGGGGCATATGTGGCATATACTAGCCAGTCACGGCGATTGGTGAATTTCGTCAGAATATGTCTAGCCTACACTTCCCATACGCACTAAGTTGTCCTCAAATTATATTCACTTAGATGGTTAGTACACCCCCTTTATTTATTCAGTATTTACTTTATGGCATGCTTCTATGTATCTTGTTACGTCCCTCTAATTAAGGACCTGGTGTCTTTGCAGGTGTAGACGATCATGACTATTTGCAGGAGCACGGATCAGGACTTGCTAATCCATTCTCTTTCGAGGAGGTCTTCTCTTCGAGCCTTATTGTTTATTAGATGTACTTATTTTGTTTCTCTTATATTCTAGTTGGTAGTGGATTTGTCTCCACCCAACTACTAGTTCTTATCAAGCATCTTATACTTGATTCAGTTATATAGTTGATTGGTTATTTATTTCTTTATTATTTCTGTGGATGAGATTTAGTTATGCCCTGTGACTTGTGATAATTATATACCACTTATGAATTATTGTTCGTAATACAGTGTACGTATGTGTTATGGTTTCCATATATTGGAGTTGCCATATAAATACGGTTGGCATGCTTACGTATTCCTAGTCCTACGTATTTTGGAACTGGGGCGTAACATATTTTTAGTGGTGGCCCATGCAGGTCGAGTTAGCTGTTTCGATTATGTAACTGTACCGAGCGAGCCTGCACCTAGGATTAGAGTATTAGGTCTCATTCACATTTGACTATGACTCACCTTCCTTCCAACCCGTTCTATTTAAATAATTATATCCTGCTTGATTCATGTACTTTCCTAATAGTTCCTTGAGTATAGTCTTCTGCTAGAATATAGGAATCCTGGTTGTTAGGATGTTAATTAGGGTAACATTCCTACTAAGAATACAACTAGAATATTGACACATCACTAAGTTTAGAATACCTAATGAACCCTAGCATCCCTTACCTGTAGATTAATTGACCAATGTCCCTTGATATATTTATGAAGGACTTAAGAGTAGTATAGACACTACTAGGATTAGTTAGAAATTTGACCGCATTGTTTGACCTTAGTATTGAGGAACCAATAGAAATCTAAGGTTGAATATTAGGACTAAACCTAACTTTCATAGTGAGATAGTATTAGAGAACTATAAATTTAGCTTTTTGTCTTGATATTAGTAGAACAGTACCTTAGGAAGCCAAGAGGAATGAATAGAAAAAAATTTCTTGATCATACCTCGAACACAGAGATTAGTATACCACATTTTTCTTTAGAAAATCATGATATTATCAAGAGTCGTCCTATTTAATTTCATATCTTGTTCCTCCGAAACATTAACGCTCGCTAATTGTGCGACGACTAAAATTTTCTTTCATCTTTTAATTCATGCCACCTAACTCTGATTGTAGGCCAAGTGATTTTCTTTTATGTTAAGGATATATAGTTTGCTAGGATTATAGTTGTTAATCTTAAATTTTAAAATTATGTCCTTAGTAGATAGAACTTGGTAGTTGAGTTGTTTATTTAGATTATGATTTGATGATTATCCTTTAGCTTTAAATCAAGTAATATGTTCCACATATCTCCATATAGGTTATATCCTCTTTCACTTGAGAGCCAGTAACTTCTCCATTCTTAGTATTAACACTTTTGTTCTATAAGCACTATGATTAAGACTTAAGATGACCATTACCTATATAATGCAATAGGATACCCTAATAAGTACCAAGATCTTTTTCTCGTATACCCTTACCAGAGTTTCTACCTTATTTACTAGGACAAGGTTATGTTGTAGAATCCCCTTAAGGTAGTTACAGTATTAGTTAATTCTTGTATGTTTGGTAGTATGTCTCACAACATAGTATCATATAGTCTTTTGGGCCCATTAATGAAGTTTAATTGAATGACACCAACTATAGACTTGCATAAGAAGATAGTGTTTATCCAGACTGTAGAACTCAAAGGCCTATACCCCCATTTGGTCGACTAGAGACTTAGATAAGAAGTTAATATGGCAACTGTAGAGGCACAACACCGGACGAGTCTCATCTTTTTTGTGAACTTGAATTATTTTGTACCTTCTTTTATCATAATCCAGCGTACTTATATTTTTCTAGGAGTACCTCGACTTATGCTTCTATTATAGACTAGTTTTGCAAGTTTATTCTTTTATCGAGCTTGTTCATGACATATTTATTATTGGGTGCACACACTAATACAATTGTCTATTTACAATCAGTGTATTATGGTCTGATCAACCTTAGTGCGCTTGGTTCGCTCTTCGTATGACTACCTTACATGGATTGAGATATATAGTTGACTAGTAGACGAATATACTTGCCCTCTAGACTGGTCAGGGCATATCATATCAGGTACATAACTTTTCTGTTATGAGCTTGCGAATAGAAATTTACCAAAATAGGATTTTAATCCACAACTGCCTTGACCACTCCCTTTTGAATTCTTTAATCTCCTTGAACCCCGTACTTGTATTCTATCACCTCCTCCTTGAACTCTTTATTATTGTTCTCCGTCTTTTCCTATTTCAGAAAGACGAACGCTCGTGCTTGGTATAAGTTTGATACACGGAGAGTCCTAGATATACCCCATAGGCCAATCACTTTAGCTTGTGACTATCTTTTTTAATTAAGGGCACACCATATGTGATATATTTGGTGTTAAATTTTTTGAGGATTGAATAACACGATTAAATAATTTGAGAAAGTTTTCTTAAATGTATAGCCTTATGTGATAGATGGGTAAATTCTAAGTTGGGTAGAAGTTGCATTGTCAACTTGAGATAAATTTTTTTTATTTTGATAAAGTAAAATTAGATTAAGAGATTTATACCATTTTAAATTTTGAGAAATTTTAGAAGAATGATTAAGATGATGAGGATTTAATGAATTTTGATATCATGATGTTGCGGACCAAATATTTATACTTTGAGCACATGATTTAAATTTTAAATATTGAAGATTGAATCAACGATTTAAATCTTGAGGACAATAAATAGAACTCTAAACGTGAACAATGGTAGTTAAGTTCAAAATTTTATAATTTAATAATTTGAATTAAAAGTTGAATGTTGATTGTTGGATCATCTATTTGAAATGTTTAGAATGAAAATTGAGTTTAAAATTTGAAGAGTATGAAATTCTTAAGTTGAGAATAGGAATAAGATTTGATTAAAATTGTGTATTGTTTAAAATCTAGAGGAGATTACGATAGGTTGAATTTTGATTTGAATAGTGATTATTTTAGTTTTGAAGTGATTGCGATAGATTTGAGTAGATTTTGTTATTTAAATTTTTAGAAGAGATTGCGATTGACTTGCCTTATATACGAATGTGAAGGATTTAACAAATCGTGCCTTATTTTTAATTTTGAGGACGAAATTCTTTTAAGTTGGGTAGATTATGAACTCCCTCACCCAAAAATAGGTATTTTATGTTTATTTTATATTTCTTATATTTGTTTAAGATTATTTTTCAAAACAAATAAAATCTAATAATTTTAGTAGGATATTTTACCTTGGTCTGGACATTAATAATATAGAATGGCCCCAAAATTTGTATCGCCCTTCATAGGAAGTAGCCTACACAGGAGACACTACCTGTAGGATCTTTTTGTGGCACGAAAATTCGATCCCTTGGTGTTAGTATAATATTAGTGTAACGACAATAGATTCTGTGTTAAATATTAGATATTTTATATATAATTTAATTGTGGTTATTTTCGAATCCCAACTTTCCTACAATTAACATCCCATAATTCTCCGTGCCAAATTAGGTCAATTCCCTTTTTATAGATTTGCATAATATTTTCTATTACCTTTTTTGAGGATAACCATTTAATTAATTACTTAGTTAATTAGATAATATAATTATTTGATTTATTATAACTAGATAAATACCTAATTATTAATCATAAAATATTATATTAAATATTTTTAGTGTGGTGTTTTATTTAAAGCTTTATAAAGTAATCTTCATGTGTTGGGTCCAATAAGATGTGGACACCTCAATGCACTTTTGCATAAAAGTTTCCAACAATTAGAAAATTGCACAAAATTGGGAATTTGGATTAAATGAGGGAAAACACCATGTTTGGTGTGATGCAGTGGATAAAAAGGGTGTGTGGTGTTTAGTATGAACCTTGAGGGTGTGAATGGAGGTTTGATTTGGTATTGAGTCTAGTTTTTGGTTGAGTTGAGTTCTTACACCAATTTTAATTAAAATTAATGTAAATGGTGTTCTAAAATTAATTGAAAATACATAGGGTTAAAATTAGGTGGGACATGGATGTATAAGACTCAGAATCTAATATTGTCATAATTGGGGTTGCATAAAATGGGTCAAGATTGTATCTCCAATTTCGACTGGAATGCACAACGATGCAAAGTTGGATTTATTGAAAATACAATTAAATATTTGCGACGAGTATTGTGCGACTAAAATGAAGCACAAAAGGGCATATTTATGAGTTACACAAAGATCATAATGGAAGACTGGCACGTCTAAGACAAGGGTGTAGAATTTGTTGGAAGGCAAAGGCTAGTGTAGCGCTCCAAATATCGAAGCAACGGTAAGGTACAACAATTAAATAAAATTACGGTAATAATTTATAACCTTAATATTTAATCTCAAAAATTACTAATTAAAATTCATAACCCTATAATTTGGTTAGGGGTTCATCTAGTGGGCTTCTAGGTCTAGTCTACTAACTCATATATTAAAGAATACTATATATATAATATATATATACACATATCATGCAATTATTTAAAAATAAATTTATACAATACTTATAATAAATAAAAAGACAAAAATATCCCTATTTTATGATGTGGTAGTGACAAGTCTACCCTCCTTAGAAAATTTTTATCCTCAAAATTTAAGATCCTCAATAGTTGTATTTATTTATTTATTTATTTATTTTATTTTATTTTATTTTATTTTTTCCATCAAAATTTAATTTCATCAAACCGTATAATCATAAAGTAAATCTATATTGTTATTTCACAAAAATTTTAAAATTCTATAAATATCATATTCCTGAAAATCTTCAAATTTAAAATTAAATTATATTCTTATCACAATCTCTTCCAAAATTTTAAGTTAATAACTAAATACTCAAAAAGAAATTTAGTGCCCATTCCTCTAATTTAAATCTAATCAATGCATATTTATAAAATTTAAAATCTTATCCCAAAAAAAAAAAATTTGAATTCAAACTCTAATCCATTAGTGATCTTATTCTTCGATTTCTTTTTCCACACAATACTCAAACAATATAATATTTATGAAATCTTCAAATATAATATTCAAAATATAAGTTTAAAATTTATATCCTGTAGTCAAATAAATATAATGATAATCTTCTTAAATTCCTCAAAATTTAATAACAAATTCAATCATATGGTAATCTTCATAAAAATCAATGATTTAACAAAATCGTCAATTCTGCTATATTAAATTCTCAACTCTTTATTTAAATTAATGTTTATCCTCAAAATTTAAGACACCTTGTCTCTCTCTGTCCAGTCATAACCTCTTCATTAATTCTTCACTACGATCAAACCCCCAATAACCAAGGTCTAAGGAAATCCTACCTACAGTCATACAATATGCAATCTAGAGAAAATATGCATGGTTATGGTCTGTTTTGTCATGATATTGTAGTTCTGTCAGGGTATACTACTAATTACATTCTAGCAAGAAAATTACAGATACAAGCTATGGTAATAAGGAATCAATCAATGAATCAAATAGACGAAAAAGGAACAGAAGGAAAAGGAAGAACAGAACCTGCTAACCCATCACCTGGACATCTTTATCCTCTTACATACACTTAACTCTGGCACATTCACTCATTAATTCCTATCCCTATACACTGATACCCATATCAACTAATCACTAGTCCATAAGATATCCATGGATACATCCACAATGCACACATATGTCTATTAATACCAAAATCTGATACCAAGAACCTCTAACACAACCATAGGTCAAATAATGCATCCAAAGTTTTATACCTCTATCCCTTTAGGTACCACTGTTTCTACTACTAGCACAACCACTGCTAGTTCTCTTACCTACTATAATTGTTTATATTAGTTGTTATTATCACTCAAGTGCACACCAAGTGCAACATATCACACTAAGTACTACTCCCTCTAATACAACTCTAGATGGACACCCAAGTCAGTTTCCAGTGCCATCTCAAGCATGCTCAAGCTAACAGATCCTTACACATGCACATCATTCACTCATATACTAATACACATTTCTTACCCACATCTATCTAAGTATACATATATATATATATATATATATATATATATATATATATATATACTTACAGTCTCTAACACTCAAGGTACACACAAATACACCAGTTGTCTACACCCCTCAACTGTGTACTGAATATTGTACTGCCTGGATTATTTGCACTATTATTTCCAATAATTTTCTATCCATATTAACTGATACACCAATCTAATATTATCATACGAAGTACTTACCGTTATTAGCACATTGCTTAACTAATCCTTGATATGAAAACACTAGCACTATTGGTGTAGTAATACTAGCTTCATTATTAGATTACCTCATCACACTCTCTAGAACTCACGATCACTTATACTAGTTATTAACTTCTATAATACACATGCTTCACTTCACTCCCAAAGGCAGACATATGGTTCCATATCTCTATTGATGTATAAGTATCTCCCCTTAACCTTTTATAGACTGATACACTAATCTGTGATACACTTCATACCTTCCATGAACAATCTTAATATTTCTCAACCCATGGCACACTATTGGAATTTTCTAATACTCATGCTTCCACTTTCATGAACTTCCACTCTGACATTCATCGCCTACAGTGCATCCCGCACATAATTTCTAGACACTCTTCCATCTATTATTTCCAACCCATCACTGGCCCCAATATCAAGTGATACATCCATTACTGGTCCTATACTGGTACACTCATATCTAATCACATCAAGGTCCTACTTTTATCTGTAACACAAGTCTCACTACTTAGCACAATGTATTCTTATTCTCTCATACTCTCTTATACACTTAGGAGTATCCTCCTACTATGGCACACTCATTAATTCCCTTTATGAATATATATTTTTTTACTCTTGACACACCCAAGTATCAACCATCAAATTGAACATCATGCTCCATTAATTTTCAACACAATTTCCTTGATACTTAATCGTTTATATGGATCACCCAACTACATGAATTCATGACTATCCAGAACTGGCATGCTGACTATGATACTAACTTCTGGAACCCTCACTAATACTCTTTACTCCTCCTTCTACCTATAGTACCAATACTAATTATACTAACACTTATCATAGAACTATTGCTACAAGGTACTTCGCTATGGGTTAACTCTAGGTTGATGCCAACTGCTCACATGTCCAACCAAGAAACACTTACAGACTCACAAGCTACACTCCCAACAGTCAACACTAATACTCAAGACACAGACCTAATTGCAAGTCACCAATTATCATACTAAAAGAAACCCTAATGGAAAGAAGCTCTATAAGGAACTGGACTAAGGACTGAAGGTATCTCTACTACTAGCAAAGAAAATGATGGAACAAGGTCCTATAAGAACATAAGTAGATAAGTATTGAGATGATAATTTAAGAACCAATTTAAGATACAACCTGATAATCATACATGTCTGTCCGAAATCATGACACTCAGAATTCTCGCCTCGCCAGTGAACATAGCTATGATAAACGATAGGTTCCATAACTAATGTATACAAATCTATAATTATTTTATCTAGAATCCTCACCACGCCAACCGATATGGCTGCGAGAAACTCTAAATTTCATAACTAATATATGTACATCCCAAGTCAGGTTCCTATATTTTTGCCATGACAGCTAATATGGCTGCGATAAAGTCTAGGCTCCACAACCAAATTAGAAGTTTTACCTTTCTCACTGTCCTCATCAACAAATGTCATCAGATGATATCGTAAATTTTAGTCCATAAAGTTTATCTCGATAAGAAATCAAACTCAACAACGATACTAAGAATTAAATTTAACAATCGATCAACAAGAACCAAATTCAATAACAACAAGTAAGAGCGGACAGAACAAGTGAAAAAGATTTAAATTAGAAATTATAATAAGATTCTCAAGGGTCGTCCCAGGAATCTCTCAAATAATTTATGATTGAGTATCCTCTCTCATCATAGTATCCTATGTCCTATATCCTATCGCAGGCATGCAGTAGTACAACTGAGACGTCGCACTACCACGGCATCGTACTACTTGCGAAGCCTGACTGACATGGGCCGCCACTAAAAATGTGTCATGACCCGCACCCGGATATAGGGGCACGAGTGCGTGGGTAAGTCCAGCCTACGCCGTAGCATCGGCGGTAGAACGCTGTCTAGGTCACAATACTAGCTAATCAATCTCACACGAATATCTAACTCCATAAGGAGACACAGATATCATAATATAATATGTAAATACTCAATCACAGAACTAAAGTACGATAAGATATTGGAGAAAATAAACAAAATATAATATAAGTCTAAACAACAAAAATAGTCTAACCTGCAAACAATAACATCCAAATCTCCAAGTATGCCGAAAATAAGTACTCTAAGTCGCAGTCTGGAAAAATATTTTCAGTCAAGATGTAGTGAAGTACAACCCAAATAACAGTTCCAGTTAATTGATAAGGACTATAAAATAATAAATAGATGATGCTATATACTGAAAAAAATAATAAATAGATGCAGTGGCAAATAGTAAAGAGAACAGGCAATAGACAATATGGTATAGTCCGTATATATATGAAATGAAAATAAAGAGCTATAATATCATATATGGGTGATGTAGTATATGAAACTGAAATAAAAAACTGTAACTATTCTAAGTATTTGAAATATCAGTCTATCATGTAATCGCCTTGGGACAAGATCAGGCTTGTTACATATGATTAACTATGATTCATGTAAGGTCAGGCTAACCATCTGGTTAGCTATGATGCGAGTAATGGTCAGGATAATCATATATAACAGGCTATGAGGCATATAATGGTCAGGCTGCACACGACGTGAGGTATGGGGTGAGCTATGATGCATGTAGAGTTGGGTATGATCACATAATCTACTAATATTTCCTCCACCCCCAACTAGTACAGTGGATCCAACCATGAGATACGTTCATGAAATAATTCCATAATACATTATGATCCTGATATAATTTACCTTCTTTTGAAGGAATGGCACCAGCGCAATCCTCAACGCTAGCAGCAGGTGAGACACAAGCCCAAGAAAGTAGTTCGGGAACTTCGGAAAGTTCACCGAGCCAGCGGGCCATGTCTCACGTTGATCCCGTCCTGCAAATGATACGAATGTTGGAGGCAAACCAACAAAGGGACGAGGCTCGCTATGAACGGGCCAAGAAACGAGCAGAGGAGAGGCAACTTAAGTTTTAAGACACTATAGAAGCCCGATTCTCAGTCCAATCGAAGTAGGTAGATACCCTGCAACAGATCGTGCAGACTTTGGCCTCCAACCATTTCGCGACAACAGCGGTAACTCCGATGGAGCAACTCGCGCTTGAATTTGAGATGTCTCAAACTCCAAGGAAGAGGGATGTGACTTCCTTCGACTTTGGCGAATTCAAGAAAGTCTGCAATACACCATTCAACGGGACTGAGGACCCAATCATGGCTCTAGATTGGTTGGCTGAACTTGAAGACTATTTCTCCCTGCTGGAGGTCCCTGAAGAGAAGTGTGTCGCATGTGCTCAACTGTAGCTCTGTCTTAACACGCACGATTGGTGGAACGTGCATCGACGATCTCTTCAAGTTGACCATGGAGATGAGGCGATCACGTGGGCTACTTTTGTGCCGTATTTGAAGAGGAGTTCATACCCCCTCTTGTATATCGTCAGAAAGAGAACGAGTTCGTACAACTACGACAAGGCAGTATGATAGTTAAACAATATTCTGCCGAATTCAACCGACTCTCCAAATTTGCCAGCTTTTATTTACTTGATGCAGTGAGTCATGCCAGGAGATTCAAAGGAGGTCTACGTCTTGCCATCCACGCGCACGTAGTCGTTCCACAGTACCAAACAATACGGGAAGTCATGAATCATGTCCTATCTCTTGAACCACAGTATCCTTATGTTCCTACCGGCGTTGTGCATACCTCCAATCATAAACGCCATAGCAACAATTAAGGAAACAACGCTGCAAAGCATCAAAATAATGGTGGACAGCAGAAAGCAAATACAGGCTAATTATGTTTCTTTTGTCAGAAGCAAGGGCATGCCAAGAAAGATTGTCGAAAGAGACTCGGGTTATGTCTCGCTTGTGGAGATCCAGGCCATACCATTAGTACCTGTCCGAGCCTCTCTATAGTAGGTTCTATTCCTAAGTTTTGTGGATGAAATTTCTAATTAGTTGGGTAGGATGTGGTGCTCCGTTCCCCCTATTCGGGTAGGGCGGCTAAGAAATACAAAGACGGTATCGTTCGATCGGGATAGATTGAATCAAGAACTCATCCTCGTTATGGATTTGCTTCTTCGAAATCGATTCCCATATTCAGTGGACTGTGTCCCGAGGATGGGCTTAGCGACAAAGTCAGGAGGGACATCTCGGCTACATCTTTTGTTGCCTAGTTTTCGCTGTCGTTTGTTGCTTTCGTGCCTTGAGTTGATTTTCGGATTTGCTTACGTTTTCTTGAAAGGTTTTGATGGATTTTATTATTTTCGTTCATTGAACTATACTTCAATTCCGATATTGGAAAGAGTGGAAGAGGTATTGATCAGCTGTTCGTGGCAATGCAGGTGAATGGACAGTAGGCGACGCTTGAGCGGAGTCCTAAAGCACCTCTTTCCTTCTCCCTTGCAACCAACTAAGTAAGTGGCTTATATTCAATTCACTTGGCCCTTCTTCCAGTCTTTATACCTAAAAATCTTGCATTCTTGTTGTCCTGATTAAACGATACAGATTAATAACTAAAAGATGTCAAGATAAAAAGGGAATAGACTTGGACTATTATGCTTGTCAACTAAACTTGTGAACGGTTATCTATTGTATGCTAGTTCATTCAAATGTTAATCATATGCTTCAAGTTTAGTTAGAATTCATACTTCTTCTATAAATTATGCTATGTATAGAATATGCCAGGCTATGCAAAATGAATCATGCAAATGCTACTTGTCTTGTACTCGTGTTGCCTAAACTGCTTAAATGGTTAACTTGATATAGACTCTGTTTGATCACGGACAACTTATGTACAAGGGTATAAGTTCTGCGGACGGTCGCTGGGGCACTAGCACCGATCCGATCTGGACGGAACTTCATGTGTAGTCATCGTGTGCGGGACGGGATGGCTTGTAGCGCATTGTGTGCTCTCGTTGCATGTTATCCTTGTCCTTAACTATGTCCATTATGGCATCAAGCTAGTGATCACCATGTATATTTATACTTGTGCAAGCTAACTTGTGTCTTCGTGGCAGGGAAGGACATGGTAAGTATTGTGCAAGTGGTTCAGACGGGCAGGTAAATGCTACCGAACGATGGCAAGTTTATTTCAGTAGTTTCATTATATATTGCTTGCTATAAAATAAGCTAAGACAAGATAGAAAGACCACAAATAATATGCATGCTTCATTTAAACAACGTGTTGATTGGTATAGTTGGGTTAGCTTGCCTTCACCAGTATATTTTGATGTACTAACCCTCATTGAAATAGGTTCCCCGCAGCTAAGGAGAGCCGAGCGAGGAGCAGAAGTCAATCCCCAATCCAGTCCAGCTGTAGGTGCGTCCTGAGCGTGCCATCTTTTGAAGTATTTTGACGCAAGGAGCTAGCAACCCAAACTTTATGAAGCTCTGAGGAAGGCCAGCATCCCGCCTGGAGGTCTTATATATTAAAGTTTAGTAAAGGGATGTAATGTACATGATAGCTATCTCATTTTGTATCAACTTTTGTAAGCCCGTGCGGCAATTTGCTGACTCGTTCAAAAGTTTATAATAGATGTTCATATATTAATAAAGAGAACTTTTTTATGTTTCAAATCTGTGTTTCAATTTATCTACGTAATCTGAATATTGCAAAATAACTTAGCCTTGTGTGGTGTACAATCTAGGCCCGCACGACGTCACGCCCGGGGGACGACTATCGATTCTACGGAATCAGGGCGTGACACTTGAGGGAGGCTCTCTCTCCTATATAGGGTCGGCCACTTGGAGGCCTAGGGTTTAGTAAATGCATAAAATCCAATATGCCCTCTATGGATGTCATAAAGAGTTGTTTGATTTGTGAGATTTTTATTCCTAATGAGGGTTTAACAAATTTCTAATTATATGAAAGGGATTAACTAGTGGGTCCAAAAATGTCTAGTCTAAGGTTGAGTCTAATATTCACATCAAGTCTAGCCCACTAACCCATATCATTAATAATAATAATAATAATATAACATACTATATATATTATATAACTATAACACAATATGTATATAATATTACAAATGATAAAATGTTCCTACTCTAGAAATGTGGTAATGACAAGTCTACCCTTCTAAAAAAAATTTTGTTCTTGAAATTAAATGACACTAGCACAATAACACAATAAGAACCATAAGAATAATACCTCAAGGCTCGAATAGATACTGGTACTGCTCTCGTATTTCGTCCTCCCTCTCCCAGGTTGACTCACTTGGAGAGTGATATCTCCATGCAACACGAACCAAATAAATAGTCTGGTTCTGCAATACCTTCTTCCTGCGATCCAAAATCTCTACGGGCTGCTCAGGATAGCTGAGAGCCAGACCAACCTCAATCTCTGAGTGATCTAGTATGCGATGAGGATCTGCCACGTACCGCCTTACCTGCGACACATAGAACACGTCATGTACTCCCTCCAATACAGGTAGCAAGTCTAGCCTGTAGGCCACTGCATCGACCCTCGCAAGAATATCGTAAGGTCCGATATAACGTGGACTAAGCTTCTTGCCTCCACCAAAGCAAATTGTGCCCCGTGTCAGGGAAATTTGCAAGAAAACCAAATTGCCAACCTAGAATAATACAACCTTAACATGCAATCTAAAACAAAGGAATCACAAGCAATTTTAACAAAACTTATACCTCAAACTCCAAGGGTCTACGGTAGCTGTCGGCCTAATGTCGTGGTCTGTCTTGCGCCACTCGAAGTCTATCTCTGATGAGTTTCACCTTCTTCGCTGCATCCATGACCATCTCTGGTCTCAATAAGGCTTTCTCACCGACATTATCCCAAGATAACGGTGTGCGACACCTTTATCCATATAGAGCCTCGATTGGTAATATCTCAATACTGGCCTGGTAGCTATTGTTGTAAGCAAACTCTACCAGGTGTAGATGATCCTCCCAAGAACCTCCGAGATCCAAAACATAAGTGCGTAGCATATCCTCAAGAGTCTGAATAGTCCTCTCCGACTGTCCGTCTGTCTGGGGTGATATGCGGTACTGAACTTGAGCTGAGTGCCCATGCTAGCCTGCAAACTCCTCCAGAAGTAGAAAATGAAATAACTATCCTAATCCGAGATGATGCTCACAGGAACCCCATGTAATCTAGCAATCTGCCGCACATACATCTCTGCTATCTTCTCCGTCGACGTACTCACTTTGAATTGTAAGAAGTGGGCTGATTTGGTCAACCTGTCTACGATGACCCAAATCGCTTTTTTTCTCCTAGAGAACGCGGAAGCCCCAAAACAAAATCCATAGTCACATGCTCCCACTTCCACTTTGGGATGGGCAAAGGCTAAAGCAATCTACTCGGCCTCTATCTGTCCACTTTTACCTACTAGTACACTAAATACCGAAATACAAATTATGGTACTTCGTGCTTCATACCATACCACAAAATATGCTCCATCAGGTCTCGATACATCTTATTGGCACCTTGATACATCAAGTACTGAGAGTGATGCACCTCCTGCAAAACCTTCTCGTGCAGCTCCCTGCTTGGCACACAAATCCTAGTATCGTACCACAACGATCCATTATCAGCAATAGTGAAGTCCATTATCTTGTGCCCTATACTCTTCAGAGTCTCATCATCATATTGCGTAGCCCTGATTCTGTCTATCAGCTTGGACCATAACTGCAATCCCCACATCTGAATCTCGATACCAGGAACTAGAACCTCAATTCCCAAGCTCTCAAGATCAGCAAACAAGTATCTTTCTGTCATCAAGTACATAGCCATCAGATACCTGCTCAAGGCATCGACGACTATGTTGGCCTTCCCTGGGTGGTACTGCAATAAAATATTGAAGTCCTTCATCAACTCCAACCACCTTCTCTACCTCATGTTCAGCTCTTTTTATATAAATACGTACTTCAAGCTTTTATGGTTGGTGAAGATCTCTACACACTCTCCGTATAGATAGTGTTTCCACAGCTTTAGAGCAAAGATGACCGATGCCAACACCAAATCGTGGGTGGAGTAGTTATTCTCATGGGAACCTAATTGCCTGGAAGCATAGGCAATCACCTCCCCGTGCTGCTGAAGAATGCAACCAAAATTCTTCCCTGAAGCATCACTGTAGATAGTGAATCCATCGGTCCCTGATGGCAACGTCAATACTGGAGCTGTCATCAATATCTTCTTTATCTCATCAAATGCGGCCTAACAATCCTCCTTCCAGACAAAATCCATATATTTCCTGTTCAGCCTAGTCATCGGCTCTGCAATCTTGGAGAAGTCTTGTAGAAACCTCCTGTAGTAAACTGCTAGATCGAGAAAACTCCTTATCTCCGCCAATGAACTGGGAGTAGCCCAAGACTTTACTGCCATGATCTTCTTCGGGTTAACTGAGATCCCGTCACCTGTTACTATATACCTAAGGAATTCAACCTTGTCAAGAAAGAACTCGCACTTCGAAAGCTTCCCGTAAAGCTCCTATTTCCTGAGAGTCTCTAAAACTATCCCCAGGTGGTCCTCATGCTCCTCCGTGGCCTTTGAATACATAATAATGTCATCAATGAACACCACCATGAACTTATCGAGGTACTGGTGGAATACCTTGTTCATCAGGTTCATGAATACTGCCGGTCCATTAGTCAACCCAAACAGCATCACCATAAATTCAAACTGGCCATATTGAGTCTAAAAAGTTGTCCTCAGAATGTCTTTTTTCTTCACTTTTACCTGGTAGTAGCCTGACCTTAAGTCTATCTTTGAGAATATCTTTACTCCGCTCAACTGATCAAAAAGACCATCTATCCTCGGCAGCGAGTATTTATTCTTGATAGTGAGATTATTCAGAGATCAGTAGTCGATACACATGCGTATCGACCCATCCTTCTTTGGTACAAACAATACTGGAGTACCCCAGGGTGATAAACTGGATTTGATGAAGCCCTTGTCCTGTAACTCATCAACCTGCTTCTTCAGTTCTTCCAGTTCGCTATTGTTGACCCTATAGACGTGCTGTGAAATTGGCTTTGTGCCTGGCACCAAGTCTATAGAGAACTCGATATCTCTGTCCGGCAAAAAACTTGGCAACTCCTCTGGAAAGACATCTAGAAACTCCACTATCAAAGGATGTGGCAACTCCTTCTCTTCCATCATGGCTCAATAAATGATGCCCCTGCTCTGCTCCGCTGCTCCTCTGGTGACCTCGAACTCTGGCCCTCCTGGCGGTCAAAATATTACTCTGTCTCCACGATAATCTATAGTAGCATGGTGCCTACTCAACCAATCAATCCCAAGTACAGTATCATATCCTGGAAGTGGCATCACGTGTAAGCACACACTCAACTCTCGGCCTCCCAATAAAACTCTTTGGTCCTTACAAAAATTACTGACTAGGATAATGCCTCCGCAAGTTGTGATCTTGCAAGTCCTATCTAAGAGTTTCGTCTTTAAAAGATGCTTAAGAGCATGAGATACAGATAAAAAACTATGGGAAGTCGAAATCGAATAATGCAAGTGCTGGAATAGAATCGAGAAGAACTGAAACTGATATCACGTCTCCAGCTGGTTCGGCCTCCTCGACCATCATAGCATATGCTCGTCCCTGGGGTACACCTCTCTGCTGCTGCTGGTCTTGGGCAAACTCCTGCTACTATGGCGGGAGTGGAGGTCCCCTCTACTGGCCTCCTGGTGTAGTAGGTACTCTAACAAGTATGCTCTGAGGGGCTACTACACACTGACGTGGACGAGTCTGAATAGACGGACAATCTCTCAGGTGGTGTGTTGATGATCCATAAGACAAATATGTACCCAGTCTCTTTCTATAGATGTCTCTTGTGTGTCCCACCTTCCCGCAGTACTCATACTAGACAGCGAGCTGGGTTTGCCTCTACGGCTGCTGCTGGATATGTCCTTGAGTTGGTGCTTGGTGTTGCTGGTGCTGATACGGCCTTTCTTGCTGCTGAAAGTGTAGACGCTTGGTCGGTCCCTCGCTACCACTCGCTCCTCTAGAAATGTCGTATCCTCTCTTGGGCCTGTGGTCCAGATCATCCTCAACAATCTGGGCATCGGTCAGAATGCCCTCAAAGGTAGTGGTACGACGTACAAAAGTATGAGATTTGATCTCTCTCACCAGCCCCTTCCTGAACTTTCGGGCTCGATCTCCTGGGTCCCGAATCATCGATGGTGCAAAATAACTCAAGCGGCAAAACTCTACAGCTTACTCGTTGACCGACATGTTACCTTGGACCAAGTCATGGAACTGACTCTCCGAGGCTCCTAGGGCTACATCAGGAAAAAAACTTCTTCTTAAAAAAGCTCCTTGAAATTCTCCCAAGTAAGTCCTCTAGTAGTAAGTCTCGGCTCCATATGAAACCAAGTCAACGCGATATCGAACATCTGGCTGCCTACGGCCTCGATCTGTAGAATATCTAAAATCTGAGCCAAGCATAAGTTTCTCTCTATGTCCTCCAGCCAGTCATCAGTGTAGAGTATCCCCTCAACACCCTTAAACTCCCAAGGCATCATCCTCTTGAAGTCCACTATAGTGCCTGGCCTCTGATGCTGCTGTTGTTGGCCACGATGCTGTTATGCGACTCTCTCCACTACCTAGAAATCTACCTGATAAGCATTCTCCATGCTCTCCATCATCAGCTCAGTCTGCGCTTGGTATATCTCAGCCTGAACTCTCTGATCCTCAGCCTGAACTCGCTGAGCCTCTGCCGACGTCCTCTGAGCATCTACCATGCCCTGGATCAATAAGAACATCTGTGCTCCGTCAGCGGGCACACCTCCTGGAAATAGAGTCTGTGGTGGTGGAAGGTCCTCCGTAACAGCCGGGACAACCCTATGGACAGGTGGCGGAGGAAGACCCCCGAAAGTTATGGAAACTCCTACATGAACAAGAGAAATAGGAGGAGCAACTCCTGCTGTCTGGATGGCAGGTCGAGAGGTGGCAGACCTTTCGAAAGATGCGGATACAAATCTCAACGGCCTAGTCTTCGGTGGCATCCTAAAGACAGATCAAAAAAAGAAGAAATTAATTAAGGCAAAAGATACGACATCATCAAAGAAGGACAATAAAATTTAAAAGAAGTAATTATTCAGAATAGCAAAATAAATTTAGAAATTTTCTAGTTGTGATTGAGCATACTCTCAGCCTATATCCTATATCTTATATTCTGTAGTAGGCCTCCAGTAGCACAACTAAGTCGTTGCACTACTACGATATCGCACTAGTTGCGAAGCCTGACCAACATGGACTACCACAAAAATATGTCACGACCTGCACCTAAAATTTGGGCATGAGTCATGGGTACGTCCAAACTACTCCGCAGCATCAGTGGTAGAACGATGTCTAGGTCTCAAAAATACTAACACAACTCACAAAAAAAACCTCTCAATGATCTTAACTCTATAAGGAGGACAATAAATATGCATATGATCTTCAACTCACAATATACTCAATCACAATAACTATAAGAAAGGTAAATGGCACGATAAAGATATAAAGAAACATGAGAGGTAAAATATTATATGTCTAACAAAATAGAGTCTAAGAGTCTAGCTATCTCAACACAATATAAGTCTCAACATAATATAACTCAAGTCTCGAGTTTGGAACAAACCAATACATAAATAAACTAGGCTAAGTACTATCTAAACAACTTTGGGTGGTATCTCCTCTATATATAGTGGCTCCTCTGGAATCTCCGGGATATAATCGCCATCTACTCCTGGACCATAATGGGTAGGGCAAAAATTCTCAAGATCCTCTGAAAAATATTATCCAATTAGTATTGGAGCGAAGCGCAAACACTAACAAGAATTTCAATTATATTGATATAAACTATAAAGTAATGAGTAAGAGATATACATGATGGAATAAAATACTGGAATATAAGAAAGACTAAGGAGACATGTAATAATCATATAGAAATAACTAGCAATGAAAAGATATATGTGAATACTAGAAATGAATGTACTGGAACAAAGAATCAAAATACTGGCAAAGTGGCTTGAAATATCAGTTCGGTATGTGATCGACTTGGGACTAGATCAGGCTTGTTATATATGATTGGCTATGATACATGTGTAGTCAGGCTAACCATCTGGTTAGCTATGATGCAAGAAAAAGTTAGGCTAATCATATATAACAGGCTATGAGGCATATAAATGGCCAGGCTACACCCTACGTGATGTGTGGAATGAGCTATGATGCATGTAAGGTAGGGTATGATCACATAACTTGCTAATATTTTTTCTTCCCCAGCTAGTAAGATGGATTCCAATTATGACTCCTCATGACAGGTATCGACGATACTAGCCCGTGTATCCACAGTATCGGAATCAAGTATACACTACAACTAGAATCATAGTAGTGATCAAAATAATAAAAAACTGTCAGAGAATGTACTCGCCTGTGGTCCTTAGCAATGAGTGAGGATCGATGGCCAAAATGGATTCACAAGGACCTAAATATTAAATAATAGTGTTAAGGAGTGAAAAGAAATGACACTCATGAATACTAGCTAGGATGAGGTTTCTAGGCCAGTTATAGGTCCATACTAGATCTTGAAAATCAAACTAGGTTTATACTTTGTTATACTAGGCTTCTCGGTCTTAAAAAGGTTAATTAGTCCATAACTTAACTTATAATAGTTCTCTCTTCTAACTGAGTTAATACTAGTTATACTAACTACTATTATTAGGTATAACTCATGGGTGTTGGTATTACATAACTACCTTAGTTATTATCTTAACTGATATAATAACCTAACCAATAACTTAACTAACCTGACTCTACTCTTGCTATTGCTGCTAAAGCCTTAACTGCTCAAGTTCACCCTCTCTAAAATCTGATACACTTGTATCACCTCTCCTGCACATGCTCTTCTACTTATGGTTGCATTTGCAACACTCTAATAGCACCTCCTAATGCTATTTTCCAAAACTGAAGTAGCTTACTAAATAACTACTCTGATATTCACTAGTGTTAACTGTAACACCCTGTTCTGTTCTAGCGGACTGCCGATTCAAACGGCAAAAGTGTAATTGTCCCGACCCGCTTTGCCTCGAACGAGAAGCAAAGGATATCCAGACTTGTCCCTACAGGAATTCAGCTTAGGCTTTCAGAGGCTCGCTTGACATATCGCTCTACCGAGGCGAATCATCGCTAAGGTGGGTGGCTATGGTGAACTTATCTTTGCTTAGCCAGCACACATAAAATCTGGAATGTTCATGCTAGTCGCTAGGTGATTCACCCCCTGCATGCTAATAAGAATCCAACGCACCTAGCTAAGGGAAAAATCCTAACTCATATTGCTTATGCTAGAACATGGAAATTGAAATACTGCTTATATTCGGACCCTCGCATGCTAAGTCCCCTAACGGTTTCATCTCTCGGCTTACCTTCGGGTCCGAGCAAACGTGTCTGCATATGTTCCTTAGAATGTGCGCTTGCATGCTTACGAATGTTTAACGTGATTGTATTGTGCATGCATTCTTGTTAGCCAAGAGACTATCAAATAGTCCTTCTGTGCAATTGAACCTGCAAGTATCCGGGACCATTGGGTCACCAAGGCAATCCCTGAACCAGGGGCACGCATCAGGGCAAATGAACACTGAACAAAAATCTTGTCACGTTGTAACTGAATGATAATCACATCAATCTGAACTGAGAATCATTTTAACGAATCATCGAATCTCAGCTCTTGGAGTAAACGCTCAGTTCAGATCACGAAACATGGATTATCATATCAAGTTATGGATTTGGAAAAGGCCCTGACCTGCATGTCACGGACAACTTGGAAACAAGGTCATTCGGTTCCATGGGCGGTCACCGGGGCACTGGGACCATTCCGATTCGGATGGAACTGTACGATAGTCTCACGCATCTGGACATAATGGAATGTAGCACCCACGAATCTTGGCTGCAAGTCATCCTTGTTCAAGACTATAAATGGTCCTTTATGGCTATGCCAACGACTCATGTTCATATAGCTAAGTCATCCTCGCTTAGCGGCTATCCGCGTACGAGTCATGGCATCGCATCAATAAACAACTGAACACCTGAACGATCTTGAAATAACAGTACTCGGGTTTGCATATGCTATGCTCCTGAATGTTTATACTTGCACGAGCTTGAATTAACAATGTTTGCCTTGGACAGGGAAGGTAAAATGGTCAGTCTTGCCGTGCTTCCTCTCATGTCGCACGGCGCACTACCACACGAGTTAGGCTATCAATATTTGCATAAAATTGATCCTAAGGCAACTAGAAAGACAACTTAATAGTTGTGCACGGAACCTGTATTACGTGTTTGGATTTGTCGAGCGGGCGAGTAGCTTCCCCACCAGTGCATTCAATATACTGATAATCCACCAGTTTGTATGCAGGGTACGGGAGAACCTCGTTCGGTGCGGATGCCTCCTTCGTGCGTGCTTAGGCGTAGAAATTACTCTGAAGCAACGGTGCGTCCGGAACTGAAGCACATATACAAGACATAATTTTGTGAACATCGCCTGAATATCGCCTGAACATCGCCTGTACAATCATTCCACAATTGTAGCCACTTGACACGCTTTTACTGTTTCAGAGAGAGAGAGGCTTGAGCAACTTGTAATCGCTACACATGTTTATATCAATAAAGAGTTGCTTTACTTCAACTTGTGTTATTCAATACTTCCGCTATATTGTCGACTCAGTGAACCTGTTACCGATTGTCTAAGCGTTTATGACTCCGCTGTACTCGGACAATCTGTGCGACTCTGTGGCTTAGAACTCTTACCGCCAGCCAACGAACCACGGCCTTGTATGGGCGTGGCTCACGCTCGTGCGGCATCACGCCCAGATGGGTCAAAGCGATCGTTCTGCGGTAGCGCTGGCGCGGTGATTCTCGCCTAGCAGGAATGGTCGATTTGCCTGCGGGAGATCGGGGCATGAAATAATGGTATCAAAGCCTGGCTTCTACGCCTTTGGACTTCATTTTGATTATCTCAGTTTTGAAAGCTCGTTCGTGGGTTATGTGCACGCTCTCTCTCAATGCCTCGATGGGATGTTCCAACAATAAGTCTAAATACTTTCAAAATGCGTTTTGATTGATATGATTGCTTGTGTGATATTGTGCTGCGAGTGGCCTTTGTGCCAACTTGTGCGAACCTTTGAGAGTATCGCTAGTAGCTTGTCCGATTTCACTAACTCTAAGTTTGGTTGAATGCATCTATTCGAGGGATGCCTTGAACTAGTGCACCATCCAAGACTCAAGAAGATGTGAAACCCGAGTGCTAAGACTTCGCTATCACTAAGCTGGTTGACGTGCTCACGCTAGAATTGCACTTCGAAAGTGCGCACGATCTAGACTAACCGATATGCCGATCTCGACGCTTGTGCAAGTGAATATCCAAATGAACAAGTGCAACGACTTGTCTAGGATTGCCTCAACCCTAGATTACTGCTTGTCCTCAGTAAGTCTCGAGGACGAGACTTTTTTCTGAGTTTGGTAGGATGTAACACCCCGTTTCGTTCTAGCGGACTGCCAATTCAAACGGCAAAAGTGCGACTGTCCCGACCCGCTTTGCCTCGAACGAGAAACAAAGGATATCCAGACTTGTCCCTATAGGAATTCAGCTTAGGCTTTCAGAGGCTCGCTTGACGTATCGCTCTACCGAGGCGAATCATCGCTAAGGTGGGTGGCTACGGTGAACTTGTCTTTGCTTAGCCAGCACACATAAAATCTGGAATGTTCATGCTAGTCGATAGGTGATTCACCCCCTACATGCTAATAAGAATCCAACGCACCTAGCTAAGGGAAAAATCCCAACTCATATTGCTTATGCTAGAATATGGAAATTGAAATACTACTTATATTCGGACCCTCGCATGCTAAGTCCCCTAACGGTTTTATCTCTCGGCTTACCTTTGGGTCCGAGCAAACGTGTCTACATATGTTCCTTAGAACGCGTGCTTGCCTGCTTACAAATGTTTAACATGATTGTATTTTGCATGCATTCTTGTTATCCAGGAGACTATCAAATAGTCCTTCTGTGCAATTGAACCTGCAAGTATCTGGGACCATTGGGTCGCCAAGGCAATCCTCGAACCAGGGGCACGCATCAGGGCAAATGAACACTGAACAAAAATCTTGTCACGTTGTAACTGAATGATAATCACATCAATCTGAACTGAGAATCATGTTAACGAATCCACGAATCTCAACTCTTGGAGCAAACGCTCAGTTCAGATCACGAATCATGGATTATCTTATCAAGTTATGGATTTGGAAAAGGCCCTGACCTGCATGTCGCGGACAACTTGGAAACAAGGTCATTCGGTTCCACGGGGGTCACCGGGGCACTGGGACCATTCCGATCCAGATGGAACTGCACGATAGTCTCACGCATCTGGATAGGATGGAATGTAGCACCCACGAATCTTGGCTGCAAGCCATCCTTGCTCAAGACTATAAACGGTCCTTTATGGCTATGCTAGCGACTCATGTTCATATAGCTAAGTCATCCTTGCTTAGCGGCTATCCGCGTGCGAGTCACTGCATCACATCAATGAACAATTAAACACCTGAACGATCTTGAAATAACAGTACTCGTGTTTGCATATGCTATGCTCCTGAATGTTTATACTTGCCCGAGCTTGAATTAACAATGTTTGCCTTGGACAGGAAAGGTAAAATGGCAAGTCTCGCCGTGTTTCCTCTCATGTCGCACGGCGCACTGCCATACGAGATAGGCTATTCAATATTTGTATGAAACTGATCCTAAGGCAACTAGAAAGACAACTTAATAGTTGTGCACGGAACCTGTATTACATGTTTGGATTTGTCGAGCGGGCGAGTAGCTTTCCCACCAGTGCATTCAATGTACTGATAATCCACTAGTTTGTATGCAGGGTGCGGGACAACCTCGTTCGGTGCGGATGCCTCCTTCTGCGTGCTTAGGCGTGGAAATCACTCCGAAGCAACGGTGCATCCGGAACTGAAGCACATATATAAGACATAATATTGTGAACATCGCCTGAACGTCGCCTGAACATCGCATGTACAATCATTCTATAATTGTAGCCACTTGGCACGCTTTTACTGTTTCAGAGAGAGAGGCTTGAGCGACTTGTAATCTCGGCTATACGCCGCATGTAACACATGTTTATATCAATAAAGAGTTGCTTTACTTTAACTTGTGTTATTCAATGCTTCCTCTATATTGTCGACTCAGTGAACCTGTTACCGATCGCCTATGCGTTTATGACTCCGCTGCACTCGGACAATCTGAGCGACTCTGTAGCTTAGAACTCTTACCGCAAGCCAACGAACCACGGCCTTGCACGGGCGTGGCTCACGCTCGAGCGGCATCACGCCCGGATGGGTCAAAGCGATCGTTCCGTGGGAGCGCTGGCATGGTGATTCTCCCCTAGCGGGAACGGCCGATTTTTCTGCGGGAGATCGGGACGTGACATTAACTGCCATCAACCCAACATCACATACATAAATATTTTAGGATAACCCCTCTCCCATACTCTAATACCTCTCGAATAACATAGGCAAAATACCCATAATTTAACTAAGTACTGCTATGCCAACTCAAGTGATACTAATACTGATCACGCTATGTTACTATATATCAGTACCATATTCCCTTATACCCATTCATACACATTAGACACACACAAACACTCATAAGCCACATTGATCTGAACACATTACAAGTTGTAACCAGTGTCCATCAACACTAAACTAACACTTGGACATTATAACTTGTAATGCTACCCTCAAGAAACATAACACTAAGTGTACTGCTTATATCTGATAATTCCCCAATCTCCAACCCTACTGTGATACCAACCAGATACTGCTCCTCAACTACCTACACCTACTATTGTGCTGTGATATACCACATAACTGATACCTACCCGAGCCCCTTTGCCCCAATTTTTGTTGTTGTGGCTCCTACTAATAAGTGCACTGCAGTGCTCATCAAGCTTGTACATACAGTCCTGAACTGTATCACCCAGCAACACCACTACCCTGATCCAACCCGAGTATACCCACTCTCAAGCATACTCTAATTGGTTATTTCAACAAACACCTTGAGTGCACAACCAAGACACGCAGGATACAATACCAATCTTTATGCTAAAACCCTTAATAACCGATAAATACTAAGTGTACATATCAAATATAACTATATATATCTATTATGGTTAGTGCAATAAAGAATGGAGGAAAAATACTCCACTCAAACAAAAACCCCAATGGAACACAACATGTAGAAAATACTATGGAAACCAAAAGAAACTAATTCTCTCCCCTTGAGGGTATTCCTAAACCATGGGTGGGCTCCTAATGGCCAATAAAACCATAAAAACTGAATTTAAAGAAAATATTTCAGAATTGTACTTCTTGGGAGATGGATTCCCAATGCAAAGTCAATTGTTCCCTTTACAAGCTTTTTCTTCTCCAATGCTCCTTGATATCTAAGCTTCTAGGCTTCTTAGATGAGGAAAATGAGAAAGATTTGGGATTAATTTTCTGAAATATTGTGGAGGAATGAGTGGTCTTGGGGAAGAACTAAATCTAGGGTTTCATGAACATAAAATGAAGCTTGAGGGGGATTCCCTCTCCTATATAGGGCCGGCCACTTAGAGGCCTAGGGTTTAGTCAATGCATAAAGTCTATCATGCCCTCTATGATTGTCATGAAGAGTTGTTTGATTTCTGAGGTTTTTATTCCTAATGAGGGTTTAATAAATTTCTAATTAAATGAAAGAGGATTAACTAGTGGGTCCAAAAATATCTAGTCTAAGGTTGAGTCTAATGGTCAAATCAAGTCTAGACTACTAACCCATATTATTAATAATAATATAACATACTATACATATTATGTAACTATAATACAATATATATATATAATATTGCAAATAACAAAATGTCCCTAATCTAGAAATATGGTAGTGACACTCCCATAGCCATGAGATCCTCCAAATTATCTTTGACTTTGGCATTCTCAACTTTGTGCTTCATGCAGTTTCTCTAGATACGACCCATTTTGCCATAATGATAGCAGTCCTCCTTACGGTCCACAGTCGCAAGATCCCGAGAACTTCTTCCTGCCCTCCCTTGTGAATTAAGTCTACCCATATGTAAACCCCCTGAATTTTCAAAAAAAATATTAAACTTGGATTTTTCACAATTTTCTGGAATTTTCTGAGAATTTTTCTGTAATTAAAATCAGGGTTTTAATTATTAAATAATTTTTAATTGATAATAAATAATATTAAAATATTATAGAAATAATATTTTTGGGTGTAAAATGAAAAACTGGACTTAGGGTAATTTTTCTGGAATTTATTGGACCCCGGACCTATTTTAAAACTCCTAAACACATTTATTTATTAATTAATTAAGTATTTATTTATTTATTTATTTATTTATTTATTTATTTATTTATTTACTTATTTATAAATCCAGACCGCTCAGCCCAGCCCAGCCCGTATAGATAACGGGTCGGGTCGGGTCCACCCGAACCCGACCCGAACCCAAACCCGTGACCCAGCCCCCACTCCTGCGTGACCCGCTCCGCCCCCCCCCCCCCCCACGTCCACCGGCTCCCAGCGCCTCCTGCCGGCCGCCTCCGCGCTGCCCGCGGCCACGCGCCCCCGCCCCCGCGCTGGCCGCCGCCTCCCTCGGCCCCACGCCACCGTCTCCTCCACGCCACCGCCTCCCGCGGCCACGAGTTCCTCCGCCACCTCGCCGGAACCCCCCTGCCGCCGCGCCTGAGCTCCTCCTCCGCCGCTGCAGCTCCTCCTCCCTCTCCCCTCGCCGTGCCCAGCCCGCCGTCGACGCCCCGACCACCCTCGACAACCCCAGCCCAGTCCCCTCTCCTCTTTCTTCCCCGCTCCGGCCGCCTTAGCCCCCGCCTGAGCCATCCCCGGCGACGCCGCCCCGCGCCCCGAGCCCCCGGCGACGCAGTCTCCGACAGCCCCAGCTCTCTCCGGTGATTCTTCGGCCGCCGGCAGCCTTCAGAAACCCTAACCCTAATTTCTCTCCTTCGTGTCGGACACGACACGGACACGAGAAATCCTAATTTTTCGAGCCCTGTTCAGGTACGTGTAACTTTCTCTTCGCTGCCCCATTTTTAATTCCGTAAATTGTGTTGCTAAGCCTGTATGACCCTCTCGATGTCCGGACAAACCGCTCGGGGCATCGCGTCCTGTGGTGATCGCACACCGCGATCCAAAAACAGGAAAAATAACGACCCGATTCACCCCGGAACTGGGTACGCCCTGCCAAACGGGACAACTTGGTCGTACGCGTTCTTCACAGATACGTGCGCGTCGTTGATACGGACGTGTAGGATTTCGCGGAAGTCGATTCGGGTGTGCGTGCACACCGGGATCAACGCGTATCCGCGGACACCGCCCCGTATCCGCCTTTTCTGTTTTATGCCCTAACTTTTTGTACACACGTCGGATTGAAGCGAAACTTGTGCCATCGGACTCGTAGCGATATGCTGGTCCTGTGACCCAAGTTTAATTCGATTCTGAGAACGTTGACGAAATTGCGTGTCGTGGGCCCCACATATCCCACTCGACGGGCGATTTTGTGATCGGCTCATCAGAATCCAATTCTGGAAGTTTCGTTGGGTTCGTATCATCGTTCCTGACCTGTTGACACTAAGTTTGGTAAATTTGGAGACCTTTGACCCTGACACATTTTTCGGTGCAAAGCGGGCCCACATGGGGACCCTATTTTGACCCGAAATTATCGTTTTTGCCTTGTCTCCAAATTGGACTCAAGGACAGGCGTTTCTAGCTATTTTATATCTTCTGAGCATGATGGTAATGTTTATTTCAGCATCCGGAGTTATTTCTGGAATTTTTCCCTAGAACAGAACCGTAGTGGGATCCAAACATCAGGCAAGTACCTGCACTTCAAGTTTAATCTTTATATTGTGATAATTAGTTTCTTGCTCTATTAGTACCATTTGATGTTTACACGTTGTGTTAGAATACTGGATTTCATGAATATTGGATTTCATGTCTTGCTTTTCGTGTCGGGTGGGAGAATACTAGGAGGCATGTAGTTTACCCTTCCCCCTGTCATGTCTGATAGCTGTTGGTACGCGACTGTACCATCAGCCTGATACTCGATTATTCATGTCTGATAACCGTCTATGGCGGCCTTATTAGCCTTATAAACCCCTACATGCCAACTATGTATTCTAAATAACACAAGTTCACACACATAGTTCTTGTCTTGTTGCAGTTCCTGTTGTCTTGTTGTAGTTTCTATTTTCCTGTCTCATTTATTCCTGTTTTACTCATATCCCTGTTTTACAGCATTTAACTCTTAGTTATTGTTATCACTCATTTATGCATATTCTCAACATGATACTTAGTCAGTTCTTTTCTACTTGTCATAAATATTTAGTTTAATCTTGTTGTTCATTTGGTACTTTGCTCCTTTTCTGACTGGATCCGTTGATTTAGGCGATGATGAGGACTATGCCCCCACCTATTATGGCCCCTATGAGGTAGCAGATGATACATTTGAGGAGCCGGTTCCCACCCAGGAGGCTACTTTTGAGGAGTAGTAGCCAGTTAACTAGTATTTCCTTCCAGCATAGTAATCGGGTTTGTCCCCAATTTATCTTCTGGTTATGTAATAAACTATGGATCTGGTTGTCACATTTTGTTTATGAAATCTTAACAATTCTATTTCCCTGTCATTATCCTTGTCTATTTATTCTTGTGGATGAGATAGATTTAAATTACCTGGGAATATGACCTAGATAGCGTACTACCGCCGACACTGCGGCGTAGGCTGGACGTACCCACGTACTCGTGCCCGAATATCCGGGTGCGGGTCGTGACACCATAATGCTTTTTTTGAACTCTCCATGGACACGTGATGAAACACCGAATCATCTAGCCATTGTCGGATGAATCCAACGGCCTTCCGATCCATTCATTTTCAATCATCAGCAGCTTTGTCAGATAGTATGGTGTTGTCGCCCTCCAACGGACCATGCAAGTCCTTGCACAAGAGTAGATCCTCCATCATTAGCTTTCAAATTGCGCAGTTCTCCCCTGTGAGCATGATCATACGAGTATTCATCTGCTTCGTAGACATGGTTGCACCTTCCCTCTTGCGAACCTAACACCGCTCTGATACCAGTTGTTAGAAAATATGACACCAGAGCCAGATGCTATGATAACAGACGTTGGGATCGGACATGCCCTACAAGAATTCTGACACCGTATTTGAAACGGACCACAACAAAAACATAGGCCAACCCACCTGTGATAACCAAACTTTTTCTAACGAACACCAAGTATAGATAAATATAACGTATATGGAAGTGACTACGTCACCGAAACAAAGCCCAATCTATATAACTCAGGAGAAATTACAAGATTGACAAAAATCAATGGTGGACCTATTTATAGGTTTAACTCCCTTACCACACTCAAGAAAAAAAGACATGGCTTACAATAAAATTACTCATCCTACCTGTAGAGATTTTTCTGAACGAAGGCGACAACTTTTCGATCAGATCTCCTCTGCCTTCTATCTTTGATGACAAGCCCTAAGAGCAAAGTATGGACTTTCTCTTAGATCTCCTGTAGACAAGTACTCTAAATCTTCACTTTCGTGTACTCTTTGTGCCTGCACCCTTAACCCATATATATATATATATATATATATATATATATATATATATATATATATATATATATATATATGTAAAACCCAACCCAGCTGCCCGGCCCAATTCCCCCAACCCGACCCGTCCCCAGCTCCTCTCTCCCCACGACCCGCACGCAGCCCCGCGTTCTCCGCCTACAACCGCGCCTCCCCTCCGGATCATCCGCCCACGACGCCCCGGCCGAGCCCTCGCAGTCCCCTATAAATTCTCCCCTCTCAGCCCTCTTCCTCCCCCGCAAACCCTAACCCTAGATCTACCAACTCCGGCGAGCCCCGTCCGCCGACCCCGACTGCCCTCAGCCACCAGTACCGAACCTCCCAGACCGCCCTGCGACCACCCTCCCCAGCCAGAACCACCTCCTCCTCTTCCCTTCTTCCTTCTCCCCAGGCGGAGCCAACCCCGACTCCTCCCCGCTGCTGTCTCCCCTCCGCCGGAGCCGCAGCCACCGCCCAGCCCCTCGCCTGAGCCGCCGCAGCCCCGGCCGACCTCGCCAGCCTCCGGCGTACCCTCCAGCAGTACCCAGAGCCTCGGACACGGCAGCAGACCCGGACACAGGAAGCCCTAGCCGCTGGACACGCTGACACGTCCAGGACACAGAACCGCGTGTCGGACTCGAAACACCCCGATCCCGTCCGTGCCCGATCCCGAGTCCGAGGCCTCCCCTCGGTGCTCCTCCATCAACTTCTCGGTAGGTGCCACTATCAGAACGCGCTGTTCCATCCAAAACCATTCTCCTGTCCGACCGGGACTGACAGAATAAAGCTCTGTCAATCCCGGGGTAGCTTAGAAATTGATATGCTTATAGTTAATTACGTAGATTAGTAATTATTTAGTATATATTTCTGAAATGATTTTTAGTATTCAAAATATAATACGTTAGTATTTAAATAAGTTTTCCAAAAATATTATTCTCTTACAAATTGATTTGTAACATTACCAAAATAGAATTAAGTAATATTTTCCCCTAAGCCTAGTTTGTTAGAAATAAATTGATTGCTAAAACAAATGATATTAATTTATTATAATCGTACTTTCCTATTTTATCTTATTAGAAACAAAATGATTTTCATCTTAAAATAAAATGTAATATCTTATACGATAAAATATTAAATAAGTTTTTAAAGGGTTTTTGTTTTAATTCTAAAATCGGATTATTAATAAATGTAGGTTCCTGTAACTAAGGTTGAGACCGTCGCGACATCTCACTCGCGTCACCAACCAACTCCAGGCAAGTTTCATATAATTCAAAACCTGTATTTTAGTTATAATTAAATATGTTGCATGTCATATAGATATATTGGGACGACACTTGATTCACGGAACCGACTGATTGACTGATTGATTGACTCATTGACTCATTGATTATTGCCTTGGGAACTGGGGAGTAAAAGTTAGCACCCGTGGTCAAAGCCCCCTTATTGCCTCATTGTGGATAGCTGAAGTCCAACCTCACTGGACTGACGCCGGACCGTGTTCACTAGAACACATATTGCCTCCAACCCCAACCGGCCACGGGACGCTACCTTTCTCAAAACACTTTTAGTGATTGTAGTTTGTCATCATTTGCTTCATCGACATTTACTGTTCTTGTCTCATATTTGTTGCATACAAAATATAAATATTGTTCAAAACTATTTTATTGCATCATTTTAGTTATCATTAAGATGCTGGAATTGGATATATGTTCTTGCTCCCTCCTGACTGGAGATTAACAATTTTAGGTGATTACGGTGGCGATGAGGCGTATGACACATTTTATGGTCCGGACCAGAGTACTGAAGGTCTAGCTGAACCTAGCCAGGAGGCCGATGTTTAGTTGTTTCCCTTTTAAATTCCAAGTTGTAATAATCAGGGTTGAAGTAATAACCCTGGATGCATGTTTTGCTTGATATTTGCTTGTAAAAGGATTTCTCTTTCGGACTTAGCAATAAAAATTAAATTTCCTTCATGTATTCTGAATGTCTGTGTGTTACTACGGATTGATACAGCTTACTGCCGCCGTCTCACAACGGTGCAGGCTGGGCATGATCCGACTGGACCCAGATTATTGGGATCGGGTCGTGACATGTTTTCAGTGGTGGCCCATGTAGGTGCATGTTTACAACCTTTGGTCTAGTCAACTTAGCCTAGCCAAACAAACCGACTTGCCTTTGACTTTAGGAAAACAGACTCTAGAAACAATTAGAACACTTAGAATTCTTGAGAAAATTTCAATCTGTCACATCATAGGACCAAAATTCTTCTATCTATACATATATACAATTATTTTTGCTTGCTTATAGAACATAGGTTACCTTGCTTATGCTTGCTTCCTAAACCTTCCAGAAGATGGCACGAGGAAAGACAACCCGTTCCGGCCCAGCCGAAGAAGAGGCTTCATCTTCTGAGCACACCCCAACTCAAGCTCAGTCCGACCCCTCTCCGTTGCAGCTCACAGATCGCCCCCATGCTGCAAGAGCTCCCCGCGCTGCCTACACTTCAGTAGTGCATGCAGCTCCACCCATTCCTCCCAGGACCACATCGATTCCAGCCGATGTGACTCCTCCTGTTGCACCACCTGTGCCAGTGGACCCCGCTGAACTCGTAGGCCTGCTACGAGGAGTTCTTGAAGCCCAGAGGGTCCAAGCTGAAGCAAATCGCGAGCAGACCGCGATTATAAAAGAGGGCATGGAGAACGCCCATAATGTAGCCATGGCAGCGCTAGGAACATCCCAGTCAGAACAGGAGCCTGCCAAGGTAATTAAGGATTTAAAAGCTTGGATTCCATTAATGAATTTCTGGTCTAACCACAAACCTGTTATCCAGGTAAAGGTTGGAACTGTGGAAAATTTTAAGAAGTTGGACCCGCGTCCCTTCAAGGGGACCGAAGGCATCATCTACGCAGACGAGTGGCTAGATGATATGGAGCGACTCCTCAGCGTCGCTCGACTCCCAGACGACCTCATGGTTGAGGTCGTAGCACTCCAGCTGAGAGATTTGGCTAACATTTGGTACCGCAACGAGCCAAGATTTCGAGCTGGAGTGATTTCCTGGCGGCTATTCAAGAAGCAGTTCAAGCGGAAGTTCTTTCCAGAGGCTGCCCTCGAAGCTATGGGAAGACAGTTTCAAGATCTGAAGCAAGGAGACCGCACAATTGAAGAATATGCGACTGAGTTCAACAGGCTTGGCAGGTTTGCAAGTCACCTGGTGGACAACCCTGTGGAACGTGCTAAGAAGTTCCGACACGGACTACGTGAAGAGATCCGCACCTTAGTAGCTGCTAACGGTGCGAAGACTTATGACAAGATGTTGAAGGTGGCCCAAGATGTAGAGGCCAGTTCACCTGCCCGACCCAAGAGGGAGCATCCAGGGTCAAGCAACAACTATCAGGGCAACAACAAGAGGCACAGCAACAACAACAATAGGCCCTCCTATCCCCAGCAGTCCCAGCAACAACAGCCAGCAGCGGCCAACAAAGCGCCTCAGTACAACCAACAAAAGGCGGTCAACTGCGCCTACTGCAAAAGGCCAGGTCATACCGCAGAGATCTGCAGGAAGAAATTGGGACACTGCCTTGCTTGTGGATCTGCCACCCATCAAGTGAAGGACTGCCCCATAGCATTCAACAAAACTGGAGCTGGACAGCAGAGAGGTCCACTGCCTACCCAGCAGCAGCGCTACAACCAGCACAGAGCCGGGCAAGCTTTTGCCTTGGTTGTGGAAGAGCCAGAAGCTGAACCCGAGACAGAAGGAGATGTCATCGCAGGTTCCATTCTACTTCATTCGCACCCTGCCTTAGCATTATTTGATTCTGGAGCATCACACAGTTTTATATCTGCAAACTTCATTTCTGCACACCATCTAGTTACTGGCATAAGTAAGATGATTTGTAGAGTTATGACTGGTGGAGGACCAATACCCATTAGTGAGACTTGTAGCTGCCCAGTCACTATCTCAGGACATGAGTTTCAGACTCAGTTCCTAATAATGCCTCTGCCAAACTATGACGTAGTCTTGGGCATGGATTGGCTTAGTCAGCATCATGCTCTGATAGACTGTCGAGAAGGCTGCGTAACTCTAGATCCACCTGGAGGACCTAAACTCAAAGTGATTCGAGCACCTGAAGGCGTGGAGTGTGTGTCCTACACATCCATCACTGAAGAAACCGGACCCCCTCATCCTCTCATAGCAGAATTTATAGACGTCTTCCCAGACAATCTTCCAGGGCTATCCCCTGATCGAGATGTGGAATTCTCGATCGATCTTGTACCCGGCGCAGCACCAATCTCCCAACGCTGCTACCGAGTGAATCCCAAGGAGTCCAAGGAGATGAAAGACCAGATTGACGAGCTTCAGGCGCAAGGATTCATTAGGACCGGTGCCTCACCCTGGGGTGCACCAGTCTTGTTTGTACCCAAGAAGGATGGGACAGTCAGAATGTGCATAGACTACCGGGCATTGAACAACATCACTATCAAGAACAAGTACCCGCTGCCCCGGATCGACGACCTCTTCGACCAGCTGAGTGGAGCTGAGGTTTTCTCGAAGATAGACCTCAGATCGGGTTACCATCAAATCAAGGTGAGGAAGGAAGACATTCCAAAGACGGCATTCAACACCAAGTATGGACAATTTGAATTCTTGGTCATGCCCTTTGGTCTTACAAATGCCCCAGCAGTGTTCATGAATCTCATGAACAAGGTCTTCCACAAATACCTGGACCAGTTTGTCGTTGTCTTCATTGACGACATTCTGATCTATTCGAAGACCAAGGAAGAACACGAGCAGCATTTGAGGATAGTTTTGGAAACCCTCAGAAAGGAGAAGCTATATGGAAAACTGTCCAAGTGTGAATTCTTCTTAGACAAGGTGGACTTTCTCGGCCACGTTGTCACAGGAGAAGGCATATCAGTGGACCCCAAGAAGATAGCTGCCGTGGAGACATGGAATACCCCCAGTTCAGTTGCAGAGATCAGAAGCTTCCTGGGCTTAGCTGGATATTACAGGAAATTCGTGAAGGACTTTGCAAAGATTGCTGAGCCCATGACCAAGCTAACCAGGAAGAATGAAGAGTTCGTCTGGACCGAAGCGTGCCAGGCGTCATTTGAAGAGCTGAAGAGAAGGCTAACAACAGCACCGATCTTGTCGCTACCCTCAGGATCAGGAGGATTCTCAATTTATAGCGACGCGTCCGGCAAAGGATTAGGATGTGTGCTCCAGCAACATGGAAAGGTAATTGCTTATGCTTCCCGGCAATTATGGACTCATGAGAAGAACTACCCGACGCATGACCTGGAGCTAGCAGCAGTCATCTTCGCCTTGAAGCTGTGGAAGCACTACCTGTACGGCGAAAGAGTAGAGATATACACGGACCACAAAAGTCTCAAGTATGTCTTTACACAGAAGGAGCTCAACATGCGTCAGAGACGATGGTTGGAGCTCATGAAGGACTTTGATATCAGCCTGCAGTACCATCCCGGAAAGGCTAATGTGGTCGCCGACGCACTTAGTCGATATCCGATGGCGATGTTCTTGACGACAGATCGGTACCTACTGGAGGACATGGAGAAGCTGGGACTAGAACTCGTATTGCCTGCAGAAGAAATGAAGAAGCTTGGACGGGAAGCAATAGTACCCGACGCCGACTTCCCCATGATGCATTTACAAGTGCAGTCTGGCTTGATGGACAAAATCAAGGAGACTCAATTCGAGGACGGAGCATTGTGCAAGCTCAGGGACCAGGTGTTAGCTGGCACACTGGAGGGATTCTCTATTTCAGACGGCGGAACACTGAGGAATGGCACCAGACTTTGTGTACCTGCGGGTGATTTGAGGGAACAGCTGATGCAGGAAGCTCATCACTCACAGTATTCCATCCACCCTGGAGCAAATAAGATGTACCGCGATATACGGGAGCACGTATGGTGGTATGGAATGAAGAAGGATGTCTCAAAATTCGTTGCCAGATGCTTAATCTGCCAGCAGGTGAAAGCAGATAGACAAAGACCAGCAGGACTTCTTCAGCCGCTGCCTATTCCAGAATAGAAATGGGAGCACATCACTATGGATTTTGTGTCAGGATTGCCTCGATCCCAAGGAGGGAAGGACGCTATTTGGGTGATCGTAGACAGATTGACTAAGTCTGCCCACTTCATTCCCTTCAAGGTTGGTTTATCCACCGAGAAGTTAGCTGCCCTATACATGAGGCAAATCGTCCGGATACATAGAGTTCCTGTGAGCATTGTATCAGACCGAGACAGCCGCTTTACTTCTCACTTCTGGAAGAGCTTGCAAGAGAGTCTGGGGACCCAACTGAAGTTCAGCACTGCATATCACCCACAGACCGACGGACAGTCAGAGAGAACCATCCAGACGTTAGAGGATATGCTGAGATCTTGCGTCCTGGATTTTGGAGGGTCATGGGAGGACCACCTACACTTGGTAGAGTTTGCTTACAACAACAGCTACCAGGCCAGCATCGGCATGACTCCTTTTGAGGCTCTGTATGGACGTCGTTGCCGCACTCCCTTGGCTTGGGACGACGTTGGAGAACGAGTCATGCTGGGACCTGAGATGATTACAGATGCGGCTGAAAAAGTCAAGGTGATCAGAGACAGACTTCGGGTGGCTCAAGATCGTCAGAAGCATTGGGCGGACAGCCGTCGCCGACTTGTGGAGTTCGAAGCAGGTGATAGTGTCTTCGTCAAGATCTCCCCCACCAGAGGAACTATCCGTTTTGGCAGAGCTGGGAAACTGAGTCCCAGGTATATCGGCCCATTCGAGATATTGAGCAGAGTTGGAGAGGTGGCATACAGAGTGGCGTTACCACCTAATCTTGAAGGCGTGCACAACGTCTTCCATGTATCGCAGCTGAGGCGTTACATTCCGGACCCGAGCCACATCCTGGATCATTCAGAGTTGGAGATTGGACCAAGTCTTACAGTACCAGAGCAGCCAGTAAGGATCGTAGACCGTATGGAGAAGCAGTTGCGGAACATCGTGATTCCACTGGTCAAGGTTCAGTGGCTTCACCACTCCCCAGGCGAATCCACCTGGGAACGAGAGGCTGAGATGAGACAGAAGTACCCTCATCTGTTTTAAGGTATGTTTACCCTTGTCTTCCCTTCAATTGTAGTTAATTTCGAGGACGAAATTCTTCAAGGAGGGAAGGTTGTAAAACCCAACCCAGCTGCCCGACCCAATTCCCCCAACCCGACCCGTCCCCAGCTCCTCTCTCCCCACGACCCGCACGCAGCCCCGCGTTCTCCGCCTACAACCGCGCCTCCCCTCCGGATCATCCGCCCACGACGCCCCGGCCGAGCCCTCGCAGTCCCCTATAAATTCTCCCCTCTCAGCCCTCTTCCTCCCCCGCAAACCCTAACCCTAGATCTACCAACTCCGGCGAGCCCCGTCCGCCGACCCCGACTGCCCTCAGCCACCAGTGCCGAATCTCCCAGACCGCCCTGCGACCACCCTCCCCAGCCAGAACCACCTCCTCCTCTTCCCTTCTTTCTTCTCCCCAGGCGGAGCCAACCCCGACTCCTCCCCGCTGCTGTCTCCCCTCCGCCGGAGCCGCAGCCGCAGCCACCGCCCAGCCCCTCGCCTGAGCCGCCGCAGCCCCGGCCGACCTCGCCAGCCTCCGGCGTACCCTCCAGCAGTACCCAGAGCCTCGGACACGGCAGCAGACCCGGACACAGGGAGCCCTAGCCGCTGGACACGCTGACACGTCCAGGACACAGAACCGCGTGTCGGACTCGAAACACCCCGATCCCGTCCGTGCCCGATCCCGAGTCCGAGGCCTCCCCTCGGTGCTCCTCCATCAACTTCCCGGTAGGTGCCACTATCAGAACGCGCTGTTCCATCCAAAACCATTCTCCTGTCCGACCGGGACTGACAGAATAAAGCTCTGTCAATCCCGGGGTAGCTTAGAAATTGATATGCTTATAGTTAATTACGTAGATTAGTAATTATTTAGTATATATTTCTGAAATGATTTTTAGTATTCAAAATATAATACGTTAGTATTTAAATAAGTTTTCCAAAAATATTATTCTCTTACAAATTGATTTGTAACATTACCAAAATAAAATTAAGTAATATTTTCCCCTAAGCCTAGTTTGTTAGAAATAAATTGATTGCTAAAACAAATGATATTAATTTATTATAATCGTACTTTCCTATTTTATCTTATTAGAAACAAAATGATTTTCACCTTAAAATAAAATGTAATATCTTATACGATAAAATATTAAATAAGTTTTTAAAGGGTTTTTGTTTTAATTCTAAAATCGGATTATTAATAAATGTAGGTTCCTGTAAATAAGGTTGAGACCGTCGCGACATCTCACTCGCGTCACCAACCAACTCCAGGCAAGTTTCATATAATTCAAAACCTGTATTTTAGTTATAATTAAATATGTTGCATGTCATATAGATATATTGGGACGACACTTGATTCACGGAACCGACTGATTGACTGATTGATTGACTCATTGACTCATTGATTATTGCCTTGGGAACTGGGGAGTAAAAGTTAGCACCCGTGGTCAAAGCCCCCTTATTGCCTCATTGTGGATAGCTGAAGTCCAACCTCACTGGACTGACGCCGGACCGTGTTCACTAGAACACATATTGCCTCCAACCCCAACCGGCCACGGGACGCTACCTTTCTCAAAACACTTTTAGTGATTGTAGTTTGTCATCATTTGCTTCATCGACATTTACTGTTCTTGTCTCATATTTGTTGCATACAAAATATAAATATTGTTCAAAACTATTTTATTGCATCATTTTAATTATCATTAAGATGCTGGAATTGGATATATGTTCTTGCTCCCTCCTGACTGGAGATTAACAATTTTAGGTGATTACGGTGGCGATGAGGCGTATGACACATTTTATGGTCCGGACCAGAGTACTGAAGGTCTAGCTGAACCTAGCCAGGAGGCCGATGTTTAGTTGTTTCCCTTTTAAATTCCAAGTTGTAATAATCAGGGTTGAAGTAATAACCCTGGATGCATGTTTTGCTTGATATTTGCTTGTAAAAGGATTTCTCTTTCGGACTTAGCAATAAAAATTGAATTTCCTTCATGTATTCTGAATGTCTGTGTGTTACTACGGATTGATACAGCTTACTGCCGCCGTCTCACAACGGTGCAGGCTGGGCATGATCCGACTGGACCCAGATTATTGGGATCGGGTCGTGACAATATATAATAAAATTAAATATTTAATATAGATTTTTAAATCATATCAAATCAAATCTTTGACCATATTTATGCTCAAAAATTTGTTGTTACAAAATTCAGACTAGACCCAACAAAAATAATGTACAGTCCTCATGAGAATGCATCTTGAATAGATTTTCATTGTGTTTGATTCAATTACAACTAGCTGTTACGATACTTTGGTGCTACAATGAAAATATATATATATATATATATTTTAGACTAAAAAACAGGCTATAAAATACTCACATATTTTTAAGAGAGAGAATTCTCATGTTTTATGGACAAATTAGTTATATGGGAATTCGCAACTTTCAGTAAACAAATTTGTAATCTAAACTAAACATAAAAATTGACTTTCTCATCCTAAATCTGTTCCGGACTACAAATAAATTCCGTGTACCTGCCCCCCCTCAGTTAACACTCTTCTCGCTTTTTTAACATGTGGCCTAAATTTTCCGACTTAATATTTTCACACGTGGCCTAAATTATCGATTGCCGAAATCACTAATAAGGGTTAGGGCAAAGGAGTTTAAAGATTACGTACTCGCATGATGATATGACTCAAATCTTTAAGCACTCATTAAATTTCAGTTTCTGTTTGTTCACATGTGCGAACTGTTCTTTTGATTAGTCGTAGATTAGCACACACTAACAACTTAAGAAATTAATAAGTTTCATGCAGATGTTAGGTGGTTATGGGATCATTACTTATTCACCAGAACAATCCAACACCAACCTAAAGTAGAGCTATGATATTATACGTAGTCATGCCAAAGAAATCATATCTAATCACATAGGATTAAGTATCAATGTCCATGTAATGATCTTGTTTAATGATATTACGTAGACTATGCTGACATTTTCTTCGTAGTCATCGTCGAAGTTCAAGTTCTAACTACTACCACTAGCTATTACCATGCAGTTCCCATGTTTCGCTTCTAGCTAGAGGGTCACAACTTTTGTATGAAATGTAAATTAAAGTATGTGTTATTTTCGAACTGAGTATGAATCCAAATCTAACGAGGACAAGAGGCAGGGTAGCAATGTTGAATGTTGAGCCCGTTAATGGTATACCGGCAAATGATAATATTTTACTATTTTTGGTAATCCTATATTAATAGAAGAAAAACAAATATGTGGATGTTGGTAGAAATCTCACAACAAGTAGGTAGATAAAAATCTCATAATATATGAAGGTGGATAGAAATCTCATCACATCGATTACATGGATGGTCTTCTTATTTATAAAAGACAATAATAAAATTTGTTAATCTCGGGACTTAATCAAAGATGGTAGAACTAGAAGTTGAAGTCGAGATTAGGAGTTCACACAAAAGTTTTCTCACTGATTTACCTCGATTCCAGCGAACAACTAATAATATGATTCTTATTACAACTTGCTTACAAGATAACAAAAGAATCAGAAAAACAAACTACTCGTTCTTCCTTGCAATTGCAGTTGCAGACGGACAAATCAGAGTTACAACATAAAGAAGAGAAGAGGAGGAAGAATAAATTATGCTAGTTGGGGTGATGAAGATCACCGTTGCTCAAAGTAAGATTCGTCCCACACGATCTGCTTTCAGCAACCAGCAAGTTCACGAAGAGCTTCTGGAGCGCTCGATGTCACCTCCTGTTTGGACTCGCATGAACTTTATGGACATTAATGGCGGCAACAGTAACTCTCTTCGTCTCCTCTATTTCGAAGTAAGTCCTCAATGGAGGCACTGTAGAAGCATAAAAATTGCGTCTCAATAAGACAGCGTAGTTTTCTACAAATAAATCCAACAGAAGAAGAATGAAGCACTTTCTCTCTATTTAGATGATGAAGCACTCTCTACTTATTTGAGAAGGAAGACGCGCACTTTCTCACATTGGCACACTTTCTAATTGTGGCACGCTTTCTTAGTGTTAAGAAAGTTGGCGCACAAACACTCAAAGACACACACTCTCTCTTAGCATTTAATGTAACAGACCGACAGCTAAAAGATACAGAAACCAAAAAATCAGAACTCATCATTACAGCTGTGCTGCGGTACACAGATCCAGGTTGTCGTTTAGCGACCCAGTCTGTGTGCCAACTTCTCCAAAAGTGCAATGATGTGCCAATTTCTTCAAAAGTACACCGTTGTGCCAATTTCTTCAAAAGTGCGCAATGTGCGTTATAGTGCAAACTTCTTCAATAGTGCGTCGTTGTGCCAATTTGTTTAAAAGTGCGTCGTAGTGCCAATTTCTTCAAAATTGTACAGTAGTGCCATCTTCTTCATAAGTGCGATGTTGTGCCAATTTCATCAAAAGTGCGTCGTTGAGCCAACTTCTTCAAAAATTCGTCGTAGTGCCAATTTCTTCAAAAATGCGTCGCAGTATCAATCTTTCCAAAAATATACCAGTCTCCAGACCACTTCTAAAGTGCGCATACTATTCTACCTGACAGTAAACAGTTATGAGTGCGTGTCTAACATGCCGCACGATCGTAAAAAGTGTACAAATAACTGTCCCCACGACCTATGCTTTTCTCGTATAGGAAGCTACGTGTCAAGCAGGCAGTAAGTTGTGCACCTACTCATTCAGAACGTGAAATGTTAGTCAACCAAAAGTGCACACAAAATGGTAAAAAAGTGCAGACTGTCCAAAGTGCACGCGCACTCTCATAATCTCTCATAAACTCTATAAATACAGGATCAGTACCTCCATTACGGGGGACACAAAGAGAGGAGCACACACGGAGACAGGGAGAGAAAGGGGATAGAATTCTCAAGTCTTTGAAATTCAAGAACAGAAGGAGAGAAATAGAAGCTTTTCGTGCCGTTATTTCCAAAGCTTTCTTATTGTTCAACTCTCCAAGTTGTTCACAGCATTCCCTAGATTTCTTTGTGCCATGGATATTTCTTCGTCATCGAGTGGTCCAAGGAGTAAAGTTATCCTCCGTAGATCAGATCTCCATAGCTATACTTTCCCATAATCAACTGTACTTAGATTCCTGTTTAGGATCTTTTATTACTTTTTTTTCAATAGTTTGTAATACATAAGTTTCGTATAAAATTTTCTTTGTAAACAAGATGGCGACTTTGCTGGGGACTACTTTCTCCTCTGACGAGAAGGTGATAGCTCAACTCAACGCTGTGTCGGTCGACTCGATGCAGAAGACCTTGGTCGTGAAGTTCGACTAACAAGCATACGAAGAAATGCTCCATTCTGGGGGTAGTGCTCGCCCCGCATCCACACTCAAGTCGAGAAAAACTTGTAAAGTGTGGGTGCCCAAGCCTCGTCATGCATATCCCGAAGTTGCTGCCAACAAGGTAAAAAGTATTCTGATTGACGAGAACTCCCTTGTCAATTCGGTCAACCAAGTTTAATCCATGATTCGGGGCACAACTCCCTTGCGTTAAATAAGGGATACAATTCGTGCAACTTACGCAATATCAAGCAAAGGGTGATCTACACCCAAGCTTCTGAAACCCTTGTGCTAAACATGGGATATAAATCGCACAACTTGCGCAATATCAAGCAAAAGGTGATCCACACCCAAGCTTCCGAGACTACACATATTGGTGGTCATATGCGGGACCAGCAAGTCATGGACACTACTGTCCAAACCAATCTCTCTACAGGCGGTAATAAAAAATTATTCAAGGAATATCATCCCCCTAACATCATGATCACTCGCTCAATTGAAGGAAAGTTATGCGCCATTCGTTATGAACCTGTTATTGATGCGCAAGGCCAAGACCTATGTACAAAAATAAATGCACATAGCCAATTATACCAACTCTTCATGTGCCACATAATGTGCGCCAAACATGACCAACATCCTCACGACGTGTTGTTTGTATGTGTGAACATGTGAAGAATATTCTAAATAATTTCTCCTCCTTTGTGAAGAACAAAGGTACGAGATACGACGGATCGTACGCCAACCAAGTCAGCACCTCACTTTACACGGAGAAAACTAAAAAGTGCATAGGAGGTCTAATTTATCCCATGTAAAGCGGTAGAGTCTGCCCTCCTCCTCATTTTCTATTCCCCTTATGAATTACGCGAGCTTATTATACAAAAGTGTAAGGAGAGAGATCCCTCCGACCTTGCAATGGTGTTTCCTAATGAACATCGTTGTAATTGTCACAAAGTTGTAATTGAATGTTGTTGTGCATCAGCAAAATGGTCTGTGTTTGATCAATTGACTTATACTTTGTCTCCTAAACCTCGACACACAGAACAAGTTGACAACCAGGAGTATGATGAGGAACCGCTCCTTGCTTCAACATACATGGCTTTGCATCTTCCCCATGGCAGGAGACAATCAAGACGAAGTTCTTCAAGAACATCTAGCCAGAGAAGATTTGACTAATTCGATGACTCCTTTGAAGGAGTATACAAAAATACTCATTCTCGAAGACATAAGTTCGGTCTTCACGGGAATCCCCATTCCTCAGAATCCGAGGCTGAGGGTAGCAACCCCCCCATTCTGAAACTGACAGTGTAGACTCCAACTATATGGTTCTTTCTACCAATTCCTCTGTTGTACATAGGGATGTTAACATTTACGCCGTCAGTGATGAACAAGACACTTCTCTATATCAGAAGAGAACGAACAATGCCTCAACTAATTAGCGGCCGCTCTTAGAGACATGCATATTATGATACAAAATATATATCAAATGATGATAGCTCAACATTCTTCTACACCAGTACATGTACAAGTGGCTTCATTCATATCTACACAACCTACTCCTGGAAAAATACCTCTGCAGGATAACACAAATTAAGAAGCAGTCATAAACCAAGAGTCAGGAATGCCAACTCTTATTATGAGTGGACCTCCGACGTGATAATACATGTATAACCAAAATCTTATCAGTTAATTGCACCACTCCAGCCAGAAGATCCTCTCGAAGCTATCTAGGAGTTGGGTGCATAGGTCAATATTTTAAAAATTCCTCTCCATCTCCGTAAGCAGAGAGTGAAACAACATTATCCTCCTCATTGGGATAATGTTCCATTCCCTCCTAAATACAAGCCCTAATCAATAGTCTTGTTTGAAGGTAGGACATCACTGAGCCAATATATTAATTACTTCAATATGATGATGGCTCATCTATAGAAAGAAGATGCTATCCTTACCAATGAATGCTTGGCCGACATAACCTACGATTGGTATCACAGCTTACCTGATAACAACATATCCTTGTTTGATGACATAAAATATCTTTTCCTCTCACGATTCTATGAGGGAGGCATGGATATGACAATGTCTTCGCTTATCGATATTAAATAAAAGGAGAAGGAATCCATTAGTGAATTCATAGAGCATTTCAGGCAAGCAACTCTGAAATTATCCCCCGGTATTCCAGATTCCGCATTCATTGATACTTGCAAAAAGAACATACTTTCTATAGTATGGCTCTAGACAGGTCCAACTCAATTTCAAGACTAGACGACGTTCATTATTGGGGCCGAAGCTGTTGTAGGTAACGCAAATATAGAACATAATTTAGGGTTACAAATGACCAATACGGAAGAAAAATGTCCCTCCAATAGTGCGAATAATCGCAATAGCAACGAAAATAAGGCCTTAGCAATAAACCTGTCAAAGTTACCCATTTCTGCTCCAGCATAAAAGCCTCCAGAGTCTTCCAGGCCAAAGGAAGGATATTCTTTTGACGAGTGCGATATCCACAGCATTTTTGAATGCTTGGTAAAAAGCAACAAGTTGTAATTTCCTGACATCAAATGATTAAATGAGGCCGGTAAAACAAATGATCCAAAGTACTGCTTATACCAACGGTATGTACATCACCCTACGTCTCCAGAGGGGTACGTACTACCGTACGGGATCCTTTGGCGCCCTTGTTGCGACGCAGTCCTCTAGGGCCTCCACTGCAAGTACACATTCCCCACAGCCTCGCAGGTGTCGGCCCGAGTCCAGGAGACCATTGATCGTCATATTGCGTCTCTCCGTGATGAGTTGCTGCGAATGATGAAGGAGCAGCACATGTTCCAACCATAGGCATACGATACGATGCTTATCGCATGATTTGATACGCTCGAGCGCAGCATCATGGAGCTCAGGGATATGATAGCTGATCTTAGAGCGTCGACAGATCGCAGCGTGATGGAGCTATATGCATCATAGTTGTCCATGGACGAGAGGCTGACGATGATACAGGATTTAATGGTTCATAGTAGTATATGGCTGTTATCTACCATAGATTCATACAACCATCGACTAGAAGCATTGAAGTATATACGTCCTCCTGGTGCGCCTTCATCGATACAGACTCCACTGACGTCACTTCCTTCTTCATCGACATCGGTATCGATTTTAAGAGAGCAGAATGATTTGTTCTTATCCCTAATGCGCACCGATGGTAATTCTCCTACAGATCCGTAGTAGTCCTAGTTAGGACAATTTACTGGTTGTTTGTGTGGATATTTATTGTATTTTTTATGACGAGATTTTCTTCAGACTCAGTTTATAAATTCAATGTTTCATTTTTTTCAAATTTTACTATATTATTCATATTAAATGTATGTTAATTTATCGGTATTGAGTGTTCCACCAAAGGGGTCGGTAAACCCAAAGAATTCAACGGAGGGTTGCTCCGGGTCTATTTATATAAACTGTGAATTCATAAACTACAGGAAGAATGGTTTGGAAACCATTTCATATTCAATTATCTTTATTTTTTCACTAAAAAATTAGCGATAGTTAGCGATGTTTATATGCGTAACTAAATTCGTCGCCAAATATGTCGCCAAATATGTTGCTAAATACATCGCTAAATACATCATTGAATGTCACTAAATTGCTGACATGGAAATATTTTCCAGGTCAACAAAACATCGCAAAATGTGTTACAAAACGTCGCTTAATAGAAAAATATTAGCGACATTTAGCGACACACAACATGTCGCTAATTTAGCTACGTTGCGTCGCTAAACGTCGCTAATATAAAAAATATTAGCGACGTAAATACGTCGCTAAAAAATATTGCTGTAGCGACGTTTTGTGATATTTTTCCTGTCAGCGACTAGCTTAAAGGCGACTTCATTGAAACGTCGCTAATTACGTCACTAAATTTTTTTAGTGACATTTTTATACCATTTAGCGATATTTACAGACGTCGCTAATTTGACTTATTCTGGTAGTGGACACCCTTAGTTGGAGACTGCTCTCTGGCACATGGAATAACTGCCACAATACTAGATTCTTCGAGTACACGATATGCTAGAAGGGTAGAGCTGATCCCCAATCAACAAAGTTATGAATTAGAGGTCAGAGACTCCCAACCAGGATGAGGATAATGAAATAGAGGAATACCATCCACTGTCGGTATACCCACTGGGCACCCAACCAAAGGCTCTTTGTTGCCAGAAAAACCAACTGTACCTAGCCCGTTGACATCGATTGTGCTGGTGTCACCCTCTTTTCCATGAATCAAGGGAATCTCCAGCACTCCCGACTCCAACCAGCCTTGAATTGCTATCCTCTTCTTCCCAGTACTCCCTCTAGAGACATCTCCACAACTACATCCACTATGACATTGCAACATACACTACGACAATCATAGAGGAATCAACCGGACATAGGCTCTATCGTCTGAGATCAGTGATTGCCATCGGGGTGGTTTGGCCTTTGACTAGAACCGAATGATAAATTACAAAGCTATCGGATGAGGGGTTATCCTCCACCCTTACCTCTTTGCCTCTATTTTGAATCTGAGGAGAACCCCTTTCTTTTCTTTCTTGGGATTTCTGAGGGATAAGATCGTTTACAGGGAAAGGCTATCGGACAAGTACCGTGATCCACGGGGTAGGGTCAAAATCAGGGACAGAAACTGATGAAGTAGAATTCAACTCCAAGGGATCCAGAGTTGTTGGATCCTTATGGACTTTCAAATAAGGTGGGGATACAGCCGAGCCTACTATGGCTATCTCATCTACAAAGGGTTGATGATGCTTATCTAAAGCTCCATCAACTACCACCTAGTAGTCTAATACGAGTTGGACATGTTGTCCTATACTTGTGTCCATATTGTCATTCTTTGAGGCACCCATCTGGATCACTTTGCAGACCACTTCTCTGTTCCCTTGATGCCAACAAAGATGATAGTAACCTGGAATATATATAAATATACATGATTGAAAGTAACTCCTTTGCCCAGATAGGTTGACACGAACACAATATGGGGGATGTTTATGTCCACTTCCAAAAAAATACGAGCTATGTGCGGTCGCGAGCACTCTGAGGCATGCTAAATGATTTAGCAAGAAGAAAAAGATCACCTTGGTCAAAACGTTGATGACAATTTTGCAAGCGGATCGAAGTCAACCATTTAATAGAAGATCTGCATAAGAGATTTAACTAACCAAGTGATGCGAGTGCATGGACGGAGGAAGTCTTCCTCCCGCTGAGGCTTGATCAGAATATGCTTGTGGTCGATGATGCACACCAGATAAGGGCCAAAAAAACAAAATATGAAAAATGCATTATGGATGCTCTCAATCGGAAGATGCTTGTTACAAAAACTATCGATGAGAGGAAGGGCCACCGAACGATGAAGAATTTGCTCATCATCCTCGATAAAGGAAACAGTGGGAGGAAGACTTCGTAGTAAGAAGAGTCGAAGCCCCTATAGTGCTTGGAGGAAGGAGCGTGCGGGGGACGCCAGAAAAGATAACGTCGAGGCGAAGAGATCATAAAAGATAGCCGAAGCCGCCAAAGTCCCTATCATAGAGATCGGGGGAGCAGAAAGAATATGAGAAAGAATGGGAGGAGGAGTTTGAGGCGTCACCCAGGATCAGCTAGGAGGTCGAGCCCCAATCCGTCGGGATAAAAAATAGAGCAGGTCTCCCACTAAGGCACGCACGAAGAAGCGCGAGGACACTGCCTATAAAACAGAGGAAGAGGGTGGGGGTAGGTGGACCGCCTCCGCCACGGCCCGACCGAAAGGTCGATCCCCAAGACCGACGGGAAAAGGGGAGGTATGCCTAGGGCTAGAGCAGGATCAGAGGAAGAATTTATTATGTGTGTGTGTGTGTGTATGTTTGTGTGTGTGTGTATATATATATATATATATATATATATATATATATATATATATATATATAGAGGAAAAGAGAAATAGAAGTAGAGAACATAGATAGAAACTAATATATATATATATATATATATATATATATATATATATATATATATATATATATATATAAAAGGGAATATTATATGTGTTCTATGAATTAGGTAGAGTATATATATATATATATATATATATATATATATATATATATATATATATATATATATATATATATATATATATATATATATATATACTCTACCTAATTCATAGAACACATATAATATATCTATAATAGGGAAAAAGAAATAGAGAAAATCGATAGAAACAAAAAGTCCCCAAAATAAATAACCATCTATAGTACAAACTAGAAATCCACTAAATACTACATAAGTAAGACTCAATACAGTCAGTAGACCTGTATAAATAAACATAAACTAAATTAAAGGAATCGTCTTTCAACTATGCATCTCCTGAAAGCTCGTATGCCCTTAGGTTTGGGTCCACAAAGATATCCACTTTCCCCTTGTAGAGTCGTAGTAAGTATGGTAAAGATCTTCGGCTATACATGTCTTGTTAGTATTGGAGCAAATTGTTATATAGAAATAAAGTTCACATAATATGATATATTTTACGCAAGGAAAGCAAGGACTATATTACTAGTATGATGAAAGCATGTATGACTATATTAAGTCAAAAGAGATATATGAATTCGACTATAATGAAAGTAGATATATCAATAACATAGTCGTATTATAGATAACTAGTAAGGAAGACATTATCGAGAGAGAAACACAATACATGTATTGTGTGATTTAGAATACCAACTTTTAGTACGTAGATGGTGCAAGAGTACTTAAGGTGCATGATTGTTATTAATACTTCATGGATTTGTACATTGCGTAGACCACATGCATACATGCATACTGATTGTATTCCTCCTATTCATTCTCACAAGTATATAAACATGATACATTAGTAACAAGAAACATGGTATACAAGACTAATACGCGAAGAAAAACTAGTGCGGAATTACATACTCTCTCAAACACAAAATCATAACATCATAAATCGATTACCAAGAGCAAAAATAATGATAGGACTATAAAAATATATGATAATAGTAAACAAAACATAATATTTTACTTGTTTGTTCCTCTAGATGTAAATTAAAGATTAGCCTCGAGTAACTATCCAAGTTAACCTACGTTATATATGAAAAAATACATCATGCACATTCATGTACACACAAACAATACCTGCAACACAAGATTCATACGATAAATTAGGATTACTTTAAATGATAAGTGGGTTTCCTATTAAGAAAATAATAAAATTCTTGAAAATTTATAATGGTTCAAAATATGACGGGCCTAAAATCTATATTATATTTATAGAAAACCTAGCCCTTAACTTGACGGTCCAGAATCAGTCATGCCAGATCGAATGGCACCAAGCAGGTCACGTTGCCTTGTGACCCGGTTAATACAAATGTTACCACATATCCCTTTATATATATATATATATATATATATATATATATATATATATATAATTTAAATTAGGGTTTCAAAAGTAGTGAATACTACATAAGTACATCATGAGGGTACTTCAAAGATTTAGGATCAATGGGTCAAAAAAGGTGAGCACTATACTTACATGTTACTTCAAGCTTAGAACTAAGAAGATAGTGCCTTATGCTTCAGTAATAGATAACTTGATTATGTCATGGTTTGTACAAGGTTTGATATTGTATATGTGGTTCGATAGTCAAAAGGTGTCTATTTATTCAGGGAGAGATCGGCTTGTTAATAGATAGTCAAAAATTCGAATCTGATTCGATTTTGTATCTGAATTTTTGGATATTATTCGAAATTTTGGATATCGAATTCGGATATCCGAGTATTTTTTTATTATTATCTTTTTCGGATACGAATTCAGATATTAAGGTATTAAATTTCGTTAATAATCGATCTTATTTTAAATTCCAAAATTTGGATATCGGATTCGGATATCCGTTATATATATATATATATATATATATATATATATATAAAGGTAATTTTCATTCATGATGAAAACTCATCCAGTACATAGATCATAACGAAAATTTGACATCTGATTCTACATTATGTAGGATCCCCAATGGAGTCGTACTGAGCCCTTCAAAGATGCGTCTGTTCTGTTCACGCCATATATGCCAAACACTAGCTGATAACCTGACCAGCTCTGAACCATTACCCTCCTCTACTACGGTGATTAGATATACTCTCAATCTGCACCCAGAAATCCTTCATTGCTGTAGGAGTAAGATTCAAAATAGCCTATTGGTGGGACCAGAAGTACCATGATACTTCATAATAAAGAATATATGAATGAATATCTTAGGTTCTCTCGGACATAGAGCACAACCTTGGCCTTGAGTGTGTATTCCCATTCTTACAAGTCTATTTATTATAAGAAGTCTTCCCTTCATTACTTTATACATGTTTAGTTTTATCTTGCTAGCCAATCCTTTCACCCATATAAAGTCAACATGTGGTAGCTGTGGATGCATTGTTCGTATCTGATCATAGATATTTTGCGCATGGAACTCAGAAGTTGGTGAGTTATCCCAGACCCATTTATCCACCCCCTGATCCCGGTCGATTAGCACTTGTTCAATCTCCTCACTGTAATGACGTCCCATATAGTGTTCATCCAGCCTCCATACACCATCATGTATGATACTGCTAACTTTTTTATTTTTATTACTGCCCATCAAATTGTAGACCTTCCATCCAATCTGACTCAGGATACTCTGGTGGTTTAACCAAGGATCAAACCACAAATGGGTATCCTGTCCATTGCTAATTCGACGAGAGATACATGATTGCACCTGAGATCTATAGTGAAGAATAGACTTATACACAACTGAGTAGTTATTATCCACTCTATGAACCCAAAAAATGGCTTGCTTTAGGTACCGGTTCCGCATCCAAATAACCCATAAGGACCGACCTTGGATAAAGTTCCATGTCATCTTCTCTCACTACCACGTTCCAAAAACAGGGGTATTTTTGACTTTTATATATATTTAAAATTGCGTGTATTTAATTTAAATAATTGCATGAGATATATATTTATAATATTATATATATATACAGTGTTCATTAATATTGAGCTGGTAGACTTGACCTAGAAGTCCACTAGATGAACACCTGACCGAATTATAGGATTGTGTATTAATTTATATTAATTAGAATTTAATTATTTGGGATTGTGATTAATTACCGTAATTTTATTTAATTATTGTGCCTTACCGTTGCTTCGATATTTGGAGCGCTACCCTATCTTTTGTCTTCCAACAAATTTTACAACCTTGACCTAGACGTGCCCGCCTTCCATTTGGCCCTTTTTGTAACTCATAATTATGCTCTTTTGTGCTTTATTTTAGCCGCACAATATTCGTCGCGGACTTTTATTTAATTTTTAAATAAATTCTAACTTTGTATCGTTGTGCGTTCCAATCGAAATTGGAGGCAATCTCGACCCATTTTTCGTACAACCCAAATTAGGGTAATATTATGTTCTGAGTCTTCTTCACTAATGATATTTTTGTCCCAACCTAATTTTGGTCCCATGTATTTCTAATTAATTTTAGAAAACCGCTTGCATTTATTTCTAATTAAATTGGGGATACCAACTTTGACTAATCCCGTTTAATCCCAATTTAATCCAAATACCCTATTGATTAAGCCCATACAAAACACACAATATCCCCTCACCCTATAAAACACCAAACACCAATTCTCCCACCAATTTTTTATCATTTCATGTATCTTTGCAAATACCCAAATTTAAGGGGGCTCATTTGCAAATGTTGCATTAGGTGTCAACAACCCATTGGTTCAAACCAAAGGAGAAGCCCTAATATTGACTAGTCAACCCAACCCTCACCCTTGCATGAGTAATTCTCTATGTCAAATCCTGACCACCCATTCAAAATGGGTGCATCATCACCACTCATTTTTCTACTCACAATATCCTATTTAATGTCTCCTCAAGGCCCTCTTCCCAACGATGACCTAATCCCCAAACCTAGGAAAGCCCCCATCTCCTCCCTCCTCACTCAACCGTATCTTCCCACCTTCTTTTTTATTTTTCCTTTCTTCTTCTCTTCTTCTTCTTCCTTTCTTCTTCTTCTTCTTCTTCTCTTTTTTTTAAATAGAAGAAAGGGGGGAATACAAAATAGCCCACCACTGTTCAGCACGGGCCATCCTGTCCGGCCGAGCCCAGCCGACTTCCACACCGTGACCTCCACCTCCGACCCCGATCGACTCCTCTGCAACTTTCCTCTCCGGCCGGCAGTGCAGCACCGTACCCCGCAGCTCAGGCTACTGACCGGCCTGCTGTCCCCACGTCGAGCCTGCACCCTGCAGCCCAGCCTGCTGCTCCGGCACAGCTCCGCCACTCCCCCTCCATCTTCTCTGGCCTGCATTCCCCGCGCCTCCACCATATCACCACCATTGTCGTCGTCAGAATCACTACCACCATCGTCATCAGCTGAACCGGCCCCCAACTACGGCCAGCCAGCCTCCCTACACCCGGTCGAGCGTCCCCCCCGGCCACGAGCCCACCAACTGTACCTCGCTCCTCCACTGTTCTTCCCTCCTCCGGCCTTAACTCATCACCACCACCACACCGAAACCTCCCCTCAGCCGTGCACCCCCGCCTGAGGCTCCCCGACCCCGCTGCTCTTCTTCCCCGACCTGTCATTCTCCTTGCATTTCCTCCTCCCGCTGCATCTACTCAGGCCACCCCTAACCTGTAGCACCACCACCATCATCATCAACTATCACCACCACCAGCCCCATCGACGAGGGCAACCCCCCGACGTCCCCTGTCGAGCTCGCCTGAGCATTCTCCACTCCGGCAGCCTCGCCCTCTCCCTGTTCTTCAACATCCCCACCGTCGTCATCGTCGTCAGGAACATCGTCGGCATCAACACTATCACCTTCACCATCGTCGTCGTCAACATCATCACCATCATCAATGTCACCGTCATCGTCGTCGTGCCCGTGCACAGGTTCGTTCATGCCCTCCTTCGGGATTTTGTGCGTATGCGTATATTGTTCGTTTAATACATGTATACAAATTGGTATTGGTATGTATACATTTTGTATATGGGTGTTATTTAATTGGTATAGTATACACATGTATTTATTCATTGGTATATATATATATATATATTTTGTATATGCATTTAGTATATTCTTAATATATATATAATTGGTATGTATATGTATACATATATATATATATAGTATAAACACGATTGGTGTATTAGTATTAGTATATTTTAATATTAATGTTGATAATATATATATATATATATATATATATATATATATATATATATATATATATATATAGTATATGTATTTATCTGGTATATGTACTAGTATATATATATATTAAATGTATTTTTGGTATACATATAATGTATATATATATATATATATATATATATATATATATATATATATATATATATATATATATATATATATATATATATATATATATATATATATATATATATATATATATATATATATTGGTATATGGGTATTGTTTAATTGGTATGGTAAGTATGAACATATATTTAGTATGTGTACATTATTCAATATGGTGTGTATATATATATTGTTCAACTAATATATGTAATATATTGGTATACATATATTGTATATGTATTTAAATTGGTACATGTATATATATAAATATAGTATATGTATATTATTACTGAAATATGTATATATATATATATATATATATATATATATATAAATATTAGTTGTTTTATATATATAAATATATATGTGGTATGTATATTTTTAAACATATATATATATATTATATAATTCTATTAGTGTATATATATTTATTATGTACGTAATTAATTGGTATATATATTATGAGTATAATATGTATATTCATATATGTATCTCTACTAGGTAACCCGAGTGAAAATACGGATACCCGTAACTACACATGACCTTATGACCCTGTGAACTGTTAGCAGACTGCCATATGTACATCGAAATATTGGCGAGACCCGTATCTTTGACTGTCTGACTTGCACAGCATTGCAGACATGACACCCGTACAATTTGACGCACACTTGACCCTAGTTGGCCAGTGTCATACCTAGCGTGGCCCTGAGTTCAGTACATTTTTATTGGGTGCTAGTAAAATATCTGATGCGATATAATATTTTATGATATGTCTATAGGACTTTTGGATCATCCAGACGATACTCTGAAATAGGACATTGGTGTTACCAGCTAAGGACCCAAGGCGAGTACATTCTCTGATAATTTTCAATTATTGATAATATCTATAATTCCAGTATCTAGAAATATTACATCTGATTCTTGACACTGTGCTACACGGAATAGTATATAAATTGGATCTGCAGTCATGAGATGTTACATTGATTATCGTATTGACATTGTACACGACATTAATATTTAGACCATGTACATGATATTGGATATTGCTCGTGTATCGTGACATTTCGTGATTGGATCCACTATACTATTTGGGGGCGGGGGAAATATTAGTAGATTATGTGATCATACCCAACTCTACATGCATCATAGCTCACCCCACATCCCACGTCGGGTGCGGCCTGACCATTACATGTCTCATAGCTGTTATATATGATTAGCCTGACCACTACTTGCATCATAGCTACCCAAATGGTTAGCCTAACCTTGCATGAATCATAGCCAATCATATGTAACCAGCCTGATCTTGTCCCAAGCCGATCACATGATAGACTGATATTTAAAACATTTAGAATAGTTACAGTTCTCTATTTTAGATCATATACCACATCACCCGTATATGATATTGTACCTCGTTCTCTTCATTTCATTTATGCACTGACTATATCATATTGCCTATATTGCGTGTCTCTTTATATTGCCTGTCTCTTTATTATGCCATTGTACTTATTCATTGTCTTCTCTCAGTATATAGCATCATCTGTTTATTGTTTTATAGCCCTTATCAATTAAATGGAACTATTATTTGAGATGTACTTTGCTCCTTCCTGACATGGAAAATATTTTCCAGACTATGCCTTAGAGGACTGGTGTCCGACACTTATGGACCACAGGGTGAGTAGCTGAGACTTGGACTTAGTAGTTCAGTTGTGATTTCGGGAGGTTTAGCCGGAATTACTAGTTATCTAGTTAGTTCTTTTAGCATATTATTTTTGGTACCGGATTTGTCTCCGGCATACTCTTTGAGACTTGGATTATATTGTTGAGTTAGACTATTTCTATTTTTGATTTGTATAGCATCTTACTTGTTTCTTAGAGATCTTATCGTGCTGTAGTTATGTGATTGAGTATGTTGTTCATATTATATTGTGGTATCCGTGTCTCCTCATGGAGTCGGATGCTCGTGTGAGATTGTTTAGATAGCATCAAGACCTAGACAACGTTCTACCGCCGATGCTGCGGTATAGGCTGGACGTACCCACGTACTCGTGCCCCAATTCCGGGTGTGGGTCGTGACATATTTTTAGTGGTGGCCCATGCAGGTCAGACTTCGCAAGTTGTGCGATATCGTGGTATTGCGACGTCTTAGTTGTACTACTGCGTGCCTGCTATAGAATATAGGACATAGGATACTAGGATGAGAGAGGATACTCAATCACAAAATTATTTGAGAGATTCCTAGGACGACCCTTGAGAATCTCATTATGAATTCCAATTTAATTCCTTTCCCCTTATTTTCGTCTGCTACCGCTTGTTGATATTGAGTTTTATTCTTGTTGACCAGTTGTTAAATTTAATTCTTGGTATCGTTATTGAGTTGATTTTATATCAAGATGAATTTTACGGGCTAAAATTTATGGTATCATCTGATGACATATATTGATGAGGACAGTGAGAAAGGTAAAACGTCTACTTTGGTTATGGAACCTAGAGCTTATCGCAGCCATATTAGCTGTCGTAACAAGAACGTAGGAACCTGACTTGAACCTGACTTGGATGTACATACTTTAGTTATGAAATTTAGAGTCTTTCGCAGCTATACCGGTTGGCATGGCGAAGATTCTAGATGACATGATTATAGAGTTGCATACCTTAGTTATGGAACATGCCGTTTATCGCACCTATGCTTACTAGCGTGGGAAGGATTCTGAGTGTCATGATTTCTGACAGACGTGTATGATTATCAGGTTGTATCTTAAATTAGTTCTTAAAGTATCATCTCAACACTTATCTATTTCTGTTATTACAGGACTTTGTTCCATCATTTCCTTGCTAGCGGTAGCAATACCTTCAGTCCTCAATCTATTTCCTTTTTGAGCTTATATTCTTTAAGGATTCCTTGTTAAGTATGATAATTAGTGACTTATAATTATGTTTGTGTCTTGTATTAGTGTTGACTGAGTGTGACCTGTTCATTGTAAGTGTTTCTTAGTTGGACATGTGAATAGTAGGCATTAATCTAGAGACACCCATAACATAGTACCTTGTAGCAATAGTTCTATGATAGGCGTTATAATAGTTAGTATTGGCACTATAGATAGAAGAAGAAAAGAGTATCAGTGATGGTTCCAAGAGTTAGTATCAAAGACAGCATACCTTTCCTGGATAATCATGATTATGCAATTGGATGATCTATGTAAACAATTAAGTATCAAGGAATTATGTTAAGGATTAATGGAGCATGATATTCAATTTGATAATTGATATCGGGTGTGTTGAAGGTAAAGAAATATATATGCATAAAGGATTTTAATGAGATATCATAAGTAGAGAAATATCAGGATTGGTAATGAAAGTTGTGAAGCGTTTCACAGATTAGTTTCACAGGCTATAAAAGATTAAAGGAAAATATATATACATCAATCGAGATGAGGAACCATATACTTACCCATGAGAGTAAAGTGAGACATGGGTGTTATAGAAGGTGCAAGTAACCGTGAGTTCTAATAAGTTTGATGAGATGATCCAATAATGAAGCTAGTGTTATCATACCAAGAGTGCTAATGGTTCTATATCGAGGATTAGTCGAGAATGATGCTAATAACAGTAAGCACTTCGAGTGATGATAATTAGATTGATATACCAGTTAATATATATAGAAACTCATTGGAGAAAATACGTGTGATGATAACTTTGATCATTTGGAAGTAATAGTGCAAGTAATTCGGGCAGTACAAATTTCAGTACACAGTTGAGAGTTGTAGACAATGAGTGTATTTGAGTGCACCTTGAGTGTCAGAGACCGTGAATATTTATATGTATATTTGTGGATTTATAATTTGAAGAGTAGAAATGAATTGCAATTTTAAGAATTATAAGGAGTTGAGATTTTTATGTTATTAAAATGTTTGAGGATTCAAAATTTGATTCAATAAACATAGTCAAAGCTATAAAGATGTTAGAAGTGATTAAAATTTTATTTTGATATTGAGTATTTGACTTTTGAGGAAGTATATGCATTTTATTTTAAATCGTTCGAGAAGTAAAATTTTGATGATTTTATTTGAGGATTAATTTTATGGTGGGTAAGAAACATATATTAGTATATGAGTGGATGAAGTGCATATGTAAGGATCTGTTGACTTGGGCATGATTGAGATGGCACTACAAACAGACTTGGGTATCCATCTAGAGTTGCATTAGAAGGAGTAGTACTTAGTGTGCTATGTTGTACTTGGTGTGCACTTGATAGATAAGAACAAATAGTATAAACAATTGTAGTAGGAAAGAGAACTAGCAGTGGGTGTACTTGTAGTAGAACATAGGTACCTAAAGGGATAGGAGTATCAAACTTTGAATGCATCATTGACCTATGATTATGTTAGAGGTTCTTGGTATCAGATTTTGGTATTAATAGACAGGTATGTGCAATGAGGATGTATTCATGGATATTGTGGACTAATGATTAGTTGATACGGGTACCAGTGTACAAGGATAGGAATTAGGTAGTGAATGTGCCAGAGTTAAGTGTATATTAGAGGATGAAGATATCCAAGTAATGGGTTAGAAGACTATGTTATGTTCTTTCCTTCTGTCCTTTTCCGTCTGTTGATTGATTAATTTATTCCTTAGTACCGTAGTTTGTATTCATAATTTTCTTGTTAGAATGTAGTTAGTAGCACACCCTGACAGAGACTGCAATACCATGACAAAAGAGACTATGACAATACGTATTTCATCTAGATTGCATATTTTATCTAGATTGCGTGTTGTATTGCGTGTTGTATGATATAGGTAGGATTCTCTTAGACTTTGATTGTTGAGGATTGACTGTAGTAAAGAATCAATGAAGAGGATGTGATTGGACAAAAAGAGACAATGCCTTAAAATTCGGGGATAAACGATAATTTAAATAAAGAGTTGAGAATTTAATATGACAGGATTAGGCAATCTTGTTAAAACATTGATTTTATGAGGATTATGAAATAATTGAATTTGTCATTAAATTTTGAGGAATTTAAGAAGATTATTATTGTATTTATTTGACTGCAAGATATAGATTTATTTCGAATATTGCAATTGAAGATTTTGCGAGTATTATATTATTTGAGTATTTTGTGGAAAAAAAAGAACGCGAGGATTAAGATCACTAATAGATTAGTGTTGAATTCAAATTTTGGGATAAGATTTTTAAATTTTATAATTATACATCGATTGGATTCATGGATTAGTATTTTTAGATAGAATTTCTTAATTTATAAAAGTGTGCATTGATTGAGTTTAAATTAGAGGATTGGATATCAATTTCGAGTATTTAGATATGAACTTAAGATTTTGGAGGATATCGTGATAAGAATTGAATTTGAATTTTTTAAATTTGAGGATTTTCAAGAATCTAATAATTACGGAATTTTGAAAAATATTGAAATAACAATGTGGATTGATTATGTGGGTTTTAAATTTTGATGGAAGGTAATATAACGAGTAAATACGACTATTGAGGATCTTGAATTTCGAGAACAAAATTCTTTTAAGGAGGGTAGACTTGTCACTACCACGTTCCAAAAATAGGGATATTTTTGACTTTTTATATATATTTAATATTGCGTATATTTAATTTAAATAATTGCATGAGATGTGTATTTATAATATTATATATATATATATATACAGTGTTCATTAATGTTGAGCTGGTAGACTTGACCTAGAAGCCCACTAGATGAACACCTGACCGAATTATTGGGTTGTGTATTAATTTGTATTAATTATAATTTAATTATTTGGGATCGTGATTAATTACCGTAATTTTATTTAATTATTGCGCCTTACCGTTGCTTCGATATTTGGAGAGCTACCCTATCTTTTGTCTTCCAACAAATTTCACAACCTTACCCTAGACGTGCCCGCCTTCCATTCGGCCCTTTTTATAATTCATAATTATGCTCTCTTGTGCTTTATTTTAGCCACACAATATTCGTCGCGGACATTTATTTAATTTCTAAATAAATTCTAACTTTGTATCGTTGTGCGTTCCAATCGAAATTGGAGGCAATCTCGACCCATTTTTCGTACAACCCAAATTAAGGTAATATTTTGTTCTGAGTCTTCTTCACTAATGATATATATGTCCCAACCTAATTTTGGCCCCATGTATTTCTAATTAATTTTAGAACACCGCTTGCTTTTGTTTCTAATTAAATTGGGGATACTAACTTTGACTAATCCCATTAATCCTAATTTAATCCAAATAACCTATTGATTAAGCCCATACAAAACACACAACACCCCCTCACCCTACAAAACACCAAACACCAATTCCTCCACCAATTTTTCATCATTTCATGTGTCTTTGCAAATACCCAAATTTAAGGGGGCTCATTTACAAATGTTGCATTAGGTGTCAACACCCCATTGGTACAAACCAATGGAGAATCCCTAATATTGACTAGTCAACCCAACCCTCACCCTTGCATGAGTAATTCTCCATGTCAAATCCTGACCACCCATTCAAAATGGGTGCATCATCACCACTCATTTTTTCGATCACAATATCCTATTTAATGTCTCCTCAAGGCCCTCTTCCCAACCATGACCTAATCCTCAAACCTAGGAAAGTTCCCATCTCCTCCCTCCTCACTCAACCATAGCTTCCCTCCTTCTTTTTCATTTTTCCTTTCTTCTTCTTCTCCTCTTCTTCTTCTTCCTTTCTTCTTCTTCTCTTTTTTTTAAATAGAAGAAGGGGAGAAATACCAAACAACCCACCACGGTTCAGCCCGGGCCATCCCGGCCGGTCGAGCCCCGCCGACTGCCATACCGTGACCTCCACCTCCGACCCCAATCGACTCCACTAAATCTTTCCTCTCCGGCCGGCAGTACAGCGCCGCACCCCGCAACTCAGGCCACTGACCGGCCTGCTGTCCCCATGTCGAGCCTGCACCCTGCAGCCCGGCCTGCTGCTCCGGCACAGCTCCGCCACTCCCCCTCTATTTTCTCCGACCTGCATTCCCAGGCCTCCACCATATCAGCACCGTCGTCGTCGTCAAAATTACTACCACCATCGTCATCACCTGAACCGGTCCCCAACTCCGGCCAGCCAGCCTCCCTAAACCCGGTCGAGCGTCCCCCCCGGCCACGAGCCCACCAACTGCACCTCGCTCCTCCACTGTTCTTCACTCCTCCGGCCTTAACTCATCACCACCACCACACCGAAACCTCCCCTCAGCCGTGCACCTGCGCCTGAGGCTCCCCAACCCCGCTGCTCTTCTTCCCCGACCTGTCCTTCTCCCTGCATTCCCTCCTCCCACTGCATCTACTCCGGCCACCCCTAACCTGTAGCACCACCACCATCATCATCAACTATCACCACCACCACCCCCATCGACGAGGGTAGCCCCCCGACGTCCCCTGTCGAGCTCGCATGAGCATTCTCTACTCCGGCAGCCTCGCCCTCTCCCTGTTCTTTAACATCCCCACCGTCATCATCGTCATCAGGAACGTCGTCGACATTAACACTATCACCTTCACCATCGTCGTCGTCAACATCATCACCATCGTCAACGTCGCCGTCATCGTCGTCGTGCCCGTGCGCAGGTTCGTTCCTGCCCTCCTTCGAGATTTTGTGCGTATGCGTATATTGTTCGTTTAATACATGTATACAAATAGGTATTAGTAGTATACATTTTGTATATGGGTCTTATTTAATTGGTATAGTATACGTATGTATTTATTTATTGGTATATGTATATATATATATATATATATTTTGTATATGCATTTAGTATATTCTTAATATATATATAATTGGTATGTATATGTATACATATATATATATATATATAGTATAAACTCAATTGGTGTATTAGTATTAGTATATTTTAATATTAATGTTGATAATATATGTACATATATATATATATATATATATATATATATATATATATATATATATATATATATATATATATATAGTATATGTATTTATCTGGTATATGTACTAGTATATATATATTTTAAATGTATTTTTGGCATACATATGATGTATATATATATATTGGTATATGGGTATTGTTCAATTGGTATGGTAAGTATGTACATATATTTAGTATGTGTACATTATTCAATATGATGTGTATATATATATTGTTCAACTAATACATATATTATATATGTAATTAATTGGTATACATATATTGTATATGTATTTAAATTGGAAAATGTATATATATAAATTTAGTATATGTATATTTTTACTAAAATATGTATATATATATATATATATATACATATATATATATATATATATATATGTATATATATATATATTCAGTATATATATATTCTTTTGTATATATATATATAAACATTAGTTGTTGTATATATATAAATATATATGTGGTATGTATATTTTTAAACATATATATATATATATATATATATAATATAATTCTATTAGTGTATATACATATATTATGTACATAATTAATTGGTATATATATTATGAGTATAATATGTATATTCATATATGTATCTCTACTAGGTAACCCGAGTGTAAATACGGATACCCGTAACTACACATGACCTTGTGACCCTGTGAACTGTTAGCAGACTGCCATATGTACATCGACGTACTGGCGAGACCCGTATCTTTGACTGTCTGACTTGTACAGCATTGCAGACACGACACCCATGAAATTTGACGCACACTTGACCCTAGTTGTCCAGTGTCATACCTAGCGTGGCCCTGAGTTCAGTGCATTTTTATTGGGTGCTAGTGAAATGTCTGATGCGATATTATATTTTATGATATGTCTATAGGACTGTTGGATCATCCATACGATACTTTGGAATAGGACATTGGTGTTACCAGCTAAGGACCCAAGGCGAGTACATTCTCTGATAATTTCTAATTATTAATAATATCTATAATTCCAGTATCTAGAAATATTACATCTGATTCTTGACACTGTGCTACACAGACTAGTATATAAGTTGGATCGGCAGTCATGAGATGTTACATTGATTATCGTATTGATATTGTATACGATATTGATATTTTGACCTTGTACATGATATTGGATATTGCTCGTGTATCGTGACGTGTCGTGATTGGATCCACTGTACTAGTTGGGGGTGGGGGAAATATTAGTAGATTATGTGATCATATCCAACTCTACATGCATCATAGCTCACCCCACATCTCACGTCGGGTGCGGCCTGACCATTACATGCCTCATAGCTGTTATATATGATTAGCCTGACCACTACTTGCATCATAGCTACCCAAATGGTTAGCCTGACCTTACATGAATCATAGCTAATCATATGTAACCAGCCTGATCTTCTCCCAAGCCGATCACATGATAGACTGATATTTCAAACACTTAGAATAGTTACAGTTCTCTATTTTAGATCATATACCACATCACCCGTATATGATATTGTACCTCGTTCTCTTCATTTCATTTATGCACTGGCTATATCATATTGCCTATATTGCATGTCTCTTTATATTGCTTGTCTCTTTATTATGCCATTGCACTTATTCATTGTCTTCTCTCAGTATATAGCATCATCTGTTTATTGTTTTATAGCCCTTATCAATTAAATGGAACAGTTATTTTAGATGTACTTTGCTCCTTCCTGACATGGAAAATATTTTCCAGACTATGCCTTAGAGGACTGATGTCCGATACTTATGGACCACAGGGTGAGTAGCTGACACTTGGACTTGATAGTTCAGTTGTGATTCCGGCAGGTTTAGCCGGAATCACTAGTTATCTAGTTAGTTCTTTTAGCATATTATTTTTGGTACCGGATTTGTCTCCGGCATACTCTTTGAGACTTGGATTATATTGTTGAGTTAGACTATTTCTATTTTTGACTTGTGTTGCATCTTACTTGTTTCTTAGAGATCTTATCGTGCTGTAGTTATGTGATTGAGTATGTTGTTCATATTATATTGTGGTATTAGTGTCTCCTCATAGAGTCGGATGCTCGTGTGAGATTGTTTAGATAGCATCAAGACCTAGACAGCGTTCTACCGCCGATGCTGCGGCGTAGGCTGGACGTACCCACGTACTCGTGCCCCAATTTCGGGTGCGGGTCGTGACATCTTCTTAGCTATCATATCACGTAGATGGAAAATAGAGCACAAACCTACTCCTCCTTCTTGCTTGGGTCTACACAAGTCTTTCCAAGCAATAGTATGAATACCACTACACCAAATAAAGTCAACACATAATTTTTCCACCTTGCTAATTGTTGTTGTTGGCAGAAGGATGGTTTGTAGCCAAAAATTGGAGATTGCTGATATGACCGACTGTACAAGTTTAATTCTTTCCCCGAACGATAGGCTTTGATCTTGCCAACCCTCAATACGTTTCTAGACGTACTCCACAAGGATATGACACTCTTGTGCACGATCATAATTTACACTCAGCGGTAGCCCCAAATACTTCACAGGGAGTGAGCTCTTGTCAATATAAATGATATCAGACAATGCTTCCTTATCTTGGCAGCGCAAGTTAAAGTACACTTTAATTTTATCTCTATTCATTTGCAGTCCGAAAGGTCTTCTGAATTCCTCTATGACATGAACCATAGCATTCAAACCCCTATTTGAAGACACCATACAACGAGAAGATCATCAGCATATATCAAGTGTGATACCGCAAACTGTACTACTTTGTATATGGGGGTTATCCTCTTAATGTGTACCGCCATGTCCATTAGGCATGTAAAATACTCCATTACTAATGTAAACAAGTATGGGGAGAGGGGGTCTCCCTGCCACAATCCTCGATTACTAAAGAAGTACCCATGCGGTTGTCCCTTGACAAGGACAAAGAATGAGGGGTTCATAATAAAATCACGAATCATGCTCACCCATCTAGGGTCAAACCCCATAGACAACATGATGTGGCACACAAACTCTCTATATGAGAAGATACTCCGCTCGGATTGTCTGGGTGGCTCTGCCACGTATCTGAGGAGGCCAAGTATATATATATATATATATATATATATATATATATATATATATATATATATACACACACACACACACACACACACACACATCAGAAGATGAACAGATAAACATCTTAGCAGTCATCTTCCAGTACACTACTTCCCAGGCATGAATGTATATACTATAGTAATTAATAATTCATATTAACTACAATTTGTAAAGGAGATAAAGGGAGTCCATTTTTGTTCACCCAAAAATATTAGGGTGTTTATTCACCCTCCAATAGAAAATGCACACGTGGCATCTTCATCCAAACAAAACCATCTTGCAAGTGGTTTTGTTCACCAACCAAGGTGGTTTTGACTTTGAAGATGCCACGTGTGCATTTTCTATTGGAGGGTGAACAAACACCCTAGTATTTGTGGGTGAACAAAAATAGACTCAATAAAGGAATGGAGTTGGGAACTTGTATAGTGATAAAAGGTTATTTAATATAAATTGGATTTGGAGGAGTAAATACTAATAAAGATTAGTAATTAAGTGTGACCACCCTGACCCCTTCATCTTCTTTACAGTAAACTAGTTCCCAGCAATGGGCCAGGCCGCCGCATGTCCTTTCATTTCGAGTCCATTTTTTTTACCCATAAATACTATGGTGTTTGTTCACCCTACAATAGAAAATGCACACATGGCATCTTCATCCAAACAAAACTATCTTGCAGGTAGTTTTGTTCACCAACCAAGGTGAAACACGTTTTACAAAAATTATTTGGATAAATCGATTATGATTTTGCTAGAGATGTAGGTACCAAGAGATCAACATCCGACTATTTGTGATGTTCGTAGAGGTATCGATATCGTGGCCGTCACGGATGCAAAAATGTGTTATTTTTAGGACGAAAGATTACATTGTAGCGACGAAGCATGCAAGGAATTGTTATGATTGAGAAATTTTTTGAAGGAGTTAACAGACACAAGGGTAATATACTCTGTTATGGGATAGTCAGAGTGTAATTCACCTCGATAAGAATCCAACGTTTCATAGCAGGTCAAAGTATATTTCGACTCGGTATCACTGGATAAAAGATGTATTGGTGATGAAGGATATTGAGCTTAAGAAGGTCCATACAAATGGCAATGGAGTTGATATGCTTAATAAAAATTTGTTGAGCAAAAAATTTAGTTTTGCAGGAAGGTTGCAAGAATAGTAGGCTTCTCCACCTAATCAGGAAAGGAGATATTTATAATAGGATTGGTTCCCGTCTAAGGTCATCTCAGAAAGTGAGGAATGTTTCTCATGTGACGAGGAAGCTCGAGGGAAGTTGAGAGGTAGATAAAGAGGACTCACAAATGGAGTCAAACTAAACAAGATAGGAAAGAAGCATCCAACAGAAATTGGACTAATATTCTTCTTATGCAAGATGGATTTTGTCGAGTCTACTAGGAATTGGAAAATATTTTTGATCATGAAAACTCAATTTCCACAAGCCTAGCTGGAATTGCAATAGAATTATGGTCTAAGCAGGCACCAATAAATTGGGCTAGATTTTGCATAATCGGATTGTCATATTTGTTTGTCTTTTTTAGGCTAATGTTTAATAAGGTTTCAGAACCTAATTTTAGTAAGCAATTGATAATACTTGTGTATAACTTTTAGAGATTAGAAGAGAGGGATTTTAGAGAGTTCAAAGAAACTTGTAGGGGAGATCGTTAATTTTAGAGAGTTTCAAAACCTAATTTAGAATTTAGCGACATTTTTAGCGACGCCAATAATGACGTCGCTAATTTAGCGACGTCTTAAACGTCGCTAATGACGTCGCTAAATGTTCAAAAATATATACGTCGCTAAAAATGTCGCTAAACGTCGCTAAATAAAACATATTAGCGACCTAAATTGAACTTATAGCGACTAATCTTTTAAAAACTGAATAAAAGTCGCTAAACGTTGCTAAATGTCGCCAATTAGTGACGTCTAGCGATGTTTTTACATGAAGTTGCTAAATTAGCAACATTTTTATATGGAGTCGCTAAAAAACGTCGCTAATCCCGCTTATTCTAGTAGTGGTTCATAGAGTTTCGTCTTAGTTCTTCTTTGTGGTTCTCGTGCTCCGAAATTTTTTTTGCTCACCATTATAATCAATTCTTTATCTCAAAGTAGTTATGGTGATCCATTTTTTGACTAGCGGGAGAAGTTGCAGAGGAGTCGGTGCATCTCATGTAATCAAGTAGTAGTACTTTCTCATATTAGACTCTGATCGTCCTGTTGTTTTCTCCTTCATTATATTTCCACATAAAATCTCATATTCTTTGTGATTGTGAAATTATATATTTCGGATTATGCTTTTATATTTTCTAGGATTTAGTTCAGTCATTATAAATTTTCTTCGGTTTAGAACTATATATGTCTGCTAGGTCTGAGCTTTGTTCCAATAATTAATGGATAATTTGGTTTCCACATTTAACTTTTGTTGCAAGATCTTATAAATTGCATAAACAAAAGATAGGCGAATCAACCTACTAGGCCTAAGGTTTTATAAATAAATGTCTTATTTCCTAGTTACATGGTTAGGAATTTTAAAGTGCCTAATGTTGGTATCAGCAGAAACAACCACAAGCTCTGATACCATCTGTTGAAAACGCAAATGGGGAACCTTTCCCCCAAATCATGAATCTGTGAGAGGACCAAGCAATAACAACACACAAAACAAAACGTCAAACAACACAGAAAAATCACACGCAGACACGAGCAATTTTTTACGTGAAAAACCTTTGCGGAAAAAAACTACGGGAAGATCAGAGTCCAACCCTGAAAAGCCTCCACTATAAAATAAAAAATATGCGTACTTCTTACAAACTTATCACTGATCCAAATGGATTACTAGAATCTTTGGAATATAAAATAGAACACAGACACACGAAGAACGAAGACGACGAAAAAAACTTATCTGAAACCAATATCCACTTCGAAATAGCATTCACTCTCTTCCATTCTCCTTCCAATATTGTAAAATCACTCTTCCAACCTTTTACAATATTTTTTAGATATATTTTAGGGTTAGAAAATACCTAATATATATAGCCTTAAACCCACAACTAGCATTCCTATTATATATATAAATACACAATCCAAATGCATATCTGCTGAGATATTCCTATTATATGTAGGAATACCCAATCCAAATCTATTAAGGTTGTCATTTTATAAGTAGGAATACCCAATCCAAATCCAATGATGTATCACAATTATATGTAGGGATACCCAATCCAAATACATTGATATATTTATATGATATGTAGTTATACTCAATCCAACTCTGGGGTATTTTTTATATAGGTTGGGAACCCCACCCACTCTAATAAATCTTCTCCTTCCCAACTAGTTGGAGGAGCTCCTCATACCGACGATCCATATGCAATACTCGAACTTCTTCTATGGTAGAACCTTTGTGAACACGTCTGCTCCATTGTCATCTATATGAACCTTCTTAAGCATTGCGTCCTTCTTCAAAACTACATCTCGTATCCAATGATACCGAGTCTCAATGGGCTTGGATCAGCTATGAAATGTCTGCTTCTTCACCAGGTAGATCGCACTTTGGATATCGTAAAGAAAAGTGTATTGCTCTTGCTTTAGCCCTATTTTCTGCAACAACTTCTTCATCTATAATAACTTCTTACAAGCCTCCATCTCCATAATATACTCTACCTCTGTTGTCGACAAGGCAACACACTTCTGCAACTACAACTGCCATGATACCTCTCCACCAGCAAACATCATCACATAGCCTGAAGTAGATCATCTCATGTCTACATCTCCATCCATGTTAGCATCAGTATATCCGACCAACTTTGGCACATCACCACCAAAAGAAAGTCTCCTATCGGTAGTATCCGGAAGGTACCATAGAATCCACTTGACCGTACTCCTATGTATCCTCCCAGGATTGGAGAGATATCTGCTAACTGTACCAACTACATGAGTGAAGTCTAATCTTGTGTACACTATGGCATACATGAGACTCCCCACTACTGAAAACTACAGAACCTGCTCTATTTTCTTTCTTCTGTCCTCGATAAATAGATACTGCTCCGCAGTAAGCTTAAAGTGAGCCGCAAGGGGGTTGCTTACTTTCTTTGACCCTTCTATCATAAAATGCTAAAGTACCCGGCAAATGTATTCCTTTTGGAAAAAATAAAGCAGCTTGGACTATATCTCTTGGCTGATCTTCATCCTAAGAATAGCCTTTGTTGTGCCCAAATCCTTTATAGGGAAGGACACACCCAGTTGGCGCTTCTACTCCGCTATCTTGGAGGCATTCCGACCTACCAATAGCATATTATCTACATAGAGCAAAATTATAATAAAATCATCATCGTCTAAGTACCTCTTAAAAATAGTAGTCCGACGGGGTTCGTACATAACCTTGCACCCCATAAACGACTCAAACTTCCTATACCATTATCTTGGAGCCTGCTACAGACCATAAAAACTCTTCTTCAACCGATAGACTAGGTGTGACTTATCCTGCTCATATAATCCCTCTGGCTGCTCCATGTACAACTCATCCACTAAACCACCATGGAGGAATGCCATCTTCACATCTATCTACTCCATCTTCAAGTTGAAACTGGCTACCAATGCTAGCACCATCGGAATAGACGACTGTTTGACGACTGGCAAAAAGTTCTCATCATAATCCATATTATTCCGCTGACCGTAGACTTTAACTACCAGCCTCACTTTGTATCGAGGGTGAGTAGCATCATCTATCTGCTTTACTCTTAACACCCATCGATTATTTAAAGCATTTTTGCCCTTTGACAACCGTACCAGATCATAAGTAGAATTAGCACATAGGGAACTCATCTCCTTCTGTATGGCCTCCATACACTCCTACCTGTGTTCGTCCTGCAAAGCCTTTGTAAAACTTTTGGGTTCTCCCTCATCAATCATTAGAAAAAACTCATCTGATGAGTATCTAGTAGATGGTCGACGATCTCTCTTGCTTCTCTTCAAAGGAAGCTCTGATGTTGGCTGTATAAGAACAATCTTCTCCCCTTCAGGAACTAACTCCTCTGCATACTCATCCTCCTGAGGGTTTTCTTGACTATCATCAGTAGACTGATGATCAATGTTGGAAGCAAATCCATGTACTGACTCTCCCATAACTAGATCCTCTACAGTGTCCTCTAGAAATGGATCAAAGTAAAATGACTCTAACTCAGGCAATTTCTAAGCCTCAAAAGATATCACAATATCTTGAGTCTTTGTCATGGTCTGATGCTCAACGAATACCATATCCTTGCTTCTATACATCTTTCTTCCCACTGTATTACAGAGTCTATAGCTAAACTCATCTCGACCATAGCTGATAAAGATGTACTGTATCGTCTTTGGCTCAAGTTTGGATCTCTCGTCCTTCGATACATGCGCGAAGGCCTTACAACTAAACACTTATAGGTGATTGTATGATGGCTCTTTGTCATACCATACTTTTTTAGGTATATCACCCTACAAAGGAGTAATAAAAGAAAAATTAATAACAGAAGCAACAGTGTAAAGAGCCTCAGTGTCCTGTTCATGCGTCTCCTTGGTTGAGACAAGAAATATCGTACCCTCTCTATCAGTGTCCTGTTCATACGCTCCTCTAACCATTAAGCTGAGGTATCTTAGGTGGAGTCTTCTGGTGTTGAGTCCCTTACTCTCTACAATACGCATCAAAGGGACTAATGTATTCGTCGCCATTGTCATACCGAAAATATAGAAACTTCTTGCCCATCTCTCTTTCAACAGAGGACTGGAACTCTTTAAAATTGGGTAGCACCTAATCCTTGGTCTTTAAGGCATAGAACAAAACCTTCCTAGAATAATCTTCAACAAAAGTTACAACGTAAGAAGCACCACTAATAGATTTTACCTTCATAGGATTGCATAAATTCGAGTGAATCAACTCGAGCAATGCTGGCTTCCTTGCACTTGAGTGACTAGAAAGACACCCTACTTTGCTTCCACGTCAAACAGCGCATGCATCTCGCCAACTTTGTAGACTTGAGCCTTAGAATTAGTTTCATGTTCACCAAGTAGCTTATTTTATTCTCGCTGATATGGCTGAGCTGTCTTTGCCATAACTCGGTAGACGCAACAGTAGTTGCGTTCACCACCTGTGCCCCATATGCGCTCCCTTTCTATAATAGAGTCTGGACCTCTTGCTTCCACTACCAATCACCATTGAATCTCTGGAAAGCTTCCACTAACCATTCCTAAAGAGATTAAAGAATCCCTCATCATCCAACCTTCCAACCGACACCAGTTCAAACGGATATCTGGAATATGACGAACATCCTTGAGACCAAGAACTGCACCCATCTTAGTTCTCACATGCACATCTCCAATAGCAACAACCTTTGACACATCTCCATTGTCCATCTTCAATACTCCACAGTTGTTAATTGGGTAAGTGGCAAATAATATCCTGTTATGAGATACGTGCACTGAAGCACCTAAGTCCATCAGCCAAGAATTATTATTGCAGGGGAGATTCATGAGTACCTCAATACCTACAATGATCACATTACCTCCATGTGTTGAGGGAGCCGCTGTTGTATTTTTACCTTACTTCCCCTTGTCGCTCTTGTTATCTATTTTCTAAGAAAAATAGTTTCGCTTGATGTGGCCCTTCTTGCCACAATGATAGCACTATAAGTCCTTGTACTGACCTTTGGAATTACCTCTGCTTTTATCTCTGCCACTGCCTGGACCCCTACTTTTGTCTGTCATGACCCGTACCCTCTTTTCGGATACGAGTACGTGGCCAAGCCCAGCGTATGCCACAGCATCGGCGGTAGTACGCTGTCTATGATAACAATGGTATATCAATCCAAATACATAATATTTAATCACAAATTCAAATCTATTGCTCATTCACAATATTTACATAGTTTTACAAAATTTTTAATTTATAATTAATTCATAACTCGGGAATAAACCAGCTAAACATCAAATCCAAATAAGTTGTAACTATCAAAATTCTAATATTGGACTCCAAAAGCATCTCAATCTCCAACAAAATATAATGATCACGATAGCAAGTCACCTAAAAATGTTTACCCAGTCAGGATGGAACGAGTACAACCTAATAGCAGTTCCAGTTAATTGATAAGTACTATAAATAGTAAATAGTTATGAGATACTTGATGAGCATATAGTAATAAAATAAGGTACATCATAGAGTAACAGTTAAATAAAGAAATAATGAAAGACAAGAAAGAATAACAGAGAAGCATATAAAGACAAACAGATATATGAACCAGAAAACTTGTCATGCGAGTGTACAATCAGCAAGTATAGATTAATCCAGAATGACTGTATCTAACTAGTATTTTGAAATACCAAGTTGATATGTGAACAGCTCGGAGGTAATATTCGACAAAGCATACGTGTCGTGCATGGCTGCTATTATTCCAGTTAGACCAAAGGATAAAAAAAATTATTCACACGTCTCATAGGTATTTTCTCACCCAACTAGTACTCATGGATCCAAGTCCTGACACGAAAAATCTTAATAGTCCATAAGATCTTAACAAGCCAGAAAATATATTAGTCCAGTAATTCATTAGTCCAAAAAAAAGTCAATAGGCCTGAAAATACGTAACTCATGAAAATGAATCCATACAATACCAATCCGTGTATCCATCATATCAGAAATTAGATAAAACACTACTATAAATATGTATCATAGAAAAATATTAAATAATAAAAACTATCAGAGAATGTACTCGTCTGTGGTCCTTAATTGTGGTTGGATAAAGTCCAAATCCTATGTATGATATGTTACCATGTCAAGAGATAATTTATTTTAATTTATTTAATTCTGGAATAGTTACTCTAAAATCCTATTTTAATCTTATTATTCTAATTTTTAGGTTAATTCTTAAATTATGCCCAAAGAAACCAAATTTTATCCACTCGAGACTCACAGCACACAAATTAAGGTGATCTGTTGACCAAAAGGTCAACTAATACAAACTTGACTTTCATGCATGATTTCTAATAGATTTCAGTATCACAAACATGCTAGAATTTATGGCTCATCCGGATTCAAATTCGTTTGGAAACTATTGCATATACAAATTCGTATTGTATAACGGTGGTTGATTGCTAACCGAGAAGTTCTACAGAATTAACAGCATATAAATAATTTGAATTAAATTCTGAGAAGAAAGTATATTGATGATCTCATTGTTAGTTTTTCTAAACTTTAAACGGTTCATGATTCGGATCCCTAGTTCTCCCAAAATCGCAAAAATATCGAGATGAATCTATTTTGGACATGTTGTACTCTACAACCTTTTTAGAATTTAATACTCTAAATTTTTTGAAACAAATTACATATTTAGAAAACTAACCACAGTACAGTTCTAACGCAAGAAACTAGGGCTCATTTGTAGTCTGAAGCTATGGGTAATGGCTTATGGAAGATGAAGGAAACCCAAGATGACAACTCCTCCAAATCGGCTAAAAGAAATAACCCTAAACTTATATATATATATATATATATATATATATATATATATATATATATATATATATATATATATATATATATATATATATATATATAGGGAAGAGAGAGAAAGCCAGGGGCTCGGCCTTGCCATGTGGCATCCATCCACACACTTCCGTCCAGATCGGACGGCCAGGGTTCAGCTCGGCTTGGCTCAAGTCCGAGTTCGACTCAGATTTGGGCGGTTCGGCTCGAGGTTGGCTTGGGGACCCGGGCTCTAACTCACACCTGCCCCTCTCTCACTGATCTTTGGGTCCCGCAGTCTGGTCTACTGTGGCTGACATGCGGGACCGACTGGGTGCTAACTGGGTTGGTTCATTTTATTAGGGTTTTCTTTTTCTGAAAATGGTTTTTATTCAGTTTTTAGTTTTATAACTCCTATTAAAATTGTAAAAATATCAAAAAATTCCAGAACAAATCTAGAAAATATATATGATTATTTAGAACCTAAAATAAAAGTTTAAAACATTTTTAATTATGTTTGACACTAAAATAAATTCTTGAAAGCCCTAAAAAATTAGTGTTACTAGTTTTAATTAACTAAAAATTGTGGAAAAAAATCTCAATAGCCCCAAATTAACCTTATAACAACATTTAAGCTAGAATTTCAGGATACGGAGGTTACAAGTCTACCCCCCTTAAAAAAAATTCGTGCTCGAAATTTAAAATCTTTAATAGTTTTTTTTTACTATCAAAATCTAAATTCAACAAACCATATAATTATGAAGTAAATCCATATAGTTATTTTATAAATTTTTAAAAATTCTAAAAACATCATATTCCTGAACATTTTTAAATTTAAAATTAAATTACATTCTTATCACAATCTCCTCCAAAATTTTAAGTTAATAACTAAATACTCAAAAAAATTAATATCCAATCCTCTAATTTAAATCCAATCAATACATATTTATAAAATTTAAAATCTCATCCAAAAAATTTGAATTCAAACACTAATCCATTAATGTCTTACACCTCGATTTCTTTTTCCACACAATACTAAAACAATATAATACTTACGAAATCTTCAAATGCAACATTCAAAATATAAATTTTAAATTTATATCTTGTAGTCAAATAAATATAATGATAATCTTCTTAAATTTCTCAAATTTAATGATAAATCCAATCATATCATAATCTTCATAAAAATATATGATTTAATAAAATCGTCAATCCGGCCATATTAAATTCTCCACTCTTTATTAAAATTAATGTTTATCCTCGAAATTTAAAATCCATAATAAATTTTTTTCTGCCACCATCATAATTCAAGCAATATAATCATGAAGTCAAACCACTATTGTTATTTAACAAAGTCCTTATAAATTAACTTTATCCTCACAACTTAAAATTTTAAAGTAAATCTTCAAAATTTGAATTTATCTTCAAAATTTAAAATCCAATAGAAATTTTCTCTTAAATCAGATTCATAAGTCATAACTCTTAAATACAATCTAACATTATTTCCTTAAAATTTAAATCTTATTATAACTATCTTCAAAAATTTAATAATTAAATCCTTCAAATTTTATCTCATATCCAAACTTAAAAATTAAATCCAATCATGAAGTTAAAAAAAAAAAATTTAATTCCATCCTTAAAAATTGAAATATCATATTGCAGTCATTTCTCACAATAATTTAATTTGTTACCATAGCCATAATTTGTTGTGTCCTCACTACTATTACGTATACGAATTCTCTGTATTTAAATTAATGATCATTCTCAGAACATCGATTAATGATTAAATTCTAAAATTTTAAAAGTTAAATCCAATCTTTAAAGTAAATCCTTCTAATATATAATTCATGAATAAATTTAAAATAATTCAAAGTCTTCTCTCAAAATTTGAATTCCAAATCTACTCCATCAATCATACATCTCAAAAAAAAATTAATTTGAATTCAAATTAAGTCCTTAAAAGTCGAATTCAAGAAGTTATAAAATTAATATTTGTATTATTATTCTTTTGGTCTAACTCAACCCATAAACCAAATCTTAATATTATATTGAACTCCTAACACTTAAATTCTTAATACTATCCTTGAATTCCTCGAATTATACCTCAAAACATTCAAGATTATCCTCAATTTCAAAAACTTTCAACATTATCCTCAATTTTTTTTTTCAATAATCAAATATGACAACTTCTACCCACCTTATAATTTTATCCTTAAAATAAAATCCTCAAATTTTAACTTTTTGAAATATTAAATAAAATGTATTATACTTTCCTTAAAAATTAAAAATTAAGTTAATTAAATTAAATTTTAATCGCTTTCATAAATCTTTATAGCTATTACTATATTTTTTTGAATTGGATTTTAATCCCCAAAAATTTTTAAATTTCCACAATGGTAGAACTATGAGCCCTTGTACTGACCCTTTGACTTGCCTCTACTTTTGTCTCTGCCACTGCATGGTCCCCTACTTTTGCTCCTTTCACGGCTCTCCGAAACTAGCGCCTCTAAATGGGATGAAGAAGATGTGTCCTGAGATTTTCTTCGTATCTCCTCATTCAACACCCCGCTCTTGGCAAAACTTACCACGCCTGCCAGAGCATAAGTGATCATAGACACTCGTATGGTCTCCCACGAGTCGGGCAACATACACAACAACAACATCCCCTGGACTTTTTTGTCGAACTTGACTCCCATTGAGGATAGCTGGTCAACCATGACCTGGAACTCACTCAAATAACCCATGATAGATGTACCATCTTTGTACCAAAGACTCATCATCATTAGGATCAAGAATAATTTGTTTACGCCGGCTTCTTCGAATACAAAGATTCCAGCTTCTCCAAAACTATCCTCGCATGCTTTATACTAGTAACGTGATTGTACACATTCTCGTCAATGAACTATTGTATGTACCCACACATATTTAGGTGCTCAAAATTTTAGTCCTCTTCAGATTTATCACTGGACCTCTCGTATAAAAATACCAAAAGATGAAGCTTCTTGACAAATAACAAATCCTTCATCTTGCTCCGCCAGTAGTGGTAGTTGGAACCGTTTAGGTTTACCAAGCAAATTATCTTTGTATCCATCTCTTCTCCTTTGTTTGATTGTCAACTTATAACGCCTCTCTGGACCCAAAGTTCTGATACTACCTGTTGGTAATAGCAAAACCAAACACAATCTCTGATACCACTTGTTGGGAATGCAAATGCAAAACTGTTTCCCCAAACCAAGAAGTTACGATAGAACCAAGCAATAACAATGCACCAAAATAAATGCCAAACCACACAAAAAAATCACATGCAGACACAAACATTTTTTATGAGGAAAACCCTTACAAAAAAGAATCATGGGATGATCAGAGTCCAACCCTGAAAAGCCTCTACTAATAGAAAAAGAAATAATACCACCTGTTGGGAACGTAAAAACGAAAACCATTCCCCCAAACCAAGAAGCTATGGGAGAACTAAGCAATAATAATGCATAAAATCAAACACCAAACTACACAAAAAAATTACACGCAAACACGAGCAATTTTTTTTACTTAGAAAATTCTTGCCGAAAAAAACTATGGAACAATCGGAGTAAAACCCTGAAAAGCCTCCACTAATAGAATAAAAATACACTGACTCGTTACAAACTTCTTACTAATCCAAGCGGATCACCACAACTCTTTAGAATAGAAAATAGATCACAGACACACGAAGAACGGAGACGACGAGAAATTTTTTACCCAAAACTGATCTCCACTTCAAAATAGCCTTCAATCTCTTCATTTCTCCTTCCTATGTTGTAAAAGCACTATTCCCTCCTTTTAAAATATTTTTGAGATATATTTTAGGGTTAGGAAATACATAATATATATAGCCTCAATCCCATAACTAGTATTCCTATTATATATAGGAATATCCAATCCAAATCCAAATCCATTGAGATATTCCTATTATATGTAGGAATATCCAATCCAAATCTATTGACGTATTCCTATTATATGTAGGATTACTCAATCCAAATCCATTGAGATATTTCTATTATATATAGGAATACGCCATCCAAATATATTGAGGTATTCCTATGATATATAGGAATACTCAATCCAACTCCTGGGTGCTTTCCACATAAGTTGGGAACCCCATCCACTCCAACATCTAAGAGGGTTACAAGTCGATAATTAATCATAGAATTTTTTTTGTCCTTTTGCTATAAATTATTATTAATTTTGAGAGTGCTACACCAATAATACGTTTCAGCTTATACAAACTAATACTAGAATGTTCTCATTTTTTAATCCAAAAACCTTTTGGCAGAAATTTAATCAATTGAAATTTTTAGGGCATTATGATGCTCCATAGAAATCCCCTTTTCGATAATACAATGTTAGTGATGATAATAATGCATTTGGTTCTGGTATTTTATGATAGTTTGGGTCATGGAAACAAATAACTCAAAGAAACAATAGAAGTCACATGTGGTTCAATGGATTAACAGAAAATTTCATATAGAGTATCAATGTTTGAGGAAATTACGGACAAATAAAATAGTTTGGTACATTTGCAAAGAGAGGGCAAAATTGCCTTATTAAGGGCACTTTAGTTCTTCTCACATAGTAAGGATGTTAATGTGGGCAGGTAAGAGTTATTGTTGGGGCAGTTAATTGGCTTTGGCAGGGTTCTTCTCCAGTGCCAAAAAGTCTTCGGTAGGAAAGTGCTCGTCCTTCTGACGAGACGACAACGATAGTTGTCACTCCCCGTTCTCGATATATGTATTAGGATGTATATAGCTTACTGGCATGATCATCGGGTAACTTGGAGATTAGACCAATTTTTCCCTTAACCTTGGTTCATGGTTTTATTGGGTGGTTAGGATTACTTGGGTGAAATCATGACTTGATCCAATGGCTTAGCATCACACTCCACCTATATATAAACCCTCACTACCAAAATAAGTCAAATTAGCGATGACTTTAATGACTCCTGATGAAGACGTCAGTAATATTATAGAAATTAGAGGCATAATAATAAATATCGCAATACGTCACTATTGGCGATATTCCACAACTTCTAGCGACTACCATTCCTATTATGAAAATGGACGTCGCTGAGAAGTTACAAAATATCGCCCGACATCGCTATATTTTTAATAACGATGACGTTTAGCGACGTTGTTACATGTTCATCACGGTATATTAAAAAGTAGCGACGTTTAGGGACGTCTTTATTTGACGTTGCTAAATTATTTCATATAGGGATTCCACTTTTCATTTTCTGTACTCTTTCTTCCCCAAATTTTTGGCCCGACTTTTCATTCCCCCTCACCGACCCAAGCGACCTATCCGAGAGCCCGGTGACCCTCCGAGACACCGGCGACCCTCCGAGACTACGGCAACCCTTGTCCCCTCTGGCGAACTTCCCCCCACCGGCTCTCCTCCTCCCCTCTGGCGGTCCATCTCCCCACCGATGATCCTCATCCCCACCCGCTTCTCCTCCTCTCCACAGCTCAGGCCACCACCACCGATCCTCCTCTTCTCCGGTCAACCCCTCCTCGGTAAACCATAACCCTCTCTTTAATTTCTCTCTCTCTCTCTCTCTCTCTCTCTCTCTCTCGTAGCATAAACATAGACACTGATACGACACAACACACACACACACTAATACGACACTGACATAGACACAAATACTGATACGATATGATACACACTCCCTGACATGACACCAACACATACACTAATACTGACACGACACACACTCCCTGATACGACATACACACACACACATTGTCACAAACAAATACACGACACAAACAAACACACGAACTAACACAGACATGTTTGAGTTAGATATGGACACGGACACAGACACACGCACACGGACACAAACACAAACACACACTAAGGACACACACACACAAGCCCTATTTTAATTCTATATATTCCTTTGAAAATTTCTCATATTACTGAATTATATGTTCATTTGGAAAAGAAATATAGAGATAGAAAATTCATATGTGTATCTGTATGTGAAAAGAAATTTATAGTATAAGTGTAATGCTCATTATAAAATTAGGTAATGATACTTTTAGTCAATATTGTTAGGTGTATGAAACAATTGTATGTATATATGTATTATAAAAGTATATTCCTTAAATTCAGAGTTACATGCTATATATATATATATATATATATATATATATATATATATATATATATATATATATATATATATATATATATATATATATATATATATATCGTACCTATTTAGTAAGTCTAGAATAGTTGTGACTATGAGCGTGCCTATGTTGGACACTCCGGAGCCAAGTGTCCCTGTGAGCCATTCTCTAGAAACAAAATTCATTTTTGCAATACTTTGGCTTTTCTAGAATTTTTCAAAAAATTAGTATAATTTTTATTTATAATACTTCGCTTTTCTAGGATTTTTCGGAAATCTAGTATAACTCTAATTGCCTCAAAAGGTCTGAAGAAGTAATTTTTTTTTAGAGAATGGCTCACAAGGAATACATAACGACACCCATATCTTTCTTTATTTATACCCATTCCCATACTTGAAAATGATGATGTATGAATCCAACACTCTTTTCTAGTGTGCACTTTTATCTGCATAATTTTACTAAACGGTTACCTATTTAATAAGTCATTGACGATAATTTTATTTTGCAAGAATGAGACTGGTAGGTCTTCGTTCTAGAGAAAATGGTAATATTGATGATATTTTAAAAAGACAAAATTCAATATTATTTGTGTTAATAAATATATTTGTTCTTCTTAATTTTTTATAACTTTTATAGTATATTAGTAATTTAAGGATATGTGAATCCTCTGATACATCGTGTATAAAAGGATCTACAAATCCTTAAGTTATTGATATGCCATCGAAGTTAAACAAAATTAAGAAAAAACTGCATTTACCACTACAGATACTATTGAGTCATCTTTCTAGAATATCAACTCTTCTAACAATATTACTATTTTTCATTGTCTCAATGAACTATGTGGTATCTCCTTCTTTAAAGAGCAAATTATAGCCAACATCTTGTTAAATAGGTATATTTTTACTAAACTTATGCTTGTGGAGGTTTGATATTATTCTGAGCCTTCCATTTAATGGAATTTAAAATCGAAGTTGTCTACATGTCTACTAGGTTTCAAAGTCTGGTTTTCTACTATACCAATGAGCTAATGCTCGATCAAAAAATAGAATTTCTACTGAAATAACATGATGAAAGTAATAGCATATCATATTTTCTTACTCTGTCCCCTTTTTCTGGGAAGAGAATACAAATTTATCAGTCAACAATTTATGCATTTATAGATCATTTAAATGCAGCAATGGATGATTGATTTATTCGTGTTCTCTCCCAAGAAAAACTATATAGATTCAAAAAATGTGATATGTTATCACTTTTATTATGAGATTTCAGAAAAAATTCTATCTTTGGGTCGAGCATTGGCTAATTGGTTCAATAAGAGACTTATGTCTCTTCCAACCCACAACTAACTTCATCAATCATCTTTACAGAAGTATCTAAAAATGTATATGAATTACTTTCTACGACATCGTTCAAAGATGTACAAGCATCATCCTGATGACATGTGCGGTGTGCAAAATAAATTCATACAGGGGGTAGAGCAGTTCCTACAGTTTGCTAATATGTTCCCTCAGTATATCGATGTCGCCAAAATCCGTGTGTGAGATATCGTAACTTAAAATATCATCCAGAAGTGGATGTGATATTCCATTTGTACTCGAAGGATTTTATGTCGAATTACTATCAGTGGACCTCACACGGAGAACTTATAATTTTAGCATCGAAGCCAGAGCCGTATATGGATGTCCCCAACCACGCTGATTACGACGATGGGTGGGTGAACATTATTTTCGATGTTGTAGGGCCTAGTTTCGATCCAGACAATCATAATGCAACTGAGGAGGATACCGAATGTCTATGATACAAAATTCATGAAGTTGTTGGAGAATGCAATGACTCCATTATATCCTGGTTGTGAGGATCATTTACTGTTGGAGGTAGTTACAAGACTGTTAAGCATCAAGTCAGATTTTAACATGTCGCAAGAATGATACAACTAACTGATGGAGTTGATTATAGAGATCTTGTTAGAGGGTGCCAAGTTACCTAAAGACTTCTATCGATCTAAGAGGATGGTAAGATCGCTCAGGATGGGATATAAGAAAATTGATGCATGTCATAACAGGTGCATATTATACTACAAAGACGACAAAGATGAAGAAGTGTCCAAATTTTGTAGTGTTGATCCACTACCAAAATAAGCGGGATTAGCGACGTTTTTTTACGACGTAATAATAAAACATCGCTAATATTAAATAAATCAGCGACTCTAAGGAATAACGTCGCTAGACGTCGCTAATTGGCGACATATAGTGATATTTAGTGACTATTATTCGGTTTTCAAAATATTAGTCGCTATAAGTTTAAATAAGGTCGCTAAACGTCACTAATTTGTTTCATTTAGTAACGTTTAGCAACTTATTTAGCGACGTTCCTTTTTTTAGACATTTAGCGATGTATTTAGCGACGTCCAGGACGTCGCTAAATTATTGACTCCTTTACTAGCGTCGCTAAACGTTGCTAATTTGTTTTATTTAGCGACGTTTAGCGGCTAACTTAGCGACGTCATGACGTGCGTCGCTAAAATTTCGCTAAGTAAGTTTCATTTAGGGCTGATTCCCCCTATTTCTTTCGATCCCTCTCCCAAATATTTCCCCCCCTCCCCGCGTCCCCTCCTTCCTCCGGCGACCCTCCTCCCTCCGGCGACGTGCTTCCTCCCTCCCAGCAACCCCCTCCGACCACGTCCTCCCCCTCTGGCTCCCCTCCTCCCTTCGGCGTCCCCACCTCCCTCTCGGCGACCCCCCTCCGGCCGCGTTCTCACGCCTCCGGCTGCGTCCCCTCCTTCCTCCAGCTCACCTTCTTCCTCCGGCTCCCCTCCTTGGTGAGCTCCTCTCTCTGTCTCCTTTCTCTGTCTCTCTTTCTCTAACAAGACACGACATAACACAACACGACATGCTTTCAAGCAGAGCTAAAAGAAGTAGATGATGAACTCAGTATATGCTAGCTCCTTCCCCATACAATATTTGTATACTCGAGGTTCTGGGAACTGTTTTCAGATATACTGTATGTTTGAATAGTATGTTGTGGCTTCTTCATCTATCAATACAAAATTTAGTACATAAGGTTCTTAGACAAAATATTCATACAAATGCTGGATGACCACATCAAGATCATTTTGAAGCCTGGAAGCCTGGAATAGCCAGGATGAATATAATTTTAGATATATCTGGATTATATGTATACAATTGCTTGACAAGGGTTACATTGTGTGCATGTGCATGTGGAGGGCATGATTATAGCACTTGGCCATGTAAAACTGTTATAGTCTTGCGCCTATAAATTTACGTAGTAGGCCATTCTCGACGGTGATGCATAATTATGAGAAGGTTTCTTTTTAATTTAATGCCTACTTGTGTAGGTTATAGGTCTAAATGTTGCTACCTCTTTCCCTCTCTCTCTCTTCTACCTCAAGAATTTAAGAAATGTTTATATACTCACATGTGAGTGATACTCATGTGGCTCACTCTGATACTAGCTCGTAGATGATGTCTCGGACTACTGATACGATTGGCTAGTAGATGATCAGTTGGCTATGCTCCTGAGACTCTTGCTACTCTACTACTAAGCTACTGAGCTGCTGTTGAACCTCTGCACTTTGTCACTGTACTGCATACACTTCGATATTGCTACTCAAAGTAAAGCTCACTGGTTTGGGTTCGTAACAAACTCGAACACACATACACACCCCCATTCTCGTATCCGTGTCCGTATGTCCGTGTCAGTATTAGGGGTAGTGTCCGCATTTCTAGCATTCAGTAGGGGAAACAAGAACCATGAGTAATGTTGAGAAGCTGGCTCAACAATAATTGACTTGATTCATTTCAAGTACAACATACAGGAGAGGCTAGGTGCCCCTTCCTAGATATTTCCTGATATCTCTTAAAAAATAATAAAAGCATAGGGCATCTTGACATTTACAATTGACTATTTTTGTCATCCGGGTGAAGCCTCGTTCTCCTGATGCATTTATGTGTGACGACTTATCCTAACTAAGTTAAATTATAGTTGTCTACTCACGTTTTATGTGTGACGACTTGTCCTAACTAAGTTCATAATCATGTATATCCTACTTTGCTTCTTCGATGTGACTTCAAATATAGATTACCTAGCCAACTAATTGTCATCTTCTTCTTTGCTGAGCTATATTTTTTTTATGTATTAAACTGAAAATTAATCAAAGATAGGAAACTAAATTAGATCATGATTAGGAATAAGAAATATCTAGAAATGAATATGAATTAGGAATAAGATAGGGCATTGTGTATCAAGTTAGAGCAGTTCTTACCTTCCTCCAGAGAATCACACCATATGTAATAATTTATAGGATACGTACTGTCATTTTTGTAGAAGTATCTAGAAATGGATATGAATTACTATTTGCGTTATCGTTCATGGACGTACAACCGTCATCTTGATGACATATACGGTATGCAGGATGAATTCATTGAGGGTGTACAATAGTTCCTACAGTTCGCCAAGACGTTCCCTCAGTACATGGACGGTACAAAAATTAACTGTCCGTGTGTGAGATATCACAACAGGAAATATCATCCAAAAGTGAAATTCATATATCATTTGTACTCGAAGGGCTTCACGCCGAATTACTATCAGTGGACCGCGCATGGAGAACTTGTGTCTCTAGCATCGGAGTCAGAGCCTTATGTTGAGCCGCATATGGATGTCCGCGACCATGATGCTTACGACTACGGGTGGGTGAACATGGTTTTTGATGCGGCGGGGCCTAATTTCAATTCGAACAATTATGATACGGTGGGACCTAGTTTTAATCCGGACAATTATAATGTAGCTGAGGAGGCACCGAATGCCGATGCTGCAAAGTTTATAGAGTTGCTGGAGAATGCAAGGACTCCACTATATCCTGGTTGTGAGAATCATTCACTATTGGAGGTGGTTACAAGATTATTGAGCATCAAGTCCAATTTTAACATGTTGTAAGAATGCTATAATCGACTGATCGATTTGATTATAGAGATCTTGCCCGGGGGTGCAAAGTTGCCTAAAGACTTCTATCGATCTAAGAGGATGGTGAGATCATTCTGGATGGGATACGAGAAAATCGATGCATGTAGCAACAGGTGCATGTTGTACTACAAAGATGACAAGGATGAAGATGCGTGCAGATTTTGTGGTGCTGATCGCTACAAGGCCACTATTAGAGAAAAGACTGTCGATGCAAGGAAGCCTACCAATTCGATGCACTACTTCCTTTTGATGCCACGGTTGCAGCGATTGTTTATGGTTAAGGAGACTGTAGAAAAGATGAGTTGGCACAGGCGAAAACAGATCGAAGGAGTATTGGATCATCCATCCGATGGAGAAGCATGGAAGCACTTTGATCGAGAGTATCCAGATTTTGCTTCGGATCCATGTAATGTCAGATTAGGGCTCTCATCTGACAGTTTTACCATATTCGGACTTTCGGGATCCCAGTATTCATGTTGGAAAAATGAAGAAGAGATATTTGAATGACGATGAGCTAAGGGCTGGTCAGTTGTATATATTACTCAATTGCAACGAGGATGGAGTGGAGAAGCTAGAGGGGTAAGTAATTAATACGTCCACGTTTACATCATCTCAATGTAATAGTATAAGCTACTATTATGCTACTAATCAGCAGTTGCTTTATTATTTTTCAGCACATATAATGATGAGTTGAGGTCGGTTAGACCCTACATAACAGACGAAGAAGTAGAACAAGAAATGAGATGCCATTTTTCTTCTTAGTTGAGCGCATATGTAAGGTGCTTGGTAATTACTTTTTATTTTTGTACTTGCACCACAAATAACTTACTATCGCTAATTTTGTATTTAGGTCGATCGTCTAATAACATCCGAGACTGAATCTATTAGAACTCTAGCCAAGGGACCAATTACTGTCGTTAAAATATGGCCACGTTTCTGTGTGAATGGGTTTAGGTTCAAGTTAACAAATGCTCCTATCAGAGACATCTTTCTGGATCTTGATTCTACGAAAAATAATTATTTGTGTATTAAATCGTCGAACTACAAAGACGTCGATCCAGGCAATTATTTCTTTCACATCTTACGAGAGATTATAGAGTTAACATATAATTATGGCACATAACCTAATAATATCATGCTATTTAAGTATGAATAGTTTGATCCGATTAATAATCATGGTTAGAAAATTGACAAGCATGGCCTTGTGGATATAAACTACAAGTGTAGATATCAAGGCTACGAATCATTGTCCTATCAAGTCAGGCTCAGCTCATGTACTTCATAACTTATCCTAGATGGGGGACAACGAGGTCGGATTAATGGGCAGTATGCAAGACTAAAGCAAGAAATACCTTTGATATTGACGGAATAGCTTATCAGGAGGACGGTCTATCTCTTATAACAAATATTGTAGATGCGGACTCAACGAAAGTTACTCATTACATGAGTAATAATGTAGAAGATGTAGAATTATCCAAAGAGAAAGATGAAGACGAAGTAGATGAAAGTGAAGCGAGGAGGAGGAAGAGGAAGAGGAGGACGAGGAAGGAGAACAAGATGAATTTTCTGAAGATGATTGAAAATAAAATATTTTGCCTGTAGAATGTAACTATATTTTGACTGTAGAATGTACTATTTTGACGAATATATATATTATATTTTGACTGTAGGATGCTGTGAGATATGCATCATATTTTGACTGTAGAATGTACTATATATTTATGTTTTTCTTTATTCATCATATATTGTTATCAGGTATGACAGGACGACGCGGAGCATTCGGTAGGTCCCGAGGTAGACGGAGTATTCCTCCGGTACTGCCTACTGTTGGTTCCGGATCGTCGTCGTCCAGTACTCTAGTATATCGATCGGTCATATCTTCGACTGTGACGATGTTATGTGGCATCACTCCTGGGATGAGTAGTTCCAGGCATGATAGTACTCCTTCGTCCAGCATTCCTCCTGCTAACGAAACCATAGAGATAGATGAGCATGTAGAGGAGGTCGTGCCGACGTTGTCCCAGCATCAGCAAAATCCTCCATGCGCACCTCCAAAGGAGACGAGGACAGAGATTTGGGCCGACGGTACAAAGTAAGTCAATTAGATGGTTTAGCATCATATATATCGTGTATTTCTTTATTCATCATATATTGACTTTTTTTATCAAAATAATTATCTTTGTATAGATATCGTCTATCGTCGGTTCAGAGACGCCTGGGCCTATTTCTGAGGAACAACTACGGTGGCCCTTGGATCAACTACTCTGAAGCTCCGGAGGAGAGAAAGGCATTCTGGTTTACGCACTTCCAGGTAAAAGTATATTATATAAATCCTCTAATTTATGCATATTATATAACTTATCCGTGGTGCTCACTTACTAAATTATTTATTGTAGCAAACGTATTTCTATCCTCCGCACCGGGCAGAGTTGATCGAGCGGATGTTTCCTACAGTTGCCGCCAAGCTTATCCGGGATGCTTTGGATGACCAGAAGGCTCGTGATCGTGCTGGAAAACCGATCCAAGGTTGGATCACGCCTGAGCAGTGGACTGCGATGAGGTCTAGATTCGACGATCCGAGCTATAAGGACAGGTCTGAGAAGGCCAAGGCGGCTAGGCGAAATGCTACCAAGTGGTATGGTGGCTCGATTCCGATGACGGAATATTTTCATCGTTTGGTATATTTTTTATTTAAGATATATTATTTTAATATAAGTACAATAAAATGGTAGTAGAAAAAAATATTTAAGTTTAGTACTAAATTATATATTTTTAACAGGTACATAGGGGTGAGGATGCAAACATGGTGACCGACTTTTTGGCCACCCATCGCAAGGACGAAAATCTCATTGATGAGAGGGCCTCGCAGACCTATGTAAGTATTACTTTACTTTGTGTTAATTTTAATATAACTTAGGCAATTATCGAGTTTCTAAACTTTTCTAGGCAGAGTAACTTAGGCTGCGTGAGCGAGCGACTGCTAGTGCACCTACAGCTGGAGAGGCTGGTACTTCCTTGTAGCCCGCTCCAGCTCCGTCGATGGATGACCTGTGGGTGACCGTTGTTGGTGGTCTCCAGAGGGGTACGTACTACCGTACGGGATCCTATGGCGCCCTGGTTACGACGTAGTCATCTAGGGCCTCCCCGACAAGTGCGTATTCCCCACAGCCCTCGCAGTCGTCGGCCAGAGTCCAGGAGGCCGTTGACCGTCAGATTGTGTCTCTCTGTGACGAGTTGCTACGAAGGATGGAGGAGAAGCCCCAGTCCCAGTCACAGGTGGACGATCCGACGCTCATCATACGATTCGATATGCTCGACCGCAGCATCACGGAGCTCCGAGATTTGACAAATTATCTTAGAGCCTCGACAGAGCGCAACGTGACGGATCTACAAGCATCACAGCTATCCATGGGTGAGAGGCTGACGATGATGCAGGATTCAATGGTTCATAGAAGTACTAGGCTGTTATCTACCATGGATTCTTACAACCAGTGACTCGCAGACTTGGAGAGGATACGTCCTCCTGGTGCACCTACATCGACGCAGACTCCATCGACATTACTGCCTTCTCCATCGACATCGGTGTCGATTTTATGGGAGCAGTATGATCTATTCTTATCCTTCATGCACGTCGGTGGTCATCCTCCTACAGATCCACAGTAGTATAGTTGCTGGATATTTGTATTCTTTGTATTATTTAGGATGAGACTCATTGTATAGATATATATTTGTTGTATTCTTTACGAAGATATTTGTTGGATATTTAATTTTCTTTAAATTTTATTATATTATTCATATTAAATATATGTTAATTTATCGGTGTTGAGTGTTCAACCCAAGGGGGTCGGCAAACCTAGAAAATTCAACGGAGGGTTGCTCCGGGTCTATTTTGTACAGATTATGAATTAATAAACTGCAGGAATAATAATTTCGAAACAATATTAAATATATCCTAGAGCAGGCTCGCAGCAGTACAACTAAATCGTTGTACTACCACGACATCGCACTAATTGCGAATCGAGACCTGCATGGGGCCGCCACCAAAAATTGGTCACGACCCGTACCCGAAAAATCGGGCATAAGTCGTGGGTACGTCCAACCTACGCCGCAGTATCGGCGGTAGAACGTTGTCTAGGTCTACTATCTAGCTAACAATCTCACACAATAATATAGGAACCTGTCAAGATCTCAACTCCAAACGAAGGAGCAATATCATAAAGATAACACAATACTCAATCACGAATCTAAGCACGATAAGATAACACAGAAATCTAACAACTACAAAGTCTAAACAACAACAACTACTAAAACTACCATAATAATAATAATAATAATACAACAATATCCAGAATCATATATAATACAAGTCTCAATCCAAAATTGGAGATAAATTCGGTACCAAAAGCTAATAAAAACAACAACTGAGGTCCTAGTGATCCCGCCTACCAACCCGGAAATCATTCCTAAACTAGGGGGTCCCTGTCTGTACCATCGACAGGCTGAGGTCCATAAAACGTTGGACACCAATCTTCCGGATCCTCAGGAAAAAAATATGTTCAATCAGGACTAGAGCAAGTACACCTCTAACAGCAGTTCCAGTTAAATAATAAAAACTATAAAACAGTTGTAGTAAGTAGCAAAGTGAAGGAAATAAAGTATGAAACAAGAAATATATACATATCACTGGTGCATAAAGGTAAAGATGCATGAATATCAGAAGCAAGATAGTAATAACTGCAGGATACAAGAAATCTAAACTAAGAGTAAGTATGTGCACAAGAACATGTAGTGAGTCCAGCAAGAATATATGTAATGAGTCAAGTCCAGAAACTATAAGTGAGACTAGCAAGAAATGCAAGTGAGTCCAGAGTAGAAAGAATGAACTCGTGTCTTTGAAATACCTGTTTTGACATATAAACGGCTAGGGGTAAGTACAGCTCACCGCGCACTGGGTGCGCGGCTGCTATCATTCCAGATTAGACCAAAGAGGGTAATTCCAGTAATTCCAGTTGGGAATATTTACATGTCTACTCGAGTATTTCTCCACCCCGACTAGTACAAGTGAATCCAAGACCCTATACGTAAATCAAGTATGAGTCCAGCCAGAAACATGAGTGATGCCTGTAGTGATGCCAGTAGGTGATTCCAGAATAGAGTCCAGAAACATGAAATATACGTGTCGCAAGTAAATGAATCCAGAAATACTAGTCCGTGTCGTGCCAGAAAAATTAGAGAATACTATACTAGTAGCTGAAGCATAATAATCATCAAATAATGAAAACTATCAAAGAATGTACTCTCCTGACGTCATGAGCAACTAGCGATCCGAACTGGTATCGCAAGGACCTATTACGAAAAGCAAGGTTAAAAAGGTTTCTAATGAGTTAAACAGATATAAAATAGCTAAAAACAAGCTTCTAAGGTCGTTCTAGGTCAATCGGGTCAAATCGGTGCAATCTGGGTCAAAAAGTCAACTATGGATCCAAAAAGTCAACTCTGGGTCAAATCTAGGTCAAAAGTTGACTTTGACGGTCAACCGGAACAACTACCGTCAACTCTAGGTCAAACTAGGGTGCCCCTAAAATTCTAGGTCAAAACTAGGTCATTAAGCTAATAAACCCTCAAACTCGCCTCTTTGAGATACCGGGATACCCTCGGTATCCGATATCTCAACCTACGTGATACGCCCCGTCTATACCCTCTAAAATATATACTAGCATGCATAAATATATATATAACTATATATATAAAAGCATCTCTAACCTCAATCCTAGGCTAAAACTCAATACCTTGCCCCGACGCCCAATACCTTGAGTATCTCAAGGTATTGAGATACTCAAACCTTACCCCTCACTAACACTAGTTAACTAACTAATATGTATAATATATACATTACCATATACTAATATATATAACATATATCTAACTATATATATATATATATATATATATATATATATATATATATACTAATATATATAACATATATCTAACTATATATATATATATATATATATATATATATATATATATATATATATATATATATATATATATATATATATATATATATATAACCTAGTGCATAGACAAATACCTCATTTCCGATACCCAACTTATCTCAATACCTTGGTATCTCAAGGTATTGAGATACCTTACCCTCTAACTCTAACTAACTAGATATCTATCTATATATATAACATCAATATATATATATATATATATATATATATATATATATATATATATATATATATATATATATATATAGTTATATTTATATAACCTAGTACATAGGCTACCTCAATACCTTACCTCACTACCCTCAATACCTTGGTATCTCAAGGTCTTGAGATACCCAACTTACATCCCACTAACTAACTAGATAACTATCTATATATACATATACCTAGCTATATATCTAAGCAAACATATATATATATATATATATATATATATCCATACATACACATACACATATACAGCTATAATAATATATATATCTCTAACTATATATATATACGTACTAATACCTACATATCTATCTATACTTATCTATGTATCTATCTATCCATATAAGTATATATATAAATCTATATAAATACATACATATATAAAAGAAGGGGGAGGTGAACTAGCTGGAGCGCGCGCGCTGCTTGCGCTGAAATGCGCTGCACACACTGCTGCTGCCCGCAGCTGCTGCTGCAGCGTTCTGCCGCTGCTGCCGCGGCACTGCGCCTACAGCCAGTGCCACTGCGCTGCTGCTGGGCCTTCTGCTGCTGTGCCCTGCTGCAGCGCTGTGCCCAACTCGCTGCGGCTACTGCTCTACTCTCCCTCTCACTCTCTCTCCTAAATCTATCTCCCTCTCTACACACCACACGCACACAGACACATCTATACACACACACACAGAAACACGCAAGCACACACACTCACTGATACATATATATATAAGCACACAAACATATATACATATATACACACACTACCATATATATATATAGATACACACAAACACATATATATGTATATATATACACACAAACACACATATATATACACAAACACATATATATATATACACACACTATACATATATATACAAACACATATATATATACACACACTACCATATATATATATATATATATAATATATATATATATATATATATATATATATATATATATATATATATATAAACACATATCCACACCCACACACACGCTCACAAATACATACTCACACTCACACACTCTCACACACACTCTCACACAAACACTCACACAACTACACACACATAAACATATATATATACACATACACACACACACACACACACACACACACACATATATATATATATATAAACACATACACACACACACACACACATACATATATATATATATATATATATATATATATATATATATATATATATATATATATATATATATATATATATAACTACACACACCTACACACACAAACACCAACACACACACTCAACCACACTCACCCCTACACACAAAAACACACACATATATATAAATATATACTCGAAAACTCTAATACATACTCCCCGAGGCTAAACCAACCCGCGCACAAGCTCAAAACCTAGAAACCAAGTCGAAATGGTCATTCGGTCATTTCGACGAACACGTGGAGTACGGTTCACAAAATCTCGTAAAACGTACACCAAACCTACTCGGAATCGGCCTAAAATTTACCCACAGGTTCTAATCGATGTCTAAATCCTAGAAAAAAATACTACCTCATCGATTCTAGGTCTGTGGAAAAAATGCGCATGCACATAGAACCTACGACGATGAAAACCCCCAAATCGTCCAAAATGCTCAAATCTTCGTGACACGATCTTACGTGTCCGAACGGAGACACGTACTTATCCTCAAGACACCAAGCACGTCTACCTAGGTCCGTCTAACCTAGGGTAACACCAAAAATTGGGCTAATCTCGGATTTCACCCAAAATTGACACAAAATCTAATGTCAAAGTCTCCAAACACATCCAAACAAGCTCCAACTTCCTCCCACGGGTAGCCCTAAGGTCTAGGAAGATTCTAAACAACTAATTACACTATATTAGAGTAATTATAAGGGGAAAAAAATCAGGGTTTATCTCTTGGGAGTTGGAATCCCAAGCCAAAGTCTCCAAAAAGGCCCAAATTCACTACACCAAGCTTCCAACCCAAGCTCCAACACCAAATCTAAGCTCTACACACCTAGGTTAGGGGAAAGCAAAGGGTTAGGGTTTGCATTAGAGAGAAAAGCAAATGAAGGAAGAGAAAAAAAATAGAAAAAACTTACTTGGAATATGAAAATTAGAAGAAGGAACAAGAAGAAAATGGAGAATGGAGAGTGGGAATGAAGAAGAAGAAGACGAAAGAAAGAAAATAAAATGAGGGGGGGAGCTGCTGGTTGTATCCGGCCAAGTAGAAAAATGGGTTAGGGTTGGTGTTGGGTTAGACAAAATGACCAAAATATCCTCCAAATCAAGTCATCCAAAATAGGATTTGGGTTTGGGGTTCCAAAACACTCTAATAAATCCCTAATCACTCCAACTAACTAATTAAAATATAAATAACTATTCTAAGCCAATAAATAAGTCTAACAAGGGTGTTGGTTGGGTCTGACATAGGTCCACTAGGGTCTGACATGGGTCAAGGCTAGCCAAAACACTAAAATAACTAATAAAAAATAATACAACCAATAATTAAATATTAATACAAATATTTATGATAAATACATAATTAACTAAATTAAATAAAAAAATACCCTGCTCTAGAAATGGGGTAGTGACAAGCCTATCCTCCTTAAAAAATTTCGTCCTCGAAATTTAAAGTAGATCGCACTCCCTCTAGGTCAAACCCCCAATAATCACAGTCAAGAAATTATAACTAAACAACATACAAGATCATGGTCCTACTGGTCGTGTTATCACAGTCTCAATCAGGGTCACTACACTATCTACCACAGTACAAGAAAAGTTTAACAAGTACTAAAGAAGCACACCACAAGGAATAGAAAAGACAGTAAGAAGAACAAAGAGACAGACCTGCTAACTCGTCACCCGTAGCATCGGCCTCCTCGACCATCAATGCATAAGCCCTGCCCTGCTGGGGTATCTCCCTCTGCTGGTGAGGGACATGATGCTGTGCCATAGATGGCCTAGCTCCAACTCTCCGATCCTGTGCTCCACCAAATGGAGGTGTAGTGGGGCAATCTCGCATCTGGTGTGTCCTGTCTTTCTGTAGTAGGCACAAGTGGGCACTCTCTGATCCTAACCCTGTCGCGTTGTCTTCTGCCCATAGGGACGCTTAGCCGGTCCCGCACTACCATTGGCACTACCTGAATCATATCTGCCTCTCTTGGACTTGAGCTCCAACTCATCCTCTGCCCTTTGAGCGTCTCCTACTATATGCTCGAAAGTCGCCTTGCGGTCGCTCCTAGTCTAAGACTTGACCGCCATGACTAAGCCCTTGTAAAACTTCCTCGTCTTTGCTGCCTCACTCAAGCCCTCCACAAATCTGCCCAAACGGCAGAACTCCGCTGCGTACTCGTCCACCATCATGCTCCCCTGGATGAGGGCCTCGAACTGGCTCTCCAAAGCACCGAGCGCCACATCTGGGAAAATCTTCTCCTTAAAATGCCTCTTGAATGCCTCCCAAGTAAGCCCTGGTATCGCGATTCTCGTATCAGTGTGATACCACGTCAAAGCAAGGTCGAACATCTGACTGCCCGCTGCCTCTATCTGCATGCTGTCTGGAATCTGTGCCAGCCGAAAAATTACCTCAATCTTCTCTATCCAGTCATCCGCGTATAGGATCCCTTCTGCACCCCGGAACTCCTTGGGCCGCATCCTCTGGAAGTCAATGATGCTTTTCAGCCTCGGATGTTGTGCCTGATCTGCCTGTGGCTGAATTTGTGCTACCCTATCCACTGCCGTCATGGCCACCTAGTAGGCATTTTAATACCCAGCCTCATCACATCCACCTGAAGGTGTTGTGCGTCCATCATCTCTTTGAAGAACGCAAACAACTGTGCAGCGTCTACTGGTGCAGGAGGTGGTAGAGGCATCACCGGAACGACTTGGGTAGTCCTCGGATCGAAAAGTGAAGGAGGATCCCCGAGAGAAGCAGATGCTCCCTCGACCGCAGGAGTGGTGAGTGGAGCGGTAGCAGCTTCCTGAATAAGAGCTGGACGAGAGGTAGCAGACCTCTCGGTGGCAACTGCTGGAACGGTACGATAGGATCGTGTCTTTGGAGGCATCAAAAGAAGTCAATACGGTGTAAGATACGATATCATCAAAGAAGGACAGTAATATTTCAAAAGAAGCAATTTTAGAATAATTAGATTGGAATTATTCCTAGTCGTGATTGAGTACACTCTCATCCTAGATCATATATCCTAGAGCAGGCTCGCAGCAGTACAACTAAATTGTTATACTACCACGACATCATACTAATTGCGAATCGAGACCTGTATGGGGCCGCCACCAAAAACCGGTCATGACCCGCACCCGAAAAATCGAGCATGAGTCGTGGGTACGTCCAGCCTACGCCGCAGCATCGGCGGTAGAACGCTGTGTAGGTCTACTATCTAGCTAACAATCTCACACAATAATATAGGAACCTGTCAAGATCTCAACTCCAAATGGAGGAGCAAAATCATAAAGATAACACAATACTCAATCACGAATCTAAGCACGATAAGATAACACAGAAATCTAACAACTACAAAGTCTAAACAACAACAACTACTAAAAACTACAACAATAATAATAATAATACAATAATATCCAAAATTATATATAATACAAGTCTCAATCCAAAACTGGGGACAAATCCGGTACCAAAAGCTAATAAAAACAACAACTAACGTCCTAGTGATCCTGGCTACCAACCCGGAAATTACTCCTAAACTAGGGGGTCCCTATCGACACCATCGATAGACTGAGGTCCATAAAACGTCGAACACCAATCTTCTGGATCCTCTGGAAAAAAATATGTCCAGTCAGGACTAGAGCAAGTACACCTCTAACAGCAGTTCCAGTTAAATGATAAAAACTATAAAACAGTTGTAGCAAGTAGCAAGGTGAAGGAAATAAAGTATGAAACAAGAAACATATACATATCACTGGTGCATAAAGGTAAAGATGCATGAATATCAGAAGCAAGATAGTAATAACTGCAGGATACAAGAAATCTAAACTAAGAGTAAGTATGTGCACAAGAACATGTAGTGAGTTCAGCAAGAATACATGTAATGAGTCAAGTCCAGAAACTATAAGTGAGACCACAAGAAATGCAAGTGAGGAATAAACTCGTGTCTTTGAAATACCTGTTTCGACATGTAAACGGCTAGGGGTAAGTACGGCTCACCGCGCACTGGGTGCGCGGCTGCTATCATTCCAGATTAGACCAGAGGGGGTATTTTCAGTTATTCCAGTTGGGAATGTTTACATGTCTACTCGAGTATTTCTCCGTCCCGACTAGTACAAGTGAATCCAAGACCCGACACAAAAATCAAGTATGAGTCCAGCCAGATGCCTGTAGTGATGCCAGTAGGTGATTCCATAATAGAGGCCAGAAACATGAATTATACGTGTCGCAAGTAAATAAATCTAGAAATACTAGTCCATGTCATGCCTGAAAAATTAGAGAATATTATACTAGAAACTGAATCATAATAATCATTAGATAATGGAAACTATCAGAGAATGTACTCGCTTGACGTCCTTAGCAACTGGCGATCCGAACTAGTGTCGCAAGGACCTATTACAAAAAAAAAGGTTAAACATGTTTCTAATGAGTTAAACAGATATAAAATAGCTAAAAACAAGCTTTTAATGTCGTTCTAGGTCAATCGGGTCAAATCGGTGCAATCTGGGTCAAAAAGTCAACTCATGGTCCAAAAAGTCAACTTTGGGTCAAATCTAGGTCAAAATTGACTTTGACGGTCAACCGGGTCAACTACGGTCAACTCTAGGTCAAACTATAGTGCCCCTAAAATTTTAGGTCAAAACTAGGTCATTAAGCTAATAAACCCTCAAACTCGCCTTTTTAAGATACCGGGATACCCTCGGTATCCGATATCTCAACCTACGTGATACGCCCCGTCTATACCCTCTAAAATATATACTAGCACGCATAAATATATATAACTATATATATAAAACCATCTCTAACCTCAATCCTAGGCTAAAACTCAATACCTTGCCCCGACGCCTAATACCTTGAGTATCTCAAGGTATTGAGATACTTAAACCTTACCCCTCACTAATACTAGTTAACTAACTAACTATCTATAATATATACATTACCATATACTAATATATATAACATATATCTAACTATATAGATATATATATATAACCTAGTGCATAGACAAATACCTCATTCCCGATACCCAACTTATCTCATACCTTGGTATCTCAAGGTATTGAGATACCTTACCCTCTAACTCTAACTAACTAGCTACCTATCTATATATATACATATATATATAACATTAATATATATATATATATATATATATATATATATATATATATATATATATATATATATATATATTGATATCTGTATAACCTAGTACATAGGCTACCTCAATACCTTACCTCATCTTACCTCACTACCCTCAATACCTTTGTATCTCAAGGTATTGAGATACCCAACTTACTTCCCACTAACTAACTAGATAACTATCTATATATACATATACCTAGCTATATATCTAAGCAAACATATATATATATATATAACACATATACATATCTACCTACATATCTATCTATCTATCTATATATATATATATATATATATATACATACACATATACATCTATACTAATATATATCTCTAACTATATATATGTACTAATACCTACATATCTATCTATACTTATCTATGTATCTATCTATCCATATAAGTATATATATACATCTATATAAATACATACAGATATATAAAATAAGGGGGAGGGGACTAGCTGGAGCGAGCGTGTTGCTTGCGCTGAAATGCGCTGCTCACGCTGTTGCTGCCCGCAGCTGCTACTGCTGCCGCGGTGCTGCTGCAGCGCTGCGCCCAACTCGCTGCGGCTACTGCTCTACTCTCCCTCTCACTCTCTCTCCTCAATCTCTCTCCCTCTTTACACACCACACGCACACAGACACATCTATACACACACACAGAAACACGCAAGCACACACACTCACTGATACATATATATATAAACACACAAACATATATACATATATACACACACTACTATATATATATAGATACACACAAACACATATATATGTATATATATACACACAAATACATATATATACACACACACACACACACACACACACACACACACACACACATATATATATATATATATATATATATATATATATATATATATATATATATATATATACATAAACACATATCCACACTCACACACACGCTCACACTCACACACTCACACTCACACACTCTCACACACACTCTCACACAAACACACACACAACTACACACACATAAACATATATATATACACATACACACACATATATATATATATATATATATATATAAAAACACATACACACACACACACATATATATATATATATATATATATATAACTACACACACCTACACACACAAACACCAACACACACACTCACCCCTACACATAAAAAAATATATAAATATATACTCAAAAACTCTAATACACACTCCCCGAGGCTAAACCAACCCGCGCATAAGCTCAAAACTTAGAAACCAAGTCAAAATGGCCATTCGGTCATTTCGACGAACACGTGGAGTGCGGTTCGCAAAATCTCATCAAACGTACACCAAACCTACTCGAAATCGGCCCAAAATTTACTCACGAATTCTAATCGATTTCTAGATATTAAAAAAAAATGCTATCTCGTCGATTCTAGATCCGTGGCAATAACGCACACGCACATAGAACCTACGACGACGAAAACTCCCAAATTGCCCGAAACACTCAAATCTCCGCGACACGATCTCACATGTCCGAACGGGGACACGTACTTATCCTCAAGACACCCAAGCACGTCTACCTAGGTCCGTCTAACCTAGGGCAACACCAAAAATTTGGCTAATCTCGGATTTTACCTAAAATTGACACAAAACCTAATGTCAAAGTCTCCAAACATATCCAAACAAGCTCCTACTTCCTCCCACGGGTAGCTCTAAGGTCTAGGAAGGTTCTAAACTACTAATTATACTATATTAGAGTAATCATAAGGGGAAAAAAATCAGTTTTTACCTCTTGGGAGTTGGAATCCCAAGCCAAAGTCTCCAAAAAGGCCCAAATTTACCACACCAAACTTTCAAGCTTCCAACCCAAGCTCCAACACCAAATCTAAGCTCTATACACCTAGGTTAGGGGAAAGCAAAGGGTTAGGGTTTGCATTAGAGAGGAAATCAAGTGAAGGAAGAGAAAAAAAAGGAAAAAACTTTCTTGGAATATGAAAATTGGAAGAAGGAAGAAGAAGAAAATGGTGAATGGAGAGTGGGAATAAAGAAGAAGAAGAAAGGAAATGAAATAAGGGGGGGGGGGGAGCTGCTGGTTGTATCCGGCCAAGTAGAAAAATAGGTTAGGGTTGGTGTTTGGGTTAGACAAAATGACCAAAATGCCCTCCAAATCAAGTCATACAAAATAGGGTTTGGGTTTGGGGTTCCAAAAGCACTCTAATAAATCCCTAATCACTCCAACTAACTAATTAAAATATAAATAACTATTCTAAGCCAATAAATAAGTCTAACAAGGGTGTTGGTTGGGTCTGACATAGGTCCACTAGGGTTTGACATGGGTCAAGGCTAGCCAAAACACTAAAATAACTAATAAAAAAAATACAACCAACAATTAAATATTAATGCAAATATTTATGATAAATACATAAGTAACTAAATTAAATAAAAAAATACCCTGCTCTAGAAATGGGGTAGTAACAACTAATGTGGACCATCAATGGCTTTCCGGCCTATCAAATGTTATCGGGTTAGAACACTCATGGTCGTCTCTCAAGTCCGTATTTCATGGACTGCACTGAGGCTTTTTGTTTGAAATACGATAGAAAATGGTGCTTCTTCAATTATCATCGATAATTCCTACCGAAGGGTCATCTGTTCCAGAGAAACTTGAATAATTTTTGTGCCGGTGTTGTTGAAAGGGCAATCCACTGCCAAGGTAGCTCGGAGACCCTATATGGGAAAAAAAAGATTTACCAAGTGCTATAAAAAAGATTATAAAGAGGTACAAGTGTGATAGATTTGGTCGCACTTATAACTTGACGAAGAGAAGTATATTCTGGGACCTGTCATATTGGAGCACCAATCAAATCAGACATAACCTTGATGTCATGCATATCGAGAAGAATATATTTGACAACATAATTAATACTATGATGGACATTAAAAAAAAATGAAAGACAATCCCAACGCCAAGTTGGACTTGGAAGATATATACAGACACCCTGTGTTGCATTTGATAGAGGAAGAAAATGGAAAGAATAAGCAGCCTAAGGCAATTTTTTTAATGGACAAAAAGGATAAAGGAAGACTTTGTAGTTCGATTCAGGGCCTAAAAGTTTTGGATGGGTACGTATCAAATCTGAGAAGATGCGTCGATCCGAAGGAGAACAAACTTACTGGTATGAGAGCCACGATTATCACGTATTCATGGAAATGTTCATTCTGATTATATTTCAGGAATTCTTTCCACAGATCATTTGAGATCCATTGACAGAGCTTAGCATATTCTTCATAAATCTTTGTTCTTCTAAGTTGCTTGTCGATCGTCTAGAAAAGCAAGAGAAGGACATTATCATAACACTTTGCAAGCTCGAAACGGTGTTCCCTCTCGGATTCTTTGAATCCATGGAGCATTTGCCAATTCATATTTTCTATGAGAAATGTGTTGGTGGGCCTGTCGGTTATCGGGGGATGTACCCGTTCGAGCGACATTTGAACCACCTAAAGAAAAAAGTAAAAAATAAGGCTCGGGTCGAGGCTTCTAGTTTTGAAGTATATTTCTCGAGGAGATTACAAACTTTTGCTCAATGTATTTTAAGCCTCATATTGCTACTAATAGAACGAGATCTCCGAGAAACAACTATGGATATCAGAAATCTAATGATGCAATACTAAAAGTATTCAATGCTTTCGAAAAGCCTTCAGGAAAAATGAAGAAAAGATATTTGAATAATGACGAACTAAGGGTTGCTTAGTTGTATATATTACTCAACTACGACAAGAATAAAGTGGAGAAACTAAAGGGGTAAGTAATTAATACATCCACATTCACGTTATCTCAATATAATAGTATACGCTATTATTATTACACTAATCGGTCGATTCTTCATTGATTTTTGGAATATTTAATGATGAGGTGAGGTCGAGTAGACCATACATAACAGATGAAGAAGTTGAACATGAAATAAGATATTATTTTTCTTCTTGGTTGAGCATATATGTAAGAATCTTGATAATAACTTTTTGTGTATGCACTTGCATAATAATTAATGGAACGTTGAACTTAATATCGCTTCTTTGGTATTTAGGTCGATCATCCAAATACGACATTTGAGAATGAGTCTATTAGAACTCTAGCAAAGGGACCGATTTATGTCATCAAAATATGGCCAAGCTACTGTGTGAGTGGGTCTAGGTTCAAGTAAACAAATGCCCTGATAAGAGACAACTTCCTGGATTTCAAATTTACGAAAAATAGTTATTTGTGTATAATAATTTTAAACTACAAAGACGTCGATCAAGGCAATAATTTCTTTGGCGTCATATAAGAGACTGTGGAGTTGACATATAATTATGGCACAGAGCCTGCTAAGATCGTGTTATTCAAGTATGATTGGTTCTATCCGATCCAAGATCAAGGTTAGAAATTGACAATTATGGTCTTGTTGATATAAACTATTGGCGTCGATATCAAGGATACAAACTATTTGTCCTATCAAGTCAAGCTCAGCTCATGTACTTCACAACTTATCCTAGTTGGGGAATAACGAGGTCGAACAGGTGGGCAGTTTGTAAGACTAAAGATAGAAATACCTTCGACGTTGACAAAATAGCTTATCCGGAGGATAAGCTACCTCTTGTAACAAATATTATAGATATAGACTCAATATAAGTTACTCATTATACGTCTAATCATGTAGAAGTATCCGAAGAGGATGACAAAGTAGATAAAAGTGAAGATGAGGAGAAAGTGGAAGAGAAAGAGGAGGACGAGGAAGACGAACAAGATAAATTTTTAGAAGAAGATTGAAATAAATTGAAATCCATTTAGACTTGTGATATATACATAATTTTGACTATAGAATGTACTATCAATTTAGACTTATGACATGTACTAGTTATTTACTTTATAATTCTATTATGACTGTGAGATTTTATATTTTTCTTCTTAAATTTATTTTGTTAATATTTTATATAGATATGCATGTGTATTTCTTTTTGTCATCTATGTTGTTATCAGGTATGACAAGACAATGCTGATCGTTCGAAGGTAGATCCTCTAGATAGAGAGCTCTTCCGATATCGATTATTATTTTTGACTACTCTAGTGTTTCGACCATTCACATCTCTGACTGTGTCAACACCACGTGGTAGTACTCCTGGGACGAGCAGTTCCAGGCTTAAGACTAGTCTTTCATTCATTATTCCTTCTGCTGACGGTACCTGTAACGCTCCACAACCACACGGTGCGTTATGCTGAGTTCGATTGAACGAAATAATGGCTGGTTATATTTGATTTGTTGGATTTGTGAAGAAGTATTGATTTAGTTGGTTTCATGTGCAGATGGCTAGCGGAGTTCGATGGGAATCAGGTATTCGTTCAGAGAAGTACTGAGATAGCCGGATTGGAGCAATAATGACGTCTTTCTTAGTCCGATCGGTCGGATGATTTGGAGAACATGGCCTGCTCTCACGGTCATACCAATTGATGTAGATCGTGCTCCGCATCGGACCACGGGTTCAAGGGATCGGCCGTATCGGCAGGACATGATGCTCAATAGAATAAAACTTGGTGAGTGGGCTCTGTCCCTTCTCCTCTAATCCTTCATGCCTAATAATATGGAACACACGTAAAGGCTTGAACACTTGGACTGAAACATGGGATCACTATACTGAGGCGTGCATAGAGTGTACGTCGTTTGCTTGGATAGATTATGGCTTATATTGGTTTTTGCGCTGGGTAGTTGGGGCTAGTTGTTTAGATTATTTGGGGCAGTTTGTTGGAGGCACAGTTGGAATTACACATCTTGGTTGGAACATTGAGGCATTGGAAATATCGAAAATTCGGGCAAGTGAGCGAGCGTGCATCCGTGCACGAGTATCACTTGGGCACTTTGTCAAGCAAAGAGTGCAGTTGTGGTTCAAAACTGAACAACTGCATCGGCGAGGACATTGTGCCACAGTTGGGGCATTGTGCCATGGGATTGTTCTGAGCGTAGGGTATTGCACCATTTGGAACCACTGTGTTAAGAAGCGGTATAGTGCCTATAGGAATAACTTGAGATTGGTGCCTTGGGCTATATGTTAGAGAATGGTTATGGATATTTGGTTGGATATTTGGCTGAACGAGTCTAGGATCGCTTGGTGGGGCGAGAATGTTCGATCCTCTCGTCATACCTACTTGGTGTCTGCATGTCACGGACAACCTATATTGTGCAGGGTTTCGTTTTCTCCAACGGGATAGGCTCCGAGGCACCGGGACCGTTCGACCATGGAGGAGACAATGGTAATGCATCTTGGGCATGGTGCCGGTAGTTTAATACGATCAGGCGGGTTAGCTACCAGTCCTGGATAGAGTAAAACTGCCTATTGATCAGTCTGATCAACGCCCTTTATGGCTTGGCCAGTAACTTCATATAGATAAGAGTTGGTTTGCTTTACTTTGGTTGGTTTGTGCTTCGTGTAGGCACGGCCACCTTGCTTCGGCAAGAGTGTGCACTTTGAGATTTGGATTATAAAGTTTGGTTTGAGGATGGATATTGAGGCTTGGTTGATGGTTCGATGGTTTCTCGTGTTGCTTGGGTTTGAGTATGACGGTTTACATGCTAGTATCCTCCGAGTTGGTTATTTATTGCTTGTCGAATGGCTTGAGTTGAATGCTTGCATGCTTAACTTAATTTACAGCTTTCCTTAACATGTCATCCCTATGCCATGAAATGAATCTAGGATTCAACTAGAAAGATCACCATATAACTGGTTGTATTCACTATTTTACTTAGTGTCGGTTTAGACGAGTGGGTTACCCCGCTCACCAGTACGGCTGTGTACTGACCCACGTTTATGGGCATTATTTCATGTACGCAGGTGTAGTGGCACTGCTTGGATATACGGGACATAATGTATGAACGGTAAGTACCTTTGTGGGCTTGAGAAAAGAGAAAGAGTATTACATCGCCTTTGTGGCATCGTCTTTGTGGCATTTTATTTGGACCCTAACGAGAGCTTCACTGCGTATACTCTGATGTGTGCTTGGTACACAATACTTGACTTCTGCTGCAACTTAGTCATTTCGATGATAACTTTGATGTTTGATAACATCGCCTTGTACAAGCGCAACTCCAGACTCGTACAGCATCACGTTCCGATAAGAACGATTGTCCTACGGGAGCACTGCAATGTGGTAATTCACGTTCAGCGGGGACTATTGAGCTTGCGAAAGATTGGGGCATGACAGTACCATAGAGACATAGGAGAAGATGGAGAAGGTTGAGCCGACTCCGTATCAAAGCGATCCTCCATGCGCGCCTCCGGACGAGACGAGCATGGAGATTTGGATCGACAAGCTTACAAAGTAAGTTAATTAGTTAACATTTTCTTATGCATGCATCCATATATTCACTTTTTTATGAATTTAATTATCGTTGTATAGATATCGTCCATCACCGGTACAGAGAGCACTAGGGCAGTTTCTGAGGTAAAACTATGGTGGGGCTTGGACCAACTACTCGAATGCTCCGAAAGGGAGAAAAGTATTATGGTTTACACATTTCAAGGTAAAAGTATATTTGATTTTAATATTAATCATATTTTATGCATATTATATAACTTAATATTTTAATTTTTGTAGAATTTTTTTTTTATCTACCATACCAAGCTAAACAGAACGAGAAGCAGTTTCCTGCTGTCGCTGTAAAGTTGATCTGTAATATGATCGACTACCAGAAAAATTGGGCTCGTGAGGAAAAACTAATCCAAGGTTGGATCATGCCTGAGTAGTGGACTATAATGAGGGCTAGATTCGATGATCCCAAGTACAAGAAAAGGTCGGAGAAGGCGAAGGCGCTAGGACGAAGGCAAAAAATGTAATGCCTCGATCTCTCGCAGGTAATCGGTCGTCCCCGCTAGGCGCAAATTACCACGCCAGCGCTCCTACGAGACGATCTTTTCCCATCTTAGCGTAATATCGCACGAGGTAGGCCGCGCCCGTACAAGGCCATGATCTGAATAGGCGATAAAATATCTAAGCCACAGAGTCGCACAGATTGTCCGAGTACAGTGGAATAAGAAATGTACAGGCGATTGGTAACAAGTTCATAGAGTCTTCAATAGCAAAATTATTAAATAACACAAGTATAGAAATAAAACAATATCTTTATTGATATTGAACAAGTTTTACAGGCGGTGCAAGACCGAGATTACAAGTCGCTCAAGCCTCTCTCTCTGAAACAGTAAAAGCATGTCAAGTGGCTACATTTATTGAATTATGTATAAGCAATCTTTCAACATTATGTCTTATATATGTGGTTTAGTTCCGGACGCAATGCTTCAAGGCCCAGAGTGAACTCCACGTCTTAGCACGCACGAAGGAGGCATCCGCACCGAACGAGGTTCTCCCGCACCTTGCAAGCAATCTGGTGGGTTATTAGTACATAAATGCACTGGTGGGGAGGCTTCTTGCCTGATCGACAAATCCAAACATGTTATAAAGGTTTCGTGCACCATCTATTAATTTATCTTTCTATTCTTGCCTTAGGATCAGTTTCATGGCATTTATGAAAAGCCTAACTCGTGTGGCAGTGCGTCGTACGATATAAAGGAACACGGTGAGTACCAACATACCATCCATCTTTCCCGGTCCAAGGCAAACCAATTTAAATCAAGCACAAATATTTAATATGAAATTCAGGGGCAAATAACATTTGCAAATACTAATATCGTGAGCGAAATTATGTTTGCACGAGTTATACAGATTATCCAGGTATGTTGCAAAGAATATTCAAGTGTTCAATGGATTGCACAGGTTTCTCAGTTTATGTATAGATGACTTATACTCATAATCCGTTCAGGTATTTTTGATTACTAGATGCGATGCAATGACTCACACGCGGGTTACCGCTAAGCGAGAATGACTTATCTATATGAACATGAGGTCATTGGCATAGCCATAAAGTATGACGCATAGTCTCAGATGTAGATAAGGCATAACAAAAGAGTCATTGGGCGTTACCCATCATCCCGACCAAACATGGTGAGACTACCATAGAATATGGAGTTAGTCGGGTATCCAAGTGTAAGATGCACTACTAAGGGCCCAACCACTGATAATATTGCGTCAACCCAAACCGCGAGTGCATACTACCGATTTGGTCATGCAATACCCATATTCCTCCGTGGACGGTACGATCCCAGTGCCCCTATGATCGTTCGAGGAATCCATATAATTACCACGTGCACGAGTTATCCGTGACCATGCAAGTCTCTAAGGTTTCAGATTCATGGGATTCATGACATGACATGTTAATTCTTGGATTCTTGGATTCTTGATTCATATTCAGTACGAGTATGCTCCACGAGCTGTGATTCTTTGATTCATTGATATGGTATAAATCCCTTGGTTCGGGAACTGTCTTGAAGACCTAGCAGTCCCGGATACTTTCAGGTTTATAGTTGCACGGAACGACTATTAGATAGTCTTTCAGGGAGAACTAAATGAATGCATGACATTGATAGTGTTATGCAATTATGGCATAAATTTTGTGGCAAGCATTGAAATGAGGCAACGAGTACAAGTTAACATGTGAGCAGACAAGCATTGCATTCATATAGAACATAAGCATTTTACTTTAGCACGGTCTAAGGGATAGTACGAGGAGTGTTATCGTAAAAGGATATACTAAGCGACATGGAGTAGGGATATGTAGTGTAAACAAGTGAACAGTGCACTACGAAGAGTATATATCATTTTTACTCGAGGTATAGCGGGGTCAAGTTGCACAAGGCAAAGGTAGTATGCGAGGGTCCATTTTATAAGCAAAGTTTTATTTCCATGTTCTAACACAAACAATACAAGTTAGGATTATTCTCTTAGCTAGGTACGTTGTATTCTTTATTAGCATGCAGGCGGTGATTCACCTAGCGACTAGCATGTATCGTCCATATTTTTAAGTGTACTGGCTAAGCAAAGACAAGTTCATCGTAACCACCCACCTTAGCGATGATTTTCCTCGATCGAGCGATACTCCGAGCGAGCCTCTGAAAGTCTAAGTTTAAACTCCGGAAGGGCCAAGTCTGGAAATTATTTTACCTCAAACGAGTATTCTCGCTAAGCAAATCAGGTCGGGTCATTGCACTTATGCCATTTGAATCGGCTGTCCGCTTGAGCGAAACGGATTATCACATTATACACCACTCAAAAAGTCTCGTCCTCGAAACTTCCTGAGCGCAAGCTGTTCTAACGCACTATCAAATCTATCTCAAGCATAAAAATCAGTACCACTAGATCCATTCGAACATAATTTCCTACTTGTTTCTTATACCGTATCACGTGTATGCTGGGTCGGTCTCATTGAATAACTCTATCGTTTAATCCAAGTTCTAACTCGGTCTTAACTGCGCCTTAGCATGGAATATGTTGCTTAAAACGGGGTCTGTTATAATCTATCTTGAATGATGATCGAAGATTGAGGCAAAATTATATAAGTCATTATACTTGTCCATGCAAATCTAACATATTCACTTGCACTAGCATTCGAGATCAGCATATTGCGAGTCTGTATCGTGTATATATTCAAAGCGTCCTTCAAATATATGTCTGTCAACCAACTTAGCGATAGGGAAGTCTTTGCACTCGAGTTTAATATATCACTCGATCTTGGATCGTGCACACATTCAAGGCATCTTTCAAACATATGCATTCAATCAAACTTTAGCGATAGTGAATTTGGACAAGCTATTTGCGAAAATCTCAAGGGTTCTTGTTATATGAATCACGATGATACTTCCAACAGGGTCAATCAAGTTTTATGTTATTTCTATTGCAACTCAAATCAATGTTTTAAACTACCGTTACGCACGATTCTATTCGATCAATCGACTAGCGTCCATCCGTTTGGGTCAAGCATAGCACACACTTACTGTCCCAAGTCTAATACTAAGTCTTTCTGCCCCAGTTCTATGGCTTTGTTCAAGAAATGTTCTAAAGTCGGTTACACAAGTTCTTTCATTCGACATAGGGTCATCTGCCTAATTACTAGGTCAACTCACAAGTCATAGGTACAGGTTCAAGCACACAATTTATCGTACAAATTTATCGCACGATGCTCGCCCCAATTCCTAAGCTCAAACAATTATTCGTTTGTACGGAATATTCTACCCAAGCTCGTTTTACTCAGATTTTTAGACATTGAGCACAAATCATCCTACACACAATAACACATTCATTTGTACAGGGTTCGAGTCCTTTCATTAAAATCTATGATATCCAAGTTATAAGACAAGCGCAGTGATTTTTATAGTCTATCTCCTTCAAACATATTTGATAGGATCCATATATCCATTCCAAGTCTATACCACCAAGCCAATATTCAATTCTAAACCTTAGATTATAACTCCAAGTTGTCCAATAAGATTTGTGTATCCGTTCATAAAACCATCAAGCGTGATTTACTCCAGGTTCTAGGCTAACTTATCCTGAAACACTTATGATTCACTTGCATTTCCAAATTTGTCTTATCGTATCGAACCAGAAGTCAAGATGATTAATCAGTTGTCACGCTCCGGTCTCCCATAAGTTCGAACATCCTCGTTGGACGTGAGATCACCACGTCAATGCTCCCGCTGGATAACCGTCCTAATCCGGACATGACGCATGCACGAGTATAGAGTTACGCTCGCGCAAGATAAAAATATCAAACATTATGGTTATCTTCGACATGATCAAGATACCTTATCATTTTACTTTACTCCATCCAAGTTACATATGTTTATCCACCAAGTCATGTCCGTTGATGCAGTGATTATAATTCGTCTAGTAAAATCATCTAACTTTCCATAGTCTACTTCTAATAATCCTCAAACAACCAAATTTAATATCCAAGCCAAAATCTATCCAAATTTTGATACGTTCCATTCATTAAGTTCATTGGAAATAATCATCGAACATGTTTCCGTGAGTTCGATTATCCTCGTCGTAAGTGAATCACCACGCCGGCGCTCCCGCAGGATAATCGTTCTCGGTCGGGACTGATTTCGAAGGTTATCTTTTGAACTAGATTTCAAGATCGTTCTTTCAAACTCTAGGCCAAATTTGTTATCGCTTTCCTCTTTCATCGAACTATAATATTTCTTTCTCAGGCTAACTCTTATTCAAGCGATATTGTATTCAAGTTCAATCTGTTTGTTTTAATCCAAAATTGCTTGCATAATCCTTCAAGTTTTCAACAAGTTTCCTTAACCAAGATATAAATTTCTATTTCTATAAATTTTTATTCGATATAAGCCTTATTATTTATTCAAGACATTCTCGAATCATTCAATCTGACTATCGTACGAGACCTATGAATCCGTTTGAAGATTTGTAAATGATCCATACACCACTCAGAATTGAGTCACCTAATCAAATCCTCAATCGTGTTCGCATCAATCGCTAGTATATTCACCAAGTTGTTCCTTAGAATTCTTGCACGATACTTAGGTATCGCCTGATAAATCTTAGTCTCTTACATATATTTTTGTTGATAGTCATCCAAGTAAATAATATATGATTTGTATCTTTCGACACGAAATACCAGTCCAAGCTATTTTTTAAAATCCAAGAATGATTCCTATGTTTGCCTAAGCGATAATCTGATAATATTTCTACCGGTTTCTATTCTAAGTCTGACTTATCCTTTTCTGATCGGTATCCAAATCTCATTTGCAAACTAGCTTGCACCAAAGGGTCTTGGTACGCGATACTCTAAACGACTTAACCGAAAAGATGTGTGCATAGCTAGTCGTTTGAATGATATTCTATTTCGTACACTAACCAGTTGGGTAGTCATGTATAGGTATTTGGGTTTGCACATAACTTGCAAATTCTAGCACGAGTCTATTCCTACAAAGCCTAATACAGGTCGGCACAAAGGCATTCGTATCACAATTTTGTACAAGCAATCATATCATTCACATGTACTTTTTAAAAGTATTTATACTCATTATTTGGAACATCCCATCAGGTCAACGAGAGAGTGTATGCACATAATTCATGAATGAGCTTTCGAAACTGAAAATCGATAAGAAGTTCAAAGGCGTAAACCATGCTCTGATACCAATATGTGATGCTCTGATCTTCTGCAGGTAATCGGCCATCCCCGCTAGGCGTGAATCATCGTGCCAACGCTCCCGTGGGATGATCTATTCCCATCTTGGCATGATGACGCACTAGCTTAGGCCGCACCCGTGTAAGGCCATGATCCGAACAGAAGGTAAAATATCCAAGCCACAGAGTCGAACAGATTATCCGAGTGCAACCGAATAAGAAATGCACAGACGATTAGTAACAAGTTCACAGAATTGTCAATAGCAGAAGCATTAAATAACACAAGTATAGAAATAAAATAAGCTCTTTATTGATATTGAACAAGTGTTACATGCGACGCTAGGCCTAGATTTCAACTCGCTCAGCCTCTCTCTATGAAATAGTTAAAGCGTGGCAAGTAGCTACATTTATGGAATAATGTATAGGCGATGTTCCAACATTATATCTCGTATATGTGCTTCAGTTTCGGACGCAACTCTCCAAGGCTCTAGAGTGAACTCCAATCTTTAGCAAACACGAAGGAGGCATCCGCAATGAACGAGGTTCTCCCCCACCCTGCAAGCAATCTGGTAGGTTATCAGTACATGAGTGCACTTGTGGGAAGGCTTCTCGCCAACTTGACAAATCCAAACATGTTATAAAGGTTCCGTGCACCATCTATTAAGTTGTCGTTCTATTCTTGCCTTAGGATCAGTTTCATGGCATTTATGAAAAGCCTAACTCGTGTGGCAGTGCACCGTGCGATATAAAGGAATACAACGAGACTTACCAACTTACCATTCGTCCTTTCTTGTATAAGACAAACCAAGTTAAATCAAGCACCAGCATTTATTATGAAATCCAGAGGCACATAGCATATGCAAATACTAGTTTCATGAGCGAGATTACGTTTCGGGTGCACGAGTTATATAGATTATCCAGGCATATTACAAAGGATGTTTAATTATTTAATGGATTTCTCTGGTTGCTCAGTTTATGTATAGATGACTTATACTCATAATCCGTTCAGGTATTTTCGATTACTGGAAGTGATACAATGACTTGCACGTGGGTTGCCGCCAAGCGAGGATGACTTATCTATATGAACATGAGGTCACTGGCATAGCCATAAAGGATGACGCATTGTCTCAGATGAAGATTAAGCATAACGAAAGAGTCATTGGGCATTACCAATTATCCCGTCCAAATATTGTGAGACTATCGTAGTTCATGGAGTCAACCGGGTATCCAAGTGTAGGATGCACTACCAAGGGTCGACTACTGATAATATTGCGTCCCTCCAAACCGTGAGAGCATCCTATCGATTTGTTCATGCATTACCCATATTCCTCCTAGGACGGTACGATCCTGGTGCCCCGATGATCGTCCGAGAAATCCATGTTATTACCTCGTGCACGAGTTGTCCGTGACCATGCAAGTCTCCAAGATTTCAGATTCATGGGATTCATGACATGATATATTAATTCATGGATTCTTGATTCATGTTCAGTATGAGTATGCTCCATGAGATGCAATTCATTGATATGGTACAAATCCTCTACGGGAACTGCCTTGGTGACCTAGCGGTCTCGGATACTTTCAGGTTTATACTTGCACAGAACGACTATTAGATAGTCTTTCGGGGAGAACTAAATGAATGCATGACATTGATAATGTTACATAGTTGTGGCATAGATTTTTTGGCAAGCATTGAAATGAGGCAACGAGTACAAGTTAACATGTGAACAGGCAAGCATTGCATTCATATAGAACACAAGTATTTTACTTTGGCATGGTCTAAGGGATAATGCGAGGAGTGTTACCATAAAAGGACATACCGAACGACATGGTCTCGGGACATATAGTGTAAACAAGTGAACAGTACACTACGAAGAGTATATATTATTTTTACTCGAGGCATAGTAGGGTCTAGTTGCATAAGGCAAAGGTAGCATACGAGGGTCCATTTTATAAGCAAAGTTTTATTTCCATGTTATAATACAAGCAATACAAGTTAGGATTATTTCCTTAGCTAGGTACGTTATATTCTTTGTTAGCATGCAGTGGGTGATTCACCTAGTGACTAGAATATATCATCCATATTTTTAAGTATGCTTGCTAAGTAAAGACAAGTTCATCGTAGCCACCCACCTTAACGATGATTCGCCTCGGTCGAGCGATACTCCGAGCGAGCCTCTGAAAGTCTAAGTCCAAACTCCTGAAGGGAAAAGTATAGAAATCCTTTTGCCTCAAACGATTATTCTCGCTGAGCAAAGTGGGTCGGGTCGTTGCACTTGCGCCGTTTGAATCGGCTATCCGCTTGAGCGGAACATATCGTCACAGAAAAGTGGTGTGGTGGCTCGATTCCTATGACAGAATATTTTTGTCATCTGGTATGTATTTTATTAAACATATATAATTTAATTAAATGAGGATAAAATATTTAATTTTAATAATAAATAATATATCCTTAATAGGTACAGAGGGGAAAGGATGCCAACATGATGACCGTCTTCCAGGTCACCCATCGAAAGGGCAAAAAACTCATCGATGAGAGGGCCACACAGAGCTATAAGTATTACTTTATCTTGTGTTAAATTTAATATAACTTAGGTATATATATCTATGTAGTTAGTAATAAGTACTTTAAACATTAGAAATAAGGACAATTAGATAGTAAGAAGTACGTTTATCAAGATATGCATACTTTTCTAGGACGAGTATCTTAGGCTACGTGAGAGGACGACTGCTAGTTCACCTACAGAGGGAGTGACTGGCACTTTTCAAAGCCCTCACTCAGCTTCATCGATGGACGAACTATGGATGACTATTGTTGGTGGTCTTCAAAGGGGTTCGTACTATGGTACGGGATTCTATGGAGCCCTTATTACGACGCAGTCCTCAAGGTCCCCTCTATAAGTGTGTGTTCCCCTCAGTCCTTACAGGAGTCTTCCCGAGTCCAGGAGAGCATTGACCTTCAGATTGCGTCTCTACGTGATGCGTTGCCGAAGAGGATTATAGAGCAGCCCCAGTCTCAGCCCTAGACGGACGATACGACACTCATCGCATGATTTGATACACTCGAGTGTAGCATCATGGAGCTCAGGGCTCTAACCAAGAGGACAAAGTATGATATTACAGATCTTGCTGCATCGACCGAGTGTAGCATGATAACATTGCATGGGATGCATGTGACCCTGGGCGAGACACTAGTGAGGATGCAGGATTTGATTTCTCAAAATAGTTTGAGGTTGGCATCTTTCATGGATTCATACAATGCTCGACTGTTAGCATTGGAGCAAAAACATTCTCCTGGTTCACCGAAATCATTGCCGACTCCATCGATTGCACTGCCTCCTTCATCAACATTGGTGACGCTTTTAGAGGTGTAGTGTGACTTCCACATATCCTAGTTGTGTGATGGTGCTTCCTCCTGATCAGCAGTAGTCCATATTTGGACAGATTTTTAGTGTGTTTGTATGTATTGGCCCATTCTTCTGTCTTTGATGTATTTATTTAATAATTTTTATAGCATTCTTTTTCTGAGACGTATCTGACATTTATTTTTAAATTTATTTATCTACTTCTTGGGACGTATTTAGTGTAATATAAGTTTGTAGGTTTCTTTGTTTATGTGTTTAATTTATTATTTATATTATTTGTATATGAATTTACCGATGTTGAGTATTCCGTCGAAGGGGTCGGTGAACCCAGGAAATTCATCTATTTATAAACTGCAGACAGAGTTTTGTTGGAAAATATTTTACAAACTGCTTGCTGTTTTAAAAAAAATTAAAATTTAGCGACGTTCTGGGACGTGTAGTGAAGTAACATTACGTCTCTAACATGTATTAGAACTTAGGTAAATGGTACCATGGACATCGCTAATACATCGCTATACGTCGCTAAAAAGCTGACATGACAAAAATTTTCATATCACCATTGTGGTATGAAAACTTTGCTGATAGTGTCGCTAATTTGGTGATATTTAGCTACACAATATGATGTTGCTAATTAGCAACATCATGTTGCTAAATGTCGCCAATGTCAGAATAATCTGCAACATGGACTCATCGCTAACATACGTCGCTATAGCGACGAATAGTGACATTTTTATTGTCAGCGTCCATGAAATATGCGACAATATAAAAATATAGCTAATTATATTTAGCGACATTTTTTTACAGATTAGCGACGTTGTTAGGCATCATAATATATCTTATTTTGGTAGTGCCTTCCTACTCTCTCTTTCCACATTTATTACACACTTTATTTTTTTCCTCTTCTTGGAGCTTAGCCAAGTACATCTTGCATAAATGGATTAACTATCATGACCCACACCCGATGAAGGGGTACGAGTATGAGGGTATGTCCAGTCTATGCCACAGTATCGGAGGTAGAACATTGTCTAGGTTATCACTAACTATATAACATCTCATACAATATAAGACTCCACAATCAATAATGTCTCAAATCCATAAGGAGGACAAGATAATTAAAGCAACACAATACTTAATTACATATCTAAAGCATGATAAGATATCAAAAAAGTCTAATATAACTACAAAGTCTAAACATCAATAATATCCAATAACATCAATAATATCAAAGTCTCAAATATAAGCCAAAAATAAATCTGGTACCAAAAATGCTAATACAACTAACTAGGATAACTAGTGATTCCGGCTAGACCTTTCGACAATCACTCCTGAGTGTCAGGGCCTATGGTTGTTATCCTCCCTTGTGGTCCACAGTACGTGGGATACCAGTCCTCTAAGTCGTCATCTGAAAAATATATCCAGTCAGGCGGGAGCAAAGTACAACCCAAAAGAAGTTCTAATTAATTGACAAAGACTATAAAATAGTAAATAGAGGATGCTATATACAATGAGAGACAATAAACTAATACAATAGCAATAGTACAGGGAGACAGACAATATAAGCAATTAGGTATAGCCAGTGAATATATGAAATAAAAGAGAAGGAACTATAATATCAGGTACAAAGCAATATAATCTATGAATTGAATGTAAAAACTTTAACATACAATATATTTTGAAATACTAAATAGATATGTAATCGGCTTGGAAGATTCAATGATTTACACTAAGGATAAGCTAGCTCAACCATACGTGAAGTGTATGATTAGCTAGTAGCCGATGATTTACACTACTTGTCGATAGTTCTTGATCACATATCTAGCAAGTACTTCCTTTACCCCGACTGATATGATGGATCCAACCATGACATGTTACTAGCCAATGTATCCAATATTATCCAATGTTATCTAATACCAAACGATGAGCGGTATTCGATATCATTGTAACGAGTCAAGCTAATATCTCATGACTGAAGATCCAATGTCAATACCAATCTGTGTACAATTGTGTTAAGAATCATATATAATATTTCTAAATACTTGAGATATAGTAATTATCAAATAATAAAAACTATCAGAGAATGTACTCGCATGTGGTCTAGGGCAATAAATGTCAAACTATGTCTGTATCGGTTGCTCAAAGACCTAAATATGAATTTATATGTCAAAAAAATATTTTTTAAATTATAAACATGCTAAACTAGCTTTAACTATGTCTTTAGGTCAACACTTGGTTAAACTAGGTCAATACCTTATTTTGGGTTTACAACTATCTATAAAGTTGACCTATAGAGTCAAATTAGTCAATACCAGTTAATATTAGGTTGTACCAAGCTATACCTAGGGTTCTAGGTCAATTCCTTCCTACACTAAGCTATACTAGGTAATATAGACTATACTAGCTAATATATTATACTAAGTATCATATACTTATAATATTGACTTATAATCCCTATATTATAATACTTTAAATCATAATTATTACCTTACTAATACCTCAACCCAATCCCAAAACCTTGCTCTAATTTGGTGTCTTCCTATATTAGTATCTAGTACTTGATACTTGTATATCCTCAGGATACCAAAACTCTATATTGCACTAAGACACAACATATTCCACACTCTTGTCTACTGTTACTCGCATTCATCCCTACTATCAAATACTTCTACTGATACTTGCATTCCTCTCTGGCATGAGGACTCTAAATAATTACCAAACTCTAATACCAATACCAACTAAGCCAAAAAAGGGGTGGTTACAACAGCTACTGATACTCACTGTCATTCCTTGCAAACATACACATGCTATAATACACTACATGCAGGCACATTACAGTCGAGCTCTCCTTACTGCTATTCCCTCAACTCATACTGTATCAGAGCAGGGACTGCATTGCATTACAGTCCAACTGCAACCCACACAAACCCAAGCTCTATCACATCTGCACGTGCACCTTACCATTGCTTCAATAATTGGAGCACTTCACTAGTCTCTGCCTTCCTACAAATTCTACATCCTTGTCCTAGACGTGACCATTAGCCAATTTTTATCTTTGTGCAATTTTCTAATTGTTGGGCACTTTTATGCAAAAGAGCATTTAGGTGTCCACACTATTGGACATGACACATGAAGAAACCTATTTTTCGCTCATATAGATTTCTCCCATGTTTTCGGAATGTGCAACGTTCAACTTCGCCCACTCTGTTAAACCTGGCCTTGCATTTTAACCAATGCAAATCTTATACCATCCTTGACTTCTACCATGGCTTAATTTTAATTTCGAGGACGAAATTTTTATAAGTTGGGTAGATTGTAAGCCCCCTGATTTTTCAAATTTTTAAAATATATTTTCTCACAGTTTTTCTGTAATTTTTGGAATTTAAAACTAAGGTAATTTGTTTTTAAAGGATTTTTAGATAATGTTAATTAATATTAAAATATTATGCAAATAATATTTTATGCTGTAAAATGGAAAACCGGACATAGGGTAATTTTTGGTGAATTTATTGGACTCCGAAAACAGTTTTAAAGTCCTAAAAACCAATGTAGAATTAAACCGAATTAAACCCGTGCCAAACACCCAACATCCCTATGAGAGACAAAGCCAAGCCCAGGAGCATTGACCCAGCCCAAATCCTAGGTCAAACCCAAGCCTAAATTTCTGCATGTATAAATACATTTTTCCTAATTTTTCTCCACAAAAATAAAAAGAAAATAATTTCTAGAAAAACAAATCCCAATCCCTAACCCTAACCTAGCCGTCAGCCGCCTGACCTTCACCTGACCTCCGCCGGCCTGCCTCCTTCTACGGCGCCTCGCCAGAGCTGACTCCCAGAACCTCCTTCCCCGCCTCCATCTTCCTCTCAGCCTCCGCCGAGCCCCCTCTCCGTCGACCTCCACTGACTTCTCCCCGCCGTGGATGACCGAGCCTCTGCTCCGGCGGACCACAGCCCAGCTGTGCAGTCCCCCCCTACCCGCAGCGGCTGTGCAGCCCCCATCCGGCCGCTGCTGACCGTCCGGCCCGTGTGGTTCTCCCCTCCCCACTCCGGCGAACACCCCGGCCGGCCGACCGACCCCCGCAGCCACCTCTCCACTCGCAGTCCTCCTTCGACGAAGCCCTGAGCCGGACACGGCGAAGCCCCGGCAAGTCTCCACCTGAACACAGCACCCGGACACAACGGACAAGGTGACCAGGACACGAACCCGCATCCCGGACACGAGAATTATCGGTTCACGGAGCCCTGTTCAGGTAACCCGTTCTCTCTCCTCGTTATTCCGTTTCCCATTCTGTCAGTTGCTCGTGTAGACTGTATAACCCTCTCGATGCTCGTGCAACCCGCTCGGTGCATAGCATCCTGTGGTGATCGCAAACTATGATCCAAAAACAAGAAAATTAACGTCCTGTTTCACCCCGGAACTGAGTGCGCCCCGCCAAACGGGACGACTTGGTCGCACGCGGTCTTTACCAAAACGTGCGCGTCGTTGATACGGACGTACGGGATTTCGCAGAAGTTGATTTGGATGTGCGTGCACACCGGAATCAATGCGTATCCGTCGACAACGCCCCGTATCTGCCTATTCTGGGATATGCTGTAACTTTGTGTACACATATCGGATCGAGGCAAAACTTGTGCCATTGGACTCGTAGCAATACGCTGGTCTTGTGACCCAAGTTTGGTTCGATTCTGAGAACGTTGACAAAATTACGTATCGTGGGCCCCACAAGCTCCACTTGACAGACAATTTTGTGATCGGCTCATCGGAATCCAATTCTGGAAGTTTCGTTGGGTTCGTATCATCGTTCCTGACTTGTTGACACTAAATTTGACGAATTTGGAGACCTTTGACCCTGATGTGCTTTTCGGTGCAAAGTGGCCCACATGTGGACCCCGCTTGACCCAAAAATATCATTTTTGCTCCTGTGTCCAAATTGGACTTAAGGACAGGCGTTTCTAGCTATTTGATATTTTCTGAGACTATTGGTGATATTTATTACAGCTTTTGGTGGAGTACCTGCAGGATCCACTAATACAGGGACAACTGTTGGTATTCAAACCCCAGGCAAGTGTACCTTGCCAAATCTTGCAGCTCTTGTTACTTATTTCCTTGACTTATATATATATATATATATTGTTGTGCATGCTTGACCTAGGACCGTGTGACTTAATTAGCGTCTAATTAATAGTCGGGTGCCAACACCGCACGCGGAGTTGTGCAACGTCATCTAGGCATGGACATTCGTGACCCTTTACATTCTCGTACTTGTCTTATCAAGTACATTATACCCAGGACACTTGACACTATTCATGAGACGGAATCTTCCTGAGATATTCATGGTGATTCTGTATAGGATACAGGTTTATGACATATACATTATACATGCTTAGATTTTATTATGACTGGTTGCATTAGATATGATCTTGCGTGTCATAGACATGAGACGTATGATTACATTGGGTGGGGAGAGATTTACCATACAAAAGGCTGAATATATATATATAATATTTTAATGGAAGGCCTTAGACTCTAGCGACAGAGCTTAGGTACCGTACTGGCCCTTCGAGAGAATACTGCTATGGGTTTCTCCGACACTGATCCTGTAGTAGTCTCAGCCCGAGTATGACTAAAACTCTCACTTGCATATCACTTAGCTGGTTATATAGTTACCCTATTATTTCATTTATTTTTGCACTACATTTATTTTGGCTTGTATTATCTGTACCTTGCTATGTCCCCTGAGGACCTGGATCCGGATTATGTCCCCTGGATTAGCAGATGAGATCTATCCCGAGGTATACGGAGCAGGAGCATTATCAGGAGCAGGCACTGGAGTAGTACCAAATCCAGTAGACGAGTGATCATCGAGGGTATCTTCTGAGTATATACTGTTTCCATACTCAGTATTTGCTGTGGTTATCTTCATTCTTGTATCTTGACAGATGTATCAGACTCATTATCGGGCTATTTTCTCGAGTTTATAGTTTATTGAGATTGATCTTGCTTCATGATTCTGATATTGTTGTATTCATTTCTGTGGATGAGATTAGTATATTTAGACCATTATTGTTGTATTACAGCTTAAGTACGCCTCGATGGATCCATTAAATTGGATTTGTCCATCGGTGTGTGCTGCTGGACATTATCACGCGTCCCGTCCCACGGTATTTTGGGACTGGGGCGTGATAACATGCCCACACTCCCAGGTTCTTAGTCTGCACCACTCCAACTGAGGTGCTACAGTAATCCAACCCAAACTTTCTCCAGCCTAATCTACCATTCAGTGTAGAACATCACTACCAATCCTAGCATATCTGTGTATCCCCCATCCCTGTAGGAACCTGATCCTATATTTTATGGCATTGCACAAATGTGCACTGTCCAACATCACTCACCTCACACACACTTGTGTTTGCACAAGCATACACACTTGTGTTTGCACAAGCACACACACACACACACACACAACACACACACATACACACACACACACACTCCAATACCCATGTTACACATTCACATCACTCTAAATCTGAACCCAACACACATGTATACAAGCCTTTATAGTGCTTATTCACTCATAGCACTCTCCACATAACCCAATATCGAATACATGGTGTGCACCATTTTGTGTCACTCTATGATACACCACCCCAAAGCCCATGAAACATCAAACACCTATAATATCATATCTAAATAACTAGTGTGTGTGTATATATATATATATATATATATATATATATATATATATATATATATATATATATATATATATTAGTGAAGTGTGACACTAATTGGTCAAAACCCCCAAATTTGTGGCACAAAATAACATTCCATAAGAAAAAATCTTAGATCTAGATAAATAAGGGCTTCTAGCACCTAGATCTATCCATAGAAAGAAAATTTAACCTATGGGAGGGTTTCTATTGATCCAATGGGTGCTCTTAACCATAAATATGGTAGAAAATAGAGAATTACCTAGGTTTTGAGTGACCTTCTTGAAGAATTTTGAATTTGGACATGAAGAAGATGAAGCAGACACGATCCACAACACTTGGACTCCTCTTCAAGATTCCTCTAGCAATAACAAGCTCCTTAGCCTCCTTGAAAAATAAAAATGAGAGGGATAAAATTTGGGAATGGATGGATTAGGATTTTCTTCTCAATTTGGTAATAAAGTAATGAGGAAAATAAATGGAGGCTATAATGAATAATGAAGGCTTATATAAGCTTCCTCTTAGGGTTAGGGTTAGGGTTAGGTTTAGAAATAGTTTGATATGACTCAAAAGCCCATCTCCATTTGTCATGAATGGAATCTAATTTAACTAAAGAAAGAAATCTTTACAACTAAAAAGAATATTCATTTCATGACACTAAACTTAATTAATTCTATTTGCTAAAGTCGACTAACAATAATTAACACTAACTTACACTTGCAAATTCTAATTGGTTAGCCACTAACTATCACTAATATAATTCTAGACAATCACTAATATAAAATAATATATAAAAATTTAACAATATACAAAATTACCAAAATAGTACTATGGTGGAAAGTGGTAGTTACAGAAACATGATTTATTGTCTATTTTATTTATTTGATTTTTTATGCATATTATTAGTCTAAAATGTGTATCCTATGATTCTCTACATCTTTAGTATCTAGAATTTTTTTGGTTTTTATGGGTATTTCGGAGTAGAACAAAGTTTCAAAGTTAGAGTTTTATGAAATTTCGTGAAATAATCTCTTAAAACTAGAATTTTAGAAAACTAATCATCCCATTTGTAGGAAATTTAATTTCATGCAATTTTAACTTTTGAAACGTCGAATTTTGAGTTAAAATGAAGATTTTATAGCCAAAACAAATTTTAGAACTTTCCATCTTTTACTGTCTTCGAGAAGAAGAACGGTATTCTACATAAAAGTGTGCAGAAGTCCTCCCTTTTGCGTATATTTATGCATAATTCAATTATGTGTGTACAAACTACACATAAGTCCAGCTTTTTGCATATATTTACACATAATTCAATTATGTGCATACAAACTACACAAAGACCCCTTCCCTTGCAAAAAAGTGTGCAGAAGACCCTAGTTTGCATACTTTTTAAACAAAAGATCCTATTTTTGCATAAAAGTGCGCATAATTGCTATTTTAGGCTATTTTTTGCACATTGTTGCTATTTGTCACGCCCTAGTCCCAAAATACTGAGGGACTAGACACGTGGCAATGGACAACAGCACACACTGATGGACAAACCCAATTTAATGGATCCATCAGGGCGTACTTAAGCTGTAAAATAAAGTCTACGACAACATGGCACAACTAATCTCATCCATACAAGATAAAATATGATCCACAGATATAAGAAATGTAAATCATCAACCAGTCTCAACAAAGTACTTCGGGGAACAACCCGATAAAAATATGATACAATGGTTCAACAGACCAAAATATAAATGACTGAATAAAGTAAATACTGAGCATGAAACATAGATGCTCAGGAAAAGTCTTCAGCTAACACCTCGTCCTCGGGTGTCGGTACAGCTCCTGTATCAGCTTCTGCTGCTGTCCTGTATACCTCGGGATAGATCTCGTCTGCAAATCCTGGGGACATAATCCGGATCCAGGTCCTCAGGGCATATAGCAAGGTACAAAATAATACAAGCCATAAATAATGCAGTACAGAAAATAATAAAATAAATAGGGTAAGTATGTAACCATCTATGTGAAATGCAAGTGAGAGCATCACTAGTACTCAGGCTGAGCCACTACAAGCTCTGTGTCGGAGAGCCGATAGCAGTAATAACAAGTAATGTGCCTAGCTCTGCTGAAGAGTCTACGGCCTCATAATAGTAGTAGATAGATATATACAACTGCCTGTAGCCTGTGTGTCTCTCCCCATCCAATGTAACCACACGTCTCATGTCCACAACGTCTCATGTACATGTCACGCAAGATCATAGCTAATGCAACAAGTCATATAGTATCTATGAATATAATGTCTATGTCATAAATCCTGCATCCTATACAGAATCACCATGAATATCTCAGGAAGTTTCTGTCTCATAAATAGTGTCAAGTATCCTGGGTCATAATATACTTGATAAGACAAGTACGAGAATATAAAGGGTCACGAATGTCCATCTCTAGGCGACGTTACACAACTCTGCGTACAGTGTTGGCACCCGACTAATAATCGAACGCTAAGTAAGTCACACGATCCTAGGTTAAGCATGCACAACAATATAAATGAATCAAGGAAATATGTAACAAGACTGCAAGGTTTTGGCAAGGTACATTTGCTTGGGGTTTGAATACCAACAACTGTCCATGTATCAGTGGATCCTGCAGGTACTCCTCCAAAAGCTGTAATAAATATCACCAATAGTCTCAAAAAATATCAAATAGCTAGAAACGCCTGTCCTTAAGTCTAATTTGGACACAGGGGCAAAAATGATAGTTTCTGGTCAAAGCGGGGTCCATATGTGAGCCGCTTTGCACCAAAAACGTGTCAGGGTCAAAGGTCTCCAAATTCCTCAAACTTAGTGTCAACAAGTTAGGAACGATGATACGAACCCAATGGAACTTCCAGAATTGGATTCCGATGAGCCGATCACAAAATCGCCCGTCAAGTGGAGCCGCGGGGCCCACGATACGCGAATTTGTCAACGTTCTCAGAATCGAACCAAACTTGGGTCATAGGACTAGCGTATTGCTACGAGTCTGATGGTGCAAGTTTTGTCTCGATCCAACGTATGTACACAAAGTTACAACGTGTTCCAAAACAGGCGGATACGGGGCGTTGTCGGCGGATATGCGTTGATTCCGGTGTGCACGCACATCCAAATCAACTTCTACGAAATATTGCACATCCGTATCAACGACGCGCACATTTCGGTAAAGATCACGCGCGACCAAGTCGTCCCATTTGGCGGGGCGTACTCAGTTCCGGGTGAAACAGGGCGTAGGTTTTCCTGTTTTTGGATCGCGGTTTGCGATCACCACAGGACGCGACACACCGAGCGGGTTGCACGGGCATCGAGAGGGTTACACAGTCTATGCGACACAACTGACGTAACAAAAAATGGAATAACGAGGAGAGAGAACGGGTTACCTGAACAGGGCTTCGTGGAACGAGAATTTCTCGTGTCCGGGTTACTGCTTCGTATCCTGGTTCGAATCTGCCATATCCGGGTCACCGTGTCCGGGGCTAGGGCTACGCTGGGGTGAGGCGGCGAGGTTGACGCGCCGCGGGGGTCGACGAGGTCGGGGCTGGGGTTGAGGAGGTGGTCGAGGCTGAGGAGTTGGGGTGGTGGTGTTTGTCGAGGGTTCGACGTCGTTGAAGTCGGGGGAGGAAGTCAAGGGCTGTTAGGGCGGTGGAGCTCGTCGGAGACGGGTCGAAGGAGTTGGTCGATGGTGGTGTCCGTTTGATGGCGGAGCGGGGAGTTCTGGATTATGGTCGAGGCTGGGCTAGGACGGAGCTGTGAGGGGATGGTCGAGGCAGAGGAAGAGGGACGGGCCGAGGGAGGTGGTCGAGCGGTGGAGTTGGGTTGATGGCGAGACGACGGGGATGAGTTAGGGGATCGACGAGGTCGTCGAGGTGGGTTCAGGCGAGGGAGCGGCACTACGGGCGGAAGTGGAGAAAGATCGGGAGGAAGAAGGCGGCGGGGTTGAGTTAGGGTTTTGGTCGGCTGGGCGCAATTTTCGAGGGGTTTTAAGGGGGGCGGAACAGTATTTCCGGATAGGATTGGGAATTAGGGTTTCGGTGAGGGTTTCGGGTCTGGGTCGGGTTCGATTCGGATCCGACCTGACCCGACCTGTTAAGGCTGGGTTGGTCCGGTTGGGTTCACCATGGTTTGGGTCGGGTTGGTTTGGTTTAGTTCCAAATAAACCGGGTTCAGGCAGGGTTTAATTAGGTTTAGTTATACATTGGTTTTTAGGGCTTTAAATATATTTTCGGAGTCCAATAAATTCACAGAAAATTACCCTATGTCCGGTTTTCCATTTTACACCATAAAATATTATTTTTATAATATTTTAATATTAATTAATATCATTTAGAAATCCTTTAATCACAAAATATCTTAGTTTTAATTCCAGAAAATTGTGAGAAAATATTTTAAAATATTCTGAAAAAATTAGGGTTATGACACTATTTTAGGCTATTTTGTGCGTAGATTTTCTATTTTCAACTGTTTTAACCTAATTTTTGTGCATATAGGCTATTTTATGCTATTTTTGACTTTTTTGCATTTTTTTGACTAAATTGATTTCTTATCATAACCTTGTGATTTTGTATGCGATATTGAACTTAAGCACCATGTAGTTCCTAATTATTTGGATGATGATCATTGTTTGATGTACTTATGATAGAATTGTAGGCTAACTAAGACTTGTTAGACTATTATTATAGAAGTAACGACTGTTTAACCTTGTATCCTAACTCGACTACTTGTATCCATGTGATACCCTATTACGCACCTAGTGTGCTACTTGGCTTACTTGTGCACTGAGGTGCCACTTGATCCTACTTGGTATATGATATCTTGTTCTTGTTTTCTTTAGCACGAATACGAATATTGTAGTTGGCCAATAACCATAGCGTGGTTAGAATGACTGTTGGTTGTTGCATTACGCTTAGGTGAATCTATATTGAGCCCACGGGCAATAATATAGAATTTGTACCTAGCGTACACGTACCAATGTACGACATCTAGGGGAATGATCGTGTGACCACGACATAAAATTTCAAATAACAGTAGGATAACTAGACAACTAAAATATGTAGAGCACTGGGCCACCCTTAGACATTTATTTGGGGAGTATAAGGCTGGCCACCACAAATATTGTATAATACCCGTACTAGTGGGGTGCATTATCTGATTTCTATATAAACGATGCGATTTGTTTAGCATGACATCCTTATGAGGGTTTGGTGCATACTTTATGTGATGTGTTACTATTGCTTCCACTAGCCCTACTCGGACATGGCACGATATGAGGATCCCTATTATATGCACTATACCTCTGAGATAACCCATACTTCACATAGTAAGCCATAGGATTGTTTGGTCGATTCTTTAATTGGACTTGATTGGGTATTATATCTTTTTTAAATAGTATATGGCCATAGATTATCGTGGTGTGGTGGTCCAACCCTTGTCCTTGTTTGGTTGTAGGGTTGGGCTATTGTTCTACGATGGTCTATAACCTAAAACTATAACGCATAAATCTTTAGCTTGACCTTAATCGGAGGATGTACTATATCTCGGTGTGATTCGACATTTCTTCTCCTTGTTTGGTATAGGAGTATCTTATTACTTCGATGATGGTGTATATGCATATGATTCTTGGCTCCTGGGTTACTTATGTTTTGTTTTGGGGTATATTTCTTCACTCGTGCTTTCTTGTAGTACTTGTTATTTGGGGTCTAATCCCAATGGTTTTGCATGGCTAGGTTTAAAGCCAGAGCTCGAGGTTCCAACGTATCTTCCTTTGATTGATGGCATACCCAAGACGGATGGCCGTCGAAGGACATGGGTAGATTTTTTCTTTACCACTTATATTGTACATTCGTTCCTTTTGGGTTGTTTAGCCACCGATACCTGGTTAGCCAAAATTTTGGATATTTAGATCCTTTACATAACTGTACTTATTCAGACTATAGTTGACTACAGTTATTTATTACTAATACTCTACTAGCTTATTATTTTGCACATCTAGTCTCCAGATTATTTGGATGGAGCATTTGGGATGTCTTACGGCTTTATCTTACATGCTCTATGTTTGTTGCTTCTTATTTGAATGATTGAGACATAGATGTTCAGTATGACCCTAAGTGACTTGATTGCAGTATGTACTCCCTTGTCAATAGACATCATTGACCCTATTACGGGGTACTTGGTTATTCCGCTCTCAGGGCTCTGATGTTCGCAAGAAGAGCATAAAACCTCTCTACTTTATTATCCGGGGGGGGGGGGGAAGGAGTAGTGATGGTTTATTTGTGTTTCCATACTCTTCTTCCATTAGGAAAGAAAGAATTAAAGAAGAAGGAATTAATGGTGGTTCATACCACGTTTCATATCGTTTGCGCACTCCACACAAGCAATATGTACATAGAAGGGAGGTTACGAAATTAATCTCATCCATGCTACCACCTTAGTTTCTTCTCCTAAAGCAATGGCCTATTATGTATCCAGGGGAGAAAATAAATAAAGAGAAGGTCTATCGTTTCCTCTTTCCATGTTGTTTCTAGCTAGGTTTGCTCAATATCGAGATGAACACACAATCGACACCCACATATATAGTTAACATCCCCCCCCCAATTTTGTACCCAGGCACATGTCGATCCAACTATGGGTATAACATATATTTAAGCAACCACAGACTTGTTGGAAAGGTAAATTTTTTTACTAGTAATCCTTCTTAAAGGGTAATATTCCTATGTTTGTTCAGTGCACAGAGCTGATGGTACGATTATTATTTTATTATCAATATTTTTACCCAGCTTCTGTGCAAATCCAAACATATATGTCACTACCGTGTCTCAAATCAAGGCTAACACAATATTGGTCCCTCAAAATCCAAACATATAGGTCATCACCGTGTCTTGGACCTAGTTCCTGTTAAGACAGTTATGACAAAAAAATAAAAAAATTATTCCATGTCGTGTCATATCTGGGTCCTACCCCAGAGTTTCCAAAGCAAGTCAATAAAACCAATCTATAAATCATCACAGTAACCAGCAAACCTCGTGTCCATCCTTTGTTATTCTTTGTTCGTCGGGTCCAATTCCGACAATCTAAATCACCACAACAAACAAGAGTCAAGAGGGGAGAAATCCAATCAATAACTTATAGTTGGAGGATGAGAAGGGAGAGGTGGCATGTCAGAGGAGAACGACATAGGAGAATCACAGAAGTAGCACTTGGAAGCTCGAAGGAACACAGAAGAGAGAGAAAGAGAAGAAAGAGAGAGAGAGAGAAGGCGAATGAATTATGATCTACCGCCTATTTTTTAATTAGGCACAATACTAGGCGACTAACCGGCGATGCCTTATTCCTCCACCAAGTAAATATAATAGCAATCATCAATCATCCATCGTTGGACTATTATATAATCTTCTTGCATTGTTCCCGCGGTTACCCGAGTAATCTGGTGACATCCCTCCTGTAACACCCCGTTCCGCTCAAGCGGACTGCCGACTCAATCGACAATAGTGCAGCTGTCCCGACCTGCTTTGCCTCGATCAAGAAGCAAAGGATATCCAGACTTGTCCCTACAGGAATCCGGCTTGGACTTTTAGAGGCTCGCTCAGACGTATCGCTCTACCGAGGCGAATCATCGCTAAGGTGGGTGGCTACGGTGAACTTGTCTTTGCTTAGCCAGCACACATAAAATCTGGAATGTTTATGCTAGTCGCTAGGTGAATCACCCCCTGCATGCTAATAAATCCAACGCACCTAGCTAAGGGAATAATCCCAACTTGTATTGCTTGCTAGAACATGGAAATGAAATACTGCTTATATACAGACCCTCGCATGCTAAGTCCCTTAACGGTTTCATCTCTCGGCTTACCTTCGGGTCCGAACAATCGTGTTTACTTGTGTCCCTTAGAAACACATGCTTGTCTGCTTATGAATGTCTAACGTTATTATATTGTACAATGTTTAAGCAATCCTGAACGCATGAATGGAACGTAGATGCAATATAAATGAATCATGCTACTGCTTGTCTTGTACTCACGTAGCCTCCGGGCGATAATCACGTAGCCTACGGGCGCACGTAGCCTACGGGCGATATTCACGTAGCCTACGGGCGATAGTCACGTAGCCTACGGGCGCACGTAGCCTACGGGTGATAATCACGTAGCCTTCGGGCGAATGAATGTTATTGTTCGATCACGGACAACTTGTGCACAAGGTATAGTTCCTGCGGGCGGCTGCTGGGGCACTGGCACCGTTCCGGCTCCGGACGGAACTAACGTTTAGTCTCACGTACTAGGACAGGGTGGTATGCGGCGCCTAACGTTCTTGCACGTAGCAAACCATCTTCGTCACAGACTAGTGTCCATTATGGCATACGCCAGTGATCACCTTGTACCTAACTTGTTGCATGCTTGCTTGTAAACGAAAGATAAACCATTCATCCTCGCTTAGCGGCTATCCGCGTACGAGATACTGTATCGTATGAAACAAATAAACTGAATACATGAACGATCTTGAAATAAGTACTCGTGTTTGCATATGCTATGCCTCCTGAATGTTTATACATGCCCCTGCTTAAATTAACAATGTTTGCCTGGACAGGGAAGGATAAATGATAAGTTGGTAAGTCTCACCGTGTTTTCTCTAACATCGCACGGCGCACTGCCCGACACGTTAAGCTGTTCAATGTTTGCATGAAACTGATCCTAAGGCAACTAGAAAGACAACTTAATAGTTGTGCACGGAACCTGTATTACGTGTTTGGATTTGTCGAGCGGGCGAGTAGCTTCCCCACCAGTGCATTCAATGTACTGATAATCCACCAGTTTGTATGCAGGGTGCGGGAGAACCTCGTTCGGTGCGGACGCCTCCTTCGTGCGTGCTAAGGCCAGGAGTTCCCTCTGAAGCCTTGCAACGGTGCGTCCGGGACTGAAGCATATATACAAGACATAAGTTGTGAACATCGCCCGACCATCGCCTATACAATCATTCCACAATTGTAGCCACTTGGCACGCTTTTACTGTTTCAGAGAGAGAGGCTTGAGCGACTTATAATCTCTGCTATACGCCGCCTGTAACACTTGTTCATATCAATAAAGAGATTACTTTACCTTGTTTTAATGCTTCCGCTATATTTGTCGACTCAGTGAACCTGTTACCGATCGCCTATGCGTTCATGACTCCGCTGCACTCGGACAATCTGTGTGACTCTGTGGCTTAGAACTCTTGCCGCCAGCCAATGAACCATGGCCTTGCACGGGCGTGGATCACGCTCGTGCGGCATCACGCCCAGATGGGTTAAGCGATCGTTCCGCGGGAGCGCTGGCGAGGGTGATTCCCGCCTAGCGGGAACGGCCGATTTGCCTGCGGGAGATCGGGGCGTGACAGGTTGGTATCAGAGCCTGGCTTCTACGCCTTTGGACTTCAATTCAATATCTCTGTTTCGAAAGCTCGTTCGTGGGTTATGTGCGCGCTCTCTCTCAATGCCTCGTTGGGAAGTTCCAACAATAAGTCTAAATACTTTCAAAATACGTTTTGAATAATATGCTTGCTTGTCTGGTTGTATGCTGCGAGTGGCCTTTGAGCCAACCTGTGCGAACCCTTGAGAGTATCGCTAGTAGCTTGTCCGATTTTTACTAACCCTAAGTTTGGTTGAATGCATCTATTCGAGGGACGCCTTGAACTAGTGCACCATCCAAGACTTAAGAAAAGGTGAAACTCGAGTGCTGAGACTTCGCTATCACTGAGCTGGTTGACGTGTTCACGCTAGAGGGTACCTTCGAAAGTGCGCACGATCCAGTCTAAGCGATATGCTGATTTCGAAGCTTGTGCAAGTGAATATCCAAATGAAACAAGTACAAACGACTTGTCTAGGATTGCCTCAACCCTAGATTTCTCCTTGTCCTTAGTAAGTCTCGAGGACGAGACTTTTTCTAAGTTGGGTAGGATGTAACACCCCGTTCCGCTCAAGTGGACTGCCGACTCAATCGACAATAGTGCAGCTGTCCCGATCTGCTTTGCCTCGAACAAGAAGCAAAGGATATCCAGACTTGTCCCTACAGGAATCCGGCTTGGACTTTTAGAGGCTCGCTCAGACGTATCGCTCTACCGAGGTGAATTATCGCTAAGGTGGGTGGCTACGGTGAACTTGTCTTTGCTTAGCTAGCACACATAAAATCTGGAATGTTTATGCTAGTCGCTAGGTGAATCACCCCCTGCATGCTAATAAATCCAACGCACCTAGCTAAGGGAATAATCCCAACTTGTATTGCTTGCTAGAACATGGAAATGAAATACTGCTTATATACAGACCCTCGCATGCTAAGTCCCTTAACGGTTTTATCTCTCGGCTTACCTTCGGGTCCGAGCAATCGTGTTTACTTGTGTCCCTTAGAAACGCATGCTTGTCTGCTTATGAATGTCTAACGTTATTATATTGTGCAATGTTTAAGCAATCCTGAACGCATGAATGGAACGTAGATGCAATATAAATGAATTATGCTACTGCTTGTCTTGTACTCACGTAGCCTCCGGGCGATAATCACGTAGCCTACGGGCGCACGTAGCCTACGGGCGATATTCACGTAGCCTACGGGCGATAGTCATGTAGCCTACGGGCGCACGTAGCCTACGGATGATAATCACGTAGCCTTCGGGCGAATGAATATTATTGTTCGATCACGGACAACTTGTACACAAGGTATAGTTCCTGCGGGCGGCTGCTGGGGCACTGGCACCGTTCCGGCTCCGGACGAAACTAACGTTTAGTCTCACGTACTAGGATAGGGTGGTATGCGGCGCCTAACGTTCTTGCACGTAGCAAACCATCTTCGTCACAGACTAGTGTCCATTATGGCATACGCCAGTGATCACCTTGTACCTAACTTGTTGCATGCTTGCTTGTAAACGAAAGATAAACCATTCATCCTCGCTTAGCGGCTATCCGCGTGCGAGATACTGTATCGTATGAAACAAATAAACTGAACATATGAACGATCTTGAAATAAGTACTCGTGTTTGCATATGCTATGCCTCCTGAATGTTTATACATGCCCCTGCTTAAATTAACAATATTTGCCTGGACAGGGAAGGATAAATGGTAAGTTGGTAAGTCTCACCGTGTTTCCTCTAACATCGCACGGCGCACTGCCCGACACGTTAAGCTGTTCAATGTTTGCATGAAACTGATCCTAAGGCAACTAGAAAGACAACTTAATAGTTGTGCACGGAACCTGTATTACGTGTTTGGATTTGTCGAGCGGGCGAGTAGCTTTCCCACCAGTGCATTCAATGTACTGATAATCCACCAGTTTGTATGCAGGGTGCGGGAGAACCTCGTTCGGTGCGGACGCCTCCTTCGTGCGTGCTAAGGCCAGGAGTTCCCTCTGAAGCCTTGCAACGGTGCGTCCGGGACTGAAGCATATATACAAGACATAAGTTGTGAACATCGCCCGACCATCGCCTGTACAATCATTCCACAATTGTAGCCACTTGGCACGCTTTTACTGTTTCAGAGAGAGAGGCTTGAGCGACTTGTAATCTCGGCTATACGCCGCCTGTAACACTTGTTCATATCAATAAAGAGATTACTTTACCATGTTTCAATGCTTCCGCTATATTTGTCGACTCAGTGAACCTGTTACCGATCGCCTATGCGTTCATGACTCCGCTGCACTCGGACAATCTGTGCGACTCTGTGGCTTAGAACTCTTGCCGCCAGCCAATGAACCATGGCCTTGCACGGGCGTGGATCACGCTCGTGCGGCATCACGCCCAGATGGGTTAAGCGATCGGGGTGATTCCCGCCTAGCGGGAACGGCCGATTTGCCTGCGGGAGATCGGGGCGTGACACCTTCGATGACACGGCGATGTCTATGTAATTTAAATCCAAAATATCCATTATTGGTCATTTTACTGATGCAAAGCCATGGATATATGGCGACGAATGTCCTTCTTTGCCAACTTGTCATCGCTGATTTGCAGTATTTTTGTAGTATGTTGACTATGTCACATGGAAGCTGAGCCATGGCCGCAACTAGCTTCATGGAGGTCCAATCCCAATAGCCGACCGGTTCACTCATAGGGTGGCTAATACCATGCGAGCTAACAACTGTTCGTCACCAAAACAGTTATCGAATCTGTTCGTCACCCCCTCTCGGAGGACCTCGATGTAGGCGAAGCACAGAAGAAGCACTTGGAAGCTCGAAGGATCACGTCGAAGGAGCACGAAAGAGAGAGAAAGAGACGCGAGAGTGAGAGAGAGAGAGAGAGAGAGAGAGAGAGAGAGAGAGAGACGAGAGATCGTGAGAGAGAGAGGGAATAAATTAAGATCGACTGCCTATTTTTTAATTAGGTGATAGTACCAGGCGACTGACAGGCGATGCCTTATTCTACCGCCAAGTAAATATAATAGCAACCATGTGTCGTTGGACCATCGTATAATCTTCTCACATTGTTTCCTCGGTTAGCCGCGTAACCTGGTGACATGCATCTCGGCGATGACACGACGATGTCTATGTAATTTAAATATAAAATATCCATTGTTGGTTATTTTACTGACGCAAAATCGTCGATATCTGGCGACGAGTGTCCTCTGTTGCCAACTTGTCATCATTGACTATGTTGCAGTATTTTAGTAATATGCTGACTATATCGCGTGGAAGCTTTTTCGTGGCCGCGGCTTCATAGAGGCCCAATCCCCGTAGCCGACCGGTTCACTCACAGAGTAGCCACCACCGCGCGAGCCAACAACTGTTAGACACCAAACCCGTTAACGAATCTGTTCATCACCCCTGTGGCTCCCGCAAGTCGTCGTCTCCAGTCCGTGAATATTCGACCTCCATCACCTCCATCCTATACAAGCGAGGCTACGTCAAAAATATCCCAGCTATAAGACGTGTCAACAACCATCCATTGCTCGTTACCTTAGCGCTTGCAGAGTCGACTATTGTCACTCCCAGTACTGGAATACGAAGAACAACAATAGCGAGGTATAGCCCATGCAGCCATTTGACTGACGAGGCAGAGACCTTGCAGTCGTAGATAACATTGACTATCTTCCGACCCCACCCTCGGCGATACCTCGGCAATGATGATACCACAACCCATCACTATATTTTATAGTGTGAGATGATGTCATAGCGTTTACGTTATGTTGGTTCATCTTTATTCTGTTATATCCTTCAGATACTACATTTGTTAAGAACATACACTACACTTATGAATAGAACATAGATGATTGCCACTAATGTATGCTAGAATCAATTTTGGGTATTGTTCTGCACATGTTCACTTGGGGTCCCATTTTAGCAAGGATGTCGCGACGAGTGGAGACAAAAATCGACATAGAAGGGCCCTGTGGAAGAACCCCACGGGTCGACGACGAGGAGCTATACATAGGAGCAACGTGCTTTGATGGTGAAGATGAAGCAAGGAGGAAAAAACAGAAGAGTTGGGTCATTATAAGCACGATTCCTTGTAAAACTTTGTGCCACAGAGCATTAGCACACAAGCATCCAATAGTTATTTTCAGTCTAAAAAAAATAAAAAAAAATAAAAGTTGACAACGACCATAGAGCTATAGTATGGGTGTTTAGGTTTTTTAATCTTCAGACGGCCATAAGAAAATAATCTAAAAATGTCCTTTGTAGGAACGTTTTGGAGTAGAGAAATCTTTTTTTTTTTTTTACCATTTTCAAACCAAAAAAATAATAAAAAATTGAAAACATCCTTTGTACGTAGAGACGTTTTGAACTATTTTTTGGTTAAATATTACGAAACTACTCAAACGTCATTACTAAGGACGTTTGTGTTCTTTTCTTTCAAATTTATCAAACAATTTTTTTTTCTACGTAATTTACTCAAATTTTTATGTTCTAAGTAAAAATTTATGATGGATTAATTGTTCTGAAAAGTTTACTACTTTTGACTTTTGCTGTTTTGATATCAAAATAGAGGGAAAGAGAAGGCGCCCAGTAGTTTTGAAAAAAGTTTTATCAAACCCTAATAACAAGTTGAAAATTTGGGTACGCAACCAAAAATTTCTACTCTTCCTCTTGTTTGGTGATAATAGGCATTATCGTAATTGCAACGACTCAGGGAGCGCTTACCACAAGGTCATGTGGCCGAATAATACAGCTACCTGAGTCGATAATATGTAGCTGTATTATTCGGCCACATGTATCCATAAATTTAATGAAATATGGATGCAAGTCATTAACAATATTTGTACTAATGAGGATAGATAGTACTCCACTATACTTATGATAAGAGTTTATTTTTGCAAAAAAATCATATATAGGAAAAATGTTCTCTGTAATTGCTGAAAAAAATAGAGTTTTGTCAAAATTGTAAGAAAATGGAGCAGACGCCACCCCCCTAGTAGTAAAAAAAAAAGAGGCTGGCAACAACTTTCTTGGCGTCAAAAAAAAAAAGGAGTCTGATGCCAACTTGAATGGAGCCAAACTTAATTTTGCGTTTGACGCCCACTAGCTTGGAGCCAAACTAAAAATTGAGTTTGACGCCAACTGGGTTGGAGCCAAACTTACTCCATTTGTGTTGGCGCCAAACAATTTTTTCATTTTTTTTTATCTGCAACCTTTTTTTTCACCATCCATCCGTCAATTTAGTTGCTATGAATCGATTTTGTTGCCATGGATTCATGAATTTGGATTGAGGCCACACCATAGCTATAAAAGAGTAAAAATGTGAAATCAACATTCACTAAAAATGAGAGATAAGAGTTACCAGAAAAAAGAGAGAGAGAGGAGAGAAGCACAACAGAAGAAGAAGAAGAAGAAGAGGAGTTAACAGAAGAAAATGGCATAACACAATGACCGTCGTATTCCCGGTGGACCTACAACCGAAAGAGAAATGCAAGAACGTGAAAATCACATATCTCGACTAGTATTTTCTGGAGATGTAAGTTTTGTATATTTATTTATATTTATTAAGTTTATTTATTTATTTAAATAGTTTATTTACTTGCTTAAGTTATATGTGTAGTTATATGATTATCCGAGTAATGGACGTTTACGTAAACATGATCGATGACACCACGTAAAAGATGACCCCAACTTAGCCAAATGGGAGCTAACCTCCCAACAGAAGGCTTTGGTTTAGTCTTTTGAATTCCATATATAAATGAAATTGAGTTTCTACAACAAGACAGAGATTTGATGTTTAGTTTGGCAGAGCATTGGTGGCCCAACCGCAATACTTTTCAGTTGCCAATAGAAAAAATGACAGATACGTACACTTTGGGATGTAGCCAACATTACAGGGTTACCTATTACATGTATGCTAGTTTATTATGTAATATCTTAGATGATACCTTGATTTTAGTAATGTAATAATCTAAATTAATATTACAGGCAACCCTATATATTTCTCAAAACTATCATATAGTGGTATGATTCAATGGTATCTTGGTGTTTCTGCATCGCCGGGACAGGCAAAGAAGAGTAGATTAGACGTTAACATAAGATGGCTAAGAAATAACTTTATGTATCTTGACCGTACATCTGACGGTCAGGTGACCGTGGATAAAAATCGAGTATAAAATTTAACTATTTATTTTATATTAAAATGAATATTGTAGTTTGACTCATTAGTAATAATTTAATATTCCAGATTATTTGTTACACAAGGGCATATTTACTTGCTTTATGTGGTTCAATTCTTTTTCCAAATGGAATGGGCTGCAAAGTAAGCACTACCAGAAAAGGTCAAATTAGCGACGTAAAGAAACATCGCAAAATGACCAATAAACGTTGCTAATTACGTTTAGCGACGTAATTAGTGACGTTTTACAAAAGTCGCCTTTAACGATGTTGCTGAACGGAAAAACGTCGCTATACCGACATTTTTTAGCGACGTAGATCCGTCGCTAGATTAGCGACGTTTAGCGACTCAACGTCGCTAATTAGCGACGTGCTCATTTGTCGCTTAACGTCGCTAATTAGCGACGTATGTAGCGATGTTACAGTGACGTCTTTAATGATCTGGCAAAACTGCCATGTCAGCAAGTTGCGACATACAACGACGTTTTTAGAAATATTTATAGCGACGCCATTAGCGACGTATAGTAACGTCGCAACTTAGCGACGTATTTAGAGACATATAATAACTTCGCTAAACGTTGCTAAACGTCGCTAAAAATGTCGCTAATTGTACAGTAAAAAAATAAAAAAATGGATACTGAATTGTTTCCAAACTATTATTTCTGCGGTATATTGATTCACAATCTGTACAAAAAGGCCCGGAGCAATCCTCCGTTGAATTTTTTGAGTTCGTCGACCCCCTTGGGTTGAACACTCAACACCGGTAAATTAACATATATTTAATATGAATAATATAATAAATTTGAAATAATAAAACATCCAGCAAATATCGTTATTAAAAATACATCAAATATATATCCATACAACTGATACTCATCCTAAATAATACATAGAATACCAATATCCGGCAAATATCCATGCAAATATCTATACTACTGCGGATCTGCAGGAGGATGACCATCGGCGCACATGAAGGATAAGAACAGATCATACTGCTCCCATGAAATCGATACCGATGTCGATAGAGAAGGAAGTAACGTCGGTGGAGTCTGTGTCGACGTAGGCGCACCAGGAGGATGTATCTGCTCCAACTCTACGAGTCGCTGGTTGTAAGAATCCATGGTAGATAACTGCCTCGTACTGCTATGAACCATTGAATCCAGCATCATCGTCAGCCTCCCGCCCATGGATAGCTGTGATGCCTGCAGCTCCGTCACGCTGTGCTCTGTTGAGGCTCTAAGATTATTTGTTAAATCCTGGAGCTCCGTGATGCTGCGGTCTAGCATATCGAATCGTACGATGAGCGTCGGATCGTCCGCCTACAGCTGGGACCGGGGCTGCTCCTCCATCCTTCGCAGTAACTCGTCACGGAGAGACACAATCTGACGGTCAACGGCCTCCTGGACTCTGGTCGACGACTGCGAGGGCTGTGGAGAATGCGCACTTGTCGGGGAGGCCCTAGATGACTGTGTCACAACCGGGGTGCTATAAGATTCCGTACCTAGTACGTACCCCTCTGGAGACCACCAGCGGTGGTTACCCACAGGTCGTCCACCGACGGAGCTGGAGCAGGCTGCGAGGAAGTACCAGCCTCTCCACCTGTAGGTGCACGAACAGCCGCCCACTCACGCAGCCTAAAATACTCAGCCTAGAAAAGTTTGGATACTCGATAATTGCCTAAGTTATATTAAAATTAACACAAAGTAAAGTAATACTTACATAGGTCTGTGAGGCCCTCTCATCAATGAGATTTTCGTCCTTTCGATTGGTGGCCAAGAAGACGGTCACCATGTTTGCATCCTCACCCCTATGTACCTGTTAAAAATATATTATTTAGTACTAAAATTAAATATTTTTTCCTACTACCATTTTATTGTACTTACATTAAAATAATATATCTTAAATAAAAAATATACCAAACAACGAAAACATTTCGTCATCGGAATCGAGCCACCACACTACTTTATAGCATTCCGCCTAGCCGCCTTGGCCTTCTCTGACCTTTCCTTGTAGCTCGGATCGTCGAATCTATCCCTCATCGCAGTCCACTACTCAGGCGTGATCCAACCTTGGATCAGTTTTTTAGCACGATCACGAGCCTTCTGGTCATCCAGAGCATCACGGATAAGCTTGGCGGCAACGGCAGGAAACATCCGCTCGTTCAACTTGGCCCAGTACGGAGGATAGAAATACGTTTGCTATAATAAATAATTTAGTAAGTGAGTATCACGAATAAGTTATATAATATGTATAAATTGGAGAATTTATATAATATACTTTTACCTTGAAGTGCACAAACCAGAACGCCTTCATCTCCTCCGGAGCTTCAGAGTAGTTGATCCAAGGGCCACCATAGTTGTTCCTCAGAAATAGGCCCAGGCGTCTTTGAACCGACGATGTACGATATCTATACAGACATAATTATTTTGATCAAAAAAGTCAATATATGATGAATAAAAAAATACATGATATATTTGATGCTAAACCATCTAATTAACTTACTTTGTACCGTCGGCCCAAATCTCTTTTCTCGTCTCCTCCAGAGGTACGCATAGAGGATCTTGCTGATGCTAGGACAACGTCGGCAAGACCTCCTCTACATGCTCATCTGTCTCCATAGTTCCGTCAGCAGGAGAAATACTGGAAGAGGGAGTACTACCACGCTTAGAACTACTCATCCCAGGAGTGATGCTACATAACGTCGTCGCAGTCAAAGATGTGACTGATCGATATACTGGAGTACTGGGCGTGACGATCCGGAACCAACAGTAGGCAGTACCGGAGGAGCACTCTGTCTACCTCGGGACCTGCCGAACTCTCCACGTTGTCCTGTCATACTTGATAACAACATATGATGAATAAAGAAATACACAAATATATAGTACATTTTACAGTCAAAATTTTATGCATATCTCACAGCATTCATAGAATTGTACAGTAAATAACCAGTGGTATCACAAGTCTAAATAGATAGTACATTCTACAGTCAAAATATAATATATATATTCATCAAAATAGTATATTTTTGTCACGACCCGCACCCGGTGTAGGGATGCAAGTCGGGAACAACGCCCAGCCTACGCCGCAGCATCGGCGGTAGAACGCTGTCTTGGTCAACTATACTATCTAATTAGCTCACAAAATGTATAATCCTCCAATAATGTCTCAACTCCAAGAAGATTAATCAACTTAATTCAACACAATACTCAATCACATTTCTATGGCACAAGAGGATATCACAGAAGTCTAACATAACTAAGCTGTTAAAAATATAACAACAACAAATAGAAATAATATCCAAACACAAATATATGCCGAAAACAAATCCGGTACCAACATGCTAAAGAGAACTAACTATGCTAACTAGTGAATCCGGCTAAATCTCTCAACAGTCACTCCAGAACTAGTGGGTCCAAGTCTGCACCATCAATAGGCTGAGGTCCGTAGTATGTCGGATACCAATCTCCCGGATCCTCTGAAAAATATTTTTCAGTCAGGAATGGAGCAAAGTACAACCCAATAGCAGTTTCAATTAATTGACAAAAACTATAAAGCAGTAGAATAGAAGATGCTATCTACGATGAGGATATAACTGATAATCAAGAACAATGAGAGAATAGGCAATACTAATAACAGAATATAATCAATGCGTACAAGAATAAAGGAATGAACTATAATGTCAGAATAGAATAAGGTAATCAATGAACTGAATAATGGAATCTATAATAACTATGTGATTTGAGATACTAACTAAATATGTGATCGGCTTGGGAGATTCAATGATTACACTAAGGAGCTAACTCAACCATACGTGAATTGCATGGTTAGTTAGTAGCCAATGATTACACTACTAGCCGATAGTTTCTTGATCACATATTTAATTGGTATTTCCCCCGCCCCGACTGATATGATGGATCGAAGCATGACACATCACTAGCCAATGTATCCAATATTTAATCTACAATATTCAATGTTATCCAATACCAATAAGGACAGTATCCGATACCATCTCCATAATCAAGGTAACATCCCATGACTAACGATCCAATAATAATACCAATCCGTGTACCATCGTGTCAAGAATCATAAGTAACATTTCTAAATACTTGAATTATAGTGGTAATCAAATAATGAAAACTATCAGAGAATGTACTCGCCTGTGGTCCAGAGCAAATGATAAAAAATGATGTCCGAACTGGTGTCACAGACCTATATATAAAATATTGCATTAATACAAGTTTTTGGGAAGAGAAATAAATTAAACTAGTCAACTTTCTAGGTCATAAAGTCATTTCTAAGTCAAAAGTCAAACTAGGTCAACTACCTATTTCTAGGTTGTATGAGTCTAACTCAAAGATATTGGGCTCACACACTATGAATCTAGGCCATACAAGCTACATCTTAGGATACTAAGATACCGTATCTCAGGATACGCAAACAAGGGATAAATATAACACATATGTACATATCAAACAATATTATATATATAAAATCCTAATTACAAATGCTAAATGGATACCTTGGTTTCGAACCAACTTGGTATCGCAATACTAAACCTCTATCTTGATATCCAAACCCAATACCTTGATTATCCTCCAATACCTTGATACTTACCGTGGCATCTCAAGGTAAATTCAAAACCTTATTTATACTAACTACCCAACAATAATTATAAACTACTATGCATTTAATATTTATATAATACTATATACCTTATTTTAGTCACCTTAATACCAACCCATAATTAGTTTATAACTATCCTATTACTTATGCCAATACCTACTACTCATACCTTGGTATATCTTGATAATTACCTTGGTATCTCAAGGTAATTGCCAAAATCTCATATATATACTAACTACCCATCAATAATTACATATATCAATCCAATATAACTCTAGTATATACTAATAGAATAATACTAACTACCAACTACACACTAACTATTAATACATATATACGTACATACATACCTACAAATATATAATATATAAAAGATACTCATAACAATTGATAACTAAAATATACTAATTATTCTAATAAATTTATATGCTAAAACTAAATATATACATATATAATATACTATAATATAAATAGCAATTAGGAACATATTTATATATATATTAATTACCATATATATACATATATATCTATATATATATTAATATCTAATATATTAAAAACTGCCAAACTGTCGCTAAATACCCTGTCCACTGTCACAGAAAGTTGTTGTGTATATAGATACACTGCAGTTTTTATGACAGTTTCCTGCACTGTCACTAAAAACTGTCGTTGAAGCTTCTGATACTCTGCTGATACACTGTTGTTTCAGCGACAGTTTTCTGCAACTGTCGCTGACTGCTGTCGCTGAAAAGCTGCTATTATTTGCATTTGTTGCTGCTGTTGCGACACTTCTGGCTCGCTGTTGTCGCTGAAAATATATGTATATATATATACAATATATATATAAATACATATATATAACCCACCATATATATATATTTATACAATATATATTTAAATACATATATATAACCCATAATATATGTTTATATAATAAACATATAAAACTATATATAACTATACATACACTTATACATAGTAAATTGTATAAAATACCACATAGTAACATACACACACACATATAGTAATATGTATATATAACTATACATATATGTATACATATATATAATCATATAATAATATAAATACATAACAATATATAATATAACTATACATATAACCACATATAAATATATCTACTATATTATATATACATATGCTACCACTTATAAATATATATCTACATACATATATATATATAAATAATCATATATAAATAATCTAATTACTTAATTAAACATACACATATATTATATAAAATATATACATATATTTACATCCCTAACATATATTATAACATATATATTAATGCATGTAGAAGAAAGCTACATAATATATATTCTATTAATACATATATAATACATAGATCTATGATACAATAAACACTATAATAAATATACATAATATATATATATAATATATATAGATACATACATAATTATAATTCAAGAATTAAAGCACAATTAATTAGATCTACACATAAACACATAATAATTGGAGCGTATCACACCGTATCCCACTAGATCTAGGATACGCATGCGACACGAGTCCACGACACATCCAATTTCACCCCGAAGGGCACAAACAAATCATATATAATATTTATGAACAAAACAAAGTGTCAAATGTAGATCTATGTGTCCGTGTCAAAATACGACATGTACAAAGTCCCGTGTCGGAGAAAAAACCCCCAAAATAACACGTATCACCAAATTGTTGGGATACGACCTACATGTACCCAATTATGGACACGACACTAGCCTCAAACACATAAATATATGCCAAATTGATCTATAGGATCAATTGACACACACAACAAAAGTCATTTTCGGAATTCCCCCAAAATTGACACAAAAAGCACCATAACTTTCTCCATAGGTCTCCTATGAACACAAAACCAAATCCTATGGGTAGTACATACATATGGGTTGATTATTCATGATTAAATCTCAGATTTAGAAGCTATTTTAAGGGAAAAAACTGAATTATACCTATTGGGAGATGGATTCCCAATAAAACCTCCAAAATTGGTAAAATTAGCTTCCAACTTGTAGATCCTTGCTCCTCTTTGTAGATCCTTGCTTTCTCCTTCTAGATCCTTGATCTTCTAGTCTCCAATGGTGATTTGGAAAGTAATTGGGTGGAAATTTGGTAGGGATTTGATGAAATTTGGTTGAGGGAAATTCTAGATCTAGATTTAGAATGAAAAATGAAGAGAGAGAAAGTTTTCATCCCCTTTATATAGGCCTCACTTGTCCCCTCCCTCAAGCTACTATGTAAAGTCTAAAATACCCCTTAGGGCCTCTCATGAAGAAATTAATTAAGGAGGGAAGCTTTTAGTCTAATGGTTTAATTAATTTAATCATCCTCCTAATTAATGGGCTTTCTAGTTGGGCTCAATTCTAATAATTAAAATATGTTGGTCCATGAGTCTAAACTAAACTAGTTAGGTCCACTAACACAAGTCCAAAAAAATAAATCTATCATGCTAATAATAAATAAATAATATAATAAATAAATATTTAACATGCACAATATTTAATTAATTATAAATGACCAAAATACTATTTTCTAGAAAATACGGTAGTGACAATTTTATAGTCAAAATATAGTTACATTCTACAGGCAAAATATTTTATTTTCAATCATCTTCAGAAAATTTATCTTGTTCGCCTTCCTCTCCTCCTCTTCCTCCTCCTCGTCTTTACTTTCATCTGCTTCATCTTCGTCTTCGTCTTCCTCTTCGAATAATTCTATATCTTCTACATTATTACTCGTGTAATGAGTAACTTCGTTGAGTCCACATCTACAATATTTGTTACAAGAGGTAGCTCGTCCTCCTGATAAGCTTTTTCGTCAATGTCAAAGGTATTTCTAGCTTTTGTCTTGCATACTGTCCACCAATCCGACCTCGCTGTCCCCCGTCTAGGATAGGTTGTGAAATACACGAGCTGAGCCTGACTTGATAGGATAAACGGTTCATAGCCTTGATATCTACGCTTATAGTTTATATCCACAAGGACATGTTTGTCAATTTATCAACCTTGATCTTGAATCAGATCGAACTATTCATACTTGAATAGCACGATATTAGTAGGTTATGTGCCATAATTATATGTCAACTCCACAATCTCTCGTAAGATGCTAAAAAAATTATTGTCTGTATCGACGTCTTTGTAGCTCGAAGATTTGATACACAAACAACTATTTTTCGTGGAATCAAGATCCAGAAAGCTGTCTCTGATAGGAGCATTTGTTGACTTAAACCTAAACCCATTCACACAGAAACTTGGACATATTTTAATGGCAGTAATTGGTTCCTTGGCTAGAGTTCTAATAGATTCAGTCTCGGGTGTTATTAGACGATCGACCTAAATACCAAAGTAGTGATAGTAAGTTATTTATTTTGCAAGTGCAAAAATAAAAAGTAATTACCAAGCACCTTACATATGCGTTCAACCAAGAAGAAAAATGGTATCTCATTTCTTGTTCTACTTCTTCGTCTGTTATGTAGGGTCTAACCGACCTCAACTCATCATTATATGTGCTGAAAAACAATGAAGCAACTGCTGATTAGTAGCATAATAGTAGCTTATACTTTTACATTAAGATGATGTAAACGTAGACGTATTAATTACTTACCCCTCTAGCTTCTCCACTTCATTCTCGTCGCAATTGAGTAATATATATAACTGAGCAGCCCTTAGGTCATCGTCATTCAAATATCTCTTCTTCATTTTTTTCGAAGGTTTTTCGAATGCATTGAATACTTTGAGTATTGCATCATTAGATTCCTTATATCCGTCGTCATTTCTCGGAGCTTTCATTCTATTAGTAGCAACATGAGGTTGGAAATATGTCGAGCAAAAGTTTGTAAACTCCTCGAGAATATAAGCTTCACAAATAGAGCCCTCAACCCGTGCCTTAGTTTTTACATTTCTCTTTAGGTAATTCAGATGTCACTCGAAGGTGTACATCCACGATAACTGACAGGACCACCAACACGTGCCTCATAGGAAAGATGAATTGGCAAATGCTCTATAGTGTCAAAGAATCCAGGAGAAAATACCTTCTCGAGCTTACAAAGTGTTACCGCAATGTCCTTCTCTTGCTTTTCTAGACGATCGAAGAGCAACATAGTAGAACAAAGATCTCTGAAGAATATGCTGAGCTCTATCAATGGATCCTAAATAACCTGCGGTAAGAATTTCTGAAATATAATCAGAATTAACCTCTCCATGAATACGTGATAATCGTGGCTCTCCATACCTGGCAGTTTGTTCTCCTTGTGGTCGACGCATCTTCTCAAGTTCGACACGTACCCGTCTGAAAACTTTAGACCCTGAATCCATCTACAAAGTCTCTCTTTATCCTCTTTTTTTAGTAAAAAAACTGACTTAGGTTGCTTTAACTTTCCATTCCCCTCCTCTATCAAATGCAACGCAGGACGTTTACATATTTCTTCTAAATCCAACCTGGCCTTCAGATTATCTTTCGTCTTCCCCTTTACCTCCATTACAGTATTAATTATGTTATCAAACATATTTTTCTCGATATGTATGACATCAAGGTTATGTTTGATCAGATTGGCGCTCCAATATGGCAGATCCCAGAATATACTCCTCTTCATCTAGTTATGGGTGCGACCAAACCTGTCACACTTGTACCCCTTAGCAGGCTCTTCGATAACACTTGGTAAATCTTTTACCTCTTTCCATATCGTATATCCGGAATACCTTGGTGGTGGATTGGCCTTCTCCACAAAGTCCGTGCGAAAAGCATTCATGTTCCTCCGGTAAGGATGATCCTTCGACAGAAATTATCGATGACAATCGAAGAAGCACGGTTTGCCTTCGTGTTTCAAACGGAAAGCCTTAGTATGGTCCATGGACATGAGAGACGACCATGAGTGCTCTATCCTGATAATATTCTATAGGCCAAAAAGTCGTTGATAGTCCACATAAGTGCTGCCCTCATCTGAAAATTCTGCTTTCTAGAAATATCGTACGTGTTGGCACCTACTTCCCACAACTGATTCAACTAATCTATCAAAACTGTAAATAGACATTGATGTTTCTTTTTGGATTGTTCGGACCCAGGATAATAACGGTTAGGAACATATACGGAGTCTTTATGCACATCCAAGGCGGTAGATTATACGGAGTGACGATCACATGCCAACATAAATACTGGGAGCCCAAAAGTTTGAAAGGGGTAAAACCATCAGAGGAGAGCCCCAATCTGACATTAAGGAGATCAGAAGCAAAATCTGGATACCCTCGATCAAAGTACTTCCATACTTCTCCATCGGATGGATGATCCAATACTCCTTTGATCTGTTTTCGCCTGCGCCAGCTCATATTTTCAGCAGTCTCCTTAACCATAAATAATCGTTGTAACTGCGGCGTCAAAGGCAAGTAGTGCATCGAATCGGTAGGCTTCCTTGCACCGACAGACTTTTCTCTACCAGTAGCCTTGTAGCGATCAACACCATAGAATCTGCATGTATCTTCATCCTTGTCGTCTTTGTAGTACAATATGCACTCGTTGCGACATGTATTATTTTTTTGTATCCCATCCAGAGCGATCTCACCATCCTCTTAGATCGATAGAAGTCTTTAGACAACTTTGCACCCTCGGGTAATATCTCTATAATCAAATCGATCAGTCGGTTATAGCATTCTTGCGACATGTTAAAATCGAACTTGATGCTCAATAATCTTGTAACCATCTCCAACGATGAATGATCCTCACAACCAGGATATAGTGGAGTCCTTGCATTCTCCAACAACTCCATAAACTTTATAGTATTGACATTCGGTGCCTCCTCAGCTGCATCATAATTGTCCGAATTAAACTAGGCCCCGCCGCATCAAAAACCATGTTCGTCCACCCGTCGTCGTAAGCAGCATGGTCGTGGACATCTCCACATAAGGCTCCGACTCCAATGCTAGACACACAAGTTCTCCGTGCATGGTCCACTGAAGCCCTTCGAGTACACGACCATGCTGCTTACGACGACCATGGCGTGAAGCCCTTCGAGTACAAATGATATGTGACTTTTACTTCTGGATGATATTTCAAGTTGCGATATCTCACACATGGACACTTAATTTTGGTACCATCCGTGTACTGAGGGAATGCCTTGGCGAACTACAGGAACTGTTGTACCCCCTCAATGAATTTATCTCGTACACCGTATATGTCATCAGGATAACGGTTGTACATCTATGAACGATGAAGCAGATAGTAATTCATATCCATTTCTAGATACTTCTACAAAAATGATAGTATGTGTCCAATAAATTGTTACATACAGTGTGATTCTCTGGAGGAAGGTAAGAACTGTTCTAACTTGATACACAATGCCCTATGTGTGTGTGTGTATGTGTGTGTGTGTGTGTGTGTGTGTGTGTACATATGGTTTGAATAAAAACCCTAGTTCTTTCCTAATTTAGTTCTTTATTTCTTTATAACTTATTCAATTTTCTTGGCTAAGTGTAATTGTTCTCCTCCAATTCCTGACCAAATAGGAAGAGGACCCATCAATTTGGTATCAATTGGTATCAAAGCCTTTGAATCATGCTGTTGAAGCTAGTGGAGAGCACGACTCGAGCAGCCATGGCTCCAGAGCTAGATCTTTCCAAAGAATCAATCACCAATGATATCTTCCCCATGTATAAGTGCATAGTATGTACAGGTTGTGTACTGCAGTGTTGGAGTATTGGGCAGGCCAGGATTTGAGTGTGAGATGTGGGAGTGTTGTGCAGGCCAAGAGGGAGTCGCAGTGCACACTTGTGCACTGCAGTGAAGAGCAGCAGCAACAAGGGGATGCACAACAGCAGCAAGGGGAGCAACTGCAGCAGCAAGAAGAGAAACTGCAGTAGCAATGCACAGCAAGCAGCATGTCATGTCCGTGTTCTTGTAAAAGCAAGAGCAGCATTCCCATGTCCGTGTCCATGTGTCCGTGTTAGTATTAGGGTTAGTGTCCGCAAGTGTTAGTGTGTCCACGTGCGTGAGTGTGTGTTCGAGTTAGGGTTAGGGTTAGTGTGTGTCGTGTCATGTCGTGTCGTATTGTATTGTGTTATGTTGTGTCATGTCATATCGTGTTAGAGAGAGAGAAAGAGAGAGAGAGAGAGAGACAGAGAAAGGAGACAGAGAGAGGAGCTCACCGAGGAGGGGAGCCGGAGGAAGGACGCCGGAGGGGGAAGGAGAGTCGGAGGAAGGAGCAGCTAACGACGGAGGAGGGAGGACGCGGCCGGAGGGGTGTCACCAGGAGGGAGGAGGGGACGCCGGAGGGAGGAGGGGATCCGGAGGGAGAGGACGAGGCCGGAGGGGGGTCACCGGAGGGAGGAAGGAAGCCGGAGGAAGGAGGAGCCAGAGGGAGGGGGTTTCAAATTTGGGAGAGGGAGAGGGAGAGGTCGAAGAAAATGGGGAAAATCAGCCCTAAATGAAAAAATTTAGCAACGTCTTAGCGACGCCAAAAATGACGTCGCTAAGTTAGCGACATCTTTAACGTTGCTACAAACGTCGCTAAACTTCGCTAAATGAAACATATTAGCGATGTTTAGCGACGTTAATTGAACTTATAACGACTAATATTTTAAAAACTGAATTACAGTCGCTAAATATCGCCAATTAGCGACGTCTAGCAATATTTTTACTTGGAGTCGCTAATTTATATTATATTAGCGACGTTTTCCTTTGACGTCGCTAAAAAATATCGCTAATCCCGCTTATTCTAGTAGTGAAGTGTCCGTTATCTACCATTTTTTGGAAAATTTACAACAATGTACTCGGCATGCATGGGGAGCAGCGGTATTGGCATTTTTGTATATCGTCTTGACTGAGTTTGTCACAACGACATCAGATACCTTTACCACAAATCTTTATGGATGCAATATTCTACTACAGGTATTTGTCACAACAACATTATTCAATTATCTTGCTATTACATTCTTCTTAGACCTATTACACAAATCTGATTTGATGCATGATAATGATATTAGGTATGGTCGTACGAATATTTTGGTATCGGTAGACCAGTTATCGGTGTCATTCGTGAAATTAGTATCTTTACAGTAGCTAGGATATGGACGGGTGAATTTGTGGACCAGGCTCACTACAAATATCAGGTTGCCTCCATTTACCGTCCACTATTTGACTCGCTACAGTACCATAAGGTAAATAAATTAAATTTTTTTATTTATTTAAAAATGATTATATGTCATTCTTATTTACTCCATAATGATCAAATAGGTGTTATGTATCCCGTATATTCAGAAGATGTCATTTTCATATAGTCAATATAGGTTTTATATCATATGCGACTATCGAACCATATAACGACTAGCGGATTGTGTTTTACGCCAGTTTGGGTTGGTTCAAATTATCCCTGATTCTCTACCTTTTAGTAACTATGCCCTCACTAAAGTGCCAGCTTAAATGCGTAATTTGCTTCCTGGATGGAATTCGAGATTCGAGAATTATAGTGTACAAAAGTTGTCTCCCAAAATAAAATCACCAAATGACTGTTAGTTTTTATTTTATTCTGCTTTATTAAACTTATTATTATGTTTTGATAATATCTAATAAAAAATAATGTAGTTTTTGGGGACGATGCTTACATAAGTTGGTGGGGAGCACCGTGTATGTGCAATCGAGATTATAAATTCGAGAAGGAGCATTTTACAAAAAGAGTTGTCGATGATTGTAGCATGCGCATTATAATAAAGAGCCTTGTCCATTTCGTAAGTGTTTATTTATCAACACTTTAGTATACATTTTAGTATAATTTATTTCAGTAAATTTATTAGACAACCATCTGCATTTCAGCGTTTAGAAATGGAAGGAGCAATCAATAGTATAACGTAGAGCTCTGTGTGGCGACCGCATGTTATCGATATGATATGACAGATGGAGGATTGTATGGATCATGCCATTATTTATGGCCCAGAGCCCCATATGCCTCTTCTACTGATTCCACCCGATTATCCATCTAGCAATGTTCGCTAGAGACAAAGCCGTTATTCCACTGTATACAAGCAGGGAGAGAAGGCGACTGACCAAGCTAGAGAGGAAACTTCTTAGCAGGCTTACCCTACAGATTGGTTTTACTCAACTCCATCTGCTCCAATACCAACTCAAGAGCATATAGACAGTCAAATTTTGGCTACAAATCCACCTCTACCTTCAGAGACTATGGAACAACGGATAGATCTTCCAAATCTCAGGCCTGGTACACTCAAATCTTATTCAAGATGGATCAAATGTGGTCGTAGCTGATATGTTGTGTATAATATTGATTATATTTTGATTATAAATTTATTGTTATGCTAGCTATCTTGATTATAATATTATCTTCTGGTACAAAAAATTTTTAATTGCATTGCAATTATATATTTATAAAAAGAGAACAAAGTAAAAATTTATTACATAACAACTTGAAATATTGAACAACAACCTCAATTACTAGTACATAATTTCACTCTCTTAGCTTATTAGTACATTTTCTTCTGTTATGTCCAACTCCACGACAGTTACTGCAACGTAAATCTCTTGTAGGTTCATCTTTCGACTTTATACGGTTCTTCTTTGGTCTTCCAGCTTTGTGTCTTACATCGGGTACTCTAATTTCTTCTCTAACCAAAATACTTTGAAGATTGTAGGGCAGTGGAATTGGTTCCAGATGCGGCTCATACACACTTTTTAACTTGTTAGTAGAAAATATTAAACAATAATATTTTTTTTATACTTGTATTGCAAGACTTAGCAACATAGCATGCATGCACACATGGTATAAATGTATGATTCCACCTTAAACATGAACAATAGCCCTCTTCTTAACGTACTGCATATATTCTACTAGTTGCAAGATCTAATATTTTAAACGTCTAATTATTAAATTGTAACACATGCAGTTGGTGATTTTATCTATTTATATGAGCTATAGTTTACAACATTCTCGGACAATAATCTACTTCAAGATTTTTAGCAAATAATCTGTTCTTGTCTTGAAGCGATATAATCTTGTCTCTAATGTTGTCAAGTAGTGTTGTTATCGGTTTATTATGTAAATTCTTAATCCACTTATTGACTGATTATACAATATTAGAAGTATTAATATCTAGTCCAGGACAAGGACAATAAGCAGTAATCCAATGTGCAAAATTATGGGTTTCATCATTTGATCCAACAAGCCAGTTAAACATGTCTATGTTTAAGCTTTAATTATTTCAAACAAATAATTAGAGTCTGGTTTATTGTATGATCTTAGAGTGTCCAGCAATTGATAAAAAAAATTAGTCTTGGTAACCGATTTTATATTGTTTTTAAAAGGCTGAATACAAAAAAATTATGGTAATTCTAGAAAAGTTAAACACATAGCATGAGAAAAACTTTTTTGTTTATCTGATATATATCCTACTCTATTCATTAAAATATTTTTCAAAAGATGTTCTTAAACTAGTAAAAACCATGTACATGAATCAGTGTTTTCACATTCCGCAACAACATAGGCAACTGGATAAAGTTTATAGTTAGGATCATAAGTGCAAGCAATGAATATAATACCTTGGTTTTTAGATGAAAGAAAAGTATCATCGGTACTAATAACTGTTAAACAACCACTCAAAAAATCGTCAATACATGTTTTGAAACAAATAAAAATTCTTTGAAAGTTATTATTTTCATTAGTCTTTAGAAAATAACAGGTACTTGGATTTGACTTGATAATTCTAAAACTATATTCTTCAAGACTAGCATATACATCAAAATATATACCATTTATTTCAGCTAATGTCATCGCTCGGGATCTCTAAGCTTTTGAATAAGAGATATTTATCATACGTTCTCTATGTATATCTCTAACAACTTGTGCTGGACTGTAGGACTAATTATCCCTAATTATATCAATTATCTTATTTTTGATCCTTGAACTAGTAACCAAAGGATGAGAACCTGTTGTGACTCCTTTTAAACAAGAATGTCGATTTTCTATTGTAGCAATTTAAAAAAATATTACCTTTGCGAACAGGTCTAACATATACTCTCCAATCACAAGTTGGTTGATTACAAGTATATATAATTTTCTTGGCATTGTTCTGCTCACCAGTTGAACAAGTAAACTTGCGTTCAATTATTAGGGTACTGATAAAAGTTCTAAATACAGAACGACTATCAAAATATTGTCCGACAAATAATTCAGTAATGGTAGTATTATTGACAATATCTTCGAAATTATTATCTATAGTTTCAATTAAATTATCACTATCTTCATTACTTTGAAAATTACCTAAATTATCATTATTATCTAAAACTAATGTGTTATCTTCTTCATGAGATGAAAGATGTCGAGAAGAATTAGCAACTTGTCAAGAAGAACTAGGTGCCTGTCGAGAAGACCTAAGAACTTGTCGAGAAGAAGTAGGACCCGATTTGTAATTACAAACACATTGACTATATATATATATTATCAAATCTTTATGGTACTTGAGTGATGAATAAATGGCGATTGTAAATTTACTTCAAGAACAAAACTCCAAGCTTGTTCACAATCTAATATGAAACAATGTGTACCATAAACGTGTCTTAATACAAATTTCTATTGAATAGAAAAAAAATTAATAATCAGAATACATAATCTTTCTAATGTAATACTACGATAAGTTATATCGAATTTGAGTAAAACCTCCTTCATAGGATATCGCATTTACTGCACCTCTATGCAAACCACAACTTTATACATTGATCCATGAATTGAGAATTACAAAAAAAAATGCAGTAAGAGTTTGTGAAAGACAAATTTGTTTGACGGTAGGAGTGGAGTAGTTGAGTTGAGAAAATAGATAATGGAGAATTGTGAAGAATTGTGCATTCTTCTTTCCTCTTAAATAGAGTAAGATACAACGGTTGACAATTCGAACTTTAAAAATTAGACCGTTGATAAACGTTTAAAACAAATTCGAACGTTGCAAAAAAAAAATCTGAAAAATGTTTGGCTCCAACACAAATGGAGCCAAACCCAAAAATTTAAGTTTGGCTCCATTCTAGTTGGCATCAAACTAAAAATTGAGTTCGGCTCCATTCAATTTGGCGGCAGATTCTTTTTTTTTTTTTTTGAACGCCAAGGGAGTTGGCGCCAAACTCTTTATTTTTTGGACGCCAAGGGGTTGGCGCCAACTCCTTTTTCTTACAATTTTGGCAAAACTCTTCTCTTTCTAGCAATTACAACGAATATTTTTTCTCTATATGAAATTTTCTGTTATTTTTTTTTCACCTAATAAAACTAGTGTATGTTTACTCTTCCAATCAAGTGTTGCCACGTATCATTTTTATGAAATCTAAAATTATTTTGCAAGTGGTTTTGTGAAAATCAAATGTGGTTTTAATTAATATTTTGATACGTGATAACACTTAAGTGAAAATGTGAGTCATTCATCCAATTTTTTATGGGTGAACAAAAATAGACTGCTTATGATAATACTTAAACAGACATACAGCATCTTGTGAAAGTTTTGTTCCCATATCTTTGGTATCCATGTGGTCATAAGCAGCTACAATGGCACTTAAAATGAACGGATTTTTTTATTAAAAGTAATAAAATATTATATATTTATAAAAAAGGGAAAAGTTTTGTGTATTTGCGGATGGGGGGACCACTCGCCAACTCAGTTGGCGAGGTGCTGAGTTGGCGAGCATCTCGCCAACTGAGTTGGCGGGGCGCTCTCCTCGAGAGGCCGCTCGCCAACTCAGTTGGCGGGCCATGCACCGTTGGCTATCCGACCGTTGGGCAACGGCTCCCTCCAACGGCTCTCTCCAACCCCTATAAATACCCCCACCCCCCCAAATACTCATCACAGAACACATTCTCCTCCTCCTCCTCCTCATATTTTCACAGCTTCTTCCTCCTATTTTTACAGCTTTCTCCTCCTATTTTCTGTAGCAAAAGTTCTCAACCGTCATGGATCGTAGCGTACGAATTGTATGCTCGCACGGCGGTAAAGTAAATGGGTTAAATTACGAAGGAGGAGAAAGTATAATTTTTTTAACTTACCCGAATATTAGTTTTGAAAATATACGTAATCATATTATTGAACGTTGTTCTATTCATTATGATTTTATTCTGAAGTCTATTTTCTGTTCTAATTGTTTTTTGATAGATAGTGAAGATGCATGGAATTATATTCTTGAGATTAATTCACAATCACGATATATAAAAATATATGTTATTAAAGTAGCAGCAACCTTAGATAGTAGAAATAATGAATATTTTTCTGAATATCAGCATGTTAGTTCGGGTGCTAGTTCTTCTCAACAAATAGTTTCATTTATCCAAGAAGGTCATTCATTAGATGAATCTAACCATGACGATGATAGTGACAACGACGATGAAAATAGTGATGATTTAGTTAAAAATGTAGATTATACGGTAGATGATGATGTTGTAAAAGCTATCACTGATGAATCATTTAAATTACTTATAAAGCTTCTAATGTAAAAGCTAATCATTTCCTAGTCGTTCTCACTTTAGAAGCTTTATAAGTAATTTAGCAATTAAATATAATTTTAGTTGTTCAGCTAGTCTTATGAATAATGCTCGTGGAATTATATATAGTTATGATCAACCGAATTGTAATTGGAGAGTATATGTCAAATCTATTGGAAATGGCGATATAATTAAAGTTAGTATATTAGAAAATCGTCATTCTTGTTTAGGAAGACTTAGTACAGGACGTCATCGACTAGCTACCGCTTCATGGATTAAGACCATGATAATTGACATTATTAGAGATAATCAGTCATACAGTCCATCACAAATTGTTAAAGATATATATAGGGAGCACCGTATACAAGTTAGTTATTCCAAAGCATGGAGAGCCCGAGAGACAGCATTAGCTGAAATTAATGGTAGTTATGATGAGGCATACGCTAGTCTTGAGGAGTATTATTATAGAATTATGGAGACAAATCCAGGTAGTACATGTTTTATTAAAACTACCAAAAATAATAGCTTCCAACGAATTTTTATTTGTTTTAAGTCATGTATTGATGGATTTTTAAGTGGATGTTTACCAATTATTAGTACTGATGCTACATTTCTTTCGTCTAAATATCAAGGTATCTTATTTATTGCTTGTGCTCACGATCCTAACTATCAATTATATCCTATATCTTATGCTGTTGCTGAAGGTGAGAATAGTGATTCTTGGTCTTGGTTTTTAAATTCTCTTAAAATATCTTTTGAAAGTTGTTTTAATGATTGGAGTTCAATTTCATTTATATCTGACAAGCAAAAGGGATTAATAAATGTTGTTCGTACTATTTTTCCTGCATCTCCTCATTTTTTTTGTATTCAACATTTTAAACAAAACATGAAAAAAGTTACAAAAGAACCAGTATTTCAACGCTTGTTAGACTCCCTTGCTAGATCATATAATAAAACGGATGCAGAGAGTGTGTTTGATATAATTAAAGCCGAGAACATAGTGTTGTACGATTGGCTTATTGGTGTAAACGATGAAAGTCGTCAATTTGAACATTGGATAACAGCGTATGCTACTTGTCCTAGATTAGATATTAACACTTCTAATCTTGCTGAATGTTTCAACAGCTGGATTAAGAAATTACGAGATAAGCCAATAACAACACTTCTCGATGGTATTAGAGCCAAGATTATTACACTTCATGACAATCGTAGAAAGTTTGCTGAAAATATAGACACAGATTATTGTCTGAAGATGTTAAAAAATATGGCTTCTATTATCAAAGAGAAGAACCACCTAGAAATATTAGCTATTGATAGTTATAAGTTTGAAATAATAGACCGGGCATCAGGTAGAACCTATATTGTTCATATAACTGACAGAACTTGTACATGTTTTAGATGGTACCATACTTATATACCATGTATACATGCATGTTTTGTTTGTAGATATTGCAATATTAGTATTGATACTTTTTATCCTGCAGTATTTTCGACGCAAAACTTGAAAGCTGTATACGCGCATAAAATGGAGCCAATTCCAGTTCCCTACGAAATCCAAGGTCCTTTGGTAAGAGGACAAATTGGGGTGCCAGATGTAAGACGCAAAGCCGGAAGACCAAAGAAGAACCGCATCAGACCCCGGGATTCATCGACCAGAGATCTACGTTGCAGTAATTGTGGTGCTATGGGACACAACCGAAGAAGATGTACTAGTCAACCGAGAGATTAAAATAGAATTGTTCAATATCCAAATATTATAATAAAAAACCATTACAAATCATACAAAAATTTTAATGATACAATGTTTCAAATTTTCTACTAATCCTCGTCCTCGTCTTGTTGAGTTTGGGTAGCCAGCGGTGCTGTTGGAGTCAAAAAAAATTGTGTGAATATCTGGTCGCTTTCATCTCCAGCAGTTTGGTAACTCGGATCCGCTCCTGCATACTGGTAACTAGGGCCCGCTCCAGCATACTGGTTACTCGGGCCCGCTCCAGCATACTAGTCACTAGGGCCCGCTTCAGCATACTGGTCACTCGGACCCGCTCCAGCAGTATCCCGCCGCCGCCGACGACGAGAGTGTCTCTGTCGTACTAAGCCGGTCGGATAGTCCGGTGGAAGACTGGATTGTACTGGAGGCATTTTCGGTTCCCGTCTAATACCCAGATGCTCAACACGAGTCACAAGTTCCTCCATAAGAAGTCGACCTTGTGGGTGAAGGTTTATCTCAGGTTGTTGCAAAAATTATTGGTATACAACACTCTGAAATTTGAAGAACACGTAAATTAATATATTTATCATATCTATGTATATGTATTTTTGAAAGTTTAATGAAGTCATACCAAATCATGTATTCCATCGGCAAAATCAGCAGAGTAGAATCGTCTACAGATCTAGTCTTGAACCTGGGCTCCTCGTAGTGGTATACTCGGTTGCTTATAAGAGGGCATCCCCACCATCGCCTGTAGTCGAGGCTACCTATGTCTGCAAAATGTAAACAAAATTTTAGCAAACTATTTACACTAAATCAATACGAATAATGAGTAACTTATAGCTTACATTCCTCAGCAGAATTTAGTATGGGAGACATGTCCCTGACACTATAATTCTCGAACCGATTATTCCAGTCAGCAACGAGACCAATGATTCGTTGTAATGCATTTGATGTCTGATAACCGACTGTCGGTGGATCATCGAAAATTATTGGGGCCATTGCGAATTGCCGAAGAACATGGTCTGCCGGATGGTACATGGTGAACCGATCATATATAATATGACATCTGTGTAAACTAAATGCATAGGATGTCATCTTGATTTCTGGAGCATCAGGTTCATATGAGTACGGTAACCAGGTTACCTTTTTAAAGAGATTGTATCAATATGATGTGATGTTTATCTACGATCAAAACTTAAATAATTTAAAGATATTTATTGCATATTTAAAAATTACCTGATTATACCGCAGTGTATCAAATTGGCTACGATATAGTGATACAGTCCTGTATTGGTAGTGTTGATAATCCACTACGTTTGTAGGCCAGCGCATAGCAACTGGAAATACTCCAACATTACTGAGAATGCTGGTAACAGGCCTACCAATATAAAAGTGCTCGTAGGACCAGAACTATAAAACAAAAAAATGACATTAGTACAAACATAATTTGCGTATAAAATTACTCTTAGTTTTTAAGGTCTATAATTCATACCTGTATCAGTGAAATACATTCACAAATACTCTTGCGATTAGATCTGACAAATTCTGTCAGATTGGCGTACAAAAATGCAAGAGTAGCAGCTCCCCACGCATGCTCAGTAGGTTTGGTCAGATCATCCAAGAATGGTAAAAGCTGCACATTTATCATATTTTCCGATGCATCGAAAAATAGAATTGTACCACATAAACAGAGCAGATACGCTCTAGTGCAACGAATGACCTGCATTTATTAAGTGTTATATAGAATTGCACCACTAAATTAAGTAATAAATAAATTTACTAAAAAAAATACATACCCGATTTTTATCTACATCAACCACCCCATCAATAGTTTGATGTAGGTCTATAAAGTTGCCACGGAGCCATGAAAATTTCACATAATTGCCGTCTTTTAGACCTGAAGGAGGGCTAACACCAAGATAACTCCGGATCAGATCAGATCCCTTTAAGTGCGGATCAAAATATATAGCGTTACTTTAACAGGTAACCCTAGTATATTCGCCACATCAAAAAGGGTGATCGTCATCTCGCCGAATGAGAGTTGAAAAGTGTTGCGTTCTGGCCACCAACGCTCCGCAAGGCTTACAACTAAATGAAGATCGTGAATTAAATATCTAACACGATCTATATAGTGGAATCCAAAGGATTCCACCAAAGCCTTTTGAGCTGGATTAAGCTCCCACGTACGATAATTCCTTTCAGACCGCCAATGTACGTGGATCCGGGTTCGTAAAGCATTATCATGGTCGAATAACTATAAAAATTCTATGCATTAATAAAGTAAACATAGGCATTATAAAAAACATATACATTAATAAAGTTGGCAACTTGTAATTTCAAAAATTACCTCGCCAGTAAAAATCTGAGTAGAAATGTGCTCTTCACGTTGCTTAATAATAAGCGCGGTAGTCGGTCCGCTAGGAATACGACCGTCATTGCGGGTAGCCATCGCCAGTAAATATCAAGAGGAGGAGAATGGGGTGTGAGGAGTGTTTGGGGTAGGAGGAGAATGTGGTGTGAGAAGTGTTGGGTGAGGGGGGTGTTTATAGGAATTGGAGGAGAACGTTGGAATATAGCCGTTGGCCAACGGCCAAAAAGCCAACGGTGCATGGCTCGCCAACTGAGTTGGCGAGCGGCCCCTCGAGTAGGGCGCCCCGCCAACTCAGTTGGCGAGATGCTCGCCAACTCAGCACCTCGCCAACTGAGTTGGCGAGTGGTCCCCCCATCCGCAATTACACGAAACTTTTCCCGTTTTTTATAAATATATAATATTTTATTACTTTTAATGAAAAAATCCGTAAAATGAACAACCCATATAACAGCTAACATAATTAGCACGCAAAACAAGTTCGTGATCCTAAACTCCTAATTACTTTATTGAACCATCATATGTTCTTTGTTTCCAAGAGGACTTTTGGAGCTTTCTTGATACTTAGTGATCTATATTTGTTCCGAGAACTTCTCAAATATTTGAAGTACGTTGAATCTCACTTCAAAAATGGTGTTTCCTTTGGAAGAATGGAGTTTCCTATGGAAGTAGTACATAACATTATTACTAGATACTATATTGATACATACATTCAATAAGAAACAAAATTGTAGTAGTACTGCCACACATTTCAAGAACAAGTAGGGTTATCCTACCTCCACTAACTGTGGCTACTAAAGAACACTAAATATGGGTAGGTCCCCAACAAAATTTGCTGGCCCTTGATATATGTAACATGCATAGTTACTGCTACCAGCTCCTCCCACATGTACGAAGTAATAAAAACTATATTAATGCTAACAGGAAACTTCCCTCACCCTTCCACCCCTTGAAATTTCAACCTCAATCTGAGAATAATCATCCATTTGTACTAAATCTGACAATAATCATCCATTTGTAATAAATTGTGACTACCATCACATTGATAGTCAACTTACGGCTCATTGAACGAATATATATTAAAACAACTAATTATCAAAATCAGGATGTCCGATGATTATATATATAAAAAATTATATGATTGCAATTTACCCAAACTTGATTCCGCAACCAGGACACTTCAACGGAACCACCCCAACTTTCCATTACCACGACTAATGATATTATGTGACAACGAAATAATTGTATAGCAACAAGAATAAGGTGCAGTGAAGAAGAGAGATATTGTGCCAATTCCAGCTTTAAACATTAACAACAATATTAATCTTAGTTAAGATATATAACTCAATGTCTAGGTAGAGAAGTACTCTCTCTTGTTTTTTCTTTGGTAGATGAGGCATGCTACCATAGGAGTGATCCACACAAAGCAACAACTTAGGACTATAAACCAAACTTCTATGGTGCAGCATAACCTTAGGTAGATCCATGGCCGCCTCCGACAAATTGCAGCAAGGCGTTCTTCACGACCAGCATCGAGTAGCATCCTCTTAGCGTAGAGGTCGGCGACCCCCCGTCGACAGAGTCTCCATCGTCAGATCTCGGGCTCGAGAACCTGCGCCGGTGCGAGCCTGTCGAGGCAGACGAAGATCTGGACGACGAGGAAAGCGATACCAATTGCGATGACAAGTATGATGTACTAGTATTAGGGCTTCTCCTGGCCCTAGGGAGTATGCATTGGATGAGGCTGGATCTCCTTGTGGGGTTCTTTGCAGCCTTCTTCTTGTTCTTGGGGGTGAAGTCGTAGGATGGGGGAGGGGTGAGGGGAGGGAGGGTGGTGGCAGTGACAGTCTTCTTCGGCATCCCCGGCTGGGACTCCCACAAGAAGGGGACGGCGCTGGGGGCTCCGCAGTAGTAAATTCGGAAGGAAGGGTTGGCTAGGGAGCTCTCCTTGGAGAGGAGCCTGGAGTAGAACTTGTCATGCTGAGTGATTTGAAGAAAGTGTTGCTGTTGCTGCTGCTGGGGATCTGAGTTCTTGCTGCTAGAGAGCATCTTGGCCATTGGGAGTGGTTGAGGAGCTTTGTGCAAGAATGCTGAATTTATATGGGTATTAGGGGTTTGGTGTTAGGGAAAGGATAATAAACCCATATAGTAAGATTTTCTAACCCCAACTTGTTGGATGATATGTTAACATATATATATATATATAGTAATGAACTTAACACATGGTAATGGCAGAAAAATAAGCATATGAACGAAGCTAATATGTCATTGCAATATGATAGCTGAAGGACAACGCAGAAATTTCAGACTTCAGAGTAAGAAAATTCTTTAATGAATCAAATTCTTTTATACAACTTTTTTATGGTTTTGAATTACCATAATCTTTCAGAAATTAATCAACATGCAATCACCACATGCATTAATTTAACTAGGTGTGGAGTTATGTCATGGTGCACACTGCATCTATTAATCCATCGTCATTCGTGAGATGTTATTTGGATGTAAAGTAAGATTTTGTAACCATAGTTGAGCTGTTATAATTGAGCACTACTAGTAATACCCTATGTTCTTAGGATGTCAAGGAAATTAATTGAACTTATAAAGCTCAAACAAACATTAGAATCTCAGCAAATTAATATGGCTATATTAGTGGAAAAAAAAATGATGGATGAACAGTACATGAAACACATGTATTGTGTTGAGTTATGGGGGACTTATTTAGTTCCACTTCGGATAGAAAAATAAGGAGGTTAGGCTCCTCCTATATATATGTAACCCCTCTCTTGGAAATAAATCAATCAATTATTTTCTCTCTACATGGTATCAGAGCCAAAGTCCTGAATCATTATTCCAAAAAAAAAAAAAAAAAAAAAAAAAAAAAGGAGAATTTTCTTTCCCCATATCTCTCACCCGATCCCCTCCCCACTCCCTGCCTTCCGCTACCCGGGTGGAAGCCCCTCCACCCCCCATCTCCCGCCTTCCTCTGTGAATGGAAGCCACCCCCCCCCCCCCCCTTCTCCACCCTCGGGTGTCGTCGACCATCCATGCGGGTTTGCCTGCAGGTGTCGTCAAACCCGTCGTTAGATCGTGGATAATCAGCGGGGAACTCTTGTGTTATCCTATGATTTCGATCTCAACGTGGATTCTGAGATTAGAGAGCATATTCGTGGAAAGTTTTGCACAGATCTCTATTTATAGCCCTTGTTCCGACAAGTTCTATCCATCATGCATTTTTTATACCGTATGAGTTTGGGAGTATACAGATAGATGGAGAAAGTCATGATCGCATGTAGGCGCACGACACGTGTTTGAGATGTGTTTGACCTCGTTCCCGTGTGCAACTATGGAGATGGAAACCCCTGTGACTAGTCAGGAGTTGAAAGAGATACTAGAGGGGGTGGCCAGGATGTTTCAGGACAAATTAGAGGAGACATCATCCAGAAGGGCAGTCGTGCCCGCACCAGAACCGTCGCAGGTGATAAAGAAGATAGAGTTGTTGCCCAATGATATCAAACTTGAGGGGACGAGAAACTAGCAAAGTTGGTCTAGGAGGGCGCTGCTGAACCTTCGTACAAAGGAGCTTGAAAAATATGTGAAGAGAGAATGCACTGAGCCAAAAGATAAGACGAGTGCTTAGTGGGGCACATGGAGTCACCTTAATTTTCTGGTAGTTTTTTGGCTGCTGACTTCTATGTCTCCATCCATAGCTGGGATGGTGGAGTCGATCTACAGTGCAGTTGATGTCTGGACGAAATTGGTTGGGATGTACTCTGGAGCTGGAAATGTCATGATGAGAATGAAAGTTGAGAAAAAGATTGATGACACCACACAGGGGGAGAAGATAGTACTCCAGTATGCAGCGGAGCAACGTCGCTTATGGGCGGACTTGGACTACTATGATCCGCTATTATTGCAAAATCCGGCAGATGTTCTCCTTGAAAAACTGTACCTTGAGCGTAGGCGTGTGGCTCATTTTTTTAAGAGTCTGAACCCGCAGTTTGAGGCTAGGAGGGCAGTAATGTGTCATCTACATCTTTTCCCTCCCTAGATGAGGTTGTTCCATCAATGGAGAAAGAAAAGATCCGACAGAAGGTGATGAAAGACGAGACCTCACCAGCTGTCCATTCTACATTGGTGGTTCCTAGTGCTCCCAGCAGCGATGAAAGGGAGTGCTACAATTATGGGAAGAAATGGTACCTCGGCTACAACTTCCCTCAATCCCACAACTCTGGTTGTACGGAGGAGGTAGAGAACAGAGAGTTGGACGTGCAGATCAAGGAGGCAGGGGAAGCGGAGGCTGGAGAGTTTCTCACCTAGCTGTGACGGAGGAGACCACTACCGAAATGACTGGAGATTAAATGATAGAGATGGAGAAACTACGTCTGTTCAAGCTTCAGGTTGAGAGTTTTAAGGGCAAGGGATTGGCCACTCAGGATCTAGATAACACTACCTACCTTAGTAACTTTACTGGTTTTGCTGCTCATATGGGCAAAGGTATTCCGGTTCAGGAACTTGCATCCGCTAAATCTCATACTGGTTGGATCACAGACTCAGGTGCATCTAGGTATATCACAGGTGCATCTAGTGAGCTTGTATTCTATTATCCGAGCAACGATATGCTTTTCGAGATAGTTCAGACTGCTGATTGGACATCCCAAACCATCAGGGGTACTGGCTCGATCCATTGTACTTTATCTGTTACCCTGTCATCTGTATTGTATGTTCCTCCATTTTTGGTCAACTTACTTTCTGTTAGCTCTCCTATTGATCAATTGAATTGTACTATTCTTTTTTATCGGGATATGTGTTCTTTGAAGGAGAAGGCCACTTAGAAGAGGCTTGGGACTGGCATCAGGCATGATGGTCTTTGGTACCTGGACCAGGAGGCTGCAATGCTTGTTGCTACTACTAGTGGAGGTACAGAGACAGAAGCAATGCTCCAACACTGCAGATTGGGGTATTTATCTTTTGATAGTTTGAATAAGTTAGAACCTGAGATAATGAATAAAGTAGACAAAAAAGGTTATTTTGTAATGCTCGTGAACTTGGAAAGCATACACGTTCTTCTTATAAAATGGTTGGTCTTCGAAGTTTTGACCCATTTGCATTTTTTTAATTCTGATATTTGGGACCGTATCCTACTACTTCTATCAGTGGATTCAGATAGTTTGTTACCTTTATTGATTTCTACTCACGTATGACCTAGATCTATATGATAAAGCTGAAATCTGAGGTGTACAAATATTTTTAAGACTTCTCAGCATATGTGAATACCCAGTTTGGAGTACATTTGAAGATTTTTTGAACAGATAATGGGACCGAGTACACCAACAAGGAATTTGCTAATTTTCTCTCTAGTCAAGAAATTCTTTATCAAACCACTTGCCCAGACACTCTTGCTCAGAATGGGGTGGCTGAACACAAGAACAAGTATCTACTAGAAGTGGCATGTTCATTGATGCTGACAATGAATGTGCCAAAATTCTTATGGAGTGAGGCTATTATGATAACAACTTATCTAATCAACATGATGCCATTATGAGTATTAGGGATAAAGATTCCATATGAGATACTCTTGGGCTCTAATATTTTTATTGTTCCTTCCAGAGTGTTTGGCTGTACATGTTTTGTGCGAGATCACAAAATGATGTTGAACAAGCTGGATCCACAAACAGTTAAATATATCTTTGTGGGCTACTCACCAAGTCAGAAATGATACAAATATTGGTGTCCTACTGAAAGAAGATTGTTTGTCAGTATAGACGTAACCTTCCGGGAGTTTGAACCATTTTATGGGGAGAAGACAGAGTTAAGTCCCTTATTCGAGGATGGCTCTACTGATGCAAGTAGAGAGGGAGAGAATGAGAATAACATCGTGGTTGGTATGATTCTATATCCTTTTGAGTCACCGAGGAGTGATGGTGTCTTAAGTAGAGCCGACAGTCAAAGGAAGCTGAGAGTATATAGGGATCATGAGAAGCAACAGCAGGAGCAGCATGAGAAGCAACAACAGGAACAGCAGGAGCAGCAGGAGCAACATGAGCTTTCTCCTTGTCACGCCCCAGTCCCAAAATACCGTGGGACTAGACACGTGGCAATGGCCAGCAGTACGCACCGATGGACCAACTCAATATAATGGATCCATCAGGGCATACTTAAGCTGTAAAACAAGTCTACGACAATCATGGCACAACTAATCTCATCCACACAAGATATAAAATATGATCCACAGAATAATAAGGAATGTAAATCATCATCTAGTCTCACAAAGTACTTCGGGGAACAACCCGATAAATATCTAGTACAATGGTTCAAATGACCAGAATATAAAAGACTGAAAGAAATACTAAAAGCTGAGCATAAACATGGATGCTCAAGAGAAGTCTTCAGCTAAGACCTCATCCTCGGATGGTGGTACAGCTCCTGGATCAGCTCCTGCTCCGGTCCCGTAAACCTCGGGATAAACCACGTCTGCAAAATCTGGGGACAAAATCCATATCCAGGTCCTCAGGGGACATAGCAAGGTACAGAAAATAATACAAGCCAGAATATAAACAGTGCAGCAAATAATGAGATAAGCAGGGTAAGTATGTAACATCTGTATAAAATGCAAGAGAGAATATCAACAGTACTCAGGTTGGAACTACTACAAGCTCTGTGAAGGGGAGCCGGTAGCAGGGGTGTCAAGAGGTGGTCTAGCTCAGCGGGAGACTGAGTAGCCGGCATAACATAATCAACCTGTAGCCTGTGGGTATCTCCAGCAATAGATGGACAATAAGGGAATACTAAAATAACCAGCTAAGTGATATGCAAGATGAGAGCAGCACTAGAGCTCAGGCTGAAGCATACTACAAGCTCTGTGTAGGGGAGCCGGTAGCAGCAGTAGTAATGAGTAATGGGCTAAGCTCGGCTATAGAGTCTTGTGCCTCACGATAATAGGGGTGTATATATGTGATCAGCCTGTAGTCTGTGTGTCTCTCCCCACCCAATGTAACCACACAAATCATGAACATAACGTCTCACGTCCATGTCAGCGGGGTCATAACTAATGCACAAGTCATAATGTATCTAGAATATAGTATCTCTATAAGTCCTGCATCCTATACAGGATCACCACGAATATCTCGGGAAGATCCTGTCTCATGATCAGTGTCCAGTGTCCTGGGTCAAGTGTACTTGGTATGACAAGTACGAGAAGATAAAGTGTCACGTATGTCCATATCTAGATGACATTACCCAACACTGCGTACAGTGTCGGCACCCGACTGATAATCGGACACTAAGTACGTCACACGGTCCTAGGTTGAGCATGCACAGTAATATATATATAGCAAGGAAAATAAATAACTAAGCTGCAGAGTTTGGCAAGGTACACTTGCCTGATGTTTGAATATCAACTGTCGTCCTGGTATCGGTGGATCCGGTAGGTACTACTCCGAAAGCTGTAATAAATATCACCAACAGTCTCAGAAGATGTCAAATAGCTGGAAATGCCTGTCCTTACGTCCAATTTGGACACAGGGGCAAAAAGGTCATTTTCGGGCCAAAGCGGGTTCCACATGTAGGCCACTTTGCACCGAAAAGCGTGCCGAGGGTAACTGTCTCTAAATGGGACAAACTATGGGTCAAACAACTCTCAATGTCAATACGATCCCAACGGTATGTCCAAATTTGGATTCCGATGAGCCGAACCTAATTTGGTCCAAAAAGTCAACTGTGGGGCCCGCCAATTGGCGATCTGGTCAACCGTCTCAGAAATGCGTGAAAATTGGGTCACAGGACCAGCGTGTTACCACGAGTCCAGTGGCGCAAGTTTCGTCGCAATCTGACAAGCATGCACAAAATACTCGCGAGTTCCACAAAAGTGACGATACGGATTGTGTTCGCGGATACGGCCTGATTCCGGCGCGCACACGCGTCCAAATCAGTCCCCACGAATTTTCACGTGTCCCGTTATGCTGCGTGCACCATTCGGTACACTTGGCACACGGCGGGGCGGTCCCGTTTGGCGGGGTGCGCTCCGATCTCCAACTTTTGTAAAACCGTAAAAAGTGGGTGCGCGCAGTTTTGTGACGACTATAATTTTGTCCACAGCAACTAATAGCCCAAAGTTATTATACAAAAATTAAACTAGGTCATGTAATCTATAGGTATTAAAAAGAATCGTCGAATTTGGATCTCTGTGGTGGGAGATACGAACTCGACAATATAGGTGGTCATCGCAAGTTTCTGCGATTGCAGAATTTTGTCTGCTCGCGCTGACTTGGGCGCTATTTTTCACCTAGGGGCACACGTTTTCCGAGGTTGACTATAAAACAGATATTGGAGAGGGTTAAGGGAAGATCATACCTATAAAAACGGATCTGCATTTGGTCGAGCGAGTCAACGGGAAAACGCGCCGGAGCGAAGGTGCCTCGAGTGGGAAACTGCAGTCCGCGATGTCGGCGTCGACGGGGTGGTTGGATGGCTTGGGGAGGCTTCTCTGGCTGCGGTGACGGCTCTAGATGGGAAGAGAAAGTCTGGAATTTTAGGTTAGGGTTTTGGAGAGCTAACTATATATATATGTTATATATAATTAGGAGATAGAGAGAGGGATATGGACGGGTTGTTATGCTGCGGCCAATAAAAGACATTCGGGTCTTCATCAAGTCAATACGAAATTATATTAGCTATGTTGCTGAGTGGGGTCGGCCTGGACATATTTTGTTAGGTGGGCGCTAGTTAGCAAGGAGTTGATTTAAGGAAAGAGGCATACTGCTTCGTTAGTGTTAATATTAATATTATTATTATATTATTATATTCTTTTTACTTTCTTTTCTTTTCCTTTCTTTCTTTAATTAAAATATATATACATATATATTTGTTTTTATATATATATATATATATTTTTTCACACATAAGAAAATTTATATAATGGGGTATTGTACATCGTTAGGCTAGCAACTGCTCAAGGGGTCTTCTACATGGAATAAATTCCGAAAAATTCCTGATGGTCCCACAAGTCCTCTAAGTGCCCGAACACCTAACATAAAAATTATTAAAAATCTATTTCTCCTATTTAGACCTAATTACTACAATTTAATTAATAATTAATAAATAAAGGGCTTATACGATTTTCTGGGAAGGGGGTTTTACATTCTACCCAACTTATAAAAATTTCGTCCTCGAAATTAAATTAGGGTAGGGCTCTCTCTGTCAAGTCTCACTTGATTACAGTCTAAGAATTTCTCTTAAGTGAGCATTACGGTCTCTACCCAACTTAGAATTTACCCATCTATTATCTAAGACTATTCATCTAATAAATCTATGCCCCAACTCATTTAATCATGTTATTGAATCCTCAAGTCTTTAACACCAAACATATCACCTATGATATTCCCTAAATCATATATAAAAGGGTCATCAACAATGCGACCGGCCTGTGGGGTATATCTAGTATTGTCTATATATCAAACTTATACCAAGCACGAGGTTTCGCCTTTCCGAAATAAGGAAAGACGAAGATCAATAATAAAGAGTTCAAGGGTGAGGTAATAGAATAAAAGTATCGGGATCAAGGCGTTTAAAGAATACAAATGGAAATTGTCAAGTTGTTGTGGATTGAAATCCTATTGGTAATCCTTTGTTCGCATGCTCGTATTAGTACAGTTATGTAACTGATACGATATGCGCAGACATATCTAGAGAGCAAGTATACTAGTCAACTATATCTCAATCCACGTAAAGTAGTCGTGCGAAGAGCGAACCAAAATGCACTAAGGTTGATCAGACCGTAATACACTGATTCTGAATAGACAATTGTATTAATGTACCAGTCCACTAATACATATGTCATGAACAAGCTCGATAAAGAATAAGCTTGCAAAACTGGGCTATAGAATAGCAGCATAAGTCAAGTACAACAAATTTAAGTACGCTAGATGATGATGAAAGGAGGTACAAATTATTCAAGTTCATAAAACAAAACAAACAAGCAACCATAATAATAACAGACTCTCCAATCTCTACAGTCATCATACAACCTCCTTGTCCAAGTCGCTAGTCGACCAGTTAGGGGCAAGGACCTCTAAATTCTACAGTCTGAATTAAACACTATCTTCTAATGCAAGTTTAAAGTTGTGTCATCCTAGTTCACTTCATCAATGGGTCAATAGGGCTAGCTGGTACTATATTGTGAGGCATACTACCCAACTTATAAAAGAATTAAACTAATACCGTGATCGTCTTAAGAGGATCCTACAAATAACCTTGCACATGTAAATAAAACAGAAACTCTTATTAGGGTATATGAGGAAGGATCTTGATACTTATTAGGGTCTCCTATTGCATTATATAGGTAAGGGTCACCTTAAGTCTTAGTCATAGCACTTACAAGCAAGTGTCAATGGTAAGGATAGAAGAGTTACTGGCCGTCAAGGAGGAAGGGTCTAACTTGTATCGAGGTGAGGGTACAAATTTCATGATTTAAAAATTAAGGGTTAATCATTGGTCACAATCTACAAAGCAACTTAAACTTATCAAGTTCTAACTACCAAGCATAAAGATTTCACACGCAAGGCTACAACTATAAGCCTAGCAAACTATGAGCCTTTAACCAAGAATAAAATTACTTGGCCTACTATCCGGAGTGTCAGATGGCGCGAGTTGAAAGATGAAGAGAAGAAACGTAATTATCCGTCGCAAAATAGCGAGCGATATGGTCGCGGGGAAACAATATATATAAAATAAAGATAGAGGGCTCTAGGTAGCATCATGGTTCTCTAAGGGGAGTGGGGTGTTGGTTGCTATGTTCGGGGTATGATCAAGGGAGAAGTGTTGATTATATTCCTCTAGGCTTCCTAGGGTGCTGTCTACTAATAACAAGACAATGATATAAGTTTATGGTTCCAATATCATCTAACTATGAAGGTTAGGTTCAGTCCAAACATTAAGTTTTTGTTTTCTATGGGTTCCTCCATGCTAGGGCAAACATTATGGTAAAACTTCTATCTCTAGTAGTGTCTATACTACTCTCAAGTCTTCATAATACATCAGGGGTAATGGTAAATCAATTCTAAAGATAAGAAAATCTAGGGTTCACTAGATATTCTAAACTTAGTGGTGTATCTATAATCTCGTTGTATTCTTAATAGGTGTGCTACCCTAATTATCATCCTAATAACAGGGGTTCCTATATTCTAGCAGAAGTCTATAATCAAAGAACTATTAAGGAAGTACAGGAATCAAGCGGGATGCAATTGTTCAAATAGAACAGATAGGAGGAAGATGAATCATAGTCAATTGTGGATGAGATCCTATACTCTAGTCCTAAGCGCAGGCTGGTCCGGTCCCTAAGTTGAAACCGAACTATTTAGTCGTAGACCTGCATGGGCCACCACATAAACCATGTCACGCCCCAGTCCCAAAATATCGTGGGACTAGACACGTGGCAATGGCCAGCAGTACGCACCGATGGACCAACTCAATATAATGGATCCATCAGGGCATACTTAAGATGTAAAACAAGTCTACGACAATCATGGCACAACTAATCTCATCCACACAAGATATAAAATATGATCCACAGAATAATAAGGAATGTAAATCATCATCTAGTCTCACAAAGTACTTCGGGGAACAACCCGATAAATATCTAGTACAATGGTTCAAATGACCAGAATATAAAAGACTGAAAGAAATACTAAAAGCTGAGCATAAACATGGATGCTCAAGAGAAGTCTTCAGCTAAGACCTCGTCCTCGGATGGTGGTACAGCTCCTGGATCAGCTCCTGCTCCGGTCCCGTAAACCTCGGGATAAACCACGTCTGCAAAATCTGGGGACAAAATCCATATCCAGGTCCTCAGGGGACATAACAAGGTACAGAAAATAATACAAGCCAGAATATAAACAGTGCAGCAAATAATGAGATAAGCAGGGTAAGTATGTAACATCTGTATAAAATGTAAGAGAGAATATCAACAGTACTCAGGTTGGAACTACTACAAGCTCTGTGAAGGGGAGCCGGTAGCAGGGGTGTCAAGAGGTGGTCTAGCTCAGCGGGAGACTGAGTAGCCGGCATAACATAATCAACCTGTAGCCTGTGGGTATCTCCAGCAATAGATGGACAATAAGGGAATACTAAAATAACCAGCTAAGTGATATGCAAGATGAGAGCAGCACTAGAGCTCAGGCTGAAGCATACTACAAGCTCTGTGTAGGGGAGCCGGTAGCAGCAGTAGTAATGAGTAATGGGCCAAGCTCGGCTATAGAGTCTTGTGCCTCACGATAATAGGGGTGTATATATGTGATCAGCCTGTAGTCTGTGTGTCTCTCCCCACCCAATGTAACCACACAAATCATGAACATAACGTCTCACGTCCATGTCAGCGGGGTCATAACTAATGCACAAGTCATAATGTATCTAGAATATAGTATCTCTATAAGTCTTGCATCCTATACAGGATCACCACGAATATCTCGAGAAGATCCTGTCTCATGATCAGTGTCCAGTGTCCTGGGTCAAGTGTACTTGGTATGACAAGTACGAGAAGATAAAGTGTCACGTATGTCCATATCTAGATGACATTACCCAATACTGCGTACAGTGTCGGCACCCGACTGATAATCGGACGCTAAGTACGTCACACGGTCCTAGGTTGAGCATGCACAGTAATACATATATAGCAAGGAAAATAAATAACTAAGCTGCAGAGTTTGGCAAGGTACACTTGCCTAATGTTTGAATATCAACTGTCGTCCTGGTATCGGTGGATCCGGTAGGTACTACTCCGAAAGCTGTAATAAATATCACCAACAGTCTCAGAAGATGTCAAATAGCTGGAAATGCCTGTCCTTACGTCCAATTTGGACACAGGGGCAAAAAGGTCATTTTCGGGCCAAAGCGGGTTCCACATGTAGGCCACTTTGCACCAAAAAGCGTGCCGAGGGTAACAGTCTCTAAATGGGACAAACTATGGGTCAAACAACTCTAAATGTCAATACGATCCCAACGGTATGTCCAAATTTGGATTCCGATGAGCCGAACCTAATTTGGTCCAAAAAGTCAACTATGGGGCCCGCCAATTGGCGATCTGGTCAACCGTCTCATAAATGCGTGAAAATTGGGTCACAGGACCAGCGTGTTACCACGAGTCCAGTGGCGTAAGTTTCTTCGCAATCTGACAAGCGTGCACAAAATACTCGCGAGTTCCACAAAAGTGGCGACACGGATTGTGTTCGCGGATACGGCCTGATTCCGGCGCGCACACGCGTCCAAATCAGTCCCCACAAATTTTCACGTGTCCCATTATGCTGCGTGCACCATTCGGTACACTTGGCACACGGCGGGACTGTCCCGTTTGGCGGGGCGCGCTCCGATCTCCAACTTTTGTATAACCGTAAAAAGTGGGTGCGCACAGTTTTGTGACGACTACAATTTTGTCCACAGCAACTAATAGCCCAAAGTTATTATACAGAAATTAAACTAGGTCATGTAATCTACAGGTATCAAAAATAATCGTCGAATTCGGATCTCTGTGGTGGGAGATACGAACTCGACAATATAGGTGGTCATCGCAAGTTTCTGCGATTGCAGAATTTTGTCTGCTCGCGCTGACTTGGGCGCTATTTTTCACCTAGGGGCACACGTTTTTCGAGGTTGACTATAAAACAGATATTGGAGAGGGTTAAGGGAAGATCATACCATTAAAAACGGATCTGCGTTTGGTCGAGCGAGTCAACGGGAAAATGCGCCGGAGCGAAGGTGCCTCGAGTGGGAAACTGCAGTCCGCGATGTCGGCGTCGACGGGGTGGTTGGATGGCTTGGGGAGGCTTCTCTGGCTGCGGTGACGGCTCTAGATGGGAAGAGGAAGTCTGGAGTTTTAGGTTAGGGTTTTGGAGAGCTAACTATATATATATGTTATATATAATTAGGAGATAGAGAGAGGGATATGGACGGGTTGTTATGCTGCGGCCAATAAAAGACATTCGGGTCTTCATCAAGCCAATACGAAATTGTATTAGCTATGTTGCTGAGTGGGGTCGGCCTGGACATATTTTGTTAGGTGGGCGCTAGTTAGCAAGGAGTTGATTTAAGGAAAGAGGCATACTGCTTCGTTAGTGTTAATATTATTATTATTATTATATTATTATATTCTTTTTACTTTCTTTTCTTTTCCTTTCTTTCTTTAATTGAAATATATATACATATATATTTGTTTTTATATATATATATATATATATATATATATATATATATATATTTTCACACATAAGAAAATTTATATAATGGGGTATTGTACATCGTTAGGCTAGCAACTGCTCAAGGGGTCTTCTACATGGAATAAATTCTGAAAAATTTCTGATGGTCTCACAAGTCCTCTAAGTGCCCGAACACCTAACATAAAAATTATTAAAAATCTATTTCTCCTATTTGGACCTAATTACTACAATTTAATTAATAATTAATAAATAAAGGGCTTATACGATTTTCTGGGAAGGGGATTTTACACTCCTGATGTCCCTATGATAGTACCCACAAATGTTGATGTTCCAAGTCACTCTTCTCCAAGACCTTCTTCGGCCCTTCCATCTGAGTCATCTGGTAACAATTTTTTTCTTGATACTTGTAAACCTCCAGCTAAGTTTGGCAGTTGGGATACTGACATTGCATATTACATTTCATATGCATTCACTCCGCCTACATATAAGTCCTTTCTTGCATCATTAGATTCAGTGCTTGTACCAAACAACTGGCAGTAGCTAAGCAAGATCCTCGGTGGTCGAGTGCTATGTAGGAGGAACTTCAGGCCTTGAAGAAGAATGACACATGGGAGCTAATACTACTGCCAGCTGGGAAGAGTGTTGTTGGATATAAATGGCTTTATACTTTTAAGCAGACTCCAAAGGGCAAGATTGATAGGTACAAGGCCAGATTGGTTGCTAAAGACTATAGCCAAACTTATGGTATCGACTATGACGAGACCTTTGCTCCAGTCGCAAAGATGAGCACTCTGCGAGTGTTGGTGTCATGTGCTGCCAACTTCAATTGGCAACTGTATTAGCTAGATGTCAAGAATGCCTTTTTGTACGGGGATCTCCAGGAAGAGGTGTATATGGAGATTCCACCAGGCTTTGCTAATTCACAGGCAACGGGGGAGGTATGCAAATTGAAGAAATCTTGAAGAAGTCTTTGTATGGGCTAAAGCAGTCTCCGAGAGCATGGTTTGATAGATTCAGGCTTGTAGTCTGTGGTTTGGGTTATAGGCAGTAATAGAGATCATACTGTATTTTACAGTCACTCCAAGACGCATATCACTGTTCTTGCAGTCTATGTTGATAATATTATAATTACTGGAGACGATGCTGAGGAGACACTACAGTTGAAGAAAAGGCTTGGAGAGGAATTTGAAGTTAACGATTTTGGGCAGTGGAAGTACTTCCTCGAAATTAAAATTACAAGATCACGAAAGGGTATAGTATTTTCTCAGTCAAAGTAGGCTTTAGACCTTCTTTCAGAGACATGAATGCTGGGTTGCAGGGTTGCTTCTACTCCTATCGAGCAGAATCACAAGTTGTGTGCTAAGGGTGGTGATCCGGTAAGTAAAAAGCAATATCAAAGATTAGTTGGTCGGCTCATATATTTATGTCATACGAGACCTGATATTACTTATGTCGTGAGTGTGGTAAGTAGATATATGCATTATCCCAGATAGCAGCATATGGAGGCAGTTCGCAGAATTCTCTGGTATATTAAAAGAATCCCAGAAAAGGGGTTATAGTTCAGAAGTTCTGGACATCTGAGATTTGAAGGCTACTGTGATACCGATTGGGCGGATTGTATGGAAGATCGCAGGTCCACTACAGGTTACTGTATTTTTGTTGGAGGCAATCTTCTATCTTGGTGCAGTAAGAAGAAAGATATAGTGGCTAGGTCTACAGCTGAGGCCGAGTACAGGGATATGGCAGTTAGCCTATGCTAGATGATGTGGGTGAAAAGATTGTTGGCCGAGTTGCGTTTGTTTAGAGAAGATGCCCTACAACTTTGGTGTGATAAAAAATTAGTAATTGATATTACAAACAATCCAGTTCAGCATGATCGCACCAAATATGTGGAGATTGATCGGTTCTTCATCAAGGAACAACTGAATAGAAAAGTTTTAACTTTGAGCTATGTGAAATCAGCGGAGCAGTTAGCTGATTGTTTAACTAAAGGTTTAGGTCCTAGAGAGTTTAATACCTTTTGTAATAAGATGGGGATGATTGATATCTATCGCCAATCTTGAGAGGGATTGTTGAGTTATGGAGAACTTATTTAGTCCCACATAGGATAGAAAATAAGGAGGAGGTTAGCCTCCACCTATATATATATGTACCCCCTCTCTTGGAAGTAAATCAATCAATTATTTTCTCTCTACATATTGTTAGTTCTGAGACTTAACCAAAGATGGATGAATAGGAACAAAGGTTATTGCCTCTACTAATTCCAGAAGATGAAGGCGAGATCAAGGGTTCACCCATAGGGTTCTCTCTAATGAAGGCGAGATCAAGGGTTCACCCACAGGGTTCCCTCTGATAAAAATAAGATCAAGGGTTCACCCACATTGTTTTCTCTCATACTATTATCGATTACAAATAACAAACAAGATTACAACTTCTTCTAGATCACAGAACTCAAGAACCAAACAACGTTCTTCTTTGCAACCGCAGTTATAATTAGGATAAAATATTTACAACTAGAAGAAGAGAGAATAAAAATTATTCTTGCTGGGGTGGTGAAAGACCACCGTTGCTCAAAGCAAGATTCGCTCCTATCTATGATCTGCTCCGAGGAGCCAACAAGTTCATAAAAGAACTTCTAGAACGCTCGTAATCACCTCTATGTGTGACTCGAACGTACTTCCTAGACTCCCCTTTGAGCCTTTTCAGTATCCTCAAAAGGAGGCATGAGGACTCTATTTATCGAGAAGGGTGGAAACCCGTCTCCATTCCTAAACGATGTGGGCAACAAATGTTGCAGGAATAAAAGGTGCTATTGAATCAACGAATTAGCGAATCAGCGAAAGAAAGCGTCAAAGAGGAGAAATAACTATATTTCAAAAGCAATAGAGATGCTGGAGTAACTAAAATACCAACTCTAAAAATAAGGATTGATATTCTAAATTCTGCCATCAACAGAGTTACATGCAATCAAAGCAGTCTGCGCATGCGCGCAACAAATAAGCAGCACATGCGCGCAGACTCGCAGTTGTGCATAGCGGCATATGTCGTGCATACGCGGCAACCACGCATGCAACCTGCATATCCCGCATCCGAGTTTGATTCCAAGTCTGAGTCGCTAAGCACCATTGGGACTTAGCTCTTAAGAAATTTTTTTCCAAGAGTGTGACAAAAAAGCATAAATGCTTTCTTTGAGGAGTTATTCCTTTTTTTCTCCTAGAAGAACTCTCCCACATGACACCCAAATATGCCCCACCACACCTCATGTTCATACCTCAATACATACAAAGTATTATATTAATATACATACTTGGTGGTGTAGCCAATATGGGACTATCTTTTACTAGTCCAAAGGCAAAATACCAACAATCTCCAACATATCTCAATATATGGGTTGAGCATTTCCCATAGTGACTGCCCATTATGTATTAGGATAGATGTCGCTTACGACTTAAATATTTTTGCATGTGTCAAATAACAGTACAATACAAGAATAGACTAAGCCTTGAATTCTGCACCATAGCTACAATTCTTACCACTCACATAATGATATCAGTTGTGGTTCTGGTTGCACATTAAAGGTTATGTGCATGCCTGATTTCGATGTATGTATTTTGGACGTCTACAAGTTTTCCTCAAGAGGCGGCCTGTATCGCTTTCCGTACACTCTAGGTGAGTTCTTTTAAAGAGTCCTGGCATGAAGCATTTCGCTTTCTTGCGGGGTTACTCCGTTATGACATGGTCCAAAGCCGAGGCTTTACCCTATCTATGTACCTAGGTGTCATACCACTGTAGCATGAGGACACAAGCCTCTTTAAAGTTCTATACTACCAAGCATGAAGCCTTGTGCTTCTTTGCGATATTATGCTGTTGTGACATAGCTTTCGTAGCTGAGACTATACCCCACCAAGGTACCTCTTCGTGGTGTCACGCCATTATAACATGAGGTCACCGGCCTCTTTATAGTGCTACATACTACTCTTCATTCTAAAACATTAAGATATTTGCCTATGTGTGCTATCCGCTGTGACATGGCTTGCGAAGCCGATGTATTACCCGATCGAGGTACCTTATCGTAGTGTCACCCCACTGTAGCATGGAGTTCTTACGCTCATTTGTAGTGCTACCCTACCCGTGCTTCCTGTAAAGCACATTAAATATTCAAAATGTCCGAGATATCACTATGTAAACCCCCTGATTTTTCAAGAATTTTTAAATTAGGATTTTTCATAATTTTTTGGAATTTTCGGGGATTTTTTTGTAATTAAATTCAGGTATTTTAATTATTAAATAATTTTTTAAATGATAATAAATAATATTAAAATATTATGAAAATAATATTTTATGGTGTAAAATAAAAAAATAGACATAGGGTAATTTTTCGGGAATTTATTGGACCCCAAAAGTATTTAAAAAGTCATAAAAACTATTTTATAATTAAACCGAATTGAACCCTAATTAAACCGGGTTTATTTGTAATAAACCAACCCTATTGAACCAACCCGGCCGGTCCAACCAAACCCAGGCCCAACCCCTTAGCGGGTCGGATCCGGGTCAGACCCGACCCGCTAAGAACCCGACCCGACCCGACCGCCTAAATCCCTAAACTCCCAAATTCTTCGTCTTCCTCCGGCGACCGTTACCGCCGTCGTGGCCGCCGGCGACGTTGTCTCTTCGGCTCCATCGAACTGCCGGCCACTTCCCCTTCCTCTTCCGACAAACGCCCGGCCATCCTCCTCCCCCCTAACCCTATTTAAACCCGCAGAGCCCTCGTCGGAACCCTAGATACGACGACCTTCCCGCAGTTCCGTCTCTGACCACCCCTGGCCGCCTCCACCAGCACTACCACCACTCCCCGACCGCCGCTCGACCTCCTCCCCGAGCCCGCTGCCCAGAGCTCGCCCCGCTCCGCCGCCCGCACCTCGAACCCAGCCCACTGCCATCTCCTCTCTTCGTCCTTCCCCGCTCCGATCACCCAGGCCACCCTGTCTTCCTCCTCCGCACGGCCTTGGCCCAGCCCTCGTCGAGCCGCCCGACCACCAGCGAGCTTCCCTAGCTCCAGCACCGGCTGAGCCGACCCGACGAACCAGAGTAGCTCTGCCTCCCCTCCTGTGCAGCATCCGAGCGCCGCCACGGGTCACCCGCGCCGTCCCCGAGCCTCCACCAGCGCCTCAGCCCCTGCCACCTCCGGCCGCCTCCGCCGTGCCCCGGCCAGCATCCCCAAACCCTATCCCTAGCTTCTGTGCACAGTACCCTGTCGCGTGTCGGACACGTGTCGGACACAAAAAATTTGCAGTTTTCCGGAGCCCTGTTCAGGTATCCATATCTCTCTCCTCGCTACCCCAATTTCTTTTCTGTCAGTTGCATCGCGTAGCCTGCATGACCCCCTCGGTGCCCGTACAACCCGCTCGGTGCATCACGTTCTGTGGTGATCGTGAACCGCGATCTAAAAATAGGAAAACCAACGTCCTGTTTCATCCCGGAACTGAGTACGCCCCGCCAAACAGGATGACTTGGTCGCCTGCGGTCTTCACAGATACGTGCGCGTCGTCGATACGGACGTTTGGGATTTCGCAGAAGCTGATTCGGATGTGCATGCACACCGAAATCAACGCGTATCCGCGGACACCGTCCCGTATCCGTCTTTTCTGAATCTCGCTGTAACTTAGTGTACACACGTCGGATCGAGACGAAACTTGTGCCATTGGACTCGTAGCAATACGTTGGTCCTGTGAGCCAAGTTTGGTTCGATTCTGAGAACGTTGACAAAATCGTGTGTCGTGGGCCCCACAGGCTCCACTTGACGGGCGATTTTGTGATCGGCTCATCGAAATCTAATTCTGAAAGTTCCATTGGGTTCGTATCATCGTTCCTGATCTGTTGACACTAAGTTAGACTGATTTGGAGACCTTTGACCCTGACGCATTTTTCGGTGCAAAGTGGGCCATATTTGGACCCCATTTTGCCCTGAAATGTTATTTTCGCCCCTGTGTCCAAATTGGACTAAAGGACAGGCATTTCTAGCTGATTAATATTTTTTGGATCTGATGGTGATGTCTATTTCAGCAACCAAAGTACTTTCTGAAATCCCAGTTAAAGCCAGAGCTACAATTGGAGCCGGAAACCCAGGCAAGTGTACCTTGCCATAAATTGCAGTATATTGATTCATTTTATTCTCTTGATTTATTTCCTGTGACTGTTGTACATGCTCAACCCTAAGACCGTGTGACTTACTTAGCTTTCGATTAATAGTCGGGTGCCAACACCGTACGCGGGGTTGTGTAAGGTCAACTAGAGATGGATATCGTGACATTTACATTCTCGTACTTGCTCTATATCAAGTACATTATACCCAGGACACCTGACACAAATCATGAGACAGAATCTTCCTGAATATTCAAGGTGATTCTGTATAGGATACAGGATTATGACATATACAGTTTACATGCTTAGATTTTATTCTGACTTATTGCATTAGTTGATCTTGCGTGACATGAACATTATGAAACTGTGACGTGAGATTACATTGGGTGGGGAGAGATATACCATACAAAAAGGATGAATATATATATATATAATAACTTAGTGGATGTGCCTTAGACTCTGACACAGAGCTTTTGTACCGTACTGGCCCTTCGAGAAAATACTGCTATGGTTTCTTCGACACTGATCCTGTAGTAGTCTCAGCCTGAGTATGACTATAACTCTCACTTGCATATCACTTAGATGGTTAATTATTTACCCTATTTGTTTTATTTATTTCCTGTACTGCATTATTTTGGCTTGAGCTTTCTTGTACCTTACTATGTCCCCTGAGGACCTGGATCCGGATTATGTCCCCAGGATTAGCAGACGAGGTTTATCCAGAGGTATACGGAACATGAGCACTTCTCAGAATAGTACCAGTACCTGAGGATGAGGTGATCGCTGAGGACTTTTCCTGAACATCTGCTACTTCCATACTAAGTCTTTCTAGCAAATAAACTTTATTTCTTGTTTAAATAAACTTTTATAAACAGACTTTATATCGGGTTGTTCCCCGAATTACTTTGCTGAGACTGGATGTTTGATTTACTTTCCTTATTGCTGTTGATCTTATTATCTTTTGTGTGAATGAGATTAGTTCTGACTTGTTGTTGTAGACCTTATATACAGCTTAAGTATGCCCCGATGGATCCATTTATTTGGGTTTGTCCATCGGTGCGTACTGTTGGCCATTATCACGCGTCCAGTCCCTCGGTATTTTGGGATTGGGGCGTGACACACTAAGGCGTCTAAGCCATCCTTCCGCAGGACTTGTTCTACATAAAGAACAAATAGTAGATAATAGTGGTTCTGGGTCCATAATCTCTCAATGTCTCAAATAACTACCCACTATTCCTAATTTTATTTCAGTCAGTGGTCCTCCCTTGAACCAAAAGCTGGATGCCTAGTAGATTTTTCTTTGAATTAATAACATTGTCACGCCCCAGTCCCAAAATATGTAGGATTAGGAACACGTAAGCATGCCAGCCGCATGTATATGGCAACTAAAATATATGGAAACCATAACACATGCGTACGCTGTATTATGAACAATAATTCACAAGTGATATAAACTATCTCAAGTCACAGGCATAATCTAAATCTTATCCACATAAATCAATATAAATAAATAACCAATAACTTTGTAACTAAATCTCAATGTGAAGTATCAAAAGATGATAGTCGGGTAGAAACAAATGCACTACCAAACTAAAATATAAAATAAACAAACAATACATCAACTAATAATCATGAGGCTCAAAGAGAAGACCTCCTCAAAATATAAGTAGCAAGTCTGGATCCGCGCTCCTACTAAAACTCATGAACATCTACACCTAGAAAGGGACCAGGTCCTCAGAGGGACATAACAAGATACATAAAAGCATGCCAATAAAGTACTGAAATAAACATCTAATGGGTCGCCTAACTATCTATGTGAATAAAATTTGAGAACAACTTTCCGACAAGTGGGCTATCTGGCCATAAATGGGATTGGCATGATTCTCTCGGAGAATCAGGGGCCTACAAAGTATATCATCTTTTGAACGCCAGAGGCCGCCAGTAATATAGGGGTCATCACCGCCACGTATCTTCAGCGGAGCGTACGGGTTACAGAAAGAAAAGTGCAAAGAAGCCCAAATACCTTACTTGTTGTTCTTCCCACCCCATGCTCTAAGCATGTTGTATCCACAACACATTTTAGCTACTACGCCGAGACGGAGTGCAAGTATCGGCGTCGTAACTTTGGTTCATAGCCTATCGTTAGTACAATAGTCCAACTCTACAACCAAACAAGGACAAGGATTGGGCCACCATACTACAATAATCTATGTCCATGGACTACTAATAACTGCTAAGTCTTCTAACATGCAATTTCTATCAGCAGTTATCCCTAACGCACGTCCCATACATACATGAGGCCAACCTGTCACGCAAGTCCGTGTTCTATATGAGACTCACACTCATGTATCAACTGTGTCACGGCCAATGAAACCTAATGATGCCTCATAATAATGGGGTGGTCTCATAAACTAGGTCAATATGCATATACATAATAAAACAGAATACGACGACACCGTCGTTGCACCCAAGTTTCCTTGGACACGCAGTTTATATAGTAGTTAAAATACATGAACTAAATGATAGAAATAAAATGTATGCATCATATGGAATATAAATTACAGTACAGTGGCATGGTATACTTGCCTGGCAAGAAAGCTGCGTAGTGCCAATAACCTGCTCCTGAAGTTTCGCAGAACAATCCGATAGGTCCTATATACATATAATATAATACAATACAACATCAGTCATTACACTAGCACATACACAACCATAAATATACTGGACTCAGAGGGTACGCTAGGGGTGACACTGGTCGACTAACAGGGTCAAATGCGCGTCTAATTATGCTGGTGTCCTATATTAAATGCTGTATCAAAATTAGACAGTCAACTAACATGTGTCTAAGCCAGTACGTTTAATGTACACAAAACAGTCCACTCACAAGTTCTTAGGGTCACTTGGTCAAACGTAAATATGGGATATCCATAATTATGCTAGGGTCGTACAGCAAATAAACACATTAGTCATAATTAGGTTAAGCATTATCACTCACATATATATATATATATATATATATATATATATATATATATATATATATATATATATATATATATATATATATATACCAATCTGAATATTATATACCTACGCGTACGTGTACGCATACGAGTCATACTGTCAAATGTCAATACAAGGTATCTTATGGTCACTCAACATCTATAATACAGTCATACCTAGTACTAACATTAATTACCACATAATGTATATGCACCAATTAATTACCTACACACATGCACCCTAGTCCTTAGGTCAACCGACACGGACTGAACTAGACTGAACCATGAAGCAATACTAATTACAAGCACACATAAAATAAAAGGAGAGGGACCGGTTCGAACCTTGGGGTTAGCGTGTATGGGCACAAGGATCGGGGTGACTGTTACAGATTGTTTTTGGCGAAGGTGACGGGTCCACAATAACGACGATGATAGTAATGATGATGATGATAACGAGGGTGATAATTGGTGATGATGATGATGACGAAGGTGTTGATGATGATGACGAGGGTGTTGATGATGGGGATGATGATTGTGATGATGATGATTGGTGAGATGATGATGATATGATGAGATGATGATGATGAGATGATGATGATGAGATGATAATGGTGATGTTGATGATCATGATGATGGGGATAATGATTAGGATGTTAATGGCCGGAGGCTGCTGGAGTCCGGCGAGGGAGGTTGATGGAGGAGGGAAGTAGTGAAGGAGATCGGAGAAGGAGGACAGGGAGGCTCGGGTGCTACTCATCGGTGCAAGTGGAGGAGAACATGGAGGAGTCGAGGTTAAAATCGGGGATGGTGGTGGTGGCTGTGTTGAGACAGTGGTGGTGGTGTAGATGATGGCGGTGGTTGCCGTGCTTTAGGCGAAGGAGAGGAAGGTGGCCGGTGAGGGGAAGAAGTCGAAGAAAAGTCGGGGAGTTGAGTTGTGGGTCGTCGACTCCGGCGAGGAGGTTAATGGTGGTGATGGGTGTAGGAGATGATGTGGAGGAGAACGGGATGGCTATTTCGGCGGAATGACGACCGAAGAAGGAGAGAAGAGGAGGACTGCGGTGAGATCGAGGATGACGGACGGGTGTAGGTGTGGTTACGGATGGAGGAGTTCAGGCGAGGGGGGTCGACTCAGGGGGTGTTGGGGTTGTGTTGTGCACCGGCGGCGGAGGAGATCGGAGAAAGGCAAGGTCTGGCTCCGATGAGGCGCTGCTCAGTACGGTCGATCGGTTGGGAGGAAGGAGGCGATAAATAGTAAGGGGAGATGGGGATGTCGGCTAGGTTAGAGTTTGGGTATTTGGAAAAATAAGGAAAAAGAAAAAGTTGTAATATATATGTGTATATAGAATTTGGGTTTGGGTGTTGACCTAGGAAGGTGGGCTTGGTCAACATCCTCTTGGGATTGGGCCTTGGCTTCACATGGGGATGTTTGGAGGGCTAGGATTTGCATTGTTTAAAATGCATGACTAGGATTTGATGAGGGGGATGTTGTGTGTTGCATATTCCAAAAATCATGGGAAAAATTCATATGAAGGGAAAATATCACGCCCCAGTCCCAAATACGTAGGACTAGGAACACGTAAGCATGCCAGCCGCATGGATATGGCAACTCCAATATATGGAAACCAAATCCACACGTACGCTGTAATATGAATATCAATCCACAAGTGGTATAAACATATGTCACCAGTCACAGGGTATAATCTAAAACTCATCCACCAAAGTCATATAGAAATAAATAACCAGTATCTATGAAACTAGATCTCAATAAGAAGTATCTAAGGATGATAGTTGGATGGAAACAAATCCACTACCAACTCGAATGTAAGAGCAAATATTAAAGTAAGTACAACACAACAACACCATATAAGAACACCATCTAGCAATCACGGGCTCTAAGAGAAGACATCCTCGGATCACATGTAACCATCCAAATCTGCGCTCCTGCAAAAACTCAAGAGCAGATACACCTGGCAGAGGACCAGGTCCTCAGAGGGACGTAACAAGATATAGAAAATACGAGCCAACTTGAATACAGTAAACATGCATATAATTTGGAAATAAATAAGTATGATGTACAAGACAATCTATATGAATGCAAATGAGGACAACTTTTCGACGTATGGGCAAGGGTAGGCTACTCGATCTACCTCACAACTCACACACACGTCAATGGACATCAGAAATCGACAAACCGCGGGGGTAGCGACCAGCGAGACTCCAGAAATCGACTTACCTCGGGGGTAGCGATCAGTGTGACACACGCCCGTAGTGCGAGCTATATACTACGGTTTACCAGAGTAGTTAAAAGCCCATACGCCTAATGATTGTCCTCTATGATACTAGGTGCCATGTGTGTGTTAACATATCTAATACATAGTAATGACTGGAGAAAAACTACACATGCAAGAACTATACAGAAATAAAATAAATAAACAGAAATATAAATAGCATGCAAAGTACTATAAACAATTTGGCAAGGTATCTTGCCTGGTAAGAAAGCTGCAAGGTGTACTGTCCAGAAGTCAAACGCACAGGATCAAAAGCTATGGCCGCAGAACAATGTCTCCGGATGCTGAAATACATCACCAACGTTCCCAGAATGAGCAAAATAGCTAAAAAGCACTTCCCTTTAGTCCAATTTGGATACAGGGACAAAATGGTAATTTCGGGTAAAAGTAGGGTCCACTTGTGGCCCACTTTGCACCGAAAAGCGTACCAAGGGTAACAGTCTCTAAATGGGACAAACAATAGGTCAAACAACTCTAAATGTCAATACGAACCCAACGGTATATCCAAATGTGGATTCCGATGGGCCGAACACAATTTTGTCCAAAAAGTCAACTGTGGGGCCCGCCAATTGGCGATTTGGTCAACCGTCTCAGAATTACGTGAAAATTGGGTCACAGGACCAGCGCGTTACCACGAGTCCAGTGGCGCAAGTTTCGTTACAATCCGATAAGCGTGCACAAAATACGTGCAAGTTTCACAAAAGTTGCGATACGGGATGTGTCCGCGGATACGGCCTGATTCCGGCGCGCACACGCGTCCGAATCGGTCTCCACAAATTTTTACGTGTCCGGTTATGCTGCATACACTGTTCGGTACACTTGGTACATGGCAGGGCGGTCCCGTTTGGCGGGACGCGCTCCGTTTTCCAACTTTTAGAATTCTGGAAAAATTGGGTTCGTGCAGTTTTGTGACGAATTTAATTATGTCCACAGCAGCTAATAACATAGGGTTATTTAACAGAAAATAAACTAGGTCAAGTGTTCTACATGTATCAAAAAGAATCACCGAATTCGGATCTCTATGATGGGAGATACGAACTCGGCAATATGGGTGGTCACCGCAGTTTTCTGCGATTCCAGAATTGGGTCTGCTCGCGCCAACTTGGACGCTGTTTTTCGCCTAGGGGTATACGTTTTTCGAGATTACCTATAATATAAATATAGAAGAGGGTTAAGGGATGAGTATATCTGTGAAGACGGAACGACGTTTGGTTGAGCGAGTCGACGGGAAACAATTCTGGAGCGAAGGTGCCTCGTGTGGGAATCTGCAGTGCGCGAGGTCGGAGTCGTCGGGATAGTTTGGACGGCTTGTCGGGGTTCCTTGGCTACGGTGACGACTCTAGATGAGAAGAGGGGGTCTGAATATTATAGGTTAGAGTTTTTGAGAGATAAATATATATATATATATTTAATAGGGAGAGAGAAAGGATGTGTAGCGGCCAAAGGGGGTCGTGTCTGGGAGTTAATACAAATGGCTGAAGGGGCTGAAGGGGCGGTTCCCCTGGAAGTAGCAAATATTAAAGGGACGGGGTTCTCTGGAAGCATTTGCTGAAGGATGGTGGTCTTAGCAAATTGCTAAGGAATTGTTGAAGTGGGAATAACTTTGTTATTATTATTATTATATTTATTAGTTAATTCTTTAATAATTCTTTTACTTTCTTTTCATTTCCTTTCTAAATATATATATACATATATATATATATATTTGTGTATACATATATATTATATATATACTCATAAGAAAATTTATGGATTAGAATAATGCACACCATTAGGCTAGCAACTGCTCAAGGGGTCTCCTACATGGAATAAATTTCGAAAAATTCTTGATGGTCCCATAGGTCATCTAAGTGCCCGAACACCTAAAATAAAAATTATTAAAAATCTATTTCTCCTATTTAGACCTAATTACTATAATTAAATTATTATTTAATAAAAAATAATAAATACGATTTATTTAGAAATAGGGATTTTACATTCTACCCAACTTACAAAAATTTTGTCCTCGAAATTAAGATTAAGCCACGATAGAATGTCAAGGATGGTATAAGACTTGCATTGTTTAAAATGCAAGACTAGGTTTAAAGGGGTGGGCGATGTTGCACATTGTACATTCCAAAAAATCATGGAAAAATCTATATGAGCGAAAAATAGGTTTCTTCATGTGTCATGTCCAATGGTGTGGACACATAAATGCTCTATGCATAAAAGCGCCCAACAATTGGAAAATTGTACAAAGATGAGAATTGGGTGATGGGCATGTCTAGAATAAGGGTGTAGAATTTATAGGAAGGCAGTGGCTAGTGTAGCACTCCAATTATGGAGCACGGTAAGGGCGCTAAGTGATATAACTATTGTAAAATTAAATAAAATATCGTGTTCTATCTCTAACTGGACTCAAGCTAACCTTAGTCTCACTAACTTAGCCAAGTAGGTCAAATTTTTGGGTGAGGGGTTCACAATCTGCCGAACTTAAAATTTTCCATCTACCACCTAAGGCTATACATCTAGAAAAAAACTATTGCTCAAATTATTTAATCATGATTTTTAATCCTCAAAGGTTTAACACCAAACATATCACCTATGATATGCCCTTAACCAATTATAAAAGAGAGTCACTAAGTCATGTGATTAGCCTTATGGGGTATATCTAGTACTGTCAATGTCAACTTATACCAGCACGAGGTTTCGTCTTTCCGAAATAGGGGAAGACGGAGAGAAATAATAAAGAACTCAAGGTGAAGGTGACAGAATACAAGTACGAGGTTCAAAGAGATTAAAGAATCGAAAAGAGAGTTGTCAGGACAGTTGTGGATTGAAATTCTATTTTTGGTAATTTCCTATTTACATGCTCATATCAGTACAGTTATGTAACCGATACGATGTGTCATACATATCTAGGGGCAAGTATATCTGTCTACTACCATATATCTCAATCAACGTAATGTAGTCATGCGAAGAGCGAAGCAAGCGCACTAAGGTTAGCTAGACCTTAATACACCGATTCTGATTAGGCAATTGTATCATTGTGTGCACCCAATAATACATATGTCGTGAGCAAGCTCGATAAAAGAATAAGCTAGCAAAAACTAGGCTATAATAGCAGCATAAGTCAAGGTAGTACAACAAACATAAATACGCTGGATTATGATGAAAGAAGGTACATAATAATTCAAGTTCACAAAAGATATGACTCCACAATCTCTACATTTGTCATACTAATTTCTTGTCTAAGTCGATAGTCGACAAAGTAGGGATATAGCCTCTAAGTTCTACAGTCTGATGAAACATTATCTTCTTATGCTAGCACACAGTTGATGTCATTCAGCTACACTTCAATAATAGGGCAAAAGAATATGTGATACTATGTTGTGAGGTATACTACCCAACTTATAACAATAACTTAGTACTGTAATTATCTTAAGGATACCGTAGAAACTCTTGTTAAGGTTTACGAGAAGGGATCTTGGTACTTATTAGGGTATCCTCTATACTAGGGTCAAATATTATGGAAAAACTTCTAACTAACTCTAGTAGCATCTATACTACTCTCAAGTCTTCATAATACATCAAGGGGTAATGATAAACCAATCTATAGATAAGGAATTCTACGGTTCACTTAATTATTCTAAACTTAGTGGGTGGCTATATTCTCGTTGTATTCTTAATATGTGTGCTACCATAATCATCATCCTAATAACAGGGGTTCCTATATTCTAGCAGAAGGCTATACTAAAGGAACTATTATGGGAGTACAGGAATCAAGCAGGATGCAATTGTTCAAATAGAACAGATAGGAGGAAGATGAATCATAGTCAATTGTGGATGAGATCCTATACTCTAGTCCTAAGTGCAGGCTTGTTCGGTACAATAACGTAACCGAGATAATATGCTCTCGACCTGCATGGGCCACCACAAAAACATGTCATGCCCCAGTCCCAAATATGTAGGACTAGGAACACGTAAGCATGCCAGCCGCATGGATATGGCAACTCCAATATATGGAAACCAAATCCACACGTACGCTGTAATATGAATATCAATCCACAAGTGGTATAAACATATGTCACCAGTCACAGGGTATAATCTAAAACTCATCCACCAAAGTCATATAGAAATAAATAACCAGTATCTATGAAACTAGATCTCAATAAGAAGTATCTAAGGATGATAGTTGGATGGAAACAAATCCACTACCAACTCGAATGTAAGAGCAAATATTAAAGTAAGTACAACACAACAACACCATATAAGAACACCATCTAGCAATCACGGGCTCGAAGAGAAGACATCCTCGGATCACATGTAACCATCCAAATCTGTGCTCCTGTAAAAACTTAAAAGCAGATACACCTGGCAGAGGACCAGGTCCTCAGAGGGACGTAACAAGATACAGAAAATACGAGCCAACTTGAATACAGTAAACATGCATATAATTTGGAAATAAATAAGTACGCTGTACAAGACAATCTATATGAATACAAATGAGGACAACTTTTTGACGTATGGGCAAGGGTAGGCTACTCGATCTACCTCACAACTCACACACACGTCAATGGACATCAAAAATCGATATACCGCGGGGGTAGCGACCAGCGAGACTCCAGAAATCGATATACCGCGGGGGTAGCGACCAGCGCGACACACGTCCGTAGTGCGAGCTATATACTACGGTTTACCAGAGTGGTTAAAAGCCCATACGCCTAATGATTGTCCTCTATGATACTAGGTGCCATGTGTGTGTCAACATATCTAATACATAATAATGACTGAAGAAAAACTACACATGCAAGAACTATACAGAAATAAAATAAATAAACAGAAATATAAATAGCATGCAAAGTACTGTAAATAATTTATCAAGGTATCTTGCCTGGTAAGAAAGCTGCAAGGTGTACTGTCCAGAAGTCAAACGCACAGGATCAAAAGCTATGACCGCAGAACAATATCTCCGGATGCTAAAATAAATATCACCAACGTTCCCAGAATGAGCAAAATAGCTAAAAAGCACTTCCCTTTCGTCCAATTTGGACACAGGGACAAAATGGTAATTTCGGGTAAAAGTAGGGTCCACTTGTGGCCCACTTTGCACCGAAAAGCGTGCCAAGGATAACAGTCTCTAAATGGGACAAACTATAGGTCAAACAACTCTAAATGTCAATACGAACCCAACGGTATATCCAAATGTGGATTCTGATAGGCCGAACACAATTTTGTCCAAAAAGTCAACTGTGGGGCCCGCCAATTGGCGATTTGGTCAACCATCTCAGAATTGTGTGAAAATTGGGTCACAGGACCAGCGCATTACCACGAGTCCAATGGCATAAGTTTCTCGCAATCCGACAAGCGTGCACAAAATACGCGCGAGTTCCACAAAAGTTGCGACACGGGGTGTGTCCGCGGATACGGCCTGATTTCGGCGCGCACACGCGTCCGAATCAGTCTCCACAAATTTTTACGTGTCCGGTTACGCTGCGTGCACCGTTCGGTATACTTGGTACACGGCGGGGCGGTCCCGTTTGGCGGGGCGCGCTCCGTTTTCCAACTTTTGGAAATCTGGAAAAAGTGGGTTCGCGCAGTTTTGTGACGAATTTAATTATGTCCACAGCAGCTAATAACATAGGGTTATTTAACAAAAAATAAACTAGGTCAAGTGTTCTACATGTATCAAAAAGAATCACCAAATTCAGATCTCTGTGGTGGAAGATACGAACTCGGCAATATGGGTGGTCACCGCAGTTTTCTGCGATTCCAGAATTGGGTTTGCTCGGGCCAACTTGGACGCTATTTTTTGCCTAGGGGTACACATTTTTCGAGGTTGGCTATAATACAAATATGGAAGAGGGTTAAGGGGTGAGCATACCTGTGAAGACGGAACGACGTTTGGTTGAGCGAGTCGACGGAAAACAATTCTGGAGCGAAGGTGCCTCGTGTGAGAATTTGCAGTGCACGAGGTCGGAGTCGTCGGGATGGTTTGGACGGCTTGGCGGGGTTCCCTGGCTACGGTGATGGCTCTAGATGAGAAGAGGGGGTCTGGATATTATAGGTTAGGGTTTTTGAGAGATAAATATATATATATATATTTAATAGGGAGAGAGAAAGGATGTGGAGCGGCCAAAGGGGGTCGGGTCTGGGAGTTAATACAAATGGCTGAAGGGGCTGAAGGGGCGGGTCCCCTGGAAGTAGCAAATATTAAAGGGGTGGGGTTCTCTGGAAGCATTTGCTGAAGGATGGTGGTCTTAGCAAATTGCTAAGGAATTGTTGAAGTGGGAATAACATTGTTATTATTATTATTATATTTATTAGTTAATTCTTTAATAATTCTTTTACTTTATTTTCTTTTCCTTTCTAAATATATATATATATATATATATATATATATATATATATATATATATATATATATATATATATATATATATATATATATATATATTTGTGTATACATATATATTATATATATACTCATAAGAAAATTCATGGATTAGAATAATGCACACCATTAGGCTAGCAACTGCTCAAGGGGTCTCCTACATGGAATAAATTCTAAAAAATTCTTGATGGTCCCATAAGTCATCTAAGTGCCCGAACACCTAAAATAAAAATTATTAAAAATCTATTTCTCCTATTTAGACCTAATTACTACAATTAAATTATTATTTAATAAAAAAAATAATAAATATAGTTTTTTTTGAAATAGGGGTTTTACAGGAAATGAGTTTCTTCATGTGTTGTATCCAATGGTGTGGATACCTTAATGCACTTTTGCATAAAAGTGTCCAACAATTAGAAAATTACATAAAGATAGAAATTAGATTAAATTAATTAAAATTAATGTAGATGGTGTTCCAAAATTAATTAGAAGTACATTGGGTCAAAATTAGGTGAGACACAAGTATCATGGACATAGGGGACTCAGGATAGAATATTATCATAAATTACGTTTCACAAAACGGGTCAAGATTGTGTCTCCAATTTTGATTGGAACACTCAAGGGTACAAAGTTGAATTTATTTAGAATTAAATAATAATGTTTGCGACGAATATTGTGCGACTAAATATAGCACAAGAGAGCATAATTATAAGTTACACAAAGGTCAGAATGGAAGACTGGCATGTCTAGGGCAAGGGTGTAAAATTTTTAGGAAGGCAATGGCTAGTGTAGTGCTCCAATTATCGAAGCAACGCTAATGTGCACTAAGTGATATAAATATAGTAAAAATCATCTAAAATACCGTGTTCTATTTCTAATTAGATTCAAACTAGCCATAGTCTCTCTATCTAAGCCAAGTAGGCCTAATTTTGATTGAAGGGGTTTATACCATAAAACTTTATGGTAGGATTGCAAAGACACAATATCAGAGGTCCTTCAAGCCCATTATACTTGTTGTGTCCTCGACCAGCTGGCGCTTGAGGACTTTAGTAAACTGATCTGCCTGTTTCTTCTGGCTCTGAACATCAATCACTATAATGATTTCATCCTTGATGCACTCATTCAATATAGTTTCTTCTATCAATGGATCCGTCAGAATCACCTGGCTCCGAACATTAACTACTACAATAATGCCATTATTGATGCACTCACTCAGTGCTCTGTGTCTAAGCCGCACAGTTCTCTTTTTACCATTGAAGAAATTATTCGATGCCACTACTGCAGCTAACTAATTTTTGTAATACACCAGTATTTCCAGAATCTACGCACCAACCATATGAAGATGATGCATGAACTATCGATGCCTTTCTGCTTCATCCCCTGCAGCTGAACTCAAACTCCATAGATGAGTAAGAGAGCAAGGTCTGCCTTTTTGACTTCCATGAAATAACATCACCACCCACGGATCTGCTTCTTAGACTTCTATGATGTATCAGTTTTACCCATGGAGAAAATATATCTTCTTGTAGACCTTTTCGCTCTCTTCTTCTGAGTACCGATTGGCATCATTGAAGCCTTCTACTACTGTCGAGGATCCCTCTGTAGTAAGAATAACCCTTTGAGTCTTATTGAGATATGTTATATCTTTCAAGTTCTCAACACCTGGATTATTTGTATTCTGATTCAGCATCCTCACGACAAAATCTATGTCAGGACTAGTGGCACTTTGTAGCATACATCAAATACCCGATGACACTCGAGTGCTCCAACTGTCTGATGCTTCTCCTGGATTTGGCTTCACCTTCTTTTGACACCTGTAAGGAGTATCAATCCCTGGAAAATCCTGATGTCTATAGCGTATGAGCAACTTTTTCATGTAGTGAGCTTGTGATAGAGCAAGCCCAACTAACGTCTTGATTATCTTAATCCCCAGGATTTTATCCATATCTCCAATATACGTTATACTGAATTTGGACGAGATGATCCTCATTGTTCTAGGGACATCATCTATATCCGTGCCCAATATTAGAATATCATCCATATAAAGAGACAAACGATGACTTATCTATCATCATCGAACTTAGTGTACACACACTTTGTCGTCTTGCTAACCCTGTAGCCATTTGACCTGATGACTTTGTCTAACTTCTCATAGCACAGATTGGGAGCTTGCTTCAAGCAGTACAAAGATTTTACCAACCTGCCGACTTTGTCATCAAGACCTTGAATGACAAATCTTTCTAGCAGTTGCATGTAAATCTCTTCTGTCAATTCCCTATTCATAAAAGCTGTCTAGACATCCATCTGATGAATAAGCAGCTTATGAATAGCATATATGGAAATGAGCATCATGTTAGTTGATACCCTTGCCCCTGGGGTAATAATGTCAAATTAGTCAATCTCTAGTTTCTGAGAAAACCCCTAGGCCACCAGCCTAGCCTTGAACTTATCAACGGTACTATCGGCCTTCATCTTATTTCTTGAAGATCCATTTGCATCTGATGAATTTAGCTCCTTCAGGCAGATTGAACAACACCCAAGTATTGTTGGATATTATGGAGTTAATCTCGTCATAGACTACAAATTGGCCCAATATTTATATTGAGTTTTTTAATATGTTTAATCGACTAAGTTTATCATTATGATAATCGTTCAATCACTATAGTAACTTCTACTTAAACTCATCATTGTCCAGACTTTATAATATTTGTTTCCGTATATTACTTTGTTCGTCTAACATATATGTACAGAAAGCAATAAGCAAGATCAGCATGGACATATGCTATGACGAAATGATGATGAGCCAAAGACGATGTTCTACCAAAAGATTTCTCTGAACCGCTTATGACTTATCCTGAGCCTCGCACCCGGGGGTTCCTGATTTGTTTATTTTTGACAACTATCGTCAAGAAAAAATATATCTTTAAGTCAGCGAACGTTTGAGAAGATAGGCATCATCAGAGTGCTCCTAATTTTATATGTAATATTTTACTTTATTTGAGTCTAGGACATGTATATTGAATCGCACTGGCATAAACCAAGTCCACTCAAATGAACCCTTGAACCTATCTTCTAAACCAGCCTATATTCAAGTTCAAACCTTACTAGAATAGGCAACCGAACTCGGACCAAATTCGTACCCAACTAGGACCGAACTCGGTCACCTATATAGTATGAACTCAGTCAACCCAGTTATTACATACCCTGATTTCTTGGCCCAACATTCAAAAATTTGAATTAAAACCTACCCGAACTCTGGCCGAATTAGGTTTGCTATCACCCTATAAATAGGATTGAATTTAACATAGGGTGAATTTAACATTCTCAACAACTTATTCATTCTACATCTTTCTATCATATAGTGAGCAAACCCTTAGAGCTTTAACCTTCTCATCTCTAAGATCAACTCCATAACATTATAGTGCCAAGTACGATCTCGGTTAGATGTTTGTTTTGAGTTGTAATAGCTTGCTTCATCAAGCTCTTCTTCTGTGTGAAGTTTGCTTGCCCTTCTTATCAAACGTACGTGTTTGAAGTCTCTCGACCCTTCGAATCAAAGCTCGTGGTTATGAGAAAGTTGGAAGCCTTCGGAACAAAGCTTATGATTCACTATTGGTGATTATAGTGGATAAAACTCAGAGTAAGAGTTCTCGGGACTGGACTAGTCCTCTCAGAGGAAACCACTATACATCGCGGTGTTTGTGTTTTCTCTCTCTAAACTTTAATGCTCTAATTTATTTACTGTTATTAGTTGGTAGCTGTATTTACAATATATATATTTTTAATTGGGTAGATAATTCTGCTGTACTCTATTCATCCCCCCTCTAAAGTTGCCATCACGGTCCTTTACTATCTCCTCCCAGAAGATCGCATCTCTTGTCTTTATCGCCTCATCATAGGCAAGCGAGTCAGCTTCCATATAATAGGTGATAAAGTTATCTCTGAAGGTCCTTCGGCCTCATTACTCACTTTGTTAATGGCTCAGCGATTACTGGTCTAAATATTGTCTTATCAGCGACAACCTCCACCATGACAATATCTACTTTAGAAGTACTTGCTTCTTCAGAGGTAACAATATTCTCCAGAACATCTACGAGAATAATGTTCTTGTCTCTAGCATACTTGTCTTCAAAGTATTTTGCGTCGCGAGAATCAATTATATGATTTGATCCAATATCAAGGGATCTCTGAGCATTGCTTTCAACAACATATACCAAAAATATGGTCTTCGTATTCCTTGTTCCCAGCTTCTGAATCTTGGTATCTGAAAGTTTCACATACGCCAGACACCTCCACACTCAAATGATATTCAAGTTAGGTCTAACCTTAAACCAGAGTTTATGAGGAGTACTGTCAGATATGTTGAACGGTACTTTATTCAGAATAAAGTAGCCATAAGTGCAATCTCTCCCTAGAACCATTTGGAAGACCCGTATCATATATTTTATCATCTCTGTCAGTGTCTTATTTTTTCTTTCTATAACTCTATTAGATTGGAGAAAATACGGAGCAGTCGTTTCATTGACAATTCTATGTTCTTTGCAGAATGATATGAATCAAGAGAACGATACTCTCTACCTCGATCGATTCTATATTTCTTAAGTTGTTGACCGGTTTTACACTCAGCTTCAGCCTAGAGGTCCTTGACCTATACTTCATCTTTCGATACATGAATGCATGCTTCGAGAAGTCATCGATGGAAGTAATAAAAACTTTATCCCGATCTTTGTAGCGAATTGCTAGATGTCACAGATATTTGAGTGCATCAACTCCAGAAGATATGTACCTCAGTTTAATCATCTGAGCAGCTTCCTGACATTCTTTATTTGTGCACAAACTTCACATACCTCTATCACTTTACCCCCGTATTTGGAGATAAGACCTAGACTAAACGTTTATAATGTTATTATATTGTATATGTCCTAGTTTATTATGCCACAACTCAATAAAGAAGTTACATTGCCATTATCAGAAGGAGTTATCAGCAGAAGTTTGAACATCCCTTCAATGCACACGGCCAGATGAACTAGTGTCCACCACCAGTTAGCAACCAGGTCTAAATGACTCAATCTGCGCTATCATAGCAACCAAGTTAAGTAATAATAACAACCATGTTAAGCTTTACCTTGCTATTTTGGTTTGGAGTTGGAACCACAATCCTCCTTCATGTGGTCATTCATGCCATAGTTATAACAAACCCTGTCAAGCTTGGCTTAATAGTGGACTTTCATGATGGGCTATTACACTCCTGGAGAACCTATATGCCTGTAGAGCCGAATCTATGCATATAGTTGGAGCTAAACTTATGCGCCTATCCGAGTAGAGTCCATGCACATAATTCAAAATGCATACACAAAAAATAAAAAAACTTATGCGCATCATCTGAGCAGACCTGCGCGCATAATCCAAAAAGAATGCATGCACCTAATATTAACAGAACCTATGCACACAATCAACTATATATATCCTGCTGAGCCAAGACTATGTGCATATACTATTGTGCATCAACATGAACAAATACTGCCATATAGAAATTTATGCACAAAGGCTGACCACACAATGAGTCATGCATATAAACGACTTGATCTTCTTCTCATCTAACTTGAGATGCTTCTTGAGAGACACCTCGTTCTCTATAAGTTGTAATCTCCATGCACTATCGACGCTTCTTTCATGTTCTGTGAAACATCCATTCTGGATAGGTTGGCCCAACACTCATCCAATATTTGACAAAGAGTTTATTTTCTCATCCAAATATTGAAGTGTTTCCTATCAAGTTTCTCAAGTTTGTTAAAACTTGTGCCAAGAAGACTTGCATGATTATTCTCTATCTTACTCGGATCTTGATTTGAGATTGTTAATCCTGAGGCTTAACCAAAGATGGATGAACATGAACAGAGGTTATCGTCTCTACTAATTCTAGAAGATAAAGGCGAGATCAAGGGTTCACACACAGGGTTACCACTGATAAAGGCGAGATTAAGGGTTCACCCATAGGGTTCTTTCTGATGAAAGCAAGATCAAGGATTCAACCACAGGGTTCCCTCTCAGACTATTATCGATTACAACTACCAAACCAGATTATAACTCCTTCTAGGTCACAGAACTTAAGAACCAAACCACGTTCTTCTTTACAAACGCAGTTGTAATTGGGATAGAATATTTACAACTAGAAGAAGAGACAAGAAGATAGAATAAAAAAATTCTTGCTGGGATGGTGAAGACCATCGTTGCTCAAAGCAAGATTCGCCCATATCGATGATATGCTCCCGGGAGTCAGCAAGTTCACAAGAGAACTTCTGGAATGCTCATAGTCACCTCTGTGTATGACTCAAACGGACTCCCTGGACTTCTCTTTAAGCCTTTTCAATATCTCGAAAATGAGGCATGAGGACTTTATTTATAGTGAAAGGTAAAAATCTATCTTCATTCCTAGCCGATGTGGGACTAAAATACAATCTCCTAAAATAAGGATTGATATTCTAAATTCCCCCATTAACGAAGTCACGTGCAATCAATATAGCTCGCGCATGCGCAAAATAACACAGCAGCACATGCGCACAAACTAACAGACATGCAGCTGTACATAGCCGCATATGTCGTGCATACGCAGCAACCATGCATGTAACCTGCATATCTCGAGTCTGAGTCTGAGTCTGAGTCACTGAGCACCATTGGGACTTAGCTCTAAGAGAATTTTCCAAAGAGCGACAAAAAGCATAAATACTTTCTTTGAGGAGACATTCATTTTTTCTCCTAGAAAAAAACTCTCATATGACATGTAACGCCCCGCAACCGCACGATGCGTTACGCTGAGTCGGATTGAATGAAACAAATGCTGGTTATATTTGATTTGTTAGATTTAGGAAGAAGTATTGATTGAGTTGGTTTCATGTGCAGATGGCTAGCGGAGTTCGATGGGATTCAGTTGTTCGTTTAGAACAGTAATGAGATAGCTGGATTGGAGTGATAATGCCGTCTTCCTTAGTTCGATCGGTCGGATGATTTAGAGAGCATGACCTGCTCATACGGTCATACCAGTTGAGTATATCGTACTTGCATCGGACCACGGGTTCAAGGGATTGGCCGTATCGGCAGGATAGGATATCTAACGGGATCAAACATTGTGAGTGGGCTCTTTCCCTTCTCCTCTATTCCTTCATGCCTAATAATATAGAAAACACGTAATAGGCTTGAACACTTGGGCTGAAACATTGGGAATCACTACACTGAGGCGTGCATAGAGTGTACGTTGGTTGTTTGGTAGGATTGTGGCTTGAATTGATTTGCGCGTATGGATAGTTGGAGCTAGAGTTGGATTGCACTTGAGGCAGTTGGTTGATTGATTGGAATTATGCTTGGACAGTTGGAATGATACTTTGAGTCATCAGGAATATCGGGAATTCAGGCGAGCGAGCGTGCATCCATGCACGGGTATCACTTGGTCGCTTTGTCTTGCAAAGCGAGCAGTTGTGGTTCGAAACCGAACAACTGCATCGGCGAGGGCATTGTGCCACTGTTTGGGTAATGTGTCATGGGTTTGCTTTGAGCATAGGGTGTTGCACCATTAGAAATACTGTGTTGAGAAGAGGCATTGTGCCTAAAGAAATACTTGGGATTTGGTGCCTTGGGCAATATGTTGGAAGAATGGTTATCGATTCTTTGCTTGGATATTTTGGTTGGATATTCGGTTGAACGAGTCTAGGATCGCTTGGTAGGACGAGAATGTTCGATCCTCTCGTCATACCTACTTGGTGTCTGCATGTCACGGACAACCTGTGTTGCACGGGGTTTGGTCTCCTCGAACGGGAAGGCTCCGGGGCACCGGGACCATTCGGTCATAGGAGACAATTTGGTAACGTGCCTTGGGTGCGGTGCCGGTGGTTGGATGCGATCCAGGTGGGTTAGCTACTTAGCGCTGTTTCGAATAGAACCGTATTTGATCAGTCCGATCAACGTCCTTTATGGCTTGGTCAGTGACTTTATATAGATTAGAGTTGGCTTGCTTTTCTTTTGTTGGATTGGCTTTCGTGTAGGCGCGGCCACCTTGCCTCAGCAAGAGTGTGCACTTGAGATTGGAATATAAACTCTGGTTGAGGATGGATAATAAGGTTTGGTTGATGGTTCGATGTTATCATGCAAACGATAGCTTGAGTAGGACGAGTTGCATGCTAGTTTCCTTCGGGTTGGATATATTTATATGCTTGTCGATTGGTTTGAGTTGAATGCTTGCATGCTTAAACTGCTTTACAGCTTTCCTTAACATGTCATCCCTATGCCATGAAATGAATCTAGGATTCAACTAGAAAGATCACCATATAACTGTTTGCATTCACTATTTACTTAGTGTCGGCTTAGACGAGTGGGTTACCCCGCTCACTAGTACGGCTGTGTACTGACCCACGTTTGTGGACAATATTCCAGGTACGCAGGCGTAGTGGTGCTGCTTGGATATACGAGACATGATGTATGAACTGTAAGTACCTTTATGGGCTAGAGAAAAGAGCAAGAGTATTTCATCGTCTTCGTGGCATCGCCTTCGTGGCATTGCCTCGGGATATTTCCTTTGGACCCTATCGAGAGCTTCGCTGCGTATTACTCTGATTGTGTGCTTGGTACACAATACTTGACTTCCGCTGCAACTTGGTCATTTCGATGATAACTTTGGTGTTTGACAACATCGCCTTGTACGAGCGCAACTCCAGGCTCGTACGACATCACGTCCCGATGAGAACGATGATCCTTCGGGAGAGCTACAATGTGATGATGCACGTTCAGCGGGGACTATTGAGCTTGCGGGAGATTGGGGAGTAACAAATTGGTATCAGAGTGTTTGGTTCATTTTCTCGAACTTGGTCCTTCGCTTCATCACAAACTCTAAATAGCTTCTGCGTGTCGTTTAGCTCTTGACTCTACTCAGTGCCGCATTGGATAATTCATGCAATAAGTCTATATATTGCTGGTTTTGGCTGCATGTTATTCTTGGTTGCATTGTTTTGGTTGTTTTTAGTAGGATCGCTTAGCCTCGTTAGGCGTTGTTGCATTCGTGCAACAAGTTGGGTGGCGTTGTTGTATTTGTGCAACAAGTTGAATGCTATTGTTGGGTTGGCTTGGCTTGTCGTTCATGGAGTTTCTGATTGCCTCAATGGATCAGTTGGTTGGCATACGAATTTGGTAATGTGGCATATTGTGAGTAGGAACATTCGATGAGAATGATCCATTGCACGAGTTGCTCGTCTAGCGACTGTGTTGGGTAGAAGTTAGAATTTTGGCTGTGGCGCATCGGTTGAGCAGGTTTGAGTTTGGCTTGGGAATATCAGGATAAGTTTGCACGAGTTGCTCGTACAACAAATGTGTAGAACAGTTGAGTATTGGGTTGGACTATTTGGAAAAGACAATCGTTGCATAATTCCTCGTGTTGCAAAAGTATCAGACGGTTTAGAATAGTTGGATAATTCAGGCATTACCGGAGTTTTGTGTCAGACTTGAGTTGAGAAAGGCAGGATCACACATAAGGGATGGTTCGAGCAAATTTTGGATCCAGTGCAAGAAAATTATAATGCGAGTAGCGACTTGATTCGGAGTGGTATATGGGATACCACATATTGAGCAAGGCATTGAAAATATTTTGGTTGGACATCAATGGGAATTGCCTGAGCGGACTCGGATAACGGGAATACAAGTTGGTTGGTGCACATCGACTGAGTTGGAAAGAATGAAAATGAAGCAAGCGAATATTGAGTTGAGCATATCGAGAACGGACTCCGTGTAAATAAAAGTATCGTTGAACTTAAGAGATGGACGAGATTGGAACGAACAGATGGGAGATAATTAAGCGAAATGATGGGTTAATCGGAGGATAGTGAGCACGGACTACGATTTTGGACAACACATTTGAGCTGTTGGTTGAGTAATGAAATACGATCTTGGCTTGGAGGGACAATGCGATGGTTTCACACGACTGGAAGAATTTTGGATATTGCGGCTCGGAAAGTCGACTCAGGTTTAGCGGAAGTGGAATTTTAGGCAAAATGGTGCAACGATGGTAGACGGATTCTCCGGAAGACATGGACGGATTGTGGCAGACGGACTTTTAAAGATATCTAAATGTGGGAGCAACAATTGAGCAAATCACTATGCGGTTTGAGCAAGTTGGACGTGCATTGTGGAACGCTGCAAAGGGATAAGAATTGGAACAAGTCTTTGGTTTCGAGAATTATTGCAATTTTTAGTGCGAGAATCGAACATGCAATTCGGAAATTTGATGGATTCAGGGCAAAACGACGGATTGATGGAAGACGGTTTTAATGAGCACGGTTCTCGGATTCGGAAGTTCGCTCGGATGGAATGGTTAGAATTTTGATTCGGATTTACAGAGGAGATATAGCATGGTTCATAGTAACTGTCCATCGTGATGACTTATAATTATCGAGCGTAGCTTCGGGACAGCTGACCCTAGCGACTTATCCGTCGAATCAGAGATGAATATTGTAGACCCATAGAACGACCCTTGTGGCGGCGTATTTGGGAATACGTCGAGGGAAGATGTGAGTAGTGTGTGTTGGAGATATGCCTGAGTGTTTGATTTGAGAGATCCTTGGGATAGCCTTCAGCTGAAGAAGTAGCCAGAAGATCGAAGTGATGGTGGAAGTAGCCTAGTCAACTGATGAGATTCAGAGTCGTACATTTTTATCGATGGCATCGCCTCTGACTCATTGTGCCCTGGAAGGGAATAGCATTCATATGAATTAACGACTATGAAACTAGCTCGTGAAGTTAAAGCAGCGGCTCGTTCAGATCAAATCTTTGCGAATACTGGAAGGGACATATTTGTCTCAGATTTACAAGATGTCTCGGAACTTAGTCTGGGAAGCGTGCTCGTTCAGAAGGCAAAGGTGATATCCTATGCTTCGAGGCAGTGGAAGCAGCACGAAGAACTATTCCATGCGCAACCTAAGAATTGTGGCGAGTGTGTCCACGTTAAAATTGTGGCGACACTATCCCTTTGGCGTGGCGGCGAGATCTTCGTGGATCACACGAACCTCAATATAGATGTTCACCTAGCGAGGTATTGAGATTGAGGAAGAAGTATTTGGTTGAACTGATCAAGGCAAAGTTAATTTTTGGGCAAGTCGCCTAGCTGGGGTAGTATCAATTGAGATGATCGTTTGGTGCATAAGATATATTTGGAGATGTTGCTAGTGCGGATTCAGAAATAGTTGGATGGATTGAGTTGGAATACGAACTGATTGAGTCGGTAGAAAATTATCATATTTGAGAATAGTGCTCAATCGAATAATGTTGGAATGGAAATCGGATTGGTTCAATTGTGAGTAAAGCAAATGGATGCCTCGAATATAAAGATACCCTTGTAACTTGTTCAAATTTGCTATCGCAAGGCTCAGCTGAAATGCATGTATTTTATGGATGCCTTAAATATGTGTACGATCCAAAACTAAGCGATACGAAGAATTCGTATTGAGCTGCAAGGAGGATGTGGGAATATGGAATTTGTACGAGCGTTCAGCAGAGCGAGATGCTGAGTCTGAGTCAGGATAATATGAGTTGCATAGAGCAGATCTATGGAATTGGACAAACGACATGTGATAGGAATGAGTACCAGCACGGTTCGTGGACAAACCTGATTCTAAATGGTATATTATGTAACGCCCCACAACCGTACGGTACGTTACGATGAGTCAGATTGAATGAAACAAATGCTGGTTATATTTGATTTATTGGATTTAGGAAGAAGTATTGATTGAGTTGGTTTCATGTGCAGATGGCTAGCAGAGTTCAATGGGATTCAGCTGTCCGTTCAGAACAGTACTGAGATAGCTGGATTGGAGCGATAATGCCGTCTTCTTTAGTCCGATCGGTCGGATAATTTGGAGAGCACGACCTGCTCGTACGGTCATACCAGTTGAGTAGATCGCGCTTGCATTGGACCACGGGTTCAAGGGATTGGCCGTATCGGCAGGACAGGATGCCTAACGGGATCAAACATTGTGAGTGGGCTCTTTCCCTTCTCCTCTACTCCTTCATGCCTAATAATATGGAAAACACGTAATAGGCTTGAACACTTGGGCTGAAACATTGGGAATCACTACACTGAGGCGTGCATAGAGTGTACGTTGGTTTCTTGGTAGGATTGTAGCTTGAATTGATTTGCGCGTATGGATAGTTAGAGCTAGAGTTGGATTACACTTGAGGCAGTTGGTTGATTGATTGGAATTATGCTTGGAAAGTTGGAATGATACTTTGAGTCATCGGGAATATCGGGAATTCGGGCGAGCGAGCGTGCATCCATGCACGGGTATCACTTGGTCGCTTTGTCTTGCAAAGCAAGCAGTTGTGGTTCAAAACCGAACAACTGCATCGGTGAGGGCATTGTAACACTGTTGGGGCATTGTGCCATGGGTTTGCTTTGAGCATAGGGTGTTGCACCATTGGAAATACAGTATTGAGAAGAGGCATTATGCCTATGGAAATACTTGGATTTGGTGCCTTGGGCAATATATTGGAAGAATGGTTATGGATTCTTTGGTTGGATATTTTGGTTGGATATTTGGTTGAACGAGTCTAGGATCGCTTGGTGGGGCTGTCACTACCACATTTTCTAGGAAAGGGTATTTTGGTAATTTCCTATTTAAATAAATATTGTGCATGGTAAATAATTATTTGTTGTATTATTTAATTGTTGTTAGTTATTATTTAATTATTTTAGACTTATTTTAGTGGACCCAACTAGTTTAGTTTGGACCCATGGACCAACATGAATTAATTAGTTAGACTTGGCCCATTTAGAAAGCCTATAGTTAAGGAGATGGATTAAATTAATTAAATGATTAGACTAGAAGCTTCCTTCCTTAATTATTTCTTCATGAGAGGCCCCAAGGGGTACATTGGACATTTTACAATTGCTTGGGGGAGGGGCTATGGCCGGCCTATTAAAGAGGGGGGAAATTTCTCTCTCCTCTTATCTCATTCCAAATCTAGATCTAGAATTCTCCCACTACCAAATTCCCTCCATTCCCAATCCAATTCCCTACCAAATTCATTCCAAATTCTTCCCAATTCACCATTAGAGAAGGAGGAAGCAAGGATCTAGAAGAAGGAAGCAAGGATCTACAAAGAGGAGCAAGGATCTACAATTTGGAAGCAAGTTCATCTCAATTGGAGGTTTCATTGGGAATCCATCTCCCAATAGGTATAATTCAGATTTTCCCATTTAAATAGCTTCTAAATCTGATATTTAATCATGTAAAATTAACCTATATGTATGTAGTACCCATAGGACTTTGTTTTGTGTTCATAGGAGACCCATGGAGAAAGTTATGGTGCTTTTTGTGTCAATTTTGTTGGAATTCCGAATTTATATTTTGTTGTGTGTGTCAATTGATCCTATAGATCAATTGAACATGAGATTTGTGTTTGAGGCTAGTGTCGTGTCCATATTGGGATACTTGTGGTTCGTATCCCAACTATTTGGTGATACGTGTCATTTGGGAGTTTTCCTCCGACACGGGGCTTTGAACATGTCGTATTTTGACACGGACACATAGATCTACTTTTGACGCTTTGATTTGTTCATAAATATTATTTGTGATTTGTTTGTGTCCTTCGGGGTGCATTTGGTTGTGTGTTGGACTCATGTCGCATGCGTATCCTAGATCTAGTGGGATACGGTGAGATACTCTCCAATTGTGTGTATTTTTGCATAGATCTAATTAATTGTGGTTCAATTCTTCATTTATAATTAGTATATATATATGGATATTAAATATTTATTTTGTGTATTTATTATAGTAATTATTGTAGCATAGATCTATATTTTGGGTGTGCTAATATAATGTACAATATAATATGTAGCTTTCTTGCATGCAAATATATATGTTACTACTTGTTAAATAATATAATTTATACATAAAATGTTTTATAAAATATATTTGTATGTTTAATTGTGTAATTATATTATTTATAATTATTATGTAATTATTTGGATATTAATGTAAATATTTTAGGTGTGCTTCTAGCCATGTAAATTATATGTTCTTTGTTAAATATTTGAAGGTATAAGTTTATGTGTATATTAATATATATATGTACATTTTTGTATTAATGGTTTATATATATATATATATATATATATATATACTGTTTTATATATTCTGTTATATATATATATATATATATATATATTGTTTATATATTCTATTTTTATATATATAATTATATATATACAACTTGTTTTAGTGACAGTGAATTAATGACAGTAAAAAACTGTCATTAATTAGCCGACTAATAGCAGCCGCTGTAGCCTTCGGGCAATTAATGACAAACCTGTCATTAATTGCAGCAGCGGGAAACAACAGCTTTTCTGCGACGCTTTTCCGCGACAGTTTAACTGTCAGCGAAAACCAAAGCAGTGGCAGTTTATTATTTGGGTTTCGGTGACAGTCCTTCGGTGACAGTCCCGACTGTCACTATTTAAACTGTTTTGATTTAATCCTATTTTATTCACTGTTTTTCAATGACGCTTTGACAGATTTAATGTATATATTATATATTATAATTGTATATATATATATGTATATATATGTGTTTTGTGAGGAATAATAATTGTAATAATATATTATGTTATTTATATAAATGTTGGGTTGTATATATATTATTTTAGGGTATATATTAATTATATTATTAGTATACTTTGTGTGAGTTCTTTTTGAATCTAATTTGATTCCTAAATTATTGTAGTTTATCTCTATATTATTTTATAGATGTCTTGTGAGGTTGACTTTGGGTTTGACCATGTTTGACTTTAGTGGACTTTAGAGTTGACCATAGTTGACTTTTGACTTAGAATTGACTTATTGACCTAGAAATTGCCTAGTTTGACTTATTCTCTTTCCGGGACCTTGTATTAATATGGTATTCCATATCTAGGTCTTCGAGGCACCGAGTCAGACATTTGTGAGACTGTTCATTGGACTTCAGGCGAGTACATTCTCTGATAGTTTCTCATTTATGATATCCTCTATGTTCGTTGTATCTAGTGTAGATATACATGTTCTCTTGACACTATGGTTACACGGATTGGTATATCCGGATCTCGTCATGAGATGTTATTCCTTGGTATATGGTGTATATGGTGCAAGTATTGTTTCATTGGTTATCTTGTACATGTACAGACACCGATTCTCGGGGAGACTAGCTATCTTCTTGGGGAATCTAGTGCCATAACGTACCGTGGTTGGATCTATTATACCAGTCGGGGTGGGGAGTATTTTAGTGTAGATATGTGATCATACCCTCCTTGTGCATGTCTTGTTCCTTGTGAGTGTTGATCATACACCGCACGTATAATCAGCCAGGCCATTATACTCTTGTGCAAGTTCCTAAGCCGATCACATGTTAAAGCTAGTACTCACACACTTAGTCATTAGTATTCTTGTTCTATCAGCATATTGTTCATTATTGTATTTCTTTCCAGTACTTCCTTATTGTCTATATATTTCTTGTATCTATTTATGCATCTTGTTTATCCACAGCTACTTACTGTTACATAGTTTTTATCATTATTTGAGAACTGCTGTTAGGGTTGTACTCTGCTCCTTTCCTGACTGGATATATTTTTCCAGATGACACTGAGGAATACCCTACCTATTATGGACCCCAGGATGTTGTGGGTTTAGATTCTGAGACCCTGGCTCAAGAGGGACTTATCCCAACTGAGACAGTTGACCCTGGAGTTGTAGCTTTATAGTTTTGTAGTATTCTTTTGTACTGGATTTGTCTCCAGCATATTTTTGTATTTTTTCTTCAGACTCATTGATGTACTATTTTAGACTCATGAGTTGTATTGTGACTATTCTATTCTTATCTGATTCATGTTCATTCTATCTTAGTTCTGTGATTGAGTACACTATCTTTTGGTTGTTCATTATATTAGATAGACTTTCTAGACAGCGTTCTACCGCCGATTCTGCGGCGTAGGCTGGGCGTTGTTTCCGACTAGTACCCTTACCCCGGGTGCGGGTCGTGACAGGGGCAAGAATGTTTGATCCTCTCGTCATACCTACTTGGTGTCTACATGTCACGGACAACCTGTGTTGCACGGGGTTTGGTCTTCTCGAACGGGAAGGCTTCGGGGCACCGGGACCGTTCGGCCATGGAGGAGACAATTTGGTAACGTGCCTTGGGCGCGGTAACGGCGGTTGGATGCGATCCAGGTGGGTTAGCTACTTAGCGTTGTTTCGAATAGAACCGTATTTGATCAGTCCGATCAACGTCCTTTATAGCTTGGCCAGTGACTTCATATAGATTAGACTTGGCTTGCTTTTCTTTTGTTGGTTTGGCTTTCGTGTAGGCGCGGCCACCTTGCCTCGGCAAGAGTGTGCACTTGAGATTGGAATATAAACTCTGGTTGAGGATGGATAATGAGGTTTGGTTGATGGTTCGATGTTATCGTATAAACGATAGCTTGAGTAGGACGGGTTGTATGCTAGTTTCCTTCGGGTTGGATATATTTATATGCTTGTCGATTGGTTTGAGTTGAATGCTTGCATGCTTAAACTGCTTTACAGCTTTCCTTAACATGTCATCCCTATGCCATGAAATGAATCTAGGATTCAACTAGAAAGATTACCATATAACTGTTTGCATTCACTATTTACTTAGTGTCGGCTTAGACGAGTGGGTTACCCTGCTCACCAGTACGGCTGTGTACTGACCCACGTTTGTGGGCAATATTTCAGGTACGCAGACGTAGTGGCGCTGCTTGGATATACAAGACATGATGTATGAACTATAAGTACCTTTGTGTGCTAGAGAAAAGAGCAAGAGTATTTCATCGTCTTCGTGGCATCGCCTTCATGGCATTGCCTCAAGGCATTTCATTTGGACCCTATCGAGAGCTTCGTTGCGTATTACTCTGATTGTGTGCTTGGTACATAATTCTTGACTTCCGCTGCAACTTGGTCGTTTTGATGATAACTTTGGTGTTTGACAACATCGCCTTGTACGAGCGCAACTCCAGGCTCGTACGGCATCACGTCCCGATGAGAACGATGGTCCTGCGGGAGAGCTGCAACGTGGTGATGCATGTTCAGCGGGGACTATTGAGCTTGCGGGAGATTGGGACGTGATATGACACCCACATGTGCCCCACCACACCCCATGTGCACACCTCAACACATACAAAGTGTTATATTAAGATATCCACTTAGTGGTGTAGCCAATATGGGACTATCTTTCACTAGAACAAAGGCAAAACACCAACATGTATTTGACTAATCATTTCTAGTTTAAATTGTGCAAGAGTATTTGTGTACAGTATAAAGCAATATTTTGTAACCTTAATTGATCTGACAGTTTTTTGATAATATTTTAGGGAATTAATATATATAAATTAAAAATCTAAGAGTGATAAATGATAGACAAAAACTCATGGTAATCTCTAATATAAAAAATTTAAGTCCAATTTACTACCTACAATTTTGGGTTTTGGAGTACCCAAATTAACCCAACATCACATGCACATCCAATAGTATTTGACTATTGGGGTAATGACATGGTGCAAAGTAGTTTTACTATTACTTAATTAGTGCATGGATATTACAAAAAGATTAATTTTTCTAAGAGTATTAAAAAAATATTGACCCATTCATAGTTTTATACTTGTACTCGCTACAAAAAAATAGTCGAATAGCGATAAAAATTTCTGTTGCTGAAATATCCTTTTTCGTAGCTAGAAGAAATAAGAACGAAATAGAGATAAAAATATTTCTTCGTTGCAGGAAACGTTGACGTTCATTTTTTATTACTAAGGCATCAGTAAAATAACGAACTAGCTACGAAAATATAGCGACTTTGTAGCTACGAACAAAATCGGCACTCATGTAGCGACGGAAATAGTGACTTACAAGCGAAGATATTTGATACTCTGGATATATGATACCTAAATTAGTGACAAGATATTTCGTCACTAGTTAGTCTTTGGGTGTCAGAAGTCCGTTGCATAGGTTATTTTTTTCCAGGTTTTAGTCACTGTTCCATCGCTAGTTAGTCGTTGGGTGTCAGAAGTTCGTCGCTTAGGTTATTGTTTTAGGTTCTAATCAGTGTTTCATCGTTGTTTTGTCTCTAGTACATTACTCATTTGTCCATCGCTAAATTATTAATATTTTCCATATTTACAGAAAATCTGCTATGCAATCCTGTGATACATTAACAATAATATGAACCAGTCCACAACACACTTAAATATAGTACAAACAATAACTAAAACCACAATAATAACAAATAATAACTAAAACCACAATAATAACACATATAAAGTCCACAAACACACACTAATAAATATATCATAAAGTCATGTCCAACTATGTCCATCCATCGACCATACAGTATATAAAATAATACAATAAGTACAAACTAATACAATACTAATGATATAAAAACATACAAAATTATGAAGAAGGTGGTTGCTGGCTGCGTATAAACTGTGTCATAAATATAACCAAGGCCTGCTGCATTCTGTCCGTAAAAACTGGAGCTGAAACAAAAGTAGCCAGAGGAGCAACATATGTATGAAAAATTAGCCGGAGGAGCAACACATGGAGAAGTAGCTTGAGGAGCAACAGATGGAGAAGTAGCTAAAGGAGCAACTGAAGGAGCAGTAGCATAAGTAATAAAAGAAGTAGTAGTAGGAGGAATAATCAGGGTACTGAAAGTAGTGGTACCATCATGAGCAGTAGTACCATCAGGAGCACTAGTAGGAGACATAAACTCTGTAATATGTTTTAGTTGTCTCTGAAAATCGAACATCATGGTAGACATGCTCCATAGTGAGAACGACAATAGGAGTAGATTGTGCAGGACCGATGGTAGATTATGCAGGTGGAAGAGCTTTGGAGTATATCGACGATTGCGATGCTAACGACCTGGTACCGTACATATTGTCATCCTTTACTCTCCCAATAGCCTATATGCATAAGTCATTCCTCCCGGTGGATGTACGTAGCTGACGAGTTTCCCTGATCAGTGACCTGAGAGGCATGACTCTCCAATTTCTCGTACGCCTCTTGTATATTATCGCATAGGTATCATGAATATATAAAATACATAAGAAATTACTGATATTGTTGGTATCATAGAGATTAAAGTATGATATTTGGAACTTGTTGATTATGCACATTTACTGTTAGAAGAGGCATGCTAAGAATTTGTTAGTATGGTTTGAAAATGATAGTATAATTTTACGTAATAAGAAAGGGAGGGTGGGTTGGGGGGAATAAATATTAGATAAGCTTTAGAAGAGGCATGCAAAGAATTTGTTAGTATGCTAAAATCCAGATCTTTTTGTTTATGTGGTTTGACTATGATAGTATAATTTTAAGTGATGAGACGGTGTGATATTGGATAATATGCTAAGAATTTGTTGGACATAAAAACGATGATGAATGCACACGAAATGTTTCCAGCAGAATGCAACTACAAATATTGGATAAGTAAGCTTTAGAAGGCATTCAAAATGACCATTATTCAAAATAAATAAAATAAGTTTCTTCTTATTATACCAACTTCATATTATTATAACACTCAGAACCCTAAAATGACATAGCTGGACCAACAAACTTAACATTTTCTTTTGAGAACAAGGATCAGTTTCTTTACTTTCCTTCGGGTTTGATGGTGTGAAATTTCCCAATAGTAGGACTTGGAAGTAAGAGATATCATATCCTTGTCATTTTCCAAAAGTAATAAACTCTAGATAATATGGTCCAGTTGGACCTTGATGAGAATTTTTAGCAGTTGTTTGCTTTCTCATTTTACATATTTTACCAGAGACCATATCACTTGTGGGAGTATACTCCGAACTTTATCATCATTAAAGGTTATTAGTGTGGAACTACACTGCTTCAGTGGCATTAATTTGAAGGTAAATATTACTTTTTTTGTTTGCATACTAAATGTACTGTATTAGTTAATATTTATAAAAAGAAGAACCAACATTGAATTGAGAGATTCTATAATCCTAGTTGGTGAGAAATGATGGTCCTCCATGTGAATTCAGGATATGGACAAACTCATTTAATTAATGTCAAATTGACTTACTTGCAAGTATAGAGGGATTAAGGATCGCGTCTTGGCTCTAGGACCTCTGATCAACTTTCACTTGCTCTGAATCTACTTCTATTTGGGCTATGACATCAGGTTAAATTTGATGGAGTTTGGGTTTAATCAACTACAAACCATAATAAATTTTTATAGAAAAATGCAATTACCAATATGGATTTTTAGCAGAATGCAATTACCCACACTTGACATCTACACTAATACTGCATTTTGACCTAGTTCATGAAATTTATAGAAATCCTCGATAATAAAACAAATAATGTACCATAGCATGAAATTGAAGACATATTTAATACTACATAATATAAAATACTTACAAATGCTTTGGTAGTCCGTTCATTTACTAACTTTCCATCTTTTTTCGCTTGTGGGTGCACTCAAAGATCTTGGAGAAGTCGACAATACTCGATCATATCTAAGTCTTCTTTGGCGGCCCTCGCACTGTAATAGTTAACTTTATATATGATATGTACATAAATAATGAAAAATTAAACTTTAATTAACGATTTTGCTTAACCTACATAAAAAAAGATCGCCGGTTGGGATCGATCCACCGTATGTAGACCAGCCTTAGCACGAGCCGACTTCGTCTTTTCTAACCTAACATAGTACTCGAGAGTGGTCATCTCCTCTTGCATCTTCTTCCAATATTTCTCTTTTACCCATCTGTTTGTGGTATTAAACGAAAGATTGAAAAATGTATTCAGGATGGGGTTTATACGAAACCCGACTTCTTTGGTTTACAAACAAACTTGTACAATTTGATCCTATACGAGGATATGGGAGTACAATTTATTTAATCTGGGTAAATATTGCTATAGGTGTCTGATCTGCAGTCGATCACTTTAGCCCTTAGACCACACGATGTTGAAGAAGTGCCGTAGAAGACAGGAAGCAGCTTCGAGGGTAACAAAAGAGGGTGGATGCACGATGCCAAAGTCGTCGATCCCTGCTCTCTGCCTGAGCTCCGGATTCTCTCTCTCTCTCTCTCTCTCTCTCTCTCTTGACCTCTGGTTCGATCTTTCTCCCTGGATCTGATATTGGTTTCTTGACCAATTTTTCGACCCTTTTCCTCATTGATAGAGGTCTCTATTTATAGAGTTTTGGTGACAGTGACCACTCCGTCGGTGTAGAAACCGAGGAGTGGAAAGTAGAGCACCCTTTTACACAACGGTTAAAGTAACCAATGCCTGCGTATAGATGATCCTTTGAATGAGCATGTGACGCGGGTCCAACTAAGGGACAAAACGCGTATAATCGCTACGAAGATCACGGCGTAGAAGCCACGTAGGTAGGTATCCATTGTGTAGAAGAGGTTGGCATAGAAGCCAAATGTCTGTCACTATGGCATAGAAGCCAAATGGTTATCAAACCGACATAGAAGCCGAATAGGCGTAGAAGCCGAACAGGCGTAGGAGCCGAGTGGTCATAGAGGCCGAGCAGGCGTAGAAGCCGAGTGGTCGTAGAGGCCGAGCAGGCGTAGAAGCCGAATGGTCATAAAGGCCGAGCAGGCATAGAAGCCGAATGGTCATAAAGGCCGAGCAAGCGTAGAAACCGAATGGTCATAAAGGCCGAGCAGGCGTAGAAGCCGGATGGACGTAGAAGCCGCTGCGTACCGTGCCAGAGTGCTGATGGGGACGTCTTAGCCTGAATTACGGCTTTTGAAGATATAATCAAATCTCTTGCATAAAATACCAAGATTTGCCACCATCCTGTGCATTAAATGTGGAGGCGTGTCTTTGAAGGTCTGCAACCCCTTCTGCGCATCAGTCGCAGAGACGTGCCTTGAGAAACTGTCACCGCTCTGTGCATTTAGACGTAGAGACGTGCCTCGACCCCGTACGGACTACAGCTTTTGATGTGGCAGGCGGTTTGCCTACTGCAGAACGTAAAACAGCTCGTATTTGCCTGTGTAAAACAAGGCAGCATATCCCTTCGTGCTTGTAAAAGCAGTTTACGCAAAGGGTATGGCGGTATTTGACAGCCTGGGTCACAGTGCTGTGTCATCATTACAGCCGTCATCTGGGTAGTCGAACCGTATCCCTTTATCAGAAGTCCAGACATCAGGTTTATTGCAGGATCTTCATTGCAGGGTCTGACAGGTTCACTTCGGAGAATATGAAGCGTCGCTTGTACTCCTCAATGCTGCATCTGAAAGAGGATGAGTTTTACGCCCTGGAGGTGATGAAGCACCCTGTTTTACGCTGAAGCGGCTTGAACGTACTGTCTTACATGGATGGTCCTTTGAGCTTTTATATCTCATGCTGCGTTTTAGCGGAAAGAGCTCTGTTGCACGCTTGATGGCTCTGAAGGCTTCTGTTTACGCTGCTCTGCACCAACATGCCGCGTATAGTCATCCGACATATTTTTTATGCTTCTAAAAGACCCCCTTCAAAGCTTTCAAATTCCTCAGAATTTGGAACGCTTTGAATGAAGCATGAACCGCTCCTCGTGACTCGAAACGTTTCTGAATAGAGCGTTGAAACGGTCGATGCTGACTTTATGGCGAATTTATTGGGGACCGGTGTGACCTCTTTCGCCTATAAAAAGGCTGGGGGGGTTAACCTGTTCTCCCCACATTCCCATCACCACGCAGAGATGATCGCCGGAGTTCGTCGGGTCGATCTGAGGAAGAAGGAGATCATGTTCTTCCAGCGTGTAAGGAGCCAAAAAAGATGGCGTCTTCGAGCAAGTGTCTACTGCAACGATGGATCATGGAAAAATATCTTAGCCTCCCTTGCTCGGGATAATCAGCAACTTTGTATGGCTGTTTTTCTAGGAGAAGGGAAGGGTCGTATTAGACCACACGGCTTGCAAGTGGAGCCTTCTCCAGTTACCTCCGGGAGTGAGAGCAGCAACTAGCTCTGACCTCGGGCATTGAGTTGGGTGGAATATATCAACTCAATCTGTCACGGCGCACGGAGCATGGGATCTGCATAATTTATGCAAGCCCCAACTCTGTATTCTCCCGCCGTTGATCATTGCCATGTCAGTCAGTTTGCTGGAACTGACTGACTGCTGGAGAAGATGGATGAAGAATTGTGCCCCTGCGAGAACCTGTCAGAACAGCTTCTGGGCAATCTTCAGACGATGATAATGAGGAAGCCCTCCTGTCGACGGAGTTTCCCTCAGTTGTAGTCATAAAAATGAAGAAAAATACTTGTAGATTGAATTTCCCTTATATGTAATCATGACTTTAATTTTTAATAAAATCGTCTTTCTTCTTTGCATATGATCGTTTTGCCATATGTTGCTGTAAAGTCTGAATATGTGTAGCTTCGACACGTCTGATTCTTTACGCCGACTCCGTTAAAAGAGTGCTAGGTCCTGTCCTTTTGCGCATAGCGAATAGTCCATAGAACGCTGTTGAGCATTTTGAACGTTTAGAACTGTCCTGTTGCTAGGACTGAGGAACCGCATAGGGCTCTGAACTGTTATTTTTACTTCTGATGAACAGAATTTTTGTTCAGACTTCGTCTTCAAGAATGATTTCTCAAAAATCCCTTGGAACAGGGTCGAGAAATGGCTGTCAAACTGAGCTGCCATCTTGATAGACAAGATATTTAGACTGGAGTCTGGATGATCCTCTAATTCGACCCAAGAAGAGTTATTTCTCAATGCTTGAACTCTGTATGCTTCGGGTACTTGGGATATGTTGAGGTCAAGAAGGAGTATCTTCTGTGTGAACTCCTGTAATCGACCGCCTTGCTGTTCGGATATGCGGAAAGTCAGAGATTCGTAGTGTAGATGAGCTGAGAATCCTGAGTTCGTAGTCTATTGAGCGTAGAAAGCCACCGAGCGTGAGATCATAGATTTGGAGCTGCTGAGCATGAAGTCGTAGGTTTGTAGACTCTCGAGCGTAAAAGCTACCGAGCACAAAGGCATCCAGGCATAAAACCATAGACTGATAGCTTGCGAGCATAAAACCGTAGATCTGTTGCTGTCGAGCGTAGAAAGCTCTTTAGCGTAGAACTGTAGATTTGTAACCTCTGAATAAAAGAAATCTTTCGGGCGTAAGGTTGTGGATCTGTTGCCTCCGAGCGTAAACTAAACGCTATCGAGCGCGAGATCATCGATTTGGTATCTGCTGAGCGTAAAGTTGTAGGTTTGTAGCCTCTCGAGCATAAAAGCTACCGAGCACAAAGGCATCCGGGCATAAAACTATAGACTTATAGCTTGCGAACGTAAAACCGTAGATCTGTTGCTGTCGAGCGTAGAAAGCTCTTTAGCATAGGAACCGCTGACCTGCTTTTGTACGAAAAACTCTTCGAATTTGCTGACTGTCCGTCTTTCGAGAGTAGTGGGCTGACGTAGTACCCAATCATAACCAAATATTTAATTTATGAGATTTGGTTGGAGTTTCGAGGAGCCCATCTGAGGATTCGAGGAGTCGACCCAAACTCTATATATATCCCAAGCTTTTGAGAGAAAAACTTTTTATCCGTCTTCTGCGAAAGAGAGCCTCGATTGTTTGAGTTTTTCCCCTCGTTATTTCTCCGAGCACTCCGAGTTTTCAGAAATGGCGCCGAAACAAATCTCCTCCACCAAGAGAAAGAGCACAGGCTCTTCATCTCGTTCTTCTGCCCCAGCGAGAGAGTCTTCGGTCGGGCAAGGTGAACTTCCTTCTGAGCGAAGGCTCCTGCCGATGAGTAGCGCACCCGGCCTTAGAGGTATAGCCATTGGGGATGACAAAGAATGACGAAAAATCCTTTGCACACGTTGAACGTGACCGCACTAGGTCGTCTTCTGTGCTGATAGCCTCTTTGAGGAAGATGACGCACGGAGACGTTTTCATCTTTTACGCCCACATTTCTAATGTGCCAGCGTAAAAACTCCATGTTTTTCGCAGTTATGAGCATAAAAGCTCTGACTGCCGAAAACTTGGTGTATACTATAAAATTTTAGTTCTACGCTTTGGATGGGACCTCCTACGTAATAATTAGAATTTTGGCAGTCTGTCGTAAAGCACAGACAGTATACCGCCAATTACGCTTCAGGATGTGACTTCCGGGGTAAAATGACCAAATTTTGTACAGTCTTGGCGTAAAGCACAGACTATCGTTTCTTGGTCTTTGTGTTACAAGATTTGTAATGACGCATTTTCCTTGCACTTTCGCAGTTAACTTGCATGAGTCTCCACTGGCTGAGGTGATGGGTTCTGCTGCCGGGATGCTGCATTCGAACTACCTGGAGGATCTGTCGCACGTGACATTTCCTATCTCCGGACCCCAGAATCCTGAAGTAAGGGGGATCTTGATATCGGCTCAGGGCGAGCGAATGCTGCTGAGCATGATCAACGGGGAGCCCCTAACGTACGTAGACGGGGAGCAGTATATCAAGCCGGCCTTTCTCTTTGGGGATATGATAGACAAACAGTCCCAGACGAAGCCCAAGAGAGAACCCTGGGTTTTCCCCGCCGAGAGCATGGTCTTGTATCTGCCCACGATGCCGAGAGATTATCCCATCTCGACTTTCTTCCATGCCACACATTCCAGGAGGATGTCGTGGATGCTGACTCCCGATCTTCACGGCAAGCCGGGGAAGATCTTTCACCTGAAAGGAGCTGACCAGGGGTCATTTGTCAGCCGCCCTTCTGGCATCGTGACGTTGTTCAGGGGACTGTGCCCGGGCAGCGTCCCGAGTGAAGACAGTTCAGTGATCCAGCTGGTCCAATTGCCGACTTTCTGTAACGACTTCATGGTGCGAGTGGGAGTATACCCCAAGGAGAATCCTCGGTGCAATGGGTGGATCACCCCAGCAAACCTCCGATGGACTTGCCTAGTTGACTGGGCTCTGAAGCATTTTCGAAGAGAGCTGGAGGTCATAGGACTATATGCTGCCATGAGCACGACGAGTGTTGGGTTGCCTCCCAACCCTAACCTGTTTCTAGCACTGATGGAGCGATATATTTCGCTCACCGGGACCTTTGCCACTCCACTTGGGGAGTTGGGGTTGGCCCTCCATAAAATAGAAGCGATCTCGAGACTGCCGATGGGGGATACCCCGTATGAAGAGTATGTTCCCACCAATCGGGAGTTGGAGGACTCGGACCCTCGGGTTGTAGAGATGTATCAGGAGCTGATGTGCCACTATTTTGCGTGCACTGCTTTTTATAATGAGCCTTCTGATTTGGCTCACACCACTAAGTGGATGTCCTACCTCTTCTTCCACCGGGCCAGGGCCGTCAAGTCGAAGAAAGTTTCGGGGGGCAAGAATGAGCCCGTGAACTGTTTGGGTGTGCTTAGGGCCCAGGTCGTCGAGGATCTTATGGAGGAGGCTAAAGCTCCAGATCAGTTTCTCAATGACAGGGTAGGAAAGTACCCTGAAGGCACTAAGGCCTATAGTTACTTGAGGCGCTGCCGCAGGCCTTTGTCTGAGGAAGCCAAGCTGGCTGGCTTTCTCTCCCTATGGCTGCGTCGAGTAGTGGTACCCGGCATCGCGTCCGCGGACCGCATTCACAGGAACATCCTGTGGCCCGCCGTTCGTCTGGTATTCGGGGCAAGACTGGGCTTGCTCCCTGCCATGGTGTACCGTATACAGGCTAGCCTGAGAGCCATGACTGACGGACTGCTCGTCGATGAAGCTCGACGTGATAGCTTTTCCCGGGTAGAGTTACCATACCTGTACTTGATGGGATGGTTAATCCTCCACAACCCCAGGGTGATGTCTCCCTGCCCTGGTAGTAGTGCGGGGGGTAGTTTCTTGCTGAACTACAAGGACTCCCTCTGGAATGTGAATACAGTCTTAGACTGTCGGCTGGCGCTGAGCCTCGGTCACTGCTGGAAGTTCCTCTGCACTGTCCCCTCTGTACATCGCAATCAGTCGGGGATTAGACTTGAGGATTTAGGTGGAGAAAAGACCAATCTTTCTCTGAAAGCTTTTAATTGGTTGGTCTGCATCAGACCCTCCCATCTGCTATACAGAAGTGAAGATTATTGCTTCTTCGAGCCTTACTTGCCCAGTCGGTTCGCCAGGCAGTTTGGGTACGATCAGCTACACGTGGGCAATGCCATCACTAGCTTCAGGTCCAGGGGCGGACTCATTGATGGAGCCAAAGGATGGCGGTATTTCATCATGGGCTGCACGGGAGCGATATTCACCGTGCCGGTCGCCACCCTCTCCACGGAGCTGCGCATCCTCCATTCGTATGCTCAGTTCTACGTGGCGATCAACACCTTCCATCGTGATTTTGACATTCGTGGAAGCTTTAGGGTGCCTTCTCCCAAGCATGGGGGAAGAATCGAAGTCCCTTCGGTTTCATCTGACGAGGGTGAGAAGTCCGTCACTCCGGATGAGCCTCTGGTGTCGGTGCCGAGGTGTGAAGTGCCTCCGCCTGTGGGGGCTTTGGCGGTATCTGCGAAGCGAAGGGCTCCTTCTTTGAAGCAGACTTCCCCTCGTAAGAGGAAGAAGAAGATGGTTGAACGCCCTCTTCGGATTCCTGGCATTGAGGCTCCTAGAGAGGGACCTACTGTCTCTCCTGTTGGGGATGTCTCTTTGACTGGAGGTTCCCCGCCTCTCGGAGAGGGACCCTCAGTTTCGGCTGACGGTGCCGGAGAACTCCTGCTTGAGGCTGTCGTTGTTGCCACTGTCTTCGGTAGTGGAATGAAATCGCCTGCGTGGCCGAGGCAAATGGGAGAATCTTTCCCTAGACTAGCAACGGATGAAACTCCTGCCGCGTCCGTGAGCATGACCAACGAGGTTCCAGCTGACGAACCCCGACCGCGTCTTGGTGAAGGCTTGGTAGATCTCCTGGCGATGTCGGTTGGCCCACCTCCTTCTCCAGGTATGACAGTTCGTATTGCGTCATTAAGGCGTGATATAGCTACATCGGCTGCAGACGCGGCATATATACCGTTGGCTACGGGTAAAGGTCATCTTTATGTCTCCTCTTTAGAAAGATTACTATCATATTGATATCAACTTTCTTGTCCTCCTCTCAGGGGATGGCTTCCACGGGAAGTATGGCGCTGAAGCATCTTCTGGCTCTGCTCGGGCTCCTAACGATGATACGGAGGCATTCGACTTCGAGGAGGAAATACCTTTGGGGGCCAGCTCGCCCGGAGTAGTTTCGTCACCTGAAGAGGAGGACGAACTCGTCATCGTCACCTCGCCTCTAGCGAGTATGTCGATGACCTCGACCGTCGTTGTCGCACCTTCTTCGATCGTACCACCTGTCGAGGCGGCGGCTGTGGCCACCACGTCTGCAATCATTCCTGGAGGGGAACTTGCCAATATCGTGGCCACTCCTGGCGTCCAACCAGATCTGGTTGCGCAGACCGAGCTGTATACCAGCCTCTTTTATACCAGTTTGAACACGCTGATATCAATGGTGTTGGCGAAGAACTTGGATTTTGCTCGTTTGAAGAAGGCTTCTCAGTTTTCGATTGGGGCGGTCAGGGAGTTTGGCGATTCTGGGGTAGCTGACGCCCTGGAGGCGATGGTTAATGGGTTAGAGCAACCTATTAACGAATACTTGCAGCTGACTTGGGACAGTTTTGAAGCTGAGGTCCAGGCCAGATACGACTCCATGACTGCGCGGCTTACCAAATAGCTGGAGAGCCTAGATAACTCCATCAAAGCCCATAAGCTGGAGATGGATAAAAGAAAAGCTGTCGTGGAGGAGGCTCTTGCTCTTCAGACGAAGTGTCAATCCTAGCATGAAGGGAATGCAGCGAGGGCTCGCAAGTTGAAGGAGAAACTCGCTCAGGCAGAGGAGTGAGCTTCTCAATCGTTGGCAGGTCTAGACGTAGCGACAAGTCGACTGAACACAGCGCGACGGGACCTGGAGCGTGCAGAAGCTTCCCGAGCTGGCTCTCTTCGGGCAAGGGCCGAACTGTCCTTTACGAACAATACCGAGGCACGGCTGGAACAGGCCGGCGCTGATGCCTTGGTTTCCAGGGACGAGAGGGTGGCTGTACTGGCGAAGCTGATTCGCGATCTGACCGTTCCCCCACAATGATGTGCCCTTCCTTCTTTTTGCTTCCCCAATGTAATTCTGCTCTTTTCGGGAATAAATAAAGCAAATTTTTTCTGACTTTTGTGGACCCATTATTTCGGAATGTAAATGACAGGTTTGGGTGAGAGTGATATCAGAGGTAGTATGGACGTGATAGACTCTCGATAAACTTCTAGCAGGACATACCTATTCAGAGGTCATACTGACATGATAGAATATGACCTAACTAGTTTCATTTTGGAGGTAGTTTGGTCAGATTTCGAGATTCTCGCTATATTCTACTTGAGCAGAGGACGTTAAGCATAGTACCTCTTCAAGAATTTATCGTTGATAGGAGCCATTAACAGGTCTCCATTAGGCTGGGCTAACCTGTAAGCGCCGTTCGAGAATGTTGTCTCGATCAGATAAGGGCCTTCCCACTTGGGCTGGAATTTGCCTTTACTCCTGTGAGTAAGAATCATCGGCCTTCTTACGGCTAAAACTAGCTCTCCGACTTTGAACACTCTTTCCTTTACTTTATGATTGAAAGCTCTGGAAATGCGTGCTTGGTAGAGCGCGATGCGTTGTTGAGCTTGGAGGCGTTTCTCGTCTAATCCTTCTAGCTCTTGAAGCCTTAGCAGGTCGTTCTTTTCTTGGGTCAGCTCATTAGTCACGGCTATCCTGAGCGACGGGATCTAGATTTTAATGGGAAGAACTGTCTCGCTTCCGTAGACCAGTGAAAATAGGGTACAACCTGTCAGTGTCCGTACCGTTGTGCGGTATGCCCAGAGACATTCGCCCAGCTTCTCATTCCAGTCTCTTTTGTTTAAAGAGACGAACTTCTTCAAGAGCTTGATCATGGTTTTATTGAAAGCTTCCGCCAAACCATTAGCAGCTGGATAATATGCCGTAGAGACAATATTATGTATCCAATTTTTATCGCAAAATTGATGAAACGCTTGGCTGATGAATTGAGGCCCATTGTCATGGATTATCCTTCGGGGAATCCCAAAGCGATAAATGACGTGATGCTTGATGAAGCTGATTACGTCAGACGCTTTTACCTCAGCAAGAGGGATTACCTCTGCCCATTTGGAGAAGTAATCCGTGATGGCCAGTATGAACCGGTGACCTCTGGAAGAAGACGGGTGAATATGACCAATGATATCCATACCCCATGCTTCGAAAGGCCAGGATGCAACCGTAGGATGTAGATATTCAGACGGTTGATGTATGAAGTCTGTATGAACCTGACAGGCTCTGTATTGTCTTGCATAGTTGATCACGTCTGTGATCATAGTGGGCCAGTAATAGCCCATTCTCCTGATACGATCCTGTAGCTTAGGACCGGGCTGATGCGCTCGTAATACACCGTCGTGAGCTTTCCGGATAACCTGCCGTGCTTCGTCGTCAGAGAGATATCTTAATAGCAGTCCGTCGTAGGTCCGGCGATATAGGCATTGTGAAGATGCATCGAAGTAGAAGCGTAATGATCGTCTTTTGGCAGATACTGCTTCTTTGGGGTCCTCCGGCAAGATTCCGTATGCGACAAAATCTATGAAGGGACTCCTCCAGTCTCTTCTAGGGGGATCCATATTCACAGCATAGCTGCATTCTATGTGAAAGTTGTTCTTCACGCAGAATAAATCTCTGTTAAGAAGGATTACCGAATCCTGCCTTCTTATAGGAGTGGCTAAATCCGCAGCTAGACTGGCTAGGGCATCAGCTTCCAGGTTCTGAGATCGAGGTACATGCTCTAGAAAGAACCCTTTGAATGTCATGGCTATCTCGACCGTTGTTTGGTGATAGGGGATGAGGTATGGATTCCGGACTTCATATATTCCCCTGACTTGTTTGACGATAAGCAGAGAATCACCGAAAGCTTCTAGGGACTCGACCCCTAGCTCTTTAGCGACTTGGAGCCCGATTAATAGAGCGTTATATTCTGCCACATTGTTGGAATATGGTTCGTTAAGAGAATATGCTCGGTAGATGACGAGTTTATCAGGAGTGACCAGGACGATTCCTATCCTTGAAACTATGTTTCCCTGGGGACCAGTCCTGGAGGCACCGTCGAAGAACAATTGCCATACGTCACATTCCATTGCGGAATTACATTCTGCAACTTCGTCGGAAATGTCTTCGTATAATTTGGAGGCCTCCAGGATCGGATGAGCAGCTAGGAAGTCGGCCAGCGCTTGGCCTTTGATGAACTTCTGCGGGACGTATACCATGTCATATGGTGTTAACAGCATCGACCAAGTTGTGAGCCGGGAATTAAGAATACTTGGCTTGCTCATCAGTACTCAAAGAGGGTTGATCCTGGAGATGATATGGATAGTCTGGCCGGTGACATAGTGCCGCGTCTTCTGGATAGCGAACATCAGAGCCAAGCATTCTTTTTCCACTGGGTTGTACTGGTTTTCGGCTCCAACCATCATCATGCTGAGGTAGTAGATAGCCTGTTCATGCCCCACATCATTCTTCTGTGCGAGAAGAGCTCCTAACGAATGATCTATTGCTCGAACGTATAGCAAGAATGGTCTTCCCATGATGGGAGGCACCAGAACCGACGGACTGGTGAGGTAGCGTTTGATATCCCCGAATGCTTGCTGACAGGTTTCGTCCCATACGAAGGATACTCCTTTCTTCATGAGATACGAAAAGGGCTAACATCTTCCCGAGAGGTTTGATATGAACCTCCGGATATAAGCCAGACGGCCTTGAAATCCCCGGAGTTCCCTCAGATTGTGGGGCGGTCGTATTTCTAAAATGGCCTGGACGTTGTCAGGGTCCACTTGGATGCCTTTGGCGGTAATGACAAATCCCAGGAATTTTCCACTAGATACACCCAGAAAAGACTTTGTAGGGTTCATCTTGAGTTGATGTTGGCGCATTAACTCGAATACCATCTTCAAGTCTTGAATATGATCATTTTTGAGGCGGCACTTGATGGCTATATCGTCCACATAACATTCTACTATTTTGCATAAATGTTCATAGAATATGCTACTCATAGCTCGTTGGTATGTAACCCCGGCATTCTTCAATTCGAAGGGCATGACCGTATAGCAATATACTCCCAACGGGGTCCGGAAGGCAGTGTGCTTCTCGTCTTCAGGATGCATCTTGATCTGATTATATCCTGAGAATCCGTCCATGAAAGACATGCATTCAAAACCGCAGGTATTGTCGATCATGATGTCCGTGATGGGAAGAGGGAACTCATCCTTGGGGCAGGCTGCATTCAGATCTCGGTAATCGATACAGATACGTATTTTTCTATTTTTCTTCATGACTGGGACAACGTTGGCGACCCAGTCGGGATGTTGTTCTTCCCGGATGAAACCGCAGGCTATCAACTTCTTGACTTCAGCTTCGATGGCGTCCATCATGTCCGGGCGGAACCGGCGTTGGTACTGCTTCATAGGCTTCGAGTCGGTCAATATATTAAGCTTATGAGTAGCCACCTTCGGGTCAAGGCCCGGCATGTCCTCATAATTCCACGCAAAGACGTCGATATATTCTTTTATCAGCTGGATAACTTCTTCCCGTTCAGCTGGAAAAAGATTGTTACTGATGAATATCGGTTTTGGCGAAAGTTTACCCCCAACATCAACCTGGATAACTTCGTCTTTGGTGGGAGGTTCCCTCTGCTCGAAGCGGAATTCCCACTGCGTATCCATTTGTTGAGCCCAAGAGTCATTCTCAAACGGCTCAGAATCCTGTTCGTCTGCTTCAAAGGGATCTGCCACTACCATATTCACTGATAGTGTTTGTTCGAGAGCATCAGGTGAGTCGGAGGGTGACGGGCCAGAGATGACAACCGATGTGGTTATCAATAGCCGAAACCAAGAAGGTCTGTTCAGAGGTAATATGAACATGACAAACTTCTGGGATGCAATTCTATAGGAGACGAAAGTGCATATCTGCTCAGAGGTAATATGGACATGGCAGTCTTTGTGGACCTAACACCACTGGCGTACTTAGAGTTAAGTACGGGCGCTAAGTTGAGATGACAACCGATGTGATAATCGATAGTCGAAACCAAGAAGGTTTGTTCAGAGGTAATATGAACATGACAAACTTCTGGGATACAATTCTATCAGAGACGGAAGTGCATATCTGCTCAGAGGTAATATGGACATGGCAGTCTTTGTGGACCTAACACCACTGGCGTACTTAGAGTTAAGTACGGGCTCTAAGTTGAGATGACAACCGATGTGATAATCGATAGTCGAAACCAAGAAAGTTTGTTTAGAGGTAATATGAACATGACAAACTTCTGGGATACAATTCTATCGGAGACGAAAGTGCATATCTGCTCAGAGGTAATATGGACATGACAGTCTTTGTGGACCTAACACCACTGGCGTACTTAGAGTTAAGTATGGGTGCTAAGTTGAGATGACAACCGATATGATAATCGATAGTCGAAACCAAGAAGGTTTGTTCAGAGGTAATATGAACATGACAAACTTCTGGGATACAATTCTATCGGAGACGGAAGTACATATCTGCTCAGAGGTAATGTGGACATGGCAGTCTTTGTCTAGAGAGACTTTTTAGGGACTCTTCCTTGAGTACACATTTTTTTTTGAAAAGAGCAAATTGTTATGTAAGATAAGAATGGAAATCCAATTGGTAAGGACCGTCCCCTTGTTTATAGATTCAAAGTGATGACCTTGGCCTCGATCATCTCCTAAATTTTCTTTTTTAGCATATAGCACGCCTTTGTGGTGTGATGAGTGTATCGGTGGAAGAGACAATAATCTGGGTCGTCCACTTTGCCAACCCTCTCAGGATGTCTGATGTTGGGTAGCTGGAGTTTGCGCTCTTTCATTAACATATCGAAGATTTCAATGATGTCGTCTTAGTTGGGTCTTCGGGCTCCTGATGCCTGAATTTTACGGTCTTGCGGGGAGATCGTCGTTGTTGCATCATCTTCGGATCTTGAGGGGACTCTACCCCTGGCCCTGGACGTCACTTTGTTTTGTCGAGGTAAGTTACTCCTAGACATGCCGTGGCCTCTGGCCGCAGAAACTGACTTATCAGGAACTGCCTCTGGTTGTATAGGATTGGATTTCGGAATTTTGGGTCTCGCGAGAGACGCAGTATATCCCAACCCGAAACGAGCTTTTTGATGGTAAAAATTACTACGCACCGGCGTTCGCCTACCTTTCCCATAGTTGAGACCTTATTTCAGTTTCAAGTCGTAACCCATGTTTTGTATAATTTTTAATGCTTGTGGGCTATATCTGTGGATTTATATCCTGCCAGTTTCAGACTCGCGCGATTCCTCCTGTATGATTGGGGCATTCCGCCTGCTATCGAAGATTATCGGACGCTGATTGTCATGGGTTGGTGGAATAATAAAGATGGAGTCTTCCTGTGGTTCACCTGTTATGACGACATTAGACGTTGACGTATCTTCCCATATGATCTCCCCGCGTTTGACTGTTAGGGGAACTGAAGTCCGTTTATGACTCTTGTTTTTGCGTCTTCGGATTAGATAATCCTGCAGGTTAGGAGGAGTGGAGGAAGAAGACGACGGCTTGTTTCTTCTGTTCCCATCAGTGGGCATGCGGAGATTGGGCACCATGGTTCTCCCTACGCCACATGTGTACAACAGGTTGGCCATCTGGGTGGTGGATAATCCTCGTAGAGGGTGCCTTCCCGTAACCTGAGCTTGCTTTACGTCGTGGGACTCCGCCTGGCATAATTTGGAGATTTGCTCAGACTGGCGTAAAGCTGAAGAGGTCCTCAGTCGGCCGTCGGCTTCCCGCGTAATCCGGAGGGTAGGCAGATTGCTTCTTCGCTGGCGTAACGGCCGAGAAGTTGAGTACTCCGCCGCTTGTTTCCCCTTGCGGAAATTACAGCGCTTATCTGGTTCCCCATAGAGGTCAGATATTGTCTTGCGCATGGAGAGTGATTTATACTTCTGATCTGGCGCTGAGGAATCATCAGAAGTTTGGTCTGTACTGCGCGTAGCGGGAGACTAGTTTCTACGCGTATAGCGCAGTGGATACTTCTGGGTTAGCGCTGAGGCTTTGCCCGAAGTTTCGTCTGTACCGCGCGTAGCGGGAAACTGGTTCCTACGCGTAGAGCGCAGTGGATACTTCTGGTTAGGGCTGAGGCTTTGCCCGAAGTTTCGTCTGTACCGCACGTAGCGGGAGACTGAATTTTACGTACAGGGCACAGAGGGAGCAATGCTACAACCTCATTGGTCGGAGAGGTCGGAGAGATCAGAGAGTCCACAGGAATGGTATAGGATGTCTTGGGCACCCAGACCTTGTGCAGCTTCCTGTTGTCTTGGACAGAGAGAGGGTGAGAGCTACCCCCGGTTCGAAGCATGTCTTCGTAGGCAGACTGGTCGAATTGGACGACCAGTATCTTCTTCACGGTTCCTATAGATACCGCATCGTGTTGAGCAATTGCTTCCTTATCAGAAGAGAAAGATGTCCCCAGCAGAGTCGCCATCTTGTTTGTGGTATTAAACGAAAGAATAAAAAATGTATTCAGGATAGGGTTTATACGAAATCTGCCTTCTTTGGTTTACAAACAAACTTGTACAATTTGATCCTATACGAGGATATGGGAGTATAATTTATTTAATCTGGGTAAATATTGCTATAGGTGTCTGATCTGCAGTCGATCACTTTAGCCCTTGGACCACACGATGTTGAAGAAGTGCCATAGAAGACAGGAAGCAGCTTCGAGGGTTACAAAAGAGGGTGGATGCACGATGCCAAAGTCGTCGATCCCTGCTCTCTGCCTGAGCTCCGAATTCTCTCTCTCTCTCTTGACCTCTGGTTCGATCATTCTCCCTGGATCTGATATTGGTTTCTTGACCAATTTTTCGATCCTTTTCCTCATTGATAGAGGTCTCTATTTATAGAGTTTTGGTGACAGTGACCACTCCGTCGGTGTAGAAACCGAGGAGTAGAAAGTACAGCACCCTTTTATACAACGGTTAAAGTAACCAATGCCTGCGTATAGATGATCCTTTGAATGAGCGTGTAACGCGGGTCCAACTAAGGGACAAAATGCGTATAATCGCTACGAATATCATGACATAGAAGCTACGTAGGTAGGTATCCATTGTGTAGAAGAGGTTGGCATAGAAGCCAAATGTCTGTCACCATGGCATAGAAGCCAAATGGTTATCAAACCGGCATAGAAGCCGAATAGGCGTAGAAGCCAAACAGGCGTAGAAGCCGAGTGGTCATAGAGGCCGAGCAGGCGTAGAAGCCGAGTGGTCGTAGAGGCCGAGCAGGCATAGAAGCCGAATGGTCATAAAGGCCGAGAAAGCGTAGAAGCCGAATGGTCATAAAGGCCGAGCAGGCGTAGAAGCCGAATGGTCATAAAGGCCGAGCAGGCGTAGAAGCCGGATGGGCGTAAAGGCCGAGCAGGCGTAGAAGCCGGATGGGCATAGAAGCCGCTGCGTACCATGCCAGAGTGCTGATGGGGACGTCTTAGCCGGAATTACGGATTTTGAAGATATAATCAAATCTCTTGCATAAAATGCCGAGATTTGCTACCATCCTGTGCATTAAATATGGAGGCGTGTCTTTGAAGGTCTGTAACCCCTTCTGCGCATCAGTCGCAGAGACGTGCCTTGAGAAACTGTCACCGCTCTGTGCATTCAGACGTAGAGACGTGCCTCGACCCCGTACGGAGTGCAGCTTTTGATGTGGCAGGCGGTTTGCCTACTGCAGAACGTAAAATAGCTCGTGTTTGCCTGTGTAAAATAAGACAGCGTATCCCTTCGTGCTTGTAAAAGCAGTTTACGCAAAGGGGATGGCGGTATTTGACAGCCTGGGTCGCAGTGCTGTGTCATCATTACAGCCGTCGTCTGGGTAGTCGAGCCGTATCCCTTTGTCAGAAGTCCAGACGTCAGGTTCATTGCAGGATCTTTATTACAGGGTCTGACAGGTTCACTTCAGAGAATACGAAGCGTCTCTTGTACACCTCAATGCTGCGTCTGAAAGAGGATGAGATTTACGCCCTGGAGGCGATGAAGCACCCTATTTTACGCTAAAGCGGCTTGGACGTACTGCCTTACGTGGATGGTCCTTTGATCTTTCATATCTCATGCTGCATTTTAGCGGAAAGAGCTCTGTTGCACGCTTGATGGCTCTGAAGGCTTCTGCTTACGCTGCTATGCACCAACATACCGCGTATAGTCATCCGGCATATTTTTTATGCTTCTACACCATCATTGCTCTTGTTTCCAGGATGTACTGCCCAAACCTTCTGGTCATTTACTATATCCTCAAGCCTTTTACTAGCAACCGACATATAACATTTCTTGATCTCCACCTCTCTGTAGTCCGACCACTAGTAGATCTGCTGCAAATTAAAATAGAAAATCATAAATTAGGATAGATTCAAAAGTATAATAAAATAGACTCTATATCTCGGACAAGGTCTTTTAGCTGCAACCTAACTTGGTCCACCTTCCTCATTTTTGGTATCTTAGCTGCAGCTAAAATAGACTCTATATTTTGGATCCAAGCATCTAAAGTGAGGGCATCCTCTGTGCCATAAAAGTAACTGGGGTAGAATCGATATAATCTAACTGACGCTACAGAATCCAAACATCCACCTCTCTCTAATGTTATTTATAGTCCCTGGTTGAGCCGGGGTCATTATAAATAGGGAATGGGTGTGGGTGTCGATTATTGCTGGTCCCCTGCTGATATTATAGGGAAGTCAACAATCCAATAGGGTATAGGTGTCGATTATTGCTGGTGTTGCCAGGGTCATTATAACTCGTGAGTCGAGCTGCTCATATGACCCTACCTTTGTCTCTACTGGGATAAGGCCCTAAGGAAGTGCTACCTCCTATTATTGATAAGTCAAACCCTGGTCCACTAACTTCTCTTCTATTCCTGCCTAACTGACTGATAAGGTAGAAGTATCCCTGAAAGAGAATTATGCAAGATATCAATAAAAGGACGATAGGGATCATAAATACAAGAAGTTTAACAATTCAAGCATGGTATAAAAAAGTTTGAATCATGATATCAAGGGTAATATGTTTGATTGAGACTCTTATAACAACCTATATGTCTAAAAAATAGACTACATGGGCCACCACTAATATCTTATCACATCCCAGTAGCAGAAAATAGAGAACGGGATGTAACCATCACTTTTCTAGAGAGGAGTATTTTTATCATTTCATAATAATAATATTGTTATATTCATATTTTATAATATTTAAGTATTGTTACATTATATATATTTTTTATATAGTTGATGGTTGTATATTAGCCCCTTGGTTAGACTAATGGCTAGTGAACCCAACTAGACTTATCATGACCATTGGTGCAACCCTTTTAGTTTAGTTATGGTTGACTAATTAAAGAAGAGAGAATGAGTCAATAAACCCCTTTATTAGATAACTGTTCATGACAACTTGGAGGACATTTTAGACATTGTGAACCCAACCAACCCTAACCCTAGAAGAGGCCAGCCCTAAAATAGAGGGGAGGAGTCTCATTATTTTCTATCATTTTATTTGCTTCCTCCCTAATTTATTTCTTTCCCAAATTCCTTTATCCCTCCAAAAAATTTTACCAAACAAATCACAATCCCTCTCATTTTCATCACCAAGGAGAGCTAAAAGTTTGAAGATTGCAAAAGGCTAGAGGAAGAGGAGTTTTGCTAGGAGTTGGTGTTCATTCCTCACTCTTGTGCTATTTGAATGAGTCACATTAAAAATTCATCTCCCAATAGGTATGATTATATTTCCCCTAAAAATTTCTATTAACCTATAGGAATCCTTTCTTGGATTAGGACTACCCATAGGAAAACCCATAGGAAGACGAACTAGGTTCATAGGCAGCCTACGGTGGAAGCTACATTGAGTTTTATGTCCATTTGGGAAAAACTCTGAGATAGCCCCCCAAGTGTTTGATGAGAATTTGTGTTGAATTTGGTAATTTAGATGTGTCATGATGATTTGGTAGTGTTTGGAGTGATTTGAGTGTGTATTAAGAGGGTATCACATGAGTATCATGGAATGATACCCATGTGTGGCTTGATGCATACCAAGTGTTTGTTGCCATACGTTTAGCTTTAGTATATATGAGCCTATTAGAGGGTTATGTTATATGTAGTGTGTTGTGTATATATATATGGTTATGTGTACTTGATGAAGGATGTGCTTGTGTGACTGAATGGGAGGAGGAGAGCAGTTGTGTGTGAACTGGAGTGGTATCATAACACTACAAATTAAGGGGGCAGTGTATAAGTGGTGTCGGGTTCTATAAAATACAACAAATGGCAGCAACTATATCAGTTGTTAAGGGAGGATGCCAAGCGAACACAACAGCTGTTAGCAGTGCCAACAGCGAGTGCAAGTGCACTGTGTGCACTGATTAGTTGGTCAGTTGCACAGTCAGTTGCAAGTGACTGCAAGTGAGCTCAGGTAGATGTCTAAAATTAGTAACAACAAGGTTAAGGTAATTAAGGTTAGAGAGGGGAGGAAATAGGTATCAGTGCACTGTATGCACGATTAGTATCAGTAGTAGCAGTGATACACTGTTGTGTATCACACTAAAGGGGAAAAACATGAATGAGTTTCAAGATATGGCAATGTGCCTATGTGAGTGATGAGGGGTTTGTGTCTATGGCAATAGGCAATGCACTGATGAACTGATTCCAGAATTGGGCTGTGAGATAATGTGGAAATGCAACCCAGGTGAGGGAAGACTGACAGTTGGTGTATTGAAGTTGGGGGTTTTAGTATGGTATTGTATATCACACATTATAGACGGGGAAGATGCTAATTTAAATAGCAGCAACAATAGTGATTTAGGGGGAGACTCGGGTATCAGTATTGGTGAGGAGGAGTATCAGTGCACTATGTGCACTGATCAACAACAGCAGCAGTGACCTTAAATAGTTGCAGCAGTAGGAGCCTTCTGGAGTGAGATACTCGGGTTATGAGGCAACTTTGAGTTCCATTCCTTACAACAAGTCTGGGGGTATCTAATGACAAGTATTGGTTAAGTTATGAACTTAATGTTAAGGTAATATTAGAAACACCATGATAATTCTAGATATTATGATACCAAAAAATTGGGGAAAACAAGGTTAGTATTGGTGAGGTATTTGTATCATGAGATACTCAAGTGCACAAGTGCATATAACAATGAGGGTATTAAGAAATTAGTAGTGGTAGGTTTATGCCTAACCTAGCATGTAAATATAGTGATTATAAGTATGGTGTTAGTATTGGTGTTCAAGAATCAGTCAGTATGAGGGAGTATATGGGAAGCAAAAATCTGCAATTAAGGGTACAAGTCAGTTGTGTATACATGGATGTAGTATGTCAGAGTTAACTTTGTGAGTTATGGTGTTAAGGTATTAAGGAATGTGATAAGGTATATTGAGATACTATTATATATATATATATATATATATATATATATATATATATATATATATATATAGTATCATGTATTAAGGTATATAAACTAGAATACCAACTAGAATGACCTATAAACCTAAGTATAACCTAGGTTCGGTGGCTTATGATGGAGAAGTATCTTGTTCATCACCAATGGCGTAGATGCTAACATCTCTGTGTACAACAGAGAAATTGGTAGAAAGAACTATGTAGTTGGAGTCTACACTGTTAGTTTCAGAATCAGGGGATTGCTACCCAGCCTCGAATTCTGAGGAATGGGGATTCCCGCGAAGAACGAACTCTCGTCTTTGAGAACGAGTATTTTGGTATACTACTTCAAAGGAGTCAACAAGTTGGTCAAATTTCCTCTGGCTAGTATTTTTAAAGAACTTTGTCTTGATTGTCCCCCTCTATGGGGAAGATGCGAAGCCATGTACGTTGTACTAAAGAGCAGTTCATCATCATCATACTCCTTGTTGTTAACTTGCTTTGCATGTTAAGGTTTGGGAAACATAGTATAGGTTGACCATTATCAAACACAGACAATTTTGTTGATACACAGCAATATTTGATTATAACTCTATGACAATTGCAACAATATTTATTAGGAAACACCATTGTAAAGTCATAAGGGTCTCTCTCTTTACGCTTTTGTACAATAAGCTCATGTAAATCAAAAAATGGAAGAGAATAGGAGGAAGAGGGCAGACTCTGCCTCTTTATATGAGATATATTAAATCTTTAATGCATATTTTTGGTTCCGTGTGTGTGTAGAGTGAAGTGCTGGCTTGATTAGCGAATGATTCATCACCTCGCACAAAATTATCATGTTGTGAAGAGGTTGACCCTACTTGGCGCACTTTCTACGGTGTAGGCAGATTTGGCGCAGTTTGTTTATGTGCCTTTTAGTTTGTACGAACATATTGGCGTGGCACACTAAGAGTAGGCTTCTGACGAGTGGCACATGACTTTCCCTCCACTGGGCGTGTAATCATGATGTTAGGAGAATGATTCTCCCTAATTAACTTTTATCTCTCTTTGAAGAGTCCGCCTGTAGAGAGATTGGTTTGGACAACAATATCAATGACTTGTTTGCGCCTCATATTACAACGAACATGCGCGGGTTCAGAAGCTTGGGTGTGGATCACCCTTTACTTTATATTGCGCGAGTTACGCGATTTATATCCCTTGTTTAACGCAAATGACTCAGAAGCTTGGGTGTGGATCACCCTTTGCTTGATATTACGCGAGTTGTGCGATTTGTTTCCCTCGTTTAACACAAGAGAGTTTTCCACCTGAGTTTTGTTGATAGAATCGACCAGGTAGTTCCCGTCAATTTTAATAGTTTTTGCCTTGTTGGCAGCAACTTCGAGATATGCATGACGAGGCTTGGGCACCCACACTTTGTGGGTTCTCCTCGACTTGAGTGCAGATGAGAGGTTGGTACTACCCGCAGAATGGAGCATTTTTTTCATATGCTTGTGTTTGTGGTATTAAACGAAAGGAATAAAATTGTATTTCAATGACGGGGTTTATGCGAAACCTGCGCCCTTCTGTTTACAAACAAACTTGTACAATGTAATCCTATGCGAGGATGTGGGAGTACAATTTATTTAATCTGGGTATAAATTGCTATAGGTGTCTGATCTGCGGTCGATCACTTTAGCCCTTGGACCACACGATGTTGAAGAAGTGTCGTGGAAGACAGGTAGCAGCTTCGAAGGTTGCAGAAGAGGTTGGACGCACGAGGCCAAGGTCGTCGATCCCTGCTCTTTGCCTGCTCTCCAGGCTCTCTCTCTCTCTCTCTCTCCCTCTCTCTTCCTCTCTCTCTCTCTCTCCTTGGACGGTAATTCTCTCCTGGATGATAATTCTTTTTCCGCCCCTTTTCCCCATTGATAGGGGTCTCTATTTATAGAGTTTTGGTGACAGTGACCACTCCGTCGGTGTAAAAACCGAGGAGTGGGAAGTACGACACCTTTTACACAACGGTTAAAGTAACCAATGCCTGCGTATGGATGATCTTTTGAATGAGCGTATGACGCGGGTCCAACTAAGGGAACACAACGCGTACTATTGCTACGAAGATCACGGCGTAAGAGCCACGCAGGTAGGTATCCCGTGTGTAGAAATGGTTGGCGTAGAAGCCAAATGACTGTCACCCTGGCACAGAGGCCAGATAGGCATAGAAGCCGAATAGGCGTAGAAGCCGGATAGGCATAGAAGCCGGGTAGGCGTAGGAGCCGGGTAGGCGTAGGAGCCGGAGAAGCGTTAAAGCCGGAGAGGCGTTGAAAGCCGGATAGGCGTTGAAGCCGGAGAGGCGTTGAAGCCGGAGAGGCGTTGAGAGCCGAAGAGGCGCTGAAGCCGGAGAGGCGTTTGAGAGCCGAAGAGGCGTTGAAAGCCGGATAGGCGTTGAAGCCGGAGAGGCGTTGAGAGCCGAAGGGGCGCAGGTCTTGAATGGGCGTAGAAGCCGCTGCGTACCGTGCCCGAGTGCTGACGTGGACGTCTTAGCCGGAATCACGGCTTTCGAAGATGTAATCAAATCTTCTACAGAGATTTGCCATCATCCTGTGCATTAAATGCGAAGACGTGTTTCGAAGGTCTGCAGCCCTTCTGTGTATCCGTTGCAGAGACGTGCCTTGACTGAACCTGTCACCGCTCTGTGCAATTAGACGTAGAGACGTGCCTCGAGCCCCGTAAGATGTGCAGCTTTTGACGTGGCATGCGGTTTGTCTACTGCGGAGCGTAAACCGGCTTATGCCTTCCTGTGTAAAATAATGCAGCGTATCCCTCTGTGCGCAAAAGAGTGGTTTATGCTGAGGGGACGTTAGTAAACGACGGTTCGGTAGTATCTTAACCCAATCCTCTGCATTAAATGCAGGGATCCGCCATCATACTGTGGTGTGCGTCCCGAGGGGTCTATGCCTGTTTCCAGCTGTCGTCTGGGTCACCGTGCAGCACTTTTTGTCAGGAGTCAGAGGCCAGGTTCACTGCGTGACTTGACAGGTTCATTTCGGGGAAGATGAAGCGTTCCTCGTACGCTATTTTAACGCTGCTTTGAGAGCGGCTGAGTTTTTACGCCCTGGAGGCGATGGGGGGGTCCCGTCTACGCCGAAGCGGTTTTGGACGCGCTGCACCCTTGAGCTCTTACGCCTGGTGGCACTGAAGGCCTTTGCTTGCGCTGTTCTGTATCAATACGCCGCGTAGCTTTTGCCAGCATATTTTTTATGCTTCTACAAGACCCCCTTCAAAGCTTTTAAATTCCTTGGAATTTGAAATACTTTGAATGAAGCATGAATGGCCCCTCGTGACTCGAAACGTTTCTGAATGGAGCGTTGAAACGGTCGGTGCGGCCTTTATGGCAGATTTATTGGGGACTGTTTTGGATAAGCAGAAGGTCGCGGAGTGCAAAATCCTCAGCCTGTAGCGTCTGGGCGTAAAATACCGTTGAGCGCGAAGTCGTAGACTTGTGGTTCCTGAGCGTGACGTCGTAGGTTTGTCGCCTCTCGAGCATAAAAAGCTACCGAGCACAAAGGCATCCGGGCGAGAAAAACCATAGACTTATAGCTGCTTAAACGTAAAGCCGTAGAATCGTTGCTGTTGAGTGTAGAAAGCTCCTTTAGCGTAGGACTTGTGGATCTGTAGCTCCTGAAAAGAGAATTTCTTCGAGCGTAAAGTTCGGCGGATCTGTTGCTTCTGAGCGTAAACTGAGTGCCACCGAGCGTGAGATCATCGATTTGGTATCTGCTGAGCGTAAAGCCGTAGGTTTGTCGCCTCTCGAGCGTAAAAGCTACCGAGCACAAAGGCATCCGGGCGAGAAAAACCATAGACTTGTAGCTTGCGAGCGTAAAATCGTAGATCTGTTGCTGTCGAGCGTAGAAAGCTCCTTTAGCGTAGAACTGCTGAACTGTCTTGCACGAAGAATTTTTCGAATTTGCTGACTGTCCGTCTTTCAAGGGTAGTGGGTTGACATAGCACCCAATCATATCCGACTATTAATGCGAGACTTGGTTAGGGCGAGAGTGGTATCAGAGGTAGTATGGACGTGATAAACTCTCGGTAAACTTCAGCAGGGCACATCTATCCAGAGGTCATACGGACATGATAGAACGTGCTTTGGCCAAGTTTTTGTAGGTAAAGTACTATCAGAGGTGAGATAGACGTGATAGGCTTTACTAGAGTTTACAGCTCAGAGGTAATATGGACATAGCTGTTTTGTGGGCCTATTACTTGTTGCGCACCTAGGTGCAAGTAAATAGGTTTGAGGACAAGCCCTGCTAGAGGTAATATGGACGTAGCAGATTTTGTGGACCTAACACCACTGGCGTACTTAGATTTAGTATGGGTGTTAGTTGAAGTGACGATCGATATCAGAGGTGATAATCGATGGTCAGAATCTTGGAAAGCCTGTTCAGAGGTGATATGGACATGGCAGATTCTCCAAGGAAATACAGTTCAGAGGTGATATGGACATGACTGATTTGTGGGCCTATTGCTTTTTGCGTACCTAGGTACAAGAAATAGGTTTGAGGACAAGCCCTGCTAGAGGTAATATGGACGTAGCAGATTTTGTGGACCTAACACCACTGGCGTACTTAGATTTAGTACGGGTGTTAGTTGAAGTGACGATCGATATCAGAGGTGATAATCGATGGTCAGAATCTTGGAAAGCCTGTTCAGAGGTGATATGGACATGGCAGATTCTCCAAGGAAATATAGTTCAGAGGTGATATGGACATGACTGATTTGTGGGCCTATTGCTTTTTGCGCACCTAGGTGCAAGAAATAGGTTTGAGGACAAGCCCTGCTAGAGGTAATATGGACGTAGCAGATTTTGTGGACCTAACACCACTGGCGTACTTAGATTTAGTACGGGTGTTAGTTGAAGTAACGATCGATATCAGAGGTGATAATCGATGGTCAGAATCTTGGAAAGCCTGTTCAGAGGTGATATGGACATGGCAGATTCTCCAAGGAAATACAGTTCAGATGTGATATGGACATGACTGATTTGTGGGCCTATTGCTTTTTGCGCACCTAGGTGCAAGAAATAGGTTTGAGGACAAGTCCTGCTAGAGATAATATGGACGTAGCAGATTTTGTGGACCTAACACCACTGGCATACTTAGATTTAGTACGGGTGTTAGTTGAAGTGACGATCGATATCAGAGGTGATAATCGATGGTCAGAATCTTGGAAAGCCTGTTCAGAGGTGATATGGACATGGCAGATTCTCCAAGAAAATACAGTTCAGCGGTGATATGGACATGACTGATTTGTGGGCCTATTGCTTTTTGCGCACCTAGGTGCAAGAAATAGGTTTGAGGACAAGCCCTGCTAGAGGTAATATGGACGTAGCAGATTTTGTGGACCTAACACCACTGGCGTACTTAGATTTAGTACGGGTGTTAGTTGAAGTGACGATCGATATCAGAGGTAATAATTGATGGTCAGAATCTTGGAAAGCCTGTTCAGAGGTGATATGGACATGGTAGATTCTCCAAGGAAATACAGTTCAGAGGTGATATGGACATGACTGATTTGTGGGCCTATTGCTTTTTGCGCACCTAGGTGCAAGAAATAGGTTTGAGGACAAGCCCTGCTAGAGGTAATATGGACGTAGCAGATTTTGTGGACCTAACACCACTGGCGTACTTAGATTTAGTACGGGTGTTAGTTGAAGTGACGATCGATATCAGAGGTGATAATCGATGGTCAGAATCTTGGAAAGCCTGTTCAGAGGTGATATGGACATGGCAGATTCTCCAAGGAAATACAGTTCAGAGGTGATATGGACATGACTGATTTGTAGGCCTATACTAGTTTCTTCTTTGAAGTAGTTTCGTCGGATTACGAAAATCTCGCCGTATTCCTCCTGAGTGGAGGAGATTAGGCGTCGTACTTCTTCAGGAATTTGCCGTTGATAGGAGCCATTAATAGGTCTCCATTGGGCTGGGCTAGTCTGTAGGCTCCGTTCGAGAATGTTGTCTCGATCACATAAGGGCCTTCCCACTTGGGCTGGAACTTGCCTTTACTCCTGTGAGTAAGAATCATCGGCCTTCTTACGGCTAAAACTAGCTCGCCGACTTTGAACACCCTTTCCTTTACTTTATGATTAAAAGCTCTGGAAATGCGTGCTTGGTAGAGCGCGATGCGCTGTTGAGCTTGGAGGCGTTTCTCGTCTAATCCTTCTAGCTCCTGAAGCCTTAACAGGTCATTCTTTTCTTGAGTCAGCTCGTTAGCCACGGCTATCCTGAGTGACGGGATCTGGATTTTAATGGGGAGAACTGCCTCGCTCCCGTATACCAGTGAGAATGGGGTACAGCCTGTCGGCGTCCGTACCGTTGTGCGGTATGCCCAGAGATATTCGCCCAGTTTTTCGTTCCAATCTCTTTTGTTTGAAGAGACGAACTTCTTCAAGAGTTTGATAATAGTTTTGTTGAAAGCTTCCGCCAAACCATTAGCAGCTGGATAGTATGTCGTAGAGGCGATATTGTGTATTCGATTTTTATCGCAAAATCGATAAAACGCTTGGCTGATGAACTGGGGCCCGTTGTCATGGATTATCCTTCGGGGGACCCCGAAGCGATAAATGACGTGATGCTTGATGAAGCTGATCACATTAGACGCCTTTACCTCAGCAAGAGGGATTGCCTCTGCCCATTTGGAGAAGTAGTCCGTGATGGCCAGTATGAACTGATGACCTCGGGAAGAAGACGGGTGAATGGGACCAATGACGTCCATACCCCATGCTTCGAAAGGCCAAGATGCAACTGTAGGATGCAGATGCTCAGATGGTCGGTGTATGAAGTCTGCGTGAATCTGACAGGCTCTGCATTATTTTGCATACCGTATCGCATCTGTGATCATAGTAGGCCAATAATAGCCCATTCTCCTGATGCGATCCTGTAGCTTAGGACCGGGTTGGTAGGCTCCGCATACGCCGTCGTGAGCTTCCCGGATAATCTACTGTGCTTCGTCGTTAGACAGACATCTCAACAGTAATCCGTCGTAGGTCCGGCGATATAGGCATTGCGCAGATGCATCGTAATAGAAGCGTAATGATCGTCGCTTGATGGACACTGCTCCTTTGGGGTCCTCCGGCAAGATTCCGTACGCGACGAAATCTATGAAGGGACTTCTCCAGTCCTTTCCGGGGAGATCTGTGTTCACAGCATGGCTGCGTTCTATGTGAAGGTTGTTCTTCGCACAGAATAAGTCTCTGTTAAGAAGGATTACCGAATCCTGCCTTCTTATAGGAGTGGCTAAGTCTGCGGCTAGACTGGCTAGGGCATCGGCTTCCAGATTCTGAGACCGAGGTACATGCTCCAGGAAGAATCCTTTGAAGGTCATGGCTATCTCGACCGTTGCTTGGTGGTAGGTGATGAGGTCTGGATTCCGGACTTCATATATCCCTCTGACTTGATTGACGATAAGCAGAAAGTCACCGAAAGCTTCCAGGGATTCGACCCCCAGCTCTTTGGCGGCTCGGAGCCCGATTAACAGAGCGTTGTATTCTGCCACATTGTTGGAGCAGGGCTCGCTAAGAGAATATGCTCGGTAGATGACGAGCTGATCAGGAGTGACCAGGACGACTCCTGCTCCTGAGACGATGTTTCCCTTGGGACCGGTTCTGGAGGCCCCATCGAAGAAGAGTTGCCATGCGTCGGTTTCCATTACGGAGTTACATTCTGCAACTTCGTCGGGAATGTCCTCGTATAATTTGGAGGACTCTGGGATCGGATGGGCAGCTAGGAAGTCAGCCAGTGCTTGGCCTTTAATGGACTTCTGCGGTACGTATACCATGTCATATGGCGTTAATAGCATCGCCCAAGTCGTGAGTCGGGAGTTAAGAACATTCGGTTTGCTCATTAGTACCCGCAGAGGGTTGATCCTGGAGATGATATGAATGGTCTGTCCGGTGACATAGTGTCGTGTCTTCTGGACGGCGAACATCAGAGCCAAGCATTCCTTCTCCACTGGGTTGTACCGGTGCTCGGCCCCGACCATCATCCTGCTGAGGTAGTAGATAGCTTGTTCATGCCCCATGTCATTCTTCTGTGCAAGAAGAGCTCCTAGTGAATGATCCATTGCTCAACGTACAGCAAGAATGGTTTTCCCATGACGGGAGGTGCTAGAACTGGCGGACTGGTGAGGTAGCGTTTGATGTCTCCGAACGCCTGCTGACAGGTTTCATCCCACACGAAAGATACACCTTTCTTCATGAGGTGAGAAAAAGGCTGACATCTCCCCGAGAGGATGGATATGAATCGCCGGATATAGGCCAGACGGCCTTGAAATCCCCGGAGTTCCCTCAGATTACGGGGTGGTCGCATTTCTATGATTGCCTGGACTTTGTCAGGGTCCACCTGGATGCCTTTGGTGGTGATGACAAATCCTAGGAACTTGCCACTAGATACACCCAGAAATGATTTCGTAGGGTTCATCTTGAGTTAATGGCGACGCATTAGCTCGAACACCGTCCTCAAGTCTTGGAGGTGATCACCTTTGAGGCGGCTCTTGACGGCTATGTCGTCTACGTAACATTCCACTGTTTTGCGTAAATTCTCATGGAATATGTTACTCATGGCCCGTTGGTATGTAGCCCCGGCATTCTTCAATCCGAAGGGCATGACCGTATAGCAATATACCCCCAGTGGTGTCCGGAAAACAGTGTGCTTCTCGTCTTCAGGATGCATCTTGATCTGATTGTATCCCGAGAACCCGTCCATGAAAGACATGCGTTCGAAACCGCAGGTGTTGTCGATCATGATATTAGTCATAGGAAGAGGGAATTCATCTTTGGGACAGGCCGCATTTAAATCCCGGTAATCGATGCAGATACGCACCTTCCCATTCTTTTTCATGACTGGGACAACATTGGCGACCCAGTCGGGATGTTGCTCTTCACGGATGAAGCCGCAGGCTATCAACTTCTTGACTTCAGCTTCAATGGCGTCCATCATATCCGGGCGAAACCGACGTTGGTGCTGTTTGACAGGCCTTGAATCGGTCAAAATGTTGAGCTTGTGAGTAGCCACCTTCGGATCGAGGCCTGGCATATCCTCATAATTCCACGCGAAGACGTCGACGTATTCTTTTATCAGTTGGATGATTTCTTCCCTTTCAGCTGGGGGAAGATAGTTACTGATAAATATTGGCTTTGGTGAGAGTTCACCCCCAACGTCGATTTGGACAACTTCGTCTTTAGTGGGAGGTTCCCTTTGCTCGAAGTGAAATTCCTACTGCGTATCCATGTGTTGAGCCCAAGCGTCATTTTTGAACAACTCAGATTCTTGTTCGCTTGCCTCTAAGGGATCTGTCGACGCCATATTCACCGAGAATGTTTGTCCGAGATCGTTGGATGAGTCGGAGGACGTTGAGCCGCTTTGAGGAGAGGCAATGGCGTCTTCAGAAGCCGCAAGGGAGGTCGGATATCCTAACCCGAAGCGGGTTTGTCGGTAGCAAGAGTTGCCGAGCAGCGGCGTACGCCTGCCTCTCCCATTGTTGAGACCTTGGTTCCGCTTCAGATTGTAGCCCATATTCTGCATGATCTTAAGCGCTTGTGGGCTGTATCGGCGAACCTGTATTTCTCCAGTATCGTCGTCGAAAGCATCTTCTTGGATAGCTGGTTGATTGCGCATACGGCCGAAGAATATCGGACGCTGAGTGTTGTAGGTAGGTGGGACGATGAAGATAGAATCCTCATGGGGTCCATACGTTGCGACGACGTTGGACGATGATGCTACTTCCCATATATATGGATGATAGGCCTTTATAGCTCCCAAGAATTTTTGTGCTATTGGTTCTATCTCGTCAATGTATGGAAAAAGGGGACTTTTATTGTCATTGGCAACCGCGTTAGTAGTTTTTACATCCCTTGGTTTTTTGTCGCGCCGAAGGTTGATGACCAAGGGTGGAGGCTTTTTGTTTAAGGTAATTACCAAAGGATCACCCCATTTTCCTGACCTAGCATCGTTCAGGTGGGCGGTCATAGGCTCTGTGGCCTTTGGACGAGCAGTTCGTCCTTTCACCTTGATCGACAGAGGTTGTTTGACAGAGGGTTCTTCTGGCTCCCGACGGGATTCCTTCTCTGTCTGGGCCGTTACCTCTTCCGTGTGGCTCTGAGAGTATAACACGGCATCGGAGTAGTAGGATTCCACCCCTCTGAACGGGTTTAAGTCTGCAAACTCGGTTTGCACCGCTCCTTTGGCATCTACATATTTGAAGCATTGATGTAGAGTTGAAGGGACAATATTGTGGTCGTGGATCCACGGTCTTCCCAGCAGGATGTTGTAGGACACCTCTGAATCAATAACGTAGCATGTAGCCACTGATCTAAGGTTGCCAATCTGGATTCTCAAGCGAATCTTCCCCAATGGTTTACTCTTTCCAGCGTTGAAACCCACAATTGTAGTAGTGGTATAGGCCAGTTCGCTGGTGGGGATCCTCAACGGTCTGAGCAGACTATGAGAAATGATGCTGATTGACGATCCCGGATCTATGTGAATCCGGTCGACCTCCATGGAACCGATGTATCCGGTGTGATAGAGAGGCCTGTCATGCCTGTTGTGTTTCAGCAGCATATCGTCTTGGGTGAAAGTGATGTTTGGTACCACCTCCATCACACTGTGGCATTGAGGGCACGCCACGGGTTCCTCGTTGGGGGACTTGAGCTGGGTTAAGCACACATCCGCTTGCATTAACGCTTCGCTCAGGGCTAGACAAGTGTCTTGGGAGAGCCTGAGTAGCTCGAAGATGGACAACCTGGCTGGCGTATTGGCCAGTTGGGCCAGGATGTCGAAGTTGTACGGTTTCTCTAAACCTTTGTTTGGAATATTCTTCACAGGTACATCGAAGCGTACTTCCTTTTGTTTTCCCTTGTCCGCTGGAGTTGGTCTTGAAGGACCGGTCTCTGGCGTGGCGGGCTCGGGTCCCGAAGGCTTGGTGGCTGGGGCGTCTCCCGGGCTCGTGCCGTAGTCCTTGAGGTAGGCTTTCCCTGATCGGGTTGCTGTAGCCAACACCTCGTCCTCTTCTGGAGTGGCAACCATATGGCATGGTTTGCATTTGGAGTTCTTTCTAGACTTAGCTCTGATAGCATCGGTCTCTTCTCCGATTTCTGACACCAGGTTGGGATGAACCCACATAATCTCGCCTTGCCGGGTAGTTAGGGGTACCAGGTTGCGATTTTGATCCCGAGCTGGAGGGAGATTGATGATGTTCATCGTTGCTCGGAAAATAGGTGTGACACCATCCAGGATCGTTCGGGGAGGCAGACTGCCAAACTGGAGAGAGATCATGTTGGCCGTGACCGTCTTCTCGGTGTTGTGCAGGGTGATCGCCTTAGCATCGATTAACCCCTGGATCTTCTTTTTCAGTACGTAACACGCCTTTGTTGGGTGGTGTATGTATCGGTGGAAGACACAGTATTTTGGGTCGTTAGTATTGCCAACTTCCTGGGGCCGCCTCAGCTCTGGAAGGGTGATCTTGCCACTCTTGACGAGACACTCGAATATGCTCGGGACGTCGTCGTCGTCGAAGGAGTAGACTTCAACGGGTCTGGAAGTCCCGGGTTTTGCTTGCGCGGTTGCCGCAATCTTTGGTCTGGTCATATTGATTGCCAGGGCTTCTTTCCTTTTGGGACCACGAGGGTGGTCGCTGCTAGGGGATGGCCTCTTGCCTCTGTCGGAGGCGGAGATCATGATGCCATTGTCGTGCGCCTTGCGACTATTGTCTTCGGCTGCTACCGCCGAGATGATGAACGAGGGCCAATCACGGAACTGATATGGTCCTGTGAACACCGAGACCATGGGAAGGAGGTTCTTCCAGCAAATGTCCACCAATGCAGAGTCGGGAACTCCTGGAGGCATTTGTAAGGTGGCCTGACGAAAATGTTCGATGAAGATGCGAACGTCTTTCTTTTCCTTTTGCTTGACTTCGATGAGAGAGGACATAGACATGTCCATTCCTCCCTCGTAGAACCGTGTGAAGAATAAAGTTCTGAAGTCTTCGAAGGAAGTGATGCAGTTATCCGCCAAGCTGCGGTACCACTGATAGGCTACTCCTGAGAGGCAACCTTTGAACACCCGAGTAAGGAGGGCGTCGTTCCCTTGTAGCAACACCGTCATCATGCTAAAATAATTCATGTACTGGCTCGGCGATGTTTTTCCCTCGAACAGGGCCATGGTCTGAGGTTTGTACCTTGGCGGGAAAGGGACTTCCTCCCAGATAGCTGGGTAGGGCTGGTTGATTCCCAGTTTCTTGAGCTGATCCTTGTGTTTCAAGGCGTCAAACTGGGCCTTCAACTCCCGGACTGCCTGCATCGGATTTTCAGTCGGAAGAGGGGCCATGGAGTGGTGCGGGATTGGTTGTATCGTAACCCCAGCGGGAGGTAAGGCATTCTCTGAGTGAGGAAGTGGAGGAACTTCTGACTCTTGATCCAGCGCGGGCTCTTGGCTCGGGTGGGATGGTGGTAAGTCCACCCCCACACGTATCTGAGTCGGCGGGACCGATGCTTGAGCCATGGTAGCTGCATGCTGAGTTAGCATCATCTGGTGCATGTTTTCCATCATGGATTGCATTTGTTGCAGAGATGTTTCCAGCGTGGTGAGGCGTTGTTCCGCGTCTCCTGACGGTGAAGCTTCCTCGCGTTCATCTTCAACGGCGTAGGCTCCCATCTCCCTGGGCGTCATTGAAGGATTAGTATAGGTCGCTGTAGAAGTCGACTCTACACTTTCTGCTTCTGATTCTTGGCGACCCCCAGCGTCAGAATTGGAAGAGGATGGAGCTGGCTGTCGTGACTTTGCGCGAGTGTGCTGGAATACTCCGGCTTCAGTGTCACTGAACCTCCTTCGGCTCGGGGGCTTGGAGGGATGTTGTCTTAAACTCGACCCTCCTCTACGCAGGTGTGAGACCATGTTTACAGGCGCATGCGCGGGTTCCCCTCCCTGGAAAGACAGAGAGTAGCCCAATCGGTCGAAGACCGATCATTTTGTTTTGGGACAACAGCAATTAATCACAACCTTGTGGCTATTACAATGATGCTCGCTAGGAGGCGTAATAGACATGTTGGAAGGTCCCCTCTCTTTACGCTTCTGGACTAGATACTTGCGTAGGTCAGGAGGAGTTGCTGGAGAGGCCCTTAGTCGGCCATTGGTTTCTCGCGTGATCCGGAGGGTAGGCATTCTGTTCCTTCGCTGGCGTGGAGGCCGAGAGGTTAAGTAGCCTGCCGCTTGCTTTCCTTCGCGGAGATCACAGTGCTCATCTGGTTTACCGTAGTGGTCAGATGATGTCTTGCGCGTGGAGAGAGATCTGTTCTTCCGTCTTGGCGCCGAGGCACCATCGGAAGTTCTGTCTGTACCGCGCGGAGCGGGAGACAGATTTCTATGCGTAAAGCGGAGTGAAGGCTTCTGGGTTAGCGCTGAGGCTTCGTCCGAAGTTTTGTCTTTACCGCGCGTAGCGGGAGAATGTTTCCTACGCGTAAAGCGCAGTAGATTCTTCGGGGTTAGCGTTAAGGCTTCGCCCGAAGTTTTGTCTGTACCGCGCGTAGCGGGAGACTGAATTTTACGTGCGGGGCACGGAGGGAGCGTCGCTACAACCCTGTTGGCCGAAGAGATCGGAGAGTCCGGAGAGATCGGAGAGTCCGGAGAGATCGGAGAGTCCACAGGAATAGTAGAGGATGTCTTGGGCATCCACACATTGCGCAGCTTCCTGTTGTTCTAGACGGAGATAGGGCGAGAGCTACCCTCGGCTCGAAGCATGTCTTCGTAGGCTGACTGGTCGAAATGAACGACCAGCGTCTTCTTCACGGTTCCCACGGATACCGTATCGTGTTGAGCAATTACTTCCTCGTCAGAAGAGAAAGATGTCCCCAGCAGAGTCGCCATCTTGTTTGTGGTATTAAACGAAAGGAATGAAATTGTATTTCAATGACGGGGTTTATGCGAAACCCGCGCCCTTCTGTTTATAAACAAACTTGTACAATGTAATCCTATGCGAGGATGTGGGAGTACAATTTATTTAATCTGGGTATAAATTGCTATAGGTGTCTGATCTGCGGTCGATCACTTTAGCCCTTGGACCACACGATGTTGAAGAAGTGCCGTGGAAGACAGGTAGCAGCTTCGAAGGTTGCAGAAGAGGTTGGACGCACGAGGCCAAGGTCGTCGATCCCTGCTCTTTGCCTGCTCTCCGGGCTCTCTCTCTCTCTCTCTCTCCCTCTCTCTTCCTCTCTCTCTCTCTCCTTGGACGGTAATTCTCTCCTGGATGATAATTCTTTTTTCGCCCCTTTTCCCCATTGATAGGGGTCTCTATTTATAGAGTTTTGGTGACAGTGACCACTCCGTCGGTGTAAAAATCGAGGAGTGGGAAGTACAACACCCTTTTATACAACGGTTAAAGTAACCAATGCCTGCGTATGGATGATCTTTTGAATGAGCGTATGACGCGGGTCCAACTAAGGGAACATAACGCGTACTATTGCTATGAAGATCACGGCGTAAGAGCCACGCAGGTAGGTATCCCGTGTGTAGAAACGGTTGGCGTAGAAGCCAAATGACTGTCACCCTGGCACAGAGGCCAGATAGGCATAGAAGCCGAATAGGCGTAGAAGCCGGATAGGCGTAGAAGCCGGGTAGGCGTAGGAGCCGGGTAGGCGTAGGAGCCGGAAAGGCGTTGAAGCCGGAGAGGCGTTGAAAGCCGGATAGGCGTTGAAGCCGGAGAGGCGTTGAAGCCGGAGAGGCGTTGAGAGCCGAAGAGGCGCTGAAGCCGGAGAGGCGTTTGAGAGCCGAAGAGGCGTTGAAAGCCGGATAGGCGTTGAAGCTGGAGAGGCGTTGAGAGCCGAAGGGGCGCAGGTCTTGAATGGGCGTAGAAGCCGCTGCGTACCGTGCCCGAGTGCTGACGTGGACGTCTTAGCCGGAATCACGGCTTTCGAAGATGTAATCAAATCTTCTACAGAGATTTGCCATCATCCTGTGCATTAAATGCGAAGACGTGTTTCGAAGGTCTGCAGCCCTTCTGTGCATCCGTTGCAGAGACGTGCCTTGACTGAACCTGTCACCGCTCTGTGCAATTAGACGTAGAGACGTGCCTCGAGCCCCGTACGATGTGCAGCTTTTGACGTGGCATGCGGTTTGTCTACTGCGGAGCGTAAACCGGCTTATGCCTGCCTGTGTAAAACAATGCAGCGTATCCCTCTGTGCGCAAAAGAGCGGTTTATGCTGAGGGGACGTTAGTAAACGACGGTTCGGTGGTATCTTAACCCAATCCTCTGTATTAAATGCAGGGATCCGCCATCATACTGTGGTGTGCGTCCTGAGGGGTCTGTGCCTGTTTCCAGCCGTCGTCTGGGTCGCCGTGCAGCACTTTTTGTCAGGAGTCAGAGGCCAGGTTCACTGCGTGACTTGACAGGTTCATTTCGGGGAAGACGAAGCGTTCCTCGTACGCTATTTTAACGCTGCTTTGAGAGCGGCTGAGTTTTTATGCCCTGGAGGCGATGGGGAGGTCCCGTCTACGCCGAAGCGGTTTTGGACGCGCTGCACCCTTGAGCTCTTACGCCTGATGGCACTGAAGGCCTTTGCTTGCGCTGCTCTGTATCAATACGCCGCGTAGCTTTTGCCAGCGTATTTTTCATGCTTCTACAGCTTGTTGTTCAAACTTCACGACCAAGGTCTTATGCATCGAACCGACCCACGCAATGTCGAGTTGAGCTATCACATTCTCGTCAGAGAAGAAAGTCTTCCCCAGCAGAGTTGCCATCTTATTTGTGAAGAAAAGTTTACACAAAAAATTTGTATTATAAAATTTTAAAGAAGAAAGAATAGTATAAGAGATCCTAAACAGGAATCTAAGTACAATAAATTCTGGAGAAATATAACTGTAGAGATCTGATCTGCGGATGATCACTTTACTCCTTGGACCACACGATGACGAAGAAATACAAGGATGATGTGAACAACTTGAAGAGTTGAGCAATAAGAAAGCTATGACAACACAGAACAGTAAGCTTTTATTTCTCTCTTTTTGTTCTTGAATTTCAAAGACTTAAAAATTTCAGACTCTTTTCACCTCTGTAACATACACAATTATCATATATTTATAGGATTTTAGAGCAGTTATGACAGTGTGTGTGCACTTTGGACAATCTGTACTATGTGCATAATTTTGGTGGACTAATACCCCATGTTCTTAATGAGTGGGTGCACAACTTGTTTCCTACTTGACACGTAGCTTCCTATACGAGAAAAGTATAGGTCATGGGGGACAGTTATTTGTATATGTTTCACGAGAAGCATAGCATGTAGGACACGTAATCATAACTCATCACTATCAGTAATGATAGTAGGCGCACTTTGGAAGTGGTCTGGAGATTGGCGCACTTTTGGAAAGACTATACAAGCTTTCGTTTGAAGAAGTTGGCCAGCGACACACTTTTGAAGAAGTTGACACAGCGGCACACTTTTATTGAAAAAATTGGCTTAGCGGCACTTTTTTGATGAAGTTAGCACAGCGGTGCACGTTTGAAGAAATTGGCTCAATGACGCACTTTTGATAAAATTGGTACATCGGCGTACTTCTGATAAAGTTGGCACAGCGACGCACTTCTGATGAATTTGGCATAATAACTGGGCCGCTAACCGACAACCTGACTCTACACGTTATAGCTCAGCTGTATTGATGACTGGTGACTCCTCGACTGTTGTTCGGTTGTCAGATTTGTTGCATTTAATATTTAAAGAAAAAACAGACATACGATTTGTGCGCCTGTCTTTATTTATGAAAATAGCTTGAAAGTGGGCCATATTTCTCCTGCTAAGTTTATTTGTAGGAAACTGTGCCATCTTCAAGAGGCGCACTTTTTATGCTAAGTTTATTTGTAGGAAATAACGGGTTCACGGCTCTACTATTGGTGACACGACCTTTATACAGATAACTAAAGGACCCTCGGTAGCTGAGTCAGCTTCAGCCTCGTTATCAATAGCATTCCCTTCATCTGTGGGTTTTTGCTACTTGTACAACACTGATTTAGAATGATATGCCTCAATCCCTTTGAACGGGTCAACATCAACAAACTCAGTTTGAACTGTTCCCTCAATGTCCGCATATTTAAAATATTTATGGAGAGTGGAAGGTATGATCATTTGTTTGTCTATCCAGGGACATCCAAGCAAGATGTTATAGGACACATCGACGTCGATGGCGTAGCAAGTCACCGCGCTTCTCAGATTACCAATCTAGCACTTCAGACGGATCTTCCTGAGAGGGTGGCCCCTTCCAACGTCAAAGCCAAGGATAGCGGTTTTGGTCATCGCCAGTTTGTGCGTTGGAATCCCTAAGATCTAGAGCAGACTATGAGGGATGATGCTGAGTAAAGAACCTGGGTTGATATGCATGCGATCGACCATAATATGATCTATATAGCCGGTGTAATATAAGGGTCGGTCATGAAAATTGTTCTTGAGCAGCATGTCCTCCTAGGAGAAGGTTATGTTTAGGATCTTCTCTATCACGTTATGAGCATGAGGACGGGCGAAAGGATCTTTAGTAGGTTCCTCAACTTGGCCTGAAGCATTGGCATGCAGTAAGGCTTCACTCAACTCGTCTCATGTCTCGTTGGAGAGACAAAGTAGCTCAAATTGGGACAACCTTTGTCACTACCCCATTTTCAGAGCAGGGTATTTTTTTATTTTAATTTGGTTAATTGTGTAATTATTATAAATATTTATATTAATATTTAATTGTTGGTTGTATTATTTTTTTTATTAGTTATTTTAGTATTTTGGCTAGTCTGGACCCATGTTAGACCCTAGTGGACCCATGCCAGACCCAACCAACACCCTCGTTAGACTTATTTATTGGCTTAGAATAGTTATTTATATTTTTAATTAGCTACTTATAGTGATTAGGAATTTATTTGAGTGGATTTGGAACCCCAAACCCAAACGCCATTTAGGATGACTTGATTTGGAGGACATATTAGTCATTTTGCTTAACCCAAACCCTAAACCTATTTCCTAATCCCCCCTTGGCCGAATATGACCAGACCCCCCTCCCTTCATTCATTTTTATTCTTCTTCTTCTTCTTCCTTCTTCTTCTCCACTCCTTTCTTCTTCTTCCTTCTTCCAACTTTCTTAAAAGTAAGTTTTTCCATTTTTTTTCTCTTCCTTCACTTGCTTTCCTCTCTAATATAAACCCTAACCCCTTGCTTTTTCCTAACCTAGGTGGGTAGAGCTTAGATTTGGTGTTGGAGCTTGGGTTGGAAGCTTGGAAGCTTGGTGTGGTGGATTTGGAGCTTTTTGGAGACTTTGGCTTGGGATTCCAACTCCCAAGAGGTAAACCCTAATTTTTCCTATTGTAATTACTCTAATATAGTGTAATTAGTAGTTTAGAACCTTCCTAGACCTTAGGGCTACATGTGGGAGGAAGTTGAAGCAAGTTTGGTTGTGTTTGGAGACTTTGACATTAGGTTTTGTGTTAATTTTGGGTGAAATCCAAGATTGGCCCAATTTTGGGTGATACCCTAGGTTAGACGGACCTAGGTAGACATGCTTGGGTGTCTTGAGGATAAGTACGTGTCTCTGTTTGGACACGTGAGGTCGTGTCACGGAGAAATGGGCGTTTCGGGCGATTTGGGGGTTTTCGTCGTCGTAGATTCTACGTGCGTGCGCGTTTTTGCCATGAACCTAGAATCGACGAGTTAGTATTTTTTTCTAGGATCTAGACATCGGTTAGAACCCGTGGGTAAATTTGGGCCGATTCCGAGTTGGTTTGGTATGCGTTTCACGAGGTTTTGCGAACCGCACACCACGTGTTCGTTAAAATGACCGAATGACCATTTCAACTTGGTTTCTAGGTTTCGGGCTTATGTGTGCGTTGGTTTAGCTTCGGGGAGTGTGTATTAGAATTTTTGAGTATATATATATATATATATATGTGTTTTGGGGTGTAGGGGTGAGTGTGGTTGAGTGTCTGTGTTGGTGTTTGTGTTTGTGTAGGTGTGTGTAGTTATATGTTTGTGTGTGTATATATATATATATATATATATATATATATGGTTGTGTGTGTATATATATATATATATGTATATATGTTTGGGTGTTTATATATATATATATCTAAGTGTGCTTGTGTGTCTGTGTGTGTGTGTGCTAGTGTGTGTGAGTGTTAGAGAGATTGAGGAGAGTGGGCGGAGCCGCAACAGCAGATGCAGTGGCTGCAGCGCCACGGCAGCGCTGCGTGCGGACAGCAGCAACAGCGTGCAGGCGTAGCAGCGTGCGGGCAGCAGCAGCAGCGTGCAGGCACAGCAGCGACAGTGCGCCGCGGCAGCGCCGTGATAGCACGCTGCAGCAGTAGCAGCAGCGTGCAGGCGCAGCAGCACCGCGGCAGCAGTAGCAGCAGGGCAGCGGCAGCGGCGCGTTTAAGCGCGCACGCGCGCTCGTGCTAATTTCTTCCCTCCCCCTTCTTTTATATATATATGTATATATATAGATGTATATATATACTTATATAGATAGATAGGTACATAGTATATATGTATAGATATATAGATAGATATAGGGATATATATATGAGTATGGATGTTATGTATATATTAGTGTGTGGATATATATATATATATAGATATGTAGGTAGATGCATATGTGTTTATATATATATATATATATTAGCCTAGATATATAGCTAGGAATATATATATATATATATATATATATATATATATATATATATATATATATATATATATATATATATATATATATATATTAGATAGTTAGCTATGGTTAGTGTTAGAGAGGGGGATAGTTGGGTATCTCAATACCTCGAGATACCCAAGGTATTGAGGGTAGTAAGGTAAGAGAGGTAAGATATTAAGGTAGCCTAATACTAGGTTATATATATATATATATATATATATATATATATATATATATATATATATATTATAGATAGCTAGCTAGTTAGCTAGAATTAGAGGGTATGGTATCTCAATACCTTGAGATACCAAGGTATTGAGATAAGTTGGGTATCGGAGGTAAGGTTGAGGTATTGCCTCTACTAGATTATATATATATATATATATATATATATATATATATATATATATATATATATATATATATATAAAAGTTACCTAGAATTAGAGGGTAAGGTATCTCAATACCTTGAGATACCAAGGTATTGAGGTAAGATTGGGTATCGTAAATGAGGTATTTGTCTATGCACTTGGTTATATATATATATCTATATAGTTAGATATATGTTATATATATATTAGTATATGGTATATATATATATATAGATAGTTAGTTAGTTAGTTAGGGGTAAGGCTTGAGTATCTCAATACCTTGAGATACTCAAGGTATTGAGCATCGGGATAATGTATTGAGTTTTAGCCTAGGATTAAGGTTAGTGTTACTTTTATATATATAGTTATATATATTTATGCGTGATAGTATATATTATATGGGGTATAGACGGGGCGTATAGCTTAGGTCGAGGTATCGGATACCGAGGGTATCCCGGTATCTCAAGGAGGCGAGTTTGATGGTTTATTAGCTTAATGACCTAGTTTTGACCTAGAATTTTAGGGGAACCCTAATTTGACCTAGAGTTGACCGTAGTTGACCCGGTTGACCGTCAAAGTTAACTTTTGACCTAGATTTGACCCAGAGTTGACTTTTTGGACCCAAAGTTGACTTTTTGGCCCAGATTTCACCGGTTTGACCTAGAACGACCCTAGAAGCCTATTTTTAGTTATTTTATATCTGTTTAACTCATTAGAAACATGTTTAACCTTGCTTTTTGTAATAGGTCCTTGCAATACCAGTTCGGATAGCCAGTTGCTCAGGACGTCAAGCGAGTACATTCTTTGATAGTTTTCATTATCTGATGATTATTATGATTCAACTTCTAGTATAGTATCATCTAATTTTCTGGCATGACACGGACTAGTATTTCTGGATTTATTTACTTACGATACGTATATTTAATGTTTCTGGCCTCTATTCTTGAATCACCTACTAGCATTACTACAGGCATCACTACAGGCATCACTAATGTTTCTGGCTGGACTCAAACTTGATTTACGTGTTGGGTCTTGGATTTACTTGTACTAGTTGGGGCGGAGAAATACTCAAGTAGACATGTAAACATTTCCAACTGGAATCACTTGAATCACCCCCTCTGGTCTAATCTGGAATGATAGCAGCCGCACACCCAGTGTGCGGTGAGCCGTACTTACCCCTAGCCGTTTACATGTCGAAATAGGTATTTCAAAGACACGAGTTCATTCTTTCTAGTCTAGACTCTCTTGTATTTCTTGCTGGTCTCACTTATAGTTTTTGGACTTGACTCATTACATGTATTTCTTGCTGGACTCACTACACATTCTTGTGCACATACTTGATCTTAGTTTAGATTTCTTGTATCCTGTAGTCATATTTATCTTGCTTCTAATATTCATGCATATTTACCTTTATGCACCAGTGATATATATATATATATATATATCTTGTTCATACTTTATTTCCTTTACCTAGCTACTTGCTACAACTGTTTTATAGTTTTTATCATTTAATTGGAACTGCTGTTAGAGGTGTACTTGCTCCAGTCCTGACTGGACATTTTTTTTAGAGTATCCGGAGGATTGGTATCCGATGTTTTATGGACCTCATCCTGTCGATGGTGCAGACAGGGACCCCCTAGTTTAGAAGTAATTTCTGGATTGGTAGCCGGGATCACTAGGACCTCAGTTGTTGTTTTTATTAGCTTTTGGTACCGAATTTGTCTCCGGTTTTGGATTGAGACCTTGTATTGTATATAATTTTGGATATTGTTGTATTATTATTATTGATGTTATGGTTGTTTTAGTAGCAGTTGCTTAGACTCTGTAGTTGTTAGATTTCTGTTTTATCTTATCGTGCTTAGATTTGTGATTGAGTACTTGTGATTATCATTATGATATTGCTCCTTCGTTTGGAGTTGAGATCTTGACAGGTATATATATTGATTGTGTGAGATTGTTAGTAGACCTAGACAGCGTTCTACCGCCGATGCTGCGGCGTAGGCTGGACGTACCGATGACTCATGCCCGATTTTTTGGGTGCGGGTCGTGACAACCTTGTTGGAGTATTGGCGAGCTGGACCAATATATCAAAATTTTAGGGCTTCTCAAGCCCCTACGGAGAGTTCTTCTTCAGAGACTTGTCGAACCGAACCTCCTTTTGCTTGGCCTTTTTGGCTGGTAGGAGCTTCGGTGGTCCTTCTTCTGGGATGGCCTGAGCAGCAGGTGTAGGGATAGTAGGTACGGAAGGAGGAGTATCTCCCTGAATATGGTAGTAGGTTTGGAGATAGCCTTTGTCGGACCTTATTTCTTCGGACAATGCCTCATCAGTCGAGGGACTCGCCATGTGGCACGGCTTATACTTATGCCCCTTTCGCTTTGGCGTGGGAGTTAAAGATACTGCTTCTCGTTCCATGTCATGCACGATGTCTGTATGAAACCATATAATCTCACCATGCGGGATAGTGAGTGGTACCAGTCCTTCAACTTGGTTATGGGTTGGTGGAAGATTCACGATCTTCATGAATGACCTGGATATCGAGACAGTGCCATCCTGGACTTCAAATGTCAGGACATAAAATATGTCGATTGAAATCGTCCAGTACCAGAATGAGTCGAATTAGCGACTTCTGAAAATATCGCTAAATGACATTAAAATATCGCTAATAAAATTTAGCGACGTTTTATTGAAAACGCTTTTAACTAGTCGTTGACAAGAAAAATGTCGCAAATATTGCTATAGCGACGTTTACTCGCGACGTATTTGCATCGCTAATATTTTTCTATTTAGCGACGTGTAGCGACGAAACGTAGCAAAATTAGCAACATGTCGTGTCTCTAAATGTCGCTAATATTTTTTTAATTTAGTGATATTTTGTAACATATTTAGCGACGTTCTGCTGACCTGATAAATACTGCCATGTCACAATTTAGCGACGGTTAGCAACAAAATAGCAACGTCCTGATACAGTTAGCGACGTATCTAAACGTCGCTAAATATCGCTAAATTACAAAAAAGTTGTAAAAAAACTGAAATAAATGTATGATTGCAGTTTGTCGCATATCCTTGTAGTATCATAATTCATAAAAATAAACAGATCTAGAGCAATCCTTCGTTGAATTTTTTGGGTTCGCCGACCCCTTCGGAGAAATACAACACCGGTAAATTCCTATGCATTCAATATAAATAATAAAGTAAAATTAAAAGAAATAGATATATTCTCAATAAATAAAGTATAAAAATAAATATCCAGCAAATTCACATGCATCATACAAACTAAGTATGAAAAAAATACTCAGTACGCATCACAACTGGTATTGGATGTAAATAAATAAAGTCTGAAACTATCTCAATACATAAATGACCCAAGATAATGGGCCAAAAAGCTGGAAAAAAAATAAACTGTCCTACCTAGGACTACTGCAGATCCGGAGGAGGAGGAGAACCGCAACAAGCCTAGGAGATGAGCCTGTCCAAAGAACAACTACTATTGATCCGGAGGAGGAGGAGGAGGAGGAGCACCACCGTAAATTTAGGATATCAGCGAGGCCCACTGATCCTGTAAAATCATCATGGCACACGATGGAGGAGTCTGTACAGTCGATGTAGATATCGATACTGGCGGACCAGGACGACGTATCTCCTTCAACGCTGTCAGTCGAACGATGCAAGTATCCATGATAGATAACATCCTCACAGTACTCTGTTGTACTAACTGGCTCATCTGAACTTGTGTCTTATACAGCCTTGTCAATGCATCGCCCATGGCTATATGCGACCCCTATAGCGCCGTCACGTTGTGTTTTGTCAACGTTGCCAGATCCCTCAACTCCGCCATGCTACGCTCAAGTGAATCAAAACGTGCAAGGTTTGTAGCATCGTTAGTTTGCGGTATGGGCTGCGGCATAATCCTCTGCAGTAACTCATCACGCAGAGATATAATCTGATGGTCAACCCTCTCCTACTAGGCCCGTACTGACTCTTGGAAGGCTTGTATGGTATGCACACTGGTAAAGGGGGTCCTAGATGACTGGGACACAATATGGGCGCTATAGGATCTCGTACCGTAGTTCGTACCCCTCTGTAGACCACCAACCGCGGTCATCTACAGCTCGTCAGCCGATGGAGTTGGGTGGACGGGGGAATGCGAGGAACTATAGACCTTTCCCTGTGTGGGCTGGGTCGACCGCTCACAAAGCCTAAGATACTCATCCAATAAAATATGTATCTTTCGATAAGCATACTACTTATTATCCACTCGTCATGCATAATTGTTAAAATATATATCTAAGGTACTTATTACTAACTACATGAATGTTTATTTGTATATTTTTTAATTTATTTTAAAATTAACAAAACATAAAGTAATACTTACGTAGCTCAGCGTGGCCCTCTCATAGATGAGCTGTCCGCCCTTCCTATAGGTGGTGAGGAAGATTCTCACCATGTTAACGTCCTCACCCATCTGGACCTATTAAAAAATACATTTTATGTTACTAAAATTAAATATTTTATCCTACTTTGATTAAAATACTATGTATATAAGGAAATACATGCCATACGACAAAAATATTTCGTTATTGAAATTGACCCACCATACCACTTTTTTGCCTTCTTCCTGGCCGCCTTCGCCTTCTCCGACTTTTTCTTGTACCTAGGATTGTTAAATATAGCCATCATCGCAGTCAACTGATCATGCGTGATCCAACCTTGGATTGGTTGTCCCAAACGATTACGGGCCTACTGGTCGCAAATCGCATCACGAATATGTTTGGCGGCGATGTTAGGAAAGTGTTGCTCGATCATCTCAGCCCGGTATGGCGGATAGAAATATGTTTTATACTAGAAGTAATGTAGAAAGTTATAAAGAAAAAAACCAAATTAGATTATTGATATTAAAACCAAATTTACTTTTATATTGAAGTGCGTAAACTAGAATGCCTTTCTCTTATCCGGGGCATCCGAGCAGTTGGTCCAAGGGGCACCATAGTTGTACCTCAACAAATGCCCCAATGATCTCTGTACCGATGAGGGACGTTATATATACATAGATAATTATATTAAAGAAAAATGAATATATATTTATATATGCGTAAGAAAACTAAAACTAATTAACTTACTTTGTAGGCCCATCGACCCAAATCTCTTTCCTCGTCTCCTCCGGAAGAGCACACGGAGGATTGCTCTAAAACAAAGAAGATGAAGGCACAGTCGGCTAGTTCTCGTCCATCTTCTCCTCGGTCCCTACGGTACTGTTATCAGGAGGAACGGTGGGCGTAGGAATATTCTCAGGCCTATAACTGCTCGTCCCAAGTGTACTGCCAAGAGTGGATAGTGGTCGAAAGAGTAAAGTACTAGGAGTCGAGGGTCCGGATCTAGTATCATGTCTCAAAGGAGAACTGCCAGTCGGAGTAGCATATCATCTAGATACTCTACCTCTAGGCTGACCAAACAATTTGCGTCGTCCTGTCATACATAACTTATGATAAAAAAAATAAAACTTACGAAAAATACTTTAAATATAGTACATGTCACTAAATAAAAAAGAAGAAGAAAAATATAGTACATAGCCACAAGTACATGTCACTAAATAGATTTTACATTCCATAGCTAAAATACAATAATATCACAAAATAATACTAAATCAAATGCTAAGTAAGATAAGTACAATAAGATATATAGAGAAGAAAATCCAAATTCTCAAGTTGTAAACAAGTCTAGATAATAACCATGTCTAATCCAATAAGATAATACATCCAGAAAGATAATACATCTAAGAAGTCCAATCCAGAAAGATAATACAATGATAAAGTCTACCGAAGAAAAATCCAGACAAAAAGTTCTATCATGCTTGTCTACGCTGGGGCAGAAACCAGTCCCTAATTCACTCTGCATAGGCAGCGTCTAGTTGATCAATCTCTGTTGTAGGTGTTGGGTGACTGGAACTCCCCACTTCCTACATAACAGTCACTTCCTCCTTAACAGCCACTTCTGCCTTAACAGTAGGAAGTACCACTTCCACTATAAGTGCCACTTCCTTCTTAACAATAGGAGGTACCACTTCCTTCTTAATAGTAGGAGGTACCACTTCCTCCTTAATAGTAGGAGGTGCCTCTCTTAAGCGACGTGCTCGGGTCATGGGTGTTATCTGGTAAGATAAAAACGAAGAATATAATTGATAACAAATAGAAATATATGTATCCATACATTTGTCTTGATACATCATTTGGAAGGTACAAAAGTTATATGTAGTTTTAGATTTTATATTCCACAGCTAAAATACTATGTATATCAAAATTCCAAATAGATGTTACATTCCACAGTAAAATTTTAGTACATATCAGAAGACTAAATAGAATTTATATTATTTTTAATCCTCTTCTGAACATTTATCTTCTTTGTTTTCCTCGTCCTCCTCTTCCTCTTCCTCCTTATATTCACTTTCGTCTACTTTGCCTTCCTCTTCGGATAATTCTACCTCTTCTACACAATTAGATGTGTAATGGAAAACTTTTATTGAGTCCATAACTACAATATTTGTTATAAGAGGTTGCCCATCCTCCTGAAAAGCTATTTTGTCAACGTCAAAAGTATTTTGAGCTTTGGTCTTGTATACTTCCTACCAGTACGACCTCGTTGTTCCTCATTTAGGATAAATTATGAAGTACACGAGCTGATCCTGACTTGATAGGACAAATAGTTTATAGCCTTAATATCGACGCCGATAATTAATATCCACAAGACTTTGGTTGTCTATTTTTCAACCTTGATCTTGGATCGGATCGAACCAATCACACCTGAATAACATGATATTAGCAGGCTCTATTCCATAATTATACGTCAACTCCATAATCTTCCGTAAGACGTCATAAAAATTATTGCTTGTATCGACATCTTTGTAGTTTGAAGATCTGATTCACAAACAACTATTTTTTATGGAATCGAGACCTAATATCTTAATACCACATAGGTACTTATCTACCTAAAAGATACCCAATTACCTATATCTTGATGCACTCAATAACTTATCCATGTATCTTGGTATATTGATACATGCTCAAGTATCTTGGGATACTAAACCAAAACTCAAATATCCTTAGATACTCAATCCTAATACATACCCTCACTCAACACTTAAACACTTAACATATACTAACTCACTAATACTCACTCACTAAACACACTCAAACACACACATGTATACAATGTGCACTTACTTGCACATGGTACAAGTTGCTGCTGTCGTTGCTATTGCTTGTTGATGCTATTACACACACACACACACACATACACACACACTAGTATACCCTAGATACATACTCCGCTCATGACACTCACTCCAAATATAGGTTACTTGACCCTCTGATCGAGGAGGTGGTTCGTCGGGGTTGAGGGGAGTCGTCGGGGCCGAGGGGGACGTTGCGTCCTTGGTTACGCGATACATATACCAATGTCGTTACACAACTATCCGATCACAAACTCTTGTATCAAGGATAGGTTTAACACTGCTCTAATCCAAGTTGGATACGAGTTCTAGAAGAAGCCAATATCGTGTCGTGTCTCGACTTTAAAGAGTTATTCCTGTGTCTGTGTATACGACTCCCCTTGAGTAGAGATCTACATCATATTATATACGATGCCGATACGCAAGACTGTGTCCAAACTCAGACATCTTACAAAAAGAGAGATAGGGTTTGGGTTAGGGTTAGGGTCTGTGTCATGTCCCGTGTCGTGTCTGTGTATGTGACATGCCCTGATCCTGCAAGGTCGTTCGTCCTCGCTTTGGTCCTTGCGGGATCGACCTTGCTTAAATGGGCATGATCCCGTGCAAGCCTAAGTTGCGCTTGCACAAGACTAAAGCTTTAACAAGGACAAGTAAGCTATTCAAGACGAAAGCAGTGGTATATATTGCAGAAAAGTATAGAATACAATAGCATAAGGAAATAAGCAACTTTATTGATATTCAAAAGTGTTAAAAGCGACGCTTGGCCGAGGTTACAAATTGCTCAAGCACTCTCTCAAATACAATGACATCGTTCCATACATTAAATCCCTTTATATAAAAGCAGCTCAAAGCACAACTTGATAGGCTCAAGACATCGACTCCAGATTTTTGGGTCGTGGGGATGAGACATGGCTATCACTTCCTCGGACAGTCCAGTACTTACGAACAAGCAAATTGTTGGTGGGTCAGTACTTTGGAGAAATTACTGGTGAGCATAAATTAACGAACAGAAGCAACACTCCCTGAAACCAACACTAAGTAAACATGTGGCAAAATATTATATTATTAGTGATCTTGCTACTTTTACCTATGTTTATTTCATGAAGCACAGGGATAGAGTCAGTTTACTTCTTTCAAAAATATAGCTTTGGAAACAGTTTGCATATTCAAACATTTAAGCATACAATCGGGACAGTGTTCTATTGTGCAGTGCGCAGCATGTATCGTACACCATATTTACTAACTCTTTAGGAACACAAGTTATTCTAGTGGATTGATCAATTCATTACTAAGGGAAAGCAGTGAATATTAAGTAAAACATGCAAGTCTAAAGGAAAAATGAGATTCAAGACATAATCGAAGGTAAATAAATCACTTATTCAGTGATTCTTACCCTTCGCCGAACAGTTTTCCCTGCAGTAGATATACAAGTTAGCAATAATTTGTATAAACATATATGTTATATTCCCTGTCCGACTCTGTATCAAACAGTTAGGTATGCAAGAAGGCTAACCTAGCATGCGCCCTAACTACATGATAGTCTATGTGTAGCCCTATGATTAGCAGCGGTGACTCAAGGTTCAGCTCTGCACTAGCACATGCGTATATCAGTAGCTGTGACTCAAGGTTTATCACTTCACCAACACACACGAGTACTAGCAGATATGACATCATGGGTTCCACACAACATTAATAGACAAAACACCCCACTAGATCCCGTAGGACCGTATCCTCAAGATGCAACAAAATCTTTTTTGGACCAACCGATTCCCAGTGCCCCAGGAACCGTTTCAAGAGATGACCCTTATGTACAAGTTGTCAAAGACCAATGTATAACATAAAACATCTATAATACAAGCAAGCAATGATTAAGCAAAATATATATCTTTTCTTCTTTTCAAAACAAGTGATATGCAAGGACCGTACTAGATCATAAGGACCGTACCTCAGATCACAAGGACCGTACCTCAGGGCGCACTATTTGTTTATGCTTATGAATTAATCACTTTTAGCAGTTCGATATAAGAAAATATGCAAGTAAAACATGTATTAGCAAGCACGATAACGATTTTGATAACAACTAGCATAAAATTTTCTCTCTTTCAGTACGATAGAGAATAGGCAAGAAAATCTCTATGTAAGCAAGCATGATAGTAGTTCTTCTATCTCTCTTTACTAAAGCATGCAATTCTACTCTTACTTAGCATATGACAAAGGGACTTGTTCAAGCAATTCATTTACTTATCTTATTTGCATGGCAAGGGTTCGTTCGATAGCGATGTCAAAGTAACTAAGCATGCATCTTTTCTATCATGACTTAGCAGGGCAAGGTTCTATCTCTTTTAGGACAAGCATACAAGTTCTTAGTTAATCATACAGGTTCTCGTTCTATCATTTCTAATGCAAACATTATCTTATTAATCAAACAGGCATTACAAAAACTCAGATTCATTATTAAAGCGTACAAGAATCAAAGAATGAAGTTCTGGCCACTCACTTAGATCAATTATCTTGTGTTTCGATCGGGACTCTTCGAGAAGGCTTTCGCTCGAGCAAGCAAAGCGATATCACTTGTACATAGTTCCTACGCGGAGCTGGGTACTACATACTTATCCACCGACAAAAAGTTTCCTCCTCAAAACTCAAGTAGAAACTTACAAAATCCAGAGCAGCGATAGTCCTCATCCCTCACCATCCTCAATCGAAAAACAAAAGCAAATCAGGAATAACAAAATCATATCTCCAAACAACAAGAAAGCAAATATAAAAACTTTTGTGCGCACCTTTGAGAATCTACACTAGCTCTAGCATATAGGAATAACCTATCTACCTACCCTACTAAGGGTAACCATCTTTTCAAAACTTTATATCCAGCATCTCTTCTTCCGCCTTGACAAGGATCTGCTTCTGGAGGAAATACCACGCACGAACATTCATCTCTCTGAAATAGGGAGAGATGATAAACAATAATAAGGATGTCGAGAGGAATAAAAGAGTACAATTATGAAGTCCAGGGACGATAATCAAATGCTAAGGAATTTTCAAATCAGTTGTGGATTGAGGTATTTATACTGTTAATCCTGATTACAGGCTCGCTTGGTACTGGAAAGTAACCGAAATAATTTAATCAAGACCTGCATGGGCCACCACAAAAATATGTAACGCCCCAGTCCCAAAATATGTAGGACTAGAAATACGTAACATATCAGCTACGCATTCAACCAGACTCTGGTCCGACTCGAATACGTATAAGCTGTAATATAAGGGTAACTATCTAATAATACTAAAAATATTTATGCTCAATCCACATAAAGAATAAAATATCAAGAATGAACTACATGTGCTAAAGTCAGCCGCCAGTAACACATAAGCTCGAATAGACTTGAGAAAGGAATATGAGACTATAAAACTAGGCTACATCAGCAGATGAATAAACAATATGAATAATAACCATAACTCCAGAAGAACTAATATAAGTACCTGGCACCATTGCCTGCATGACAAAGCAATACACTTCACCAACTCCAGGTAGGCTCCACAACGGTCTATACTGCAAAACTAGTAAGGGACCAAGTCCTCAAAGGGACGTAACAAGGTACAAGAAACAGCATGCCAAAGTAAAACAGTGTAATGCCACATACTCAAGGGTAAACTAATATAACCATCTAAGTAAAATGCAAGTAAGAGCATCACTAGTACTCAGGCTGAAACTACTACAAGCTCTGTGTCGGGGAGCCCGTAGCAGCAAGAATATCAAGTAATGGGCCAAGCTCTGATATAGAGACTAAAGTACCTCAATAATAAAGTATATATATGTAATCATCCTATAGCCTGTGTGTGTTTTCCTACCCAATGTAACCTCACGTCTCATGTCCACGATATCTCATGTCCATAACACGCAAGATCATGACCTCTAGCTAGTACAACGAGTCATAATGATATCTCTATATATGTAAGTCTCATATCACGAATCATGTAAGCCTATACAGAATCACCATGAATAACTCAAGAAAGATTCTGTCACATGAATAGTATCAAGTGTCCTATGGTATGACGTACTTGGTAAAGCAAGCACGTAAAAATAGGATCATAGAATCAACTCTCCAAACGATGTTACACGACTCTGCGTACGGCGTCGACACCCGAATCTTGTTCGGACGCTAAGCAATGTCTCACGGTCCTAGGTTGAGCAGGCATATCACAAGAATATATAAAATAAAATGAAAGTCGATAATATAACAGGATTTACTGTAAGTTGGCAAGGTATACTTGCCTGGAACTCTAAGCTGATAATACAAAGAACCTGCTCTTGAATCCACGCTCGTACGATCCCAATAGCCTAAATATATAATATCATAAAATCAGTCACTATGGTACGGTCCACTAAGCATGCATAAGAGTATAAATACTCTACATCATTAATTATTAGACAATTAGGTTCTAAATTAATCAAGGATACAACTTATACAATGCCATCAGTTATTTAGAGTCTAAAATAACTAGGGATTCTAACAAAGTAGGTTGGTAAGGTTCACTAGTCAAGGACCAAAAAAGTGTGTAAACACCAAGTCTACTAGTCACATAACATCATCAAGCCTCATAAATATGGTTATAATGAAGGTTCATGTAGGTACTAGGTGTTCTCACACTAGATTTCCATATACAACATATCATTAACCTTGGTATTCACTAATTGGCAAACTATGTTAACCAACCTAGGGTTAGTTTTGTCTATTAAAACATGCACATGAGCGTTAATAATAGGTCAAGTTAGGGTTATCACAAACAATCGCATACTTTATTTCTCAAGTATATCCATTCATCCAACTATATACAACTCTCGTTCTACTACAAAATGTCAAGTATACATAGACAAGTTAAATCTGAATTGATATAAGATCATGGCATATATCTCATTTCTAACTTGAATTTATAATGAAATATGTGTGCAAATACTACTAAAACTAGTGAACAACCCTAGCATGGCATCTTCTACATTCTAACATAATATTTGTAAACAATAAAACTAGCTATCACAAAACCTAGGCAAAGTGCACTACTAGTTGCACAATATTTAATCATGTCTTAACCGTGGATTTATTTAACACCCTAAACAAAACTTATATATTCTAAAATTTAGTAAAAATTGGAGTAAAAATTATGTTTTTCAAGTGGTTTCTTGGGTTTTAGATCATGGCAAAGTGAATAGGACAACAAGTGAATAAATAACATTCAAGTCTAGATAAGAGAAGTAATAAGTGTTCTTGGTGTAATATTATAAAAAATATGAATAGAAAGATGGTAAAATTTAATAGGGATATAAATTACATGTAGAGAGGATTGCGTATGAGGAGTTGGGGCTCTTACCAAAGTGAAATGGGAAGGTAAAAGGGGGTTGTGCACTGCTTGCACAAATCTGTCCAGATTTGGATACTTCGTCTCGTAGCTGCTGTCTAGGGCTTCAAAATATTTCTTCAAGTACTTTGGGGCTTAGAGAGATTAGGGAAGAGATAGATGATGAACACTACCAGAATAAGCAGGATTAGCAACATTTTTTAGCGATGTTAACATAAAATATCGCTAATATTAAATATATTAGCGACTCCAAGTAAAAACGTCGCTAGATGTCGCTAATTGGCAACATATATCGACGTTTAGCGACTATAATTCAGTTTTTAAAAGATTAGTCGCTATAAGTTCAATTAAGGTCGCTAAACGTTACTAATATGTTTTATTTAGCGACGTTTAGTGACGTACTTAGCGACGTATCTCTTTTAGACATTTAGCGACGTCACAGATGCCGCTAAGTTAGCGACATCATTATTTGCGTCGCTAAAACGTTTCTAAATAACTTTTATTTAGGGCTGATTCCCCCCATTTTTGTCGATCTCTCCCTCTCCCAAATTTAAAACCCCCCTCCCTCCGGCTCCTCCTTCCTCCGGCGACTAGCTTCCTCCCTCCCGGCGACCACCCTCCGGCCTCCCCCCTCTGCCGTCAGCTCCTCCTTTCTCCGGCTCCCCTCCTCCCTCCGGCATCCTTCCTTCGGCTCCCCCCCTCGGTGAGCTCCTCTCTCTGTCTCCTTTTTCTGTCTCTCTCTCTCTCTCTCTCTCTCTCTAACACGACACAATACGATATGACACACACTAACCATAACCCTAACTCGAACACACACACACGCGTGGATACACTAACACATGCGGACACTAACCCTAATACTGATACGGACACAAGAACACGGATACGGGAATGACACTTCAAACTAGTCAATACTAGTCAAAACTAAGTTATACCTAGGTTTCTAGGTCAATACCTTGCTAATACATATATATATATATAGTATTTACCTACTAATACCTTAGTCTAGAACAAATACCTAGTCCCGTATCCTAGTGTTTCAACCCGTATCCCAACATTACCATGTATCTTAATATAACTCATATACCTTATCTAAATTCAATACTTTAGTACTACTCCTTAACCTAACTTTACCTCTTAACTTGGTATTAATATCTAGCTACTATCACATAATACCTTAATTTATGTCAATTTCCCCTAATACTTTAGTGTATCTATATATCCTAGTATCTAATAGTCACCCTTAGCTAATTTCTAACACATAGGCCTGCCACCTACTGATACTATCAGGTATCAGTCACTCCTCTAGAGGATGCTACATAAACAACTTGGTACTAGACCTTGATACCTTATACTCAAGGCTTGTACCCATTACCCTTTACCCACACCTACTTTCTGCAGGTGCAGGAACTCAAGCCCCCAATATACACGCTGTCCATACTTTACTTAACACCTTACTCATGACATTACCTACACACACTTACCCTCAAATATTTAGAAACCAAATCTTTACCTTACTCAACCCATTGATACAATCAAGTATCATTTATCCCAAATTACCACCCCTCGCTCAACACCTTAATCTTGCCCCTAAATAACCTCAACACTCACTCATTATTCGTAATATCTCAAGACTGGTCATAAGCACTATCCAAACCTGTGCACACTGTTTACCCCAAATCAAGTTGCACAACCTGTGCATACTGTTGCACATAAATTATGCTCAGCCTACAGGGTTTCAATCGTGTATCAAGTTAGAGCAGTTCTTACCTTCCTCCAGAGAATCATATTGTATATAACGATTTATAGGACACATACTTTTATTTTTGCAGAAGTATCTATAATTGGATATGAATTACTATCTGCGTCATTGTTCAAGGATGTACAACCGTCATCCTGATGACATGTGTGGTATGCAAGATGAATTCCGAGGGTGTACACAGTTCCTGCAGTTCGCCATGGCGTTCCCTCAGTACATGGATGGTACCAAAATTAAGTATCCGTGTGTGAGATATCGCAACTTGAAATATTATCCAGAAGTGGAAGTCACATATCATTTATACTCGAAGGGCTTCACGCCAAATTACAATCAGTGGATCACGCACGGAGAACTTGTGTCTCTAGTATCAGAGTCGGAGCCTTATATGGAGCCGTATATGGATGTCCACGACTACGCTGCTTACGACGACGGATGGGTGAACATGGTTTTTGATACGGCGGGGCCTAGTTTTAATCCGGACAATTATGATGCAGCTGAGGAGGCACCGAATGCCGATGCTGCAAAGTTTATGGAGTTGCTGGTGAATGCAAGGACCCCATTATATCCTGGATGTGAGGATCATTCACCGTTGGAGGTGGTTACAAGATTGTTGAGCATCAAGTCCAATTTTAACATGTCGCAAGAATGCTATAGTCGACTGATCCATTTGATTATAGAGATCTTTCTTGAGGATGCAAAGTTGCCTAAAGACTTCTATCGGTCTAAGAGGATGGTGAGATCGCTCTGGATGGGATATGAGAAAATCGATGCATGTCGCAACGGGTGCATGTTGTACTACAAAGACGACAAGGATGAAGATGCGTGCAGATTCTGTGGTGCTGATCGCTACAAGGCCACTGGTAGAGGAAAGTCTGTGGGTGCAAGAAAGCCTACCGATTCGATGCACTACTTGCCTTTGACGTCGCGGTTACAGAGGTTGTTTATGGTTAAGGAGACTGCAGAAAATATGAGTTGGCATAGGCGAAAACAGATCGAAGGAGTATTGGATCATCCATCCGATGAAGAAGCATGGAAGCACTTTGATCGAGAGTATCCAAATTTTGCTTCGGATCCGCGTAATATCAGATTGGGGCGCTCCTCTAACGGTTTTACCCCATTCGAACTTTCGGGCTCCCAGTATTCATGTTGGCCTGTGATCGTCACTCCGTACAATCTACCGCCTAGGATGTGCATGAAGACTCCGTATATGTTCCTAACCGTTATTATCTAGGGTCCGAACAATCCAAAGTGGAACATCGATGTGTATTTACAGCCTTTGATAGATGAGTTGAATCAACTATGGGAAGTAGGTGCCAACATGTTTGATGTTTCTAGAAAGCAGAATTTCAGATGAGGGCAGCACTTATGTGGACCATCAACGACTTTTTGACCTATAGAATATTATCGGGATGGAGCACTCATGGTCGTCTCTCATGTCCGTATTGCATGGACCGTACTAAGGCTTTTTGTTTGAAACACGGAGGCAAACCGTGCTTCTTCGATTGTCATCGATAATTTTTGCCAAAGGATCATCCGTACCGGAGGAACAAGAATAATTTTTGCACGGGCGTTATGGAGAAGGCCAATCCACAGCCAAGGTGGCCCAGATACACGATATAGGAAGAGATAAAAGATTTACCAAGTGCTATCGAAGTGCCTGCTAAGGGGTACAAGTGTGACAGATTTGGTCGCACCCATAACTGAACGAAGAGGAGTATATTCTGGGATCTGCCATATTGGAGCACTAATCTTATCAGACATAACCTTGATGTCATGTATATCAAGAAGAATGTGTTTGATAACATAATTAATACTGTAATGGAGGTAAAGGAGAAGACGAAAGATAATCTGAAGGCCAGGTTAGACTAAGAAGAAATATGTAGACGTCCTGCGTTGCATTTGATAGAGGAGGGGAATAGAAAGTTAAAGCAACCTAAGTCAGTTTTCTCACTAGAGAAAGAGAATAAAGGGAGACTTTGTAGGTGGATTCAGGGTCTAAAGTTTCCAGATGGGTATGTGTCGAACTTGAGAAGATGCGTCGACCTCAAGGAGAATAAACTGGTGGGTATGAAGAGCCATGATTGTCACGTATTCATGGAGAGGTTAATTCCGATTCCATTTCAGAAATTCTTACCGCAGGTCGTTTGGGATCCATTGACAGAGCTCAGCATATTCTTCAGAGATCTTTGTTCTACTATGTTGCTCGTCGATCGTCTAGAAAAGCAAGAGAAGGACATTGCGGTAACACTATGTAAGCTCGAGAAGGTATTTTCTTCGGGATTCTTCGACTCTATGGAGCATTTGCCAATTCATCTTTCCTATGAGGCATGTGTTGGTGGTCCTGTCGGTTTTCGGTAGATGTACCCCTTCGAGCGGCATCTGAATCACCTAAAGAGAAAGGTAAAAAATAAGGCATGGGTTGAGGGCTCTATTTGTGAAGCTTATGTTCTCGGGGAGATTACAAACTTTTGCTCGACGTATTTTAAACCTCATGTTGCTACTAATAGAATAAAAGCTCCGAGAAATGACGACGGATATCTGGAATTTAATGATGTAATACTCAAAGTATTCAATGCGTCCGAAAAGCCTTCAGAGAAAATAAAGAAGAGATATTTGAATGACTATGAGCTAAGGGCTGCTCAGTTGTATATATTACTTAATTGCGACGAGGATGAAGTGTAGAAGCTAGAGGGGTAAGTAATTAATACGTCCATATTTACATAATCTCAATGTAATAGTATAAGCTACTATTATGCTACTAATCAGCAGTTCCTTCATTATTTTTTAGCAAATATAATGATGAGTTGAGGTCGGTTAGACCCTACATAACAGACGAAGAAGTAGAACAAGAAATAAAATGCCATTTTCCTTCTTGGTTGAGCACATATGTAAGGTGCTTTGTAATTACTTTTTATTTTTGCAATTATAAAACAAATAACTTACTATCGCTACTTTGGTATTTAGGTCGATCGTCTAATAACACCCGAGACTGAATATATTAGAACTCTAGCCAAGGGACCAATTACTGCCGTTAACGTATGGCCAAGTTTCTGTGTGAATGGGTTTAGATTCAAGTCAACAAATACTTCTATCAGAGACAGCTTTCTGGATCTTGATTCCACGAAAAACAGTTGTTTGTGTATCAAATCTTCGAACTACAGAGACGTCGATCCAGGCAATAATTTCTTTGGCATCTTACGAGAGATTATGGAGTTAACATATAATTATGGCATAAAACCTGCTAATATCATGCTATTCAAGTGTGAATGGTTCGATCTGATTCAAGATCAAGATTGGAAAATTAACAAGCATGGCCTCGTGGATATAAACTACAAGCGTATATATCAAGGCTACGAACCATTTGTCCTATCAAATCAGGCTCAGCTCGTGTACTTCACAACTTATCCTTGACGGGGGACAGCGAGGTCAGATTGGTGGGCAGTATGCAAGACTAAAGCTAGAAATACCTTTGACATTGACGAAATAGCTTATCAGGAGGATGAGCTACCTCTTGTAACAAATATTGTAGATGTGGACTCAACGAAAGTTACTCATTACACGAGTAAAAATATAGAAGATATAGAATTATTCGAAGAGGAAGACGAATACGAAGACGAAGTAGATGAAAGTGAAGACGAGGAGGAGGAAGAGGAAGAGGAGGACGAGGAAGGCGAACAAGATAAATTTTCTGAAGATGATTGAAAATAAAAAAAATTGCCTGTAGAATATACTATATTTTGACTATAGAATGTACTATTTTGATGAATATATGTATTATATTTTGCACTATAGAATGTATTCTCCATTTAGACTTGTGATACCACTAGTTATTTTCTGTATAATTTTATGAATTCTATGAGATATGCATAACATTTTGACTGTAGAATGTACTATATATATTTGTGTATTTCTTTATTCATCATATGTTGTTATCAGGTATGACAGGACGACGCGGAGGGTTCAGCAGGTCCCGAGGTAGACAGAGTGCTCCTCCGGTACTGCCTACTATTGGTTTCGGATCCTCGTCGCCCAGTACTCCAGTATATCGATCAGTCACATCTCCGACTGCGACGACGTTACATGGCATCACTCCTGGGATGAGTCATTCCAGGCCTGATAGTACTCCCTCGTCCAGCGTTCCTTCTGCTGATGAAACCATGGAGACATATGAGCATGTGGAGGAGGTCGTGTCGACGTTGTCCCAGCATCAGCTAGATCCTCCATGCGTACCTCCGGAGGAGACGAAGACAGAGATATGGGCCGACGGTACAAAGTAAGTCAATTAAATGGTTTAGCATCATATATATCATGTATTTCTTTATTCATTATATATTGAATTTTTTGATCAAAATAATTATCTCTGTATAGATATCGTCCATCGTCGGTTCAGAGATGCCTGGGCCTGTTTCTGAGGAACAACTATGGTGGCCCTTGGATCAACTACTCTGAAGATCCGGAGGAGAGGAAGGCGTTCTGGTTTGCGCACTTCAAGGTAAAATTATATTATATAAATCCTCTAATTAATGCATATTATATAACTTATCCGTGATGCTCACTTACTAAATTATTTATTGTAGCAAACGTATTTCTATCCTCCGTACCGGGCCGAGTTGATCGAGCGGATATTTTCTGCCATTGCCGCCAAGCTTATCTGTGATGCTCTGGATGACCAGAAGGCTCATGATCGTGCTAGAAAACTGATCCAAGGTATGATCACGCCTAAGCAGTGGACTGTGATGAGGGCTAGATTCAATGATCCGAGGTACAAGAAAAGGTTTGAGAAGGCCAAGGCGGCTAGGCAAAATGCTGTAAAGTGGTATGGTGGCTCGATTCCGATGACGAAATATTTCCGTCGTTTGGTATGATTTTTATTTAAGATATATTATTTTAATGTAAGTACGATAAAATGGTAGTAGAAAAAAAAATATTTTTAAGTTTAGCACTAAATAATATATTTTTAACAGGTACAGAGGGGTGAGGATGCAAACATGGGGACCGTCTTCTTGGCCACCCATCGAAAGGACGAAAATCTCATTGATGAGAGGGCCTCGCAGACCTATGTAAGTATTACTTTACTTTGTGTTAATTTTAATATAACTTAGGCAATTATCGAGTATCCAAACTTTTCTAGGCCGAGTATCTTATGCTGCGTGAGCGGGCGACTGCTAGTGCACCTACAGCTGGAGAGGCTGGTACTTTCTCTTAGCCTGCTCCAGCTCCGTCGTCGGACGAGCTGTGGGTGACCGCCGCTGGTGGTCTCCAGAGGGATACGTACTATGGTACGGAATCCTATGGTGCCCTGATTGCGATGCAGTCATCTATGGCCTCCCCGACAAGTGCGCATTCTCCACAGCCCTCGTAGTCATCAGCCAGAGTCCATGAGGCCGTTGACCGTCATATTGTGTCTCTCCGTGACGAATTGCTGCAAAGTATGGAGGAGCAACCCCGGTCCCAGCCGCAGGCGGACGATCCAACGCTCATCGCACGATTTGATATGCACGACCGCAACATCACGGAGCTCTGGAATTTGACAAATGATCTTAGAGCCTCGACAGAGCACAACGTGACAGAGCTGCAGGCATCACAGCTATCCATAGGCGAGAAGCTGACGATAATGCAGGATTCAATAGTTCATAGCAGTACGAGGCTGTTATCTACCATAGATTCTTACAACCAGCGACTCGTAGAGTTGGAGCGGATACGTCATCCTGGTGCGCCCACATCGACACAGACTCCACCGTCACTGCCTTCTCCATCGACATCGGTGTCGATTTTACTGGAGCAGTATGATCTGTTCTTATCCTTCATGGGCACCGATGGTCATCCTCCTGCAGATCCGTAGTAGTATGGATATTTGCATGGATATTTGCTGGATATTTGTATTATTTAGGATGAGACTCAGTTGTATAGATATTTGTTGTATTCTTTACGAAGATATTTTCTCCTGATTAGGTTTTTAATTTCAATGTTTTATTTTCTTCAAATTTTATTATATTATTCATATTAAATATATGTTAATTTATCGGTGATGAGTGTTCAACCCAAGGGGTCGGCGAACCCAGTAAATTCAATGGAGGGTTGCTCCGGGTCTATATGTACAGATTGTGAATTAATAAACTACAGGAATAATAGTTTGGAAAAAATTCAGTATTGATTTTTTTTATTTTTTTACTGTAACTTTAGCGACGTTTTTAGCGACATTTTTAGCGACGTTTAACGACGTTTAGCGACGTTCATACACATTGCTAAATACGTCGCTAAGTAGCGATGTTCATACATGTCGCTAATGACGTCGCAAAAAATATCGCTAAAAATGTCGATGTACGTCGCAACTTGCTGACATGGCAGTATTGCCAGGTCATAGTAACGTCGTTATAAAAGTCGCTACATACGTCGCTAATTTACGATGTAAAGCGACAAATGAACACGTCGCTAATTAGCGACGTTGAGTCGCTAAACATAGCTAATCTAGCGACGTATTTACGTCGCTAGAAAATGTCTGAATAGCGACGTTTGGCTAAGTTTTTTCTGTCAACGACAAGCTGAAAGGCGACTTCTGTAAAACGTCGCTAATTACGTCGCTAAATTTATTTAGCGTCATTTATTGATCATTTAGCGACGTTTTTTTACATCGCTAATTTGACTTTTTTGGTAGTGGAAGATAGGGTGATTGTTGAAGGAGTTTTTGGTGCTGGAAGTGGTGGCAACAAGGTATTGAAGTGGTGCTATTGCTGGCGGATTCAGCAAGGTGTCTTCGTTTTATAGGGCGTGTTTAGGGGAGTTGTGGGATGATTTAGGTGCTGAGTTATAAATAAAAGTTGTTAAGGAGAGGTAAGGGAAGGATATTTTGATGCTATGGTGGTGGTTTGGAGGCTATGGAGGTGGTGGAGTGGCCTGAGAAGAGGATACACCGAATTCAAATTCAGCCTGGATATCTCTGATGAAGGACAATTTTGAGGAACTTAGAGTGAATTTTGATGGAATGTATGTGAAGATAAAGTGATAAGGACTGGGAGAGGAAGAAGCACACACAATTTGAGAGAAAGATACTTACTGTGGAGGGAAATAGGGTCAGATTAGTGGGGGTGTTGCTGAATTTGGATTCAGCCTAGGTAGGGTTGGATTGATGGAGGTGTGGAGGGAGATAGAGAAGGAATTTGGAGATGGTATATAAAGAGAAAATGTGAGGAAGAGAGTTAGAAAAAAGTTTGCTTCAGTTGGTTTGAATAGAGGAGGTGAAGAGAGGGAGGTTATGGACAGTCTAGTGGGGAGGGGAAGGGTTTGGAGTTACCAATGGGGTTAGGAAAGGTCACAAGTTATATCCCCTTCCCTTTCACATTCTAACCTAATGATTTAATAAATTTGATTGCCCAAAACTGAAATAATATTCAATATGGATGGTCAAATCTAGCTTAGTCAACCTAGGTTAAGTCCAACTACTTCTAGTTGGGTCAGGTTCGGGTCGTTATGGTTTAGTTTGACTAGGTTGGTCCGATTCACTAGAAAATTGGTCATGTGTGACTATTGAGGGTAGGTAGCACATAGAGATTCAATAGAGTGGGACACAGGTATCATGTGGGTCTTAGACCTAGTTTAGATCATGATCATACATTAAGTCGAAAGAATTGGTCAAAATTGGATCTCCAATTTAAATTGGAATGGTCAACGGTTGCACTATAGGTGCTAGAAATTAAGTTTTTGACCCGAATATTTTACATTAAAAATAGAGAACAAGGAGATGTGTTTGAGTGGGATATGTCATGCCACAGTTCCAAAATACGTAGGACTAGGAACCCGTATGACTGTCAACTGTATGTATATGATAACTCCAATATATGGATACCATAATACACACGTACGGTGTAATATGAAAAATAATTCATAAGTGGTATATAATTATCACAAGTCACATGGCATAACTAAATCTCATCAACAGAATCAAATAGAAATAAATAACCAATCTATTATATAACTGCATCTCAATATGAAGTAGCAAGAATGAGAGTCGGGTGGAAACAAATCCACTGCCGAACTAGAATATAAGAGAAACCACATAAGAACATCTAATGAACCATGAGACTCGAAGAGAAGACCTCCTCGAAAGAGAGAAGTAGCAAGTCCTGATCCGTGCTCCTACAATAGTCGAAATCGTCTACACCTGGAAAGGGACCAGGTCCTCAGAGGGACGTAACAAGATACATAGAAGCATGCTAATTTGAATACAGTAAATATGCATAATAGACAAAATATATAAGTACGTTGTACAAGAAAATCTAAATGAATATGCATAATAAGGATAACTTTTCGATGTATGGGTATGGGTAGGCTACTCGATCTAATCTCACAACTCACACACACGTCAGGGACATCAAAAATCGACATACCTCGGGGGTAGAGACCAGCACGACACCAAAAATTGACATACCTCGGGGGTAGCAACCAGCGCTATACACTACCGTAGTACGTGCTAGTTACTACGGTTTACTAGAGTGGTTATAGCCCATATGTCTACTGATTGTCCTCCCCTCCCATGATACTATGTGTCAAGTGTGTGTCAACATATATATAGTATATAATTATGACTGAAAGAAAACACATATGCAATAAATATATAAAAATATAATAAGCATGCAAAGTACTGTAAGCAATTTGACAAGGTATCTTGTCTGGCAAGAGAGCTGCAAAGTGTAACGTCCAGGAGTCAAGCACACAGGATCAGAAACTACGGCCTCAGAATGAACATCTCCGGATGATGAAATAAACATCACCAACATTCCCAGAATAAGCGAGATAGCTAAAAAACACTACCATTTCGTCATATTTGGACACAGGGGCAAAACGGTAATTTTGGGTCAAAACGGGGTCCACATGTGGCCCATATTGCACCAAAAAGTGTGCCAGGGGTAAAGGTCTCAAAAAGGGATAAATTATAGGTCAAACAAATTTTAAATGTCAATACGAACTCAACGGTATGTCCAATTTTGGATTTCGGTGAGCCGAACACAAATTCGCCCAAAAAGTGAACCGTGGAGCCCGCAAATAGGTAGCTTGGTCAACTGTCTCAGAAATGCGTGAAACTTGGGTCACAAGAACAGCGAGATACCACGAATCCAATGGCGCAAGTTTCGTCGCATTCTGACGAGCGTGTACTAAATGGTGCAGTATTTTGCAAAAGTCGTGATACGGGAACTTTTTGCGGATATGGGTTGATTCCGACGCGCACACGCGTCCGAATCAGTTTTTGCGAAAGTCCACACATTTTTACATACCATACGCGCCTTTCGGTGCAATTGGTATGCGAGGGGGCGGTTTCGTTTGGCGGGGCGTGCTCCATATCGCAAATTTTGAAGGTTTCGAAAACAGTTTTTCATGATTTTTAACCCAATTTAATTCTGCATATAACGCCAAATAAATTAATCTAATTAACATAAAAAAGTCTCGGTCAGGTGGTCTTCACATAGAAAAAGAAAAATCTAAGTTTGGATCTCTGGGACGAGTCCTTAAACATGGGTGGTTGCAGCAATTTTTCTGAAGTTAAAGTTGTAGTTTTTCTCCAACTTGGTCTCGATTTTCACCTAGGGTTACGCGCTGATCGGAGGAAACTAATACACAGAGTTGGAAGAGGGATAGATCATGAACATACCGGTGAAGACGGGGTCGAATTTGGTAAATCGAAGAGGCGGAAATCAGCGTGTGAAGGAAGGTTCTTCGCTGCCTATTTCTGTGCGGTGTGCTCGTGGGGAAAAGCGGCCGACGGCGCAGATTTCGGTCGGCGGCGCAGTCTGGGATCCAGTGGTCGACGGCGGTTTGGTTCGTGGGAGGAGATTAGAGCTAGGGTTAGGGTTTAGGAATAAAAGGGTTATATAAATAGAGGGAGAGAGAGCAGGGAACTCGGTCGCGCGGGTGAGGGTGTTCTGGCCGCGCGGGTCACAGCCGCGGGGGGGGGGGGGGGGAAATAGATTAGGTTTTTTTTTTCTATTTCTTTTCCTTTATTTTTCTTTTTCTTTTCTTTTTTATTTACTTTTCTTTGTTTTTATTATTAATATTCTTATTACTATAATGATTATTTTTACACTATTATTATTATTATTATTATTATTATTATTATTATTATTATTATTATTATTATCATTATTATTACAAATAATACTTATTATTTATTATTATTACGAATATATATTATTTACATATATAATTAAGGTATAAAAAAAGAAATGCATTTGTACCCAAATTAAAATCTTAAAAATCTAACACTCTCCCACAAGGATCCCAAAAATAGTTTTGTGCAAAAAAAATTAATTACGTATTTATCTAGGTAATTAAATCAATAATATATTTTCTAATTAACTAAGAAAATAATATAAATAAATTCAATGATTTATTAAATAAATATAATATTTAAAAATATGGGATTTTATATTCTACCCAACTTACAAAAATTTTATCCTCGAAATTGACACTAACCCATATTCATAATAAATCGTTATAGCTATTACACTCCATTGCTATCTAGCAGTGCTTCCTAAAAGTCATGGTCTATCATTCTAACACTTCTCATTTATTGTCCATACCATATTCTATTATCCTCTAACTCGTCTATACTACCCAACTTACAAGAATTTTTCTAGTAGTCAAAGTCTCTTGAAGCTATTGTATAGGTTGTAGGACGAATTTATTCCTTGGGTCGAGAATCTTGGGATACCTGTCTGGAATCTCATAATAATGTTTTTTCTCCGTAACCGTCAAGTATAGTAGTCTAATACTGCCATGCCACCTGACCAGTATGTCTGCAAATACTTTTACTACTCTACTATAATGGTCTAGCTGCAGTCGCTAGCAATTTCTCATAGTTGTCAGTTCGTAACAAGTGCCTTCAACTCTTTCCTAGGCTTAGTCTAAGTCATAGGGCAACAATTAAGGTCTGGACTATCTTATAAAACTAGTAGAAGTAAGTACTAATTCAACTATCCAACTAATTTATGTTTAGACTAAGGGATGATATTCATGGTTTAAAATAATAAAAGGATACAGATATTGCTATAGTGCATATACATAAGGGTTATCAATATAAACTTATCTTTTAGTTATTAATCATTTACTAAACCATTTATGTTTTTAACTAACAAAATAAGGGTGAGGTTGAAGTAATTCAAATAATTCATAATGGCACGAAAGGATACGACTAGGATAGGAAGAGTGAAGCACAAGATACGGAATGGATAGAGAAGAGAAGATGAGCCACCCAAGGGGGCGAGATGGTGATAGGAAGAGAATACTATTACTGCTACTCGCATCATCCATTAGCATCGTATGTATTCCATCTGGGTAGAATATCAATATATCCTCATAACTATTAAACCACCATATATATAATTCTATGTCTACCATGCACCTAAGATCTCGTGTCATAAAGGGGGTCATGAGTATGAAATGACAAATATAACTAAAGGTCATACCTGTATCTACGACTTCCTAGCCTGCGCTCCCTTATTTGTCATCATGAGTGCTTGGCCTATGGGGTATATCTAGTACTATCCGTGCATCAAACTTATACTAAGCACAAACGTTCGTCTTTCCGAAATAGGGGAAGACGGAAAACAACAATAAAGAATTCAAGGAGGAGGTGATAGAATACAAGTACGGGGTTCAAAGCGATTAAAGAATTCAGAGGGAGTTGTCAAGGCAGTTGTGGATTAAAATCTTATTTTAGTAAATTCCTATTCGCATGTTCACATCAGAACAGTTATGTACCTGACATGATATGCTCTGGCCAGTCTAGAGGGCAAGTATATTCGTCTAACAAGTTGAGTCAACTATATATCAATCCACATAAAGTAGTGATACGAAGAGCGAACCAAGCGCACTAAGGTTGATCAGACCATAATGCACTGATTCTAATTTAGATAATGTATTAGTGTGGGCCCCCAATAATATATATATAACGAACAAGCTCAATAAAAGAATAAGCTTGCAAAACTAGGCTATAATAGCAGTATAAGTCGAGGTAGTACAAAAAAATATAAGTACGCTTGATTATGATGGAGTAAGGTATAAAATAATTTAAGTTCACCAAGAAGATCTGTGTTGTGCCTCTACAGTTTCCATACTAATTTCTTGTCTAAGTCTAAAGTTAACCAAATGGGTGTATGGGCCTCTAAGTTCTACAGTCTGGGTAAACACTATCTTTTTATGCAAGTCAATAGTTGGTGTCAGTCAATTATACTTTATTAATGGGGCAAAAGGGCTATGTGTTACTAGGTTATGAGGCATACTACCCAACTTACAAAAAATTTAACTAATAGTGTTATTGAATACTAGAGTGTATATACCTAGTACAAGTTATCTTCCTAACCCCTATTAAGCACGAAAGAAAAGATAAGATTGACGTTGAGAAGGGGTCAAGCAAGATGCGATGCAAGCAATCAATTAAGAATACGGAACAAAATCAAGGGAGGTGATTAAATAAGAGGATGAGATCCTATCTTCTAATCCTATGCGCAGGCTTGCTCGGTACAGTAACATAACCGAGATAATATGCACTCGACCTGCATGGGCCACCACAAAAATATTTTATGCCCCAGTCCCAAAATATGTAGGACTAGGAACACGTAAGCATGCCAGCCGTATGTATATGGCAACCCCAATATATGGATACCATAATACACACGTACACTGTAATATAAAAAATAATTCATAAATGGTATATAATTATCACAAGTCACAAGGCATAACTAAATCTCATCCACAGAATCAAATAAAAATAAATAACCAATCTATTATATAACTGTATCTCAATATGAAGTAGCAAGAATGATAGTCGGGTGGAAACAAATCTACTGCCAAACTAGAGTATAAGAGAAACCACATGAGAATATCTAATGAACCATGAGACTCGAAGAGAAGACCTCCTCGAAAGAGAGAAGTAGCAAGTCCTGATCCGTGCTCCTACAATAGTCGAGATCGTCTACACCTGGAAAGGGACCAGGTCCTCAGAGGGACGTAACAAGATACATAGAAGCACGCCAATTTGAATACAGTAAACATGCATAATAGACAGCAAATACATAAGTATGCTGTATAAGACAATCTATATGAATATGCATAATGAGGACAACTTTTTGACGTATGGGCATGGGTAGGCTACTCGATCTAATCTCACAACTCACACACGTCTGGGATATCAGAAATTGACATACCTCGGGGGTAGCAACCAGCGCGACACCAAAAATTGATATACCTTGGGGATAGCGACCAGCGCGACACACTACCGTAGTGCGTGCTAGTTATTATGGTTTACCAAAGTGGTTATAGCCCATACGCCTACTGATTGTCCTCCACTCCCATGATACTATGTGTCAAGTGTGTGTCAACATATACATAGTATATAATTATGACTGAAAGAAAACCCATATGAAATGAATATATAAAAATATAATAAGCATGCAAAGTATTGTCAGCAATTTGGCAAAGTATCTTGCCTGGCAAAAGAGCTGCAAAGTGTAACGTCCAGAAGTCAAGCACACAGGAACAGAAACTACGGCCTCAGAATGAACGTCTCCGGATGCGGAAATAAACATCACAAACATTCCCAGAATAAGCGAGATAGCTAGAAAATACTACAATTTCGTCCTAGTTAGACACATGGGCAAAACGGTAATTTTGGGTCAAAATGGGGTCCACATGTGGCCCATATTGTACCAAAAAGCGTGCCAAGGGTAAAGGTCTCAAAAAGGGATAAATTATAGGTCAAACAAATTCTAAATGTCAATACAAACTCAACGGTATATCCAATTTTGGATTCCGGTGAGCCGAACACAATTTCGCCCAAAAAGGGAATCGTGGGGCCCACAAATAGGTGGCTTCGCCAACTGTCTCAAAATTGCGTGAAACTTGGGTCACAGGAACAGCGTGATACCACGAATCCAATGGCGTAAGTTTTGTCGTATTCTGACGAGCGTGCACTAAATGGTGCAATATTTTACAAAAGTTGCGATATGGGAACTTTTGCGGATACGGGTTGATTTCGATGCGCACACGCGTCCGAATCAGTTTTTGTGAAAGTCTACACGTCTGTACATACCATACGCGCCTTTCGGTGCAATTGATATACGAGGGGCAGTTCCATTTGGCGGGGCGCGCTCCATATCGCAAATTTTGAAGGTTTCGAAAACAATTTTTTATGATTTTAAACCAAATTTAATTCTGCATATAACGCCAAATAAATTAATCTAATTAACAGGAAAGATTTTCGGTCAGGTGGTCTTCACATAGCAAAAGAAAATCTAAGTTTGGATCTCTGGGGTGGAAGATACGAGTCCTTAAACATGGGTGGTTGCAGCAGTTTTTCTGAAGTTAAAGTTATGATTTTTCTCTAACTTGGTCCCTAGGGTTACCCGCTGATCGGAGTAAATATTTGATAATAAATGAAAGAAATTGAAACTAGGTTTATGCGAAACCCTTTCTTTGGTTTACAAACAAGAAAAGAAGTACACTTAATCCTATACGAGGATGTTAAATACAAAAATTTAATTCTGGGAAAATATTGCTATAGGAGTCTGATCTGCGGTCGATCACTTTGTCCCTTGGACCACACGATGACGAAGAAGTGTTGTAGATGACGAAAAAGAAGCTTCAAAGACTGCAGGAGGGGTTGAACTTTTGTTGCCAAAGCTCTCTATATGTGCTCTCTTGACTTTAATTATCCACACTTCAACCTTTTTTTCTCCAATTTTCTGACCTTTATTCCCCCCACCTGACCTCCATGGCCGGAGGTCTCTATTTATAGGGTTCAGGCACAGTCGGCATAGAAACCGAACAGCTGAGAGAGCTGCACCTTTTATGCGGCGGTTATAATAACTGCTACCCACGTATGAATGATCTTCTGAATAGGCGTGTGACGCGTGTCCCATTATGAGGTAATGCGTATAACTGCTCGTCGAAGATCACGGCATGCAAGCCACGTAGATAACTGCCCCTTGCGTAGAGATGGTTGGCATAAAGGCCAAATAACTGTCTCATACGCATAAAAGCCAAATAGCTGTTCTGATGGCGTACAAGCCGACTAGCTGTCATGTTGGCGTAGAAGCCAAGTAGGCGTAGAAGCCAGGTAGGCGTAGAAGCCAAGTAGGCGTAGAAGCCAAGTCGACGTAGAAGCCTGATGCTGCATGGATAGGTAACCAGCATAAGGACAGCCGATTATCCTTGCTTGACTGAGGTTTTGAGCATATTTTGGACCAAATAGCCTTATCACGCACCTTTGCAAATATAGCCTGAGTTGGCATATTCCGAGGAGATAGCATAAGGCATGCTCCTATAGTTAAAAATAGCCAGGTCGGCGTAATTCAGGGAAATAGCGTACAACGTGCTCCTATAGCTAAAAATAGCCTGATGGCATAATATGCAGAGGTGGTGATGTGGACATATTAGCCCTAATTATGGCTCACCCAGTCGTTAAAAGTAGAACCAAATCTCGGGCATTAAATGCAGAGATCTGCCTCCATCATGCGCATTAACTACAGAGACGTGCCTCGAGTTCTGTACGAAGAGCAGATTTTGACGTGGCAGTTGGTTTCGTCTTATCCTGAGCGTAAAAGATTATGTCTGCCAGTGTAAAACTAGGCAGCGTATTCCTTGAATGCGTAAACAATGTCTTATATCAAGGGTTATGTCACTAGACGACAGTCTGGGACTCTGTGCCGAATCATCATTACAGCCGTCGTCTCGATCGCTGTGTAGTACTCTTTGTCAGGAGTCAGGTTCACTGCATGATCTGACAGGTTCATTCAAGGAATACGATGAGTTCCTCGTACAACTTCCCGCTGTATTAAAAGCAGGTAGGTTTTACGCAGAAGTGGCGATGTAATAACCTTTTTACGCTGAAGCAGTATGGAAATACTGCATTACGCGGGTTGTTCTGGAGCTGTATTTTATGCTGAATAGCGTTGAAGCTCTGTTGTTCGCCAATGGCTCTGAAGTCATATCTTACGCCACCCAGTGCTGGAGCTCTCTTTTATGCGGCTTCCTGCATGTTGAGAATTTTATGCGTATAATTCCTCGGCATATTTTTCATGCTTCTAGAAGACTCCCTTCAAAGTTTTCAAATTCCTCGTAATTTGAAACACTTTGAAAGAGTATGAAACGGTCAAGTTTGACTCATTCCGCGAGGCTAATTTCTCGGCAAATATTTAGGAATTTGTTAGGATTTGGTGTGATCTCCTCTGCCTATATAAAGGCGACTGAGTTAACCGGTTTTTCCCATACTTCCTTTACCACACAGAGATGGTTGCCGAGCTTCATCGGGTCGACTTGAGGAAGAAGAAGATCATGTTCTTCCAGCATATAAGAAGCCGTAAAAAGAGGCGTCTTTGAGCAAATATCATCTGCAACGATGGATCATGGAAGGATATCATAGCTTCCTTTGCTCGGGATAATCAGCAATTTCATATGGTGATTCATCCAGGAGAAAGAAAGGTTCATATTGGACCACACAGCTTGCAAGCTGTATTCTCTCTCATCATGGCGCTGGACGAAGGCAGACAGCTTGGCCCTGTCTTCCAGTATTGAGTTGGGTTTGAACCCCCAACACAATTTCTAGGGCATGTCTAAAGGATGGCTTGAATAATTTATACAAGCCCAGTTTTGTATCCTCCCGCCATTCACCATTTTCTTGTTCATCGGCCGCAGAAGCCGATGAAGTGCCATAGAAGACGGAAAAAGATCTGCACCCATATGATAACCTGGCAGAACAGATTCTCGGTGTGATCTCAAATGAGAAACCCTTTGTAGAGAAAGGATTTCCATCATATGTAATCATGAAGATGAAAAACCCTTTGTAGACTGGATTTCCATCGTATGTAATCATGATTAATAAAATTGTCTTCTTTTATGCATCTAATGATTTGCCATATTTATTGTGAGGTAGTCTGAATAGTGTGCAGCTTCGATATGTCTGAATAATTTTAAGCTGACTCTGATAAAAAAAGTATCTGATCTCGTCTTATCTTTTACGCGTAACACAAGACGCGTAGAAAGCTGCTTAGTATTTAAGTCGAATATACGAACTGTCATGCCGTTTTGAACGAGGAGTCACATAAAATTTTTGAACTGTCACTTCTCTGATGCGAAGAATTCTTGTTCAGGCTATCATCTTCAAGAAATAATTTCCCAAAAATCCTTTGAAATGGGGCGAGAAATGGCCGTCAAAACAGGCCATACTTGAACATTTGAGAAAGAATTCTGAGTGGACTTTAGATGAACTTCCAATTGACCCAAGAAGAAGAGTCATCTTCAATGCTGAACTCTGTATGTTTTGGGTACTGGGAATGTTTTGTGGCCAAGAAGGAGCATCTTCTTCGTAAATCCTTACAATTAGCCATCTGTAGCTTTCGAGCGTAGAATCATAGATTTGTAGCCTCTGAGCGTAAAAAGCTTCTGAGCGTGAAATCATAGATTTGTTGCCTCTGAGCGTAAAACCGTAGGTTTGTAGCCTCTCGAGCGTAAAAGCTGCTGAGCATAAAAGCATCCAGGCGTAAAACCATAGATTTATAGCCTCTGAGCATAAAATCGTAGATTTGTAGTCTCTTGAGCGTAAAAAGCTCCTGAGCGCAAAATCATAGATCTGCTCTGTGCGTAAATTCTGGATCCACTGACTGTCTGTCTTCTTTTTTTAAATAATAGGCTGACGTGGTCCCCAAATCATAAACGAATATTAAATATCTAATTTGGTTAGGAATTCGAAGAGTTATCCGAACTCTATAAATAGTCCAAGGTCCTGAGAGAGAAAACTTTTATCCGTCTTTACAAGAACCCTAGCTTTTCAAGAACCCTTCTTCTTTGTTTCTTCTTTGAGAACTCAAAATCGCCATGGCCCCTAAACAAGCTTCCACTGCTAAGGGAAAGAAGGTCAATTCCTCTTCCCGCTCCACTGCTCAAGCACGAGCAACTCCCATTAGGCTGAACGAGCCTCGATCGAAATGCGGCGCCCCTCCGTCGAGCCGTGCTCCGGATGTCATAGGTAAAAAGGACTTCGAGGGAGAATAGAGGACTTTTCGCACACGTTGTACGTGTATGCGAACCAATACGCCCATATTTCTAATGTGTCAGCGTAAAACCATATGTTCGCAGTCTGGCGTAAAAAAAGCTCAGGCTGTCGAAATTTGGCGTATACTACAAACTTTGAGTTTTACACGCTGGATAAAAATTTCGGCGTAAAAACTCAAATTTTGGCAGTCTGGCATAAAAGTACAGACTGTTTAAGTTTTGGCGTATACTGTCAACCTTGAATTTTATGCCTCGAAAATAGGTTTCGGCGTAAAAGCTCAAGTTTTTGCAGTATTGGCGTAAAAGCACAGACTGGTAATCTTTGGAGCAAACTGCAAGAGTGTAGTGTTGAAACTGACTTGTTCTCTTGTGTTTTATAGTGGACTTGCAGATCCCTCTTTTAGCTGAGGTGATAGGCTCTGCTGCCGAGATGCTGAACTCAAATTATCTGGAGGATTTGTCGCATGTGACATTCCCCATTTCTGGAGCCAATTATCCTGAAGAGAGGGGAACCCTGATATCATCCCAAGGAGAGCGCATGCTGCTGAGTATGATCAGTGGGGAGCCCCTAACATACATAGACGGGATGAAGTTTAAGAAACCAGGTTTCTTATTTGGGGATGTTATTGACAAGCAATCCCAGACCAAGCGTAAGAAGGAGGACTGGGTATTTACTGCTGAGGGCACGATCATGTATTTGTCGAAGATGCCCAGGGATTACCCCATCTCGACTTTCTTTTATGCCACACATCCTAGGAAGATGATGTGGGTGCTGACTCCCGATCTTTACGGCCGACCGGGAAAGATCTTATACAGTAAGGAATACTACGGGGGGGCCTATATGAGTCATCCCTCGGGCCCTGTTATGCCTTTTAGGGGATTACTGCCGGGTAGTGTTCTGAGTGAGGATACTTCGCTGATCCAGCCGGTTCAGATGTCGACCTTCTGCAACGACTTTATAGGGCAGGAAGAAATGTACCCCAGGGTCAACCCTCGGACCAATGGATGGCTTAGCCCGGGGAATCTCCGATGGGCCAGTTTGACTGCATGGGCCCTGAAGCACTTCCAAACGGAGCTAAAAAATATTAGCTTTTTCGCGGCCGTGAGTGCCACAAGTGTTGGGTTGCCTGTCAACCCTAACTTGTTCTTAGCCTTGATGGAGCGATACAATTCGCTCACTGGGACTTTTGCCACTCCGCTGGGGGAGTTGGACTTAGCCCTTCATGAAGTGGCAGAGATTTCAAGGCTTCCACTGGAGGACGTCCTTTATGAAGAGTACGTCCCTACAAACAGGGAGTTGAGGGATACAAACCCTCGGACGATGGTAGTATATCAGGAGCTGATGAGCCACTACCTTGCTTGCACCACTTTCTACAAGAAGTCGTCTGATTTGGCTCACATTAACAAGTGGGCAACATAACTCTTCTTCCACCAGGCCAGAACTAAACCGGACAAGGTGGTAGGTAGCCAAGATAGGCCCTTGAACCTCCTGAGCATGCTTAATGCAGACACGGTCGACGACCTCATCGAAGATGCAGGAGCTCCGGATCATATTTTTGACGAGAGGATAGGAGGTTACCTGTAGGCACAAAAGCCTTCAGTTATATGAGGCATTGTCGGAAGCCTCTGTCAAAGGAAGCTCAATTGGCTGGCTTTCTCTCCGTCTGGCTACGCCGCTGGGTAGTACCGGGTATCGCGTCTGCGGATCGCATCCATCGCAACACTTTGTGGCCCGCAGTACGTTTGGTGTTCGTAGCAAGACTGGGCCTGCTTTCTGCTATGGTATGTAGAATACAAGTAGGTCTGAGGGCCCTTATTGATGGCCTACTCACTGATAAGATGCAGCGTGAAAGCTTTCCCAGGGTGGAATTACCATTCCTATACTTGATGGGATGGTTAATTCTTCACAATGCCGGGTGATGTATTCCGGTTCCACCAGCAGTTCAGGAAATAATTTCTTGCTGAATTACAAGAATTTCTCTTGGAACGTGGCGACCGTCACAGATTGTCGGCGGGCGTTAAACGTAGCCCACAGCTGGAAAATCTTCTGTATCGTTCCCCCGGTACACATCAATAAACAGGGGAGGAAACTCAAGGATGAAGGTCATGGGAGAACCATCGTAATTTTGATATGTGTGGAAGTTTTAGAATGCCCTCCCATAGGTCTACTGGAAGGGAGGATGTTCCGTCTGTTTCCTCGGATGAGAATGAAGACACCACCGGGACAGACGAATTCTTGACGACAATACCGAGAGGCGTACTAGCTCCGACTGCAGAGACTCTCGTTATCCCCCATAAAAGGAAGGCTTCTGCTCCGAAAGAACCTTCTCCCCGCAAGAAGAGGATTGCCAGAGGTCCGAAAAGGGCTTCTACCAGGGAGGCTTCTAGGAGCGAGCCTGTTGTTTCCCCTGTTGGGGATAATTTGTTGATTAGAGATCCTTCGCCTTTTAGAGAGGGAACCTCCACAGTTCCGGCCGACAGTGCCGAAGATTCTTTGCTCGAGATTGTTGCTGCTACTACTGCTTCTGGTAGCGCTACGAGATCGCCTCCGAGGCCGAGCATAATAAGACTGCATATACCTTTATCCAGACCAATAATGGGAGTAATCCCTACCTCGTCTGTAAGTTTTCCAGCAAGATTCCACCCGATGAACCTCGATTGGATCTTGGTGAAGACTGGGAAGAATACCCGCCAGTGTCAGTTGTTGTACCCCCTTCTCCAGGTATGACAGCCCGCTTAGCCTCATTAAGAACTAATTTAGCTGTACTGGCTGCGGACGCGACATATATACCATCGGCCATAGGTAAATGTGGTCTTTTATACCTCCTTTAGGAAAATTAACATCGAGTTGATATTACCTTTCTCTTGTCTTCTTTTCAGGTGAAGGCATCTCAGGGGAGGGTGGCGTCGTCGCAACCTTTGACTTTGTTGCGGCGCCTGCCGATGAAATGGCGGTGTTCGACCTTGGAGAGGCAATATTTTCGGGTGTTGTCTCGCCCAATACAGTCCCGATATCATCAGAGGAGGATGCGCCTGTCATCACGACTATGCCTACTTTGTTGAGTACGCCAGCCACTTCAATCGTTGGTGGTGTTCACTCTTTTATAGCGCCATATATAGAGGCAACGACCATAACAATATCCTCTACAGTCATTCCTGGAGGAAGATTTACCGATATTGCGGCCATTTCCAGCGTCCATTCGAATTTTGCCATGCTAGTTGAGCAGTATACTAGCATTTTCTACCTCACTTTGAAAATGCTGATATCAATGGTGCTGGAGAAGAATCTAGGCTTCAAGGCTCTGAAGATGTCCTCCCAGCTTGCGATAGCGCCGATCAGAAATTTTAACGATGCTGGGAGAGCTGATGCGCTGGAGCAAATAGTTAATGGTTTAGAACAACCCATTAACGAATATTTGCAATTATCTCGAGGCAACGTCGATGATATGATTCAGGTCGAGTACGATTCCTTGACTGTGCAGCTTGCTGAACAGATGGAATACTTGAATAAATCCATCCAGACACAGCAGCAGGAGATGGATGAAGGAAAAGTTATCTTAGAGAAGGTTATTCCTCTTCAAACAAAGTGCAAAGCCGAACATGAGGGAAATGAAGCGAGGGTTAGTAACCTGGAAGCCAAACTCGCTCAGGCAAAGGAGTGGGCTCTCCAGTCATTGGCGGCTCTAGATGCGCTGAATGGCCGATTGGATACAGCTCTACAGAACTTGGCACGTGCAGGAGTCACCTGTGCCAGTTTTGTTCATGCTCGATCCGAACTATCTTGCTTGAACAATGAGGAGGCAAGGCTGGAGCGAGCTCACGCTAACGTCTTGAACTCCAGGAATGAGAGGATGGCCTCCTTGGCACAGCAGATTCATGATTTGACTGCTCCTCCCCAATGATGTACCATTTTGCTTCTTTTTTGTAACTTGCTCTTTTCGGAGATAATAAAGAAACTTTATTTGACTTTGGTGGACCCATCATTTTTTAACATAAATGATAGGCTAAGGTGAAAGTGATATCAGAGGTAATATGGACGTGATATACTTTCGGTAAGCTTCAGCTGGATATATCTATTCAGAGATTATATGGACATGATAGAATATGATCCAACTAAATTTGTATATAAAACACTATCAGAGGTAATATGGACGTGATAGGTTTTGAAGTTCCAAATTAGTTAAACATATCTATTCAGAGGTTATATGGACATGATAGAATATGCTCCAACTAGTCTTTGTACATAGTATCGTCAGAATAAGATCTTCTCCATTATCAATTTAAGCAAGGGAGGTTAAGCGTAGTACTTCTTCAGGAATTTGCCGTTGATAGGAGCCATTATCAGATCTCCGTTAGGCTTGGCTAATCTGTAAGTGCCGTTTGAAAATGTTATTTCAATCACATAAGGGCCCTCCCATTTGGGCTAGAATTTACCCTTACTCTTGTGCGTGATGATTATTGGCCTCTTCACAGCTAAAACTAGCTCACCAACTTTGAACACTCTTTCCTTCACTTTTCGATTAAAAGCTCTGGAAATGCGTATCTTGTAGAATAAAATACGTTGTTGGGCTTGAAGGCGTTTCTCGTCTAATCCTTCTAGCTTTTGAAGCCTTAGTCGATCATTATTTTCCTGAGTCAACTCATTAGGTACTGCTATTCTGAGTGATGGAATTTAGATTTCAATGGGGAGAATTTCTTCACACCCGTAGACTAATGAGAATGGGGTACAACCCGTCGGTGTTCGTACCGTTGTGCGGTATGCCCAAAGATATTCCCCTAGCTTCTCATTATAATCTATTTTGTTCGAAGAAACAAACTTTTTCAAGAGTTTGATGATAGTTTTGTTGAAGGCTTCCGCCAAACCATTAGCAGCTGGATTATATGCCATAGAGGCCATATTTTGTATCCGATTCTTATCGTAAAATCGGTGAAACGCTTGGCTGATGAATTAAGGCCCATTGTTATGAATTATCCTTTGAGGTATCCTAAAGCGATAAATGACATGGTGTTTGATAAATCTGATCACGTTGGATGTCTTTACTTCAGCAAGGAGAATTTCCTTCGCCCATTTAGAGAAGTAGTCGGTGATAGCCAATATGAACCGATGTCCTCTAGAAGATGACGGGTGAATAGGACCAATGATGTCCATTCCCCATGCTTCAAAGGGCCATGATGTAATGATAGGATGTAGATACTCAGAAGGCTGATGTATAAAATCCGCATGAACTTGACAAGCTTTGCATTGTCTTGCATATTTTACTGCATCTGCGATCATAGTAGGCCAGTAGTAGCCCATCCTTCTGATACGATCCTGTAACTTAGGACCGGATTGATGTGCTCCACATACACCGTCGTGAGCTTCTCGGATAACCCGTTTTGCATCATCATCAGAAAGACATCGTAATAGCAGTCCATCGTATGTTCGACGATATATACATTGTGAAGAAGCATCAAAATAGAAGCGTAATGATCGTCTTTTGACCGATACTGCTTCTTTGGGATCTTCTGGTAAGATTCTGTATGCCACGAAGTCTATAAAGGGACTTCTCTAGTCTCTCTCAGGAGGTACCGTGTTTATAGTGTAGATGCGTTCTATGTGAAAGTTATTTTTCACACAGAATAGATCTCTGTTGAGAAGAATTATCGCATGCTGTCTTCTTATAGGAATAGCTAGATCTGCAGCTAGACTGGCCAGAGCATCAGCTTCCAAATTTTTAGATCGAGGCACATGTTCTAGAAAAAATCCTTTGAAAGACATTGCAATCTCGATCGTTGCTTGGTGATAAGGAATAAGGTCTGGATTACGGACTTCATATATTCTTCTGACCTGATTGACGATTAGCAGAGAATCACCAAGAGCTTCCAGGTATTCAATATCCAATTCTTTAGTAACTTGGAGCACGATTAATAGGGCATTATACTCTGCCACATTATTAGAACAGGTTTCGCTAAGAGAATATGCTCGATAGATGATGAGTTTATCAGGAGTGACCAGGATAATTCATACTCCTGAAACCACGTTTCCCTTGGGACCAGTCCTGGAGGCACCATCAAAGAATAGCTGCCATGTAACACTTTCCATTGCGGAATTACATTCTGCAACATCGTCGGGGATATCCTCGTATAGTTTAGAGGTTTTCGGAATTGGATGAGCAGCTAAGAAATCAGCCAAGGCCTGACCCGTTATGGACTTTTGCGGGACGTACACCATATCATACGGTGTTAGTAATATCGCCCAAGTCGCGAGTCGAGAATTGAGAACACTCGGTTTGTTCATCAACACCCGAAGAGGATTGATCCTGGAGATGATATAAATAGTTTAGCTTGTGACGTAATGTCGCATCTTCTGAATGGCGAATATTAAGGCCAAGCATTCTTTTTCTACTGGATTGTACCGGGGTTCAGCTCCGACCATCATCCTGCTTAAATAATAGATAGCATGTTCATGACCCTCATTGTTCTTTTGTGCGAGGAGAGCTCCCAAAGAATGATCCATTGCTCGAACATACAGCAAAAATAGTTTTCCTATAACGGAAGGCACCAGAACTGGAGGATTAGTGAGGTAGCGTTTGATATCATTAAACGCTTGCTAACAGGCTTCGTCCCATATGAAGGACACACCTTTCTTCATGAGGCGAGAAAAAGGTTGACATCTTCCAGAGAGGTTGGATATAAATCTCCTGATATAAGCCAGACGACCTTGAAATCCCCTGAGTTCCCTCAGATTACGGGGTGGTCGCATTCCTAAGATAGCCTTCACTTTATCAGGGTCCACTTGAATGCCTTTGGCGGTAATAACAAATCCTAGGAATTTGCCACTAGATACACCAAGAAAGGACTTTATAGAATTCATTTTGAGTTTATGTTGGCACATCAACTCGAATATTGTCTTCAAGTCTTGGATGTGATTAACCTTGAGGCGGCTTTTGACAGCAATATCGTTTACGTAATATTCCACTATTTTGCGTAAATGCTCATGGAATATGTTACTCATAGCTCGCTGATATGTAGCCCCAGCATTCTTCAATCCGAAGGGCATGACTGTGTAGCAATATACCCCCAGAGGTGTCCAGAAGGCAGTATGCTTCTCGTCTTTAGGATACATCTTGATCTGGTTGTAGCCTGAGAATCCATCCATGAAGGACATGCGTTCAAAACTGCATGTATTATCGATCATGACGTCTGTGATGGGAAAAAGGAACTCATCCTTGGGGCACGCCGTATTGAGATCTCGGAAGTCGATACAAATGCGAACTTTCCCACTTTTTTTTATGATCGGGATAACCTTGGTGACCCAATCAGGATATTGTTCTTCCCGGATAAACCCGCAGGATATCAACTTCTTGATTGCAGCTTCGATGGCATCCATCATATTCGGGCGGAACCGGTGTTGGTGCTGCTTTATAGGTTTTAAAAGCCTCTTCTTCTGACATCGGGGATATTGCAATCATATGGCATGGTTTACGTCTTGAGTTCATTTTAGACTTAGCCTTAGCAGCTTGAGTCTCTTCCTCAATCTCTGACACCAGATCAGGATAAACCCACATAATCTCACCATGCTGGGTAGTTAGGGGTACCAGGTCATAATTTTGACCCCTGGCCGGACGGAGATTAACAATGTTCATCATTGTCCGGGAAATAGGTACAACACCATCCAAAACTTCTTGAGGGGGCAGATTGCCAAATTGGAGGGAGATTATGTTGACGGTGACCGTCTTCTCGCTATTGCGCAGAGTGATGGCCTTGGCGTCGATCAACTCCTGGATTTTCCTCTTTAGTACATAACACGCCTTTGTGGGGTGATGTATGTACCTATGGAAAATGTAGTACTTAGGATTATTGGTACTGCCGACTTCATTAGGCCGCTTTACCTCGGGGAGGGTAAGCTTGCCACTTTTGACTAGACACTCAAATATGCTCGGAATATCGTCGTCATCAAAAGAATATGCTTCAATGGGCCTTGAAGTCCCAGGTTTTGTCTGTGTAGCTCCGGGAGTTTGTTGCCTGGACGTATTGATTACCAGAGCTTCTTTTCCTTTGGGACCATGAGGTTGGTCACTGTTGGAGGATGACCTCTTCCCTCTATCAGAGGTAGAGATCATGATTCCATTGTCACGCGCCTTCCGACTGTTGTCTTCAGCGGCTACCGCTGAGATAATAAACGAGGGCCAATCATGGAACTGATATGGTCCTGTGAACACAGAAATTAGTGGAAGAAGGTTCTTCCTGTAAATATCCACCAAGGCTGAATCTGGAACTCCGGGAGGCATTTGCAAAGTGGCCTGACGAAAATGTTCGATGAAAGTACGAACGCTCTCTTTCTCCTTCTGCTTTACTTCGATGAGCGAGGACATAGACATGTCCATCCCTCCTTCGTAGAATCGCGTGAAGAACAGAGTCTTGAAATCTTCAAAGGAAGTAATACAGTTGTCCGCAAGACTACGGTACCACTGATAGGCCACTCTAGACAGACATCCTTTAAACACTCGAGTGAGAAGGGCGTCATTCCCTTGCAACAACACCGTCATCATGCTAAAGTAGTTTATGTACTGATGACGTCTTTTCCTCAAACAAAGCCATAGCCTGTGGTTTGTATTTTGGAGGGAAAGGGATCTCATCCCAGATAGCTGGGTAAGGTTGGTTGATTCCCAACTTCTTGCGCTGATCCTTATGCTTCAAGGCATCAAATTGGGTTTTTAATTCCCGCACTGCCTGCATCGGGTCTTCAGCTGGTAAAGGGACCACAGAGTGGTGAGAGATCGGTTGTATCGTAACTCCAACATGAGGCAATACATTCTCCGAGTTAGGAAGTGGAGGAGCTATTGACTCTTGATTTAGAACAGGCTCCTGGTTCGCATTGGATGGTGGTAGGTCCACCCCCACACGTATTTGAGTCAGAGGAACCGATGCTGGAGCTATTACAGCTGTATATTGAGTCAGCATCATCTGGGGCATATTCTCCATCATGGAATGTATCTCTTTCAGTGATGTCTCCAATACAATGATGCGTTGCTCAGTACTTCCTGATGGGGAAGCCTCTTCGCGTTCATCTTCAATGGCATAGACTCCCATTTCTCTGGATGCTATGGAAGGATCAATATAGAGCTCTGTAGAGATTGAATCTATACTTTTAGCATCCGATTCGGGAAATTGGCGACCCCCAGTGTCGGAATCAGAAGAATATGAAGTCGGTTGTCGTGACCTCGAACGGGTATTTCAGAATACACCAGCTTCAATATTCTCAAGGAGTCTGTTGAATCTTCTTTGGCTTGGAGTTCTAGAGGGATGACATCTTGAATTTGACCTTCCTCTTGGAACGTGTGAAGCCATGTTCACTGATGCGAATGTAGGCTCTTCTTCCTGTAAAGACAAAGAGTAGTTCAACCGGTCAAAAACTGACCGTTTTGCCTTAGAACAGCAGTAGTTAACTACAACTTTATGACTATTACAACAATGCTCCCTAGGGGGTGTAATAGACATGTTAGAAGATCCCCTATCTTTGCGCTTCTGGATCAGGAGTTTACACAAGTCAGGAGGATAATCAGAAGAAGAAGAAGATTTATTCTGCCTTTTTACATCAGTAGGAATACGGATATTGGGAATCATAAGTCTCTCCCTGCCATATGAATATAGTAATTCAGCCATGTGAGTAGCACATGATCCATGAGGAGCGTATCTATTCACAAACTGGGCCTTCTTTACGCTGAAGAGCTTGTCCTGGCATAATCTGGAACTTTGCACAGGTTGGCGAAAAACTGAGGAAGTCCTCAATCGGCCGTCAATATTCTTCTCTTGATGGCTTAAAGGCCGAAAGGTCAAGAAATTTGCCCCTTGTTTTCCCTTGCGGTGATTGCAAGGACCATCTGCCTCTTCACAGAGGGGAGATGTATTTTTACGCGCGGAGCGCGTTTGGAATTTCTGAGTTGGCACTGAGGCATTATCAGAATTTTTGTCTGCCACGTCACAGACGGGAGACTGAATTTTACGCGCAGGGCGAGGAGAAGACTTCTGGATTGGCACTAAGGCATTGCCAGAAGTTTTGTCTACCACGTCACAGACGAAAGATTGAAGTTTATGCGCAGGGCGCGGAGTAGACTTCTGTATTGGCACTAAGGTATTGCCAGAAGTTTTGTCTACCACGTCACAGATGGGAGACTAAATTTTATGTGCGGGACATGGAGTAGACTTCTGGATTGGCACTAAGGCATTGCCAGAAGTTTCGTCTGCTACGTCACAGACGGGAGACTGAATTTTATGCGCGGGGCACGGAGTAGACTTCTGGATTGGCACTAAGGCATTGCCAGAAGTTTCGTCTGCCACGTCACAGACGGGAGACTGAATTTTACGCGTGGGGCACGGAGTAGACTTCTGAATTGGCACTAAGGCATTGCCAAAAGTTTCGTCTGCCACGTCACAAACGGGAGACTGAATTTTATGCGCGGGGCACGGAGGTTGCGGTGCTACAACCTTGTTGGTCGGAGTGAGAGAGTCCGCAGGAAGGGTAGAGGATGTCCGGGGCATCCATACTTTACGCAATTTCCTGCTATCTTGGACAGAGAGGGAATGAGAGCTACCCCCTGCTCGAAGCATGTCTTCGTAAGCTGATTGGTCGAATTGGATGACCAAGGTCTTCCTCGTTGATCCTACGAATACAATATCGTGTTGAGCAATGGCTTTCTCGTCAGATGAGAAAGTAGTCCCCAGCAGAGTCGCCATCTTGTGTTTGATAATAAATGAAAGAAGTTGAAACTAGGTTTATGCGAAACCCTTTCTTTGGTTTACAAACAAGAAAAAGAAGTAAAATTAATCCTATACGAGGATGTTAAGTATGAAAATTTGATTCTGGGAAAATATTGCTATAGGAGTCTTATCTGCGGTCGATCACTTTGTCCCTTGGACCACACGATGACGAAGAAGTGTTGTAGAAGACAAAAAAGAAGCTTCAAAGACTGCAGGAGGGGTTGAACTTTAATTATCCATACTTTGAACTTTTTTTTCTCCAATTTTTCGACCTCTATTCCCCCCACGTAGAAATCGAACAACGGAGAGAGCTGCACCTTTTACGCGGCGGTTATAATAACTGCTACCCACGTATGAATGATCTTCTAAATCGGCGTGTGACGCGTGTCCCATTATGAGGTAATGCGTATAACTGCTCGTCGAAGATCACGGCATGCAAGCCACGTAGATAATTGTCCCTTGCGTAGAGATGGTTGGCATAAAGGCCAAATAACTGTCTCATACGCGTAAAAGCCAAATAGCTGTTCTGATGGCATAAAAGCCGAGAGCTGTCATGTTGGCGTAGAAGCCAAGTAGGCGTAGAAGCCTGATACTGCATGGATAGGTAGCCAGCGTAAGGACAGCCGATTATCCTTGCTTGACTGAGGTTTTGAGCGTATTCTGGACCAAATAGCCTTATCACGCACCTTTGCAAATATAGCCTGAGTTGGCATATTCCGAGGAGATAGCATAAGGCGTGCTCCTATAGTTAAAAATAGCCAGGTCGACGTAATTCAAGGAGATAGCGTACAGCGTGCTCCTATAGTTAAAAATAGCCTGATGGCGTAATATGCAGAGGTGGTGATGTGAACGTATTAGCCCTAATTATGGCTCATCCAGTCATTAAAAGTAGAACCAAATCTCGTGCATTAAATACAGATATCTACCCCCATCACGCGCATTAACTGCAAAGACGTGCCTCAAGTTCTGTATGAAGAGCAGCTTTTGACGTGGTGGTTTGTTTCGTCTTATCCTGAGCGTAAAAGATCATGTCTGCCTGTGTAAAACTAGGCAGCGAATTCCTTGAATGCGTAAACAACGTCTTATATCAAGGGTTATGTCACTAGACGACAGTCTGGGACTCTGTGCCGAATCATCATTTCAGCCGTCCTCTCGTTCGCTGTGCAGTACTCTTTGTCAGGAGTCAGGTTCACTGCATGATCTGACAGGTTCATTCGTGGAATACGAAGTATTTCTCGTACAACTTTCTGTTGCATTAAAAGCAGGTAGGTTTTAAGCCGAAGTGGCGATGTAACAACCTTTTTACGCTGAAGCAGTCTGGAAATACTGCATTACGCGGGTTGTTCTGGAGCTGTATTTTACGCTGATAGCGTTGAAGCTCTGTTGTTCGCCAATGGCTCTGAAGTCATGTCTTACACCACCCAGTGCTGGAGCTCTGTTTTACGCAGCTTCCTGCATGTTGAGGGTTTTACGCGTATAATTTCTCAGCGTATTTTTCATGCTTCTACAGTAAACTAATACACAGAGTTCGTAGAGGGATAGGTCATGAACATACTAGTGAAGATGGGGTCAAATTTGGCGAGCAAGGAGGCGGAAATCAGCGTATGAAGGAAGGGTCTTCACTGTCTGTTTCTGTGCGGCGTGTTCGCAGGAAAACGAGGCCGGCAGGGATTCCGGTCGGCGGCGCAGTCTGGGCTCTAGTGGTCAGCGGCGGTTTGGTTCGTGGGAGGAGATTAGAGCTAGGGCTAGGGTTTAGGAATAAAAGGGTAATATATTTAGAGGGAGAGTGAGCAGGGAACTCGGTCGCGCGGGTGAGGGTGTTCTGACCGCGCGGGTCACAACCGCGGGGGGGGGGGAGGAATAGATTAGGTTTTTTTTTAGTTTTTTTTCTATTTCTTTTCCTTTCTTTTTCTTTTTCTTTTTCTTTTCTTTTCTATTTACTTGTTTTTGTTTTTATTATTAATATTCTTGTTACTATAATTATTATTTTTACACTATTATTATTATTATTATTATCATTATTATTACAAATAATACTTATTATTTATTATTATTACGAATATATATTATTTGCATATATAATTAAGGTATATAAAAAAAGAAATGCATTTGTACCCAAATTAAAATCTTAAAAATCTTACACTCTCCCATAAGGATCCCAAAAATAGTTTTGTACAAAAATTTCTAATTGCGTATTTATCTAGGTAATTAAATCAATAATATATTTTCTAATTAACTAAGGGACTAATATAAATAAATTGAATGATTTATTAAATAAATACAATATTTAAAAATATGGGGTTTTACAGGATATGATAATCATAAATTAAGGTGGGCTCGTCTAGATCATGGATATAAAATTTGTTTGAAGATAATGGCTAATGTTGTGCTCCAAAAATTAAAGCAACAAAGAATATTTTTAAAGGATACTTTTGTTTACTTAATCCTAATTAATAATAAAAATAATAATTCTAAATATTATATTAAATTAAAATAACTAAATCTCTGTGTGAGGGGGCTTACAATGCGCACCTTTGAGAATATCTATAGACTTGTTGTATGGAACGCTCATTGCGGCACGATATCGGGGACATCTCTGAGTAGAAGGCAACGGAATGGGCAAAGAATCGAGTTGCTCTGATACCATTATGTCACGCCCCGATCCTACAGGATCATTCGTCCTTGCTTGGGTCCTTAAGGGACCGACCTTTCTTGCATGGGCGTGATGTCCTGCAAGCCTGAGTTGCGCTTGTACAAGGCCAAAGCTTGAACAAGGGCAAGTAAGCTATTCAAGACGGAAACAACGATACATATTACAGAAAAGTACAGAACACAATGGCATAAGGAAACAAGCATCTTTATTGATATTCAAAAGTGTTAGAAACAGCGCTTGGCCGAGGTTACAAATCGCTCAAGCACTCTCTCGAATACAATGACATCGTTCCATAAATTATATTCCTTTATACAAAAGAAGCTCAAAGCACAACTTGATACGGCTCAAGGCATCGACTCCAGATTTTTGGGTCCTGGGGATGAGGCACGGCTATCGCTTCTTCGGACGGTCCAGCACCTACGAACAAGCAAACTGTTGGTGGGTCAGCACTTTAGAGAAAGTACTGGTGAGTATAATTCAACGAACAGAAGCAACACTCCCTGAAACCAACACTAAGTAAACATGTGGCAAAATATTATATTACTAATGATCTTGCTACTTTTACCTATGTTCATTTCATGTATCACAGGGTTAGAGTAAGTTTACTTCTTTCAAAAATATAGCTTTTGAAACAGTTTGCATATTCAAACTTTTAAGCATACAATGGGGATAGTGTTCTATTGTGCAGTACGCAGCATGTATCGTGCACCATATTTATTAACTCTTTAGGAACACAAGTATTCTAGTGGACAGATCAATCCATTACTAAGGGGAAGCAGTGAACATCAAGTGAAATATACAAGTCTAGGGGCAAAATGAGATTCAAGGCATAATCGAAGCTTAATACATCCCTTATTTAGTGATTCTTACCCTTCGTCGAACGGTTATCCCTGCAGCAAATATACAAGTTAGTAACAATTTGCATAAATATATATGTTCTATTCCCTGTCCATCTCTGTATCAAATAGTTAGGTATGCAATAAGGCTAACCTAGCATGCGCCCTAACTACATGATGGTCCATGGGTAGCCCCATGATTAGCAACGGTGACTCACGGTTCAGCTCTTCAGCAACACATACGAGTAGTAGCAACTGTGAAATCATGGGTTCCGCACAACACTAATAGACAAAATACCCTACTAGATCCCGTAGGACCGTATCCTCGGGATGCAACAAAATCTCTTCCGGACCGACCGATTTCCAGTGTCCCAGGAACCGTTCGAGAGATAACCCTTGTACACAAGTTGTCCGAGACTAATGCATGACATAAAATATCTATAATGCAAGCAAGCAATGATCAAGCAAAATATATATCTTTTCTTCTTTTCAAAATAAGTGATAGGTTCAATCTTCTTTTCACACAACTAATAGCACACCCCACTAGATCACAAGGACCGTACCTCGGGGCGCACTATTAGTCTCTTCTTATGAATCAATCACTTTTAGCAGTTCGATATTAGGAAACAGGCAAGCAAAATATGTATTAGCAAGCACGATAATGATTTTCATAAACAACTAGCATAAATTTTTTTATCTCTTTCAGTACGATAGAGAACAGGCAAGAAAATCTCTATGTAAGCAAGCATGATAGTAGTTCTTCTATCTCTCTTTATTAAAGGATGCAATTCTACTCTTACTTAGTATATGACAAAGGGACTTGTTTAAGCAATTCCTTTACTTATCTTATTATCATGACAAGGGTTCGTTCGATAGTGGTATCAGTGTAACTAAGCATGCATCTATTCTATCTTGACTTAGCATGGCAAGGTTTTATATCTTTTAGGACAAGCATACAAGTTCTTAGTTAAGCATGCATATTCTTGTTCTCTCATTTCCAATGTGAACATTATCTAATTAAGCAAACAAGCATTGTAAAAACTCAGATTCATTATTAAGGCATGCAAAAATCAGAGAATAAAGCTCTTCCCACTCACTTAGATCACTTTTCTTGTGTTTCGATCGGGAACTCTTCAAAAAGGTTTTCGTTGAGTAAGCAAAGCAATATCACTTGTACATAGTACCTATGCGGAGTGGGGCACTACATACTTACCCATCGACAAAAAGTTTCGTCCTCGAAATCCAAGGAGAAACTTACAAAATCCAGAGCAGTGATAGTCCTCATACCTCAACATCCTTAATCGAAAAACACAAGCAAATCAGGAATCACAAAATCATATGTCCAAACAACAAGAAAGCAAACAAAAAAAAATTTGTGCACCTTTGAGAATATCTATGGACTTATTGTATGAAACGCTCATTACAGCATGATATCGGGAACATCTCTGAGTCGAAGGCAACGGAATGGGCAAAGAATCTAGTTGCTCTGATACCATTATGTCATGCCCTGATCCCACAGGGTCGTTCGTCCTCGCTTGGGTCCTTGCGGGACCGACCATTCTCGCACGGGCATGATATCATGCAAGCCTAAGTTGCGCTTGCACAAGGCTAAAGCTTGAACAAGAGCAAGTAAGCTATTCAAGACGGAAGCAGCGGCACATATTACAGAAAAGTAAAGAACACAATGGCATAAGGAAACAAGTATCTTTATTAATATTCAAAAGGGTTAAAAGCAGTGCTTGGTCGAGGTTACAAATTTCTCAAGCACTCTCTCGAATACAATGACATTGTTCCATACATTGTATCCCTTTATACAAAAATAGCTCAAAGCACAATTCGATACAGCTCAAGGCATCGACTCCAGATTTCTGGGTCCTAGGGATGAGGTACGACTATCGCTTCTTTGGACGGTCTAGCACCTGTGAACAAGCAAACTGTTAGTGGTTCAGCACTTTGGAGAAAGTACTGATGAGTATAAATCAACGAACAAAAGCAACACTCCCTGAAACCAATACTAAGTAAACATGTGGTAAAATATTATAATACTATTGATCTTGCTACTTTTACCTATATTCATTTTATGCAGCACAGGGTTAGAATCAGTTTACTTCTTTCAAAAATATAGCTTTGGAAACAGTTTGTATATTCAAATATTTAAGCATACAATCGGGACATCTTTCTATCGTGCAGTGCGCAGCATGTATCATGCACCATATTTACTAAATCTTTAGGACACAAGTTATTCTAGTGGACTGATCGATTCATTACTTAGGGGAAGCTGCGAACATCAAGTGAAATATACAAGTTTAGGGGCAAAATGAGATACAAGGCATAATCGAAGATCAATGCATCACTTATTCAGTGATTCTTATTCTTCGTCGAACGGTTATCCCTGCAGCAGACATACAAGTTAGAAATAATTTGAATAAACATATATGTTCTATTCTATGTCCGTCTTTGCATCAAACAGTTAGGTATGCAAGAAGGCTAACCTAGCATGCGTTCTAACTACATGATGGTCCAAGGGTAGCCCCATGATTAGCAACGGTGACTCAAGGTCCAGCTCTGCACTAGCACAAGCGTATGTCATCAGCTGTGACTCAAGGTTCTGCTCTTCACTAACACACACAAGTACTAGCAGCTATGACATCATGGGTTCAACACAACAGTAATAGACAAAATAACCCACTAGATCTCGTAGGACCGTATTCTCAGGATGCAACAAAATCTCTTCCAGGCCGACAGATTCCCAGTGCCCCAAGAACCATTCGAGAGATGACCCTTGTACACAAGTTGTCCAATACCAATGTATGACATGAAACATCTATAATGCAAGCAAGCAATGATCAAGCAAAATATATAACCTTTCTTCTTTTCAAAATGAGTGATAAGTTCAATCTTCTTTTCACACAACTAATAGCACACCCCACTAGATCACAAGGACCGTACCTCAGGGCGCACTATTAGTCTCTGCTTATGTATCAATCACTTTTAGCAGTTCGATATAAGGAAACAGGCAAGTGAAACATTTATTAGCAAGCACGGTAATGATTTTCATAACAACTAGCATAAAATTTTCTAATCTTTCAGAACGATAGAGAATAGGCAAGAAAACCTCTATGTAAGCAAGCATGATAGTAGTTCTTCTCTCTCTCTTTACTAAAGCATGCAATTCTACTATTACTTAGCATATAAAAAAGGGACTTGTTCAAGCAATTCCTTTACTTATCTTATTAGAATGGCAAGGGTTCGTTCGATAGCGGTGTCAGTGTAACTAAGCATGTATCTTTTCTATCATGACTTAGCATGGCAAGGTTCTATCTATTTTAGACAACCATATAAGTTCTTAGTTATGTATACAGGTTCTCGTCTATCATTTCCAATGCGAACATTATCTTATTAAGCAAACAAGCATTACAAAAACTCAGATTCATTATTAAGGCATACAAGAATTAGATAACAAAGTTCTGTCCACTCACCTAGATCAATCATCTTGTGTTTCGATCGAGAAATCTTCGAGAAGGCTTACCCTCGAGCAAGCAAAGTGATATCACTTATACATAGTACCTACGCGGAGCGGAGCACTACATTATATGTTTGTGTCATATCCTGTATCGTGTTTGTCTGTGTCATATTCGTATCTATGTTGTATCAATATTAAATAGCTAGGAGAGATATAGGGTTAGGGTTTACCTGATCTTGGGGATTGGCCGAGGAAGGGAATGGCCGAGAAGAGGAGGAGGTCGACGTAGGCGGTTGAGGAGGAGGAGCCCAGAGAGGAGAAGGATGAGCTCGATGAAGAAGGATCCCAGAGAGGAGGGAAGGAGCTTAGTGGATATCATAACCCGCACCCGATGTAGGGATGTAAGTATTGAATAACGCACAGCCTACACCGCAGCATCGGCGGTAGAACGCTATTTGGATAACTTATATATTAATATAAATATGCCACCAACAATATGAATCTACTCAATCACAGATCTATAAGATGGAAATAAGCATAAATATGATAAAAGAATAGAAGAGTCATAAATACAACTCATGAGACAAAATAATATCCAATAAGTCAAAGAAAACTAATAATAATGCTGGAGACAAATTCAGTACAAAAAGAACTAACAACTAAGCTATGAGTCATGGCTCCCTCACCAAATACTCCACAAATTGTCTCAGCCTGCCGAACTATGCGGCATAATCCTCCACAGACATGCTCTCCTGAATAAGGCTCTCAAAATTGTAACACCCCGTTCCGCTCAAGCGGACTGCCGATTCAAATGGCAAAAGTGCATGTCCCGACCCGCTTTGCTCAGGCGAGAACACTCGTTTGAGGCAAAGGATATCCAGACTTGTCCCTACAGGAATTCTGACTTAGGCTTTCAGAGGCTCGCTTGACGTATCACTCTACCGAGGCGAATCATCGCTAAGGTAGGTGGCTACGGTGAACTTGTCTTTGCTTAGCCAGCACACATAAAATGTGGAATGATACATGCTAGTCACTAGGTGAATCACCCCTGCATGCTAATAAGAATCCAACGCACCTAGCTAAGGGAATAATCCCAACTTGTATTGCTTATGCTAGAACATGGAAATAAAATATTGCTTATATATATGTTCAGACCCTTTGTATGCAGCCTTGCGTACTGTTTACTTGTTCACACTGCACGACCTTAGAACGTGCCACTCGGGAAGTCCCTTATGGTTTCACCCCCCGGCTTACCTTTGGGCCCGAGCCAACGTGATTGCTTATGTTTATATAAATGCATGCTTGCGTGTTCATATGTTGCCTCGACTCAATGCTTGTAGCATAAGCTATGCCAACATCCTGTTATACAAAATATTGTTCAGAAAGACTATACGAAATGAATCAGGCAATGCCTCTTATCTTGTACTATTATTGCCTCAACAGCAATACCTCTTGTCTTGTACTATTGTTGCCTTGACAACAATGCCTCTTGTCTTATACTCTTGTTGCCCCAACCATGTAAATTGATAACTTAACCAAGACGCCGTTCGATCACGGACAACTTGTGCACAAGGTCACGGTCTCGCGGACGATGTTGGGGCACTGGCATCGATCCGGTCTGGGCGGGGCCTATTGTTTAGTCTCTTATTCTTGGCGAAATGGTTTACATCACCTCTTGTACTTTTATTGCACACCATTCTCGTCAAAGACTATCGTCCATTATGGCATACGCCAGTGATCGCCTTGTATGTTTAGCCTTTGCATGCTTGCTTGTAAAATAAAAAGATAAACAAGTCATCCTCGCTTAGTGGCTATCCGCGTGCAAGGCATTGTATCGCATCAAAGAATAATTTGAATCTGCTAAACAAAATGAATCTCGCATCCAAACATTTGTATTTGCATATGCTATTGCTCCTGAATGTTTATACTCGCCCGTGCTTGAATTAACAATATTTGCCTTGGACAGGGAATGTCAAATGATAAGTGGGTAAGTCTCGCCGTGTTTTCTCTCATGTCGTACGGCGCACTGCCACACGAGTTAGGTTATTCAATCGTGCATGAAACTGATCCTAAGGCAACTAGAAAAGACAACTTAATAGTTGGTGCATGGAACCTGTATTACGTGTTTGGATTTGTCGAGCGGGCGAGTAGTCTCCCCACCAGTGCATTCAATGTATTAATAACCCACCAGATTATTTGTAGAGTGCAAAAGAATCTCGTTCGGTACGGATGCCTCCTTTGTGCGTGCTAAGGCATGGAGATCACTCCGAAGTAGCGGTGCGTCCGAAACTGAAGCATATATACAAGACATAATATTGTGAACATCGCTTGTACAATCATTCCATAGTTGTAGCCACTTTGCATGCTTTTACTGTTTCAGAGAGAGAGGCTTAAGCGAATTGTATTCTCGGCCAAGTGTCGCCTGTAACACTTATTATTATCAATAAAGAGCTTGCTTTACTTCAACTTGTGTTATTCAATGCTTTTGCTACATTGTCGACTCAGTAAACTTGTTATCGATCGCCTATGCGTTCATGACTCCGCTGCACTCGGACAATCTGTGCGAATCTGTGGCTTAGAACTCTTACCGCCAGCTAATAAACCATGGCCTTGCACAGGCATAGCTCACGCTCGTGCGGTATCACGCCCGGATGGGTCAAAGCGATCGTTCCGCAAGAGCGCTGGCGCGGTAATTCTCGCCTAGCAGGAATGGCCGATTTTGCCTGCGGGAGATCGGGGCGTGACATGTTGGTATCAGAGCCTGGCTTATACGTCTTTGGACTTCATTTTGAATATCTCTGTTTTGAAAACTCGTTCGTGGATTATGTGTACGCTCTCTCTCAATGCCTTAATTGAATATTCCAACAATAAGTCTAAATACTGTCAAAAATGTGTTTTGAATGATATGATTGCTTGTATGATATTGTGCTGTAAGTGGCCTTTGTGCCAACCTGTGCGAACCCTTGAGATTATCGCAAGTAGCTTGTCCGATTTCACTATCTCTAAGTTTGGTTGAATGCATATGTTTGAGGGATGCCTTGAACTTGTGCATGATCCAAGACTCAAGAAGATGTAAAACTCGAGTGCTAAGACTTCGCTATCGCTGAGTTGGTAAAATGCATGCATTAGAGGGGTACTTCGAGTATGTGTACGATCTACACTCGCGATATGCTGATCTCGAATGCTTGTGCAAGTGAATATCCAAATGAACAAGTACAACGACTTGTATAGGTTTGCCTCAGCCTTGTATCGTTAAATCAAAATTGATTGAAACGTACTGCTTGTCCTCGGTAAGTCTCGAGGATGAGACTTTTTCTGAGTTAGGTAGGATGTAACACCCCGTTCCGCTCAAGCGGACTGCCGATTCAAATGGCAAAAGTGCTTGTCCCGACCCGCTTTGCTCAGACAAGAACACTCGTTTGAGGCAAAGAATATCCTGACTTATCCCTATAGGAATTCTGACTTAGGCTTTCAGAGGCTCGCTTGACGTATCGCTCTACCGAGGAGAATCATCGCTAAGGTAGGTGGCTACGGTGAACTTGTCTTTGCTTAGCCAGCACACATAAAATCTAGAATGATACATGCTAGTCGCTAGGTGAATCACCCCTGCATGCAAATAAGAATCCAACGCACCTAGCTAAGAGAATAATCCCAACTTGTATTGCTTATACTACAACATGAAAATGAAACATTGCTTATATATATGTTCAGACCCTTTGCATGCTGCCTTGTGCACTGTTCACTTGTTCATACTGTACGACCTTAGAACGTGTAGCTCGGAAGTCCCTTACAGTTTTACCCCTCGGCTTACCTTCGGGCCCGAGCCAACGTGATTGCTTATGTTTATATAAATGCTTGCTTGCCTGTTCATACGTTGCCTTGACTCAATGCTTGTAGCATAAGCTATGCCAACACCCTGTTATATAAAATATTATTCAGAAAGACTATGCAAAATGAATCAGGCAATGCCTTTTGTCTTGTACTATTGTTGCCTCAACAGCAATGCCTCTTGTCTTGTACTATTGTTGCCTCAACAGCAATGCCTCTTGTCTTGTACTCTTGTTGCCCCAACCATGTAAATTGATAACTTAACCAAGACGTCGTTCGATCACGGACAACTTGTGCACAGGGTCACGGTCTTGTGGACGATGCTGGGGCACTGGCATCGATCCGGTCTGGGCGAGGCCTATTGTTTAGTCTCTTGTTCTTGGCGGAATGGTTTACAGCGCCTCTTGTACTTTTATTGCACACCATTCTCATCAAAGACTATCGTCCATTATGGCATATGCCAGTGATCGCCTTATATGTTTAGCCTTTGCATGCTTGCTTGTAAAATAAAGAGATAAACAAGTCATCCTCGCTTAGCGGCTATCTGCGTGCGAGGCATTGTATCGCATCAAAAAATAATTTGAATATGCTAAATGAAATGAATCTCGTATCCAAACACTTGTATTTGTATATGCTATTGCTCTTGAATATTTATACTTGCCCGTGCTTGAATTAACAATGTTTGCCTTGGACAGGAAAGGTTAAATGGTAAGTGGGTAAGTCTCATTGTGTTTTCTCTCATGTCGCAAGGTGCACTGCCACACGAGTTAGGTTATTCAATCTTGCATGAAACTGATCCTAAGGCAACTAGAAAAGACAACTTAATAGTTGGTGCACTGAACCTGTATTACGTGTTTGGATTTGTCGAGCGGGCGAGTAGCCTCCCCACCAGTGCATTCAATGTACTAATAACCCACCAGATCGTTTGTAGGGTGCGAAAGAACCTCGTTCAGTACGAATGCCTCCTTCATGCGTGCTAAGGCGTAGAGATCACTCCGAAGTAGCGGTGCATCTGGAACTAAAGCACATATACAAGATATAATATTGTGAACATCGCCTGTACAATCATTCCATAATTGTAGCCACTTGGCACGCTTTTATAATTTCAGAGAGAGAGGCTTGAGCGAATTGTATTCTCGGCCAAGTGCCGCCTGTAACACTTGTTATTATCAATAAAGAGCTTCTTTTACTTTAATTTATGTTATTCAATGCTTCCGCTACATTGTCGACTCAGTGAACTTGTTATCGATCGCCTATGCGTTCATGACTCCGCTGCACTCGGACAATCTGTGCGACTCTGTGGCTTAGAACTCTTACCGCCAGCCAATGAACCATGGCCTTGCACGGGCATGGCTCACGCTCGTGCGGCATCACGCCCGGATGGATCAAAGCGATCGTTCCACGGGAGCGCTGGCGCGGTGATTCTCGCCTAGCGGGAACGGCCAATTTTGCCTACGGAAGATCGGGGCGTGACAAAACTGCCTCCCTAAGTCTAACATGTCTTCCCGAGCAAAAAACTTCTTAAAAAGGTCCTTGAACACCTCCCAAGACTGCCCTACATCAGCAAGAAATGGCTCATTCCTGAACCAAGTATGGGCGATATCGAACAGCTGAAGTTCTACTGCCTCAACCTTCAGATCCTCAGCAAGACGGGACACCCTCATGAGATACTCAATATCCTCGAGCAAATTATCAGCGTAGACGATGCCCTCCGTCCCCTGGAAGACCTGAGGTTCCACCTTCTTGAAGTCCTAAATGTTGCCTGGCCGAAGTTGGGCAACCTGCGGAGCAACCTACTGCTGGACCGAAACTCCTCTTTCTACTATGGCAAGGGCAAGCTGATAATCACTCTCAATGCCCTGCCACAACATCTCAGCCTACCTTTAGTGTGCCTCGGACTGAGCCCTTTCTGCCTCCAATATCTCGCAAAATAGTGCAAACATCTAAGTTATATTTGTCGGCGTGGAAGATGGAGGTGGAAGTCCCTCAGATACAGCCGGAACTGTCCTCTGAGTTGGAAGTGGACCCCCGAATACAGCTGATACGCCAATCACCAGAGAAATGACTAGTGCAGGCCCTCGGGATATCGCAGATCTCTCAGAAGCTGCTCTTTCATTCTGTGATCTAGTCTTAGGCGGCATTCTGAGAGAAAGCAAAAGAAAAGAATCAATATGGCACATGATATAAGGTATTCAAAGAAGGACAGTTAAAAATCAAATATCAATATCAAGGAAGAACAGTTGAAATAAATCAATAGAGTTTTTCCTAGATGTGATTGAGTATTCTCAGCCTATAGCCTATATCCTATATCCTGAAACAGGCTCGTAATAGCACTCAATTCAGAGCACCACTACGAATTACACTAATTGCGACCTCGAAGAGATGCAAGTAGTGAAAATGTGTCATGACCCGCACCCTGTGTAGGGATGCAAGTAGTGAACAACACCCAGCCTACGCCACAACTACGGCGGTAGAACGCTGTTTGGGTAAACAATCTATCAATATAAATATGCTACTAACAATATGAATATACTCAATAATATATCTATAAGATGGAAATAAGCACGAATATGATAAAAGAATAGAAGATTCACAAATATAACACATGAGACAAAATAATATCCAATGAGTCAGAGAAAACTAATAATAATGCTGGAGACAAATCAAGTACAAAAAGAACTAACAACTAAGCTATGAGTCCTGGGTCATCTGTCTCAGTCGGGATGAGACCCTCTTGAGCCAAGGTCTTTGGCTCTAAGCCAACCACGTCCTGAGGCCCGTAGTGAGTGGGGTACCACTCTTCAGTGTCGTATGGAAAAAATATATCCAGTCAGAAAAAGAGCAGAATACATCTCTAACAGTAGTTCTAATAAATGATATAAACTATATAATAGTAAATAGATGCGAATATACAAGATGCAACATATAGATACAAGAGATATACAAAAATGAAAATATTAAAATAAATACAATAATGAACAATATGGAAATGAACAAGAATACTAATGACTAAGTGAGTAGGTACCAGCTTTAACATATGATCGGCTTGGGAATTTGCACAAGATTTATGGCATGGTTAATCATACATAAGGTGTATGATCAACACTCACAAGGAATAAGACATGCACAAGGAGAGTATAATCACATATTTATACTAAATACTCCCCGCCCCCGACTGGTATAGTGGATCCAACCTTGGTCCGTTATGAACGGGTTTCCGCAAGAAGGGCGCTACTCTTCTCATGAACCAATGTCTGTACATGTACAAGAAGAACAAGGAAACAAGACTTGCATAAGATATACCATAAATACCAAGGAATAATATCTCATGACGAGATTCGGATATACCAATCCGTGTAACCATCGTGTCAAGAAATCAAGGATATCTACACTAGATACAAGGAACATAGAGGATATAATAATTGAGAAAGTATCAAAGAATATACTCGTCTGAAATCTGGTAAACAGTATCACAGATGTCCGATACGGTGCCTCGAAAACCTAAATATGGAATATTACATCAATACAAGATTTTGGAATAAAAATAAGTTAAACTAGTCAACTTCTAGGTCATAAAGCCATTTCTAAGTCAAAATAGTCAAACTAGGTCAACTCGAAGTTAAACTGGTCAAACTTGGTCAAACTAACTATTTCTAGGTTGTGTGAGTCTAACTCTAGGATATTGAGTCCATACACTATGTAACTAGGCCACACTTGCTGCACTAGGATACTAGGAAACCAATAGGATACCGTATCGTAAGATACGCAATTTAAAGATAGGAAAATATCATAGTATGTATATAAAATCAACAATATATAATATTCCTAACTAAGCTAATGCTAAGTGGATACCTTGGCTTTGAACTAATGCGGTATCGCACCACTACACACCCATCTTGATACTCAAACCCAATACCTTGACATTACCTTGGTATCTCAAGGTAATGTGAATTCTAGTATCTACTAACTACCCAAACCCTAACTATAAGTAACATGTATTACTAATACCAAACTACTATACTAACTACTAACTACTAATACATATATACATATGTATATACCTACATACATATTAGTAACTAGAGATACAAGTATATATATATATATATATATATATATATATATATATATATATATATATATGTCGTTAGTTATTGATAATAGTTATAAATATGTATGTATATATATATATATATATATATAACAAGTAACTAACTTAACTAACTATCAAGCTAACTAGGAATTCAAACAACTAACTAACTAACCATTAACATAAACAACCACTAAACTAGCTAACCAACTAACTACTTACCTAGCTGATACATGCTTCCCACTGGAAGCAGTTGTTGTTGCTCAAAACTGCCATTGAAACTATATGCTAGCTAAATTGCTGATGCATGCTACTAGCTGCTGCTGCTGCAATATACTGCCTCGAGCTCTTGCTGCAGTATTGCTGTTACTAATGCTGAAACTGTTATCTGCAACTGCTGCTGCCACTGTACTGCATGCTATTATTGTTGCTGTGCTGCTCGTGCACTGCCTGTTCGTGCACTGCTTGCTTGCTGTTTGCTTAGCTGTTGCACTGATCAATGCATGATGCTGCAACTGCTCTATGTTGTTAATCCCCTCTTGCTGTGGTATGCTTCAGAATGTCGCACTGCCTGCTGTTGCTCGATGCTCAACTATACTGTCCACTGCCCGACCCCCTAGCACACACTTACACACACACAAACACACAACTACACACACTCATATATATATATATATATATATATATATATATATATATGACACTCTCACTCACACACATAAACACAAGCACACAACTATACACTCTCATATATATATATATATATATATATATATATATATATATATATATATATATATATATATATATATATATATATATATATATATATGTGACACTCTCACTCACATACATAAACATATATACATACTCTCATATATAGATATCTATAAACATACATATAAACATAACACTTATGCATACATATCTATATATATACATATGCATATGTACCTCTATATAACATACACAAATACATATATACCACTCTCTATATATTTATTTATTAACACCAACATACATATATATATATATATATATATATATATATATATATATATATACATAACCATTATAAATATAATATTCTAATAGCTATAAACAAGACAAATTAAATCTAAAATTCAACGAAACAAAGACGTGGAGTGTATCACACCCGTATCACACTAGATCTATGATACGCTTACGATATGAGTCATCACACAACCAAACGCACCCTGAAGGACACGAGCAAGTCAAAAATAATATATATGAACAATATAAAGAGTCAATTACACATCTCTGTGTCCGTGTCAAAATGTGACATGCACAAACCCCCGTGTCAGAAAAAAATTCTCAAATCAACTCGTATCTCCAAATTATCGGATACGGCCTACACGTATCCAATTGTGGACACGACACTAGCCACACATAATCAAACATATGTCAATTTGGTATAATTGACTAATTGATAAACACAAAATGTGCTAATCTCGGAATTTTTTCAAAATTGACACAAAACACACCATAACTTCCTCCGTAGGCCTCCTATGAACCTAATTCAAATTCCTATGGGTAGCCTTAGCATATGGGGTGGTTCCTAATTATTAAAACATAGATTTAGAGTCTAATCAAAGAGAAAAAACTTAATTGTACCTATTGGAAGATGGATTACCAATAAAACTTTCAAATTGGATGAAATGGGCCTTCAACTTGTAAATCATTGCTCCTCCTTGTAGATCTTTGATTTTTTTTCTTATAGATTCTTGCTTCAATAGCCTCCAATAATGATTTAGGAAGAAATTAAAAAGAAATTTGGATAGAATTTGATGTGGGAATGAAGAAATTGGGAAGAGAAAATTCTAGATCTAGATTTGAAATAAAAATAAGGAGAAAGAAATTTTCCTTCTATAAAATATAGGCCGGCCACTTGACCCCCTCCCCAAGCCAATATTAAATATCTAAAATACCCCTTGGAGCCTCTCATAAAAAAATAATTAAGGAGGGAAGGTTCTAGTCTAATAGATTTAATTTAATTAATCATCCTCCTAATGAATGGGCTTATAATTGGGCTCAATTATAACTAAATTTAAATATTGGTCCATAGATCTAATCTAAACTAGTTAGGTCCACTAACACAAGTCCAAAATAATAAATTAACATCTAACAATAATTAAATAACATAATAAATAAATATACAACATGTATAATATTTAATTAATTATAAAATGACCAAAATATGCTTTCCTAGAAAATATAGTAGTGACAGTGGAGGAGGAGGTGGGGGTGCATCGTCGACAGTGGAGCACGTTCGGAGAGGGATCTGCAATGGAGCACGGTCTATAGTGGGGGTCGTTGGCGAGGGGTTGGGTCACGAAGGTAGGGGGAATTTGGAAAATTTTGGGGAATTTTTTTAGTGAGAATGGGGGAAAAGAAAAACCTGATCGTTATATTAAAAATAAATTAGCGACGTCTGATCCAGACATCACTAAAATTCACTAATAGCGACATTTATATAGTCGCTAAACGTCGCTAATTCTAAAAATATTAGCGACTTTTTAGACATCGCTAAACGTCGCCATTGATAAATTTCAGCGAGGAATTGCTATATTTATAAATGTCGCTAATTAAAAATTTAACAGTGTCGATAAAAACGTCGCTAAATCAAAAAATTTAGCGACATTAAAAAAACATATAGTGACTATTCTTCCAAAAAACCCAAGTACAGTCGCTACTAGTCGGTATTCGTTGCGACTATTCTTCCAAAAGTATATAGCGATTATTCTTCCAAAAAACCCAAATATATAGCGACTATTTTTATAAGTTGGGTAGAATGTAAAATCCCTAATCTTAAAATCGTATTTATTTTTTATTAATTATTTAATTTATTTATAGTAGTTATGAGCTAAATAGAGGAAACAGAATTTATTTAATTTTTATTTTAGGTATTTGTGTATTTAGGGGATTTATAGAGCCATTATAAATTTTTTCTAATTAATTTCATGTAGGAGACCCTTTGGACAGCTGCTGGCTTAATTGTATGCTCTATAATAAATTCTAGAATTTTTTTATGTATATATATATATATATATATATATATATATATATATATATATATATATATATATATAGTTTAATTAGAAAGAAAAAGAAATTTTAAATAGTAAATAGAAAAGAAAATATAAAAGGATAGGAAAAGAAAAAGAAAAAGAAAAAGAAAAATAAATCCCTAATGGATCTACCCGCCCTAACCCATTTCCTTACCCAAAATCCGTTGCCCAACTAAACCCGTTAGGAAAAACCTTAAACAGCAGCAGCGCTGAAGAGTTCCCCCCCCCCCCCCCATTCAACCCGCACGGTATTGGCGAGCCCCCCCCCCCCCTCCTCTCTCGATTCCTCTATATATATAAATCTTATCTCCCAAACCCTAACCATAATCCTCCCTCTCCCCGACCAGAGTGCTGTGCCGGAGCCCCCGCGCCGCCGCTGGAAGCCGCCACCACCGACCATCTCCGCGACCGCGCGACCGCGTACTCCGCCGCGACCAAAATTTGCTGTGCGGTACCCTACTTTCTGTGTTGTTTCCCGCGTCGTCGCTCGACCAAACTCGACCCCGTCTTCACCGGTATGATCCTCACTTAACCCCCTTCAATATCTGTATGATAGTTGACCTCGAACAGTGCGTAACCCTAGGCAAAAATAGCACCCAAGTTGACGAAAAAAGATAACTTTTGGGTATCGCAGAAAACTGCGGTAAACTACCTATGTTCTCGGATTAGTATCTCCCACCACAGAGATCCGAATTTGATTTTTCTTATTGGTATACGGAGACCACGACCAAGTTTAATTTCTGTATTTACATTAATTTAATTATTGTTGTATTTTAAAATAAATTAGGTAGAAAATCCCAAAAAACTTACTTTTCCAGATTTCTAAAATTTGCGATACGGAGCGCGCCCCGCCAAACGGGACCACCCCATCGTGTACCAAGTGTACTAAAAGGTGCGCATAGTATACCCGGACATGTGAGATTTTACGAAAATTGATTTGAACGCGTGTGCGCGTCGGTATCAGCCCGTATTCGCAGAAAACTCGCTAGGTCACAACTTTTGCAAAAGCCCTGTGCACTTAGTGCACGCTCATCAAAATGTGAAGAAACTTATGCCACTGGACTCGTGTTAATGCGCTGGTCCTGAGACCCAATTTTTACACAATTCTGAGACAGTTGACCAAGTCGCCAATTGGTGGGCCCCACGGTTGACTTTTTTGGCAAAATTGTGTTCGGCTCATCGAAATCTACATTTGGACATACCGTTGAGTTCGTAGTAACTTTTAGAGTTCGTTTGACCTATAACTTGTCCCATTTAGAGACTGTTATCGTTAGCACGCTTTTTGGTGCAAAGTGGGCCACACGTGGACCCCACTTTGATCCGAAATTATCGTTTTGCCCCTGTATCCAAATTGGACGAAAGAGAAGTGATTTCTAGCTATTTTGCTTATTCTGGGAACGTTGGTGATATTTATTTCAGCATCCGAAGACGTTCATTCTGAGGCCATAGTTTCTGACATTTGGTGTTTGACATCTGGACGTTACTTTTTGCAGCTCTCTTGCCAGGCAAGTATACCTTGCCATTGTACTGTTATTCATATTCCATATGGTATATGCATCTTTATTTTCTGTCATTAGTTCATATATTTTAACTGCTATATATAAAATGTGCGTCCAAGAAAACTTGGACGCAACAACGGTATCGTCGTGATTGTTTTTATTATGTATATGCATTGACCTTGTTTATGAGACTACCCCATTATCATGTAGCATCATTAGGTTCATTGGCCGTGACACAGCTGTTACACGAGTGTGAGTCTCATATAGATCACGGACTACGTGACAGGTCTGGCCTCCTGTAAGTATGGGTCGTGCGTTAGGGATAACTGCTGATAGAAACTTTGTATGGTAGAGGACTTAGCGGTTATTAGCGGTCCATGGACATAGCCTATTATAGTATGGTAGTCCAATCCTTGTCCTTGTTTGGTTGCAGGATTTGTGCTATGGTACTAAGGATAGGCTATGAGCCAAATCGTGTCATGGATGTGACGTGCTTAGAGCATGGGGTGGAGAGAACAACAAGTACCGCATTTGGGCTCTTTTGTACTTTTTTCCTTGTGCGCCCGGATTCTCCGCCGAAGAAACGGGTGGTGATGACCACTATATATTATATATTATTAGGCGGCCTCTGAGATTCAAAAGACGACATGCTTTGTAGGCCCCTGGATCTCCAAAAGAACCATGACAATCCCAGTTTTAAGCCAGATAGCCCACTTATGGGGAAATTTGTTCTTAAATTGCATTCACTTAGACGGTTAGGCGACCCATTAGATATTTATTTCAGTACTTTATTGGCATATTTTTATGTATCTTGTTACGTCCCTCTGAGGACCTGGCCCTTCCAGGTGTATCTGTTTATGAGTATTCGCAGGAGCGCAGATCCGGACTGGTTACTTATATTTCGAGGAGGTCTTCTCTTCGAGCCGTGACTGTTAGTAGTATTCTTATATTTTGTTTGTTGTGTTGCACTTATACATTCAAGTTGGTAGTGGATTTGTTTCCATCCAACTATCATCTTTAGATACTTTGTATTGAGATCTGGTTTCATAGATATTGGTTATTTATTTATGTTGATTTTTTGTGGATGAGATTTAGATTGTAGCCTGTGACTTGTGATAGATTGATACCACTTATGGATTTGATATTCATATTAAGCGTACGTATGGGTTTTGGTTTCCATATATTGGAGTTGCCATATCTATGCGGCTGGCATGCTTATATGTACTAGTCCTACGTATTTTGGGACTGGGACGTGACATATTTTTTAGTGGTGGCCCATGCAGGTCGAGAGCATATTATCTCGGTTACGTTACTGTACCGAGCAAGCCTGCAAATAGGATTAGAATATAGGATCTCATCCACTATTGACTATGACTCGCATTCTTTCAATATGTTCTATTTGAATAGTTGCATCATGCTTGATTCATGTACTTCCTAATAGTCCTTAAGTATAGCCTTCTCCTAGAATATAGGAATCCTTGTTTTTAGAATAATAATTAGGCTAACACACCTACTAAGAATACAACTAGAGTATTGACACCTCACTAAATTTAGAATATCTAGTAAGGCCTAGCATCCCTTTATCTATAGATTGGTTTACCATTACCCCTTAATGTATTATAAAGACCTGAGAGTAGTATAGACACTACTAGAGTTAGTTAGAAGTTTTACCATAATGTTTGACCCTAGTATTGAGAAACCAATAAAAAACCAAAATTGAATATTAGGACTGAACCTAACCTTCATAGTTAGATAGTATTGGAAAACTATAAACTTAGATTCTTGTCTTGAGATTAGCAGATAGTACCTTAGAAAGCCAAGAGCAAAGCATAGAATATTTTCTTGATCATTCCTCAAACACAAAGATTAGCATAGCATCTTCCCTTAGAAAACCATGACATTATCAATAGCCTCTCTATTTTATTCCATGGCTAGTTCCTCTGAAACTTAGCGCTCGCTAATTGTGCGACGACTAAATTATGCTCTTCTTTTCTTCATCTTTCAACTCGTGCCACCTGACACTTCTGATTGTAGACCGAGTAATTTTATTCTATGTTAGGATATATAGTTTGCTAAGGTTATAGTTGTAATCTTGAATTTTAAATTTCTGTGCTTGGTAGTTAGAACTTAATAGTTGAGTATTCATTTAGATTATAATTTATGGTTATACCTTAGTTTTAAATCATGTAATTGAACCCATATCTCCATATAAGTTATATCCCCTTCTCCTTTGAAGGCTAGTAACCTTTCCATTCTTGCTATTGACCCTTGTTCTATAAGCACTATGACTAAGACTTAAGATGACCATGACCTATATAATGCAATCGGGGACCCTAATAAATACCAAGATCTTTCCTCGTATACCCTAACCAGAGTTTTACTATATTTACAAGGACCAAGTTATTCTAAAGAATCCCCTCAAGGTAATTACAGTATTAGTTTATTGTTTTAAGTTGGGTAGTATGCCTCACAATCTAGTATCACATAGTCTTTTGACCTATAATTGAAGTGTAACTGAATGACGTTATCTGTATGCAAGCATAAGACGACAGTGTTTATTTAGACTGTAGAATTTAGAGGCCCATATCCTATTTTGTCGACTAGAGACTTAGACAAGGAGTTAGTATGACAAATGTAAGATTTTAGAGTCTTATCTTTTTGTGAAATTAAATTATTTTGTACCTTCTTTCATCATGATCTAGCGTATTTATATTTTATGTACTACCTTGAATGATGCCGCTATTATAGCCTAGTTTTGTGAGCTTATTCTTTTATCGAGCTTGTTCATGACAGATGTATTAGTGGGTCGACACACTAATATATTGTCTAATAAGAATCATTGTATTAGGGTCTAGCTAACCTTAGTGTGCTTAGTTCGCTCTTTGCATGACTACTTCACGTGGATTGAGATATATAATAGTAGACAAATATACTTACCTCTAGACATGTCTGAGCATATCGTATCGGTTACATAATTGTTCCGATATGAACATGCGAATAGGAATTTACCAAATAGGATTTCGATCCACAACTGCCTTGACAATTCCTATTTGAATTCTTTAAACACCTTGATCCCCATACTTCTATTCTATTACCTCCCCCTTGAACTCTTTATTATTTTTTTCGTTTCTCTCTATTTCGGGAAGACGAACACTCGTGCTTAGTATAAGTTGATATACAGATAGTACTAGATATACCCATAGACCAATCGTATTATTTGGTGACTATCTTTTATAATAGATTAAGGGCATATCATATATGATATAATTGGTGTTAAAATTTTGAAGATTGAATAACATGATTAAATATTTGAGGAAGTTTTCTTAGATGTATAGCCTATTGGGGTAGACGGGTAAATTCTAAGTTGGGTAGAAGTTACATTGTTAACTTGAGATAATTCTTTGATTGTAATCAAGCGATCAAGTAAGATTAAATTGAGAGATTTAAGTTATTTTAATTTTAGGAATTTTTAAGAATGACTAAGATAATGAGGATTTAATGAATTTTGAAATCTTGATGGTGAGGACCAAATATTTATACTTTGAGCACATGATTTAAAGTTTGAATGTTGAATATTGAATCATTGATTTAAACCTTGAGGATAAATATAGAATTCTAGGCTTGGACAATTGGTGAAGTAGATATAAAATTTTATAATTTGATGATTTGAATTAAAAGTTAAATTTTGATGGCTGGATTACCTATTTGAAATATTGAGGATGTAAATTGAAACAAAAATTTGAAGAGTACAAAAATTCACAAGTTGAAGATAGGAATAATATTTGATTAGAAATATTTTCTAAAGAAGATTATGATAGCTGGAGCTCATGATATAAAAAAAAATTTATGCGTTATTTAATCCTTGAAGATGTTATATGGATTTAATTTAAATTTAGATGTTGATGATTTAAAAAAAATCGAGACGAGATTTCAATATGTTAAATTTTAATTAAACAGAGGTTACCTTAATTTTGAAAGAGATTACGATGGATTCGAATAGATTTTTTAAATTTTGGAAGAGATTGCGATTGACTTGCCTTATATGCGAATGTGAAGGAATTAACAAATTATGCCTTATTTTAATTTCAAGGATGACATATTTTTAAGTTGGGTAGGTTATAAACTCTCTCACCCAAAATTAGACCTACTTGGCTTAGATAGTGAGACTAAGGCTAGCTTGAATCCGATTAGAAATAGAACACGGTATTTTTATTATTTTTATTTAATTTTACAATATTGTATCACTTAGCGTACCATACTGTTGCTTCGATAATTGGAGCACTACGCTAGCCATTGCCTTCCTACAAATTCTACACCCTTATCCTAGACATACCCGCCTTCTATTCTGACCCCGTTGTAACTTATAATTATGCCCTCTTGTGTTACATCTTAGTCGCACAACATTCGTCACAGACGTTATTATCTATACATAAATTAACTTTTATCCTTGTGCGTTCCAATCAAAATTGGAGACACGATCTTGACCCATTTCGTACAACCCAATCTATGACAATATTTTACTCTGAGTCCTCTATGCCCATGACACTTGTGTCCCACCTAATTTTGTCCCCATGTACTTCTAATTAATTCCAGAACACCTTGCGCATTAATTTTAATTAATTTAACCCAATTTTCACCCTTGTGCAATTTTTTAATTGTTTGGTGCTTTTATGCAAAAGTGCATTGAGGTGCCCACACCATTGGACATGACACATAAAGAAATCCATTTTTGATTCATATAAATTTTTTTATAGTTTTCGGAATGTACAACGCGCAACATTGCCCCCTCATTTAAACCTAGCCTTGCATTTTAAACAATGCAAATTATAGCCCTCCAAAAATTCCCATGACAATTAAAAAATTATGGAGGTAAGGATGGAGAAAGGTACATAATAAGCTGCAAATCTCTATCTTATACCATCCTTGACTTTCTATCGTGGCTTAGTTTTAATTTCGAGGACGAAATTTTTATAAGTTGGGTAGAATGTAAAACCCCTAATCCTAAAAACCGTATTTATTTTTTTCTATTAATTATTTAATTTATTTATAGTAGTTATGAGCTAAATAGAGAAAATAGAATTTATTTAATTTTTATTTTAGGTGTTTGTGTATTTAGGGGATTTATGGAGCCATTATAAATTTTTTCTAATTAATTCCATGTAAGAGACCCTTTGGACAGTTGCTGGTTTAATTGTATGCTGTATAATAAATTCTAAAAAATTTTTATGTATATATATGTATGTATATATATATACATACATATATAGTTTAATTAGAAAGAAAAAGAAATTTTAAATAGTAAATAGAAAAGAAAATATAAAAGGATTGGAAAAGAAAAACAAAAACAAAAACAAAAACAAATCCCTAATAGATCTACCCACCCTAACCCATTTCCTAACCCAAAACCCGCTGCCCAACCAAACCCGTTAGGAAAAACCTTAAACAACAGCAGCGCTGAGGATTTTCTATCCCCCCCCCCCGATTCAACCCGCGCGGTATTGGCGAGCCCCCCCTCTCTCGCGATTCCTCTATATATATAAATCTCATCTCCCAAATCCTAACCCTAATCCTCCCTCTACCCGACCAGTGTGCCACGCCGGAGCCCCCGCACCGCCGCTGGAACCCGCCAATGCCGGCCATCTCCGCGACCGCGCGATCGCGTACTCCGCCGCGACCGAAATTCGCTGCGCGGTACCCTACTTTCTGTGTTGTTTTCCGCACCGTCGCTTGACCAAACTTGACCCCGTCTTCACTGGTATGATCCTCACTTAATCCCCTTTAATATCTGTATGATAGTTGACCTCGAACAGCGCATAACCTTAGGCGAAAATAGCGCCCAAGTTGACGAAAAAAGATAACTTTTGGGTATCGCAAAAAACTGCGGTAAACTACCTATGTTCTCGGATTCCTATCTCCCACCATAGAGATCCGAATTTAATTTTTCTTATTGGTATGCGGAGACCACTTGACCTAGTTTAATTTCTGTTATTTACATTAATTTAATTGTTGCTATATGTTAAAATAAATTAGGTAGAAAATCCCAAAAAACTTACTTTTCTATATTTCCAATATTTAGGATATGGAGCGCGTCCCGCCAAACGGGACCGCCCCGTCATGTACCAAGTGTACCAAAAGGTGCACGCAGTATACCCAGACATGTGAGATTTCGCGAAAACTGATTTGGACGCGTGTGGGCATCGGTATCAGCCCATATCCGCAGAAAATCTCCTATGTCACAAATTTTGTAAAAGTCCTGGACATTTAGTGTACGCTAGTCAGAATACGATGAAACTTATGCCACTGGACTCATGGTAACGTGCTGGTCCTGTGACCCAATTTTCACGCAATTCTGAGATAGTTGACCAAGTCGTCAATTGGCAGGCCCCATGGTTGACTTTTTGGGCAAAATTGTGTTCAGCTCATCGGAATCCATATTTGGACATACAGTTGAGTTAGTACTGATTTTTAGAGTTTGTTTGACCTATAACTTGTCTCATTTAGAGACTGTTACCCTTGGCATATTTTTCGGTGCAAAGTGGGCCACACGTGGACCCCACGTTGATCCGAAATTACTGTTTTGCCCCTGTGTCCAAATTGGACGAAAGGGAAGTGATTTCTAGCTATTTCTCTTATTCTAGGAACGTTGGTGATGTTTATTTCAGCATCCGGAGACGTTCATTCTGAGGCCATAGTTTCTGACTCTTGGTGTTTGATATGTGGACGTTATATTTTGCAGCTCTCTTGCCAGGCAAGTATACCTTGCCATTGTACTGTTATTCATATTCCATATATTGTATGTATTTTTATTTTTTGTCATTAGTTCATATATTTTAACTGCTATAAATAAAATGCGAGTCCAAGGAAACTTGGACGCAACGACGGTATCGTCGTGATTGTTTTTATTATGTATATGCATTGACCTTGCTTATGAGACTATCCCATTATCATGTAGCATCATTAGGTTCATTGGCCGTGACACAGATATTACACGAGTGTGAGTCTCATATAGATTACAGACTGCGTGACAGGTATGGCCTCCTGTACGTATGGGCCGTGCGTTAGGGATAACTGCTGATAGAAACTTTGTATGCTAGAGGACTTAGCGGTTATTAGCGGTCCATAGACATAGCCTATTGTAGTACGGTGGTCCAATCCTTGTCCTTGTTTGGTTGCAAGATTTGGGCTATGGTACTAAGGATAGGCTATGAGCCAAATCATGTCATGGATGTGACATGCTTAAAGCATGGGGTGGGGAGAACAACAAGTACTGTATTTGGGCTCCTTTGTACTTTTTCCCTTGTGCGCCCGGATTCTCCACCGGAGAAATGGGTGGTGATGACCATTATATATTATATATTATCATGCGGTCTCTAGGGTCAAAAGACAACATGCTTTGTAGGCCCCTGGATCTCCAAGAGAACCATGCCAATCCCAGTTTTCAGCCAGATAGCCCACTTGTGGGGAAAGTTGTTCTTAAACTGCATTCACTTAGACGGTTAGGCGACCCATTGGATATTTATTTCAGTACTTTATTGGCATATTTTTATGTATCTTGTCACGTCCCTCTGAGTACCTGGCCCTTCCAGGTATATCTGTTTATGAGTATTCGCAGGAGCGCAGATCCGGACTGGTTACTTATATTTCGAGGTGATCTTCTCTTCGAGCCATGATTGTTAGTGATATTCTTATATTTTGTTTGTTGTATTGCACTTATACATTCGAGTTGGTAGTGGATTTATTTCCATCCAACTATCATCTTTAGATATTTTGTATTGAGATCTGGTTTCATAGATATTGATTATTTATTTATATTGATTTTTTATAGATGAGATTTAGATTGTACCCTGTGACTTGTGATAGATTGATACCACTTGTGGATTTGATATTCATATTACAGCGTATGTATGGATTTTGGTTTCCATATATTGGAGTTGCCATATCCATGCGGCTGGCATGCTTACGTGTCCTAGTCCTACGTATTTTAGGACTGGGGCATGACACCAGATCATTAAATAATTTTATGCAGTCATCCGAGAGACTGCAAAACCATTCAAAGGCTACATCAGTCAGAGCTTCGATGAATATCTTGGTAAGCAATGCGTCGTCCCTTGGCAGGGGCATCGTCTAGGACCTAAAGTAGTTGAGGAATTGGCGAGGTAACTTTCTTTCATCAAATGGCATTAACGACTATGGTTTATATTTGGGTAGATAAACCACCTTGTCCCACTCAAGAGGATAAGGTTGCCTTATCCCAAATTTTTGGAGCTTCTCTCAGCTGTTTATGGAGTCCACACGATTTTGTAATTCTCGAATGGCCTCTTGCGTATCGTCTGCCGATTACAAAGTAACTATAAGAGTTCTCTGTATCTGTGGAAATGAACCACTAGCCGCAGGTAGAGGGGTAAGGTGATCTGCCACAGAACCACCATTGTTGCTCTAGTTCAGATTCTCTTGGTGCGCTGTCGGTGTTTGCAATGCTAAGAGGAGCTTTAGCGTATCATGGATGTTGTCGATGCCACTTCCGAGAGCATCCAACCGCTGATTGGTTCGGTTAGCACCTTCTGGTTCATCACCAGTTGCGTACACGGAGGACACATGTGTATTTATTAAAGAAGTAGTTAACAGCATGGTGTGGTCAGAGGATATGTTGTCGGCTTTGGACTCCTGAGGTGCACTGTCCCTAGGTAAGGGCTTTTCATTGTACCCTTTAGATTTTTGAGACTCGCTCTCCTCGAGGAAGATTGGGTTATCCTGGAACTTAGGGGGGTTGCTACTCCCTACATGTGACACAGCACGGACCGCTCCAGTTAGCTGCATGTCTTATCCAGACTCTGAGGGAATGCTACCCTAAACCTAGATTGCAAGCTTGATCCGGAGCGAGTATTCTGAAATACTCCCTAGGTAGGAATATTTTACCAGCTATTCGTGGAAGTCCCTCTGCGTTGACTTGAAGCCACTGGAGGATTGGTTGTTCCTCTGCGAGAGGGGCCCTAAGACATATAGCATGAGACAAAAGGTAACTCCTCTTTGCCATCTTCATCCCGCATTGGTTTCCCGAAGCATCGTCGGGTAGAAGCAGTGGGATACAATTGTTGGAAGACTGACTTTCGATGGACCTCCCTTGCCTTTACATAATAACAATTTATTGTTATTTTGGCATAGTGTGAGAGAAGTTCCTTCGCTGTGTTGGATCACCTCTTATCTTTGTGCTTTTGACTAATTATATTCCGTAGATCAAGGAAAAGAGGATGAACATCGTATTGTTGAGCTCATTCTACATCGATTTGATTATGGGACTGCCACCTCATACGCGTAGGCTTGGAGCTCGACACAGTCCTTCATCCTCTGCACATAGATATTGACACAAGGCCCAGGCGTGGCCCCATCTCGACCTGCGTGACTTCATATGCCGTACGGCATAATAAAGATTTGGGCAGAATTTCTGAGTCTGATTATGGCTTCTTCGCCCAACCCTTCATTGCTAGAGTCAGCTTATCTGTCTTCGCCTAGGTAGGCTCCTTGGCGCAAACTGGGCTAAAAGTCTGGGTATTTTTTGGTTTACTCTGGACTTCTGGGCACATGCGCAAAGGCTTGAGTGGACACTTATTCAGAGGTCCCATGGCATCGAGTTGCTCTCTTTCGCCAAGGTTATCCTGACTTGTGCAAATTTTGTAGCAATAATGTCACAATCTCTTTCCCTCGGGTGGCACACTGGCATGTCCAAGGATGTCGTCTACAGGGCTATGGGCGAGTGGTTGTGCGCTATGCTAAGCGCATCTGGAGTTGAAAGAATGGTCGGTATCCCTCCTTTCGCATATAGGATGCGATGTCGGGGCTCGCGTACAGGCAAGTCTTACATCTTGGATAGAAACAACAGTGGTGGCTTGGTCTCTTGCATGGTGCACAGGTAGTCATCTTAAAGAGTGGTGCACATATGCGGTCTTCACTGGACCATGTGTGGATAAAGCCTTCCCCTTGCTGAAACCCAGTTGCTTCGCTCCCCTCCTTTCGTGCATGGAGCGCGATGACTTGGTCTGCTCATTGGCAGGGTCAACAGTCACATGTGTGTCAGTCTGGGTTGAGATAGCCGTAATGGCTGGGTCGCTCGCCTGGGGGGCAGGTAGCGTCTGTACGCGCTGAGCCTTCACTGGACTGCATACGAAAAGAGCTTTTTCCTCATCGTCGGTGACATTCGGGTAGGCCTTACGAGCCTTGGGAAGCCAAGTCTTCCGAACCTTCTTGCGTTTTGCCGCTCGCGGTGAAGGGCTTGAGCTACCCCAGGAGAGCATCTCCTCGAAAACTTGTTGGTCAAATTGCATGACTAACATCATCTATATCGTGCCAATCTTTGTGACATCGGGTTGCGCCACCATCTTCTCGTCAGTGATAAGGTCGTCCCTAATAAAGTCACCATTTTTATTTTCTCTCATGTTTTCTACAGTGAAAAGCTTGCTACTTTTTCTTATAACAGTAAAAAAATAGTGTTTGTTTTGCTTACAAAGAATCCTAAGTACAAAAGGAATTCTAAATACAAGCAAGAATAAGAAAAGATTCTGGGGAAGTGGGGCGGTAGAGATTGTCTGCGGTCGACTTCTCTACTCCATTGACTCTTCGATAAGAAGATGGGAAAAACTTTTCGACTCTAGCTCACAAGCACTGCAGAGAAGGGTCTGGTTGATATGAAAGCTCATGCTCACGACAGCGTACTATCTCCTGATACTCTCGTGACCCTTGATCTCTTGACCTCAAGCTACGATTGCGTACTTGCTATCGATCTCTCGAATCTCTGACCTCTTAAAATAGTACGTCTCGAGGTAGTTATAGGCAAAACTGCCAGTCTGGAACTTCTGAGCAGGGTGCTTGCAAAACTCACTATTTTTGCCTCCCTGTGCTACTTTGCGCCTTTGCATGTAGTATCACTGCCTTTGCCGACTTCGGCATACGTGACACGTGTCACTCAATATGAGGAATAGGATTGATTCTGCAATTTGCTCTGACACGCCTCTGGCCAATTAGCAGTCTGCACAATGACTCTGGTGACTATGCATTTTGTAATACGCCAGCCTTTACTACTACTCTGGCATCTATGCACCACGCCAAAGAGGGACACATGGCGTCCTACGCTGAGGCTATGTTATAATGCTCATTAACAATTATAACATTTGTGTCAGTTAACATCTTGCGCCACTACTCTGACAACCGTGCATCACACTAAAAGGGGACATGTTGTGACCCATTCTATGGCCATGTCTCACCCTTTAGGGAAAATTGTAACCGTCGGGCACAGAGGACGAGCAGTCTCTGAAAGCTTTATCTTTATGTGGAACGACTAGCAGCCTGCACCGCATCCCCGTTATGAATACTGCCAAAAAGGAAGACAGGTGGCTTGCCTACGCTGCTCCATTTGGTGGAAAGAAACCATCTTTTTGCTTACGTCAGCGATGTCTTTTCTCCACTCACGCAACTGTTGTGTGTCAGATAGGCGCGGAGCACGAACAGCGTCAGTCTCTTCCATTTAATTCTCTACCAGCATCTAATTTGACCTAACGTCCACGTAGAACAGAGGAGTAGGCGCTTGGTATCTCAATGGCACATATGGGGTTGGTATGTGCTTCTCTTGGCTTGGGTGGCATAGAGCACTCCCAGTGTAACTAGGATCCTCCCCTCTTTTACTAATGCAGAGTGGTAAGGGTGCAGAGACTTTTTTGCTTCCATTATATATATATATATATATATATATATATATATATATATATATATATATATAAAAGGTAATTGTATAAATTTTCAAAAAGGGATCACGGGGCTTAGGTTGCCTATAATCCAACAAAACTAATCAAATACTACATCACTCTCTTAACACAAATCAACTCTATTACTAGCAAGCCAAATTATCTCTGTTACTACGGGCATTGACACGAATCTCTACTGAGTTCTTCTTTATTTTTCCGACATGCTCGCACACTCGAAGAATTTTCATAGATTGTTGCATCGGGCATATTTAATTATCATTGTCCTTTATCAACTCTTACATTGTGTCACTCATAGGAATTTCCACTAGGTATATGGAATTTAAGCATCTCAGCCCACAAATTCTATCTACATCTTGCCACCTCCATGCCCCGAGGAAGCCTTTTCCACATAAGGCTGAGGCATAACGGGAGAAGTCTCCTCCCTTGGATTAAGGTAGGGAGCATCTATAGATAAAGCATAACCAAAAGCCACATACTTGTTGGCATCCTTAGTCGGATGAACTAACTGAATCCCCATAAATAGAACCTTTTTTGGTCAAAATGACAACAACACCATTCAGAGTAGCATCCAATATTTTTTATAACCTTTTCTCTACTCACCAAGTCAAATTAGTTTGTCTACATACAACCGAAAACCTATATAAAAGTAGGGTTGTGCATCGGTTGGTGGTCAACCTATTTGCTCACAACCGCAACCAAACCGAAATTATTCGGTTGTGAAAGAATGACAACCGAATCAAACCAACAAACTGCTCTGTTCGATTTTAAAACCGGTCGACTTGGTTCGGTTTGACTTTGCTTTTGGCTGATCAATTTTGTATTTGAATATAACATATTTAAATAAAAATTTAAATATTTTGAGCAACCTTTGGCATATGTTTGCTAATAACTCATTTTCATTATTTTATCATTCCATCTCCAACAAACAAAATATAGTATTTCTATTATTCTATCTCCGATAAAGCAAAAGAAAAGTCTAGAAATAACAAAAAATAAAGAAAAATAATAATAAAATATATAAGGTCCATCGATTGAGCAATTTTGTTTGGTTTTATCAGTTTATATTATTATCAATATTTACCAACTAGCCAAACCCAAAAAGTACATCAGTTCGATTAAAAATCGATTGGTTCGGTTTAGGCCGGGTTGGTTTGGGCTGGGTTGTTTCGGCCCAAATTTGCACATCCCAATGTGAAAGTATTCCAAACACTTATTTCTTAATTATAGCAATCCATATCCAACCAAATATTAGATTTATAATACCTAGTAAACGAATGACTAAGGTCAGTTGTGTTCTCTAGGCATTTAATATAAAATCCTTCTAAATACCACGTATATCCCTTACATAAAAAAAATCTTAAAATTCTTACAACAATATGAGCATATATCCAAAATCATATATATATATATATATATATATATATATATACATCTTAAACAATTTTAATATATTTTAAATTTCTATCTATTTTTTTAATAATATTTGAAAAAATAATTGTATGTGCATCGCACATGAACATGTACTATTATCTATAAAAGAAAATTATAATTAAAATATATTTAATATATACAATATTTAAATTAAATGTAAACTACATATATCCAAAGTTTTAAAAATATGTCTATAAGAAATCCTAATTAAAATATATTTAAATTATATTTAAAATATTTAAATATAATTTAATTTTCTATTTAATTTTTTTTAATATAAGAAGAATTATTTTCTTTTCTATTTCGTATGCTAGTGACGATTTATCGGTTCTGCAGAACCGGAGTATGACATAATGATATTAGAGCATTGTTAATTTTCTTGGACTCTCATTTAATTTCCTTCAATCCAAAGTTTCTTTCAAAGCCGAAAGTCACTTGACCCTCCTCGATATTTTAGCGAAAGTTACATACAATGTCATAAATATCTTATAAGGCTAATGTGTGTTTTATTGACTAATAATGGCATTGAACAACAACAAATGATTCAAGGTAACATTATGGCAAGATGCTTGTGAAAGGATAATTCAAATATTATTAACAAAAGCCAATAGATGAACTGTAACAAGTTTTGAGTATTTTTATTGCACGACAGGAAGGAAGTGTGCTTAAACTTCAACAAATAGAATCGACAAAGAGTTTATATTGTTTCAAGTGAAATTGTTAACGTCATGTTTCATACATTTGTCAAGTGGAGGGAGGCGATGTTATATTCATGGTCGTAAGAGCCCCCATGATAAGAATTGTTTGGGGTAGATGTTGGTTTTCTCAGTGGTGTATGCATTGATTTGATATTGATATTGATAAGTTTATCGGCGATAGATGGGGTAGTGCAAAAGTCCTAGATAGAAGTTATGCTTCTGTTAGATGCGAATCCTGATTATCCTTTGTTGACTTGGTTCGATTGATTAATAACAAGTCCTAGGCAGATCATATTTTTTATTGATTAGAAATTGAATTGGTAAAATGAATGGCATGGTTTGGAAAACAATGTAGATTATTTATTGAATGATGATTGGAATTATTGGATAAAGATTTATATTGAATGTTAATAACTTGGGGGTACAAGTAAAAGTTATTAGGAATATTTATGAATAACCCTAAAAGATTGAAAATCTCCACTCCTTGGCCGAAAATAGTTTTAAAATTATGGAATAAGTATGGAATAGTTTCTTTTATGCCTAATTCAGTGTATAATGTTGATTGAACTAAACTTGGGTTTAGCATAATGGATTATTTTTCTAATTATAGATATAATTGATGAAATTGAGGCATATTAAAACTTTACTGAAATTGACTCTTGAATATTGTGAAATACTGATAGTTTAATTTATGGACTCGCTGAATATGATTTTCTTTTCCTTATTCTAATTATATATACTTGATGGATTGACTGATGGTATTGGATTTACCTATAGCTTGGTTGTATAATATTGAGCATGATATAATGGAGATTTTAGCTAAAATTGGCTTAATAAATGTTGAATTTCCTTATAACTAGTTTCAATAGGTTTCAAGTGATGAAACTTGGCGGATAATGCAAATTGCAAAGCCAGCCTACAAATTAGTTGGAATGGATTTGTAACCTTGACTTAGTTTGATGATTGTGGGATTACCCTTTGATTAGCTGATTAATTTTAAGTTAATATGACCCTATGATTTAAATTGATGCATATAATCGAGTAATAGTTAGAATTGAACTGGGAATAAGTTATGATCTATAGTTTACTAAAGTGGCTGAGTGGGATTTACGACGTATGGATTAGTTAACTTTACGGTATGTATTCATGATTTGATATAAGGTCATTGAATGGATTTCATTGATTATGGTGCAACCTAGCAATTTTTTGTGGGTATAGTTTCCTTTGGAAATGATCTTGCTAGCTAGACCCTAACCCTTGGATTATTGATTGCTTCTTTTGTTAGCATGTTGGTCGATTTGGTCGCATCTTGTTTTAGAATATAATTGTTCTCTATAGTTGGGTAGAATTCTTTAGATTTTTTTTGTTTGGTTCGACTGTGGAACATAAAATGGATAAGATATCTCCGGTCGTATGTTGTCACTAAACATTTTCGATATACGTATTTGATGCGTATACTATTCTTGTATCTTGTGTTTTATCTATGTGTTTTGTATCATAGTCAATAGAGCCTAGGTTGATAGACTAATTAATTAACTTATGCAACGATATTTTTGGTTATTAGTTTTTATAATAAGATAATAATACATGAGACTACCCTACAGCAGTAGAATAACTATTGGCATTGTCATAGACCCGTGATAGGACCCGTACATAGAATGGAATACCCAAAAATTCCCAAAATTGAGATTTGAGTATCAGACCGGATTATCAGTCGGAATTCCATGAAACACTAACGGTCTTCCGACTGGTTGTGACTTGCCCAGTCAGCCCGCTGACTAGACTCCTTTCTTTAACCATTGGTCACATGGTTTTGTTTGTGTGGCTAGGATTGAATAGGAGGGGTCAAGGATTGATGACATGGCTAGATCTAGGGTCAAGCATCAATCCCTCTCCATATAAAACATCCATCTTTCTCTCTCTTCATCCATTTTTACTCTCTTCACCGTATATTTCTTCCCCTTTCTTTTTCTTCGGGCTGCCATTGGAGCTAGTTTTTGGAGCCTAGGATATGATTTTCGAATCCCCTTGGAGGAGTAGAAGACTAGACTTGGATAGCTAAACCCAAAAGGCAAGTATATCTTATTCAAATTGATAATCTTGTTTTTCTTGTATTCTTGTTTTCTTTGGTATTTATGTTTAAATGTAGCCTAAAATATGCATCTTTAAATTGTTTACTTCTTTTTTTATGTCATTTTTTTTATTTTAGGCGTTGGTTTTGAGTTCGGTTCTCGAAAACCCATATTTGGAATATTTTAAGGAATTTATCTTTCTAAACACAGAAATTGTGAAATCTAATACTACCATATTGTAGGGAATTTAATTTCATGCAATTTGGACCTTTGAAATATCTAATTTCAAGTTAAAATAAGGTTTTTATGATCAAAACAATTTTAGGGTTTTTCGAATTCCGGCTGCTGTGCAGGTAATCCGTGGAAATCCGCTGGATAATACAAATTTTTACCGAGAAACTTCTTGTCTCGTATCGGATGATTCGACGGTAATTTGCAAAAATCTGTCAGATAATCCGAATTTGGCTTTTTGGCCTGTTTTGGCTTTTTGTCCATTTTTCTTTGATTTATTTGATCTTTTATCATAATCTAGTGATTTGTATGTAATATTGAACTTAAGGACTTATGTTAATCTCAATTACCTGGATGATGATCATTGCTTGAGGCATTCAAGGATAGAGTTGTAGATTCAATTAGAGTATCTGATAAACTATTACATTAGAGGCATTAATTGTCTATAGACTTTTCTATTTGATTAGCTGATTGACCCTATATCCTGACAACTACTTATATATGTGCTAGTACTTTATGATTCTGCACCTAATGTGTTATTCTTGCTTGTGCACTGAGGTATTATTCTTGCATGTGCACTGAGGTGCTATATGTTCCTGATATATTCTTGGTAGTATGATATACTTATGATTATTGCACAGACCTTTTGTAGTTATTAAGTGGTTGGTGTGGTTAGGGTGTTTGATTCATTATTGTATTACGCTTAGAATGAATCTAGACTGAGACCATAGGAACCAAGGCAGATTTAAACTTAGCATACTTGTACTAAGGTACGTCATTCTAGGAGGATGATCATGTGACCATGATACAAGATTCCAGATGACTGTAGGGTTAATTAGGTAACAAAAATTGGTAGAAGCAATGGGAGGGAACGGGACCCCGAATGTAACGACCCATTCCGTTCAAGTGGACAGCTGATTCAAACGGCGCAAGAGCAACGACCAGACCCATTTTGCTCAGCGAGAAGACTCGTTTGAGAAAAAAGATTTTCAGACTTGGCCCTTCAGGAGTTCAGACTTAGACTTTCAAAGGCTCGCTCGGAGTATCGCTCGACCGAGGCGAATCATCGCTAAGGTAGGTGCTACGATGAACTTGTCTTTGCTTAGCCAGCACACTTAAAATATGGATGATACATGCTAGTCGCTAGGTAAATCACCCCTTATATACTAACAAGAATACAACGCACCTAGCTAAAGGAATAATCCCAACTTGTATTGCTTGTGTTAGAACATGGAAATAAAACTTTGCTTTTAAATGGACCATCGCATGCTACCTTTGCCTTGTACAAGTAGACCTCGTTATGCCTCAAGTAGAACGTTATAATCTCAGTGATAAATTATTCACTTGTTTACACTGCACGTCCCTAGATTATGTCGCTCGGTATATCCCTTTACGGTTTCACTCATCGCTTTACCCATAGACCGTGCCAACGTAAGTGTTTATGTTTCATATAAATACATGCTTGCATGTTTACTTGTAGTTTGTACTCGTTGCAATGCTTGTCACACAAATTATACCACAAATTAAGTAACACTATCATATTGTGCATGCATCTAGTTAGCCAGAAGACTATCAAATAGCTCTTCTGTGCAATATGAACCTGAAAGTATCCGGGACCGTTAGGTGGCCAAGGCTGTCCCCGAACCAGGGGAATACATCAAGGCAAGTTCAACACTGAACAAGAATCATGTCAAGCAAATCAAGAATCATAGCTCGTGGAGCAATGCTCGTTCAGAACAAGAATCACGGATTATCACGTCAAGTTATGAATTTGGAAGACCCTAGACTTGTATTTCGCGGACGGTCTCTGGGGCACCGGGGCTGATCCGATCCAGATGGAACTCAGGAAGTCTTAATCATGTGTAGCAGGATGGCGTATGCGCTTCACGCTGCACTATTATCGCTAGAAGGATGATAGTCTCATGTACTGGACGGGATAGTTTGTAGCACCTCATATGCTTTCTTTGCATTCCATCCTCGTCAATGACTATTACCCGTCCTTTATGGCTATGCCAGCGACTCACATTCATATAGATAAGTCATCCTTGCTTAGCGGTAATCCGCATGCGAGTCATTGCATCGCATCTAGTAAGCTGAAACACTTGAACGATCATGAGTATAACACACTTGTGTAAAATTGAAATACTTGTACATATGGAGCACTTGAACATCTTCTGCAATACACCTAATAATCCGTGTAACTCGTGCACCCAAAAATATAACTTCGCTCATGACACTTATGTTTGCATATGCTATTGCCCCTGAATTTCATTATATATGCTCGTGCTTGATTTAACTTAGTTTTCCTTGGACAGGGAAGGGCGAATGGTAAGTTAGTAAGTCTCGCCGTGTTCCTTTATATCGTACAGCGCACTGCCACACGAGTTAGACTTTTTATAAATGCCATAAAACTGATCCTAACGCAAGACTAGAAAGATAACTTAATAGATGGTGCACGGAACCCATATAACATGTTTGGATTTGTCGAGCGGGCGAGAAGCCTCCCCACTAGTGCATTTATGTACTAATAATCCACCAGTTTGCTTGCAGGGTACGAAAAAACCTTATTCGGTGTGGATGCCCCCTTCGTGCGTGTTAAGGCCGGAGTTCACTCTGGAGCCTTGGAGCGTTACGTCCGAAACTGAAGCACATATACAAGACATAATGTTGGAACATCGCTTATGTATCATTCCACAAATGTAGCCACTTGGTACGCTTTTACTGTTTCAGAGAGAGAGAGGCTTGAGCGACTTATAATCTCAGCCTTGCGCCGCTTGTAATACTTGTTAAATATTAATAAAGAGCTTGTTTTACTTCGATACTTGTGTTATTTAATGCTTCCACTATTGACGACTTTGTGAACTTGTTACCAATCGCCTAAACGTTTCTTATTCCACTGGACTCGGACTATCTGTGCGACTCTGTAGCTTAGTTATTTTATCTCCTGCTTGGATCTTGGCCTTGCATGGGTGCAGCTTACGCTCGTGCAGTATCACGTCCAGATGGGGAAAGATCGTCCCGCGGGAGCGACACCGAAGTGATTCGCGCCTAGCGGGGACGGCCGATTACCTACAGAAGATCGGTACGTGACATATTGGTATCAGAGCATGGCTTTACGCCTTCGGACTTCATATGGATTTTCTCAGTTTCGAAAGCTTATTTGTTGGTTATGTACATACACTCTCTCTCTCTCTCTCTCTCTCTCTCTCTCTCTCTCATTGACCCGATGGAATATTCCATACAATGAGTCTAAATAATTTTAAAAGTGCATGTGAATGATATGATTGCTTGTACAAAATTGTGATAAGAAGGCCTTTGTGACGACCTGTGTTAGGCTTTGTGAAAATAGACTCATGCTAGAATTGCAAGTTATGTACAAATTCGAATACCTATACATGATTATTCAGCTGGTTAGTGTACGAAATAGAATATTGTTCGAACAGTTAGCTATGCACACAGCCTTTTGGCTAAGTTGTGTTGAGTATCGTGCGCCAAGACCCTTTGGTGCTAGCAATTTAGCAAGCAAGAATGGGATATCATTCAGATAAAGATAAGTCAGACTTAGAATGGCAACCGATAGGAACATAATCAGATTATCACTAAGGCGAATAAAGAGAAACGTGCTTGGATTTTGGTAAATAGCTCGAACGGTATTTTGTCTCGGCAGATACAAAATCAAATATTGTTTACTTGGATGACGATCAACAGGATATATATATATATATATATATATATATATATATATATATATATATATATATACGAGACTAAGATTTATCAAACGATGCTTACGTACCGTACAGGAATTCTAAGGAACGACTTGGTAAATATGCTAGCGAGTGATGCGAACACCGATTGAGGATTTAATTGGTTGACTCGATTCCTGAGTGGTGTATGATTGTTCGAGCAATTTCAAATTTGAAACAAACGGATAGAACTTGAATACAATATTACTCGAGCAATTTCGGATTTGAAACAAACGGATGGAACTTGAATACAATATTACTCGAATAGAAGTTAGCCCAAGAAAGAAATATTGTGGTTCGATGAAAGAGATAAGCGATAATGGATTTGACCAGGAAGTTTGGAAGAACGATCTTGAATCTAGTTCGAAAAGATAATCTTCGAAATCAGTCCCAACGAGAACGATTGTCCTACGGGAGTACCGACGTGGTAATTTCACGTACGGCGGAGATAATCGAACTTACGCGAACATGTTCGGTGATTATTCCAAACGAACTCGATGAAATAGAACGTATCAAAAATGGATAGACTTTGGCTTGAATATTTAAAACTTAGTTGTTTGAGGAATGTCGAAAGTAGACTATAAAATTATCAAACGGTAATATTGAAGTTAAATGATTTTGCTAGACGAATTATAATTACGGCATGAACGAACATGACTTGATGGATTTTATATATAACTTGGATGGAGCAAAGAGTAAGAATAAGGAGTCTCGATCGTTTCGAAGATAACCATAACGTTCGACGTTCTTGTCTTGTGCGAGCGTAACTCTATGCCCGTACATGCGTCACGCTGGGATTAAGCGTTGGCGTGGTGATTTTATGCCCAACGAGGATGATCGAACTTGTGGGAGACAGGAGCGTGACAACTGATGGATCGTCTTGACTTATGGTTCGACACAATAAGACAAATTTGGAAATGCAAATGAATCGGAAGTGTTTCAGGGATAAGTTAGTCTAGAACCTGGAGTAAATCACGCTTGATGGTTTCATGAATGGATACATGGATCTTGTTGGACGACTTGGAGTTATAATTAAAGGTTTAGAATTGAATCTTGGCTTCATGGTCTAGACTTAGAATGGTTATATGGATTCTATCAAAATATGTTTGACGAGATAGACTATGCGAATTGCTAGGTTTGTCATGCGACTTGGATATATCATGGATTTGACCGAACAGACTCGAACCCTGTACAAACGAACGTATTATTATGAGTAGCATGATCCGTGCTCGATGTTTAGAAATATGAGTAAAATGAGTTTGGGTAGAATGCCCCATGCAAATGAATAATAGTTTGACCTTAGGAAATAGGGCGAGCATCATACGATAAAATTGTACGATAAATCGTGTGCTTGAACTTGTACCTATGACCTTGTGAGCTGCCCTAGTAATTAGGCAGACGACCCTGTACCGAGTGAAAGAACTTGTATAACTGACTTGAGAGTATTGCTTGATCAAGCCATAGAACTGGGGCAGCAAGACTTAGTGTTAGACTGGGAACGATAAGTGTGTGCTATGTTTGACACAAATAGAATGTACGATAGGACATGGACGCTAGTCGATTGATCGGATAGATCGTGCTTAACGGTAATGCAAAGCTTAATTTGAGTCGGATTATAAATGACTTAGAATTTGGATTGACCCTGTTGGAAGTATCATCGTGATTTGTAATACGAGAACCCTTGAGATTTTCACAAGTAGCTTGTCCAATTTTACTATCTCTAAGTTTGGTTGAATGCATATATTTGAGGGATGCCTTGAACATGTGTACGATCTAAGACTCAATGATATGTTGAACTCGAGTGCAAAGATTTTACTATCGCTAAGTTGGTTGCATGCATATGTTTGAAGGATGCTTTGAATATGTGCACGATCCAGACTCGTGATATGCTGATCTTGAATGCTAGTACAAGTGAATATGTTAGACTCGCATGGATGAGTATATCAATTCGAATAAGTGCCTCAGCCTTATATCGTTATTCAAGATGGATCATACTGAATCCTACGTTAAGCGATATATATTTTGCGCTAAGGCGTAGTAGAGACCGATTAAGAGCTTGGATTGAACGATATAGTCATTCAATGAGACTGACCCAATATACACGCGACACGGTATAAGAAACCAGTAGAAAATTATGTTCGAATAGATCTAGTGGTACTGATCGCTATGCTTGAGATAGATTCGATAGTACGATAAAATGGCTTGCACTCAAGAAGTCTCGAGGATGAGACTTTTTCTGAGTGGTGTATAATGTAACGACCAGTTCCGTTCAAGCGGACAATCGATTCTTATGGTGCAAGTGCAACGACCTGACCCATTTTGCTCGGCGAGAAGACTCATTTGAGACAAAGAATTTCCAGACTTGGCCCTTCAGGAGTTCAGACTTAGACTTTCAAAGGCTCGCTCGGAGTATCGCTCGACCAAGGCGAATCATCGCTAAGGTGGGTGGCTACGATAAACTTGTCTTTGCTTAGCTAGCACGCTTAAAATATGGACGATACATGCTAGTCGCTAGATGAATCACCCCCTGCATGCTAATTAGAATACAACGCACTTATCTAAGGAAATAATCCCAACTTATATTGCTTGTGTTAGAACTTGAAAATAAAACTTTGCTTTTAAATGGACCCTCGCATGCTACCTTTGCCTTATGCAAGTAGACCCCGTTATGCCTCGAGTATAATATTATACTCTCAGTAGTGCATTGTTCACTTGTTTACACAGCACATTTATAGATTATGTCGCTCGGTATGTCCCTTTACGGTTTTACTCCTCGCTTTACCCATAGACCGTGCCAACGTAAGTGTTCAGGTTTCATATAAATGCATGCTTGCCTGCTTACTTGTAGTTTATACTCGTTGCAATGCTTGTCACATAAATTATGCTATAAATCAAGTAACACTATCTGTATCGCGCATGCATCTAGTTAGCCAGAAGACTATCAAATAGCTCTTATGTGCAATATGAACCTGAAAGTATCTGGGACTGTTAGGTCGCTAAGACTGTCCCAGAACCAGGGGGAATGCATCAAGGCAAGTTGAACACTGAACAAAAATTATGTCAAGCAAATCAAGAATCATAGCTCGTGGAGCAATGCTCGTTCAGAACAAGAATCATGGATTATCATGTCAAGTTATGAATTTGGAAGACCCAAGACTTGTATGTCGCGAACAACTTGGAAACAAGGGGGATCTTTGGTACTCGTTCCACGAACAGTCTACGGGGCACTGGGGTCGATCCGATCCGGATGGAACTCAGGTCGTTTTAATCATGTGTAGCAGGATATCGTGTGCGCTTCACGCTGCACTATTCTCGCTAGAAGGATGATAGTCTCCTGTGCTGGATGGGATGGTTTGTAGTGCCTCATGTGCTTTCATTGCATTCCATCCTCGTCAATGACTATCACCCATCCTTTATGGCTATGCCAGCGACTCACGTTCATATAGATAAGTCATCATCGCCTAGCGGTAATCCGCGTGCGAGTCATTGCATCGCATCCAATAAGCTGAAATACCTAAACGATCATGAGTATAACACACTTGTGTAAAATTGAAACACTTGTACATATGGAGCACTTGAACATCTTCTGCAACACACTGATAATTCGTGTAACTCGTGCACCCAAAAATATAACTTTGCTCACGGCACTTGTGTTTGCATATGCTATTGCCCCTGGATTTTATTATATATGCTCGTGCTTGATTTAACTTGGTTTTCCTTGGACAGGGAAGGGCGAATGGTAAGTTGGTAAGTCTCATCGTGTTCCTTTATATCACATGGTGCACTGCCACAGGAGTTAGATTTTTCATAAATGCCATAAAACTGATCCTAAGGCAAGACTAGAAAGATAACTTAATAGATGGTGTACGGAACCTATATAACATGTTTGAATTTTTCGAGCGGGCGAGAAGCCTCCCTACCAGTGCATTCAAGTACTGATAACCCACCAGTTCGCTTGCAGGGTACGAGAAAACCTTGTTTGGTGTGGATGCCCCCTTCGTGCGTGCTAAGGCACGGAGTTCATGCTGGAGCCTTGGAGCATTGCGTCCGGAACTGAAGCACATATATAAGACATAATATTGGAACATCGCCTATGTATCATTCCACAAATGTAGCCACTTGGCACACTTTTACTGTTTCAGAGAGAGAGAGGCTTGAGCGACTTGTAATGTCGGCCTAGCACCGCTTGTAACACTTGTTAAATAACAATAAATAGCTTATTTTAATTCTATACTTGTGTTATTCAATTCTTTCGCTATTGACGACTCTGTGAACTTGTTACCAATCGCCTAAATGTTTCTTATTCTGCTGCACTCGGACTATCTGTGCGACTCTATGGCTTATTCATTTTACCGCTTGCTTGGATCTTGGCCTTACATGGGCGCAGCTTATGCTCGTGCGGCATCACGTCCAGATGGGAAAAGATTATCCCGCGGGAGCGCTGGTGCGGTGATTTGCGCCTAGCGGGGACGGCCGATTACCTGCAGAAGATCGGCGCGTGACACCGAGATCGTGCATGTCGGCCACTCATGGTTGTTATATGTAAATCATTAGAGTGCAAGGTTGGCCACCACGAATACTATATATCATCCACAAGTGAAGTGCAGTATCTGACCATTATTATTATGTCGAGCCAGCTCTTCCTATAGGAAAGCTGGAACTGTTACTGATCTTGCTTAATATGAGGGATCGATGCATCTTGATTGTACTCTTGCATACTTGGCTCGGCTAGTGTCATGCCTCGCTCCCGAAATACCAAGTACTTATAGGAATGGACATGGCCAGCTATATATACAAGGTATAAATAGTCGTACGGCGATCACGACTGTCACTAGAGAAGGGAGTACATACTTGTAAAACCCCTAATTCCAAAAACCGTATTAAGTATTTAATTAATTATTTAATTGAATTATAGTAATTATTAGCTAATTAAAGGAAATATAATTTATAGGATTTTTATTTTTTTGGTAATTGTGCATTTAGAGATTTTATGGAGCAATTATAAATTTTTCCTAATTTATTCCATGTAAGAGACCCTGTGGACGACTGACAGATTAATTGTATGCACTAATATAATTTCTAGAATTTTGTGTGTGTATATATATATATATATATAGTTTATTAAAATAGAAAAATAAGAAATAAGAAAAAAAAAGAATTGGAAAAGAAAAAGGAAAAAGAGAAGAAAAAGAATTATGAAATATAACTAAAACCCAAACCCATTAGCATCAAAACCCGCTTAGCAACCCACGACCCGCGTTGCTAACAAATCAGCAGCAGTAGCATTCGGCTACAGAGCCCGCGCGACCGGAATTCCCCCCCCCCCCGCACTCTATATATATCCATATCGAACACCTTCCAAAACCCTAACCCTAAACCTAAATCTCCACTTGATCACCTGAGCGCCGACCCCAGACCGCCATGCCACCGCCGACCGGATCCCCAGCACCGCCCGTGTCCGCTCACCGCGTCCACGACAACGCCCCGCTCCGCGATAGCAAGTACTCAGCAACTTACCCATCTCGTGCTTCGTTTCCCGCGCCACCGCTCGACCAAACTGGATCTCGTCTTCACCGGTACGTTCACGACTTAACCCTCTTTCATACCTGTGTGTTAGTTTACCTCGAACAGCGCGTAAACTTAGGCGAAAACAGCGACCAAGTTGGCAAAAAACGACAAGTTTTGGGATCGTAGAAAACTGCGGTAACTACCTATGTTCACGGACTCGTATCTCCCACCACAGAGATTCGAAGTCGATTTTTCTTTTTGGTATACGAAGACCACCTAACCTAGTTTATTTTATGTCAAATAAAATAATTTATTAACTGCTGTATGTTAAATTAAATCAGTTAGAAAAGTTCGAAAACATACTTTTTCCATCTTCCAAAATTTGTGATATGGAGCGCACCCCGCCAAACGGGACCGCCCCGTCGTGTACCAAGTATACCAAAAGGTGCGTACAATATACCCAGACGTGTGGGCTTTCGCAGAAACTGATTCGGATGCGTGTGCGCGTCGGAATCAGCCCTTATCCGTAGAAAATCCCCCGTGTCGCAACTTTTGCAAAATCCTGCGCCATTTAGTGCACGCTCGTCAGAATACGACAAAACTTATGCCACTGGAATTGCGGTATCGTACTGGTCCTGTGACCCAATTTTCACGCAATTCTGAGACAGTTGACCAAGTCGCCTATTGGCTGGCCCTACGGTTGACTTTTTGGGCAAAATTGTGTTCAGCTCACCGGAATTCACATTTGGACATACCGTTGAGTTTGTACTGACTTTTAGAGTTTGTTTGACCTATAATTTGTTCTATTTAGAGACTGTTACCCTTGGCACGCTTTCCGATGCAAGGTGGGCCACATGTGGACCCCACTTTCACCCAAATATATCGTTTTGCCCCTGTGTCCAAATTGGACGAAAGGATAGTAATTTTTAGCTATCTCGCTGATTCCGGAAATGTTGGTGATGTCTATTTCAGCATCCGGAGACGTTTGTTCAGAACCATTGGTTTTTGATTCCGTGTCCTTGACATTTGGACGCTTCACTATACAGATTTCTTGTCAGGCAAGTATACCTTGCCATTGTACTATATTTAAATTTCATATGATGCATGCATGTTTTATTTCTGCTGACTTTAGTTCATATATTTTAAACTATTATATAAACTGCGCGTCCAAGGAAACTTGGGTGCAACGACGGTGTCGTCGTATTATGTTTTTATTTATGTATATGCATTGGACCTACTTTATGAGACCACCCCATTATCATGAGGTATCCTTATGTTTCATTGGCCATCACACTATTCTTACACGAGTGTGAGTCACATGTAGGACACGAACTTGCGTACTCGGCTGACCACTGGTACGTACAGGTCGTGCGACGGATAGGGATAACTGTCGATAGAAACTTTGCATGCTAGTAGACCTGGCAGTTATTAGAGGTTTTATCGTGTCATGGATGTGACATGCTTAGAGTATGGGGTGGAAAGAACAACAAGTAAGGCATTTGGGCTCCTTTGCACTTTCCTTTTGTAACCCGGAAGCTCCGCTGGAGATACGGACGGTGATGACCCTTATATATTATATATTATCAGGCGGCCTCTGCCGTTCAAAAGATGACATGCTTTGTAGGCCCCTGATTCTTCGAGAGAGTCATGCCAATCATATTTTAGCCAGATAGCCCACTTAATGGAAAGTTGTTCTCAAACTGAATTCACTTAGACGGTTAGGCGACCCCATTGGATGTTTACTTTCCAATACTTTATTGGCATATTTATATGTATCTTGTTACATCCCTCTGAGGACCTGGTCCCTTTCCAGATCTAGACGAACAGGAGTATCCGCAGGAGTATGGGCCTGGACCTGACGCTACTTATCAGACTGAGGAGGTCTTACCTTCGGAGTATCTTTGATCCATTTAGAAGCTATTAGAGATTATGTTGGTATTCTTTTAGAGACATTTATTCTTATATTAGAGTTGATTCTTTTCTCTCTTTAGTAGTTTTAGTATAGTCAATTTGTAGTGGATTTGTTTCCATCCGACTATCATACTTTGATACTCATCTTTGATATTCAGTTATTTATTACCATTTATTTATCTATTTGTGCTGTGGATGAGATATATATTACGTGTGACTTGTTGAGATAGTATATTACCACTGGTGGATTGGATATTCATGTACAGCATACGTGTGTATATGGTTTCCATATATTGGAGTTCGTATACATATGGCTGGCGTATTACGTATTCCTAGTCCTACATATTTTGGGACTGGGCGTGACATATTTTTGTGGTGGCCCATGCAGGTCAAGAATATATTGTCTCGGTTACGTAACTATACCGAACAAGCCTGCGTATAGGAATAGAGTATAAGGATCTCATCCACGCTTAACTAAAACTCATCCTTCCTATTTAAATACTTGTATCCTGTTTGATTCATGTACTTGTTCTAATCGTTTTGTACATCACCTGCAGAGAGATGGATATACAAAATAGATGTACTGCCGTCGATAGCGACACACCTTCAGGAGTCAATAGTCAGACTCAAGGAGGGACCTCAACGATTCTTAGACTTCCGGGACCAGATAGACAGACTCATAATCCAATTCCATCTGATCTTCCCGCTTCACCTAATGGGAACCTTCCAGCTTCATCAGCACCGCAAGATGGCCAAATACAGCTGTTCCAATTCTTCCAGATGATGATGCAGAAACAAAGGCAGCAGGCAGCTGAGCAGAGGCAAGAATTTCTGGCAGCACTTTAGAGGATGGCTGTGCAGGCTACTGTACCAGCTCAAGCACTAGTTCCAGTATCTCGAGCTAGAGTTGGTTCAGTCAAGGACTTTATTCAGATGGGTCCAAAGCCGTACAAAGGCACTGAGAGCCCAGAGGAGACTACCAACTGGATCACCCACACGCAGAAGCTATTGGAAGCATCACAGTTACCTATAGACCTATGGATGACAGGTGTAAGGACGCTTCTAGATGGTAACACCCATTACTGGTGGGAATCCATGGAGCGCCAGTTAGGTACATACCAGACTTGGGAGCAATTCTTGGAGTGTTTTGAGAGTAAGTACTTTTCGGACACCGTCAGAGATGCATTTGTACGATCAGTTTCTTCACCTAGAGCAGGGGAACAGAACAGTTGATGAGTATGATGCTGAGTTTAGTTGACTCAGTAAATATGGCGCTGCCCTAATACCGAATGGCTTGGCCAAGGCTAAGAGGTTTCATCGCGGACTGACTTAGGAGCTCCAATACTATACTAGCTCACAGTCCCGGATCTCTTATGCCGAGTTATTAACAGAAGCCAGATTGCAAGAGACCATCAGCAGAGGAAAAGGAGGTCAGCTGAGGACACAACAAGGACCAGCAAGTACACATCAAGGACCAGCAAGAACACAATAAGGAGGGCCTATCAGACGTCCTTTGGCACAGCAACAACAGTACCAGCACAGAGCAGGACCGTACCAGATTTCGGAGAAGCCCCAATGTAATTATTGTGGGAGACCCGGACACATTTCGAGAGATTGTCGGAATCGCTTGGGACAGTGTTTACGATGTGGTTCCGGAGAGCATTTGGCAAGAGACTGTCCAAGGCAACAGACATTGACACTACCACCGCCAGCACAGAGGCTAACGCCTCCAGCACCGAAGCCAGCTCAGCAGACGACTAGACCAGGAGCACCTCGACCCCCAACAGCATGAGAATTTCAACGAGGACCACCGCTACCTACCCAGGAGGATCAGTACATGAGGGCCAGTCATGGACAGCCACAGAGGAATGGGTAAGCTTTTGTACTAGAAGTGGATGACATGGATCAGGAGGTTGATGTCATAGCAGGTATTACTCTTGCTTTTACTTTTTCTACTGTGACATTGTTTGATACGGGAGCCACCCACTCATTCATATCATCTAGCTTTATTGCCAAACACAATATTGCCTCTACACCTTTACCTAGTTGTGTTAGAATTCTCACCGGAGGAGGAGTTGTACTTGTTAGTCGAATTTGTAGATTGTATCCTATAGTGATACGTGACAGAGAGATAAATGCCCGACTATTAGTCCTTCTTATGCCAACTTTTGATATTGTGCTTGGAATGGACTTGCTAAGCAAGTACCACGCTATCTTTGATTGTTTTGGAGGAAGCATTCTTTTTAAGGTACCAGGCCAGCGTGAACTTGAGTTTGTACGAGGATCTACAGAAATCCTTGATGGTATATAGCTCGCAATGGACGATGTTGTCTATCATCCCATTATTTCATAATTTCAAGACGTCTTTCCAGAAGAATTGCCAGGACTACCCCCAGACAGAGACGTAGAGTTTTCAATTGAATTAGCACCAGGAGCAGCACCCATAGCATCACATGTTTACAAACTGGCGAAGAAGGAGATGGATGAGCTGAAGGCACAGTTGAAAGAACTAGAGGAGAAAGGTTTTATCCGACCGAGTGCATCACCCTGGGGAGCACCAGTGTTGTTTGTACCAAAGAATGATGGGTCAGTGCGTATGTGCATTGACTACAGAACCTTAAATGCAGTGACTATGAAAAATAAATACCCATTGCCACGCATTGATGACTTATTTGATCAGCTTAGTGGAGCCAAGGTGTTCTCGAAGATAGATTTGAGATCGGGATATCACCAGATGAAGGTACAGAAGTAGGACATTCCGAAGACCGCATTCAGAACAAGATATGGACACTACGAGTTTCTGGTCATGCCATTTGGGTTGACTAATGCTCCAGCTATCTTTATGGACTTAATGAATCGAGTCTTCCACCAGTAGTTGGACCAGTTTGTGGTCGTCTTCATAGATGATATACTTGTCTATTCGAAGAGCCACGAGGAGCACGAGAAGCACCTGCGGATTGTTCTAGAGATCTTGAGAAGAGAGCAGTTATATGTAAAGCTCAGTAAATGTGAGTTCTTCTTGGACAGAGTTTCATTTCTGGGGGATGTCGTTACGGGAGATGGTATTTCTGTTGATCCAGAGAAGATCTCGGCAGTCGAGACATGGCCTGTTCCTAAATCAGCATCAGAGGTAAGAAGTTTCCTTGGACTTGCGGGATATTACCGACGGTTCTTGGAGAATTTCTTAAGGATAGCAGCACCTATGACTCGGTTGAATTGCAAGGATCAAGAATTCATATGGACCGACGAGTGTCAAGACGCTTTTGAAGAGTTGAAGAAGCGACTGACTACAGCACCAGTATTGACTATTCCATCAGGATCAGGAGGTTATGTGATCTACAGTGACGCATCGGGGAAAGGCTTAGGATGTATATTGATGCAGCATGGCAAGGTGATTGCATATGCATCTAGACAGTTACGGGTGCATGAGAAGAATTATCCAACTCATGACTTGGAACTTGCAGCCGTTGTATTTGCTCTAAAACTATGGAGACATTACTTATATGGGGAACGAGTGGAGATCTATACAGACCACAAAAGTCTCAAGTACGTCTTCACGCAGAAGGAGTTAAATATGAGACAACGTCGATGGCTTGAGTTGATGAAAGATTTCAAGATAGAGCTACATTATCACCCAGGCAAGGCTAACGTGGTAGCAGACGCGTTAAGCCAGAAACCAGCAGCTTACTTCTTGACAACACCGAGGGAATTATTGGAGGACTTGTAAGAGCTTGGCATTGTGATATTACCCGGAGCAGATGGGATACTAGCCAACTTGCAAGTACAGTCATCACTAGTAGAGAGGATCAAGGTAGCTTTGCCTACAGACGCCAGATTCAGGAGATTGAAGGAAAGGACAGAGGCCGGAGAGCAGACAGGATTGCGCATTCATAAAGATGGGACATTACGATGTGGTGATCGTTTATATGTTCCCAATGGAGAGATTCGACAGGAGCTTATGACAAAAGCTCATAGTTCGATATATTCTATTCATCCTGGAGGCACCAAGATGTATCGTGACTTACGACAGCACTTTTGGTGATATGAAATGAAAAGAGAGATAGCTCGCTTTGTAGCCAAATGTTTGGTATGACAACAAGTAAAGGCGGAGCACCAAAGAACAACAGGATTATTGCAACCACTTCCGATTCCAGAGTAGAAGTGGGAACACATTACTATGGACTTCGTCACGGGATTTTCTAAGAGTCCAAATGGAAGAGACATAGTATGGGTAATAGTAGATAGACTCACCAAGTCAGCCCATTTCTTACCTTTTAGAGTTGGCCAGTCTACAGAAGCTTTGGCTGACTTATACATGAGGCAGATCATGAGATTGCACGGCATACCAGTCAACATTATATCAGACAGGGATTTGTGTTTCATATCGCACTTTTGGAGGAGCATGCAAGAGAGTCTTAGAACTCGTCTGAAGTTCAGTACATCTTATCACCCGCAGACAGATGGCAGTCGGAGCGTACTATTCAGACATTGGAGGATATGTTGAGGGCTTGTATGTTAGACTTTGGAGGATCATGAGAGGACCACCTACATCTTATGAAGTTTTCTTACAATAATAGCTATCAGGCGAGCATCCAGATGGCTCCGTTTGAAGCATTGTATGGAAGAAAGTGTAGGTCTCATGTGTGTTGGAGTGACGTGGAAGAACGTCAGATTCTGGGACCAGAGTTGGTGGCCAATATCGTAGAGACAGTTAAGATACAAGGGCACTTGCGAGCAGCGCAAGACAGACAGAAGCAGTGGGCAAACCTTCATCGTCGTCCCTTGGAGTTTAAAGAGGGCAATCATGTCTTCTTGAGGATATCACCTACCAGAGGCACCATTCGATTCGGAGGGCGCGGCAAGTTGAGTCCAAGGTATATTGGACCATTTGACGTGCTAGAGAGAGTAGGAGAAGTGGCCTATCGACTTGCGCTACCACCTTCACTTGAGGAAGTATATGACGTATTCTATGTGTTGCAGCTCAGGCGATATGTAGCAGACAGCAGTCATGTTTTCGACCATTCGGAGATCACCATTGGGCCGAGCTTGTCATACCAAGAGCAACCCTTGGAAATCCTTGATCGTCGAGAAAAAATGTTGAGAAACCAATCTATTCCCTTGGTTCGTGTGGCATGGAAGCATGGCGCGCCAGGAGAATCCACTTGGGAGCGCGAGGCCGACATGCGCAAACATTTTCTGAACCTATTCAAAAAAGAGAAGAAAAGAATTATGAAATGTTACTAAAACCCAAACCCATTAGCATTAAAATCCGCTTAGTGACCCACGACCCACGTTGCTAACAAATCAGCAGCAGTAGCATTCGGCTACAGAGCCCGTGCGATCGGAATCCCCCCCCCCCCCCCCGCACTCTATATATATCCATATCGAACACCTTCCAAAACCCTAACCCTAAACCTAAATCTCCACTTGATCACCTGAACGCCGACCCCAGACCACCATGCCACCGCCGACCGGAGACCCAGCACCGCTCGCGTCCACGACAACGCCCCGCGCCGCGACAGCAAGTACTCAGCAACTTATCCCTGTTCGCGCTTCGTTTCCTGCGCCACTGCTCGACCAAACTCGACCCCGTCTTCATCGGTACATTCATGACTTAACCCCCTTCCATACCTGTGTGTTAGTTTACCTCGAACAGCGCATAAATTTAGACAAAAATAACGACCAAGTTGGCAAAAAATAATAACTTTTGGGATCGCAGAAAGCTGCGGTAACTACCTATGTTCACGGACTCGTATCTCCCACCACAGAGATCCGAAGTCGATTTTTCTTTTTGGTATACGAAGACCACCTAACCTAGTTTATTTTCTGTCAAATATAATAATTTATTAACTGATGTATGTTAAATTAAATCAATTAGAAAACCCCGAAAACATACTTTTTTTATCTTCCAAAATTTGTGATACGGAGCGCGCTCCGCCAAACGGGACCGCCCCATCGTGTACCAAATATACCAAAAGGTGCGCACAGTATACCCAGACGTGTGGGCTTTCACAAAAACTGATTCGGACGCGTATACGCGTCGTAATCAGCCCGTATCCGCAGAAAATCTCTCGTGTCGCAACTTTTGCAAAACCTCGCGTCATTTAGTACACGCTCGTCAGAATACGACAAAACTTGCGCCACTGGACTCGTGGTATCGCGCTGGTCCTGTGATCCAATTTTCACATAATTCTGAGACAGTTGACTAAGTCACCTATTGGCGGGCCGTACGGTTGACTTTTTGGGCGAAATTGTGTTCGGCTCACCAAAATCCATATTTGGACATACCGTTGAGTTTGTACTGACTTTTAGATTTTTTTTGACCTATAATTTATCTCATTTAGAGACCGTTACCCTTGGCACACTTTTTGGTGCAAAGTGGGCCACAAGTGGACCCCACTTTGACCCAAAATTACTGTTTTGCCCCTATGTCCAAATTGGACGAAATGGTAGTGATTTTTAGCTATCTCGCTAATTTTGGAAATATTGGTGGTGTCTATTTCAGCATCCGGAGACGTTTGTTCGGAACCATTGGTTTCTGATTCCGTGTCCTTGACATTTGGACGCTTTCACTATACAGATTTCTTGTCAGACAAGTATACCTTGTCATTATACTGTATTTATATTCCATATGATGCATGCATATTTTATTTCTACTTACTTTAGTTCATATATTTTAAACTGTTATATAAATTGCGCGTCCAAGGAAACTTGGGTGCAACGACGGTGTCGTCGTATTATGTTTTTAGTTATGTATATGCATTGGACCTACTTTATGAGACCACCCCATTATCATGAGACATACTTATGTTTCATTGGCCATGACACTATTCTTACATGAGTGTGAGTCACATGTAGGACACAGACTTGCGTACTCGGCTGACCACTGGTACGTATAGGTCGTACGACGGATAGGGATAACTGCCGATAGAAACTTTGCATGCTAGTAGACCTTGCAGTTATTAGAGGTTTTATCGTGTCATGGATGTGACATGCTTAGAGCATGGGGCGGAGAGAACAACAAGTAAGGCATTTGGGCTCCTTTGCACTTTCCTTTTGTAACCCGGAAGCTCCGCTGGAGATACGGACGGTGATGACCCTTATATATTATATATTATCAGGCGGCCTCTACCGTTCAAAAGACGACATGCTTTGTAGGCCCCTGATTCTCCAAGAGAGTCATGCCAATCCTATTTTAGCCAGATAGCCCACTTGGTGGAAAGTTGTTCTCAAACTGCATTCACTTAGACGGTTAGGCGACCCCATTGGATGTTTACTTTCCAGTACTCTATTGGCATGTTTATCTGTATCTTGTTACGGCCCTCTGAGGATCTGGTCCCTTTCCAGATATAGACGAGCAGGAGTATCCGCAGGAGTATGGACCTGGACCTGACGCTACTTATCATACTGAGGAGGTCTTACCTTCGGAGTATCTTTGATCCATTTAGAAGCTATTAGAGATTCTGTTGCTATTCTTTTAGAGACATGTATTCTTATATTAGAGTTGATTCTCTTCTCTCTTTAGTAGTTTTAGTATAGTCGATTTGTAGTGGATTTGTTTCCATCCGACTATCATACTTTGATACTCATCTTTGATATTCAGTTATTTATTCTTATTTATTTATCTATTTGTGCTATGGATGAGATATAGATTGTGTGTGACTTATTGAGATAGTATATTACTACTGGTTGATTGGATATTTATGTACAACATACATGTGTATATGATTTCCATATATTGGAGTTCTTATACATATGGTTGGCGTGTTACGTATTCCTAGTCCTACGTATTTTGGAACTGGGGCGTGACAATACTACAATCAAGTCTCCTATGATCTCACAGAGCATCTATGTCCCAATCAGTCAATCAAGAAGTAGTAATTAATGAACATATAAGATAAAGTACTAAGACGTCCCTAACGCTCTATCAAAACGGTTAAGAAAATAGCCACATAAAATGATAAGCTAGTTCAATGCCAATAATAATAATCGTATGTCAACTGCAGTCTGAATAATTATAATTATGTAAAAGAAAACTAATGTCTAGAATATCTGGCTAACAGGTATTGGTGGCTAAACACCTAAAAGAGTACAAAATAGTATATCATAGTGGTGGATAAGGAAAACACACTCTTGTCCCTCGATGGTCGTCCTCCTGGTGCGTGCCATGGGTCGAATAGAAAGCTGGTTCATCGGGCTCTGCTACTAGACCTGGCCAGACAAAACCAGCGGGGTCAAGCCCCGATAGCAAGTACCATAAGAAAGCACAAATGAATGTGCCAAAATCCAATAAAATACATAAGTAAGACCCGTGCCATAATTATAGGCGTATATCATATCATCGAGGTAGTAGGACACCTCTACAACCAAAAAAGGATAAGAGGTGTCGTACTACGCCGTTCATAGCCTATTTTAGCACAATAGCCCTAACCCTACAACCAAACAAGGACAAGGGTTGGACCACCATACCACGATAGTTTATGTCCATGGACTACAAACAAATGGTATAATACATAAGCAGATACAGTAGTCTAATATGCCATAATACAGGCTAAGATATCTTTATCGTAGCATCAGTCCATAGCCTAACATAGCGTAATAATCCAACCTCACAACCAAACAAGGACAAGGGTTAGATATCGTACCACGACAATCTGTGTCCCTAGGCTACATACAATACAAAGAGTCCAATTAAAATGGCCAATCACTCATATGGCTTGCTATGTGGTATCTGGGTTATCCTAGTAATGTAATATATATATATATATATATATATATATATATATATATATATATATATATATATATATATATATATATATATATATAGGGATCCTCAGATCCTGTATTTGCTAAAGTTCATATAGTGTCGCAGCTAGCTAGCCAAGCCAAGTATATAAGAGTAAAAGTGATATGCACCAGTCCCACGTAAGGCCACTATGCTAAACAGTTCAATAACAGTTCTAGCTCCCCTATAAGCAGATGCTGGCTCGGTCATATAATAATAGTCAGATACTTCACTCCACTAGTGTGTATGATATACAATATCCGTGGAAGGCCAACATGCATGATCTCGGGGTCCCGTTCCCTCCCAATGCTACTACAAATTTTAGTTACTAATTAACCCTACATTTATTTGGAATCTTGTGCCATGGTCACATGAGCATTCTCCTAGATGTCGTAACTCGGTACGAGTACACTAAGTATAAAGTTATATTGGTTTATGTGGTCTCAATCTAGATTTATTTCGAGCGCAATGCAACATTCAATCGAACATCCTAACTACGCTACACTGACTAACTACAGGAATGTCCATACAGAATTTCTTGATATATTATACTAACAATTATGTATCAAGAAAATATATATGACATAGCACCGTAGTGCATATGTAGCATCTCAGTACATTGGCAAGATAACTCACTTAGTGCAAAGTCAAGAAGTATCAGAACGGATACAAGTAGTCAAGTCAGGATCTAGGGTCAATCGGTCAGTCAAGTGACACCAATTGGTCACATAGTAGCATGTGTAGCAGGTCAAGTGTACAGTCAGTACTTCACTGTAAAAGTCTATCAAGTATTCAAATTGAGCCTACAGTTCTAACCTAGAATGCCTCAAGCAACATAAGTTCTTTAGTTCAATATCATATACAAAACACAAGTGAAATCCAGTCAAATAAAATTCAGGTGATTAGAAATAATATAAGTTCTAAATTAAATTTTCACATACAAAATCACAAGATTTAGTTAAGAAATCCAAATAGTTAAAAAAAAAAGCAAAAATGGACAAAAACAACCAAACAGGTAATGCTTCACATGAAACAGTTTTGACACCTTTCAGTAAACTGGGAATAACTCCCAGTTTCGAACACCAAACGGGATGATTCAAAAAAATTCAAAAAGACAAGACAGAGATCTACAACTTTTATGTTTTTAGTTTTTTTAGATTTTAGCTATTAAGATAGCAAAATAGGTCATAAAATTGTCAAAATAGCCTCTATGTGGTACTATGCGCGAGGCACTATACACTATGCTTCTGCGGTACTATGCACTATGTGCCTATGGTATTATGCGCTATGCGCCATGCGACACTATGCGCTATGTGCCATGCAGCACTATGCGCTATGCTCCTGCGGTAATATGCGCGGGGTACTATTCATCGTCCCTGCCAAATCAGGTTCGAAGAACATAAAAAATTCTAAAATTTGTTTTGGCCATAAAACCTTCAATTTAAGTCAAAATTCAAGGTTTCAAAAGTCAAAATCACATGAAATTGAATTCTCTACAATATGGTAAATTAGTTTTGACAAATTTGAAAAATAAATATATCAATTCCATGAAAAACCTAGAAGCACCATTTTTAAAACTTAGATCTACTCAAAACCATTCACCAAAATCAATAATACCAAATGCTAAAGATGAAGAGAATACACAGATAAATATTTTTGATCAAATTTTTTTTTAATTTACTAATAATAAAAATAATTCCAAAAATTAAGGCTTGTCCGCTTTGAGCAAGGTGTACTTGCCTTGGGTTGCTAGCTAACCTAGCCTTCTATTCTCCAAAGAATCTAAGAAATTACTCCCTAGATCTATGTTCTAGGGTTAGGGTTTGAGGGAATATAAAATATCTAGGAAGTAAATAAGTCAGGTGGAGACAAATCCACTACCAAACGACTATATCAAAACTAAAATAAGATAGTAGGATGAAACTCCTAATATAAAATAAAATGATAAATAAAGAGAGTAGCCACTAATAAGTCCATCAACTAAGAGATAATCATGGTTGCTCGGAAGGTAAGACCTCGTCGACATGATGCGTCAGACCCTGGACCGTACTCCTGCGGATAGTCAAGATCGTCTACTCTTGGAAATGGATCAGGTCCTCAGAGGGACGTAACAAGATACATAAAAATATGCCACAATATACTTAAAATAAACATCCAAAAAGGTTCATAACCATTATAAGTGAAATACACTTTTGAGGACAGCATTTCTAATAAGGAGCTATCGACTCATACAGGTGATCGACACACGTAGTGCTCAACCGAGTCAATAGCGGCCAATTTAGAGGAAAAGTAAATAAATGCTCGACACACGTAGCGCTCTATCAAGCCACCCGTGACCATCTCGAGGAAAGTAAATAAACAATGAGAGCCCATATGCTAACAAATATCCTCCCCACCCGATGCTCCTATACATGTTGTCTCCACAACACGATGACCTCTAAATAATTGCTAAGTCATCTAGTATGCAATTATATTAGCAGTTATTTTCTATCGCACGCCCTATACGTATTGCCGGCCGGACAATACGTAAGTTCGTGATCTATATGATACTAATAACTCGTGTAAGAAATGTGTCATGGCCGAATGAGGCATAAAGATGCCTCACATCCATGGGGTGGTCTCGTAAATTTAGGTCAATATGCATAACATAAGAAATAAAAAATAAGACGACGTCATTCGTCGTTGCACCCAAGTTTTCTTAGATGCACAGTTTAATAATATACATAAATAAAAAAATTAATGACAGAAATAAAATATGCAGATGTGAATGTACATAAACAGTAGTAGTGGCAAAGTATACTTGCATGTTGTTGCCCGGTGATGTGCTGAGCTTGCAGGTACAACGATCTTGGCCAATACCCTAAATAACTCCAAAGAAAGACTAGTACATTAATTTATATTATAATCTAACTAATTAATTTATTATTTATTTATATAAGTTATACTTATTTCTTGAAGGTTAAGGTAAAAAATTTACCAATTTACTATTAAGTAGTAGTTTACTACATAGTCTATATTTTCAATAGAAAATCTTAGTGCAACTTTACTTATATAATATTATAATTAAAAGTAATAGTACTTAAAAAAATATTCTAATATAAAATTATATTATATATCAAAATAATCTAACTTCCCACATCGAATAAAAAAAATACAAGGACTTGTTGCAAATTATCTAATATTTTAGGGACCTATGTCAAATTTGTCATAGTTTTTAGTTCATTCACACGTTGAATCCACTAAAGTCATGTGGGTGGGACCCACCTTCCTTATGCTGTTGCTTGTGTTTATTTGTGTGTTTTGTCATGGAGCGGGTTAAATAAAGTTATACCTAAAGATTAATTACTATAGCAAATGAATGTTGTATGCATTCTGTTGCTAATAAGCTAAATTATAATTAATGGCTGAGAGGGGGTTGACATGCAACTCATTAGTTATTATTGGTTTACTTTACAAATATTAGATATTTGGGAGGTTCTGTTACAACATTCCTCTAAAAGAAAATTTGTGTTTGCTGTTGACTTAACCATGAAATGCTAGCCTCCATCACCTTCCTCGGAAATGTTGGCGTCTATAGCAGCTATATCGGTTGCGGGGAGGAGATCGGAAATTGGCGAGAGGGAAAGAGGCGGCTACAGAGAAAGCAATTAGGGTTTCGGGTTTTCCGTACTTATATATTTACATGAGAGAGCGGTAGCGGGCGGGTTTGACTCCCGGTTATCCGGGTCCAAACCGGATTTGAAAGTCCGATTTCTAATAGGAAAGGGAGCAGCGGTGGCCCCCACTGTCTATACTAAGAAAACGACTTTGATGAAATGCCGGACTACTGCTTGTTCAGTTTTTGTTCTTATTTAATGAACTATTCCATTTTTGCTTCTTTATTATTATTATTATTATTATTATTATTATTTTGTTTTTAGTTATTTAATAAATAACTCAATAACCTACCTAAACTTATAAAAAAATTTAAAATAATATGAGGGATTTTACACTAGATACCACATAGCTAGCCGTAGGACTTATTGGCCGACTTACTTACACCTATTGTATCTGATTGTGTATTATACTATCTGTTAGTAGTCTAGGGATATGGATTGCCGTGGTACGGTGGTCCAATCTTTATCCTTGTTTTCTTATAAGGTTGGACTATGGTGATACGATAGGCTATGAACCGAAACCACAACGCAGATACCTTTATGCCTAACAATAGTAGTAGGTTGTACTCCGTCTCGGCGTAGTATGTCACCTCTTGTCATTTTTTGGGTGTAGATGTGCCATCCTGTCACGCCCCGATCTCCCGCAGGAATCGGCCGTCCTCGCTAGGCGAGAATCGCCGCACCAACGCTCCCGTGAGACAATCGTTATCGGGTGGACGTGATGCAGCACGAGCACAAGTTGTGCCCGTGCAAGGCCATGATCCGAACATGCGGTAAAATAACTAAGCCACAGAGTCGCACATATAGTTCGAATGCAGCGAACAAGAAACGAACAGACGATTGGTAACAAGTTCACAGAGTCGTCAATAGCGGAAGCAGTGAATAACACAAGTATAGAGATAGAATAAGTACTTTATTGATATTGCACAAGTATTATAAGCGGCGCTTGTTTGGATAAACAAATGGAGAGGTTTATACGAAACTTTTTTGCTTACAAACGAGAAAAGAGTACAATTAATCCTATACGAGGATATTAAGTACATAAAATAATTCTGGGAAAGTATTGCTACAGAAGTCTGATCTGTGGTCGATCACTTTGTTTCTTGGACCACACGATGATGAAGAAGTGCTGTAGAAGAAGCTTCAAAGGTTGCAAGTATGATCGAATTCATGTTGCCAAAGTTGTCAGCCAAAACTCTCTGTCCGTGCTCTCTTTTTCTCTTCGATCTGATTGTCCGTGTTTCTACCCTATGACCAGGGGGTCTCTATTTATAGAGATCAATCAAATAACTGTCTAGTTAGCGTAAGAGCCAAATAACTGTCTTGTTGGCGTAAAAAGGCCAAACTGTGAAGGAGATTGCCTCTTTTACGCTGCGATTATAATAACTGCTATCCACGTTCAAATAATCTTCTGAATCTGCATATGACATGTGTCCCTTTATAAGGTAACGCGTATAACTGCTTCTCGAAGATCATGGCATGCAAGCCATGTAGGTAACTGCCTTCTGCGTAAAATGTCACGCCCCGATCTTCCGCAGGCAAATCGGCCGTTCCCGCTAGGCGGGAATCACCCTCGCCAGCGCTCCCGCGGAACGATCGCTTGACCCATCCGGGCGTGATGCCGCACGAACGTGAACCGCGCCCGTGCAAGGCCATGATTCATTGGCTGGCGGTAAAAGTTCTAAGCCACAGAGTCGCACAGATAGTCCGAGTGCAGCGGAGTCATGAACGCATAGCGATTCGATAACAGGTTCACTGAGTTGACGAATATAGCGGAAGCATTGAAACACAAGTTGAAGTAAAGCAAGCTCTTTTATTGATATGAACATGTGTTACAGGCGGCGTATAGCCGAGATTACAAGTCGCTCAAGCCTCTCTCTCTGAAACAGTAAAAGCGTGCCAAGTGGCTACAATTGTGGAATGATTGTAGAGACGATGTTCAGGCGATGTTCACAACTTATGTCTTGTATATGTGCTTCAGTTCCGGACGCACCGTTGCTTCGGAGTGATGTCCACGCCTTAGCACGCACGTTGGAGGCATCACGCACCAAACGAGGTTCTCCCGCACCCTGCACACAAACTGGTGGATTATCAGTACATTGAATGCACTGGTGGGAAAGCTACTCGCCCGCTCGACAAATTCAAACATGTAATACAGGTTCCGTGCACAACTATTAAGTTGTCTTTCTAGTTGCCTTAGGATCAGTTTCATGCAAATATTGAATAGCCTAACGTGTCGGGCAGTGCGCCATGCGATATTGAGGAAACACGGCGAGTCTTACCATTTGGCCTTCCCTGTCCAAGGCAAACATTGTTAATTCAAGCACGGGCAAGTATAAAACATTCAGGAGGCATACTTGATGAAAACCAAACCAATGGCATATGTAACAAGAGAGTCGTTATGTCTTGATCGTTCAGGTGTTTAGTTGTTTCTTGATACGATGCAATGACTCGCACGCGGATAGCCGCTAAGCGAGGATGACTTATCTATATGAACAGTTGTCGCTGGCAAAGCCATGAAGGACCATTTATAGTCTTGGGCGGTTGGGTGCGAGAGGTCTTGTATCGCTACACGTCACCTCGCCCGGGACGGTATGGAGCGAGACGCTAGGCCATTGGGGCGTTCACTCCATGCCGCCCACTCACGTTAGACTATCAGAAAGTTTCGTCCGGATCGGATCGGCTCCGGTGCCCCGGTGTAGCCATCCGCAGGAACTTGAACGTTCAATACCTTGTGCACAGGTTGTCCGCGATATGCAGTGGTTGGGTCAGTCAATTATCACGAGATACACGGGAACAAGAGTGCACTGGAATTGAGGACGCAAATGCACTTTGAACACGAGAACACGAGATACTTGAATCTTGATTCTGTACAGTGATTGACTTATCTTGATGCATTCCCCTGGTTCGGGGCTGCCTGATGACCCAACGGTCTTAGATACTTGCAGGTTCAATCACGCACGGGACGACTACTTAGTAGTCTCCCGGGGTTTGGATGAAAACAAGGCAAACATTAAGCAGACAAGCATGCGTTTCTAAGGAACATAAGCAGGCACGTTGCTCGGACCCGAAGGTAAGCCGAGAGATGAAACCGTTAAGGGACTTAGCATACGAGGGTCTGAATATAAGTAGTATTTTAATTTTTATGTTCTAGCATAGGCAATACAAGTTGGGATTATTCCTTTAGCTAGGTGCGTTGGATTTATTAGCATGCAGGGGGTGAATCACCTAGCGACTAGCATAATATTCCAGATTTTATGTGTGCTGGCTAAGCAAAGACAAGTTCACCGTAGCCACCCACCTTAGCGATGATTCGCCTCGGTAGAGCGATACGTCTGAGCGAGCCTCTGAAAGTCCAAGCCGGATTCCTGTAGGGACAAGTCTGGATATCTTTTGCTTCTCGTTTGAGGTAAAGCGGGTCGGGACAGATGCACTATTGCCGTTTGAGACGGCAGTCCGCTTGAGCGGAACGGGGTGTTACATCTTACCCAACTCAGAAAAAGTCTCGTCCTCGAGACTTACTGAAGACAAGCAGTAATCTAGGGTTGAGGCAATCCTAGACAAGTCGTTGTACTTGTTCATTTGGATATTCACTTGCACAAGCGTCGAAATCAGCATATCGCTTAGACTGGATCGTGCGCACTTTCGAAGTACACTTCTAGCGTGAACACGTCAACCAGCTTAGTGATAGCGAAGTCTTAGCACTCGAGTTTCACCTTTTCCTAAGTCTTGGATGGTGCACTAGTTCAAGGCGTCCCTCGAATAGATACATTCAACCAAACTTAGAGTTAGTGAAAATTGGACAAGCTACTAGCGATACTCTCAAGGGTTCGCACAGGTTGGCACAAAGGCCACTCGCAGCATACAACCAGACAAGCAAGCATATCATTCAAAACATATTTTGAAAGTATTTAGACTTATTGTTGGAACATCCCATCGAGGCATTGAGAGAGAGCGTGCACATAATCCACGAACGAGCTTTCGAAACAGAGATATCGAATCGAAGTCCAAAGACGTAGAAGCCAGGCTCTGATACCAACATGTCACGCCCCGATCTCCCGCAGGCAAATCGGCCGTTCCCGCTAAGCGGGAATCACCCTCGCCAGCGCTCCCGCGGAACGATCGCTTGACCCATCCGGGTGTGATGCTGTACGAACGTGAACCGCGCCCGTGCAAGGCCATGATTCATTGGCTGGCGGTAAGAGTTCTAAGCCACAGAGTCGCACAGATAGTCCGAGTGCAGCGGAGTCATGAACGCATAGCGATTCGATAACAGGTTCACTGAGTTGACGAATATAGCAGAAGCATTGAAACACAAGTTGAAGTAAAGCAAGCTCTTTTATTGATATGAACATGTGTTACAGGCGGCGTATAGCCGATATTACAAGTCGCTCAAGCCTCTCTCTCTGAAACAGTAAAAGCGTGTCAAGTGGCTACAATTGTGGAATGATTGTAGAGACGATGTTCAGGCGATGTTCACAACTTATGTCTTGTATATGTGCTTCAGTTCCGGACGCACCGTTGCTTCGGAGTGATGTCCACGCCTTAGCACACACGTTGGAGGCGTCCGCACCAAACGAGGTTCTCCCGTACCCTGCACACAAACTGGTGGATTATCAGTACATTGAATGCACTGGTGGGGAAGCTACTCGCCCGCTCGACAAATCCAAACATATAATACAGGTTCCGTGCACAACTATTAAGTTGTCTTTCTAGTTGCCTTAGGATCAGTTTCATGCAAATATTGAATAGCCTAACGTGTCGGGCAGTGCGCCGTGCGATATTGAGGAAACACGGTGAGTCTTACCATTTGGCCTTCCCTGTCCAAGGCAAACATTGTTAATTCAAGCACGGGCAAGTATAAAACATTCAGGAGGCATACTTGATGAAAACCAAACCAATGGCATATGCAACAAGAGAGTCGTTATGTCTTGATCGTTCAGGTGTTTAGTTGTTTCTTGATACGATGCAATGACTCGCAGGCGGATAGCCGCTAAACGAGGATGACTTATCTATATGAACAGTTGTCGCTGGCAAAGCCATGAAGGACCGTTTATAGTCTTGGGCGGTTGGGTGTGAGAGGTCTTGTATCGCTACACGTCACCTCGCCCGGGACGGTATGGAGCGAGACGCTAGGCCATTGGGGCGTTCACTCTATGTCGCCCACTCACGTTAGACTATCAGAAAGTTTCGTCCGGATCGGATCGGCTCCGGTGCCCCGGTGTAGCCGTCCGCAGGAACTTGAACGTTCAATACCTTGTGCACAGGTTGTCCGCGATATGCAGTGGTTGGGTCAGTCAATTATCATGAGATACACGGGAACAAGTGTGCACTGGAATTGAGGACGCAAATGCACTTTGAACACGAGAACACGAGATACTTGAATCTTGATTCTGTACAGTGATTGACTTGTCTTGATGCATTCCCCTGGTTCAGGGCTGCCTGATGACCCAACGGTCTTAGATACTTGCAGGTTCAATCACGCACGGGACGACTACTTAGTAGTCTCCCGGGGTTTGGATGAAAACAAGGCAAACATTAAGCAGACAAGCATGCGTTTCTAAGGAACATAAGCAGGCACGTTGCTCGGACCCGAAGGTAAGCCGAGAGATGAAACCGTTAAGGGACTTAGCATACGAGGGTCTGAATATAAGTAGTATTTCAATTTCCATGTTCTAGCATAGGCAATACAATTTGGGATTATTCCCTTAGCTAGGTGCGTTGGATTTATTAGCATGCAGAGGGTGAATCACCTAGCGACTAGCATAATATTCCAGATTTTATGTGTGCTGGCTAAGCAAAGACAAGTTCACCGTAGCCACCCACCTTAGCGATGATTCGCCTCGGTAGAGCGATACGTCTGAGCGAGCCTCTGAAAGTCCAAGCCGAATTCCTGTAGGGACAAGTCTGGATATCTTTTGCTTCTCGTTTGAGGCAAAGTGGGTCGGGACAGTTGCACTATTGCCGTTTGAGACGGCAGTCCGCTTGAGCGAAACGGGGTGTTACATAAAATGGTTGGCGTAAAAGCCAAATAACTGTCTTGTTGGCGTAAAAGGCCAAACTGTGAAGAAGATTATCTCATTTATGCTGCGGTTATGATAACTGCTACCCACGTTCCCCTAGTCTTCTGAATCTGCGTATGACACGTGTCCCTTTATAAGGTAACACGTATAACTGCTTCTCAAAGATCGTGGCATGTAAGCCACATAGGTAACTACCCCTGCGTAAAAATGGGTAGCGTAAAAAGCTAAATAACTATCTTGTTAGCGTAAAAGGCCAAACTGTGAAGAAAGTTGCATCTTTTATGCTACGGTTATGACAACTGCTACCCACGTTCCAATAATCTTCTGAATCTGCATATGACACGTATCCCTTTATAAAGTAATGCGTATAACCACTTCTCAAAGATCATGGCATACAAGCCACGTAGGTAACTGCCCCTGCGTAAAGATGGTTGGCGTAAAAGCCAAGTGACTATCTTGTTGGCGTAAAAGGCCAAACTCTGCGTAAACTTGATGATTCATGAATAATAGATAACCAGCATAAAATAGCCAATGATCTATCACGACTGAGGTATTGAGCGTATTCTGGGCTAAATAGCCTTATTATGTACCTTTGCAAATATAGCCGAGTTAGTGTATTTCGAGGAGATAGCATATGACATACTCATATAGTTAAAAATAGCCTGAGTGGCATAAAATGCAAGGATGGTGATGTGAGCGTATTAGTCACAGTTTTAGCTTTTCCAGTCATGACAAAATTTAAAAGTAGAATAAAATCTCGTACATTAAATGCAGAGATATGCCTCAAGCTCTGTACGAGAAACAACTTTTGACGTGGTGTCTGATTTTGTCTTATCTTGAGCGTAAAAACTTATTTCTGCCCATGTAGAATAGGCAGCGTATTCTTTGAATGCGTAAAAATGACTTGTATCAAGAATATATCACTAAATGACAACCTGGGTCTCTGTGCAAAATCATCATCACAACCGTCATCTCGATCATCGTGCAGTACTTTTGTCAGAAGTCAGGTTCACTGATTTGTCTGACAAATTTATCCGAGGATGTAGAGGTTTCTTTTGACTTCCGCCATATTCAAGTGAAGGGATGAAGAGTTCCTCGTACAACTTTACACTGCATTAAAAATAACGTATTTTAAACTTTATGCAGGAAGGTATAGCAACCTTTTACGCCAAACAGCCTTGAAGCTCTGCTTTACGCAGACAGTTCTGAAGCTCTACTTTACGCCAAACAGCCTTGAAGTTATTTTACGCAGACGACTCTGAAGCTTTATTTTACGCCAAACAGCCTTGAAGATCTATTTTATACAGACTGCATGTATATTGGGAGTTTTGACTGTATAATACGCGTACAATTCCCCATCATATTTTATCCTTCTACAAGACCCCCTTCAAAGTTTTTAAATTTCTCGTAATTTGAAATACTTTGAATGAAGCATGAAATGGTCAAGTTTGACCCGTTCTTCAAGGCTATTTTTTTGGCTATATTTAAGAAGTTGTTGGAATTTGTATGTTCTCTTCTGCCAATAGAAGGGCAAGCAAGTGAACTTGATTTTCCATACTTCCTTCACCACAAAGGTGGCTGCTGAGATTCATTGGGCTGAACCGAGAAAGAAGCAGATTATGCTCTTCCAGCATGTAAAGAGCCGTAAAAAGAGACGTCTTCGAGCAAATATTCTCTGCAATGATGGACCATGGAAGGATATCGTAGATTTCTTTGCTCGAGATAATCAGCAATTTTATATGGCAATTCGTCAAAGAGAGAGGAAGGGTCGCATTAGACCACATAGCTTGCTAGCTGTATTTTTCCCTCTAATGAAGCTGGATCCTGGGGTGCAGCTTGGCCGTGTATTCCAGTATTGTGTTGGGTCTGAATCCCAATTATAATTTCTAAGCATGGTCGCCGATGATGAATGGGGGGTGGGCTTGAATAAAATAGGCCCAGTTCTGTATCCTCCCGCCATTAATCATTTTCTTGGCACCCGGCGTATAGGAGCTGAAGAAGTATTGTAGGAGAAGAAATGAAGATCTCCATCAAACGAGAACCTAGCGTAATAGATTTTTATCATATGTAATCATGATCTTGAATATTAATGAAAAATCCTTTATAAAAAATAGATTTCCATCATATGTAATCATGATTAATAAACTTGTCTTCTTTTACGCACTATTGATTTGCCATTTTGCTGTGAGAAAATCTGGTAATACGAAGCTTCAACACGATTGAGTAATTTTTATGCAGACTCTGATAAATATACATCCAGTCACGTTCCAACTTTTACGCATAAAGGAAGATGCGTAAAAACTCTTTAGCATTAAATTATCTTAAAAATCCAATCATCATGCTATTTTTGACGATGAGTCACATAGAATTCTGACCATCATTTCTCAGAAGAATATCTGTTCAGAACATCATCTTCAAAAATGGCTTCTCGAAAGATTCTCGAGACAAGGCAAGAAATATTCGCCGAACAGGCCATCCCTGAACTAGATGTAAAAGATTCTGGCTAAACTTCGAATGAACTATCAATGGCCAAGGAAGAAAAGTCATCTCCAGTGAAGACAGACATTTTCAGGGAACTCCTTGGTCCTTCGTCTGATGAAGTCCTTTCGACTGAGAAAGAAGAGAAGTTACTAAATACTCGTCATCTGTTTGCAAACGCTGATAAAAAGAGCATTTTTTGCGTAAACTCTTATAACTGGCTTTTTCGAGAGTAAAACTCAGATTATCAATATATACGCGTATTTTGCTAAATGATCTGTCCCGCATAACATAGATCCGTAGCATCTGAGCGTAAAATAATAGATCCGTCGCATCTGAGCGTAAAATCATAGATCTGTAGCTTCTGAGCGTAAAATCATAGATCTGTAGTTTCTGAGCGTAAAATCGTAGATCTGTAGCTTCTGAGCATAAAATCATACATATGTAGCTTCTGAGCATAAAATCATAGATATATAGCTTCTGAGCATAAAATCATAGATCCGTAGCTTCTGAGCGTAAAATTATAGATCCGTAGCTTATGAGCGTAAAATCATAGATCCTGAGCGTAAAATCATAGATCGGTAGCTTCTGAGCGTAAAATCGTAGATCCGTAGCTTCTGAGCGTAAAATTATAGATCTGTAGCTTCTGAGCATAAAATCATAGATATGTAGCTTCTGAGCGTAAAATCATAGATCCGTAGCTTCTGAGCGTAATATCATAGATTCGTAGCTTCTGAGTGTAAAATCATAGATCCGTAGCATCTGATGGATCCTTTACGCAGCATGACTATCTGTCTTCCTTTTCAAATGATCGGCTGACATGGTCCCAAATCCTAACCGACTATAATAAAAAATTAAATTTGGTTAAGGATTCGGAGAGTCATTTGAACTCTATAAATAGGCCTAGGTCATGAGAGAGAAAAACTCTTCATCTTTTTCTGAAATATCCTTCGTCTCTTTCTGAAAAAAACTCAAATTTGCCATGGCACCAAAACAGACCTCCACCGGTAAGGGAAAGCAAGTCGATTCATCATCTCGCTCCTCTGCTCAAGCACGAGTGACTCCTACTAGGCCAAGCGAGCCTCATTCTGAACGAAGTGGTCCGTCGTCTAGTTGTGCACCGGGCATCACAGGTAAAACTTCGAGAGAAAAAACCCTTCGCACACGTTATACGTGTATGCACAAATACGCCCATATTTTAATGTGTCAGCATAAAACTCCATATTTTGCAATCTGGCATAAAAACTTTGACTGTTAAATTTTGGCGTATACTGCAAACCTTGCATTTTATGCACTGAAAGTAAATTCCAGCGTAAAACTCCATATTTTACAATCTGGCATAAAAACTCAGACTGTCAAATTTTGGCGTATACTGCAAACCTTGCATTTTATGCACTGAAAGTAAATTCCAGCGTAAAACTCCATATTTTGCAATCTAGCGTAAAAACTCGGACTGTCAAATTTTGGCGTATACTGCAAACCTTGCGTTTTACGCACTGAAAGTAAATTCCAGCGTAAAACTTTATTTTTTGTAATCTTGTATTTTATGCACTGAAAGTGAATTTTAACGTAAAAACTCCATTTTTTACAATCTGGCGTAAAAACTCAGACTGTTAAATTTGGCGTATACTGCAAACCTTGCGTTTTATGCACTGAAAGTAAATTCCAGCGTAAAACTGACTTATTCTCTTACTTTTTTTGCAGTAGACCTACAGATCCCCCCTCTGGCTGAAGTAATGGGTTCTGCTGCTGGAATGTTAAATTCCAACTACTTGGAGAACTTGTCCCATGTAACTTTCCTTATCTCTGGAAACGAGTATCATTAAGAAAGGAAAATTCTGATCTCGGCCCAAGGAGAAAGAATCTTGCTGAGTATGATCAGCGGGGAACCTTTGACATACATAGATGGAACCGAGTATAAGAAACCAGCTTTCTTATTTGGGAATATTATTTATAAGCAATCCCAAACAAAGTCCAAGAAGGAAGATTAGATATTTTCTGTTGAGGGCAGTATTATGTATCTGCCAAATATATTCAGAGACTACCCCATTTCTGCATTCTTTCATGTCACACATCCCAGAAGGATGGCATGGACTCTGACTCCTGATCTTCATTGCCAGCCAAGGAAGATCTTCTATAAGAAAGAATTAAACCGAGGATCCTTTGTAAGTAGTCCTTCAGGTCCTATTATGCCCTTCAGAGGTTTACTACCAGGCAGCGTCCCTAGTGAAGACTCTTCATTGATCCAGCCATTTCAAATAGCAACTTTCTGTAATAAATTCATGGAGCAGGGAGGAGTATATCCCAGGATTAACCCTCGCACCAGTGGATGGCTTAACCCCATAATCTTTGATGGGCCAGTTTAACTGCATGGGTCCTGAAGCACTTTAAAATGGAGCTAGAAAGTATCAACTTATTTGATGCTGTCAGTGCTACGAGTGTTGGACTGCCTATCAACACAAATTTGTTCTTAGCTTTGATGGAGCAATATAACTTGTTCACTGGGACTTTTGTCACTCCAATAGGTGAGTTAGGACTGGCACTTCATGAGATAGCAGGCATCTCAAAACTACCGATGTGAGACATTCCTTATGAAGAATACGTCCCCACCAACAGAGAGTTAAAGTATACCAACCCTCGGTAGTGGCTGTATACCAAAGAACTGATGAGCCACTATCTTACATGCACCACTTTTTACAGAGAACCTTCTAATTTAGCCCATATTAACAAATGGATATCTTACCTTTTCTTCCATCAGGCTAGAAATACCAAGCAGGACAAGGTTGTAGATAGCAAAGACAAATCTTTGAACCCTCTGAGCATTCTTATTGCCAACATAATCGATGACCTTATTGAAGATGTAGAGGCTCTAGATTATGTTCTTAATGAAGAGATAGGTAGTTATCCTGCAGGGACCAAAGCCTACAGTTATATGAGGCATTGCCGAAAGCTTCTGTCAAAAGAAGCTCAACTGGATAGCTTCCTTTCTATTTGGCTACGCCGATGGGTGGTGCCTGGCATTGCGTCTGCAGACCGTATTCATCGTAACACCTTATGGCCCTCAGTGCATTTGGTATTTGGAGCAAGATTGGGCCTACTCCCTGCCATGGTATGCAGGATACAAGCCGGCCTGAGGGCTATTACTGATGGGCTGCTGGCCGATACCACTCAGCGCGAAGGATATTCCAGAGTAGAATTACCATTATTATATCTGATGGGATGGTTAATCCTTCATAAAACCAGAGTGATGTCTTCCGGATCTGCCAATGGTTCAGGCAATAACTTCTTGTTGAATTACAAGAATTCTTCTTAGAATATGACTAGCATCATAGATTGTCGACTAGCACTGAATTTTGCCCATAGTTGGAAATTCTTCTGTACCGTTTCCCCCGTACATATTAATCAGCAGGGGACTAAACTTCATGATGTAGGTCAGGAGAAGTCTATTCTTTCTCCTGAAGCCTTTTACTGGTTGGTCTATATTAGACCTTCACACCTGCTGTACAAAAGTGAGGATCACTGCTACCTGGAATCATATCTGCCTAGCTGTTTCGCCAGGTAATTTGGATATGATCAGTTGTACGTGCAAAATCCTATCACCAGCTTTAAATTCAAAGGTGGGCTTATTGATGGAGCTAGAGGATGGCGTTATTTCATTATGGGTTATACTGGAGCAACCTTTGCTGTACCCACAACTTCTCTCTCCATGGAATTGTGCATTCTTCATTCATATGTAGAGTTTTATGTGTCCATCAATACCTTCTATCATAATTTTGATGTATATGGAAGTTTCAGAATGCCCTCCCATAAGTCCACTGGAAGAGAGGAGATACCATCTGTCTCCTCTAATGAAGGTGATAAAACTACTGGTGCAGATGATTATTTATTGATTTTACCGAGAGACGTAATAGCTCCACCAGCAGAGCCTCTCATAATTTCCAATAAACGAAAGGCTTCTATTCAGAAAGAGCCTTCCCCTCGTAAGAAGAAGCAGACTACTAAAGGTCCTAAAAGAACTTCCACCAAGGGGCCTCTTCCAGGAGTGAACCTATTGTTTTCCCTGTTAGGGATGATTCTTTGATTAGGGATCCTTCGCCTTTTAAAGAAGGAGCCTCCATAGTCACAGTTGAAAGTGCTGGAGATTCTTTGCCCACGACTGCTATCGCAATTACATCTACCACCGTTACTGATGATGCTTCTATATCGCCTTCGAGGTTGAGCTCACTAATAATCACTATATCTTTTACAAGACAAATAATGGGATTAGCCCATACTTCATCTGTAAATATTTTAAGCGAGATTCCATCCGATGAACCTCGAGTAAATTTGGGTGATGACTGGGATGACGATCCTCAAGCGTCAGTTGGTGTACCCTCCTCTCCAGTTATGACAACTTTTTTAGCATCATTAAGAAATGATTTAGCTATACAGGCTATAGACGCAATATACATACCATCGGCCATGGGTAAATATTTTCTTTATGCTTTTTTTCAGGAAAATTTAATATCAAATTGATATTAACTTTTTCTTATCTTATTTTCAGGCGAAGACATTTCTGGGGAAGGCGGAGCTGAAACAACCTCTACTTTTGTTGCAGATCCAGCTAATGAAACGGTGGTGACCACTATCGAAGAAGCATATCTTAAAACTACAACATTCTCAGATATAATCCCGCCAGCAGCAGTTCAAATAATATCAGAGGTGGATGAACCAACCATCTCGACTGTGCCTCCTTTGTTGAGCATGCCAACAACTTCAACTGTTGTTGGTGTCTTTTCTTTTGTCGTGCCATATGTTGAAGCAACGACTGTGGCAACATCTTCTACAGTCATTCCAGAAAGAAGACTTACTGATATAGCGACCACTCCCAACGTCCATTCGAGCTTTGCTATACTAGTTGAACAATGCACTAGCATATTCTACCTCACTTTAAAAAAATTAATATCTATAGTGCTGGAGATGAATCTAGGTTTTGATGCTTTGAAGATGTCCTCCAAGCTCACTATAGCACAAATTAGAAATTTTAATGACGCTGAGAGAGCTAATACGCTAGAGCAAATGATTAATGGTTTAGAATAACCCATTAACAAATATTTGCAATTATCCCGAGGCAGCATCAATGACTTGGTTCAGGCTGAGTATGACTCTCTAACTTCAGAATTTGCTCAGAAGGCAGAAACCTTGAATAAATCCATTCACGAATAGCAGCAAGAGATAGAGAAAGAGCAAGCAATATTGGTGGAGAGTATTGCTCAGCTAGCTCAGTGCCATACCAAATATAAGAGATATGAACTGAGGATTCGAGAACTGGAAGCTGAACTTGCTCAAATAAGGGAGAGGCTTCTCAAAGCATCATTAGTTTGTGATGTATTGGAGGGCCAAGTGAATACAGCTCAACAGAACTTGACACATATGGGTATCATCTATGCAAGTTTTGTTGATTCTCTGTCCGAACTGTCTCTCTTGAGCAATGACGAAGCAAGACTGGATCTGGCTCGTACTAACATTTTAAACTCCAGGAATAAAAGGATGGTTGCTTTGGCGCAATAGATCCGCAATTTAACTGCTCCTCCACAATGATGGATTATGTACTTTTTTATTTCTTATGTAATTTATTATTCTCAGAGATAATGAAGATACATTTTCTGAATTTGTGGACCCATCACTTATTATTAGAATATAAATGATAGGCTAAGATGAAAGTAATATCAGAGGTAATATGGACATGATATGTCACGCCCCGATCTTCCGTCGGAATCGGCCGTCCCCGCTAGGCGCAAATTACCATGCCAGCGCTCCCGTGGGACGTACGTTTCCATCGGGACACGATGCCGTACGAGCCTGGGGTTACGCTCGCGCAAGGCAAATACCGAAACGACTATTGATAACTAGTTCACAGAGTCGTCATAGTAGAAACATAAAATAAACACAAGTATTGAATCCAAATCAAGCTCTTTATTGATATGAAGTAAAGATTACAAGCGGCGCTAGGCCAAGATTATAAACCGCTCATGCTCTCTCTCTTACAATAAAAATGCCCTTAGGCTTAGAACCAATACAAATGATTTGGATGATGATTATCCCATACATTATATCTCATATATGCGAGCTCCAGGTCCGTATGCCACGCTCCAAGACGCCAAGTGCGGTCTGGCACCTTATTGCGTTAGCGATCTACAAATCCGTACGAGTTTCCCCTGCACCCAGCATGCAGACTGGTTGGGTATCAGTACATTGAATGCACTGGTAGGGAGGCCTCTCGCCCACGCCACAAAATAAGCACGTTCATTAGTTATGTGCACCGACTGGTTTCGTTGTCTTTCTATTCTTTTGTCTTAGGATCAGTTACATGACAATATACAGAAAGTAATCTCCGTGTCAGCTCAAGAGTGTCATAATAATGAACAATTGAGTTCACCTTACAATTTCTTACCATTCGGCCTTCTTTGTCATATACAACAATATAAATAATAATTTATGAAATAACAAGAACAACTATAAAATCCAAGTGTTATGTCGTGCCTCTGCCTCATAAGACCCATTTTTACTAGAATTATATGTGAAACCATGCATCCATTCTAATTATGCAAAATATCGTGCAAACGCACTCCTTCCCGTTTCTTCTTTTCTCAATACGAATAGTCGCTATGCAAACATGACTTATCTATATGAAGGTCACTAGCTCTGTTAGCCATATTGGACATAATCTGCGATAGACGGCTGTCTTTCCAGCTCGGTTGCTTGCCTTGCTAGGCCTCTCATCCGTCTAACGAGTCAGCGCCCATCCAGGTCGGTAGCAAGCCTTGCTGGATGTCTCGCTCTCGCCCGCTAGTTATCAGCTAGCGTATCGTCAGGGCTACACTGGCACTATCCTTCTGGGTTGACACGATTCGGATGCCTCAACAATCGTGTCGAGGACTCTCTCTACCTGGTGCGCAACCAGTTATCCGTGACCATGCAACTACTCTCCCACTCCCAATCCTAGCCGAGGATAACTCTCGGATCAGTCTTTGTCGAGGACTACACTCGAATCTTTTCTTCTTTACGTAGCTCCCTGATTAGAGACTGCCTCAGTGATCTGCATATCCCGAGTACCTTCCTTTCCTTCCATCTCCTGACTCAGAATGATTACTTGATAGCCTTCCTCGTCTATGCATGCAACCTGATTTTACTATATCCCATGTCATATTTCCTGTGGTGCAATGCCTCAGTATAAACTCACACTACTTTATGGCATATATGAAGAAAATTACTACATTCTACTCAATAATCTCGACTACGTAAATAGCAAGTAAAATCTTCATGTTCTATACAATGATAAGGCAGGGTTATCCCCTTAGCTATGTGCGTTTATCTCTTTTATTAGCATACAAAGGTTATCGCCTATAAACTAGCATATAACATTCATTTTCTTAGTGTGCATCTAAGTAGAGACAGGTTCACCGGGGCCACCCACCTTAGCGATGTATCACATCGGGCGAGCGAGACTCCGGACGCGCCTCTGATAGCCTAAGTCTGACTCTAACTAAGATCCCAGCATAGATGCCTTTGCATCGAACGAGCCATCTTACTGATCAAGGCGATTGAATAGCTACACTTGTGTCATTTGAATCGGCCCTCCGGGTTGAGCGGAGTGGGTCATTACATTATACACCACTCAGAACAAGTCTCGTCCTCAAGACTTCCTGAGAGCAACTCGTACTATCGCACAACTTCTAAACCAACTCTATACATCTTGTCTAACCTTCGAGGACTGTCTCAATACTACAATCATTTATTTATTTTCTCACCATGCGTTATGCCAATGTTAGCCAATTCTCATCGAATGACTCTATCGTTCAATGCTTATCAAGCTATACTCAACTCAATCGTTGCACTCCCGACTCAAAATCTACTGTACCTGGCGCAGGGCTGTATTACTCAAATATGGAGTATTTTATAATTCAATAGGCACTTACAACTCATAATTGGGTGGACTTGTCCAACTTGTTATATTATCTATCATAGGAACCAAATGCATTCGATCACATTTGACAGTTTACCTGACCTTGCCTTATCGAAACCCATCGTTACGCCTAAACCCAAATTTTAAATCTCGACTAATTTTCCAATCTCGTTTGCATCAAATATCTCTGAGTCACCGCCCAATCTCGCTAAGTAAATCGTATCCAATCACCGACATTTTCTGACTCAGTTTATATTGCACCTTAGCGCAAAGTTAAATTGCCCACCTGGGGTACCCTCTAATCCTTTGCGTATTTTGGTACAATCGAACTTAACTTCCTATTCGTTTTGCTTATTCTGTTCGCATGAGTGCTTAATTATTTTATCCAAATGATCCCTTCGTACTACTATTGTATTCCCAAACTCAGTCTCGTACTGCACCTTAGCGTAGAACAATCTCGGAGCACGGGGAATGATACAATCTTTCCTTTATGAAAATTTAGGTTGAGGCTAACCTATTTCAGTTTCCATACTCATCCATATGAATTCAAACATTTTCATTTGCAGCTGCATCCGAGTTATACATATCGCTAAGTCTGGATCATACCCATATTCAAGGCGTCCTCCAAATATGTGTATTTCAACCAAGCTTAGTAACAGCTAAGTCGGATAAGCTACTTGTAAAAATCTTTCAAATCGTCAATCGTTCTGCTATACGAATAACCGAACTCTGGTTCGATTTAGTTATCGTCTACTCCAATTTCACCCAAATTTCAAGTTTAGCATTGCTAGTAGCAACGCACATAATCCAAGCAACGATCCAACTCATCACGCCAACTTATCTTCAACATCACCAATTCTAATCGTGAGAGTTTCGTCTGACTATTCTCTAATACCGTCTTATTCCTCACCGTCGCATAACCGATCTGACCAAATCAATTATTACCCGAGTCCTATCTCGCATTGCGTTTATTTTAACACCAATGTCACTAGTATACACTCTCAGCGTCAAGTCCTAACTCTAAATCTCGTTGCCCCAGTTCTATCATTCTTCTTGAACGATATTCTGAAGTCAGCCACTCCAGTTTAACTCAAGGCACAGGGTCGTCTGCCTAGCCACTAGGTTATCTCACAAAGTCATAGGTACAATTCAAGTTTGTGACTTATCGTGCAACCGCATTGCACAACGCTCGTCCCAAATACCCTAAGGTTAAACCATTGTTCCTTTACACGGGCATTCTACCCAAGCTCATTTTACTCAGATTTCTAAATATCGATCATAGATCATCCTATCACACCAACAAGCTCGTTCAACCGAACCCATGATATGCCCACGTTGCAGGTCTAACCCATCGATTTGCACACACTAACTCTTTCATCACGTTTGATAGAATTCACCAATCTATCCTTTTCTACGCATGTATCACTAAACCACATTTTCATTATAAATCATTGATGTATATCATAAAATTTAAGTCGTCCAGCATAATCTACGTATCCGTTCATAAAAATATCCAATATCTCTTACTTCACGTTTCTAGACTAACTTCTCACCCAAAAATCCTTAGATTTATTTGTATCCTAAAACTTGTCTTATCATATCGAACCACAAGTCAAAATGATCCTTCAATCATTACATTTCGATCTCCCGTAAGTTCGATCATCCCCGTTAAATATGAGATTATCACGCCAATGCTCCCGCGAAATGATCGTCCTAATCCGGACGTGATGTATGTGCAAATAAAAAGTTATACTTGCACAAGACAAGAAGGTCAATCGTTATGGTTATCCTTGAACGAACAGACACCTTATCGTCGCTTTTCGTTTAATCCCAAGTTCTATATTGATCCACCAAGCCATGTTCTCCTAACAACTGTTCTTACCGTAATCAAAGTTCGCCAAGCCAAACCGTCCAACTTCAATATTACCATTTGAATATTTCTTAGTCTACTCTTAGCATTCCTTAACAACTAATCCAAGTCTATCCCATTTATACGTTCCATTCATCGAGTTCGTTTAGAATAATCACCGAACATGTTTCCTTGAGTTCGATTATCCCCGCCGTACATGAAATCACCACGCCGGCGCTCCCGCAGGATAATCATTCTCGTTGGGATAGATTTTGAATGTTATCTTTTCCAAACTTGATTTCAAGATCGCTTTTCCAAATTTCAAGCCAAATCTGCTATCGCATATCTCGATCCATCAAAATCATAATTTTACTAACTTGCACCAATCTATACTATCTTCCTACCATTGTTATGGTCTAAAATCTCCCAAAATTTGAAATTATCGCATTCATACTCAAACCAAACTCTATCGAGCGATATCCTACTCAAATCAAAATTTTTTATGTACGCTATCATTCGTTCACTCCATTATTTCCAATTGCACTAATTCCGATCACATCCCCGATTATTCTATCTCAACTCAAGTTTTTAATTCGCTTGTTTCAACTCAGAATCGCTTGTACAATCCTCTAAGCCATGATATCAATTCTAATTGCCTTGAATTCCTATTCGATGTATGCCTTATCCCTTATTCAACTCATTATAACTCGTTCGAACCAAATATTGCATGCTTCCTCCGAGTTCGCTTACTTGCTAGACATTATTTATTTATACTAAGACTTTACCCAATCTCGTCGCTTGTTGCTAGAATCGCTTAATACTCCAAAATCTCTAATTTGTTTGAATACTTCTAAGCTGACCAATACACCACTCAGGGTTCGAGTTATACTCCATGAATCTATACAACTCGTTAAACCCATAATTTGCATAATCGAACAGGGCACTTATCGCATACACCACTCAGAAATTGAGTCATCCTAATAACTCATGAATCACGTTCGCATCCTTCACTCGTATTCCCAATTTATTCCTTAGAACTCCAACATGATCCCTATTTATCACCTTAGAGATCTTAGACTCATATACACCTCTATTCATAGTCCTCTATACAGACTATGCTTAAAATCATAACTTATCGCTATGAATAACCGTCTAAACTATATCTGAAAATTCCATACACGATCTCCATTACTCGCTTTAGCGGCATTCTGATAACGTCTCCATCGATTTCCCTCCAAAGTCAAACTTTATACTTATCCGAACACTACCCAAATCTTGCTGCAACTCACTAGCACTAAGGATCTTGGTGCACGATACTCAACACAACTTGGCCAAAAGGCCATGTGCATAGACCACTGTCTGAATGATATTCTTATCTCGCACTCTACTCGCTTGGTGTTTTCATATAGACATATAACTTGCCAATTATAGCACGAGTTTACTCTCATAATATCTTTTACAGGTTGGGATAAAAGCCCACGCATTATAATCCCGTTCAAGCAGTCGTATAATTCACACGTACTTTTTAAAAATATTTAGACTTATTGTATGGAACACCCATCGAAGCATCGAGAGAGAGCATCTACCACTTCTTTCAATACATAAGTTTAAAACTGAGAAAATCGAAACGAATTCCAAGGACGTAAAGTCGTGCTCTGATACCAATATGTCACGCCCCGATCTCTCGCCGGAATCGGCTATCCCCGCTAGGCGTGAATCACCGTACCAGCGCTCCTACGAGACGTACGTTTCCATCTGGACGCGATGCTGCATGAGCCTGGGGTTGCGCCCGTGCAAAAAAATACCGAAATGGCTGTTGATAACTATTTCACAGAGTCGTCATAGCAGAAACATAAAATGAACACAAGTATTGAATCCAAATCAACCTCTTTATTGATATGAAGTAAAGATTACAAGCGGCGCTAGGCCGAGATTACAAATACCTCATGCTCTCTCTCTTACAATGAATATGTCCTTAGGCTTAGAACTAATACAAATGATCTGGATGATGATGTTCCTATACATTATATCTCATATATGCGAGCTCCAGGTCCGTGTGCCATACTCCAAGACGCCAAGTGCTGTCCGGCGCCTCATTGCGTTAGCGATCTTCGAATCCGTACCAGTTCCCTCTGCACCTTGCATGCAGACTGGTTGGGTATCAGTACATTGAATACACTGGTGGGGAGGCCTCTCGCCTATGCCATAAAATAATCACGTTTATTAGTTATGTGCACCGACTGATTTCGTTATCTTTCTATTATTTTGCCTTAGGATCAGTTGTATGGCAATATAAAGAAAGTTATCTCCATGTCAACTCAAGAGTGTCATAATAATGAACAATTGAGTTCACCTTACCATTTCTTACCATTCAGCCTTCTCTATCATATACAACAATATAAACAATGATTTATGGAATAACAAGAACAACTATAAAACTCAAGTGTTATGCCGTGCCTCTACCTTACAAGACCCATTTTTACTAGAACTATGTATGAAACCATGCATCCATTCTAATTATGCCAAATATTGTACGAACGTACTCCTCTCCATTTCTTATTTTCTTAATGCGGATAGTCGCTATGCAAACATGACTTATTTATATGAAGGTCACTGGCTCTGCTAGCGATATTGGACATAATCTGCGATGGACGGCTGTCTTTCCAGCTCGGTTGCTAGCCTTGCTGGGCCTTCCATCCGTCTAACGAGTCGGCGCCCATCCAGGTCGGTAGCAAGTCTTGCTGGATGTCCCACTCTCACCCACTAGTCATCAGCTAGCGTATCGCCAGGACTACAATGGCACTATCCTCACGGGCTGACATAATTCGGATGCCTCAACAATCGTGTCGAGGACTCTCTCTACCTGGTGCGCAACCAGTTGTCCGTGACCATGCAACTACTCCCCCACTTCTAATCCTAGCCGAGGACAACTCTCAGATTAGTCTTTGCCGAGGACTACACTCGGATCTTTCCTTCTTTATGCAGCTCCCTGATTAGAGACTGCCTCGGTGAACTGCATATCTTGATTACCTTCCTTTCCTTCCATCTTCTGACTCAGAATGACTACTTGATAGCCTTCCTCATCTATGCATGCAACCTGATTTTACTCTATCCCGTGTCATGTTCCGTGCGGTGCAACGCCTCAGTATGAACTCACACTATTTTATGGCATATATGAAGAAAATTACTATATTCTAACTCAACAATCCCGACTATGCAAATAGCAAGTAAAATCTTCATGTTCTATACAATGATAAGGCAGGGTTATCCCCTTAGCTATGTGCGTTCATCTCTTTTATAAGCATGCAAATGTTATCGCCTGTAAACTAGCATGTAACATTCATTTTCTTAGTGTCCAGTTAAGTAGAGACAGGTTCACCGGGGCCATCCACCTTAGCGATGTATCGCATCGAGCGAACGAGACTCCGGATGCGCCTCTGATAGCCTAAGTCTGACTCCAACTAATATCCCAGCATAAAAGCCTTTGTATCGAATGAGCCATCTTGCTGAGAAAGGCAGTTGAATAGCTACACTTGTGCCATTTGAATCGGCCCTCCGGGTTGAGCGAAGTGGGTCGTTACATGATATACTTTCTGTAACTGGTTTTGCTGAATATATCTAATCAGAGGTAATATGAACCTGATAGAATATGATCCAACAAAATTTGTATACAAAATACTATCAGAGGTAATATGAACATGATAGGTTTTAAAGTTTCAAATTAGTTAAACATATCTATTCATAGGTCATATGAACATGATAGAATATGATTCAACTAACCTTTGTGTATAGTATCATCAAAATAAAATATTCATCATATTCCGTTAAGCAAGAAAGATCAAACATAGTACTTCTTCAGGAATTTGTCATCGATAGGAGCCATTAACAAATCTCCATTAGGCTTGGCTAATCTGTAAGCGCTATTTGAAAATGTTGTTTTAATCACATAAGGGCCCTTCATTTCTTTATGATTGTTTGTGTGAACTTTGGATATCGTACCAGAGTTAATATGGACGTAGTACAATACCGTGTTTATTGAGGACATCCCACTGGGGGATCCTTGGTGGACCTATTATTTGTTGCGCATGTTGAGTGCAAATAATAAGTTTGAAATAAGTCCTGACAGAGGTAATATAGACGTGATAGTTTTTATGGACCCACTACTTTTTGTGCACGTTAGTGCAAGTAATAGGTTTGAGACAAGTCCTGCCAGAGGTAATATGGACGCTGTAAAATATGACTCTGTGGGGATAGTGGAGAGACATATTTGAATTATTCGTTTCTATTACGGATATTCCCCCGGGGTTTTTTTTGTGTGGACCTATTACTTCTTGTGCACGAGAGTACAAGTAATAGGTTTAAGACAAGCCCTGCCAGAGGTAATATGGACGTGGCAGTTTTCATGGAACTAACACCACTGGCGTACTTAGAGTACGGGTGATAAGTGGGGATGACAAACGATATCAGAGGTAATAAGGACGTGATGATCGATAGCCAAAACTCGAAAGGTTTGCTCAGAGGTAATATGGACATGACAAACTCAACCTGAGAGAAATATTATAACAGCAGTTCAGAGGTAATATGGACGTAAACTAATATTTGAAAATTTTATTAAGGAGTGATTTGTTGAGTGTGGTCTATCCGAATATGAAGATAGACTAAAGGATCATTCCGCTGGGGATATTGATGGGACGATAGCTCAGAGGTAATATGAACATGGCTAGCGTCTAACGAGATTGGTTGTGAATAGTCATTGCGGGAGTGTGCGAGTAGACCTAAGGATTGCTTTGCTGGGGAGATTTTGAGGATCCATCATCTATTGCATATCCGGGACCCTTGGATACGGATGATGGTTTTTTACAAGAATTTGTAACAAAGGAGAAAATGTTGCACATAGGCACTTACTGGGGATAAAGAACCAAGAGTTAATTTGTACATCTGGGTTATGGGCTTATTACCCATGGCGTACCTTAAGTACAGATAATAAGCTAAAATAACTAGCACTACCAAGGATTATACAAACGTGATAGTAGAAAGTCAAAGAGCAGAACTTCACTCATAGGTGATATGGACATGAAAAAGTTCTGAAAATATCTTACTCAGAGGTAATGTGGACGTGGTAAGATATGACTTTGTGGGGATAAAAAAAAATATGACAGAGGGGACCGTTCTCTTACAGTGATAGATTTACTCTGCTAGAAAAAGTTGAAAGACGTAGTTCAGAGGTAGAATGGACATGAACTAATCGATAGTCAAACCGAGAGGTTAGGTATGATACCGATATTTTTGGTGGAAGAAAAAGAAAACAAACCAGAGGTAATATGGAAATAGTTATTTTCTTTGGATTGAGGACATCCTATTGGAGGATCTTTGGTGGACTTATTACTTTTTGTGTATGTAAGTGCAAGTAATAGGTTTAAGATAAGCCCTGCCAGAGGTAATATGGACGGGGCAGTTTTCGTGGAACTAACACCACTGGCGTACTTAGAGTTAAGTATGGGTGCTAAGTTAAGATGACAACTGATATCAGAGGTAATATGGACATGATAATCGATATCCGAACCCGGAAGGTTTGCTCCGCTGGGGAGACTTTAGGGACTCATCATCCGGTACTTCTTGAGGGGGAAAATTGCCAAATTGGAGTGAGATCAATTTGCAGTGACCGTCTTCTCATTATAATACAAAGTGATAATTTTAGCGTCGATTAACTCCTGGATTTTCCTTTTTAGTACATAGCATGCCTTTGTGGGGTGATGAATGTACCGATGAAAGAGACAATATTCTGGGTCATCGACCTTGCTAGCCTTTTCAGGACATCTGATGTTGGGTAGCTAAAGTTTGTTTTCCTTCATCAATATATTGAAGATTTTAATGATGTCATCATTATTAAAGGAGAAAGTACCCTTGGATTTTGGGCTTCCGATACCTGAGTCGTACGGTCTTCATGGTAGATGGTCATAGTTGCATCATCTTCGGACTCAGAGGGAATTTTATCCCCAGCTTTGGATGCTGCTCTGTTTTGTCGAGGGAGACTACCCTAGACATGTCGTTGTCTAGTTCTTCTTCCTGTAATGACAAAAAATAGTTCAATCGGTCAAAAACTGACCGTTTTGCTTTAGAACAGCAACAGTTAATTACAACCTTATGACTATTACAACAATGTTCTCTAGGGGGTATAATAGACATATTAGGAGATCCCCTGTCTTTGCATTTTTAGATCAAGAAATCACACAAATCAGAAGGATTACCAGAAGAAGAAGAATAAGGCTTATTCTGCATTTTTACATCAGTATAAATATGGAGATTAGGAACCATAATCCTTTCTCTGCCATAGGAATACAGTAGTTCACCCATATGAGTAGCATATGATCCATCATCTGTCTGAGGAGCGTATCTTCCCGTGAAGCGAGTATTCTTTACGCGAACAGACCTATCCTGGCATAATTTAAATTTTTGCATAGGTTCACGTAAAATAGGAAAATTCCTCAAGCAGCCTTCAGCATCACGCATAATCTGTAAAGTGGGAACTTTCTTCTCTTGTGGGCATAAAAACTTAGAGGTTGAAGGATTCGTCACTGGTTTTCCTTTGATGTGATCAAAGGGTACATCTGCCTCATCATAGACGGGAGATATATTTTTACGCGCAGGGCGTGTTTGAAATTTTTGAATTGGCACTGAGGTTTTGCCAAAAATTTTGTCTGCTACGTCACAGACGGGAGACAAAGGTTTACGCGCAGGGCACATTTGAGACTTCTGGATTGGCACTAAGGCATTGCCAGAAGTCTTGTCTACCATGTTACAAATGGGAGACAAAGTTTTATGCACAGGGCATGTTTAAAACTTCTGGATTGGCACTGAGGCATTGCCAGAAGTCTTGTTTACCATGTTACAAATGGGAGATAAAGTTTTACGCACAAGGCATGTCTGAGACTTTTGGATTGGCACTGAGGCATTGCCAGAAGTCTTGTCTACCACATCACAGATGGAAGATAAATTTTTATGCACAGGATGTGTTGGCTGTGTTGTCATAACCTTGTTGATCAATGAGTGAGAGCTTACAGGAAGGGTAGAGGACGGCTTAGGCATCCATACTTTACGCAGCTTCCTGTTGTTCTCGACAAAGGAGGAATGAGAGCTACCCCCTGCATGAAGCATGTCTTCATAGGAAGATTGGTCGAACTAGACGACCAAAGTCTTATTCGTCGATCTGATGGATACAACATCATGTTGAGCAATTAGTTTATCGTCAGAGGAGAAAGTTGTCCCCAGCAAAGTCATCATTTTTGTTTGAATAAACAAATAGAGAGGCTTATACGAAATCTTTTTGCTTACAAGCGAGAAAATAGTACAATTAATCCTATACGAGGATGTTAAGTACAATAAAATAATTCTAGAGAAGTATTGCTATAGGAGTCTGATCTGCGGTCGATCACTTTGTTCCTTGGACTACACGATGATGAAGAAGTGCTGTAGAAAAAGCTTCAAAGGTTGCAAGTAGGATTGAATTCATGTTGCCAAAGTTGTCAGCCAAAACTCTCTGTCTGTGCTCTCTTTTTGTCTTCGATCTGATTGTCCGTGTTTCTACCATGTGACCAGGAATCTCTATTTATAGAGATAATCAAATAACTGTCTAGTTGACGTAAGAGCCAAATAACTGTCTTGTTGGCGTAAAAAGGCTAAACTGTGAAGGAGATTGCCTCTTTTATGCTGCGGTTATAATAACTGCTACCCACGTTCAAATAATCTTCTGAATCTGTGTATGACACATGTCCCTTTATAAGGTAACGCATATAACTTCTTCTCTAAGATCATGGCATGCAAGCCACATAGGTAACTGCCCTCTACATAAATTAGTTGGCATAAAAGCCAAATAACTGTCTTGTTGGCGTAAAAGGCCAAACTGTGAAGAAGATTGTCTCCTTTACGCTGCGATTATGATAACTGCTACCCATGTTCCCCTAGTCTTCTGAATCTGCGTATGACACGTGTCCCTTTATAAGATAACGCATATAACTGCTTCTCGAAGATCGTGGCATGCAAGCCACGTAGGTAACTGCCCCTGCGTAAAAATGGTTGGCGTAAAAAGCCAAATAACTGTCTTGTTGGCGTAAAAAGCCAAACTGTGAAGAAAGTTGCATCTTTTATGCTGCGGTTATGACAACTGCTAACCATGTTCCAATAATCTTCTGAATCTTCGTATGTCACATATCCCTTTATAAGGTAACGTGTATAACTGCTTCTCGAAGATCATGGCATGCAAGCCACGTAGGTAACTGTCCCTGCATAAAGATGGTTGGCATAAAAGCCAAGTGACTGTCTTGTTGGCGTAAAAGGCCAAACTCTACGTAAACTTGATGATTCAAGAATAATAGATAACCAGTATAAAATAGCCAATTATCCATCATAACTGAGGTCTTTAGCGTATTCTGGGCTAAATAGCCTTATCACGTACTTTTGCAAATATAGCCGAGTTGGCGTATTTCGAGGAGATACCATACGGCATACTCCTATAGTTAAAAATAGCCTGGTTGGCGTAAAATGCAAAATCATTATCACAACCGTCCTCTCGATCATCGTGTCATACTTTTGTCAGAAGTCAGGTTCACTGATTTGTATGAAAAATTTATCCGAGGAATATGAAGAGTTCCTCGTACAACTTTATGCTGCATTAATAATAATATATTTTAAACTTTACGCAGGAAGGTATAGCAACCTTTTACGCCAAACAGCTTTGAAGCTCTGCTTTACGTGGACAGTTCTGAAGCTATACTTTACGCTAAACAGCCTTGAAGTTATTTTACGTGGACAGCTCTGAAGCTCTACTTTATGCCAAACAGCCTTGAAACTCTGTTTTATGCGGACTTCATATATGTTGGGGATTTTGACTGTATAATATGCGTATAATTCCCTAGCGTATTTCATGCTTCTACAGCGCTAGGCCGAGATTATAAGTCGCTCAAGTCCACTCTCTTTTAAAACAATAAAAGTGTGCCAAGTGGCTACAATTGTGGAATGATACATTGGTGATGTTCTAATATTATGTCTTGTATATGCGCTTCAGCTCCGAACGTAACGCTCCAAGGCTCCATAGCATACTCTATGCTTAGCTCGCACGAAGGAATTTTTGTACCGAACGAGGTTCTCCAGCACCCTACAATCATTCTGGTGGGTTATAAGTACATGAATGCATTGGTGGGGAGGCTTCTCGCTCGCTCAATAAATCCAAACACGTTATATAGGTTTCGTGCACCATCTATTAAGTTATCTTTCTAGTCTTGCCTTATGATCAGTTTCATGGCATAACGAATAGCCTAACTCGTGTGGCATTACGACATGCGATATAAGAGAAATACGACAATACTTACCATTCGTCCTTTCCTGTCCAAGGCAACCAAGTTAAACCAAGCACGAGTATATACATAATAAAATCCAAGAAAATTGCATAAGCAAACATGAGTGTCACGAACGAGGTTCTGTTTCAGGTACACGAGTTACACGGATTATCCAGAAGTGTTGTAGAATATGTTCAAGTGTTCAATTATGTATAAGTGTGTTATACTCATATCCGTTCAGGTGATTTAGATTTAAGATACGATGCAATGACTCACACGCGGATTGCCGCTAAGTGAGGATGACTTATCTATATGAATAGGAGTCACTGGCATAGCCATAAAAGATGAGTTGTATTCAAGAGCGAGAATGGTATACGACTCAAGGAACGAGGCGTCACATCCATCCTGCCCGAAACAGGCGACTACTTAGTTTAAGAGCGAGAATGGCTTGAAGGAAGGTTCACAAGGTGCTACACGCCATCTTGCCCTAAACAGGCAGACTAATAGATGTTTCGTCCAGATCGAATCGGTCCTAGTGCCTCAGAGATTGTCTGCAGGAACAGATTGAATACCTTGTGCAAAAGTTATCCGTGACATACAAGTCTTTGGTCTCAGATTCACAAGATTCATGACATGACATGTTAATTCTTGATTCTTGTTCAGAATGAGTATGCTCCATGAGCTGTGATTCATGCTTTTCTTGACATGATTCTCATTCCGAGTTAAACTTGATATGGTGCAATCTTCTAGTTCGGAGATGCCTTGGTGACCTAACGGTCTCGAACACTTTCAGGTTTATACTTGCACGAAATGACTATTAGATAATCTTTCGTGAATTGGATGAATGCAAGGTAACATAGTGTTACTTGATTATGGCATAAAATTATGTGACAAGCATTAAAACGAGGTAAATGAGTACAAGTTATAATATAAGCAGGCAAGCATGCATTTGTTGGAAGCATAAACATAAGGAATACATTGTATAGTCTACTTTAGAACATAAGCCTTTATGTTAGCACGGGTCTAAGGGGTAGTGTAAGGAGTGAAACAGTACAGGGACATATCAAGCGACATAATTTATAAGGCGAGCAGTGTAAACAAGTGAAGCAGTGCACTACCAAGAGTATACAATGATCTACTCGAGGCATAGCCGGGTCTACTTTACGAAGCTAAGGTAGCATACGAGGGTCCGATTATAAGCCAAGTTTTATTTTCATGTTCTAACACAAGCAATACAAGATAAAATTATTCCCTTAGTGTAAACACCCAGTTTTTTCTAAAATTTAAAAATAAGTTTTGGGATTTTTTCTAAAATTTTAATTAATTATTATTAATGTTCTTTAAAGAAATTATATTTTTATGTATCAAATTAAGTATTAAAATATTACAAAAATTATATTTTTTGGTGTATAATTAATTATTGGATGTTATACAATTTTTTTGGAATTTATTGGGCTCAAAAATTAATTTTAAATAGCTAAAAACTCTTTTTTAACTAAACCAGCAATAAACCAAACCGAACCGGGCAGACTGAACTGAACCAGGCTAAAATGAGCCAAACCAGACCCAACTGCCCAGCGGGTAGGATCCAGACCTACTAGCCAATGAACTGACCTGCCGCCCGTTACCCGCCCCACGCTCACAGAATACCCCCACGAACCCCGCGCAAACCGCGGTTACCCCCCCCCCCCCCCCTCTTCTCCTTCACATAAACACTCACTCTTTCCTTTTCTCACACAACCAACCACTCCCCCTCACTCCCCTATCCCTGGCATTCAACTCCAGCCACCATCCACCGCCGCTAGCCGCAATACGTCACCGAAAAACGGTCGCCAACTTCGTCGCATAATTGTCCAATTTCGAACAGCATCAAGGTACCCTACTTCTAGCTCTCGTATCTCCTTGTGTATTGATCCGAATTTAATTCTGTCGAATCCTATGTGAAGACCACTTGACCTTCTCAAATTTTGTACAACTAGTTCGGAGTGTCGTGTCCTGTGTCAGTCGCAAAATGCGATGCAAAACAGAAAAAAATACAGAATTTTATACTTCAGAAACTGTCCGAGAGTCCCATGTTCATGACCATTTTTCTCCCAACCTGTTTAATAATTTTAGATTCTATTTGAACAGTAAATTAGACAACATAATCAAGATTTAGACTCTATAATTAGTTTATTTTAATTTTTTGTGTGCTGTGTTTTATTTGCGGGTGAAATCGACAAAAAAATTGGTCTTTAAAATCCAAAATTTCTCGAAATGGGGTACGTTCCGCTAAACAAGGCAATTTGGTCATGTGTGAACTTCACCAGAAGTTGCGCACTGTCAATACGGATGTATAAGATTTCGTAAAAGTTGATTTAGATGTGCGTGCACACCGGAATCAACACGTATCCGTCGAAAATATCTCGTATCGGGCATGTTCTGAAACTCGTTGTAACTTCGTGTATGCTTATCATATCAAAACAAAACTTGTGCCATCGGACTCGTAGAAATAAGCTGTTTATGTGACCCAAGTTTGGTTCAATTCTGAGAACGTTGACAAAATCTCGTATCCTGGGCCCCACGGCTCTACTTGACGGGTAATTTTGTGATCGGCTCATCAAAATCCAGTTTTGAACGTTCTATTGGGTCTGTATCATCGTTTTAGACTTGTAGACACTAAGTTTGACGAAATTTAGAGAACTTTGTATCTAGCACATTTTTCAGTGTGAAATGGGCCACACGTGGACCCCGCTTTGACAAGAAATTATTAATTTTGCCCTTGTGTCCCAAATGGACTTATGGACAGGCAATTCTAGCTATTTGATATCTTCTGAGTATGATGATAATATTTGTTTCATCATCTGGAGGAGTATCAAAAGATCTTGGTGTTACCGGAGTAACTGTTAGAGTTCAAAACTCCAGGCAAGTGTACCTTGCCATACTTGCAGTAAATTATTTTATATTATTCTCTTGATCTATTTCTGTGATATATATGTTCAACCTAGAACTGTGTGATATTGCTTAGTATCTAAATAATATTCGGGTGCCAATGCCGTACGCGGAGTTGTGTAACGTCATATAGAGATGAATATCGCAACCCTATACATTTTCGTTTTTCGTGCTTGCATTATCAAGTACGTCATACCACAGAACACCTGACACTATTCATGAGACAGAATCTTCCTGAGTCATTCATAATGATTCTGTATAGGCTACAGGATTTATGATATAGACTTTATATATACCCATAGCTATCATATGACTTACTGTATTAGAGATCTTGCGTGACATGGACATGAGACATCGTGGACATGAGACGTGTGATTACATTGGATAGGGAGAGACACACAGGATATAGGCTGATTATATATATATATATATATTATTGTGAGGCCATAGACTCTACAGCAGAGCTAGGCATATTACGTGATATTACTGCTACCGGCTCCCCGACACAGAGCTTATAGTGGTCTCAGCCTGATTACTAGTGATGCTCTCACTTGCATATCACATAGCTAGCTATATAGTTGCCCTATTGATATATTTTATATACTGCATTTATTTAGCTTGAGTTATTCTTGTACCTTGTTATGTCCTCTGAGGACCTAGTTCCGGATTATCTCCCCAGGTGTAGCAGAGGAGATCTATCCCGAGGTATACGGGACAGGAGCAGAAGTAGGAGCAGTACCGTTACCAAAGGACGAGGTGATAGTAGAGGATTTCTTCTGAGTATCTGCTTATCTATACTCAGTCTTTGCTATTGTTAGACTCTTTTATTTTCTGTCTATTAAAATATTGTATCAGACTTATTATCGGGTTATTCCCAGATATATTTTATTTGAGACTTGATATTCGTTTATATGTTATTATTTTGATATTGATTTATCTGTTGTGGATGAGAATAGTTTTATTCATTTGACATATATCGGAGACCACTGTATTATTGTTTTACAGCTTAAGTATACTCTAATGGGTCCATTAAATTGGGTTTGCCCATTGGTGTGTGCTACTGGCCATTGCCACGTGTCTAGTCCCTCGATATTTTGGGACTGGGATGTGACATAGTTTTTGTGGTGGCCCATACAAGTCAACGACTATATTGCTTTGGTTTCAACTAAGGAACTGAGCAAGCATGCGATTATGATAGGATAAGTTATAGGATCTTATCCACATATTGACACGTTCTTGACCTCCATATCAGATTTGTATTAAATTCTTGATTTACATCATGTCTTGATTCCTCTGTGCATTTCTTATAGTTTACTTTCAATGCAGAGTAATAGACCCACAATCCGGCGAAAAGACTCTCGTAGGTACACCACAAGGTGTTGTGGTCACCTATGACGATGGGGTGGCACCAGGAGGTGGAGGTCAATCAGCTCAACAAAGCAGTCAAGCAGGCCAACATACCTCAAGATTCCGGTGAGACGATATTCTACCGCCATCGCAGTTTACTCCACCAATGCCCGCTTTTTCTGCCAGGACAGGCTATAGACGAATAGAAGATATTTTAAATATTTTATGCAATGATGCAAGCCTAACAGCAGGTTCAATAAGAGGCTCAGTGGCACGAGACGGAGAACTTGAGGAACAGCCTAGTAACCGCACTAGAGCAAGCAAACCCACCAGCTAGGCGACCATTGACGGGATCTATCACTGATTTTCGCCAGCTTAAGCCCAGTACTTTTTCTGGAAAGGAGGAGCCCATTGAAGTTCATGAGTGGCTCACAAACACTCAACACCAGTTGGAAGCAGTTGAGCTTTCAAGGGAGCGATGGATGACTGCCGTCAGGATGCAGCTGACGAGCAATGCACATCATTGGTGGCTATGTGAGGAGAGACGTCTCGGATCGGACCGAGTGACTTGGGAAGAGTTCTCTAGACTCTTCCAGGAGATGTATATTCCAGCTATTGCTCGGTCGGAACTTTGAGACAAGTTCAACCGACTTATTCAAGGAAATATAATGGTGGAAGAATATATTACGGAGTTCATTCGACTGAGCCGCTTTGCTCCCACTCTAATTCCGATGGAAGAGGAGAAGGAGAAGAAGTTCTTCGACGGACTTAGCTTTGAGCTCCAGAGATTAATCGGATCTGTTACAACTACATCATATACAGGCGTCCTTGCTGCAGCATGACGCATAGAGCGCATCACCAGGAGGGAGTCCTGTCTCAAGCGACCATTCATATCAGCATCAGTCAAAGCAGCACAAGGAGAGTCTACAAAGCGACACCAGAGGAATCCATAAAGTGCAGCACCAAGGGCCATATCCCTTCCTACTTGTCACTACTGTGGCAAGGTAGGCCATATTGAGAAGGAGTGCAGACGCAAGTGGGAACTATGCTTGATTTGCGGATCCAACCAACACCCAGCCAAGGACTGCCCTGAGCATCGAGGAGGAGCACCAATGGTAGATCGACCAGCTTTACCAGCACCAAGGCCAGCTTATCCAGCATTGGGAGCACCACAGACGGGAGTTGGAGGAGTCAGACCACCAGCTCTAGGAGGGTATAGCGGAGACCACCTTTGGCACCACAGGTAGCGCTATTCCAGCAGGCTCGTCAGCAGAAAGGTCCAGCTCAGGGACGAGGGCAGGCATTTGCATTGGCTATTGAGGAGGAAGCTACTGCAGGAGAGGTTATAGCAGGTACTATATTGGTAGCTTTATTACCTGTTGTAGATTTATTTAATTCTGGAGTATCGTATTCATTCATAGCTGCTAGCTTTGTAGCCACACATAGAGTAGCTACTCTACCCCATTCGAAAACTAAAAGAATTCTTACGGGAGGTAGAATTATCCCAGTTAGTGATATTTGTAGATCTTGTTCGGTAGTAGTCTGTGGAAGATACATGCGAGCTCAATTCCTGGTCTTTTCTATGCCAGATTATAATATGGTACTTGGTATGGAATGGTTAAGTCAGTATCATGCGACCCTAGATTGCCGACTTGGACGGATTATATTTAGACCGCCTGGACATCCAGAGTTTGAGTTTCTTCGGGGAGCTATAGAACAAGTTGTTCAGCCTACTCTTAGGGTACTATCTGTAGAAGGGGAGTCAGGTTACCCAAGAGTTATATCAGAGTTTATGGATGTCTTTTGCGATGACCTTCCAGGCTTAACACCTGATCGGGAAATAGAATTTATAATAGACTTGACTCAAGGAGCGGAGCCTATCACTTCATCAGTGTACCGGCTAGCACCTAAGGAGTTGGTGGAATTGAAGGAGCAAGTTGATGATCTTCTGGAGAAGGGTTTCATTCGGCCCAGGGTTTCACCATGGGGAGCACCCATTCTATTTGTGCCAAAGAAGGATGGGACAGTACGCTTGTGTATTGACTACAGAGTACTAAATGTCGTAACCATCAAAAATTGGTATCCCTTGCCATGCATTAACGATCTATTCGATCAGTTGAGTGGTGCGAGTGTATTCTCAAAGATCGATCTTAGATCCGGTTATCACCAGATTAGATTGAGGAAGGAGGATATACCGAAGACAGCCTTCAGAACCAAGTATAGACACTATGAATTCTTAGTTATGCCATTTGGTTTAACCAACACGTCAGCTGCGTTCATGAGTTTGATGAACGGAGTTTTTTATTAGTACTTGGATAAGTTCATGGTTATGTTTATTGATGACATCTTAATATATTCTAAGAGCCACGAAGAGCACGAGGAGCATCTCAAAATCGTGCTAGAGACGCTGAGATGGGAGAAGTTTTATGCTAAGCTCAGTAAATGTGAGTTTTGTATGGATAAGGTGCCTTTCCTGGGACATATCATCTCAATCGAAGGACTTTCAGTTGATCCAGAGAAGGATGCTACAATAAAAACTTGGCCTACCCCTACATCAGTTGCGAAAGTGAGAAGCTTTCTCGGACTTGTTGGATACTATCGAAGGTTTGTGAAGAATTTCTCAAGGATTGCGGAGCCTATAATACGGTTGACGCGTAAGGACCAGAAGTTTGCATGGACAAAAGATTGTCAGAATGCCTTTGAAGAGTTGAAGAGGCGATTAACAACATCATCGGTCTTGACTCTTCCTTCAAGATTGGGAGGCTTTGTTATTTATAGTGATGCGTCAGGCAGTGGACTAGGATATGTTTTGATGCAACATGACAAAGTTATCACTTATGCATCGAGACAGCTGAAGGTCCATGAGAAGAACTACTCGATGCATGATCTTGAGCTAGCTGCAGTAATATTTGCACTAAAGATATGGAGGCACTATCTTTACGGAGAGAGGATGGAAATCTTTACTGATCACAAGAGTCTGAAGTATGTCTATACTCAAAAAAGAGCTCAATATGAGACAGAGATATTGGCTTGAGTTGATGGTCGACTTTGATATAGATGTACAGTACCATCCGGGCAAGGCGAATGTTGTAGCAGACGCACTCAGCAGGAAGCCCACAACTTATTTTTTGACGATGCAGCCCCAACTATTAGAGGATCTACAGGAGCTCAAGATAGAGATTATTTTGCCTAGACAAAGTGGCTTGTTGGTGAATCTTGAAGTTAAGTCATCACTTGTGGAGAGGATTAAGGCGGCATTGCCTACCGATGCTAGGTTCCGGAGACTTAAAGAAAAGACGAAAGCCAGCATGCAGATAGGACTTCGCATCCATGAGAACGGGACGTTAAGGTACGAAAATTGCCTGTATATTCTAATTGGGGAGTTGAGACATGAGTTAATGTCTGAAGCACATAGCTCAATATATTATATCCATCCGGGAGGTACTAAGATGTACCGAGATTTGAGGCAGTACTATTGGTGGCATGGGATGAAGAGAGAGATTGCACGATTTATTATAAAATATTTGGTCTGTCAGCAAGTTAAGGTCGAGCATCAAAGAATTGCTGGTATGTTACAGCCGCTTTCCATACCCGAATAGAAGTGGGAATATATTACTATGAATTTCATTATAGGATTTCTACGGAGCCCCAGTGGGAAGGATGCAGTCTGGGTTATTGTGGATCGACTCACTAAGTCGGCATATTTCTTATCGTTCAGAGTTGAACAGTCCACGGAGTTGCTAGTTGACATGTATATACGACAGATCATAAGATTACATGGAGTGCCGGTTAGTATTATGTCAGATCGTGACTCAAGATTCATATCCTATTTTTGGCGAAGCATGTAGGAGAGTCTTGGCACCCAACTCAAGTTCAGCACTGCTTACCATTCACAGACAGACGGTCAGTCGGAGAGCATGATTCATATCCTAGAGGATATGCTGAGGTCGTGTATATTAGACTTTGGAGGATCTTGGGAAGACCATTTGCACTTGGTGGAGTTCTCTTACAATAACAGCTATCAGGCAAGCATCCAGATGGTACCTTTCGAGACATTGTACGGCAGAAAATATAGATCACCGATATATTGGAGTGACGTTGGTGAGCGTCAGATACTGGGTCCAGAGTTAGTGATGCAGATAGTTGAGAAGGTAAAGAAAATTCAGAGTCATCTTCATGCAGCTCAGGACAGGCAAAGGCATTGGGCTTGTCATGACTCGCACCCGAAAATTCGGGCACGAGTGCGTGGGTACGTCCAGCCTACGCTGCAGAGTCGGCGGTAGTACACTGTCTAGGTCATATCCACAGATAATAAATCTAGCTCATTCACAAAATAAAATAGGCAAGATAAAAATAATGGGAAAAAGATGCTTAAGATTTCAAAGGAAATAAATGTGACAACAGCTCAAATGTTTAATACAGAATCCAGAAATGAAATCGGGGACAAACCCGATTACTAAGATAAAGAGTATGAAATAAAATAGCTACTGCTAACTACTCTGCAGCAGTGGTCTCCTGGGTGGGATCTGACTCCTCATAAGTGTCATATGTTCCCTCATAGGGACCATAATATGTAGGGGCAAGGTCCTCAACATCGTCTAAATCAACAGATCCAGTCAGGAAAGGAGCAAAGTACACAGTGCACAACAAGATTAAACTAAATATTTATGACAATTAAACTGAGTATCATATTGAGAATATGCATAAAAGAAACAACAATATCTCAGAGTTAATGCTATAAACAGGAATATGAGAAAGCAGAAATAAATGAGACAGGAAATGAAACTACAACAGTCAGCAAGAACTATAACAAGACCAGAAGCTATTTGTGTGAAACTTGTGTTTGTTTTAGAATACATAGTTGGCATGTAGGGGTTTATAAGGCTAATCTGGCCATCATAAACGGCTATTAAACAGGAATAATCGAGATCCGGCTGAGGGTACAGTCGCGTACCAACAGCTATTAAATACGACAGGGGGAAGGGTAAACTACATGCCTTCTAGTATTCTCCCACCCGACATAAAAAACAAGACATGAACTCAAATATTCAAGACATAAATTCCAGTATTCTAACACTACGTTTAATCATCAAGGGTACTAGTAGAGCAGGGAAATAATTATCACAATATAAAGATTAAACTTAAAGTGCAGGTACTTGCATGTTGTTTGGATCCAATTAATTGTACTTCGGGGAAATATTCCAGAGATGAGTCCAGATGCTAAAATAAATATTACCATCATGCTCAGAAGATGTCAAATAGCTAGAAATGCCTGTCCTTGGGTCCAATTTGGAGACAAGGACAAAAACGGCAGTTTCGGGTAAAAACGGGGTCCGCGGGTGGGCCCGCTTTGCACCGAAAAATGTGTCCGGGTCAACGGTCTCCAAATTAACCAAACTTAGTGTCAACAGGTCAGGAACGCTGATACGAACCCAACGGAACTTCCAGATTTGGATTCCGATGAGCCGATCACAAAATTGCCCGTCGAGCGGGGCCTATGGGGCCCACGACACGCGATTTCGTCAACGTTCTCAGAATTGAACCAAACTTGACCCACAGGACCAGCGTATCGCTACGAGTCCGATGGTGCAAGTTTCGTCTCGATCCGACGAGTGTACAAGAAGTTAGGACGAATTATAGAAAAGTCGGATACGGGGCGAAGTCCGCGGATACGCGTTGATTCCGGTGTGCACGCACACCCGAATTAGCTTCCGCTAAATCTCACACGTCCGTATCGACGGCGCGCACGTATCTATGAAGACCGCACGCGACCAAGTCATCCCGTTTGGCGGGACGTACTCAGTTCAGGGGTGAAACAGGGTCTAGTTTTTCCTGTTTTTGGATCACGGTGTACGATCACCACAGGACGCGATGCCCCGAGCGGTTTGTCCGGGCACCGAGAGTGTCATACAGGCTTTCCAACGTAATTTACGAAATCGAAAACGGAGATACAGGGTGCAAGATACGAGTACCTGAACCGGGCTCAAGAAACAGGAATTCCTCGTGTCCTGTGTCGTGTCCGACACGAAGGAGAGGAATTAAGGTTTTAGGGTTAGGGTTCAGGCGATGGCCGCCGGCGGGGCTGATCGGCGCTGTGCTGGCCGGAGGTGGTCGGGGACGCTGAGGCAAGGCCGAGCGAAGGCACGGCGGAGCGGGGCGACGCCGGGAACGGCGGCTGCGGCTGCTGGAGCTGCTGCGAGGTCGGGTCTGGCCGCTGCGGGGCTGATCGGCGCTGTGCTGGCCGAAGGTGGTCGGGGACGCTGAGGCGAGGCCGGGCGGAGGCACGGCGGAGTGGGGCGGCGCCGGGAACGGCGGCTGCGGCTGCTGGAGCTGCTACAAGGTCTGGTCTGGCCGCTGCGGGGTCGACGGCGAGCTGGGCACGGCGAGGGGAGAGGAGGAGACTGCGGCGGCGAGGTCGGGGCAAGGCGGCGGGGTCGGCCGGTGGTCGGGGTCGGGTGTGATTGGCCGGAGGGGGGGTGTTCTCGGGGTTTATAAAGGGAAGAGGGGCCGGCCAAGGCGGGGCGAGGGGGGGTCGTGGCCGCGGAGGGCGGGGCGAGCCGGGTGGAGCGGCGGGTGGCACGGCCGGCGGAAGCAGAGCGGGGAGCGGTTCAGCCGGTCGTGGGGGTGCTGGGGAGACCGGGTCAGTGGGTCGGGCAGGCGGCGGGTCGGGTCTGGGCAGACCCGACCCGACCCGGTAAGGGGTGGGCTGGGCGGATCAGGCCCAGTGGGCCGGACCTAGGGAATGGGCCGAAACAGAAAAATAATAATAATGATAATAATAATAATAATAATAATAATTTAAACAGTTAATTAATTAATTAATTAATTAAAATAATTTTTAGGCATTTAAAAATAGGTCTGAGGCCCAAAAAATCCAGAAAAATTATCCTAAGTCCAGTTTTTTATTTTACACCCAAAAATATTATTTCCATAATATTTTAATATTATTTATTAATAAATAAAAATTATTTAATAATTAAAACCTTGATTTTAATTACAGAAAATTCTCAAAAAATTCCAGAAAATTGTGAAAAATCCTAGTTTTAATAATTTTGAAAATTCAGGGGGTTTACAATCTACCCAACTTATAAAAATTTCGTCCTCGAAATTTAAGAATAGCAATGGCACGAAAAGGAAAGGCCAAAGATTTAAAATATACCTCAGGGTTCAAAAAGATAAGGGTAGCGTTCTCTAATCTCGTCTTCTCGCTCCCAGGTGGATTCGCCGGGAGAGTGGTGCTTCCAAGCTACGCGAACAAGGGAAATAACCTGGTTCCGTAGAACTTTCTCCGATCGATCCAGTATCTCCACGGGTTTCTCTTGGTAAGTCAAACTTGGGCCTACTTCGAGCTCTGGGTGATCCAAAATATGGCTGGGATCTGACACATATTTTCTCAGCTGCGACACGTGGAAAACGTTATGGACTCCATCCAGAGAGGGTGGCAATGCCAGTCGGTATGCCACTTCTCCGATTTTCTCCTGTATGCCAAAAGGTCCAATAAATCTTGGGCTGAGTTTTCTGTAAACACCCTGAATTTTGAGTATAAATTTTTTTAACCAAGTTATTACGAATTTTGAGTATTTTCTGGAACCAAAAGCGAAGAGGATTAAGATTAAAGAATTTTCAGTGTAGCCAAAGGGTGTTAAATTATTCTGGACATAATATAATAAGATGCACAATAGAAAATCGGACCTACAGTATTTTTCGGTGAATTATTTGGACCCCGGAAACGAGTTTTAAGCTTAAAAGAGCTATTGGGTTAATTGAACCGAACCGATCCAAACCAACCCGACCCGAAATCTGATGGAGAAACCCTAGCAGTCGTCGGAGTCCCTGTAGCAGCTATAAAGGGGCTGCCTCAACATCCGTGCTGCTCTTCTCCAACAAGCCGCCACCGAAACCCTAGATTCACCCCAGCACCGCGTGTCCATTTCCATCCGCCGCGTGACCACCCCAGCCCCGACTCCTCGTCACCGCTGAACCGACCACCCTCTGCCGCCGCTTCACAGCAACCCCCGTCTCCGCTTCACAGCAAGCTCATCACCGCTGAACCGACCAACCCCTGCCGCCGCTTCATAGCGACCTCGTCACCGCTGAACCGACCAACCCCCGCCGCCGCTTCACAGCGACCCCGTCACCGCTGAACCGACGACCCCGGGCACCTCCCCTTGTCGACCCGACCCCGACGCCTCCCAAGCGTCGCTCCGCTGACCGTAGACAGAACCTGGGACTCGACTCCGAGACCCAGCGGACACGAGTGAGGACGAATCGGACGCCAGCAGCGCGCGAGTACACGACCAGGACACAGATTGGACTCTCGGACACGTGAATTTCAGCATTCACGGAGCCCTGTTCAGGTACCGATTTCTTTCACCTCGCAACTCCATTTTCGATTCCGTCAGTTTCTACACGTAGACTGTATAACCCTCTCGGTGCCCGTGCAACTCGCTCGGTGCATCGCGTCCTGTGGTGATCGCACACCGCGATCCAAAAACAAGAAAAACAACGCCCCAATTCACCCCGGAACTGAGTGTGCCCCACCAAACGGGATAACTTGGTCGCGTGCGGTCTTCACAGACACGTACGCATCGTTGATACGGTCATGTGAGATTTCGCGGAAGTAGATTCGGAGGTGCGTGCACCCCGAAATCAACGCGTATCCGCCGTCGACACCCCGTATCTGACCTTTCTGGAACACGCTGTAACTTCGTGTACACACGTCAGATTGAGACAAAACTTGTGCCATTGGACTCGTAGCAATACGTTGGTCCTGTGAGCCAAGTTTGGTCCGATTCTGAGAACGTTGATAAAATCGCGTATTGTGGGCCCCACCGGCTCCACTTGACGGGCGATTTTGTGAATGGCTCATCGGAATCCAATTCTGGAAGTTCCGTTGGGTTCATATCATCGTTCCTGACTTGTAGACACTGAGTTGGAGTAATTTGGAGACCTTTGACCCTGGCACGCTTTTCGGTGCAAAGTGGCCCACAGGTGGACCCCGCTTTGGCCCGAAAATGACCTTTTTGCCCCGTGTCCAAATTGGACGTAAGGACAGGCAATTCTAGCAGTTTGATACCTTCTGAGACTGTTGGTGATGTTTATTACAGCTATTGGAGAAGCACCTACCGGATCCACTGCTACAGGGACAGTTGTTGACATTCAAACATCAGGCAAGTGTACCTTGCCAACTCTGCAGTATTGTTACCTGTTTTCTTACTTCATTATATTGTTGTGCATGCTTAACCTAGGACCGTGTGACGTACCTAGCATCCGATTATCAGTCGGGTGCCAACATCGTACGCGGTGTTGGGTATTATCATCTAGACATGGACATACGTGACACTTTATCTTCTCGTACTTGTCTTACCAAGTACACTATGACCCAGGACACTGGACACTGTTCATGAGACAGGATCTTCCTGAGATATTCGTGGTGATTCTGTATAGGATCTAGGACTTGACAGAGATATTACATTCTTAGATACATTATGACTTGTGCATTAGTTATGACCCCGCTGACATGGACGTGAGACGTTATGTTCATGATTTGTGTGGTTACATTGGGTGGGGAGAGACACACAGACTACAGGCTGATTATATATATACACCCCTACTATTGTGAGGCCCAAGACTCTGAAGCCCGAGCTTGGCCCATTACTCATTATTACTGCTGCTACAGGCTCCCCTACACTGAGCTTGTAGTATGCTTCAGCCTGAGTTCTAGTGCTGCTCTCATCTTGCATATCACTTAGCTGGTTACTTAGTATTCCCTTATTGTTCCATCTATTGCTGGATAGATCCACAGGCTACAGGTTGATTATGTTATGCCGGCTACTCAGTATCCCGCTGAGCTAGACCACCTCTTGACACCACTGCTACAGGCTCCCCTACACAGAGCTTGTAGATGTTCAACCTGAGTACTGCTGATATTCTCTCTTGCATTTTATACAGATGTGAGCTGTACCGCTATCTGAGGACGAGGTCTTAGCTGAAGACTTCTCTTGAGCATCCATGTTCATGCTCAGCTTTTATTATTTATTTCAGTCTTTTACTTTCTGGTCTGTTGAACTATTGTACTAGATATTTATCAGGTCGTTTCCCGAAGTACTTTGTGAGACGCATTGATGATTTACATTCCTTATTTATTCTGTGGATCATATTTTATATCTTGTGTGGATGAGATTAGTTGTACCATGATTGTCGTAGACTTGTTTTACAGCTTAAGTATGCCCTGATGGATCCATTAAATTGGGTTGGTCCATCGGTGCGTACTGCTGGCCATTGCCACTTATCTGGTCCCACGGTATTTTGGGACTGGGGCGTGACATTTTCCACTCTTTCCGAACCTAATGGTGCCACGTGTCGGGGAAATCTTCAAGAATACCATTTCTCCAACCTTGAAATAGAGTCATAATCAAGTCTTAGTTGCATAATCATAATGTTTAAATTAACTTGGATTTCATAAATTTAATTACCTCAAAATCTAAGGGCCTTCGGTGGCTATTTGCCCAATGTCGTTGCCTGTCTTGAGCCACTCGAAGTCTATCCCTTATTTATTTTACCTTCTCAATTGAATCGATCACCATCTCTGGTCCCAGTAGAGCTCTTTCTCCAACGTCGTCCCATGATAGCGGGGTACGACATCTTCGTCCATACAGAGCTTCAAATGGAGTCATCTCAATACTTGCTTGGAAACTGTTATTATAAGAGAACTCCACAAGATGTAGATAGTCTTCCCAGGATCCTCCAAAATCTAGAACACATGTACGGAGCATATCTTCAAGTGTCTGGATTGTACGTTTCGATTGTCCATCGGTTTGGGGATGGTTCGCTGTGCTGAATTTGAGTTGAGTCCCCAGGCTGGCTTGTAGGCTCTTCCAGAAGTGAGAGGTGAATCTTGAATCTCGGTCGGAGACAATACTTACTGGAACTCCATGCAACTTAACAATATGTCTGATATATAAATCTGCCAGCTTTTCTGTAGATAGCCCTACTTTGAAAGGTAGAAAATGTGCAGACTTGGTCAGTCTATCTACTATCACCCAAATTGCATCCTTTCCACTAGGTGTCCTTGGAAGTCCAGAAACAAAATCCATTGTAATATGTTCCCACTTCCACTCCGGAATGGGTAGTGGTTGAAGCAATCCCCCAGGTCTTTGTCTTTCTGCCTTGACTTGTTGGCACACTAAACAACGAGATACGAACCTGGCTACTTCTCTTTTCATGCCATGCCACCAAACATGCGTCCTCAGGTCCTTGTACATCTTGTTGGCTCCTGGATGTATAGAGTATTGCGATCTGTGCGCCTCTTGCATAATTTCTTCTCTTATATCTCCTTGAGGTACACATAATCTATCTACATGCCTCAGTGATCCATCTTCATGAATTCTGAAATCCTCCACTAATCCAGCTTGCACTTGACCTCGAAGGCTTCGCAGGCCTTCGTCTTGAAACTGAGTCTCCTTGATCTTGTCTATTAAGGTAGACTGAATCTGCAAGTTCATCATTTGGCCTTCTTTTCCTGGGATAATTACCTCAATACCTAAATTTTCCAAGTCCTCGAGCAAGTGTCGGTCCATAGTCAAGTACATCGCCATAGGATATCTGCTTAGAGCATCAGCAACTATATTGGCCTTCCCAGGGTGATATTGAAGGGTGATATCAAAGTCTTTCATTAGTTCCAGCTACCTTCTTTGCCTCATGTTCAGCTCTTTTTGAGTGAAGATATATTTTAGACTTTTGTGGTCTGTAAATATTTCCACCTTTTCTCCATAAAGATAATGCTTCCATAGCTTAAGAGCAAAAATGACAGCTGTCAATTCTAAATCATGAGTTGGATAGTTCTTTTCATGAGGTCGAAGCTGTCTAGAGGCATATGCTATTACTTTCTTGTTCTGCTCCAATACACAACCTAGACCTTTTCCAGAAGCATCACTATAAATAGCGAATCCTCCGGTTCCAGAAGGTAAGGTCAGAATAGGGGCAGTAGTCAGCCTTTTCTTCAATTCTTCAAAAGCATGCTGACATTCATCAGTCCAGGTGAACTCTTCATCCTTCCTTGTTAATTTTGTCATGGGTTCCGCAATCCTAGCAAAGTCCTTCACAAACTTCCGATAGTAGCCAGCTAGTCCCAGGAAACTTCTAATCTCTGCTACAGAGTCTGGAGTGGGCCATGATTCTACTACCGCTATCTTCTTGGGGTCTACTGCTATTCCATCTCCAGTCACAACATGTCCCAAGAATTCTACTTTGTCTAGGAAGAATGCACATTTAGATAATTTTTCATAAAGTTTTTCCTTCCTCAAAGTCTCCAATGCTAGCCTCAAATGTTCTTCATGTTCTTCGGGAGTCTTGGAGTAGATCAAAATATCATCAATAAAGACCACTACAAATTTGTCTAGATATTGCTGAAAGACTCTGTTCATTAAGTTCATAAAAACTGCTGGAGCATTCGTCAACCCGAACGGCATTACTAAGAATTCGTAGTGTCCGTTCCGGGTATTGAAAGCAGTTTTAGGGATATCTTCCTTTCTCACCCTTACTTGGTGGTAACCAGACCTCAAATCAATCTTTGAAAATACCCGAGCTCCACTTAACTGATCAAATAAGTCATCTATCCTGGGTAGGGGATACTTATTCTTAATTGTTAAAGCATTCAAGGCCCTATAGTCAATACACATTCGGGATGTTCCGTCCTTCTTGGGCACAAATAATACTGGAGCTCCCCAGGGTGAGACACTAGACCTAATGAAGCATTTGTCTTCTAACTCTTTTATTTGCTCATTTAGTTCTATTATCTCCTTCTTGTTGATTCTGTAGGGATTTTGAGATACTGGCGCTGCTCCTGACACTAAGTCAATAGAGAATTCAACTTCTCGGTCTGGGGGTAAGCCTGGGAGATCCTCAGGGAAGACATCAAGATATTCAGAGATGATAGGTAGTGGCAATTCTTCTGTTACTAGGGCTCCACAAATTTTGTTACTACCCATTTCTCTAGAACCTCTAGCAAATTCAAATTCTGGCTTGTCAGGGGGCCTGAAGATTACACTACCTCTGTGACAGTCTATAGTGGCATGATGTTGACTCAACCAATCCATACCCAGTATAATATCAAAACTGGGAACTGGCATTACAAGTAGCCTAGCATATAGTTCTCTTCCACATAATGTAATAGGACAATTGTTACATGCATCACTAACCGGGATGATTCCTCCACCGGTAATGATCTTGTAATAATTCCTAAGAGGTTCAGTGATTAAGCTATGCTTCATAAGGAAATCTACTGACATGAATGAATGTGAAGCTCCAGAATCAAATAAAGTAATGGCTGGTATTAAATTTATAAGCACAGAACCTGTGATCACGTCTCCTGTGGCTTCAGCTTCTTCCAGAGTCATTGCATAAGCACAGCCTTGCTGCGGTGCACCCCTCTGTTGCTGCTGTTGGTGCTGAGCAAAGCGTTGTTGTTGTGTTGGAAGCGGGGGTCCCCTCTACTGTGCTGCTGGGGGCCTGGCCTGGACGGGAGCCTTGGGTGCAGCTGGGCGTCCTTGAGTAGCAGGACAGTCCCTTATTTGATGCGCTGCTGAGCCGCAGTAGAGGCAGGCACCTAGCCTCTTCCTGCAGACTTGCCAAGTGTGACCTGGTTTTTGGCAAAAGTTACAAGCAGCAGCTTGTTGGTTCTGTCCTTGAGCCTGATTTTGGGGTGCTGGAGCTCGAGGGAGAGGACGCTGAGTTTACTGCGGGGCCCTCTGCTGTTGTTGTTGTTGAAATGGACGTTTGTTGGGTCCCGTATTTCCGGTATCTCTCTCCCGCTTTAGTTTATGCCCCATGTCTCTCTCAACGCCTTGTGCCACGCTCAGGATTTCCTCGTAAGTGTGAGCTCGGCTAGTGGTGACAGCAAGGCGAATATCCGGAGACAGCCCCTTCTTGAATCTACGGGCTCTGTCCTCCGGGGTATGAACCATGTACTCTGCAAAATGGCTCAACCTGCTAAATTCAGCAGTGTACTCATCAACAGATAGGTTACCTTATTCCAGTCTCTCGAATTGGCTTTCGAGAGCTTCCCGAGCCACTTCGGGGTAGAATTTCTCCTTGAATAGCCTCTTGAAGTCCTCCCAGGTGAGGTCAGGAGCAGATAGTTGGGGTTTATCTCTGAACCAGGTCCAAGCTATGTAGAACAGTTGTAGGCTTGCGGACTCCACTTTGAGATTATCAGGGACCCGAGCAATCTTCAGGAGTCTCTCGACATTCTCTATCCACTCATCGGCATAGAGAATGCCCTCAGTTCCGTAGAATTCCAGGGGTCTAAGGTTCTTGAAGTCTTTGGCACTCCCTGGCCTCATGAGTGGCGACTCCTGGGACCTAAGAGCTTCTGAGAGGCTGGTCCGTAGAAGTGCAGTTTGTTCTTTCTGGGATTCAACGAGTCCCTGGAATACTCCGAGTAGCTGTGCCCCATCTAGAGTAACTGCTGGAGTAAATGGAGGCGGCGGGAGTGCAAGAGTTTCGGGCACATTCTGCTCAGCTGGTTCTGATGTGCCTCCTACTGTGTTCCTTGTCTGGACCATTCTGAAAGATTAAGGGATAGGAAGATCAGAATAGATTACTTGGAAATCAAGGGCGATAGGAAAATTGAGCAGAAATGATATCAAGAATTGAAATAAGGACCCTATACTGTGAATGAGCTTTTCCTAGAATCCTCAATCTTATTCCATACCCTGTCCTAGGGTATTACCCTATTTAAGGATACGACCTGCATGGGCCACCATAAAAATGTGTTACGACCCGCACCCGGAAATTCGGGCACGAGTGCGTGGGTACGTCCAGCCTACGCCGCAGAGTCGGCGGTAGTACGCTGTCTAGGTCATATCCACAGATAATAAATCTAGCTCATTCACAAAATAAAATAGGCAAGATAAAAATAATGGGAAAAAGATGCTTAAGATTTCAAAGGAAATAAATGTGACAACAGCTCAAATGTTTAATACAGAATCCAGAAATAAAATCGGGGACAAACCCGATTACTAAGATAAAGAGTATGAAATAAAATAGCTACTGCTAACTACTCTGCAGCAGTGGTCTCCTGGGTGGGATCTGGCTCCTCATAAGTGTCATATGTTCCCTCATAGGGACCATAATATGTAGGGGCAAGGTCCTCAACATCGCCTAAATCAACAGATCCAGTCAGGAAAGGAGCAAAGTACACAGTGCACAACAAGATTAAACTAAATATTTATGATAATTAAACTGAGTATCATATTGAGAATATGCATAAAAGAAACAACAATATCTCAGAGTTAATGCTATAAATAGGAATATGAGAAAGCAGAAATAAATAAGACAGGAAATGAAACTACAACAGTCAGCAAGAACTATAACAAGACCAGAAGCTATTTGTGTAAAACTTGTGTTTGTTTTAGAATACATAGTTGACATGTAGGGGTTTATAAGGCTAATCTGGCCGTCATAAATGGCTATTAAATAGGAATAATCAAGATCCGGCTGAGGGTACAGTCGCGTACCAACAGCTATTAAACACGACAGGGGGAAGGGTAAACTACATGCCTTCTAGTATTCTCCCACCCGACATGAAAAATAAGACATGAACTCCAATATTCAAGACATAAATTCCAGTATTCTAATACTACGTATAATCATCAAGGGTACTAGTAGAGCAGGGAAATAATTATCATAATATAAAGATTAAACTTGAAGTGCAGGTACTTGCCTGTTGTTTGGATCCAATTAATTGTACTTGGGAAAATATTCCAAAGATGAGTCCAGATGCTGAAATAAACATTACCATCATGCTCAGAAGATGTCAAATAGCTAAAAACGCCTGTCCTTGGGTCCAATTTGGAGACAAGGGCAAAAACGACAGTTTTGGGTCAAAACGAGGTCCGCTGGTAGGCCCGCTTTGCACCGAAAAACGTGTCCAGATCAATGGTCTCCAAATTTACCAAATTTAGTGTCAACAGGTCAGAAACGCTGATATGAACCCAACGGAACTTCCAGATTTGGATTCCGATGAGCCGATCACTAAATCGCCCGTCGAGCGGGGCCTGTGGGGCCCACGACACGCGATTTCGTCAACGTTCTCAGAATCGAACCAAACTTGACCCACAAGACCAGCGTATCGCTACGAGTTCGATGGCAGAAGTTTTGTCTCGATCCGACAAGTGTACAAGAAGTTAGGGCGAATTGCAGAAAAGTCGGATATGGGGCGATGTCCGCGGATACGCGTTAATTCTGGTGTGCACGCACACCCGAATCAGCTTCCGCGAAATCTCACACGTCCGTATCGACGGCGCGCATGTATCTGTGAAGACCGCACACGACCAAGTCGTCCCGTTTGGCGGGGCGTACTCAGTTCCGGGGTGAAACAGGGTCTGGTTTTTCCTGTTTTTGGATTGCGGTGTGCGATCACCACAGGACGCGATGCCCCGAGCGGTTTGTCCGGGCACTGAGAGTGTCATACAGGCTTCGCAACGTAATTTACGGAATCGAAAACGGAGATACATGGTGCAAGATACGAGTACCTGAACCGGGCTCGAGAAACAGGGATTCCTCGTGTCCTGTGTCGTGTCCGACACGAAGGAGAGGAATTAGGGTTTTAGGGTTAGGGTTCAGGCGATGGCCGCCGGCGGGGCTGATCGGTGCTGTGCTGGTCGGAGGTGGTCGGGGACGCAGAGGCAAGGCCAGGCGGAGGCACGGCGGAGCGGGGCGGCGCCGGGAACGGCGGTTGCGGCTGCTGGAGCTGCTGCGAGGTCGGGTCTGGCCGCTGCGGGGCTGATCGGCGCTGTGCTGGCCGGAGGTGGTCGGGGACGCTGAGGCGAGGCCGGGCGGAGGCACGGCGGAGCGGGGCGGCGCCGGAAACGGCGGCTGCGACTGTTGGAACTGCTGCGAGGTCGGGTCTGGCCGCTGCGGGGTCGACGGCGAGCTGGGCACGGCGAGGGGAGAGGAGGAGACTGCGGCGGCGAGGTCGGGGCAAGGCGGCGGGGTCGATCGGTGGTCGGGGTCGGGTGTGATTGGCCGGAGGGGGTGTGTTCTCGGGGTTTATAAAGGGAAGAGGGGCCGAAAAGGCGGGGCGAGGGGGGGTCGTGGCCGCGGAGGGTGGGGCGAGCCGGGTGGAGCGGCGGGTGGGGCGGCCGACGGAAGCGGAGCGAGGAGCGGTTCAGCCGGTCGTGAGGGGTGCTGGGTTGACCGGGTCAGTGGGTCGGGCAGGCGGCGGGTCGGGTCTGGGCAGATCCGACCCGACCCGGTAAGGGGTGGGCTGGGCCGGATCAGGCCCAGTGGGCCGGACCTAAGGAATGGGCCGAAACAGAAAAATAATAATAATGATAATAATAATAATAATAATAATAATAATTTAAACAGTTAATTAATTAATTAATTAACTAAAATAATTTTTAGGCATTTAAAAATAGGTCTGAGGCCCAAAAAATCCAAAAAACTTACCCTAAGTCCAGTTTTTTATTTTACACCCAAAAATATTATTTCCATGATATTTTAATATTATTTATTAACAATTAAAAATTATTTAATAATTAAAACCTTGATTTTAATTACAGTAAATTTTCAGAAAATTCCAGAAAATTGTGAAAAATCCTAGTTTTAATAATTTTGAAAATTCAGGGGGTTTACAGGGCTGACGTACACCGCCGACCGTTGGAGTTCAAGGAAGAAGAACATGTATTCTAAAGGATCTCATCCACTCGAGGTACTATTCGATTTGGGAGCAGAGGCAAGTTGAGCCCGAGGTACGTTGGACCATTTGATATTCTGGAGCGTGTTGGTGAGGTGGCGTATCGTCTTACATTACCCCCATCTTTAGAGGGAGTACATGATGTATTCCATGTCTCATAGCTGAGGAGGTACGTGACTGACCCAAGTCACGTAGTCGATCATTCTGAGATTTCAGTGGGACCTAGTTTGAGGTATAAAAAATATCCGGTTGGGATACTAGACACCAGTGAGAAGATATTACGGGGATAGACAATTAGATTGGTCCGGGTGGCCTAAAAATATCACTCCCCCGGCGAGTCTACTTGGGAATGACAGGATGTCATACGCTAGCATTATCCTCACCTATTCGAAGATGCAGGTATGACCTAAGTATTCTTATAGGTGACCATGTTTAGTTATCCTTAGTAGTTAATTCTTGATCTCGAGGACACAATCCTTTTAAGGTGGGTAGATTGTAAACACCAAGTTTTATTCTAAAATTTAAAAATAATTTTTAGGATTTTTTTTAAAATTTTAATTAATTATTATTAATGTTCTTCAAAGAAATTATATTTTTATGTATCAAATTAAGTATTAAAATATTATAAAAATTATATTTTTGGATGTATAATTAATTATTGGATGTTGTACAATTTTTCTAGAATTTATTGGGCTTAAAAACTAATTTTAAATAGCTAAAAACTTTTTTTAACTAAACCAGCAATAAAACAAACCGAACCGGGCAGACTGAACCGAACCAGGCTAAACTGAGCCAAACCGGACTTAACCACCCAGCGGGTCGGATTCGTACTCGCTAGCCAATGACCCGACCTGCCGCCTGCTACCCGCCCCACACTCACAGAATACCCCCACGAAATCCCGTGCGAACCGCGGTTAACCCCCCCCCCTCTTCTCCTTCATATAAACACTCACTCCTTCCTTTTATCACACAACCAACCACTCTCCCTCACTCCCCTATCCCCGGCGTTCAACTCTGACCATTGCCCACCGCCGCTAGCCGCCGCACATCGCCGAAAAACGGTCGCCAACTTCGCCGCATAATTGTCTAATTTCGAACAACATCAAGGTACCCTACTTCTAGCTCTCGTATCTCCTTGTGTATTAATTTGAATTTAGTTCTATCAAATCCTATGTGAAGACCACTTGACCCTCTCAAAGTTTTGTGCAACTAGTTCGGAGTGCCGTGTCCTATGTCAGTCGTAAAATGCGACGTAAAACAGAAAAAAACACAGAATTCTGTACTTCAGAAACTATCCCAGAGTCCCATGTGCACGGCCATTTTTCTTCCAACCTGTTTAATAATTTTATATTATTTTTAAATAGTAAATTAGATAACATAACCGAGATTTAGACTCTATAATTAGTTTATTTTAATTTGTTGTGTGCTTTATTTTATTCGCGGATAAAATCGACCAAAAACTTGGTCTTTAAAACCCAAAATTTCTTGAAATGGGGTACGTCCCACTAAACGAGGTGACTTGATCATATGTGAACTTTACCGGAAGGTGCGCACTATCAATACGGACATGTAAGATTTCGCGAAAGTTGTTTTGGATGTACGTGCACATCGGAATCAACGCGTATCCGTCAAAAATATCCCACATCGAGCCTGTTCTAAAATTTGTTGTAACTTTGTGTATGCTCATCATATCGAAACAAAACTTGCACCATCGTACTCATAGCAATATGCTGGTCCTGTGACCCAAGTTTGGTTCGATTCTGAGAATGTTGACAAAATCTTATATCGTGGGCCCTACGGCTCCACTTGATGGGCGATTTTGTGATCGGCTCATCGAAATCCAGTTTTGAACGTTCCGTTGGATCTGTATCATAATTATGGACTTGTAGACACTAAGTTTGACAAATTTTGAGAACTTTGTCTCTGGCACATTTTCGGTGCGAAGTGGGCCACATGTGGACCCCGCTTTGAGCAAAAATTGTCAATTTTGCCCCTGTGTCCAAAATTGACTTATAGATAGGCAATTCTAGCTATTTGATATCTTCTTAGCATAATGATAATGTTTGTTTCAACATCCGAAGGAGTACCGGAAGATCTTACTGTTACCGGAGCAACTGTTAGAGTTCAAACCCCAGGCAAGTGTACCTTGCCATACTTGTAGTAAATTATTTTATATTATTCTCTTGATCTAAAGCTGTGATATATATGCTCAACCTAGGACCGTGTGATATTGCTTAGTGTCCGAATAATATTCGGGTGCCAACACCGTACGCGGAGTTGTGTAACATCACCTAAAGATGGATATCACGACCCTATATATTTTTGTGCTTGCATTATCAAGTACGTCATACCACAGGACAATTGACACTATTTATGAGATAAAATCTTCCTGAGTGATTCATGGTAATTCTGTATAGGCTACAGAATTTGTGACATAGACTTTATATATATCCATAGCTATCATATGACTTGCTGCATTAGATATGATCTTGCGTGACATGGATATGAGACGTCGTGGACATGAGACGTGTGATTACATTGGGTAGGGAGAGACACACAGGCTACAAGCTGATTATATATATATTTATTATTATGAGGCCATAGACTCTACAGCAGAGCTAGGCACATTACGTGATATTACTACTATCGGCTCCCCGACATAGAGCTTGTAGTGGTCTCAGCCTGAGTACTAGTGATGCTCTCACTTGCATATCACATAGCTGGTTACATAGTTGCCCTATTGATATATTTTATATACTGCATTTATTTGGCTTGAGTTATTCTTGTACCTTTCTATGTCCCCTGAGGACCTAGTTCGGAATTATGTTCCCAGGTGTAGCAGAGGAGATCTATCCCGAGATATACGGGACAGGAGCAGAAGTAGGAGCAGTATCATTACTAGAGGATGAGGTAATAACCGAGGATTTCTTTTGAGTATCTGCTTTATCTATACTCAGTCTTTGTTATTGTTAGACTCTTTTATTTCATGTCTATTGAAATATTGTATTAGACTTATTATTGGGTTGTTCCCCGGTATATTTTATTTGAGACTTGATGTTGGTTTATATGTTGTTATTTTGATATTGATTTATCTGTTATGGATGAGAGTAGTTTTATGCATTTGACATATATCAGAGACCACTGTATTGTTGTTTTATAGCTTAAGTATACTCTAATGGGTCCATTAAATTGGGTTTGCCCATTGGTGTGTGCTACTGGCCATTGCCACGTGTCTAGTCCCTCGGTATTTTGGGACTGGGCCGTGACACTTAGCTAGGTACGTTATATTCTTTATTAGCATGCAAGGAGGTGATTCACCTAGCGACTGGCATACATCGTCCATATTTTAAGTGTGCTGGCTAAGTAAAGACAAATTCATCATAGCCACCCACCTTAGCGATGATTCACCTCAGTTGAGCGATAATCTGAGCGAGCCTTTGAAAGTCTAAGTCTGAACTCCTAAAGGGCCAAATCTGGGATCATTTGCCTCAAACAAGTCTTCTCGTTGAGCTAGGCGGGTCAGGTCATTGCACTTGTGCCATTTTTATCGGCTATCCTCCTGAACGGAATGGGTTGTTACATTATACACTACTTAGAAAAAGTCTCGTCCTCGAGACTTCCTGAGCGCAAATTGTTCTATCGTACACTATCGAATCTATCTCAAGCATAACAATCTGTGTCGCGTATATGCTTGGTCTGTCTCATTGAATGACTCTATCATTCAATCCAAGCTCTGACTCGTCACTACTGGTTCTTAGTGTGGAACTTATATCGCTTTACGTGGGGTACAGTATGATCTATCTTGAATGATGATTTAGGGCTGAGGCAAACTTATCTAAATCAATATACTCGTTTATGCGAATCTAACATATTCACTTGCACTAACATTCGAGATTAGCATATCGCGATTATAGATTATGCACATATTCAGAGTGTCCCTCAAACATATGCATGTCAGCCAACTTAGCGATAGCGAAGTCTTTGCACTCGAGTTCAATAAATCACTGAGTCTTGGATCATGCACACGTTCAAGGCATCCCTCAAATATATATATTTAACCAAATTTAGCGATAGTGAAGACGGACAAGCTACTTGCAATAAGTCTTAAAGGTTTATAAATCACGATGATACCTCCAACAGGGTCAATAAAATTCTAAGTTATTCCAATCCCACTCAACTCAAGCATTGTACTATAGTCAAGCACGATCTATCCGATTTACCGACTAGCGTCCATGTCCTATAGTATATTCCGTTTATGTCAAACATAGCAGATACTTATCATTTCCAGTCTAACACTAAGTCTTGTTGTCCCAGTTCTATGGCTTGCTCAAGTAATACTCTAAAGTCGGTTACACAAGTTCTTTCACTCGGCACAGGGTCGTCTGCCTAATTACTAGGTCAGCTCATAAGGTCATTCGTATAATTTCAAGCACACAATTCATCATATAAATTAGTTGCACGATGTCTGCCCTAATTCCTAAGGTCAAACCATTGTTCATTTGCATGAGATATTCTATCCAAGTTTGTTTTACTCAGATTTCTAAACATCAAGTACAGACCATCCTACTCACATTAACACATTTATTTATACAGGATACGAGTCCGTTCAGTCAAATCCATGATGTATCCATGTTATATGACAAGCCTAGAAATTCGTATCGTCTATCTCTTCAAACATGTTTTAATAGAACCCATATAACCATTCTAAGTCTAGACCACCAAGTCACTATTCAACTCTAAATCTTTGATCATAACTCCAAGTCGTCTAACAAGATTCATATATCCGTTCACGATACCATCAAGTGTGTCTTACTCCATGTTCTAGGCTAACTCATTCTTGAAATACTTTCGATTCACTTACATTCCCAAATTTGTCTTATCATGTTGAACCACAAGTCAAGACGATCCTTTGATTGTCACTCTCCATTCTCCCACAAGCTCGATCATCATTACTAGACATGAGATCACCACGCAAATACTCCTGCTGGATAATCATTCTAATCTGGACGTGACGCATGTATGAGCATAAAGTCACTCTCACACAAGACAAAAAAGTCGAACATTATGGTTATCATTGAAATGATCAAGACACCTTATCATTTACACTTTGCTCCATCCAAGATATATATCCTATAAATTATGTCCATTCATGCCGTGATCATAATTCGACTAGCAAATTTGTCCAACTTTAATATTATCGTTTGATAATCCGTAGTCTTACTTCTAGCATTTCTCAAATAACTAAGTTTAAATTCTCAAGCCAAAGTCTATCCAACTTTGTTACGTTCTATTTCATCAAGTTTGTTTGTATAATCTTCGAACATATTTTTGTGAGTTTGATCATCTCCACCGGATGTGAAATCATCATGCCAGTGCTACCGCAGGATAATCGTTCTCATCCAGGCCTGCTTGTCGAGGGTTTTCTTTTGAACTAGATTCAAGATCATTCTTCCAAACTCCAGAATAAATCCGTTATCGCTTACCTCTTTCATCGAACCATAATATTCCTTCTCGGGTTAACTTCTATCAAGTGATATTCTACTCAAGTTTCAACCTATTTGATTCAATTCATAATCGCATGCATGATCCACCAAGTTTTCTTGACCAGGATATCGATTTTATTACCTTGAATCCCTATTTGATATAAGCTTTATCACTTGTTCAACATATTCTCAACCGTTTAAACTAACTATCACACAAAACCTATGAATTTGCTTAAACATTTCCAAAATGATCCATATACCACTCAAGAATTGAGTCACCCAATTAAATCATTAATTATGTTTGTATTACTCGCTAGCATATTCACCAAGTCGTTCCTTAGAATTCCTGTGCGATACCTAAGCGTCGCTTGATAAATCTTAGTCTCATATATATAATCCTGTTTGATAGTCATCCAAGTAAACCATATTTAATTTGTATATGCTGATACAAAATACCGTTCGAGCTATTTTTTGAAATCAAAGCACGATTCTCTATATTTGCCTTAGAAAAAATCTGATAATATTTCTATCGGTTGTCCTTCTAAGTATGACTTATCCTTATCTGAATGATATCCCAAACTCACTTGCAAACAGACTCGCACCAAACAGTTCTTGGCATGCGATAATCAACACAACTTAGCCGAAAGGCTGTGTCACTACCAAAATATGATAAAATAGCGACATTATTTAGCAACGTCATAATAAAACGTCTCTAATATTAAAGATTTTAGCGCCTCCAAAAAATAAACATCGCTATACATCGTTGTTGGCGATATATAGCGACGTTTAGTGACAGTAATTAAGTTTTTTAAAGAATAGTCGTTATAAGCTTCTTTAAGGTCGCTAAACGTTGCTGAGTTTTTTAATTTAGCGACGTATTTAGCGACGTTTATTTTTTCAATTTTTAGCGATGTTTTTAGCAACGTTTATAACGTCGCAAGCTATTTTTATTAGCGATGTCATAAGTTGACGTCGCTAAATGTCGCTAAAATTTTAATATAGGTTTTGATTCTACCCTTCTGTCGAAGTCTTCCCCCAATTTTTCAAAAACTCCCCCTTCCCTCCCTCTCCGGCGAAGTACACCCTCCGGCGTCCCCCTCCTCCTCCTTCTCCTCCTCTAGGTAAACCCTAACTCTCTCTCTCTCTCTCGCTCTTACACACACACACATACACACACACACACACGCATACACACACACACACACACACACACAGATGCACATGACATACACTGACACAGACACAACATACACACTGATACTGACACGACACAGACTGTAAGAGAGGGTATAAACCCTAACCCTAACACGAATCTCTCTCTCTCTCTCTCTCTTACAGATACATATGATATGACACTGACACAGACATGACCCACACACACACTGACACAGACACGACACAGACTGTCAAAGAGGGTGTAAACCCTAACCTTAACCCTAACCCTAACCCTAAATCGATCTCTCTCTCTCTCACACACACACACATACACACACACACACACACATACACACAGATGCACATGATATGACACTGACACCGACACGACACACATACAGACACAGACACGACACAGACTGTCACAGAGGGTGTAAACCCAAACCCTAACCCGATCTCTCTCTCTCTCTCTCTCTCTCTCTCTCTCTCTCTTATAGATGCAAATACGACATGACACTGACACAGATATGACACACACACACTGATACATACATGACACAGACACTGTCACAGAGGGTATAAACCCTAACCCTAACCCCCTCTCTTTCTCTGAAATATGTTTAATACTATACAATTAGTACATAACTTATACTATCATGACTTACTAACTTACAATAACTGCTACTAACTTAATATAACTGATACAACTTAATATCAATACTAATGCTACATGACACTAGACTAACTAGACAAACTTATCTTACTCTAACTGAAGTCTAATATTCTAACTTCATATCTAACTCAAATAACTAAAATCTATACTTTACCCTAGCTGATAATTACTAACTAGCATTCACTAACAATGTATCTAACTGATACATTCATCAGTCAGTTATACACACATAGTAGTACATAAATACAGTGAACTGAAAACTAATGTTGCCACTACTGATATTCCCTATAATATATACATTAATACCTTCTGTAAACACCCGGATTTTTCAGAAATTAAAAATAAATTTTTGGGATTTTCTAAAGTTTTTAACTAATTAAAATAAATATTCTTCTAAATTAAATATTTTTAAGTATTAAATTAAATATGAAAATATTATAAAAATAATATTTTTGAGTGTAAAATAAAATCTTAGACATAGTGTAATTTTTTTGGAATTTATTGGGCCCCGAAACTATTTTTAAAGACCTAAAAATTAATATTTTAATTAAACCAAAACAAACCGAGCTGAACCCAACCGGTTTATTAAACCGAACCGAACCAAGCATCCTGAATCAAACCCTAATTTAAACCCTAGTAGGTCGAATCAAAATCCGACCCAAACCCGAAACCCGACCCGTACCCATTTCTACTGTAACAGTAGAATTAATTCTGCCGTTCACCCGTCCGCCTACCGCCGTCCCTTCACCCCTCTCCGCCATCACGACCCAGTGCATTCTGCAACCACCGTCGGCTGCTTGCCTCCCCAACGGTTGAGGCCCATCGCCTCACCCCAGCAACACCCGGCCACCGCCCACTATAAAACCACCACCGACCACCATCTTCCACATCTTTCCACCACCCAGCCACCCCACTCCGCCATCCTTCGGTGCCACCCGCAAGCGATGAGCCTCCCCAATGAAGCCAAGCTCCGATAACCTCACCGAATAGCCCATCAGCCATCGCAGCATCTACGTCGCCGGCCGAGCATCGCTGTAGCCGCGTCGTGCCATTGCGTAAACACAAATTTCAGTCAATACCTATCCCTGTTCAGGTGAGTATTTCTCTCTCCTCTATGCCTCATTTTCTGTTCTATCGAATCATTCGCGTACCCTGTGTGACCCTCTCGAACTCCATGTAACTCATTCGGGATATTGTATCCTGTGTCGATCGTAAACTGTGACGCAAAATCAGGAAAATAAACTCCCAATTTTTAAAAATTAGAAATTGTCCCGAACTCCCCAGTTCACGACCGTTTTGTGACCAATCTGTTAAATATTTTCAAAATTGGCTTGAATAGTAATTTAGACCACTTGACCAAGTTTTAAACCCTGTTTTTAGTTTATTTTTTGAGCTATAGTTTGTAATATTTTTGAGGGTAAAAATGACCAAAATATTGGTTATTTAAAACCCTAATTTCCTAAAACTAGGTATGCTCCGCTAAACGAGGTGACTTAGTCGTATACGAACTACACCAAAAGGTGCGCATTGTCAATACGGACGTGTGAGATTTTGCAGAAGTTGATTTGGATGTGCGTGCACACCAGAATCAACACGTATCCGTCGACAATACCCCGTATCGGTCCTGTTTTGAAACTCGTTGTAACTTCGTGGATGCTCGTCGTATCAAAACAAAACTTGTACCATCAGACTCATAGTAATACGCTGGTCCTGTGACCCAAGTTTGGTTTGATTCTGAGAACATTAACAAAATCTCGTATCGTGGGCACCACGTCTCTACTTGACGGGCAATTTTGTGATCGGCTCATCGAAATCCAGTTCTGGATATTCTGTTGGGTTCGTATCGTCGTTCTAAACTGGTAGACACTAAGTTTGACGAATTTGGAGAACTTTGTCTTTGGAATATTTTTTGGTGCGAAGTGGGCCACATGTGGACCCCGCTTTGACCAGAAACTGTTACTTTTGCTCCTGTGTCCAAATTAGACTTATGGACAAGTAATTCTAGCTATTTGATATATTTTGAACCTGATGGTAATATTTATTTCAGCATTCGGAGGAGTACCTGCAGATTCCGCTGATAGCGGAGCAGTAGTTGGAATCCAAATCCCAGGCAAGTGTACCTTGCCATACTTGCAGTAATTTGGTTTATATTATTCTCTTGGGCTATTTATGCGATATATCTATTCAACCTAGGACCGTGTGACATTACTTAACATCCGAATAATATTCGGATGTCAATGTTGTACGCGAAGTTGTATAACGTCACCTAGAGATGGATATCGAAACCCTATACATTTTTGTGCTTACATTATCAAGTACGTCATACCACAGGACACCTGATACTATTCATGAGACAAAATCTTCCTGAGATATTTATGGTGATTCTGTATAAGCTACAGGATTTGTGACATAGATTTTATATTCATAGCTATCATATGACTTGTTGTATTAGATATGATCTTGCGTGACATGGACATGCGACATTGTGGACATGAGATATGTGATTACATTGGGTGGGGAGAGACACACAGGCTACAGGCTAATTTATATATGTATTTATTATTATGAGGCCGTAGACTCTACATCAGAGCTAGGCACATTACGTGATATTACTGCTACCGACTTCCCGACACAAAGCTTTTAGTAGTCTCAGCATGAGTACTAGTAATACTCTCACTTGCATTTCATATAGTTGTTTACATAGTTTATCCTATTATTTTATTTATTATTGTACTGCATTTATTTTGGCTTGAGTTATTCTTGTACCTTGCTATGTACCCTGAGGACCTGGATCCGGATTATGTCCCCAGGTATAGTAGAGGAGTTCTATCCCGAGGTATACGAGGCAGGAGCAGGAGCAGACACTGGAGCTGAACCGATCCCCGAGGACGAGGTGATAGCCAAGAATTTTTTCTGAGTATCTGTTATCTATACTCAGTATTTTCTATTATTAGACTCTTTTGTTTCTAGTCTATTGAACCATTGTATCATACTTATTATCGGGTTGTTCTCCGATTTACTTTATTGAGACTTGATGATGGTTATATTTTATTTTGCTGATATTGATCATATTATTCTTCCATGGATGAGATTAGATTGCGACATATTTAGTAGACCTTAACTATTATTTTACAGCTCAAGTACACATTCATGGGTCTGTTAAATTGGGTTTGCCCATTAGTGTATGCTGCTGGACATTGCCATGTGTCCAGTCACTCGGTATTTTGGGACTAGGGCATGACATAGTTTTTGTAGTAGCCCATGCAGGTCTATGACTAAATTATTTCAGTTTTAACTTAGGGACCGAGCAAGCCTGCAATAAGGATAGGATAAGTTTTAAGATCTCATCTATTTTAAATTGAATCATTTTTTATCTCTATATCGGATTCGAATTAATTGCTTGTTTTGTATCCTATTTTGATTCCTTTGTGCGTTCTCATAGTTTATTTTTAATGCAGAGTAATAGATCTGAGAACCGGTGATGAGAATCTCTTAGGTACACAACACGATGTTGTGGTCACCTATGATGATGGAGTGACACCAGAAAATAGAGGACAATCAGCTCAAAGCGATCAAGCTGGCCAGCATACTTCAAGGTTTCGGCATGATGATATCCCACCTCTGCCACAATTCACTCCACCGATACCTATTTTTCTACCAGGGTAAGCCATGGACGGGCAGTAGATGTTTCAAATATTTTATGCCATAATGTAAGCCCAATAGCATGTTCAACAAGAGGCTCAGCGTCATGAGGCAGAGTATTTGAAGAACAGCCTAGTAACGGTATTGGAGCAGGCAAACCCACCAGCTAGGCGACCATCGGCGGGATCTATTACTGATTCTGTCAGCTGAAGCCCCGTACCTTTTCTGGCAAGGAGGGGCCAACTGAAGTTCACGAGTGGCTCACGAACACACAACACCAGTTAGAAGCAGTTGAACTTCTAAGGTAGAGATGGATGAGTGCCGTCAGGATGCAGTTAACGGACAATGCGCACCATTGGTGGCTATCTGAAGAGAGAAGGCTCGGACATAACCGAGTCACTTAGGAAAAGTTCTCCAGACTCTTCCAGGAGATGTATATCCCAGCTATTGCTCGGTCAAAACTTTGAGAGAAGTTCAACCACCTTATTCAAGGCAATATGACGGTAGAAGAATATAATGCAGAGTTTATTTGACTGAGTCACTTCGCCCCTACTCTAATTCCGACAAAAGAAGAGAAGGCAGAGAAGTTCTTTGATGGACTCAGGTTTGAGCTCCAGAGAATGATCGGATCTGTTATACCTACATCATACACAGACATCCTTGCTACAGCACGACGCATGGAGCACATCACCCGGAGGGAGTCCAGTCTAAAGTGGCCATTCACATCAGCACCATCCAGAGCATCACATGGAGAGTCTACAAAGTGACCCCAGAGGAATCTAACTCAGAGAGCAGCACCTAGAGCCTTATCCCTTTTTACTTGTCACTACTATGGCAAGGTAGGCCATATTGAGAGGGAGTACAGACGCAAGTTGGGACTATGCCTGATTTACGGATCTAACCAGCATCCAGCCAAGGATTGCTCTGAGCGCCGAGAAAGAGCACCAACGGTAGATCGACCAGCTTTACCAGCACTGAGGCCATCTTCCAGCATTGGGAGCACCACAGACGGGAGTTGGAGGTGTCAGACTACCAGGTCCAGGAGGGTATCAGTAGAGACCACTATTGGCACCACATGCAGCACTATTCTAGCAGGCTCGTCAGCAGAGAGGTCCAGCTCAGGGACGAGGACAGGCATTTGCATTGGCTGTTGAGGAGGAAGCTACTGCAGGAGAGGTTATAGCAGGTACTATATTAGTAGCTTTATTACTTGTTGTAGCTTTATTTGATTCTGGAGCATCGTATTCATTCATAGCTGCTAGCTTCGTAGCCACACATAGAGTAGCTACTGCACCCTTTTTGAAGACTAAGAGAATTCTTACGGGAGGTGGAATTATCCCAGTTAGTGACATCTGTAGATCTTGTTCGGTAGTAGTCTGTGGAAGAGAGATATGGGCCTAATTTCTGATCTTTTCCATGCCGGATTATGATGTTATACTTGGTATGGACTGGTTAAGTAAGTACCATACGACCCTAGATTGTCGGCTTGTACGGGTTATATTTAGACTGCCTGGACATCTAAAGTTTGAGTTTCTTCGGGGAGCTATAGAGCAAGGTGTTCATCCTACTCTTAGGGTACTATCTGTAGAAGGGGAATCAGGTTACCCAAGAGTTATATCAGAGTTTATGGATATATTTCTCGATGATCTTCCAGGTTTACTACCTGGTCGGGAAATAGAATTCATAATAGACTTAACTCCAGGAGCACAGCCTATCACTTCATCAGTGTACCAGTTAAGGAGTTGGTAGAATTGAAGGAGCAAGTTGATAATCTTCTGGAGAAAGGTTTTATCCGGCCCAGTATTTTACTATGGGGAGCACCTATACTATTTGTGCCAAAGAAGAATAGGACCGTACGCCTGTGTATTGACTACAGGACACTGAACGATGTAACCATTAAGAACCGGTATCCTTTGCCACATATTGACGACCTATTTGATCAGTTGAGTGGTGCTAGGGTATTCTCAAAGATTGACCTTAGATCCGGTTATCACCAGATTAGAGTGAGGAAGGAGGATATTCCGAAGATAGCCTTCAGGACCAAGTATGGTCACTATGAGTTCTTAGTTATGCCGTTTGGTTTAACCAACGCGCCAGCTATGTTCATGAGTTTGATGAACAGAGTTTTTCATCAGTACTTGGACAAGTTCGTGGTAGTGTTTATTGATGACATCTTAATATATTCTAAGAGCCACGAAGAGCACGAGGAGCATCTCAGAATCGTGCTAGAGACGCTGAGACAGGAGAAGTTGTATGCCAAACTCAGTAAATGTGAGTTTTGTATGGATAAGGTGCCTCTTCTGGGATATATCATCTCAGGAGAAGGACTTTTAGTTGATCCAGAGAAGGTTGCTGTAATAAAAATTTGGCCTATACCTACATCAGTTGCAGAAGTGAGAAGTTTTCTCGGACTTGCTGGATATTACTAGAGGTTCATAGAAAATTTCTCAAGGATTATGGAGCCTATGACGCGGTTGACACTTAAGGATCAGGAGTTTGCATGGATGGAAGATTGTTAGAAGGCCTTTAAAGAATTGAAGAGGTGATTAATAACAGCACCAGTCTTGACTCTTCCTTCAGGATCGAGAGGCTTTGTTGTTTACAGTGATGCGTCAGACAGTAGACTAGGATATGTTTTGATGCAACATGGTAAAGTTATCGCTTATGCATCGAGATAAATGAAGATCCATGAGAAGAACTACCTGACGCATGATCTTGAGCTAGCTGCAGTAATATATGCACTGAAGATATGGAGACACTATCTTTATGGAGAGAAAGTAGAAATCTTTACTGATCATAAGAGTCTGAAGTATGTATATACTCAGAAAAAGATCAATATGAAACAGAGATATTGGCTTGAGTTGATGGTCGACTTTGATATAGATCTGCAGTACCATCCGGGTACGACGAATGTCATAGCAGATGTACTTAGCAGGAAGCCTACAGCTTATTTCTCGATGATGCAGCCCCAGCTATTAAAGGATCTACAGGAGCTCAATATAGAGATTATTTTGCCTCGACAAAGCTTGTTGGCGAATCTTGAAGTTAAGTCATCACTTGTAGAGAGGATTAAGGCAAAATTGCCCACCGATGCAAGATTTCAAAGACTTAAAGAGAAGAATAAAGCCGGCATACAGACGGGACTTCGCATCCATGAGGACGGGACATTAAGGTGCAAAAATTGCCTATATATTCCGAATGGGGAATTGAGACATGAGTTGATGTCTGAAGCACATAGCCCATGTACGCTATTCATCCAGGAGGAACAAAGATGTACCGAGATTTGAGATAGTATTATTGGTGGCATAGAATAAAAAGGGAGATTGTATGGTTTATAGCAAAATATTTGGTCTGTCAGCAAGTTAAGGCTGAGCATCAAAAAACTGCTGATTTGTTACAGCCACTTCCCATACCCGAATGGAAGTAGGAACATATCACTAAGAATTTTGTTACAGGATTTCCAAGAAGCCCCAGTAAAAAAGATGCAGTATGGGTTATCGTGGATCGACTCACTAAATCAGCACATTTTTTACCGTTTAGAGTTGGACAGTCCACGAAAGTACTAGCCGACATGTACATATGACAGATCATAAGATTACATAGAGTACCGGTTAGTATTGTGTCAGATCGTGACTCAAGATTTATATCCCATTTTTTACGAAGCATGCAAGAGAGTCTTGGCACCCGACTCAAGTACAATACTGCTTACCATCCACAAACAGATGATCAATCTGAGCGCACGATTCAGATCTTGGAGGATATATTGCGATCGTGTATGTTAGACTTCAGAGAGTCTTGGGAAGACCATTTGCACTTAGTAGAATTCTCTTAAGATAACAGCTACCAGGCGAGCATCCAGATGGCACCATTTGAGGCTTTGTACGATAGAAAGTATAGATCACCAATATGTTAGAGTGATATTGGCGAGCGTCAAATACTAGGTCCATATTTGGTGATGCAGACTGTTGAGAAGGTAAAACAAATTCAAAATTATCTTCGTGCAGCTCAGGACAGACAAAAGTATTGGGATGATACACACAGACGACCTTTGGAGTTCAAAAAAGGAGAGCACGTATTCTTAAGGATCTTACCTACTAGAGGTACTATTTGGTTTGGGATCAGATGCAAGCTGAGCCAAAGGTACATTGGACCATTTGATATTCTGGAGCGCATTGGTGAGGTGGCATATCGTCTTGAATTACCTCCATCTTTAGAGGGAGTGCATGATGTATTCCATGTCTCACAACTAAGAAGGTACGTGACTGACCCAAGCCACGTAATCGATCATTTTCAGATTGTAGTGGGCTCTGGCTTAAGATATAAAGAGCAGCCAGTTGGGATACTCGACATCAGTGAGAAGATATTGCGAGGTCAGATGATTAGACTGGTTTGAGTAGCTTGGAAACATTATTCCCCCGACGAATCTACCTGGAAACGAGAGGACATCATACGCCAGTGTTATCCTCACCTATTCAAAGATGCACCATATTTTAATTTCCTTTAATAGTTAATTCTTTGATTTCAAGGACGCAATCCTCTTAAGGGGGGTAGATTGTAAACACCCGGATTTTTCAAAAATTAAAAATAAATTTTCAGGATTTTCTGAGATTTTTAACTAATTAAAATAAATGTTCTTCTGAATTAAATATTTTTAAGTATTAAATTAAATATTAAAATATTATAAAAATAAATTTTTGGGTGTAAAATAAAATCTTAGACATAGTGTAATTTTTCTAAAATTTATTAGGCCCCGGAACTATTTTTAAAGACCTAAAAATTAATGTTTTAATTAAACCAAAACAAACCGAGCTGAACCCAACCGGTTTATTAAACCAAACCGAACCAAGCATCTTGAAAGGAACCCTAATTTAAACCCTAGCGGGTCGGGTCGGATCAAAATCCGACCCGAACCCGAAACCCGACCCGTACCCATTTCTACTGTAACAGTAGAATTAATTTGGTCGTTCACCCGTCGGCCTACCGCCGTCCATTCACCCCTCTCCGCCGCTGCGACCCAGCGCATTCTGCAACCACCGTCGGATGATCGCCTCTCCAATGGCCGAGGCCCATCGCCTCCCCCCCCCCCACAATGCCAAGCCACTGCCCACTATAAAACCACACCGACCACCATCTTCCCTATCTCTCCACCAACCAGCCACCCCACTCCGCCATCCTCCGGCGCCACCCGCAGGCCACGAGCCTCCCCGACGAAGCCAAGATTCGGTGACCTCATTGAGCAGCTACCGCAGCAGCCACACCGCCGGCCGAGCACCGCCATAGCCGTGTCGTGCCATCGCGCACAAATTTCAGTCGATACCTACCCTTGTTCAGGTGAGTATTTCTCTCTCCTCTATGCCTCATTTTCCATTCTGTCGAATCGTACGCATATCCTGCATGACCCTCTCGAACCCCGTACAACTCGTTCCATGTATCGTGTCCTATGTCGATCGTAAACTACGACACAAAATCAGAAAAATAAACCGCCAATTTCTGAAAATCAAAAATTGTCCCAAACTTCCCAGTTCACGACCATTTTGTGACCAATCTGTTAAATATTTTTAAAATTGGCTTGAACAGTAATTTAGACCACTTGACCAAGTTTTAAACCATATTTTTAGTTTATTTTATTAAGCTGTAGTTTATAATATTTTTGAGGGTAAAAATGACCAAATTAATATTGGTTATTTAAAACCCTGATTTTTTTAGAACTGGGTGCGCCCCACTAAATGAGGTGACTTGGTCTTGTACGAACTACACTGAAAGGTGTACACTATCAATACGGACGTGTGAAATTTTGCAAAAGTTGATTTGGATGTGCGTGCACATGGGAATCAACGCGTATCCGTCGACAGCGCCTTATATCGGCCATGTTCTGAAACTCATTGTAACTTTGTGTACGCTCATCATATTGAAACAAAACTTACGTTATTAGACTCATAGCGATACGCTGGTCCGGTGACCCAAGTTTGGTTCGATTCTGAGAACGTTGACAAAATCCCGTATCGTGGGCCATATGGCTCCACTTGGCGGGCGATTTTGTGATCGGCTCATCGGAATCCAGTTTTGAATATTTCGTTGGGTTCGTATCATCGTTCTAAACTTGTAGACACCAAGTTTGACAAATTTAGAGAACTTATCTCTGGCATATTTTTTGGTGCGAAGTGGGCCACATGTGGACCCCGCTTTGACCAGAAACTATCACTTTTGCCCCTGTGTCCAAATTGGACTTATGGACAGGCAATTCTAGCTATTTGATATCTTCTGAACCTGATGCTAATATTTATTTTATTATTCGGAGGAGTACCTGCAGATTCCGCTGATACCTGAGCAGTAGTTGGAATCCAAATCCTAGGCAAGTGTACCTTTCCATACTTGCAGTAATTTGGTTCATATTATTCTCTTGAGATATTTATGTGATATATCTATTCAACCTAGGACCGTGTGATATTACTTAAAGTCGGAATAATATTTGGGTGTCAACGCCGTACGCGGAGTTATGTAACGTCACCTAGAGATGGATATCGAAACCCTATACATTTTCGTACTTGTATTATCAAGTACGTCATACCACAGGATACCTGACACTATTCATGAGACAAAATCTTCCTGATATATTCATGGTGATTCTGTATAGGCTACAGGATTTGTGACATAGATTTTATATTCATAGCTATCATATGACTTACTGCATTAGATATGATCTTGCGTGGCATGGACATGAGACATTATGGACATGAGATGTGTGATTACATTGGGTGGGAAGAGACACACAGGCTACAGGCTAATTTAAATATATATTTATTATTGTGAGGCCGTAGACTCTACATCAGAACTAGGCACATTACGTGATATTACTGCTACCGGCTCCCCGACACAGAGCTTGTAGTAGTGTCAGCCTGAGACTAGTGATGCTCTCACTTACATTTCACATAGCTGGTTACATAGTTTATCCTATTGTTTTATTTATTATTGTACTGCATTTATTTTGGCTTGAGTTATTCTTGTACCTTACTATATCCCCTGAGGACCTGGATCCGGATTATGTCCCCAGGTATAACAAATGAGTTCTATCCCGAGGTATACGGGGCAGGAGCAGGAGCTGACACTGGAGCTGAACCAATCCCCTAGGATGAGGTGATGGCCGAGGATTTCTCTTGAGTATCTGTTATCTATACTCAGTATTTGTTATTATTAGACTCTTTTATTTCTACTCTGTTGAACCATTGTATCAGACTTATTATCGGGTTGTTCCCCGATTTACTTTATTGAGACTTGATGATGGTTATATTTTATTTTGCTGATGTTGATCATATTATTCTTCCATAGATGAGATTAGATTATGACATGTTTAGTAGACCTTTACTATTATTTTATAGCTCAAGTACACATTGATGGGTCCATTAAATTGGGTTTGCCCATTAGTATGTGCTGCTGGCTATTGCCACGTGTCCAGTCCCTCGGTATTTTAGGACTGGGGCGTGACACCTTCCTACTGAAGGCACTAACTGAAGGCCCGTCAGTGTACTACTGATACCAAACTAGACTGACATCAAGCCCTTAGTTGTAGTATGATCAACTCGAGTGAATCTTACTCACAACTTATACCTATATCCATTCCTCACCTACACACAACCACAGTTGATACACATAAGATAAACAGAGATTCCCCCAATCTTCTAATGCATGTTATGATACTCAAGTTTAAAATGCAACTTCAAATTGCTGTTGCCTAATGTCGAACCCTGCTTTGTACAATGGTGTACATAGATCCTGTGAAGTCTGCTGCAACACTCATGTGCACATCAAATATGTACTATCGGATCTATGCAGATGGTGTGTGCAACAGCCTCTCCCCATCTCACTGCTCACTCTATTGCTCTCCAAATCTGCTATCAATATGATATATACTCCTATGGACAGGTACTCCCCTATAACCAGATGACTAATACTTAAAGAGTGCATAAACCCTAACCCTAACTCAAATATGCTCAGTTGACACTAACTGATACACTACAATATGAGTATCCAGGATGTATTGTATTCCTGAGTATTCTTATGTGTGTGTAGATGAGTAGGTGTATAACATAATTGGGTATTCCTGTGTATATATGCTAGGACGAGTGTATGTACTTTTACTGTGTAGTCTAAATCAACAAGTTCATCCTATGAAGTCACTGAACATAGTTACTACTGTATGCAATCAAATCTCAAACCACAACAAAGAAGTTATAAGTAGTGGTATAATTGTTATGTAAAACCATATTTAAAGAACATTATTAAAAAAATTTAACCCCCTTTGACTAATTTACTAATCCCGTTTTATACCGCATTGCTTAATTTAGTAATCTCTATTAATTTTTTTTAATGCAATTGTCATATAATTGTGAAATTAATGTTGTAAAAGTTAGGAAAGATATTGTGAAGTTGGTTATCCAGAGACAAGCACTTGACGATATCTTCTCCTCTATGTCATTAATTATTAATAAAAAATATTTAGAAAAAAGAAAGAAATGGGAGAAATAGTAAAAAAGAGTAAACTTATCAATACTTTTGTTTAAGAGAAGACTTTTCTAATTTATTATATTTTGTAAGTATAACCTTCTCACCTAGGAAAGATATTATCTTGTACCTCATGTCATATAGGAATAATAATGCATTGGCATCATAATACATTACAATACTAGACTCTCACAATCCTCCATTTAAACTATAACTCTATTATGATAAAAAGAAATAAAAAATAAAACCCTAATCCTATATGTCCTCATTCCCAACTCTAATCTATCCACCCTTCTTTCTTCCATGTTATGCCAATATTATCTCAATACCATTTCTATACTATCACAGAATCTTTTAATACGGGAAGAAACATATAACTGATTATAGCTTAGAATCACCATAAGTAGTGACAAAGATGGAGACAGATTGGGACAAATTTATGTATCATATACAAGTTTATGTGAGATATACAATATTTAGAATTGTGATATTTCTATTTAACAAAATTTATTTCACAATAATCACGATATCCAACAACATAATGAAAGCATGTTATAGGATCAACAGTATAAATTGAATATGTAAAAACTATTATATATCGCTTATTAGCGATTCTTACCAACAGTCCACTTGTCGTATCCCTGTAAAATAAGGATTAGCCTTGACATATACAATATGAATAATATCTGCCAATGATCAATCAAGCATACATAACTATTCTAGTTAGCATGCAGCGTAACTATATTAGGATTATTGCAATAAGACAACACTATCTATGAGTACAATAACATGAACATATAACAACTGAAAGGGCGGCAAAAAATTACACCTATAGAATTCCTTAATTACATAAAAATTTTGAAAATATAATTTTTCACAAAAAGAAAGAAGTATATCATATAAATTATATATTATATTCAGAAACATGAATATTAGTAGCACAAGAAAACTATGGATCACAAAATGGTCCATAAGATACAAAGTTCACCATACAAGCAAACTTAGCAAAATCTATAGAAGTCAGAACCATTAGGCAGTGAAGTAGTACAAGTCCCCATGTAGATGGACTACACCTAAGCAACCATCCATAAATTATGTACTACTTCCCATTAACCACAAATTTTTACCAATGATGCACATTTTTATCAAGTCCTTGGCTACCTCAGTATGCAACATGCTTATGGAGTGATGCTAAATTAAGTTGGGTTCACGGTATCGATAAATAAGTATTTACAATTTTATATTTGGATAGTTTATAAAAAATTAGTATTTCCCAAATTATGGAATTAGTTAAGGAATTTTGTACTATATTTTTAATATGGAATGTAACATCTATTTTAACTATATGGATATATATATTTATATCTGTTATCAATTATATTCTTTGTTTATATCTATCTTACCAGATGGCACCCATGACCCGAGCACGTGCACGTCGCTTAAGAGAGGCACCTCCTACTGTTAAGGAGGAAGTGATACCTCCTACTGTTAAGGAGAAAGTGAATGTTAAGGAGGAAGAGGCACCTTCTACTGTTAAGGAGGAAGTGATACGTCCAACTGTTAAGGAGGAAGTGAACGTTAATGAGGAAGAGATACCTCCTACTGTTAAATTGGAAGCGGCTGTTGAGGAGAAAGTAGCAACTTCTACTGTTAAGGAGGAAGTGGTGCCTCCTACTATTGGAGAGTCACCAGCTCAGAGGGGGAGTTCCAGTCACCCAGCACCTATAGTGGAGATTGATCACATAGACATTGTTTATACGAAGTATCTGAGGGACTGGTATCTGCCCCAGCGTATTGGATATCCTCGAGATTGAGAAATTGGATAATATTTATGGTATAACTGTGATACTTTTATTGTGGTTATTGTGTGACTGTGATATTTTTATATTGTACTTTTTGTTGGACTGTGATACTTTTAGTTTGTGTTTATTGTGTGACTGTGATATTTTATATACTTTTGTGATATTTTGTATGCAGAAAATTCAACGGAGGGTTGCTCCGGGTCTGTCTATTTTTGTAAACTATTATAAGTTTGTGTATTTATTTTATTCATATTAAATGTATATTAATTTACCGGTGTTGAGTGTTCCATCGAAGGGATCGGCGAACCTAGAGAATTCAACGAAGGGTTGCTCTGGGTCTATTTATATAAATTGGAAATTCATAAACTGCAGAAAGATTGGTTTGGAAACCATTTTATATTTTTTTATTTTTTCACTGAAAATTTATCTATGTTTAGCGATGTTTAGCGACATTTATATATGTCGCTAAATATGTTACTGAATACGTTGCTGAATACGTCACTAAATACGTCGCTAAATACGTTGTTGAATATCGCTAAATTGCTGACATGGCAGTATTTGTCAGGTCAATAAAATGTCGCTAAATGTGTTCCAAAACATTGCTAAAAGGAAAAAAAATTGTGACATTTAGCGACAAAAAATATGTCGCTAAATTAGCGATATTGAGTCGTTAAATGTCGCTAATAAAAAAAATATTAGCGACGCAAATACGTCACTAGAAAATGTCGCTATAGCGATATTTTGTGACATTTTTCTTGTCAGCGATTAGCTTAAATGCGACTTCATTAAAACGTCGCTAATTACGTCGCTAATTTTTTTAGCGACATTTTTAGGCCATTTAGCGACGTTTTCAGGCGTCACTAATTTGAATTATTCTGGTAGTGTGTGCATAGTTAACCATCCGAATGATACAATCCAAACGATATTCTCTCTCTCACACTAACCAGCTGGGTATCACGTATAGGTATTCGGGTTCGCACATAACTTGCAAATTCAAGCACGAGTCTATCCCACAAAGTCTAACACAGGTCAAAATAAGGATCTTCGTATCAAAATTTCGTACAAGCAAGCATATCATTCATATGCAAAATTTTGAAATTATTTAGACTCATTATACGAAATATCCCAATGGGTCAACGAGAGAGAGTGTATTCACATAATCCACGAATAAGCTTTCAAAACTGAAAAAATCGATAAGAAGTCCAAAGACGTAAAGCCGATGCTCTGATACCAATATGTCACGTTCCGATCTCACACAGAAATTGGACGTCCCCGCTAGGCGCTAATTATCGTACCAGCGCTCCCGCGGGACAATTGTTCTCGGTTGGAGGTGATGTCGTACGAGCACAAGCTGCGCCCATGCAAGGTCATGACCCGATCAGACAATAAAATAACTAAGCTACGAAGTTGCATAGATAGTCTGAATGCAACAGAATAAGAAACAAATAGGCATTTGGTAACAAGTTTACAGAGTCATCAATAGCGAAAGCAGTAAATAACACAAGTATAGAGGTAAAACAAGCACTTTATTGATATTGCACAAGTATTACAAGCAGCGTTGGATCGAGATTACAAGTCACTCAAGTCCTCTCTCTCTTGAAATAATAAAAGTGTGCCGAGTGGCTATAATTATAGAATAATACATAGGCGATATTCCAATATTATGTCTTGTATATGCGCTTCAGCTCCGAACGCAACACTCCAAGGCTCCAGAGCAAAGTCTATGTCTTAGCTCATACGAAGGAGTTTCTGTACCGAACGAGGTTATCACGTACCCTACAAACAATTTGGTGGGTTATATGTACATGAATGCACTGGTGGAGAGGCTTCTCGCCCACTCGATAAATCCAAACACGTTATATAGGTTACGTTTACCATATATTAATTTATCTTTCTAGTCCTTCTTTAGGATCATTTTTATGGTACAATGAACAGGCTAACTCGTGTGGCAGTGCGTCGTGCGATATAAGAGAAATACGGCGATACTTACCAACTTATCATTCGTCCTTCCCTGTCCAAGGCAACAAACCAAACACGAGTATATACATAATAAAATCCAAGAAAATCGCATAAGCAAATACAAGTGTCATGAGCAAGGTTATGTTTTAGGTGCACGAGTTATAAGGATTATCCGAAAGTATGGAAGAAGATGTTCAAGTATTCAATTATGTATAAGTGTGTTATACTCATATTTGTTCAGGTGATTCAGATTCCAGATATGATTCAATGAATAGCACACGGATTGCCGCTAAGCGATGATGACTTATCTATATGAACATGAGTCACTGGCATAGCCATAAAGGACGGGTTATAGTCAAGAACGAGAATGGTATGAGACTCAAGGAATGAGGCATCATATCCATCATGCCCGAAACATGCGACTACTTAGTCTAAGAGCGAGAATGGTGTGAAGGAAGGTTCACAAGGTGCTACACGACATCCTACCCGAAACAGGCAGACTAATAGATGTTACGTTCGAATCAGATTAGCCCTAGTGCACCAGAGACCGTCCGTAGGAACAAATTGAATACCTTGTGTACAAGTTGTCCGCGACATGCAAGTCTTGGGTCTCAGATTCACGGAATTCATGACATGACATGTTAATTCTTGATTTATGTTCAGAACGAGTATGCTCCATGAGCTGTGATTCTTTCTTTGCTTGACATGATTCTTGTTCTGAGTTAAACTTGATATGGTACAATCTCCTAATTAGGAGATGCCTTGGCGACCTAACGGTCTCGAACACTTTCAGGTTCATACTTGCACGGAACGACTATTAGATAGTCTTCCGGTAAAATAGATGAATGCAAGGCAAGATAGTGTTACTTGATTGTGGCATAAAATTATATGACAAGCATTAAAATGAGGCAAATGAGTACAAGTTACAATATAAGCAGGCAAGCATGCATTTGTTGGAAGCAGAAGCATAATAAACACATTGTATAGTATACTTTAGAACATAAGCCTTTACGTTAGCACGGGTCTAAGGGGTAGTGCGAGGAGTAAAACCGTACAGGGACATATCGAGCGACATAATTCATAAGGCAAGAAGTGTAAACAAGTGAAGCAGTGCACTACGAAGAGTATACAATGATCTAGTTTATGTATTGGCATTGCACTGGCTTATCATTTTGTCATTATTTTACTTATTTAGACTGTAATTGACATACGATTATGTATTATTGGCATTGTACTAGCTTATCATTTCGTATGGCTAGTTTTTAAATCTTTTTGATAGAGCGTCGGGGACACCTTACTACTTTATCTTACATGCTCTTTATTTAATGCTTCTTGATTGATTGATTAAGGTATAGATGCTCTGTGAGATCATAGGAGACTTGATTGTAGTATGTACCCTCTTGTATAGTGTCAGTCGTGATCGTCGTATGGCATTTTTATACCTTGTACGTTGTTGTTTGTCATGTCCGTCCCTATATTTATCTAGTATTTTGGGAGCGGGACGTGACTATGTCCTACATGAAGTTACCATAAGGATATATTTTGACTTATGAGTTAGCTAGTGATTTGGATGATGATGATATAGTGTTGATTGGTTGGAACCAATTAGATGGTTTTAATCGAGTTGGTTTGGTAATCTTGATGATAATTGAGATAAATTAGTGAATATTGAAAGGTAAGCCTAGGATTTTTTTTATTTTATTTCAGGAGTTTAATTGATTGATTTTAGTTGAATCAATATATTTGTAATGGGTTTAGTTGCTAGTATGAGATTATCTTAGTTGAATGATAATCAAGGTATAGTGATAGATGAAATTGCACAACTAGTTGGGACTATGATTAAAAAATCGTATGCTTGATAATAATTTTTTTTATAATGGTGTGATCCTCGAATTTAAACATAACTTGATGTCGTTTGGTCTCCTATAAGACAACATTGTCCTCAGATATAAGTTGGATGATTTGATTAGCTTAGAAGTAGCAATTAAACCTTTGGTTGATTTGTGTCGTCGAAATAAATTGTCGGAGATATTGTAACTTGGCTAATGGAATAGATTGAGTTTTATTGTTCAAGTTGTCCCGTGATTATGAAAGTTAGTACTTGAGATTGACCTATAGTTAAAATTATCTTATATTCTAGTTATGCTTTGAAATTGATCATTTGAAAATTTATTGATGGTTATTATATAATTGGTTTATATTTGAGTATTTGGTTGGTTTAAATTCTTTAGAGTGTATTAGTCATGAAAGATTAGACCTTTTACGTTGGTCGGATTTTACTAGTGATCTTTATTTGATCTTCGTTGTCTCGTCCATGACATGGTTGAAATTGATCTTGTTTGTAGATGGACAATTTAGAAATTGAATTTGAGATTTGAATCGGATAATCTTGACAAAATTGCTTTGATCATGTTGAAAAATGTGCACAATTGCGGCATGCACAGTTTAAGTGATTTGAAAAGGTTCATAATATTCATTTAAGCTTATTTTAAGAAAAAAAATTCGTTTAAAGAATAAAGTGGATGAAGGGAGCGGTTTAAACATAAACACTTGTCAATGTGGAGGGGTACATATTTCATAAAGTTGGAGGGGGTCATTTATAAATTCCCCTAATTCTCTCCCCAAAAGTTATATGTGATTCTGTCTTCACTCTTTCGGCTTCCTAATTAAGAACTAATGTAGTTGGATGCAAGTGATTTGTAAAAAAAATCAAAAATATTCTAAAATATTTTTTTAATGATATGATTGAAATCCCAACCACTCCTCGATAAATTCAAGGATCATGTGCTACATAGTTTTTCTCTATGGGAGTCCTCTACTCTCATGTACATAAGAGAGTGTAAATCCAACCATATTATATTAGATTTGGTCATAATTGTTGTTGCACGTAACCATGAGATGTCAATGGAGGAAAGGGTGACAACATGTCAGGTTTAGATTAGATTCATGTAAAAATCCTTTCAAGTTTCAGGTTTATCGGATTCTGCTTTTAAGGATTTGAAACAAATTTTATTAGAAAATGGGCCGGATTTAACGGGTTATACATAAAAAGGAAGACTTTTACATTTAATCAAAGGCACCAAGCGGCCCAATTGTTTTTGGATTTTATATATTCTATCTAAATCAACCAAAAATTAATTGGAATTTCATTTTCTACGTTCAAATCCACATTTTCAGTTACAAATCTGATTGGATTAACGGATTATCAATTATCATTGACATGCCTAAATTAACTTCATTGAGAATGGTTTTTTTTTAGATGTTCAATGTAACGTTCAGAACTTTTAACATGCTGTATTGTATATCTTTTGGACCCGTTGTCTTCCAACTCCAACAATTTACAAATGGAAGAAATAATACGTTTTCGTGGCTCGATCCACCGATCTTTCGCTATCCAGTCAGGATCTTATGTCTCTTTTCTGTAACCACAAGAGTCACTCGAGTTCGGCAGTTCATTGAAAATAATTAACTTTCAAACTCTCAAAAGTTTATAATAAAATCATGCAGAAACGTGAAAGCCCAATGTATTACAATACAAATTAGACTAAGAAATATAATAAGAAAAGCTAATAACTACATGCAATAAATAAAGGCGTGATATGGTTGCCCAAATTTAGAGGGGAGAGTCAAGGTGTGGTAAAGGAAGGACGGGTGGTCCAAAATCTGGTCCGGGTCCTACTCGGTCAAACTCGATTCGGGCCGGTCTAGACCCGGTCAAAGGACCGGCTCGCTCCGGCCCACTCTCCCTCACGGGTCCGGGCTGGATCGGAGGATCCGACCCGCAAGTCCGGCCCGTTGTCTGCTCCATTCGAGCCGAGTCGAATTCGGACGGCTAGTACCAGCCCGAACCGGCCTGGTTCATGTCCGTTTCGGCCCAGTTTGGTTGGATTTTTTTCTTTCCAATATAGTCATTGGAGGTATTTTGGTAAAAATACCCTCGTTTTAGTGGCAGTTTTTTGTCCGTTTTAGGAATATTTTGGTCATTTGTTAGCAAAATAACCAAAATACTTATTATAATAACTCTTTTTTAGGGTATTTGGGGTCATTTGGACCCAAAAAATTTATATAAATGTCCATAATTCATGAAAAATAAACAACAAAAATTTTTTCCTCCTACAATTTTTTTTTCTCTCTTACAAAGTTTAGAAGCAAGGCAATTACAAAGTTTAGAAGGAAAGCAATTACTGGAGTCTAACTTCTTCCCTCTCAACGCATTTTCTTGTGATTTCTTTTGTAGGCTTCTAGCAGACGTTACAAGTAACTTTAATATTACAAAATAGTTTTTTTTTTCTCATTTTAGATTTTCTTTCCTCTCTCTCTATCTCTCTCTCTCTTTTGGTAGAGAAGTAATTAATTTAGCTCTAAGTTTTTTTGAAAATTTATTTTTTTTAAATATGGATGGACAAGGTTCAAACCAACCTTTTAAAAATTATGATTATTATAATAATATGTTTGAAAATAATTATATTCTTGATTTTGTGCCACCGACACAAATATCACCTCCTGGAGTTAGGAGTTTGGCCACGGCTACAAATATTGCCAATAGGAAAAAAAATTTATAGAATTATTTTACAAAAATATTTGTCACTGATAGTGAGGGTGCATGAGTTTTAGATCCAAAAGATCAAATACCAATACCTAAGGCTACGGATTGTACAAAATTTAAGCGGGTTTACAAATAGAAAAAACAAATGATTGCACAGACACTTTATAAAAACACTATGAAAGTTGCTATGGCAAAGACACACTGCAGGCTACACAAACACAGCTAAGTACCGGTGGTCAAGGATCTCTTTTAGATAACTTTACTTATTCTGATGCTCGTAACAAGACTGAGTTAGCATGATATATGATTTGTGAGAACAACCATTTATATTTGGTGAGAGTGATTTCTATTATAATTATGCAAGTAATACCCTTAATCCTTGTTTTATTAAAATTTCTAGATCTACTACTAGAGCAAAGGCTCTTAATTTTTTTCAAAAAGATAAGGCTGCTTTGAATATTATTTTTTTGCATGTTAGTAAATTAGCTTTAAATTATGATATATGGACTACTAAACAAAATTATGCTTATATTTGTATGACGACACATTATATAGATCCAAGATTGATGTTGCAAAAATGCATCATTTGTTTAAGGCCTTTAGAATTTTCATATACCGGCGCTGTAATCGGTGGCGCTATAATGCAATTTGTACGTGAATATGATATTCACAATAAAATATTTTCAATTTTTTTTTTATAATGCTAGTGTCACGACCCGTACCCTGATATTCGGGCACGAGTACGTGGGTACGTCCAGCCTACGCCGCAGTGTCGGCGGTAGTACGCTGTCTAGATCATATTCACAGGTAATTTAAATCTATCTCATCCACAAGAATAAATAGGCAAGGATAATAACAGGAAATAAGGATGCTAAGATTTTATAAATTAAATGTGACAACCAAATCCACAGTTAATACAAAACCAGAAGATAAATCGGGGACAAACCCGAGTATTGTGCTGAAAGAAAATACTAGCTAACTGGCTGACTACTCCTCAAAAGTAGTCTCCTGAGTGGGAACCGGCTCCTCAAATGTATCATCTGCTACCTCATAGGGGCCATAAAAGGTGGGGGCAAAGTCCTCATCATCGCCTAATATCAACGGATCCAGTCAGGAAAGGAGCAAAGTACCAATACACAACAAAGATTAAACTAAATATTTATGACAAGTAGAAAAGAACCGACTAAGTATCATGATAAGATATGCATAATAAGTAGTAAAAATTAACTAAGAGATAAGCACTAAAAATCAGGAATATAAGTAAAACATGATTAATTGCTATAAACCAGGGACATGAGTAAAACAGGAATATATTGAGACAAGAAAATGGAACTGCAACAAGACAAGAAACTACGTGTGTGAAATTGTGTATTTAGAATACATAGTTGGCATGTAGGGGCTTATAAGGCTAATCAGGCCGACATAGACGGCTATCAGACAGGAATAATCGAGTATAAGGCTGATGGTACAGTCGCGTACCAACAGCTAGCAGTCACGACAGGGGGAAGGGTAAACTACATGCCTCCTAGTATTCTCCCACCCGACACGAAAAGCAAGACATGAAATCCAGTATTCTAATACTACATGTAAACATCCAATGGTGCTAGTAGAGCAAGGAACTAATTATCACAATATAAAGAATAAACTTGAAGTGCAGGTACTTGCCTGATGTTTGGATCCCAACTAGAGTTCTGTTCTCGGGGAAAATTCCAGAAATGAGTTCAGATGCTGAAATAAACGTTACCATCATGCTCAGAAGATATCAAATAGGTAGAAACGCCTGTCCTTGAGTCCAATTTGGAGACAAGGGCAAAACGGTAATTTCGGATCAAAACGGGGTCCGCATGTGGGCCCGCTTTGCACCAAAAAATGTGTCAGAGTCAAAGGTCTTCAAATTTACCAAACTTAGTGTCAACAAGTCAGGAACGATGATACGAACCCAACGGAACTTCCAAAATTAGATTTCGATGAGCCGATCACAAAATCTCCCGTCGAGTGGGGCCTATGGCGCCCACGACACGCGATTTCGTCAATGTTCTAAGAATTGAACCAAACTTGGGTCACAGGACCAGCGTATCGCTACGAGTCCGATGGCGCAAGTTTCGTTTCGATCCGACGTGTGTACAGAAAGTTAGGACATGATTCAGAAAAGGCGGATACGGGGCGGTGTCCGCGGATACGCGTTGATCCCGGTGTGCACGCACACCCGAATCGACTTCCGCAAAATCCCACACGTCCGTATCAACGGCGCGCACGTATCTGTGAAGACCGCGCGCGACCAAGTCGTCCCGTTTGGCAGGGCGTACCCAGTTCCGGGGTGAATCGGGTCGTTATTTTTCCTGTTTTTGGGTCGCGGTGTGCGATCACCACAGGACGCGATGCCCCGAGCGGTTTATCCGGGCACCGAGATGGTCATACAGGCTTGGCAACGCAATTTACGGAATTGAAAATGGGGCAGCGAGGAGAAAGTTACACGCACCTGAACAGGGTCCAAAAACCCAGAATTTACTGTGTTCGCGTTGTGTCCGACACGTGTCGATACGAGGGAAATTAGGGTTAGGGTTAGGGTTCAGGGCTTCAGACGGCCGGAGGAGGGCGTCGCCGCTGCGGAGGAGGCCGAGGTGGGCTCGTCGGGGGAGCTGGGGCGGAGGGGCGGCTGGCCGGAGGCGGGCTGGGCGGTTTGGGGAGAAGAAGGAGGAGGAGAAGAAGAGGGGGCATTGGCGGCTGGCGGCGAGGTGGGGCGGAGCTGGAGGAGAGGAGGAGGGACTGGCCGAGGGCGGAGGGGGCCGGCGAGGGCTGCACGGCGGCTAGGGCGGCGGTTCGTGGTGGCCGGAGAGGAGAAAGGGGAGGGGTTTTAATAGGAAAGAGGGTGGCGTCGAGGGGCCGGGGAAGGCGGAGAGGGGAGGTCGACCGGGAGGAGCGGAGCTAGCGAGGCGGAGGAGGGGGAGACGTGGACGGGCGGAGCGGAGCGGCGCGGGGCGGGTGGAGCGCCGGAGGAAGCGGAGCGGGGGAGAGGGTCGTGGGGGTGAGGGGTCAGGCGGGTTCGGGTCGGGTCGGGTTCGGGTGGATCCGACCCGACCCGTTAAGGCGGGCGGGCCGAGCGGGTTTGGGCCAGGCTGAGAGTATTGGGCCGGGTTTAATTAAATAGGTAATTAAATAAATAGATAAATAAATAAATGAATGAATAAATAAATAATAAATAAATAAATGTTTTTAGGTATTTTTAAATTAGGTCCGGGGCCCGATAAATTCCAGAAAAATTATCCTAAGTCCAGTTTTTCATTTTACACCCAAAAATATTATTTTCATAATATTTTAATATTATTTATTATCAACTAAAAATTATTTAATAATAAAAACCCTGATTTTAATTACAGAAAAATTTCCAAAAATTTCCAGAAAATTGTGAAAATCCCAATTTAAAAATTCTTGCAAAATCAGGGGGTTTACAGCTAGTAATAACACTGATTTTATTAATATTTTGAAAACACAATTTACGCCTATGTTAGAAGGTAGACTTTTTTATGTTAGATGTGATTGTCATATTATTAATTTGATTGTACAAGGATGTCTTGAATTCTTTCAACTAAATTTAGAAAATCTTAGATCATGTTTACATAGTTTGAACTCTTCTACAAGTAGACAACAAGCTTTTAAAATTTTATATACACAATATGGTGTTACTTTTAGGCGATTTGTTAAGGATGCACCATATAGATGAAATTTTACTTATTTAATGTTGCAATCTTCCATTAAGTTTAAAGATGTTATTACACATTATTATAATGCTAATCCTAGTTTTGATTATCAAGTAACTGAGAATGATTGGTTAATTGCTACTTCTATTTTTAAATTTTTAGAATTATTTTACAATACTACATGTATTTTATCTGGAGTTTATTATCCAACTTCTCCTTTAGCTTTAACAGAAATTCTTAACATGTCTAATTTATTTTGTAAATATAGAAATGTCCCTGATTTTGATTATGTTATTGCCAAAATGGAAGCCAAATTTAAAAAATATTAGGATAATATACTTCTTCTATATTGTTTGACTTTGGTTTTTGATCCTAAGATTAAATTAGATGGTGTATATATTTTATTAGACTCTTTTTAAGATAATATGAGAGTTGACGTAGGTAGTTTGAAAGTATAAATTATGGATGTTTTAGATAGTAAATTGCTTTATATGAAGAAGGAGTTGTATCCATCCGATCCAGTAGAACCGTTCAAGGTAGTAGCTCTGGTTTTATGTCTCGTCATGTCCTAGTCCTAAAATATGTAGGACTAAAAATACGTAAGCATGCCAGCCGTATGTATATGACAACTCCAATATATTGAAACCATATCACATACGTACGTTGTATTATGAATAATAATTCATAAGTGGTATAGATTTATGTCATAAGTCACAGGGCATAACTAGATCTCATTCACAAAATCAAATAACCAATCAACTATATAACTGAATCAAATATAAAATGCTTGATAAGAACAAGTAGTTGGGTGGAGACAAATCCACTACCAACAAGAATATAAGAGAGATAAAATAAGTACATCTAATTGATCAATGAGGCTCGAAGAGAAGACCTCCTCGAAAGAGAGAGAAGTAGCAAGTCCTAATCCGTGCTCCTGCGAATAGTCAAGATCGTCTACACCTGGAAAGGGACCAAGTCCTCAGAGGGACGTAACAAGATACATAGAAGCATGCCAATTGAATACAGTAAAATATGCATAATAGACAAAAAATATATAAGTACGCTGTACTAGACAATCTATATGAAATGCATAATAAGGACAACCATTTTGACGTATGGGTAGGTGTAGGATACTCTATCTATCTCACAACTCACACACACGTCCATGAACATCATCAGCCGTTGTCATGCCCCAGTCCCAAAATGTTGAGGGACTGGACACGTGGCAATGGCCAGCAGCACGCACCGATGGACAACCCAATTTAATGGATCCATCAGGGCATGCTTAAGCTGTAGTCTAACAGGAAATAGAATAATTATTACAAGTCTCAGGTTATTCTAATCTCATCCACAACAGATAATCATAGATTAAATGCCAGAAATAATGCAAATAATATAAACTAACAATCTCAATAAAAGTGTCTCGGTGAACAATCCGAGAACAAGTCTGATACACTGTCAAAATACAAGAATAAAGATAACCACAGCAAATACTGAGTATGGACAAAGTATATACTCAGAAGATACCCGCAGAGGACACTCGTCTACTGGATCTGGTACTACTCCAGTATCTGCTCCTGCTCCTGCTAATGCTCATGTCCTGTTTACCTCAGGGTAGATCTCACATCATCAACTCCAGACAGGCTCCACAATGGTCTATGCTACAAAACTGGCATGGGACCAGGTCCTCAGAGGGACGTAATAAGGTACAAGAATCGACATGCCAAAATGTAGTGTAATAGTAAATGAGATAAATAGGGTAAATATGTAACCATCTATGTGAAATACAAGTTGAGAGCATCACTAGAACTTAGGCTGAAGCCACTACAAGCTCTGTGTCGGGGAGCCGGAAGCGGTAATATCATGTGGTTGTCTAGCTCACAATGGGAGACTACGACGCCGGCATAATATAATCAACATGTAGCCTGTGTGTCTCTCCAACAATAAATGGAACAATAGAAAACACTAAATAACCAGCTAAGTGATATGCAAGATGAGAGCAGCACTAGAACTCAGGCTGAAACTACTACAAGCTCTATGTCGGGGAGCCGGTAGCAGTGATATCATGTGGTTGTCTAGCTCACAATGGGAGACTACGACGCCAGCATAATATAATCAACCTGTAGCCTGTGTGTCTCTCCCCACCCAATGTAATCATACATCTCATGTCCATGTGGCCCCATGTCCATGTCACGCAAGATCATATCTAATGCAGCAAGTCATAATAAGCTCTAAGCATATATGTAAAGAATATGTCATAAAACCTGTATCCTATACAGAATCACCATGAATGTCTCAGGAAGACTCTGTCTCATGAAATAGTGCCAGGTGTCCTGGGTTATGATATACTTGATAAGACAAGTACGAGAAGTATCGGGTCTCGGTATCCATGTCTATGTGACGTTACACAACTCCGCGTACGGGGTTGGCACCCGACTATTAATCGGACGCTAAGTAAAGTCACTCGGTCCTGGGTTGAACATGTACAACAATATAAATGAATCAAGGAAAATATGTATCAAGACTGCAAAGTTGGCAAGGTACACTTGCCTGAGGTTCTGGCTCCAACTGTGGCTCTGACTTCAGCGGGAATTGCAGGCGGTACTCCGATTGCTGAAATAAATATTACCATTAGATCCAAAAAATATCAATCAGCTAGAACCGCCTGTCCTTGAGTCCAATTTGGAGACAAGGACAAAAATGACGATTTTGGGTCAAAACGGGATCCGTATGTGGGCCCGCTTTGCACCGAAAAATGTGTCAGGGTAAAAGATCTCCAAATTTGCCAAATTTAATGTCAATATATCAGAAACGATGATACGAACCCAACAGAACTTCCAGAATTGGATTCCGATGAGCCGATCACGAAATCGCCCGTCGAGTGGGGCCTATGGGGCCCACGACACGCAATTTTGTCAACGTTCTCAGAATCGAACCAAACTTGGGTCATAGGACCAGCGTATTACTACGAGTCTGATGGCGCAAGTTTCGTTTTGATCCGACGTGTGTACACAAAGTTAGGACGCGTTCCAGAAAGGACGGATACGGGACGGTGTCCGCGGATATGCGTTGATTTCGGTGTGCACGCACACCCGAATCGACTTCTGCAAAATCCCGTACGTCCGTATCGACGGCGTGCACGTATCTGTGAAGACCGCACGCGACCAAGTCGTCCCGTTTGGAGGGGCGTACCCAGTTCCGGGGTGAATCGGGGCATTATTTTTTCTGTTTTTGGATCGCGATTCGCGATCGCCACAGGACGCGATGTCCCGAGCGGGTTGCACGGGCACCGAGGGGGTCCTGGAGGCTATGCAACGCAACTGACGAAATCGAAAACGGATAAACGAGCAGGGAGATACGCGTACCTGAACAGGGTCTGAAAAACCCAAAATTTACCGTGTCCGACACACGTGTCCGACACACACGTGTCTAGGGTTTAGGGCTCTGAGGGTGCTCAGGCGGCCGGAGGTGGGCCGGAGGGGGCCAGGGCAGCGGGGCGGTGCTGGCGAGGGTGGCGGCACAGGCCGGCAGCGGCGGCGCGCTGGAGCGGGCGGGGGACGGGCCGGCAGCGGCTGCTGGGCTGGATCGGGGTCGGGGTTGGCCGTTGCGGCTGAGGGGAAGGAGGAAGGAGGAGGAGAGGGGAGCGGCGTCGCGGCGTGGTAGGGGCGACGTCGTCGGCGGCGAGGTCTGGGGCGGGAGGCGGAGCGGCGGATCTGGGTGGTGGAGGGATGGCCGGAGGGGAGAAGGCTGCGGGGGGTTTTTTTTTATAGGCGGAGGAGCGGGGGAGGGTAGGCCGAGCTAGGCGGCAGAGGAGGCGGATCGAGGGCCGGGCAGCGCGGAGGGGGCAGCGACGTGGCCGGAAGCGCGGGAAGCGGCGTCGAAAGCGGCGGCAGGCGCGGGTCGTGCGTGGGAGAAGGCCGGTAGCTGGTCGGCTTCGCAGGCGGGTTCGGGTCTGACCGACCCGACCCGACCCGATAGCCCATGGGCCGGGTTAGTCTGGGCTGGGCTGGGCCTTGGGCTGGGTTAAGGATGGGTTTAAATAATTAAAATAAATAATAAAACAGTTTTTAGGTGTTATAAAATAGGTCCGGGGCCCAATAAATTCCCAGAAAATTACCCTAAGTCCAGTTTTTCATTTTACACCCAAAAATATTATTTTCATAATATTTTAATAGTAATTAACAGCAAAAATAAAAAAAATTATTTAATTACCAAGAGCCTAGGTTTTAATTACAGAAAAATTCTGAAAATTCCAGAAAATTGTGAAAAGACCAAATTAATAATTCCTAAAAATCAGGGGGCTTACAGCCGTCATACCGCGAGGGTAGCGACAATCGTGACACCATCAATCGACATATCATGAGGGTAGCGACCATCGCGACACAACTCCCGTAGTGCGTGCTAGTTACTACGGTTTACCAGAGTGGGTAGCCCATACGCCTACTGATTGTCCTCCCCTACCATGATATACTATGTCAAGTATGTGTCAACATATATATATATATATAATTATGACTGAAAGAAAATACATATATAATAAATTTATAAAAATATGATAAGCATACAAAGTACTATAAGCAATTTGGCAAGGTATCTTGCCTGGCAAGAAAGCTGCAAAGTATAACATCCAGACGTCAGGCATAAGGGATCAGAAACTATGGCATCAGAATGAACGTCTCCGGATGTTGAAATAAACATCACCAACGTTCCCAGAATAAGCGAGATAGCTAGAAAATACTACCCTTTTGTCCAATTTGGACACAGGGACAAAACGATAATTTTGGGTCAAAGCGGGGTCCACATGTAGACCACCTTGTACCGAAATACGTGTCAGATATAAAGGTCTCTAAATGGGACAAATTATAGGTCAAATAAATTTTAAACGTCGATACGAACTCAACGGTATGTCCAATTTTGGATTCCAGTGAGCCGATCACAAATTTGCCCTTCAAGTCAACCCGTGGGACCTGCGATTAGGCAGCTTGGTCAACTGTCTCAGAATCGCATGAAACTTGGGTCACAGGACCAGCGTGATATCACGAATCCAATGGTGCAAGTTTTGTCGTATTCTGATGAGCATACACTAAGTGGGATGGTATTTTATAAAAGTAGCGATACGGAAACTTTTTACGGATACAGGTTGATTCCGACGCGCACACACGTCCGAATCAACTTCCGCAAAAGCCCCCATATCAGGATATACCATACACGCCTTTCGGTGCAATTGGTACAACAAGAGGCGGTCCCGTTTGGCGGGGCGCACTCCGTATCACAAAAATTTTATTTTAAAATATCATATTTTTTGTTGTTTTGGAGGTTGAATAAATTAACAATTAAAATAAATTAATAAAAAGTAAAAGAACAGTTAAATTTTTGGTTATATAGAGAAGAAAACTCTTTAATTATATTTTGAAAATATTAAACATGTTGGTGGCAAATTGGGCGTGAACATAGGAGTTTGGTTGAAATTTTGGACTATTTTTAGTAAGTTTTTCGGCCAACTTTCGGTCGATTTTTCGACCAATCAAGAGCACGAAAACTCGTCCCTCGTGAAGAAAATCCTAGAGGGTTAGGCTGTAAACATACACGGACAAACCGCTCAAAAAAAGGCCGAGAGATGAGAGAGATATCATACCGTGAAGATGGGGCGACGAGACTGTTGTGCACTACGCGCGTGCTCGTGCGCGGGGGGTGGACGGCGGCTGTTGCGGCAGCGCAGGGCGGCTGCCGAAGGTCGGGGCGTGGTCACTGGCGCCAGGGTTGAGGTCGACGGTCGGGGCGAGGAGAGTAGGGTTAGGGTTAGGGTTTGGGTTTAGTTTGGGTTGTATGCAATTGTATATATATATAGGGAGAGAGAGTGAGAGCCGCGCGGGGGGGAGAGAAGTTGGGTTGCTGCTGGAGGGGTTAGGATTAGAAGAGGTTTGATTAGGATTAGGACATAGGTTTAGGGGTTAGTGTTTAGGAATTATTAGTTTTTTTTATATATATTTTATCTTTTTGTTTTGTTTTTCTTTTCTTTTCTTTTTCTTTTATTTTCTATTATTATTATTATTATTATTACTATTACTTAATATTGTTATTATTATTACTATTACCACTATATATTTATTTATATATAATTATATATGTAGATGAGGTTATATAAAAAAACTCAAAAATAATATTTGCACACAAAATAATTTCTAGAAAATTTATCACCCTTTAACAAGACTCTAAAATAATAAAAATTATTTTGTGGGATAATTCTAAATGAGTATTTATGTAAGTAATTTAATCAATAAAAAATATTTTTTAAATAACTAAGAAATAATATAAATAAATTCAATGATTAATTAAATAAATATAATATTTAAAATTAGGAGATTTTATATGTACTGCAAAGGAAGAAACAAAAATAATCTCCCCAACCTATGCAAGAATTGCTCTTATATCTAAATTCTTATGAAGAAGATGAAGATGACTCTTCATCTTATTATTCAATTTTAGAATGGTGCAAGAGACACGAAAAAATATATTATGTACTTTCTTCTATAGCACACGATATTCTAATGGTCCCGGTGTCCACGGTAGCATCGAAATTTTATTGTAGTGCAGATTCAATGATGCTAAACAAGAAGAGGAGTTAGTTGTTGCCAGATATTTTTGAAGCTTGTGTCTGCATTCAAGATTGGACCCGTGTTGAAAAAAAAACTCAAGAGATGAAAGTGCCGATATCTCAAAGCTGTACTTCAATCTCTTATGACACTACTGAAGGAAGAGCTGAGCAATAAACTTCAACGAAAGACGGACGATGGATGATAATTTTTTTTTTAAAGACTTGTACATTTTTTACAAGCTTTATGCAAATAAAATATCATTTACAAGTTTCTATTTCTTTGTTACTTAATGTTATAATACATTTATAATTTTATTGTCATTAATAAAAAAATTCAGCTTTTTCTTACTTAATGTTATTAGTTGTTTACATTTAACTTATTTATGTCTATATAAATAACTTCTTTAAATTTTAATTATAAATTTATATTTAAATTCAAAAAATAGATTTATACATTTTTATAAGTTATTCAAAAAAAAATTAAAAAAATTCAAATTATAAATATTTAGACTTAATTTATACTTAAAGTTATATAAATATTGATATAAAAAAATTAAATAAAATTTCTAACAAATAAATTTATAAATTTTAAATTAAACTAAACATATAACTTATAAATTTCAAAATATACTTAACATATAACTTATAAATTTTAAATAAATTTATACTTAAAGTCATATAAAAAAAATCTAACAAATAACTTATAAATTTTAAATTATACAAAAGTAACTTAGTAACAAAAACCTATAAATTTTAACTTGAATTATTAACATATAAGTTATATCATATAGATTATATATAAAATATGTTAGCTTTGCTTGAGCAAAAGCTCAATTTTCTTCTTTCCTTTAGTCCCACATCGGATGGGCCAACCCCTCCTTGTGTGTATATATTATTTCCTCTTCATTGCTTTCTTAAAGGTGTTGTGTGGGAAACCCCTTGGGCCACACGCACGCACCGTCGCCGCCGCCCGGCCCGGCTCGGCTCGGCTCGGTTTGGTTCGGCACGCGTAACGGGTGCGGGTACGTGCCCACACCTGCGGGCACCGAATGCCGATCCAATTTACTCTTCGGGTTCGGGCTGGGATCCAAAAATCTTTTATCTGCTCTTTATTTTTTGAACCCATTTGGCTCTTTCAAATTTGAACGTTGAGGCTCATGTCCAGATTCATTAAACCTTGCAACAGCTCTTTTGACAACTTTTTTCTACGTTTTATTTTGCTTCTTAATGGCATGTTTATGAGCCATTAAGTACCCTGTCTGTGGCCAGATTCATTGAACCTTGCAACAGCTTCAGCCTATTTATTTGGTCTCCTTCTCCTTCATTTTTTATAGAAAACTCTCCTACGTGAAAGCTCTATCCCTCTTATCTCAAACCATTCTATTCTCTGAATCCTTACTCTGGGCAGAGCTAAGTTCGGTCTCTCTCTCCGAGTTGTGTGCAACGAAGAGAACCCGGTAGTCAGGAGAGTTTTACCACTAGGAGCTTCCGAGAAACGTCTGCACATAGACCTCGGATCAACTCTTAGGGCAGTACTTCGTGCACGACTTCCCCGGAGGCCGGTAACAAATTTTATTTTTGTTTATTTATTCTCTTATAAATCTCTGAAAAATAATATTTATTTATATTATAAGTAATTTTTAGTAACAATCTAAGAGTTGATTCTGATTTCCTGTTATGAAAAAATTATTGTTAATCGTAGAATAACTAATTCATAGTTACTTATCCTTGTTGTTTGCAATAAAAAAAAAATTCTAGCAATAAAAGTATTTTTACTATAGCAATAAAATTATTTCTACTGTAACAATAGAATAACAAGTTCATAGTTGCTTATTCTGCTTGTTTGCAATAAAATTATTTCTACCAATAAAATTATTTGTTTACAATAAAAAAAATTCTAAGCGCTTATTCTGCTTAGAATTTCACTGCTAAACCTGCTAAGTTCAACAAGGATAAGTACCTATAGAATAACATTGTTATTGAGTAAATACATATCTTTTAGTTTCAGTTTTTCTCAATAGCAATCATGACTGGCAAGGATGAGACTTTCACTGCTAAACCTGCTAAGTTCAACGGGACCTATTTTAAGAGATGGCAGAGTCAAATGAAGTTTTGGCTTACAACTTTAGGGCTGATCTCAGCCATTGATGGTTACATACCCAACACAAATGATTCTGATGACACCGAGTCTGACGTAGGAGTGTCCAAATCCACCAGCTCCTCTAAACCCAAAACACCTAAGGAAATATACTGCCACTGCTTCCACAAAATTTTAAGCGCTTTGTCTGAATTATTATATGACATATTTTTTGAATATAAGAGTGCTAAAGAACTTTGGAAAGATTTAGAAGATGAATATAGCTGTGATGATGCTGGAATCGAAAGATTCAATTCCTCCTCATTCAACAGATATTTTATGGTAGATAATAAACCCATGAATGATCAAATACATGAATTCCAAGAATATCTTAGGCATATTCAAGCCAAAGATACTTTCTTTTCTACTGAGTATAAAATAGCCTGTTTGGTAGACAAGCTCCCTCCTTCTTGGTCTGATGTCAAGAAAGACCTCATTCATACCCAGGGTGACCTTACCTTTGCTCAAGTCCTAAAGAAAATTAGAACAGAAGAACAAATTAGGCTAAGGTCTAACCCTAAGTCTGAGTCTAAAGCTAAGGTAAACCTTGTAGAATCCCAAGGCAAACCCAAGCCTAATCATTACCACAAACCCAAAAGGAACCTCTTCAAGAAAAAGCATAACCCTCAGCCGCATCACCAAAACCATCACCACTATAAACTAAAAAACTTCGGTCAAACTCAGAATCAGAAGAGATTTTGTTTTGTGTATGGTAAAATAAACCATATAGCCACCAACTATTTCCATAGGAAGAAGAAAGCTGTCCAGACTTCTTACAAAGGAAAACGTCCTGCCAAACCAGAAGCAAACATGCTTCTCAACGGCTCTTCTAGTTCCTTCAGGTCTGTAAGCTATCAACCCTTAGTCAATATTTTCTACCATTCTGATGATTGGTGGTTGAATTCTGGAGCTAATGTTCATGTTTTCTTTGATCGCTCATATTTTTTAAACTATCAGGAATCAGGTGGAGGAGGTGTAACTCTAGGAGATGGCTCAGCGGCACAGATTATAGGAAGAGGAAGAATAGATCTAAAGATGACTTCAGAAAAAATTCTGACTCTTCATGATGTGTTACATGTGGCGTCTATCAGAAGAAATTTAGTTAGTGGATCTCTCCTTGTAGCTTCAGGGTATAAGATTGTTATGGAAGCAAATAAAGTAGTATTTTCTAAGAATGACTCCTTTATTGGAAAAGGATTTGTAAAAGATGGTCTTTTTATTTTGAGTACCATGAATAAATTTTAGATCCTTCCTTTGTTGTTTCAAATATAGAATCCTCAAATGTATGGCACAGTAGATTAGGTCATGTGAATCTAGGTTCCCTAAGAAGGATGATGAATTTAGATCTTATTCCTAAGACTCCAATAGATGATAAACATAAGTGTGAGATCTGTGTTCAAGCCAAACATACTAGACTACCTTTCAAATCTGTAGAAAGGAACTCTGACCTTCTAGAGCTAGTTCATAGTGATGTGTGTGACTCAAATAGGGTATTGACCCGAGGTGGAAGAAAATACTTTGTTACCTTTATAGATGATCATTCAAAGTATTGTTATACATATCTTCTCAAAACCAAAGATGAAGTTCTAGACAGATTTAAGGTCTATAAATCTGAAGCTGAGAACCAGTTAGAGAGAAAGATTAAGATCTTTAGATCAGATCATGGTGGAGAGTATACATCAAATGATATGACCAATTTCTGTGAAGAATACGAAATAATCCATGAGGTAACTGCTCCATATTCACCATAGTCCAACGGAGTTGCTGAAAGAAAGAATCATACCCTGTTAGACATGGTGAATGCCATGCTCCTCAGCTCAGGTGCTCCCGATAATTTATGAGGAGAAGCATTATTATCGGCCTGTTACATCCTTAATAGAATTCCTAGTAAGTCTAATGATAAGACTCCCTACGAATTATGGAAAGGTAGAGCTCCTAGGATCCATTATCTCAAAGTTTGGAGATGTCTGGCTAAAGTAGGAATTCCTGATCCTAAAAAGAGAAAGATTGGACCTAAGACTATAGATGCTGTATTCATAGGATATGCCCTAGATAGCAATGCCAATAGATTTCTTGTTACTCACTCAAAAGTAAATAAAATATCTAACAATACTATTATAGAAGCAAGAGATGCAGTTTACTTTGAGAATATATATCCCTTTAAAGATAGAATTTCTTCCTCTCCCTCCAATCTCTCTCTTACTCCGTCCACCAGCTCTCATGTTCAAATATCTAGTTCACAATTCGAACAAAATATAGAACCTAGAAGGAGTAAAAGAGAAAGAATTGAAAAGAACTTAGGAGAAGGTTTCTTCACTTTTTTGATAGAGGGTGATACCTCAACTTACGAAGAAGCAATATCTTCTCCTGATGCCCCCTTCTGGAAAGAAGCCATTAACAGTGAGTATAACTCCATCATAGAGAACAATACTTGGTTTCTAGCAGACCTACCTTTAGGTAGTAAACCCATAGGTTGTAAGTGGATATTCAAAAAGAAACTTAGGGCCGATGGTACCATAGAGAAATACAAGGCTAGATTAGTAGCAAAAGGTTTTAACCAGAAAAAGGGACTTGATTATTTTGATACATACTCTCCTGTAGCTAGGATCATCTCTATTAGAACCCTTCTAGCCTTAGCATCCATTCATAATATGTCAATCCATTAAATGGATATAAAGACATAATTTCTAAATGGGGACCTAGAGGAAGAAATCTACATGGACCAACCTGAAGGTTTTATTACAAAAGGCCAAGAAAAGAAAGTTTGCAGATTAGTTAAATCTCTTTATAGCCTAAAGCAAGCTCCCAAACAATGGCACAACAAATTTGACATAATCATCTCAGAATATGGTTTCGTGTTAAATGAGTATGACAAATGTATATACTCAAAAAATTTAGATAAAAGTTGTGTCATCCTATGTTTGTATGTAGATTACATCCTTATTTTTGGATCATCACTAGAATTGATTACTAATATCAAGGACTATTTATCCAGCCAGTTTGATATGAAAGATCTCGGTGAAGCCAACTTGATTCTAGGCATGCAACTGTCCAAATACAAGGAGTGTTATACTCTATCATTAGCATACTCTATCGAGAAAATGCTAAAAAAAATTTAATTTTTTGATAAAAAACCTGCCCTTACTCCTTATGACAGTAGTGTTGTTCTAAAGAAGAATGATGGTTCTCCTATAGAACAACACAGATATTCTCAGATGATAGGTTCTCTCATGTATATATCAAATAGGACCAGACCTGATATTTTATTTGCTGTTGGGAGACTAAGTAGATATACTAGTAACCCAAATTAATTACACTGGATAGTATTAGAAAGAGTATTTAGATATCTTAGGGGTACTCTAGATTATATATTGCACTATAATAGACACCTTGATATCATAGAAGGTTATTCAGATATAAACTGGGTAACTGACTCACATGATGTAAAATCTACTACTGGATATATTTTTACTCTAGGAGGAGCTGCAATCTCCTGGGGCTCATGTAAACAAACTATCATAGCTAGGAGTACAATGGACTCCGAAATGATAGACTTGGACACTACATGTACAGAAGTCGAATGGCTAAGAAACCTTATTATGCATATACCTGTTTCTAATAATCCCGTTCCTGTAATTTCTATAAACTGTGATAATAAATCTGTTATGTAACTACTAAAGCACGATTATGTGAATGCTAAGATGAACAGGCACCTACAGCTGCGCTTCAAGTCTATAAAGAGCCTATTGGGCAAGTATGTGGTTCTTGACTATATAAAGTCAGAAAAGAATCTTGTAGACCACTTGACGAAGGGTCTGTCTAGGACTTTGATCCTAGAATCATCGAGGGGGATGGAGTTAAGCCCATAAGTAAAGTCACCAGCAGTGGCAACCCAACCGAGTCTGACTGGAGATCCCAAGAAGCCGGTTCAATGGGTAGGAACAAGCTGGACTTAGGTGACTTTTATGGAACACTGACATGAGATTAAAATCTCACTCTAAAATGCCCAAGTGGCTGTACATGCGTACAATGATTCCCCATCCCTATGGTGACAGTGTTCTTGAGTGATATGGTTAGGATGAGTTTTAAAAAAACTCTTAATAGGTCCAAGCTGATATGCGGGGTTGAAACCTATCACCAACCCTTAAGGACTTACCTATATGAGAGGTCGTGAAGACCGCGACTATGGGACATGACGATCCTAGACAACTCTCATGAATTAGATTAGTGCGCATGGCCAACCAAAAGCGCCACCCGTTAGACCCAGAACCTCTAGCGTACTATGTGTGCTATTTTCTGAATCTGGTGAAAGAAGTCTTGAATCTATCAAGCACTTCTTCAGACAAAGACAATAGTCACTAAGTTAGATTCAAGGTTGTAGTCCATCTCATCTATATATAGTATATACCTGCCCAGAAACTCTTCCTTTTAATTTCTTTGTCACTTCTATTTCGGAACTTGACCTTTTGGGGGGGGGATTGTTAGCTTTGCTTGAGCAAAAGCTCAATTTCTTTCTTTCCTTTAGTCCCACATCGGATGGGCCAACCCCTCCTTGTGTGTATATATTATTTTCTTTTCATTGCTTTCTTAAAGGTGTTGTGTGGGGAAGCCCTTGGGCCACACGCGCACGCCGCCGCAGCCGTCCGGCCCGGCTCGGCTCGGCTCGGTTCGGTTCGGCGCGTGTAACGGGTGCGGGTACGTGCCCACACCTACGGGCGCCAAATGCCGATCCAATTTACTCTTCGGGTTCGGGCTGGGATCCAAAAATCTTTTTGCTGCTATTTATTTTTTGAACCCATTTGGCTCTTCAAATTTGAACGTTGAGGCTCATGTCCAGATTCATTGAACTTTGCAACAGCTCTTTTGACAGCTTTTTTTTACGTTTTATTTGCTCCTTAATGGCCTGTTTATGAGCCATTAAGTACCCTGTCTGTGGCCAGATTCATTGAACCTTGCAACAGCTTCAGCCTATTTAATTGGTCTCCTTCTCCTTCATTTTTTACAGAAAACTCTCCTACGTGAAACCTCTCTCTCTCTCTCTCTCTCTCTCTCTCTCTTCTCTCAAACTATTTTGTTCTCTGAATCCTTGTTCTGGGCAGAGCTAAGTTTGGTCTCTCTCTCCGAGTTGTGTGCAACGAAGAGAATCCGGTAGTCAGGGGGTTTTACCACTAGGAGCTTCCGAGAAACGTCTGCACATAGACCTCGGATCAACTCTTAGGGCAGTGCTTCGTGCACAACTTTTCCGGAGGCCGGTAACAAATTTTGTTTTTGTTTATTTATTCTCTTATAAATTTCTGAAAAATAATATTTATTTATATTATAAGTAATTTTTAGTAACAAAAAATATATAAATAAACGTAAAAAAAAAAATTAAAATAAAATCGGGCCGGCCCAGCTGACCGTGAACCGGTCCGGTCCTCTCCTGACAGGATCATAGGTCCAAACTAGGTCGAAATTATTTCTGATCAGACCGAACTAGACCGAACCGATCCGGCCCGCCTCTCCTCTCAGGTTGAGCCGGATCCGAACCGGACCCGGTCAAATCCGATTGACTCGAACTGCGGCCTGGCCCGGCCCGTCCGGCCCAATACATACCACGAGGGGAGAGGGAGATATCTATACTTGTACGCCATATTCTTTCTTTCTTTCCGTGTAATACTTGTACTCAAACATCATCATTTACTAATGGATGCAGGCACCAAGCGAATATTCTGTAGCAGCCACCCATAATATTAAAATTAAAACAACCAATGTGTCTTGTAACAAGAGAGCAGACGAGAGAAAGCATACCACCAATATACTCTCCGCATCTCTCCTCATCATCAGCATCATCATCTAATTGCGTACTCCTTCTTCCCACAGGTACTCTTCTCTTCCTTTATTCGGGTTGAACTAATATATCATTCCTGCACAATTTGATGATATGTTAATTCTTTGGACTGTTGATTCATTCATAGACAACAAGAAGCATAGATAGGCAAGGACTCTGTTGAGAACTTTATGTGTTTTTTGTAAATACTGAATTGAGTCCTTGCTTGCTCGCTTGACACAGTAACGGCTGTGTCTGCCATTTCTATCTGCTACCGATATGGTTAGCTTTGCTATTTTTTACTGGAAATAACTCTTCCTTGGTGCATCTTCTTTTAGATGCCAATATTTGAGACGGGGAAAGTTACAGATAAGGATCCCTTATGCAAAATTAACAATTTTGGGTAGTGTAAATTTGTACAGCTTAAACTGCATTGATAAAAGGTAGATCGGTCTCCTCCTATTCGCCAACTGGCCATCTAGGTTTTTTTGGCATGACCTTCTATCGTCGCGGTCTTGTCCAGTAATATGGAACCAACATGGAGGTTGACTTTAGCTCGAAATCAGTATCGATCCATTCCTATGAGTATCGGTATCAACAGTATCGGCAGTATAGACGGTTTCGGAGAGTATCGAATTTTTTGGTATCAATAAGTAAATAATTATTAATAGATTATAAATATTTTAGAAAATATATTTTATACATTTAGGCATAATTGTAAGTATTTTCAGTGTTGTTTTTTTAGTAGTTTTGAAATTGAATGAAATAGTTGTCACCCTTGCCGATTGATTTACATGCGATAAATAAGTTTTCTTCATTTACATGTTTTTACAACCTTATTATATGCTTTTGCACCCTTGTTGATTGGTCTTTTTCGTTCAATTTTCTTTGCAGAATTGATCGAAAAAAATATCCCCAATGTTGGTATCGGTCAGTATCGGATATCGGTCGGTATCGGATCGAGACATGCTAAATCGTAACAGTATGGGCCGTATCGGATCATATCGGCCGATATTGCAAACTATGAACAATACCATGTTTTTCATGATGTCAAGCTGTGATACCTTGTTGTTTTCGTGGCTATGATACCATGTTGTTATTTTGTATGTTGGTAGACATGGGAGATGGAGGGGAGAAGATCTATCTGTTGGTAGCTTAGAGATGGAGCTGGAGAAGAAGAGATGGTGGCTACTCTTATTCTGTAGAGAATAAGTATTTTTGGAGAAACTAACCATGTTCTCTGTAAGCGAGTTTCTTCTCATTTAAAATAAGTCAAGATTACAAAGAGATTCAAAAACAGGTAGAGTCTAATAAGTTGTGGACTCCATATCAAGAATAAATATGTCAAGATGGACTCTTGACTCAGTCTACATAGATAGAGTGAATCATTGACTGAATATCAAAGGTTAACTCAAATAACCTAAAATTCCTAATATGCTATCTTAAAACACACTAAAATTGGTGTTGACTCAAAATTCTGACTGGATCAGAATTTTGGTTCCTTATTTCCAACAGTTTTGACGATAAATTATTACCGGGAAAACAATTTGATCTTCATGCCTTTAAATGTATCTTCATCTTCACGTCCATCCTCTACTTCTTTCCTCTTTGGTTCCTTATTTCCAACAGTTTTGATGATAAATAATTACCAGGAAAACAATTTGATCTTCATGCCTTTAAATGTATCTTCATCTTCACACGTCCATCCTCTTCTTGTTTGTTCTCATGCTCCAAACCACAGATCTATACTTCATACTAAAACAAGATGGATAATGTTCTTTAGACGCCTTTTTTGACTTGTGAAATGCTTGGTACTCATAAATTGAAATGTTTGCAGTCATTCCTTCCCCATAGTGCTACATTTTGGTGGTTTTCTGTGTTGTTACTAATATATTCATTATTTAAAGCATGTATAGTTGTGAAGGATATTTCATTGATGTACAGTCTTGATAGACTTTGTCACAAGTCTTCTCTAAAATCAAATAGAGAATGATCTAAAATTGATTATGATGTTTTCCGTTAGTGTATGTGACACAAGTAGATTTGCAGTACACGAAGCTAACTATTTGAACATGATTTAGTAAGATGATCATTTGCTAGTTTATTTGACAGGTCCAATGGGTTTGAGAATATTTTCCATTCTTCTATTTGTGATAGCCATTGGCTGCATCCATGTGAATGCCAGGAGTTTGACCTCTGATTCAATGGGTGTGTTATATATTCACTTGTAATATGTTATTCATCTTATCTCTACTCATTCTATTTCTATTTATTTCAGTATTGTTGTACATGATCAGTATAAAACTTCTCTGTTATACTAATCATTACAAAATATGCAGTGGTTCTGGCCAGAAAAATCCCCACATAATGATGGATTTTACAGGATTCCATGATCCTGTCTTCATAGTTTTGGAGACTGTGTATTACCACAATTTAAACCACATTCAGGCATCCACTTTATTGTTGATTGAAAGCGATTTGTTTTAGTCTTGTGAGATTTTGGGTATACGCTTTCTTGAAGATAAAAGTTGTTTGGTTGGCATTTATGAAGCAAAGTATTAGTTATGAAGTGGCTGAGAGCTACGGGTACCAAATGGTTACAGATATAAGGTACGGTACACAAGTTTCTAAATATCAGATTCATATCTGACAGGGACTTGGCATATCGTATAGAGTATATTGGGATATATTGGTGGTATTAAAATTTCGGACATTCATATCGAGCACATTAAAATAGACTTAGAGATAATTAGTGATAAAAAATAATCTTATATCATTGTTTTATATATCATAAATGGCCTAAAAGGTTGCTAAACGAACAAGGATTGAAGTTTTAAAGAAGGATGTGATTTTTGTTAGTGTTACAGAGTCTAAAGGAACTGAGTGGAAGAAAAGGATCCAAACAAGTAACTCCTAAAATTTGGGATAAAGGCTTTGGCATTGTTGTTGCAGATGTCCTAAAAGGTATAGAGGATATTGGGATATATTGGTGGTATCCAATGAATAGTTATTTGTGGATCAACTCTAACAATCTTAATGTAGAAAGATTATACAGAAAGAAACTAAGGGAATGTTTGGAAGGAGTTCTCCAAGTAACTTGGAGAATTTGGAAGGAGTTCTCCAAGTTCTCTGTTTGGCATGGAGAACATGTAGTGAGGGGGAAAAGAACTTAGCCCAGATGAACTTGTCCACATGCCACATAAGCTTAAGTTCTCCAAGTTCCTTCTCTAACTTCCTAGCTAAAATGGGGAACTTGGAGAACTTAAATGTAGTGAGAGGGAATTGTGGCTCCCGAATTTAAGTTCTTTGGGTTCCAAGTTTAATTTCCCTCCAACCAAACACAATAGCTTAGAAAACAGTGAACAAGAACTTGGTCATGGGTTCCACCAGTATAGTTCTTTGGGTTCTTTTGGTTCTCCAAGTTCCACAGCCCCTAAGGAAACTGCCGAAGAAAAATTAAAAGGGCAAAGAACAGTTTAGTTGAAAAAAGAGAACATATTAGAGTCCTCGATGTTGTCAGTCATTGGCCAAAGTTGTTGGAGGTCGTTCTTCTAATGCAAGGAAAAAGGACTCTTGTTGGTTAGCTATGTTGCATGAATATGGAAACAGATATTGATGAGGACATTCTAATGATATGGATACGGGATAAGAACATTTTCATATAGGTACAATAAGTAGTCACCTATGTTACATGGATACAAACACATGCATAGACACAACATAGATGTGGACACCACTTTTGCGCGTCCGTACAACATAGTTGTTTCGTTTTGGTTGATCTACTAATATGTTAAAGTTTATTGTATTCTGAATTAACTTCTCTTATTTTGTAAAGGAGTGTAACTGGTGATCAATTTTCACATTTTGCAGTTACTGAAATGGACAGCAAGGTACCTAGTAAAATTTCTATAGAAGTGTCGAGGAAAGAAAAGGTGTGCACACTTTGTCAAGATTTTACCACACAGGCTATACATTATCTTTCTGACAATAAGACGAAAGCTGAGATAATAGGCATTCTTCATCTAGCATGTTCTCGCCTGCATTCTCTTAAACATCAGGTATTCTGCTTTGTCATAAGCACATAAGCACAAAATATTTTCTTGCCTGTAAGTGTAAAACTCGTATCTACTAGAAACATTTGCTTTCTACTAATATGATTTCTCTCACATAACAATGGCAGTGTAAGTTGGTAGTAGACCATTATGCACCTCTTTTCTTCACCGAAATGGCTACTATACAACCAGAGTTGTTCTGTGAAAAGATTAATCTCTGCAATGATATGACATCAGCACCCCTCTCCAAGATTGGTAATGCCTGCACACTCTGCCACCGAGTTGTTGGTGAAGTTCTTACAAAACTGCAAGATCCTGACACAGAGGTAACTTATCATTGTCTTCGCTCAGTTGGCAATTTATGATCAGATCTGCTAGAGTATATGATTCAAAAGATGGTTAGTTTCAAATAATTAAATGATTTTAGTTTCTGGTCCTATTGAATTGACACCATGATATTTGAACTTTGAAGTTATCCGCAGTGGCTGAAGCTAACTTTATATTTAAGATCATATATCATCATCTATTTTTCTTTAAATTCACACAATATATATCCTCCAATGAGACAAGCTTCCTTTTTTTTAATTGGTCCATTACTTTTTGTTGATACAAGTGGTTTCCAAATGAAATTGTTCAAAGTTAGCTATCCACTTTTTACATCAAAAATCGATAAATTACCTTTGTCTTGGACTATGCAGCTTGAGGTTATTGAAGTTCTTCTGAAGAGTTGCAACAAGATCGAGCACTTTGTGCAAGAGGTGAGCATTTTCAAACCTAAAACTTAACACTTTCACTAAAATTCACAGGTTTCATAATTGTAAATAAACATGAACGAAGATTTTATTTTATTTTATTTTAATTTCTTTTTTGAGACTATGGACAAAGATTTTAACAATGATACAGACCTGATAAATTGGGACTGGTGGAATCTTTGATTGGAAGTTAGACAAAAAATGCACCAGCAACAAACGCACGACCACAACGATGAACAGGTGGCCAGCATTACGTGGAAAATCTTAATCGATAAAAACCACTGTGATAGCGAGATCACTATTGAAACAATTTACAAGCCTTAAAAATTATTGCAACTTTGCAAACCCCAAAGCAAGAGAAAGTATACAAAGATACCAAAGAAACCCCAAGGGTTATACCCAAGAAGACCAAAGAAATTCAATATCCTTTTTCGGCCTCTCTCTTCTTCGACCTCTCTCTTTCTCTTAATCTATTGTTCGCTATCTAGTACCTCAATTAGTATGTTATTTGGAATAAGTCCAAGGGGCCTTAATTGTAATCAAACCCTAACCCCAAACAAACAATGATTGTGTAAGTCCTAGGATATCTATTTACCACCAAAAATAGAAATCAAAAGGGTGTCGTTATTGACACTACTAAAATGTCATCATGCACTCATCTTTAATTTTCTATCATTCAAATTCCAAATCTGCACCTGCATTAGGAGTGAAGGATGACATTTTAGGAGTGTCAATAACGGCACCCTAGGAAGCCATTATTGGCACTCCTAAAATGTCATCCGTTCATGCATTCACAAATTAATGTCAGATTTAATGAAAGGTCATATTAAAATTTGAACGATAGAAAATTAAAGAGGAGTACAAGATGACATTTTAGGAGAGTCAATAACAACACCCAAATCATAATCCTAAGAAATTAATTGAAATCATAAAGAATCAATTTAGTTATTTAGGATAATTCCAAATAACTAACGAATTCTGAACCAAATCATATTAGGTTTATAAAAAAAATTGATATAAAAGTTGGTCTTCAGGAGTCTGTCTCATTAAAACAGTTGTTCATACATAAACAGATCATACATGAGCAGCTACATTAGTAGCACTATTTAAAAAATAAAAGAAAGAAGAGAAAAACCACACTCTAGAGGAATCAATAAGATATGGATCTATGGCTCTGCTGGCTTGCAAGAGGATGCGTACAACTTATCCAATAAAATGCCAGCTGATGCTTGCTTAATGTCCATGTTGATGTTGAACTACCCCGTGTGGTCTTATAGGATTAATACTTCAATTACATCCTCTTTGATGGTAAGGTGCCCTTCAAGTGAGTCGTCTCCAATTAGCGGTACCAAATAAAGATTCTCAAGCTCAACTTGGAGATGTAGGGGGGTATTGTTGAGTGTTTTCCATCTTCCTGTTGGAGTGGGTGGGGTTCCCAACCTATGTGAAAAATACCCCGGAATAGGATTAAATATTTCTACATATAATAGGAATACCTCAATTTATTTGGATTGGATATTCCTAAATATAATAGGAATATCTTAATGGATTTGGATTGGATATTCCTACATATAATAGGAATATGTCAATGGATTTGGATTTGGATTTGGATTGGATATTCCTATCTATAATAAGAATGCTAGTTGTGGATTTGAGACTATATATAGGTGTCTCCTGGCCCTAAAATATATCTCTCTTTAAAAAAAAATATAGCAACAAGGAGAGAAAAGGAGGCAAGAGTGTCATTGCAACATTGGAGATGAGAAAGAAGGATTGGAGGCCGTTTTGAAGAAGTAGATCAGTTTCGAATATTTTTCGTTGTATTTCTTCTTCGTGGTTATAATCTATTTTCTGTTCCAAAAGAGTTGTGGTGATCCGTTTGGATCGGTGAGAAGTTTGTAAGGAGTCGGTGTATTTCTTATTCCATTAGTGGAGGCTTTTCAGGGTTGGACTCCGTTCTTCCCGTGGTTTTCCCGCAAGGGTTTTCCACGTCAAAAATCTGTGTCTACGATTGTGTTTGGCGTTTTTGGTTTGTGTGTTTTGCTTGGTTCTCTCGCAGGTACTCTCTGGTTTGGGGAACGGTTTTTGCACTTTCGTTCCCAATAAAGTGGTATCAGAGCCAGGTTTTGGAATTTCGAAGGGTGTCAGGAGTTGACAGGTAAACCAGGGAGGAGAGATGGACGCGAAGCCAGTGTGCATGGTAAACCTGAACGGTACCAACTATCACTACTGGAGGAGCAAGATAAAGAATCTGCTATTTGTCAAGAAGCTGCATCTGTCAGTATTTGCTTCCGAGATGCCCAGTGACAAATCCGAAGAGGACTAAAATTTCGAGCATATACAGGTGTGTGGGTACATCAGGCAGTTCGTTGACGAGAACGTGTACAACCACGTTGCCAGTATTGAGCACGCGAGGACACTGTGGGATAAGCTGGAATCTTTGTATGCGAAGAAGACCGGGATAAATAAATTGTTCCTGATCCGGATGATGATGGATTTGCTGTACAAAGATGGGACGTCTATTACGGATCACTTTAGTGAGTTCCAGGGCATAGTTGACCAGCTATCCTCGATGGGAGTCAAGTTCGACGACGAGATTCAGGGACTATGATTGCTGTGTACATTGCCAGACTCGTGAGAGACCGTACGAGTGTCTATGATCGCTTCTGATCCGGAAGGCGTGGTCAGTCTGGAGTTTGCCAAGAGCGGGGTACTGAATGAAGAGATGCGGAGACGTTCTCAGGGCACTTCATCCACATCCAACTTAGAAGCGCTTGTTTGAGAGGGCAGCGGAAGTAATAAAAGCAGGGATCCAGGTAGTGGCAGAGATAAAAGCAGGAGAAGGTCCAAGGGTCGGTACGAGGACTCGGAGTGTTACCATTGTGGCAAGAAGAGCCACATCAAGCGGAACTGTTTCGCTTGGAAGAGAGAGAAGAAGGACGACAAGGAAAAGCAAAGTGAAAACACTACAGTGGCGGCCTCACATATGGAGGTGACGTGATCAATATAGGTGATAAGATAGTTATGAACCTCGTCTGCGATGACAACTCTTGGCTGGTGGACTCAGGTGCTTCAACGCACGTATCTCACAATAGGGCACTATTTGCTACATACACAACAGGCCACTGTGGAGTGTTGAAGATGGGCAATGAAGATGTGTCAAAGGCGGTTGCCATTGGAGATGTGCATTTGAGGACAAAGACAGGTGCAATTCTTGTTCTCAAAGATGTCCGTCATGTCCCTGATATCCGTTTCAACTTGGTGTCGGTTGGAAGGTTGGATGACGAGGGTTTCTTCAGTCTCTTCGGGAACAATCAGTAAAAAGTTTTTAGAGGTTCGATAGTGATTGCCAGAGGAAGCAAGAGGTCCGGACTCTACTATATGGAAGGGAGCGCACATGGGGCACAGGAGGTTAACGCAACTACTGATGCGTCTACTGAGTTGTGGCACAAGCGGCTCAGTCATATCAGCGAGAAGGGGATGAGCTACTTGGTGAACAGGAAGGTGATTCCAGGGCTAAAGTTTACAAAGTTGGAGAAGTGCACGCACAGTTTGGCGGAGAATCAAAATATGGTGTCTTTCCAAAGTCACCCAAGTTCAAGGAAGCCGACATTGCTCGAGTTGATTCACTCGGATGTCTGCGGTCCTATGAAGGTAAAATTCATTGGTGATGCTTCTTATTTTGTAACATTTATTGATGACTATTCCAGGAAGGTTTGGGTCTATATCTTAAAGACCAAAGATCAGGTGCTGCCCACTTTCAAAGAGTTTCAGGCCTCTGTTGAAAGGGAGACAGACAAGAAGCTGTTTTGTGTTCAGTCGGACAATGGCGGCGAGTATGTCGATCCCTTTGATGCTTATTGCAGAGAGCAAGGGATACGACACCAGAAGACTCCACCAAAGATACCGCAACTCAACGGTGTAGCGAATAGGATGAACATGACGCTAATGGAGAGGGTGCAATGTTTGCTATCAGAAGCAAACTTGCCAGGCAGCTATAGGGGTGAGACACTTTACACAGCTGCTTATGTTATTAATTTATCTCCTAATGCTCCTTTGCAGGGTGATATGCCTGACAAAGTATGGTACGACAAAATTTGTCATACAATCACCTGCGAGTATTTGGTTGTAAAGCCTTCGTGCATGTACCGAAGGATGAGAGATCCAAACTTGAGCAAAAGATGAGACGGTGCGTCTTTGTCGGCTACGGTCGGGATGAGTTTGACTATAAACTCTACGATCCAGTGGGAAGAAGCTCTACAGAAGCAGGGACGTGGTATTCGTCGAGGATCAGACCATGACCAACACTCAGGATTCCGAGATGCCTTCTGAGGCTGAGGAATTGCCTGAGTTAGAGTCATCTCGCTTCGAGCAGTTTCCAGAGGATATCGCAGAGGATCTAGTTATAGGGGAGCCAGTACATGGAGTTGCTTCCAACCATGATCATCAGCCTGCTGATGTGGTCAGGGTGACTCTCAGGAGGATGAGCATGCCGAGGAGGCAGTTCCTGGAGGGGAGGAGACTGTAGATATATAGCCAGCACCGGTGGTTCCGTTGAGGATGAGCGATAGAGAGTATCGACCATCTACGAGATACTCACCGGGTGAGTATTTTCTACTAATTGACGGGGGAGAACCCGAATGTTTCGCAGATGCTATGGAAGACGAACACAGACAGGAGTGGATGGAGGCCATGCAGGAGGAAATGAGTTCCTTGGAGGCCAACTGTACTTATAATCTGTTGCGGTTGCCAAAGGACAAGAAGGCTTTGAAGAATCGATGGGTGTTCAGAGTGAAGCAGACAAATGATGCTACTCACCCTCGATACAAAGCGAGGCTGGTAGTTAAAGGCTACGGTCAGCGAAAATGCGTAGATTCTGATGAGATCTTTTCGCCAGTCATCAAGCAGTCGTCTATACCGGTGGTGCTATCATTGGCAGCCAGTTTCGACTTGGTGGTCGAGCAAATGGATGTGAAGACGACATTCCTCCACGGTGACCTTGAGGAGGAGTTGTACATGGAGCAGCCCGAAGGTTTCTGTGAGAAGGGCAAGTCACATTTGGTCTGCCGGTTGAGAAAGAGCTTGTATGGTCTGAAATATGCTCCGATACAGTGGTACATGAAGTTCGAGTCGTTTATGGGGGAGCATGGCTATGCACGGACGACGTCAGATCATTGTGTTTTTGTGAGGGACTTCGCCGAGGATGATTTCATCATTTTGTTGATTTATGTTGATGACATGTTGTTGGTGGGTCGGAATGCCACCAGGATAGCAGAGTTGAAGCGCCAACTAGGCGCGACCTTCTCTATGAAAGATTTGGACGCAACAAAGACTATTTTTAGGATGGAGATCAGCCGAGAGGGAGTGTCCAAGCTGCTACACTTGTCCCAAAAGAAGTACATTCACCGGGTACTTCAGCGTTTCGGGATGGACGGGTCGAAGAAAGTGAGTAACCCCCTTACGTCTCATTTTAAGTTCACTGAGGAGCATGGTCCATCTACCGAGGACGAGAAGGAAGATATGGAGCGAGTTTCATATGCCTCAGCCATGGAGAGTCTTATGTATGCTATGGTATGTACGAGGCCAGACATTGCTCATGCAGTCGGCACAGTTAGCAGGTACACTTCCAATCCAGGAAGGGTACATTGGAGTGAGATTAAGTGGATTCTATAATATCTTCAGGGTACTGCCAATTGGAGACTTTCATTTGGTAGTGACGAGCCGAAGTTGGTTGGATATACCGACGTTGATATGGCTGAAGATGTAAAGACGAGGCGATCGACTTCGGGCTATGTGATGATGTTTGTTGGTGGAGCAGTATCGTGGCAGTCACGTTTACAGAAGTGTATTGCCTTGTCGACGATAGAGACAGAATATATTACGGCGACGGAGGCTTGCAATGAGTTGCTGTGGATGAAGAAGCTGCTGCAGGAAATTGGGCTAAAGCAGGAGCAGTATCCTTTGCTTTGCGATTGTCAGAGTGTTATTCACCTTGTGAAGAACCATACATTTCATAGCCGGTCGAAGCACATTGATACCCGATATCATTGGATATGGGATATGGTTGACAAGAAGGAAACGACGCTTGAGAATGTGTCACGCCCTAGTCCCAAAATACGTAGAACTAGAAATACGTAACATGCCAGCTACGCATTCGACCAGACTCCGATCCGACTCGAATACGTATAAGCTGTATTAAAATGGTCACTATCTATATAACCAAGTAAATATAAATATCTATGCCTCAATCCACAATGATCAGAATATACAAGAATGAGCTACATGTGCTAAAGTCGGTCGCCAGTAACACATAAGCTCGAATAGACTCGAGAAAGGAATATGGGTCTATAAAACTAGGCTATATCAGCAGATGAATAAACAATATGAATAATAACCATGACTCTGGAAGAAATGATATAAGTACCTGGCACAAATTCCTGCAAGACTAAGCAACACACATCAGCAACTCCAAGCAGGCTCCACAACGGTCTATGCTGCAAAACTGGCAAGGGACCAGGTCCTCAGAGGGACGTAACAAGGTACAAGAAACAACATGCCAAAATAAATGCAGTATATAAAAATATATCAGCAGGGCAAATTATGTAACCAGCTATGTGATAAGCAAATGAGAGCATTAATCATACTCAGGCTGAAACTACTATAGGCTTTGTGTCGGGGAAACCCATAGCAACATTCGTTTCTCGAAGGGCTAGTAAATGTGCCAAAGACAGAGTCTAGGGCACCTCCAGTAATGTAGTATATATATAATTAGCCTTTAGTATGGTAAGACTCTCCCCACCCAATGTAATCACACGTCTCATGTTCACGACGTCTCATGTCCATAACACGCAAGATCATGACCTTTAGCTAGCACAGCGAGTCATAATAATATCTATGTATATGCAAGACCTATGTCACGAATCCTATAAGCCTATACAGAATCACCATGAATAACTCAGGAAAGATTCTGTCTCATGAACATTGTCAAGTGTCCTATGGTATGACGTACTTGATAAAGCAAGCACGAAAATAAGATCGTAATATCAACTCTCTAGGTGACGTACACGACTCCGCGTACGGCGTCGACACCCGAATCTTGTTCGGACGCTAAGCAACGTCTCATGGTCCTAGGTTGAACAGGTACATCACAGAATTATATATATATAGAGAAATAACTCAAGCAAATAATATAACATGAACTACTGCAAGTTGGCAAGGTACACTTGCGTGGGTTTTGAATTCCTTCAACTGCTCGGGTGTACGTGAAATCTTCAGGAACGCCTCCGGATGCTGAAACAAACATTACCATCACTCTCAGAAGATATAAAATAGCTAGGATTGCCTATCCATAAGTCAAATTTGAATACAGGGGCAAAATTGACAGTTTCTGGTCAAAGCGGGGTCCACATGTGGCCCACTTCGCACCGAAAAATGTGCCAGAGACAAAGTTCTTCAATTTTGTCAAACTTAGTGTCTACAAGTCCAAAACGATGATACGAATCCAACGGAATATCCAGAACTGGATTCCGATGAGCCGATCACAAAATTGCCCGTCAAGTAAAGTCGTGGGGCCCACGATACGGGGTTTCGTCAACGTTCTCAGAATCGCACCAAACTTGGGTCACAGGACCTGCAAAATGCTACGAATCCGATGGCATAAGTTTTGTTTCGAACCGACGAGCACACACGAAGTTACAACGAGTTTCAGAACAGGCCTGATACGAGATTATTTTGATTGATACGCGTTGATTCTGGTGTGCACGCACATCCAAATCAACTTCCGCAAAATCTCACACGTCCGCATTGACCATGCGCACCTCTCGGTGAAATTCGCACGCGACCAAGCCGCATCGTTTAGTAGGGCGCACCCAGTTTCGGGAAATATTCTGATTTTAAAACCAAATTTTTGGTCGATTTCACCCACGAATAAAACACAACATGCAACGAATTAAAATGAACTAAATACAGGGTTTGAATCTTTGTTAGATTGTCTAATCAATTGTTCAAACAGAAATTACAATTAACAAACAGGTTGTGAGTAAATCGGCCATGAACTTGTGAGTTCGGGACAATTTTTGAATTTCAGAAATAGGGGTTGTTTTTTCTGTTTTTGCGTCGCAGTTTACGACCGACACAGGACGCGATACCCGAACTATTTGCACGGGGTTCGAGAGGGTCTACACGTACGATTCGACAGAACGAAAATTGGATCTACGTACAGGGAGTTACGCGAGCGGGAAGGGGTATACCTCGCTGTTGTTTGTGACAGGGCGGCGCGGCGGGGCACGGCGGTGGCGGCGGCGGTTAGGTCTGTTATGGCTGCTGAGATGGCGCTGGGGTCGCCGGGGGCTCGTCTTCGTCGCCGGAGGTTGGGGCGGAGATCGTCGGGGGTGCTCGTGGTTGCGACGGTGGATGAAGGGGGAGATGGCGGTGGTTGTGGTTTAGGGCTCGGGGTCTTATATAGGCGAGGGGAGAGGGAGAGGCGATGGAGCGGTGAGTCGTGGGGGTGGCCGGGGGTCGTGGGCGGGGTCGTGGGCGATTATGCCTGCGGAGGCGGGTCGTAGTGGCGGCGGAAGCGGGGGAGTGGGGATCGGGGTCGTGGGCTGAGGGGAGTGGGTTATTGGGTACGGGTCGGGTCGGGTTGGATAGGACCCGACCCATTAGGGATTGGGTTGGGTCATTAGGGTTTAGTTTGGGTTCGCTTCGGTTCGGTTCGGTTCGGGTTGGTTTAAACCGGTTCAATTTAAAACAAAGGTTTTTTAGCTATTTAAAAATAGTTTTTGAGCCCAATAAATTCCAGAAAAATTATACAACCTCATACTATTAATTATACACCCAAAAATATAATTTTTTAAATATTTTAATACTTAATTTAATGGACAAAAATATTAATCCATGAAGGACATTTATAATAATAAATTAAAAATCACAGAAAAATCCAGAATTTTTAAAAAATTTAAAAAAATAGGGTGTTACAGAAAGTTCATACAGATGACAATGGAGCAGATATGTTCACAAAGGTTCTACTAAGAAAAAGTTTGAGTAATGCAGACGGATCGTCGGGATGGCGATCCCCTCCACATAGTTGTGAAGGGGAAGATTTGTTGGAGTGGGTGGGATTCCCAACCTATGTGGAAAATACCCCGGAGTAGGATTGAGTATTTCTACATATAATAGGAATACCTCAATTTATTTGAATTAGATATTCCTAAATATAATAGGAATATCTCAATGGATTTGGATTGGATATTCCTACATATAATAGGAATATGTCAATGGATTTGGATTTGGATTTGGATTGGATATTTCTATCTATAATAGGAATGCTAGTTGTGGGTTTGAGGCTATATATAGGTGTCTCCTGGCCCTAAAATACATCTCTCTCTAAAAAAAAAAAATATAGCAACAAGGAGAGAAAAGGAGGCAAGAGTTCCATTGCAACATTGGAGAGGAGAAAGAAGGATTGGAGGCCGTTTCGAAGAAGGAGATCGGTTTCGGATATTTTTCGTTGTCTTTCTTCTTCGTGGTTATAATCTATTTTCTGTTCCAAAAGAGTTGTGGTGATCCGTTTGGATCGGTGAGAAGTTTTTAAGGAGTCGGTGTATTTCTTATTCCATTAGTGGAGACTTTTTAGGGTTGGACTTCGATCGTCCCGTGGTTTTTTCCGCAAGATTTTGTCACGTCCCGATCTCCCGCAGGCTAATCGGCCGTCCCTGCTGGAAATCGTATCACCGATCCAGCACGCCCGCGGGACGATCGCTTGACCCATCTGGGCGTGATGCCGCACGAGCGTAAGCCGCGACTGTGCAAGGCCGTGGTTCATGCTGGCGGTAAGAGGTTTAAGCCACAGAGTCGCACAGATTGTCTGAATGCAGCGAAATATAAACGTATAAGCGATTGGTAACAAGTTTGCAGAGTCGTCAATAGCGGAAGCATTGAATAACACAAGTTGAAGTAAAACATACTCTTTATTGATATTTGAACAAGTGTTACAAGCGGTGTATAGCCAAGATTACAAGTCGCTCAAGCCTCTCTCTCTGAAACAGTAAAAGCGTGCCAAGTGGCTACATTTGTGGAATGATACATAGGCGATGTTCCAACATTATGTCTTGTATATGTGCTTCAGTTCCGGACGCAACGCTCCAAGGCTCCAGAGTGAACTCCATGCCTTAGCACGCACGAAGGAGGCATCCGCACCGAACGAGGTTCTCCCGCACCCTGCAAGCAATCTGGTGGGTTATCAGTACATGAATGCACTAGTGGGGAGGCTACTAGCCCGCTCGACAAACCCAAACACGTTCAATAGGTTCCGTGCACCATCTATTAAGTTATCTTTCTAGTTTTGCCTTAGGATCAGTTTCATGGCATATAGGAAAGGCCTAACTCGTGTGGCAGTGCGTCGTGCGACATAAGAGAAAACACGGCGAGACTTATCAACTTACCATTTGTCCTTCCCCGTCTAAGGCAAACCAAGTTAATTCAAGCACAAGCATATATTGAAATCCAGGGGCAAATAGCATATGCAAACACAAGTGTGCTATGAGCGGGTTCTAAATCAGGTGCACGAGTTCTTCTTTTAATTTTATGGAACACAAGTATAGTTGTTACTCAGATTTAGGAATGATTCTCAGATTCATTGATCTTTTATCAGGATACTTGGATTCAGATTCATAGATGCAATGCAATGACTCGCACGTGGATTTTTGCTAAGCTAGCATGATTATCTATATGAACAAGAGTCGCTGGCATAGCCATTATGGACATAGTCGCAATAAGACGGTGGTTCTGATGCCCCGGCAACTGACCGAACTTATCTGTGCTAGGAACAAACTAGCGCGACTACCGGATCTCCCCTTAAGCCGGATCGGTCCCGGTGCCCCGGCATCCCGTCCGAGGAAATCAAGCTTGTGCACAAGCGTCCGCGACTGAATGAGTTCTTTTATTTATTTCTTTCATTATTCTGAGTAAACGGCAATGGTTGTAGGCGCATGTCATGATCCTCGCTACAAGCCATCCCAGGCCGTTTCTGACTCAGTGGTTTATTTGTTATGAAATTCACACAACTTGATATGAAAATCCATGATTTATGTTCAGATGTAACTTGACATGATGCATTCCCCTGGTTCGGGGATTGCCTTGGCGACATAACGGTCCCGGATACTTGCAGGTTCATATTGCACAAAAGGACTATTCGATAGTCTTTTGGCTAACAAGATGCATGCACGATACACGATAATGTTACTTGATTGTGGCATAATTTGTGTGACAAGCACTGGATCGAGGCAACATTACAAGTTAACTTATAAGCAGGCAAGCATGCATTCATAAGAAAACTTAGGCATTTACGTTGGCTCGGGCCTAAGGGTGAACCGAGGAGTAAAATCGTACGGGACATACCGAGCAACATAATCCAGGGTCGTGCAGTGTAGCAAGTGAAGCAGTGCACTCCAAAGAGTATATACATATCGTTCTACTCGAGGCATAGCGGAGTCTAGTTACACAAGGCAAAGATAGCATGCGAGGGTCTGATTATAAGCAATGTTTCATTTTCATGCTCTAACACAAGCAATACAAGTTGAGATTATTCCCTTAGCTATGTGCGTTGTATTCTTATTTGCATGCAGGGGGTGGTTCACCTAGCGACTAGCATGAAACATCCATATTTTAAGTGTGCTGGCTAAGCAAAGACAAGTTCATCGTAGCCACCCACCTTAGCTATGCTTCGCCTCGGTCGAGCGATACTCCGAGCGAGCCTCTGAAAGCCTAAGCCGGAACTCCTGAAGAACCAAGTCTGGGAATCCTCTTGCCTCAAACGAGTATTCTCGCTGAAGCCAAGCGGGTCGGGACGTTGCACTTTTGCCTTTTGAATCGGCATTCCGCTTGAGCGGAACGGGTCGTTACAGGTTTTCCACGTCAAAAATTTCTGTCTGCGATTTGTGTTTGGCGTTTTTGTTTGTATGTTTTGCTCGGTTCTCTTGCAGGTACTCTCTGATTTGGCGAACGGTTTCCGCACTTTCGTTCCAACACTTCCAAAATAGGTTTATAATTAGTTGTGATTTGCATCACAATTCCTATTTTCTTGAGGATGTGAAACAGCTTGATATTTTCTAGATGACATTTTAGATTATGAACTGATAAGTTGGTTCCATGCCCTATTAAATTCCAGCTCTCTTCTTCAAATCAATTAAATCTTAATATGGGATTGGATATATCTGGCCACACTCATGATGCTATTTCTTTTGTTCTTATGTTACTTCTTTTTTCCCTCAAAGCTTCAGTTTCATTATGCCTTATATTCTTTACTGATGCAGTGCAAGAAATTGGTCTTCGAGTATGGGCCTCTAATCCTAACCAATGCAGAAAAATTTCTTGAGACTACCGACATCTGTGTTGCCACACATGTATGCAGAGGAAGCAGAGAAGCCGCCACTCTAAAGGAGCTATTAATTTCTTCTGCTTGAATATAATTAAAACAAACGACCTGGTTATACGTGCGGAAAAGATCTGTTACCAAATGGCTTCTTACACCGATCATTTTAATGACAAGTTCAAGGCTGTGACACTTTGCTGCACCTGTAATTTGTTAGGTCCATTTGCCTGTCCGTGTGTACTTTGTAAATGTCATTATGTTGTAAACCTGATGTATACCAGAAATAACTACCATCTCCAATCTGTAAATAATTCCATTTCTTGTATGTATCTCGTCTAGATTTCCCTTGTGTTGTAGACTATTTGTTTCACGTCTAACTGTACACAATAACAAGCAACAAAAGCTCACTGTGAAACTAATTACCGTACGGCCAAGTATGCAACCTTCTTTTCTTTTTTCTACTTCGCCTGTCTTTTTTTTTTTTTTTTTTTTTTTTTTTGTCTCGGCTGTAAATTTGTTAAATGGAGGTTCTTGGGTTGCAAATGCTTTATGTTCGAAGAATCTCTTGAGTCTAATCTGTTGGAGTTTTTTCTTAGTTTTAGTGAGATTTTCTCTCACAAAGCTAGAAAGATAGTCTCATATTGGAAAATACTCCAAGTGGATATCTAAATATAATATCATGTGAGTGTTGAAAGATGCACATGGGGTGGCGGTCCAAGGGTGGGTGCCATGTGGGATATTTTTCTAGTAGGATTAAGGCTAAACTTCTCAAAGAAAATATTTATGTTTTTTGTCACTCTCTTGGAAAAAATTTCTTAGGAGCTAAGTCCCAAAACACCTCGGACTTAAGGCGCTTTGATGGTGTAGTTTGTACTTAGCACGTCAGCATTGTCGCATGACGGTTGTGCGCATTTTGTTGCGCTCGTTTATACGTGTGTTACTGTACGCGTAATTGAGCAAGTTATTGCTCGTTTTTTGTGCAATTGCCACTGTTTGCGGATTTGAACCGTTTTGGAAAGATTGAGTCAATTAATTCAGATCCGATTTTGTGGGATTTGAATTTAATACATTCATATCTTGAATTGATTGGCGGCCATGATTAAGGTTAGGGTTTCCATCCTACTCTATAAATATTCTTTTCGTGCCCCTTTGAAAACTTACTTTGAAAAAAAAAAAGAGTATCATCTTGCGACCACCATTGGAGTCCAGGAGTTCGTGCGAGTCAGGACAAAGGTGACGACGAGCATTCTAGTGGTTCTTTTCAGAACTTGCTGGTTCCTGGAAACATATCGTGTGGTGCGAATCTTGCTTTGAGTAATGGTAATCATCATCACCCCAGCAAGCCCTTCTTCTTGTCTTCTTCTTCTACTTTCGTTGTAAACGTTTTTTCCTAATTGCAACAACGTTTACAAGGAAGAACGGGTTGTGATTCTTTACTTTTGTAATCCTGCAAGTTGTAATCGAGAGTTATATTATTGTTCTTTCTTGGTATCGAGGCAACCAGAGATCGAACTCGTTTTGCGAGTATCTCCAATCTCGACTACTACTTCAGTATCCAACATAGGGTATACCGAAATGTTTACATGAATCTCTGTTCCTGGCCTCCGTTCCTCTATCTATTGATCTGTCTCGAGAATAACATAATCTTGGGTGGATTAGTAGGGAGAGCTCCGAGTGTACAACAATTTAAAAGTATCCCAAAGGTTTAAAGAGATTATTTGTTTTGTATTTTACAAAAGCAGTATGATCCAGATGAAAAATATGTACAATAGTTCTATTGATCGTGCTTGTTAGGTATAAAAGTTTTCATGCATCCCACCGAGATTGTCTGCATAACCCTCACTGGACAAGGGTTTAGCCATAACATTCCAAAACTCTCCAGAAGGTGGTGGAGTCTTCTTGAATTCCCATGAAGTCTTTTTAGTTTCTAAAAGTTTTAGAATTCTCTTTATAAATATCTAGGACCTACAAGTTTCTTAGAAGTTTCTTGTAATATTTTGTGACTTTCTTGTTAGGTCCTTGAAGTCCTATAAATAAGTGGGAGGCTCATTTTTTCTTCACCACCGAATCTTGTAAGCTTCTTTCAATATAGGAAAATTCCTCAAGTTTCACTCTTGCTCCACTATTATCTTCTCTTCTTAGAATTCTAGTTAAGTTTGTTCGGGGATTGCTTGAATCGGTTTTCAAGGAGAAAGCTTATGCATCGCACGAGATGAAGCAAAGGAAAAAAATACTGAGTCCTTGACAAGTGATATAAGAGCAATGTTCAATCGTCGTAATGTCGATTTTAGATTGTCCATGAGAAGCGTTGTCATGCCCTAGTCCCAAAATAGGTAGGACTAGGAATACATAAACATGCTAGCTACGCATTCAACTAGACTCTTGCCCGACTTAAATACGTATAAACTGTACAATAATGGTCACTATCTAGATAACACAGTAAATATATCTATGTATCAGTACACAATGAAATAAAATACAAGAATGTACAACATATATCATGGTGTGCACTCCACTCAATATTTGGCTGAATAGACTCAAAGGAATAGCAAGAGTCTAAAAAACTAGGCTATAATAGCAAAAATAAGTAACAAGAAATAAATATAAATACGGAAGAATATGATGCACGTATCAACTACATATACCTAAAACCCGGAGAAACAATCATCCGCAAACATACTCCACAAATCCAGCTCAGCAATAACCTGGGAACAAAATTCGGATCCACCTCAGGGGACATAGTAAGGTACAGATAAACATGCCAAAAGTAAACAGTATAAAGGTATAGTAATTCAGGGTAAACTACAATAACCATCTATGTGCTATGCAAGTGAGAGATCACTCATACTCAGGTAGGAGACTCTCAAGGCTCTGTATGTGTGAACCCAAGAAGTCTAATAATAATAGTAATAATAAGTAAGGGTTTAGTGTCATGAACCCAAAGTAGGCAAGTATATCACTCAAGGAACCTAATCAGGGAACTTAGAGTAGGCAAGTAAATATCACCGAAGCTCTGCTACAGAGACTAAGGTATGCAAGTATGTAAATTTCCACCCAAAGTATATTGTAACTCTCTCCTCCCATGTAATCTCATGTATCATGTCGCAAACTGGTGAGATCAAGACCTATAACTATCACAACGAGTCATAGTAATACATATATAACTTTCATATTTCTCGAGTCCTACAATCCTATACAGAGTCACCAAGAACATATCCAGAAAGACTCCGTCACATAAAATTATGTCAAGTGTCCTATGGTTTGTCGTGTTGGAATACAAACACGCATCATGGGTTCGCGGTAACAACACTCTAACCGATGATACTCGACACCCGAATCTAGTTCAGAAATTAGGTATCGTCTAAAGGTCCTAGGTTGAACAGTTATAACAAAACAAATATAGAATAACGATATCTAAGAAATAAGTAATGGAATCTGTGATACAATCTGGCAAGGTACACTTGCCTGTTGTCTATTGTTGTGGTGCTACTGGTCCAATATCCTTGGCTGAAAGAGTAGTGGATCCAAGTTTCCCTGTTGAATATATTCTAATAAATAATAGCACACGCTAAACTATTCTATAACGAACGAAGGATAGTTGCACAACATCAACCATTTCTCGATGTTCATGCCAACAATCCAATATTCGCATGGCCTTGGACAATATGCCAAGATACACGTGCCACGCCATTCCCTAACATGTCGTGAGGGTCTTGTACATTGACATACCATGCGTACATTTAGGTATTGTCACGCCCCAAATCCAGAATACTGGAGAGCGGGAGAATGACTCTAACCAACCGCACCCTATGGAATACCGAAGTAACCCACAATGTGTTAAAGTTGTCTAGAGAGAAGGGAGTGCATACTATAATCAAGTCTCCTAGGGTCAAGAACCTCTGTATAAGCAAATTAGACGACTAATCATGTATTACGGCTTAATATGTGATCTCTGGGTTATCCCAGTAATGCAATATATGAGTATCCTAAAATCATGCCATAATCGAGCAGGGCTGGCTGAACCAATGATATACAAGCAATAATATATATAAATGGTGCACCATTCCCTCGCAAGGGTCCTGAGCTAATTAATAATCAGTAACAGTTCCAGGCTTTCTATAGAAAAGATACTGGCTCGGTCTTATAATTAAATCAGATATTGTACTCCACTAGTACGGATGATATACAGTATCCGTGGTGGCTAGACTTTACTCCCAGCTAATTTAGGATGGTTCGACATGCACGATCTCGAGATACCGTTCCCTTCTAATGCTCTACAATTAAGTTGCCTAGTTAACCCTAGGTTAGTTAGAATCTCATGCCGTGGTCATATGAATATTCCTTCTTAGATGTCATACCTTAAGTATGGGCACTCTTGATACGAATCCATATTGTCACTCGAAAGTTAAATCTGGATTCATCCAAGTGTGATACAACAATCAATACTATCTAGCCACAATCAATACTATCTAGCCACGTCTAAAGTCACTGTCCAACTACCAGATTCATGCATGAAAATAATAACATTCATGACGTAGCAGGAGTATGTGGCATGATGGCTCACTATATATCAAGTATCACATCAAATGTATCAGCACTGATACAATAGTCAGGGCAGGAACAAGTTCTAGTATCCAGATCATGGACAAATTATCAGATAGCAAGTTATTCAGGACATGATAGTCTAATATTGGTCACTTTAATTTGTCACTTTATTATATCGATGAATGAGATTAAGAGTAGCAAGAGAACACCTCGAGGTCAGATCCACAACTCTTAAACCAAACAAGGATCGGGGTTGCAGAACGTCACCCGAGTTAAACTATGCCTCTTATTCTATCCAACTAATAATAAGGTGATCAAGAAAAATTAATCTAATTATCAAGTAAAATAGCAAATGAATATAGGGCCACATCTATAGGGCTCAACGTGCGCAGGAAACAGTAGGCGCACAAAGCAAGTTGGCGCACAAAATACATAGAAGTAAGGTCGGCGCACAAATAACCAAAACTAGGTTGGCGCACTTTCATAAGAAAGTGCGCGAGCTACAAATGATGGCGCACTTTGTCAAGTTGACCAACATGACGTACTTGACAAAAGTGCGCAGACAAGAATAAAGTGCGCTTTCAGAGAAAGTTCGCGAGCAAGCTAGCTACAAGATAAAACACACAATCCAAGGTCAAAGCTCGACAGTCAAAAAACTCGTCAGTGGAGGAGCATAAAAATTAATAACACAAAAATTGAGAAACCAACCAAAGCTTCGTCCGTCAGGAAACGAAGAGAAAAAAGTGCGCAAGCTACCAAATGTAAGCAAAGTGCACTGACTGATGAAACATAGAAAAAGTGTGCCAGATGGCCAACATAAAGAAAGTGCACGGACTAGCTGTGGCATACTTTTCCTTGTTTCCCAGGGAGAACTTTGATGGAATACGCACCAAAGTGCGTCAACTAGGTTTCCTCTCAAAAGTGCGCCACTGGCTCTAGTAGTGTGACTGACGTACTTTTGCTAGGAGACTAAGTGAAGTATTATTAGTACACGTGTCACGACTCATCCCTGAATAATCGGGCATGGGCTATGGGTACGTCCAACCTACGCCACAGCATCGGCGGTAGAACGATGTATTGGTATTCTAGACTATCTATCAATAATGATCATCAACATATAATGATAACTCAATGAATATGAATACTCAATCACAGAATTTATAAGGAAGAACAACGCACGAATATGATATAAAGAGAACAAAATAAGAGTCAATACATCTCATAAGACTAATATCCCAACGAGTCTCCAAAAAGGAGTATAGAAAACTAATGTTAAGGCTGGAGACAAATCCGGTACAATAATCTGTCTATCTACTAAACAATAAGCAATGTGTCCTTGACCTCAACTGGAATGTGTCCCTCCTGAGACACAATCTCTAGCTCTAAGCCTACTACATCCTGAGACCCGTAATGAGTGGGATACCACTCCTCAGTGTCATCTAAAAAAATATTTTCAGCCAGGATTGGAGCAAAGTACACCTCTAACATCAGTTCCAATAAATTATAAAAACTATGTAGCAGTAAATAAAGAGAATATACAAGATAAATAGAGCATGGCAGAAAGTATACAGGAATAAAGAATGCAAGAAATATATACAAGAGAGATGATCATCATATATAAGAGTCAGGAAATATAACTAGCTAAGTGAGTGAGTTCTAGATTTAAAATGTTATCGTCTTGGGTCTTCTGATCAGGAATCATGGCCTGGTTAATCATATGTGCGGTGTATGATTAATATTATGCAAAAAACAGGAACTGCGGGGTATGATCACATATCTACACTAAATACTTCCCGTCCCAGACTGGTATAGTGGATCCAACCATGGCATGCTATGACACAGGATTCTCTGATAAGGTAGCAAGTCTCCCCAAGAACCAGTGTCCATACAAGTACAATAACTACAGGGCTTGCACAAGATACACCAGGAACCACCAGGAATAATATCTCATGACGGAATCCAAAAATACCAATCTGTATAACTATGTGTCAAGAATTCAAGGATATCTACACTAGATACAAGAAACATAGAAGATATAATAAACAAAAAACTATCAGAGAATGTACTCGTCTGAAATCCGGGGTAAAGTATCAATGGTATCCGTAATAGTGCATCGATGACCTAAATATGGAATATCGCATCAACACATTTTTGAAATGATAAACAAATTATGCTAGCCAAAATCTTGGTCTTTAGACAAACTCTAGGTCAAACTAGGCCAAATAGTCAAACTAGGTCAAAACCTTGATTCTAGGCTCATACTAGTTATTCTTTGATAATATCTAAGGTATATTAGCTAATACTAGGTTAAGGTTCATAAGTACTTAGTACTAGGCCTATACTAAGATGCTTCACATATTCTTAGCATCTACCTTAGTGTTTGGTTAACCTTAACTCAAACTCAAACCATTACCTCACTCAAGTATCAGCTACACTTAACTGGTACATTGATAAACCAGTATCAGTCCTTTATACCTGTAGGTCTGAGATGTAAGTGCACCTAAACATCAATACTCAAGTTTGCAGTGTACCTAGAATACTACAACTGACAGGCACCCACAAGACTGATACGCACCACAAGTCCTCAGATTCCCTACTGATACTTACTCTCCTTACATCACTAATCTATACAACCCTCATACCATTCTTACTGATACTCAAAATACTATGTAAGGTAATCTTCCCTCCCATAACTTGTGCACTAAATGTGCAATGAAAGCTCACTGATACACTTGCAACTGGAAGACAGTTGCTCAACAACCACTGCCCAAGCCTATACCCCCTACTGCTACTGAAATTGATATGTTCTCATACCACACCACCTGTCACCCTCATATTTCCAATTAAGGGTAGTTTGGTAATTGACACGGGAATTTTATTTTTAGGAGGATTGTATTTTAATATTGTGCATGAGTAATTAATTATTTGTTGTATTGTTTAGTGTTTGATTAAACGTAGTATTTATTTTAGACTTGTGTAATGGACCTAACCTATTTTATTAGATGCATGAACCCAACATTTGGATGAGTTTAGTTTGAGCCCATAAATTAGGCCCATGGATTAGGAGGTTGGATTTAATTAGTGAAACCATTAGACTAGAACCTTCCCCCTTAATTAATTTCTTTATGAAAGGCCCCAAGGGGTATTTGGGACATTATACATTGCTTGGAGAGGGGTTTATGACCAGCCATAATTAGGAGGAGAGAGAGAGTGCTCTTATTTTATTTCTTCCCGAAATTTCTAGATCTACTTTTCCCTCTTCCAATTTTCCTCCATTCCCCCCATTAATTCTCTATCAATTCTTCTCAAATATCTTTCTAAATTCATCATTAAGGCTTCTATACCAAGGATCTACAAGAAGGAAGCAAGAAGCAAGGAAGAGGAGGCCAAGATCTACAAGGAGAGGAGCTACTTTGCATTTGAAGACTTTTCATTAGGAATCCATCTCCCAATAGGTATATTTTAGTTTTTCCCCTTCTATTAGACTCTAGATCTGAGATTTTTACCATGTGAAACCAACCCACATGCATAGGCTACCCATAGGATTTGGTTTTGGGACAATCGGAGACCTACGGTGGAAGTTACTTGCATTTTGGCGCCAATTTTGGAAGAATTCCGAGATTGGCATATGTTGTATTTGTCAATTGGTTAATTAGACCAAATTGACACATGATTGTTTATTTGTGACTAGTGTCGTATCCACAATTGGATACGTGTAGGCCGTACCTCATCAAGTTGACGACACGGGTTGATTTTTGGAGTTTTCCTCCGACACGGGGCCTTGTGCATATCACATTGAGACACAGACACGTAGACACTCTAATTACTATATGTGTTGTTCATAATTTATGTATTGGATTTGTTCGTGTCCTCCGGGATGCGTTTGGTTGTGTGTTGGAGCCGTATCGCACACGTATCATAGAGCAAGTGTGATACGGGTGCGGTGCACTCCATGTGTTTGTTGTTTTGCCCTCTTTGCTATGCGTGCATGTGTAATTATATATATATGTATGCATATAATAGTGTATATTGTGTTTAGTGTATATGTGTGTGTCTATGTGTGTATACATACTAGAGTAGATAGTGATATATATATATATATATATATATATGTATATGTATGCTTGTGTACTTGAATATATGTATGTGTGTGTGATTATATATAATAGTGACTATATGTATATATGCTTATATAGATTTGTATAAATATATATATAGAGAGAGAGAATGGATATATATATATATATATATATATATATATATATATATATATATATATATATATATATATATATATATATATATATATATATATATATATATATATATATAGTATAGAGAGATTTATATAGGTAGATGTATATGGTATATTTGTTTAGCTATGTATGCAATAGATGCATTGAGTTATGAGCTATATTGGTATCAGTGTGGTTATGTTTGTGTAAGGAGGAGGAGGTGCAGTTCAGAAAGGGAGCAGCAGCAACTCGTACAGGTTTTAGAAGTGAAACTATGAAGTATCAGCACAGTATCAGTAAAAGCAATGAGATGCCTTGCAGCGGCAATTTTGTTCTCGTACATGAACATTGAGGGCACGTGGTCATTGCACAAAGGTGATCAGTGTGCTTCACAGTGAACTACAAGGGGAGCACATGTATTGGCTCGTGCAGCCATTAGCAACTCAAGGCAGGGAGTTGCACAGAAGGGGGAGGTCGGGCAATAAACCTGCAGCAGCATAGTGAATCAATGAACCTCACAGCAGCATAGTGAATCAATGAACCTGCAGCAGCATAGTGAATCAATGAACCTCACAGCAACATAGTAAATTAATGAACCTCACAACAGCATAGTGAATTAATGAACCTCCCTGCAGCATAATGAATCACTGAATCACTGCAATAGCAATCATGCTGCAGTGCAGTCAAGCTGAAGTACAGCAGCTGCACCCACACATCCAAGGTAGCAATATCAGCAAGGCGTCGAGCACTAGCAGCCTTGTGCCATACCTCGAGCACAGCAAGGCTCGGGCAGTTTGTACATCAAGGAAATTAGCAAAGAGTGCAGAGCACACAGCTATGTGTGCAGCTTGTGCAGCCAACCACAGGGAGCATGCTGTGCAGTGGGACTACACAGTATCAACACGAAGGGAATGTCATATCAGTTCTGCAGTATGGCAACTGTTGAGTAGTGCAGAAGGAGCACTGCAGTGCTCAACCTCGAGGAGATATAAGTCAGCATAGTCACTAAGCACCAATTCAGAAACTGTGCAGTACAACTCACTGCAGTTCAGCAATGGAGGATGCTGTAGCAAGGAGCTAATCACTGCAGGATATGCAGTATCAGGTAGCACTGTGCATTGAAACAGCACATCATGTGCATTTTCAGGCAGTTCAGCAATGGAGGATGCTACAGCAAGGAGCAAGTTCAGTATACAGCAAGCCTTCATCAGTTCAGCACCAACACCTCACTGTTCAGTACCAAGTATCAGGTATCAGTGCAACAGAGAGATCAACACTGTATCAGTTCAGATATATGCACAGTATCAGTATCAGGTGAGGTATTTGGTCTAGTTGGGTTGGTAGTGGCTTAGATGAGTTTGTGTATTAGTTAGTAGTTAGTGGTAAGGTTAGTTAGTGGTTTAGAAATAGTTAGTGCATATAGCTATTGGTAGCTAGATATGTATATTAGCGTGTTATGTATGTTAGTAGTTAAATAGTTTTGATGGTTAGTTATGTTTAGTGTAGTTTAGTATTTGGGAAATTAGCTATATAGTTAACCATATATAGATATATAAATATTTTGTAGTAGTTGTTATTTATAGTAGTTAGTATACGATTAAGCGTATAAATTAGTTATATTAATATAGTTAGTATTGAGGGATTGTTTATGTATTAGCTATAATATAGAGGTTTTGGTTACCTTGGTATCACCAAGGTATTGGGTCGATACCCAAGGTATTGACTTTGGGTATCGAGTTAGGTGCGATACGCATTGGTGCAAGGCCAAGGTATCATATTTTAACTATTTTGTTATAAGATTATAGTATTTGACTCGTATACATATATCAAACCTATTTTTATATTAAAAAAACTTACGTATCTTAGGATACGGCTTTTTGAGAGACTTCTTGTATCGTAGTTTTGCCTGTATAGATTAGTTTTATAGTGTATTGACTTAGTGACTTAGCATTAGACTCTTGCAACCTAGATTTCATCGGTTTGACTTAGAAATGGCTTTATGACCTACATATTGACTAGTTTAACTTAAATTCATTCCAACACCTTATATTAATGTGATATTCCATATATAGGTTTGTGTGACACCAGTTGGGACACAATTTGGCATTCATTGCTTGGACGACAGGCGAGTACATTCTCTGATAGTTTTTATTAATTGCTAATTACTATAATGTAAGAATTTAGAAATATTTTACATGACTCTTGACACATTGGTACACGAACTAGTATACACATGGATCATTCATGGGATGTTAAATATATATTGTTCATTGTTTCTCGTGTTCTCAATGTTTAACTTAGACAATATTTCGTGTTCAACGTTCATGTTTAACTTAGACAATGTTTCGTGTTCAATGTTCAATGTTCAATATTTTGTGTTCAAGGTTTATTGTTTATATGGCCTTAGATATTTTGTATCACAACATGTCATGGTTGGATCCATTGTACTAGTTGGAGGAAAGGGAAAATGTTAGCTAGGTATGTGATTAAATCCTAGACAATGTTTCATGTTAACTTAGATAATGTTTATCCAACATTAAAGTAGACAATGTTCACCCAAGCCGATCACATATCTATCTAGTATTTTAATCACATAGCATAGTTACTGTTCTTCACCATATTCTAGTTCATTGCTTTATTCTATTGTCTTGTTCTATTCATTGTGATCAGTGTTTACCATATTGTTCATTATTTTTCTGTTCATCTACTATAGTTGATATTGTTCATTGTTTCTCGTCTTGTATTATATTCTTTATTTCTGTTTATAGTCATTATCAATTAATTGGAACTGCTATTGGGTTGTACTTCGCTCCATTCCTGACTGAAAAATATTTTTCAGATAAATGGTTAGAAAGGATGTGTCCCACTCACTATGGACTGACAGATGGAGTGTCACCCGAGGATAGTGCCAGAGACTGAGGCCTTTTTTATTTCTATACCTTGTATTAGTTATTTCTATTTTAGATATTGGTTTGTAATATTGTTTGAGATATGGAGTTGTGTTTAGTTTGGAGAAGGTTATGTGATGTATTGAGACTTGTATTTCTTATTCCTTCTATTCCATATCGTGCGTACATCTTCCTTCAGTTTTATATGTGATTGAGTATTATTTGGTATTGAGATGACATGGCAGTATTTATATATATTGTGTGAGATAAGATAGTATATTAGACCAAGACAACGTTCTATCGCCGATTCTGCGGCGTAGGCTGGACGTACCCACGTACTCGTGCCCCTATACCGGGTGAGGGCGTGACAAGTTTTTAGTGGTGGCCCATGCAGGTCAGGCTTCGCAAGTTGTACGATCTCGTGGTAGTGCAATGACTTAGTTGTACTACTGCGAGCCTGCGATAGGATAGGATATAGGATGAGAGGGATACTCAATCACAACTAGGAAATAATTCCAACATAATTGTATCTTGTCATCTTCATTCTGAATATCGCTTTAAAAATTTTGTCCTTCCTTGATGATATTATATCTTGCTCAATATTGATTTCTTATTTTGAATCTGTCTTCAGAATGTCGCCGAAGACGCGTTCCCAACGCTCAGGCACAATGTCAGCATGATCAGTCACTCCATCACCCTTGAGGACAGCACCCTCAGATGATGGTTCAGTACCTACCTTCAGGAGGTCAGCTTCACCAGTCTAGGTGGGTGTATCTGCAGTAGTTTTCGGAGGTGCTCCACCTCCAGTACCGAGGACAGGGCAGACAGTTTCTGAGGATATTCTACCTCCGCCACCTGTAGTGGATCAGACGCAGATGTTCGCGCTCTTCCAGTAGATGATGGAGGCGCAGCAGCGACAGTCCGAGGTCCTGCGACAGAGCGTGGAGAATGCTCACTGGATCACGCTCGCAGTAGTTAAGAGAGCTATCACCCAGCCACTGACGGCCCCAGCTCAGTTTATTCCGCATCAGCCGAAGTCGGGTACTATCATAGACTTCAAGAGGATGGGCCCGAAGGATTTCAAGGGCACAGAGGGGATTATCTATGCAGATGAGTGGATCGAGGACATCGAGTGGAACCTGCGGCTGACGTAGATTCCAGAGATGCTACATATAGAGGCAGCGGGTTGTATGATGTTCGACATTGCTTTGACATGGTTCAGGACAGACCCAAGTATATCAGCGCCGGGAATTACTTGGAAAGTTTTCAAAGAGTTGTTCAAAAAGAAGTTCTTCCCGGATGTGGCTCAGAGTACTTTGGCGAGTCAATTTTAGAACCTTGTCCAAGGGGACTTGACGGTGGACGAGTATGCGCAAAAGTGTTACCGATTGGGACAATTTGTTGAGGGACAAAATCCTTGAGCCAGAGCTAGGAAGTTCAGGAAGGGAATAAACAGTGAGATTAAGTCTCATACTAACGGAGATCGTACCGCTACGTTTGAAGAAATTTTGAGACATGCGCAACGGGCGAAAGATGATTTGGAGCTTGGCTCCAAGAGGCCGGGAGACACCGAAAGAGCAAGTAGTGGTGCGGGGCCAGCAAAGCGCACCCACTTTCAGCAGCCAAGAGTATATCAGCACCAGCAGTACCTTGTGCCAGTTAGGGCACCAGCTCAACAGATACAACAGTTTCAAGGGCCAGTACATCAGGCACCGCAACAGCCTCAGAGGCAGATTCAACAGACTTTTTCTTGTGCCTATTATGGAAGGCAAGGACATGATTGGCCGAACTGTCAGAAGAGACTCAGACTATGCTTGTATTATGGTTCCCCTGGCCGTCCAGTGAAAGAGTGTTCCAATAACCCGTATGGACCAGATCGCGGTCAGAGAGGTAGAGCTAGGCTACATATGGTACCGCAGACTAATCATCACCAACATAGAGAGCCACCCCAGCAGGGTGAGGCATTTGCAATGGCAGTCAGAGAGGATGACACTTCAGGTGATCAGTTAGCTAGTTTCGTCCTGTTTATTTTCTTTCCATATGTTGGTTGTGTGGTTAGTTATTGCCTTATAGACTGCTTGCGTGTTATTGTGTAGTTACTATACCCTGTCGGAGACTGCAAAACTATGATGGACATAGACCATAGTTAGTGATGTGTGTTTTAGTTTAGACTGGGTTGACCTAGAGGGGGTTACGATCATCTTTAATTTCGAGGACGAAATTTTTTTAAGGTGGGTAGGATTGTCACCCTCATATTTCCAATTAAGGGTAGTTTGGTAATTGACACAGAAATTTTATTTTTAGGAGGATTGTATTTTAATATTGTGCATGAGTAATTAATTATTTATTTTATTGTTTAGTGTTTAATTAGACGTAATATTTATTTTAGACTTGTATAGTAGACCTAACATATCTTATTAGATGCATGAACCCAATATTTTGATGAGTTTAGTTTGAGCCCATAAATTAGGCCTATGGATTAGGAGGTTGGATTTAATTAGTGAAACCATTAGATTAGAACCTTCTCCCTTAATTAATTTCTTCATGAGAGGCCCCAAGGGGTATTTGGGATATTATACATTGCTTGGAGAGAGATTTATGACCATCCATAATTAGGAGGAGAGAGAGTGCTCTCATTTTATTTCTTCCCCAAATTTCTAGATCTACTTTTCCCTCTTCCAATTTCCCTCCATTCCCCCATCAATTCTCCATCAATTCTTCTCAAATCTCTTTCTAAATTCATCACTAAGGCTTTTACACCAAGGATCTACAAGAAGTAAGAAGGAGCAAGAAAGAGGAGGCCAAGATCTATAAGGAGAGGAGCTACTTTGCATTTGGAGACTTTTCATTGGGAATCCATCTTCCAATAGGTACATTTTAGTTTTTCTCCTTCTATTAGACTCTAGATCTGAGATTTTACCATAAGAAATCAACTCACATGCATAGGGTACCCATAGGATTTGGTTTTGGGATAATCGGAGACCTACGATGGAAGTTACGTGCATTTTGGTGCCAATTTTGGGAGAATTCTGAGATTAGCACATGTTATATTTGGCAATTGGTCAATTAGACCAAATTGACACATGATTGTTTGTTTGTGACTAGTGTCGTGTCCATAATTGGATACGTGTAGGCCGTACCTCGTCAAGTTTACGACACAAATTGATTTTGGGGGTTTTCCTCCGACACGGGGCCTTGTGCATATCACATTGAGACACGGACACGTAGACACTATAATTACTATACGTGTTGTTCATAATTTATGTATTGGATTTGTTCGTGTCCTCCTGGATGCGTTTGGTTGTGTGTTGGAGCCGTATCGCACACGTATCATAGAGCAAGTGTGATATGGGTGCGGTGCACTCCATGTGTTTGTTATTTTGCCCTCTTTGCTATGCGTGCATGTGTAATTTTATATATATATATATATATCACTATCTACTCTAGTATGTATACACACATAGATATATATATATATATATATATATATATATATATATATATATATATATATATATATATATATATATATATATATATATATATATATATATATATATATATATGGTATTTATATATATATGTATGCATATAATAGTGTATATTGTGTTTAGTGTATATGTGTGTGTCTATGTGTGTATACATACTAGAGTAGATAGTGATATATATATATATATATATATATATATATATATATATATATATATATATATATATATATATATATATATATATATATGTATGTATGTATGTTTGTGTACTTGAATATATGTATGTGTGTGTGATTATGTATAATAGTGACTATATGTATAGATGCTTATATAGATTTGTATATATATATATATATATATATATATATATAGAGAGAGAGAGAGAGAGAGAGAATGGATATATATATAGTATAGAGAGATTTTTATAGGTAGATGTATATGGTATATTTGTTTAGCTATGTATGCAATAGATGCATTGAGTTATGAGCTATATTGGTATCAGTGTGGTTGTGGTTGTGAGTGTGTGTGTAAGGAGGAGGAGGTTCAGTTTAGAAAGGGAGCAGCAGCAACTCGTACAGGTTTCAGAAGTGAAACTATGAAGTATCAGCACAGTATTAGTAATAGCAATGAGATGCCTTGCAGCGGCAATTCTGTTCTCGTACATGAACATTGAGGGCATGTGGTCATTGCACAAATGTGATCAGTGTGCTTCATAGTGAACTACAAGGGGAGCTCATGTATTGGCTCGTGCAGCCATTAGCAACTCGAGGCAGGTGTCACGCCCCAGTCCCAAAATACGTAGGACTAGGACACGTAAGCATGCCAGCCGCATGGATATGGCAACTCCAATATATGGAAACCAAATCCACACGTACGCTGTAATATGAATATCAATTCCACAAGTGGTATAACTGTAATACAAGTCACAGGGTAAAATCTAAATCTCATCTACCAAAATCATATAGGAATAAATAAACAGTATCTATGAAACTAGATCTCAATAAGAAGTATCTAAGGATGATAGTTGGATGGAAACAAATCCACTACCAACTCGAATATAAGAGCAAATACAATATGAGTACAACACCACAACACAATATAAGAATACCAGCTATCCATCACAGCTCGAAGAGAAGACATCCTCGGATCACATGTAACCATCCAAATCTGTGCTCCTGCAAATACTCAAGAAAAGATACACCTGGCAGCGGACCAGGTCCTTAGAGCGACATAACAAGATACTTAAACACATGCCAATAAAGTACTGAAATAAATATCCAAAGGAGTCGCCTAACCGTCTAAAGTGAATGCAGTTTAAGAACAACTTTTCCAACACGTGGGCTATCTGGCTAAAAATAGGATTGGCATAGTTCTCTTGGAGATTCAGGGGCCTACAAAGGCACGGCGTCTTTCGAACACCGGAGGCCCGCCAAGTAGTATATATAGGGGTCATCATGACCGCGCATCTCCGGCGGAGCGTACAGGTTACACAAGGAAAGTGCAACGAAGCCCACACGTCTTACTTGTTGTTCTCCCCACCCCATGCTCTAAGCATGTCACATCCATGACACGATAATACCTCTAATAACTACCAAGTCTACTAGCATGCAAAGTTTCTAACAGCAGTTATTCCTAACGCACGGCCCACACGTACAGGAGGCCAACCTACACGCAAGTCCGTGATCTACATGAGACTCACAACTCGTGTAACAACTGTGTCACGGCCAATGAACCTAAAGATGCTACATGATTATGGGGTAGTCTCATAAACAAGGTCAATGCAAATACATAAATAAAAATATACCGCGACGTCACCGTCGCGCACATTTTATATAACAGTTAAAATATATGAACTAAAGACAGAAAATAAAGATGCATGCAACATATGGAATATAAATAATATTACAATGGCAAGGTATACTTGCCTGGCAAGGAAGCTGCAATGTACCAATAACCTGCTCCAGAAATCGCGCAGAACAAATCCAATATCCTATGTACACATAAATATAATACAATAAATCATTAGTCACTACACTAGCACATACTCAACCACATTTACACTGGAATCAGGGGGTACACTAGGGGTAACACTAGTCATCTAACACGGTCAATTACGCATTGAATTACGCGGGTGTCGCGTCTTCAAGTACTGTACGAAATCAGTCAGTCAACTGACAGGTGTCTATGCTAGTACGTTAGTGTACACAAGGCAGACAAATTCACAAGTTCTTAGGGTCAACATGGTCAAGGTAAGTATGGGATAGTCCACGATGTTCTAGGGTCATACAGTCTGAATATTTAGTCATAATTATCAATTAGCATTTACTTACATATATATTCATATAACTATATAATAATATAACCATTAATTTATTTTAATTTATTTAATTCTGGAATAATTACTCTAAAATCCTATTTTAATCTTATTATTCTGATTTTTATGTTAATTTCCTAAATTTTGTCCAAAGAAACTGAATTTTATCAACTCGAGACTCATAGCACGCAAATCGAGGCGATCTGTTGACCAAAAAGTTAACCGATACAAACTTGACTTTCATGCATGATTTCCTGTAGATTTCAGCATCAAAAACATACTGGAATTTATGGCTCGTCTGAATTCAAATTCGTTTGAGAATTATGGCACATACAAATTTTGTATTGTGCACCGATGGTCAAATTCTAACCTATAAGTTCTACAGAATTAACAGTATGTAAATACTTCGAAATAAATTTTGGGAAAAATATATGTCGATGATCTCGATATTAGCTTTCCGAAACTTTAAACGGTTCATGATTCTGATTCCTGGTTCTCCCGGAATCACGAAAACATCAAAATACGTCTATTTTCGGACATGCTGTGCTCTACGAATTTTCCAGAATTTAATACTAATAATTTAGAAAAACAATTTATATTATCAGAAAGCTAACCTCATTATCGTTCTAACAAAAAAACTGGAGCATGTTTGGAGTCCGGAGCTAGGAGATATTATCTTTTTAATTCGTCATAACTAGTAGAAAATGAGGCTGAATTTATGACAAATTTTGACTATTTTTGGACGAAAAAGAGAGAAATTTGGAAAAGAAAAATATGAAGGATGAGGTATTTATAATGGTGGACACTACTTAATTAAATACGAATAGGATTGGTTAATTTGGATAGGATTATGATGAATTTAAATAAGGATAGGATATGCATGAAGTTGATTTCCTAGTAGGTTCAGGATTTGAATTAATTTAAAATAGAGTTTGAATTTATCTCAATAATTTATAATCTTAAATATAAATAAATATAATACAAATAATTTATAAAATCTTATTAATATCTATTAACACTAAATTAGTATCTATCTAATATTAAGACTATATATATCCAAATAAATTCTAAATAATTTTAAAATCTAAATAAATTTCTTAAAATTCTAAATAAATTACAAAAAAGTATAATTAAATATTTTAAACTAAAATAAATATTTGGTAGCAACGACATGCAAGTATGGTCGTATAGTAAATCATAGAAATCCTAGAAATTTATGTTTTCTAAGTTTTAATTACCAAAAATTCAAGAAAAATCTCCATAAATCTAAAATAACCTAAAATAATTCTAAATGAATATTTATATAAGTAAATATATCAAGAAATTTATTTTTTAATTAACTAAGAGCATATTCTAAATAAATTCAACATATATAATAAATATAATAATATAAAATATACACAAAATACCTATTTTGGGTGAGGGAGTTTACAATCTACCCAACTTAAAATAATTTCGTCCTCGAAATTAAAATAAGACATAATTTGTTAAATCCTTCACATTCGTACATAAGGTATGTCAATCGCAATCTCTTCCAAAAATTTAAATAACAAAATCTATTCGAATCTATCGCGATCACTTCAAAATTAATATAACCACTGTTTAAATCAAAATTCAACCTGTCGTAATCTCTTCTCGATTTTTAAATAATCAACATCCAAATCTGACTCAAGTCTATATGACATCCCACATCAAAATTTATATCATAATTTCCAACTATCATAATCTCCTCTAGACTTTGAACAATAAACAATTCTAATCAAATCTTATTCCTATTCTTAACTTAAGAATTTTGTACTATTCAAATATTTAAACTCAATTTACATCATCAATATTTCAAATAGGTGACCCAACAATCAAAATTGAACTTTTAATTCAAATCATCAAATTATAAAATTTAAATCTAATTAACCAATTGTTCAAGTCTAAAATTCTATATTTATCCTCAAAATTTAAATCGATGCTTCATCCTTCAATATTCAAAATTTAAATCATGTGCTCAAAGTATAAATATTGGGTCCTCAATATCAAGATTTTTAAAATTCATTAAATCCTCATTATCTTAATCCCTCTTTTAAATTTCTCCACATTTAAAAGGACTTAATCTCTCAATCTAATCCTACTTGATCACAATCTAAAAAAATTCTCCTCAAGTTTAATACTGCAATTTCTACCCAACTTAGAATTTACCCATCTATCACATAAGGCTCTTACACTTAAGAAAAATATTCCTCAATTTATTTTCTCATGTCATTCAATCCTCAAAACTTTAACACCGACTATATCATATGTGATATGTCCTTAATCAATTATGAAAGATAGTCACCAAATAATGTGATTGGCCTATGGGGTATATCTTGTACTATCCGTGTATCACTTATATCCAAGCACGAGATTTCGTCTTTCCGAAACAAGGGAAGACGGAAAGCAACGGAAAAGAGTTCAAGGAGGGATAATAGAATGGAAGTATGGGAATCAAAGGGTTTAAAGAATTCAAATGGGAATTGTCAAGACAGTTGTGGATTGAAATCTTAATTTGGTAATTTCCTATTCGCATGCTCACATCGGTGCAGTTCTGTACTTGATATGATATGCTTTGTCGTATCTAGAGGGTAAGTATATTCGTCTACTAATCACTACATATCTCAATCCACGTAAAGTAGTTATGCGAAGGGCGAACCAAGCGCACTAAGGTTAGCTAGACCCTAATATACTGATTCTGAAATATATTATTGTGGGCCCCCAATAATACGTATGTCATAAACAAGCTCGATAAAGAATAAGTTTACAAAAACTAGGCTATAATAGCAGCATAAGTCAAGGTAGTACAACAAATATGAATACGCTAGATTATGATGAAAGAAGGTTCATAACAATTCAAATTCACAAAAACAAAAGCAAAATAAGCAATAATAATGAAAGACTACACAATCTCTACAGTTGTCATACTAATTCCTTGTCTAAGTCGCTAGTCGACCAATAGGGACATGGACCTCTAAATTCTATCGTCTGAATAAACACTGTCGTCTTTGCTAGCATACAATTAATGTCATTCAGTTACACTTCATCAATGGATCATAGGGACTACGTGTTACTAGGTGGTGAGGTATACTATCCAACTTAAAATAATTTAACTACTATTGTATTGCCTTAAGGATACCTACAAAAATAACCTTGCACATGTACATAGAACAGAAACTCTTATTAGGGTCTCCTATTGCATTATATAGGTAAGGGTCAAGTGCTCATAGAATATGTGTCAATCGTAAGGATAGAAGAGTTACTAGCCGTTAAGGGGAAAGGGATTTAACTCGTATCGAGCTATGGGTACAAATTTCGTGATTTAAAGCTAAGGGATAATCATTAGGTCACAACCTAAGGGAACTACGCAAACTATCAAATCCCAACTATCACGCACAAAATTCAAAGTTCAAATTACCAAGCTATACCCTAGCAAACTACATGTCTTAACATAGAATAAGATTACTTGGCCTTCAATCATACGAGTTATGTGACACGAGTTAAATGATAAAGAAAGAAGAATCATAATTTAGTCGTCACACAATTAGCGAACGCTAAGGTTACAGGGGGACAAGTTATAAAATCAAAAATAGAGGGCTCTAGATAGCATCATGGTTCTCTAAGGGGGTGGCATGCTAGTTGCCATGTTCGGGGTATGATCAAGGGAAAGGGTTGATTACATTCCTCCAGACTTCCTAGGGTGCTGTCTACTAGTAACAAGATAATGACATAAGTTTTATAGTTCCAATATTATCTAACTATGAGGGTTAGGTTCAGTCCAAATATTAAGTTTTGGTTTTCTATTGGTTCCTCAATGCTAGGGCAAATATTATGGTAACCTTCTAACTAACTCTAGTAGTGTCTATACTACTCTCAAGTCCTCATAATACATCCGGGGTAATGGTAAACCAATTATAGGGATAAGGAATTCTAAGGTTCGCTAGATATTCTAAACTTAGTGGTATGTCTATATTCTCATTGTATTCTTAATAGGTGTGCTATCCTAATTATCATCCTAATAACAGGGGTTCCTATATTTTAGCAGAAGGCCATATATACTCAAGGAACTTATTAGGAAAGTACAGGAATCAAGCAGGATACAATTGTTCGAATAGATCATAGAGGAGGAAGGTGAACCATAGTCAATTGTGGATGAGATCCTATACTCTAGTCCTATGTGCAGGCTTGTTCGGTACAGTAACGTAACCGAGACAATATGCTCTCGACCTGCATGGGCCACCACAAAAACATGTCACGCCCCAGTCCTAAAATACGTAGGACTAGGACACGTAAGCATGCCAGCCGCATGGATATGACAACTCCAATATATGGAAACCAAATCCACACGTACGCTGTAATATGAATATCAAATCCACAAGTGGTATAACTGTAATACAAGTCACAGGATAAAATCTAAATCTCATCCACCAAAATCATATAGGAATAAATAAACAGTATCTATGAAACTAGATCTCAATAAGAAGTATCTAAGGATGATAGTTGGATGGAAACAAATCCACTACCAACTCGAATATAAGAGCAAATACAATATGAGTACAACACCACAACACAATATAAGAATACCAGCTATCCATCACAGCTCGAAGAGAAGACATCCTCGGATCACATGTAACCATCCAAATCTGCGCTCCTGTAAATACTCAAGAAAAGATACACCTGGCAGCGGACCAGGTCCTCAGAGGGACATAACAAGATACTTAAACACATGCCAATAAAGTACTGAAATAAATATCCAAAGGGGTCGCCTAACCGTCTAAAGTGAATGCAGTTTAAGAACAACTTTCCCAACGCGTGGGCTATCTGGCTAAAAATGGGATTGGCATAGTTCTCTTGGAGATTCAGGGGCCTACAAAGGCACGGCGTCTTTCGAACACCGGAGGCCCGCTAAGTAGTATATATAGGGGTTATCATGACCGCGCATCTCCGGCGAAGCGTACGGGTTACACAAGGAAAGTGCAACGGAGCCCACACGCCTTACTTGTTGTTCTCCCTACCCCATGCTCTAAGCATGTCACATCCATGACACGATAATACCTCTAATAACTACCAAGTCTACTAGCATACAAAGTTTCTAAGCAGTTATTCCTAACGCACGGCCCACACGTACAGGAGGCCAACCTACACACAAGTCCGTGATCTACATGAGACTCACAACTCGTGTAACAACTGTGTCACGGCCAATGAACCTAAAGATGCTATATGATGATGGGGTAGTCTTATAAACAAGGTCAATGCAAATACATAAATAAAAATATACCGCGACATCACCGTCGCGCGCATTTTATATAACAGTTAAAATATATGAACTAAAGACAGAAAATAAAGATGCATGCAACATATGGAATATAAATAACAGTACAATGGCAAGGTATACTTGCCTGGCAAGGAAGCTGCAATGTACCAATAACCTGCTCTAGAAATCGCGCAGAACAAATCCAATATCCTATGTACACATAAATATAATACAATAAATCATTAGTCACTACACTAGCACATACCCAACCACATTTATACTGGAATCAGGGGGTATACTAGGGGTAACACTAGTCATCTAACATGGTCAATTACGCATTGAATTACGCAGGTGTCGCGTCTTCAAGTACTGTACGAAATCAGTCAGTCAACTGACAGGTGTCTATGCCAGTACGTTAGTGTACGCAAGGCAGACAAATTCACAAGTTCTTAGGGTCAACATGGTCAAGGTAAGTATGGGATAGTCCACGATGTTCTAGGGTCATACAGTCTGAATATTTAGTCATAATTATCAATTAGCATTTACTTACATATATATTCATATAACTATATAATAATATAACCATTAATTTATTTTAATTTATTTAATTCTAGAATAATTACTCTAAAATTCTATTTTAATCTTATTATTCTGATTTTTATGTTAATTTCCTAAATTTTGTCCAAAGAAACTGAATTTTATCAACTCGAGACTCATAGCACGCAAATCGAGGCGATCTGTTGACCAAAAAGTTAACCGATACAAACTCGAATTTCATGCATAATTTCCTGTAGATTTCAGCATCAAAAACATACTGGAATTTACGGCTCGTCTGAATTCAAATTCGTTTGGGAATTATGGCACATACAAATTTTGTATTGTGCACCGATGGTCAAATTCTAACCTATAAGTTCTACAGAATTAACAGTATGTAAATACTTCGAAATAAATTCTGGGAAAAATATATGTCGATGATCTCGATATTAGCTTTCCGAAACCTTAAACGATTCATGATTCTGATTCCTGGTTCTCCCGGAATCACGAAAACATCAAAATACGTCTATTTTCGGACATGCTGTGCTCTACGAATTTTCCAGAATTTAATACTAATAATTTAGAAAAACAATTTATATTATCAGAAAACTAACCTCGTTATCGTTCTAACAAAAAAAACTGGAGCGTGTTTGGAGTCCGGAGCTAGGAGATATTATCTTTTTAATTCGTCATAACTAGTAGAAAATGAGGCTGAATTTATGACAAAATTTGACTATTTTTGGACGAAAAAGAGAGGAATTTGGAAAAAAAAATATGAAGGATGAGGTATTTATAATGGTGGACACTACTTAATTAAATACGAATAGGATTGGTTAATTTGGATAGGATTATGATGAATTTAAATAAGGATAGGATATGCATGAAGTTGATTTCCTAGTAGGTTCAGGATTTGAATTAATTTAAAATAGAGTTTGAATTTATCTCAATAATTTATAATCTTAAATATAATTAAAGATAATACAAATAATTTATAAAATCTTATTAATATCTATTAACACTAAATTAGTATCTATCTAATATTAAGACTATATATATCCAAATAAATCCTAAATAATTTTAAAATCTAAATAAATTTCTTAAAATTCTAAATAAATTACAAAAAAGTATAATTAAATATTTTAAACAAAAATAAATATTTGGTAGCAACGACATGCAAGTATGGTCGTATAGTAAATCATAGAAGTCCTAAAAATTTATGTTTTCTAAGTTTTAATTACCAAAAATTCTAGAAAAATCTCCATAAATCTAAAATAACCTAAAATAATTCTAAATGAATATTTATATAAGTAAATATATCAAGAAATTTATTTTCTAATTAACTAAGAACATATTCTAAATAAATTCAACATATATAATAAATATAATAATATAAAATATACACAAAATACCTATTTTGGGTGAGGGAGTTTACAGCAGGGAGTTGCACAGAAGGGGGAGGTCGGGCAATGAACCTGCAGAAGCATAGTGAATCAATGAACCTCACAACAGCATAGTGAATCAATGAACCTGCAGCAGCATAGTGAATCAATGAACCTCACAACAGCATAGTGAATTAATGAACCTCACAGCAGCATAATGAATTAATGAACCTCCCTGCAGCAGCATAATGAATTACTAAATTACTGCAGTAGCAATCCTGCTGCAGTGCAGTCAAGCTGAAGTGTAGCAGCTGCACCCACACATCCAAGGTAGCAATATCAGCAAGGTGTCGAGCACTAGCAGCCTTGTGCCATACCTCGAGCACAGCAAGGCTCGGGCAGTTTGTACAGCAAGGAAATTAGCAAAGAGTGCAGAGCACACAGCTATGTATGCATCTTGTGCAGCCAACCATAGGGAGCATGCTGTGCAGTAGGACTACACAGTATCAACACGAAGGGGATGCCGTATCATTTTAGCAGTATGGCAACTGTTGAGTAGTACAGAAGGAGCACTGCAGTGCTCAACCTCGAGGAGATATAAGTCAGCATAGTCACTAAGTACCAGTTCAGAAACTGTGTAGTGCAACTCACTGCAGTTCAGCAATGGAGGATGCTGCAGCAAGGAGCTACTCACTGCAGGATGTGCAGTATCAGGTAGCACTGTGCATTGGAACAGCACATCATGTGCATTTTCAGGCAGTTCAGCAATGGAGGATGCTACAGCAAGGAGCAAGTTCAGTATACAGCAAGCCTTCATCAGTTCAGCACCAACACCTCACTGTTTAGTACCAAGTATCAGGTATCAGTGCAACCGAGAGGTCAACACTGTATTAGTACAGATATACGCACAATATCAGTATCAGGTGAGGTATTTTGTCTAGTTGGGTTGGTAGTGGCTTAGATGAGTTTGTGTATCAGTTACTAGTTAGTGGTAAGGTTAGTTAGTGGTTTAGAAATAGTTATTGCATATAGCTATTAGTAGCTAGATATGTATATTAGCGTGTTATGTATGTTAGTAGTTAAATAGTTTTGATGGTTAGTTATGTTTAGTGTAGTTTAGTATTTGGGAAATTAGCTATATAGTTAACCATATATAGATATATAAATATTTTGTAGTAGTTGTTATTTATAGTAGTTAGTATACGATTAAGCATATAAATTAGTTATATTAATATAGTTAGTATTGAGGGATTGTTTATGTATTAGCTATAATATAGAGGTTTTGGTTACCTTGGTATCACCAAGGTATTGGGTCGATACCCAAGGTATTGACTTTGGGTATCGAGTTAGGTGCGATACGCATTGGTGCAAGGCCAAGGTATCATATTTTAACTATTTTGTTATAAGATTATAGTATTTGACTCGTATACATATATCAAACCTATTTTTATATTAAAAAAACTTGCGTATCTTAGGATACGGCTTTTTGAGAGACTTCTTGTATCGTAGTTTTGCCTGTATAGATTAGTTTTATAGTGTATCGACTTAGTGACTTAGCATTAGACTCTTGCAACCTAGATTTCATCGGTTTGACTTAGAAATGGCTTTATGACCTACATATTGACTAGTTTAACTTAAATTCATTCCAACACCTTATATTAATGTGATATTCCATATATAGGTTTGTGTGACACCAGTTGGGACACAATTTGGCATTCATTGCTTGGACGACAGGCGAGTACATTCTCTGATAGTTTTTATTAATTCCTAATTACTATAATACAAGAATTTAGAAATGTTTTACATGACTCTTGACACATTGGTACTCGGACTAGTATACACATGGATCATTCATGGGATGTTACATATATATTGTTTATTGTTTCTCGTGTTCTCAATGTTTAACTTAGACAATATTTCCTGTTCAACGTTCATGTTTAACTTAGACAATATTTCGTGTTCAATGTTCAATATTTTGTATTTAAGGTTTATTGTTTATATGGCCTTGAGTATCTTGTATCACAACGTGTCATGGTTGGATCCATTGTACTAGTTGGGGGAAAGGGGAAATGTTAGCTAGATATGTGATCAAATCCTAGACAATATTTCATGTTAACTTAGACAATATTTATCCAACGTTAAAGTAGACAATGTTCACCCAAGCCGATCACATATCTATCTAGTATTTCAATCACATAGCATAGTTACTGTTCTTCACCATATTCTAGTTCATTGCTTCATTCTATTATCTCGTTCTATTCATTGTGATCAGTGTTTACCATATTGTTTATTGTTTTCCTGTTCATCCACTATAGTTGATATTGTTCATTATTTCTCGTCTTGTATTATATTCTTTATTTCTATTTATAGTCATTAACAATTAATTGGAACTGCTATTGGGTTGTACTTCGCTCCATTCCTGACTGAAAAACATTTTTCAGATGAATGGTTAGAAAGGATGTATCCCACTCACTATGGACTGACAGATGGAGTGTCACCCGAGGATAGTGCCAGAGACTGAGGCCTTTTTTATTTCTATACCTTGTATTAGTTATTTCTATTTTAGACATTGGTTTGTATTATTGTTTGAGATATGGAGTTGTATTTAGTTTGGAGATGGTTATGTGATGTATTGAGACTTGTATTTCTTATTCCTTCTATTCCATATCGTGTGTACATCTTCTTTCAGTTTTATATGTGATTGAGTATTATTTGGTATTGAGATGATATGGCAGTATTTATATACATTGTGTGAGATAAGATAGTATAGTCGACCAAGACAGCATTCTACCGCCGATTCTGCGACGTAGGTTGGACGTACCCACGTACTCGTGCCCCTATACCGGGTGCGGGTCGTGACACCACCTGCACCTACACACTCACTGGTTTCCTTTAGAGCCCGAGCTCCCCTCACTTACTTGGACTGCACTACTCTCTGACGGATACTAGAGTATCAACTATCCCCCCCCCACACCTTGATGTTAACACAGCAAGTCTACACTTGACCACTGCTGGCAGTAGTACAAGCAACCCCAAACCCAACTATACTCTTTCAGTACAACAAATATGAACTGAAGCCCAAGTATCATCCCCCCCAGGAAACACTGCCTAATATGTATATCTATCACCTATACACATATAATCACTCCACAGTGAGTGCATCTGACACCTGCTCGAATACTAACTAACATACAACACAGGCAACTGGAATCCATCTCCTTGTCACTGCGACACACACACATACACACATACACACACACAAACTCTCAACCAACTACAACACCTACAGTTCCCCCCCCCCACCTCACTGACACAGTCTCACTAAGATATATAATACACACTAAACACTACACTAAAAATACATATATCAAGCTATAGTATATTTATAATTATATCATTATAATATATACTTATCAATCTAACAATTTAGAATACATATGATATAATATATGCTAGCATGGCAATTTAACAAATACAAGGAGTGCATCGCCCACATATCATACTAGCTCTATGATACACTTGTGATACACCCTTGACACTCTCCCAAATTAATACCCAAAGCACCATATTGATTATGAATAAGTCTAATCATAATTAAAGCCTAATTAGAGTGATAGCTATCTAATCTAGTGTCCGTGCTAAAATATGACATGTATATCTCCCGTGTTGAAGAAAAAATCACAAAATTATCCCAAATCATAAAATATCATGATACGGCCTACTCGTATCCAATTTTTAGAAATGCCACTAGTCCCACACAACCAATCTAGTGTCAATTTAGTCCAATTGACCATTTGACAAACACATGGTGCACCAATCTCAATTTTTTTTTCAAATGGGCATAAAACTCACTATAAAAGTCATAATACAAGTCATATGAACCTAGTTCTTGTTCCTATGGATAGCCCTAAGCCAAGGAAGGGTTTCTAATGGTCAAATGCATGAATTATAGTCTTAAAAAAGGGGAATTCAAAATTTTATCTATTGGGGGATGGATTCCCAATGCAAAATCTAAATGGACATAATTTGTACACAATCTTCTATCCAATGGCTCCTTCTCCAAGTGCTCCTTGAAATTCAAGCTCCAATGCTCCTTAGATGATATAATTGGAAGAGAATAAGAGTGAATTGGGTAAATTTGGTGGAGGGATGAATCAATTTGGAGAAGAACACAATTGGGGATCTAAATTGGAATGAAATAAGATGAAATGAGGAGGAGAGAGAATTTTCTCGCCCCTCTCTATAGGCCGACCACTAGCCCCCTCTCCAAGTAATTGTACAAAGAAAATAATATCCCTATTTGGTTGTCACGAAGGGGTTTAATTCGGAGGAAAGCTTCTACTCCTAATGGAAGGTTTAATTAACACACTAATTAAGTAATGGTGCCAATTATTGGGCTAAAATGGGTCTAACTTAAATGTTAGTCCATGGTTCATGACAAGTCTAATTGGGTCCACTAACACAAGTCCAATAAATAATGTAGCCTACTAGCAATAACTAAATAATACAATAATTAAATATATAATATGCACATTAAATAACTAATTATGAAAAGACCAAAATATTTCTAGTCTGAAAATATGGTTGTGACAAGTCTACCCCCCATAAAATATTTTTGTCCTCGAAATTAAATGACGAAACTATTACTAAAATAGCACAACAGAAAGGAAGGAATAATACCTCAAGGTTCAAACAGATAAGGGTACCGCTCGCACATTTTATCATCCCTCTCCCAGGTAGACTAACCCGAACAGTGATGCCTACATGTGACGCACACCAAAGGAATGGTCTGGTTTCTCACCACCTTCTCTCTCAAATTTAGAATCTCAACTGGCTGCTCTGGATAGATGAGAGTCAGGCCCACCTTGATCGCTGAGTGATTCAATACGTGATTAGGATCTGCCACGTATCATCTCAACTGTGACACGTGAAACACGTTATGAACTTCCTCTAATGCAGGCGATAAGTCTAGTCGATAGGCCACTATACCGACCCTTTCAAGGATACCGAAGGGTCTGATGTACCGTGGACTAAGCCTTTTGCCTCCACTAAAGTGATTTGTGCCTCGTGTCGGAGAAATTATCAGAAACACCAGATCTCCAACCTAGGACAAAACAAAGCCTTAAGAACTTAATCTATATCAAGCAACTACAACCAAGCACAACACAAAATCTAAACTATACCTCAAATTCCAAGGGTCTCCAGTGGCTATCAGCCCAATGCCGTTGTCTGTCATGTGCCACCCGAAGTCTATCTCTAATCAGTTTGACCTTCTCCGTTGCATCCAAAATAATCTCTGGCCTTAACAAAGCTCTCTCTCCAACATCATCCCAAGACAAGGAAGTGCGACACCTCTGACCGTACAAAGACTCAAATGCATCTCTATATTGGCCTGGTAGCTGTTGTTGTAAGCAAACTCAACCAAATTGAGATGGTCCTCCCAAGATCTCCCAAAATCTAGAACACAACTGCGTAGTATATACTCGAGAGTCTGAATAGTCCTCTCTGTTTGTCCATCCGTCTGAGGGTGATATGCAGTACTGAACTTGAGCTGGGTGCCCAAGCTAGCCTGCAGACTCCTCCAAAAGTGAGAAGTAAAACGATATCCATATCCTAAACTATGCTGACGGGAACCCCATATAGCCTGATGATCTGTCTCATATACATCACTGTCAGCTTCTTCGTAGACAAACTGTCCCGCCCTAGGACCAGAATACGGAGACGGACATGACCAGCTCCCCCTTACAAGGTATAGAACATCGTACGACAGTCACGGCTGTAACTAGACAAGGGATACATACTACAAGCAAGTCACTTAGGGTCACACAGCACATCTATTGTCTCAATCAGTCAAGTAAAAATAGTAAATATAGAACATATATGACAAGGAAGTAAGGCATCCCAAACGCCCTGCCACAATATTCTGGGAACTAGCCGTGCAAAAATAAAAAAGTTGGCATAGTATCAAAAGTACATGACCATGATCAGCTGCAGTCTGATTAATTACAATAATGTAGAAAAACTAAATGTCCAGATTCATCGCTAACAAGTGCCGGTGGCTAAACGCCCAAAATAAGTAAAGTATGTAATAACGAGCAGGGAAGAAGAGACCCACTCATTTCCCTCAGTGGTCATCCACCTGGTGCGCGCCATGGTTAAGGGGGAAGTATGCTTGATCCTCGGGTGCTGGCTCTAAACCTGGCCATACAAAACCAGTGGGGTTAGACCCCAAATTGCAAGTACCACAAAGGAAGTACGAATAAAAAAATAAAACTAGGTTATGAAATATACATACATACATACACACACACACACACACACACACACATATATATATATATATATATATATATATATATATATATATATATATGTAATCCCCTAATTTTTAAAAAATATAAAAATTAGATTTTTCATAATTTTCTGGAATTTTCTGGGAATTTTTTGAAATTAAAATCAGGGTTTTGAATTATTGCATAATTTTTAATTGATATTAAACAACATTAAAATAATATGAAAATAATATTTTTGGGTGTAAAATAGAAAACTGGACTTAGGGTAATTTTTCTGGATTTTTTTGGACCCCGGACCTATTTTTAATCACCTAAAACTATTTATTTATTTATTTGTTAATTATTATTATGATTATTATTATTATTATTATTATTATTATTATTATTATTAGGCCGGCCCGGCCCAGTGGGCCGAGCCCAGCATCCAGCCCGCCCATCCGGCCCAGACCCAAATCCCTACCGGGTCGGGTCGGGTCCACCCGAACCCGACCCGCACCCGCCCGGACCCGCTCCCCAGCCCCTCTCTCCGCCTGAACCGTTCCCCTCCGCATCCGGCGCCGCTGCCGCGCCACGCAGCCACCGCCTCCGCGCTGCCCGCGGCCAAGCGCCCTCGCCTCCGCGCTGGCCGCCGCCTCCCTCGGCCCGCACCACCACCTCCTCTCCCTTTAAATACCCATCACCCCCCCGAGTTCCTCCGCCACCTCGCCAGAATCCCCCGCCGCGCGTGAGCTCCTCCTCCCTCTGATGCAGCTCCTTCTCCCTCTCCCCTAGCCGGACCCAGCCGCCGTCGACGCCCAACCGCCCTCGACCACCCATCCCAGAGCCTCCCTCTCCCCTTCCCTTCCCTCGCCTGAGCTGCCCCGGCGCCGCCCGGCCGTCAAACGCCTCCGCCCGCCCCGCCGTACAGCGCCCTAGCCCGGCCAACTTTTTCCCGCAGTAGAACCGCCGTGAGCCACCGCAGAGCCGCCTGAAGTTCAAAACCCTAACCCTAGCCCTAATTCTCTCCCCCGTGTCCGACACAGGACACAGTGTCCTGTGTCGTGTCTGACACGATTCGACCCTATTTTCGGGTCCCCTTCAGGTGCGTGTAACTTTTTGTTCGTAGCTCTGTTTTCGATTCCGCAAATTGCGTTATGAAGCCTGTATGACCCTCTCGGTGTCCGGACAAACCGCTCGGGGCATCGCATCCTGTGGTGATCGCACACCGCGATCCAAAAACAGGAAAAACCAGACCCTGTTTCACCCCGGAACTGAGTACGCCCCGCCAAACGGGATGACTTGGTCGCGTGCGGTCTTCACAGATACGTGCGCATCATCGATACGGACGTGTGAGATTTCTCGGAAGCTGATTCGGGTGTGCGTCAACACCGGAATCAACGCGTATCCGCGAACATCGCCCCGTATCCGACTTTTCTGTATTTTGCCCTAACTTCTTGTACACTCGTCAGATCGAGACAAAACTTGCGCCATCGGACTCGTAGCGATATGCTGGTCCTGTGGGTCAAGTTTGGTTCGATTCTGAGAACGTTGACGAAATCGCGTGTCGTGGGTCCCATAGGCCCCGTTCGACGGGCGATTTTGTGATCGGCTCATCGGAATCCAAATCTGGAAGTTTCGTTGGGTTCGTTTCAGCGTTCCTGACCTGTTGACACTAAGTTTGGTGAATTTGGACACCGTTGACCCGGACACATTTTTCGGTGCAAAGCGGGCCCACCGGCGGTCCCCGTTTTGACCCAAAACTGCCGTTTTTTCCCTTGTCTCCAAATTGGACCCAAGGACAGGCATTTCTAGCTATTTGACACCTTCTGAGCAGGATGGTAATGTCTATTTCATCTTTTGGACTCATCTCTGGAAAATTTCCTCGAAGAATAATTAATCAGATCCAAACAACAGGCAAGTACCTGCACTTCAAGTTAAATCTTTATATTGTGATAATTAATTCCCTGCTTTACTAGTACCCTTGATGATTACACCTAGTGTTAGAAATGCTGGATTTCATGTCTTGAATAATGAAGTTCATGTCTTGTTTTCATGTCGGGTGGGAGAATAATAGAAGGCATGTAGTTTACCCTTTCTCCTGCCATGTTTAATAGCTGTTGGTACGCGACTGTACCTCAGCCAGATCTCGATTTTCCCTGTTTAATAGCCGTTTATGACGGCTGAATTAGCCTTATAAACCCCTACATGCCAACTATGTATTCTAAAAACAAACACAAGTTCACACAGATAGTTTCTAGTCTTGTCATAATTCTTGCTGACTGTTGCAGTTTCATTTCCTGTCTCATTTATTTTTGTTTTCTCATATTCCTGTTTATAGCATTAACTCTGAGATATTGTGTTTCTTTTATACATATTCTCAAAATGATACTCATTCTAATTGTCATAAATATTTAGTTTAATCTTGTTGTGCACTGTGTACTTTGCTCCTTTCCTGACTGGATCCGTTGCTTTAGGCGATGATGAGAACCTTGCCCCCACCTATTATGGCCCCTATGAGGCAGCAGGTGATACAGTTGCAGAGCAGGTTCCCACACAGGAGACTACCCCTGCAGAGTAGTTGGCTTTAGTTATTTGTTTTCCTTTCATCTTAGTAATCGGGTTTGTCCCCGATTTAACTTCTGGTTTTGTAATAACTCTGGATCTGATTGTCACTTTCTGGTTATAAAATCTTAGCATTTCCTTTCAATTCTTTGTCTGTTTAATTACTGTGAATGAGCTAGTGTTAATTTAACTGTGGAGATGCCCTAGACAGTGTACTACCGCCGACACTGCGGCGTAGGCTGGACGTACCCACGCACTCGTGCCCGAATTTCTGGGTGCGGGTCGTGACAATATATATATATATATAGCCTATCGGGACACAATAATCTAACCCTACAATAAAATAAGGACAAGGGTTAAACCATCGTACCATGATAGACCATGTCCCTAGACTATTTGTCAGCAGATACAATACACAAACAATCTCAGTTACAAAATTGGTCAATCACTTATATGACTTACTAGATGCAGTCTGGGTTATCCCAGAGGTATTATTCATATAATAGGAATTCTCAGATCGAACCATGTTCTAGCAGGGGCTAGACGACCTAAGAATCATCGCATAGAACATAGTAGTATGCACCGGTCCCTCGTAAGGCCACCGTGCTAAGATCGCATAGAACACATAGTATAATATAATAGTCGGATATTGTCATCCACTAACTAGGATTTAAATAATATCCATGGGGGCCAGCCTTCACTCCCCATATAATGATTGAGTGTGGCTAGTTAAGCACGATCTCGAAATTCCGTTCCTCTCAATGCTCTACATGTTTTATTTGCCTAGTTAACCATACGATTAGCTGGAATCATATGGCGTGTTAATATGTTACTCCCTTTATATGTCGTACCGTAGTCCGGGCACGCTAGATACGAATCCACTTTGTCACTTTGCAATTCAATTTGGATTCACTCCAACGTGATGAAATAGTCAAACGAATCCTAGCCACGCTTGGTTATTGAACAACTATCATGTCCATGCTGGAGGAATTTATTACATCATATGTCACTTAGCACGTAGGCACACCTCGGTGTGAAACATATAACATAATCAAGTAGAAACACTTAGCACGTAGGAACACTTATCACGTAGTAAGTGTATCAACACGGATATTAATAGTTGAGTCAAGTTACCAATCATTGATAAATTATAAGAGTTCTAGCACATAGCAATACGTAGGTCGAGTCAGACACATAGGTAGTCATAGTCACTTGGCCGCATGGTCTATCTCTATTCATAGTCGGGTCAAGCATATAGTTAGGTTCAACACATGGTCACTAATTTCTCATGCATTCCAATCATCAATCTCAAACATAGAATCACAAAAATCCAATAAAGCATCAACCAAGAAAAATTAACAAATCATGCGCACAGGGCAGCATATGATCAGGGACACATAGAGTTAGTGCCGTATAGAGGTTGTTGCCGCATAGAAAGTTGGGCCGCATAGCCGCATAGATCGCATGGCTCGCATAAGTCATGTCGCATGGGTCGCATGAGTCAGACCTCATGAGCTCAGACTGCATGGTCACATGAGTCGGGCCGTATAAGCTCAGACCGCATAAAAAGTCGGGCCGCATGAGCTCAGACCGTATGGTCACATGAGTCGGGCCGCATGAGCTCAGACCACATAGAAAGTTGGGCCGCATTAGCTCAGACTACATGGGAAGTTGGGCTATATGAGCTCAGACAGCATGGAAAGTCGTCTCCCCCAATAGCAGGTTCAGCCATGGCAGAAAGTTCTCCAAAAACTGAAATAATATTTTTTTCATAAAAACTTTATTTTACCTCCGAATCAGGTAAACCAAAAGTCAAAATGCTCGAAATGAAGTGCCCATCCATCCCAAAAATTATTTTTTGAAAATACCATGTTTAAGTAGATCAAAACCACCAAAAATCAAGGAACCCGTAAAAAACTCTAAACTTCAAATGTAGATCTACTCAAATCCACCCATTAAAACTGAAAACTCCAAGTACTAAAAGTGTTTAGAATCATAATGCACACATATTAGACTAATAAAATGCAAGAAAAGAGCAAGAATAATAAATTAAGAGATCTCTCCATGTAGTGTAAGGTGTACTTGCCTAGAAATGAAAAAAGAAGAAAAAATAAAGAATGAGGGAAGAGAGAGAAATAAGTTAGCTTATATAGCTAGGGTTTGAGGTTTAGACCATATGTTCAACTCATGACCAAACCAACCCAACAATTAAACCATGGGTCTAATTGAACCAAAGAATGGGTCTAGTCTCCATGACATACAACATAATTACCATGCAAGCAAAAAATAATAAAAGCAGGGAAAATAATATGTTCCAAATACGTATATCGGGAACAGGGAGTGACATCTCTACCCACCTTAAAAAAATTTTGTCCTCGGAATTCAAATCCTAGGTTAGCTAGAGAAATCATAACAATCACTACGCTAACTACAAACTCATATACACATGCAATCAAATTCAAGAATATAATAAAAAAATAGTGTCACATAACATGGGTAAACGAATCATGAGATTCAAGATACGAAGATATAAGAACGAATATACCTTCCAAGTCGAATCGGTATAGATACCGAGATCGGATATCATCCTTGCGCTCCCACGTTGACTCTCCCAAAGGGTGATGCCCCCAAGCAAGTCAGACAAGATGAATAGTCTGATTCTTGAGCACCTTCTTCCTTCGGTCCAAAATGGATACGGGTTATTCCTCTTAAGATAAGTCGGTACCAACGACAAGCTCAAAATGGTCGAGGATATAACTCGAATCCGGAATATACCTACGCAATTGAGAAACATGAAATATATCATGCACCTCACGTAGCGAAGGTGGAAGGGTAAGATGATAGGCAACATTGCCCACCCGCTCGAGAATATCGAACGGATCGATGTATCATAGACTAAGCTTCCTGTGAACCCTGAATATAATGACTCCACGGGTTGGCAAAATTTGCAAGAACACGTGGTCGCCGACATAAAACTCTAAAGGCCTACGATGATGATCTGCCCAATGCCCATGCCTATCTTGCACAACCCGAAGTCGCTGTCTGATTTGCTTGACAACTTCTACTATCTACATGATCATCTCTGGGCCTAACATCTTTCGCTCACCTATATCATTCCATGCCAATGGTGATCTACACTTTCTCCCATATAATGCTTCGAAGGGTGCCATCTGAATACTTGCTTGATAACTGTTGTTGTATGAGAACTCAACAAAATGAAGGTGATCTTCCCAAGACCCTCCAAAGTCCAAAGTACAAGCTCGAAGCATATCTTCCAAGGTCTGGATGGTTCTATCTGATTACCTGTCCGTTTGAGGATGGTAGGCGATACTGAATCTCAACTTTGTGCCTAAACTCTGGTGTAAGCTCTTCCAAAATTTTGAAGTGAACTGAGTGTCTCGATCTAATACGATACTCACTGGGATATCGTGTTGTCTTACTATCTGTCGTATGTATATCTCTGCTAACTGCTCTATGGATTGCCCTACTCGAAAAGGAAGAAAGTGAGCTATTTTTGTGAGGCGATCCACTATTACCCAAATCGTATCACGACCAGTCGGGGATCTAGGTAAACTGGTTACAAAGTCCATCGTGATATATTTCCACTTCCACTCTGGAATAGAAAGAGGATATAATAATCCTGCCAGTCTTTATTGGTCGGCCTTCACTTGCTGGCATACCAAACACCGAGAAACAAATCATATTATCTTCCTCTTTATCCCGTTCCACCAGAAATGTTGCTTGATGTCTTGATACATCTTGGTACCTCCTAGATGAATTAAATACTGGGAACTATGTGCTCGATCATTACTTCTTATCGGATATCTCCACTTGGTACACAGAGACGATTTTTAAACCAAAGAGTTCCATCTTCATGAATTATCAACTCTTTTCTGAGACCAGACTCACATTCCGTCCGAAGCTTCTGAACTTTTGGATCCTCTACCTGAGCTGCCTTAATCCTCTCTATAATGGTAGATTACACCTGTAAACTAGCCAATAATGCTACGTCTTGCAGATGTACTATCTCGATCCCCATTTCTCGAAGATCTTCTAAGATATGCCGCTGCGATGTCAACATAAATGTACTACCTCTCCTGCTAATAGCCTCTGTTGCCATATTTCCTTGCCTAGATGGTACTGAAGTTCCACATCATAGTCCTTTATCAATTCTAGCCTCCTTCCCTGTCTCATGTTCAAGTCCTTTTGGGTGAATACATACTTTAAGCTCTTGTGATCCGTAAATATTTCTACTCGATCACCATACAAGTAATGCCTCCATAGCTTGAGTGCAAATACTACCGCCGCTAACTCCAAATCATGAGTCGGATAATTCTTCTCGTGATCTCGAAGCTACCGTAATGCAAAAGCTATCACTCTTTCATGCTGCATCAACACACACCCAAGTTCTTTGCCTGACGCGTTATAATATACTTTAAACCCTCCAGAACCCACTGCAAATGTGAGAATCGAAGCTGAAATCAATCTCTTCTTTAATTTTTTAAATGATGTCTGGCACTCTGCTGATTAGTCAAACTTAACCTTCTTGCGCGTTAATCGAGTCAGCGGTGCTTAAATCCTTGCAAAGTCTGTCACAAACCTTCTGTAGTATTATGTCAATCCTAGAAAACTACGCACTTCAGCTACTGTCTTAGGAACTAACCAACTTTCTACTGCCTCAACCTTCTTCGGATCTACTTCTACTAATGCTTTAGAGATGATGTGATCCAAGAATGACACGTAATCCAACCAAAACTCATACTTAATAAGCTTTGCGTATAACTGGTGTTCCCTCAAAATCTTTAAGACCTTTCGAAGATGTTCCTCATGTTCTTCTTTGTTAATTGGATAAACAAGAATGTTGTCTATAAAAACCACTACAAACTGATCTAGATACGTTATGAAAATACGGTTCATCAAATCTATAAATACTGCTGAAGCATTAGTCAGTCCGAATGGCATGACTAAGAATTTGTAATGCCCATATCGTGACCTAAATGCTTTCTTGGGTATGTCTTGCTCCCGAACTCTTACTTGATGATACCCTGATCGAAGATCGATCTTGGAGAAAATATTGTCCTTGCTCAATTGGTCAAACAAATTATCGATTCTTGGTAATGGATACTTGTTCTTCACTGTTACTGTATTCAATTGTCTGTAATCGATACATAACTGTGATGACCCATCCTTCTTCTTTACTAGAACCACTGGCTCTCCCTAAGGTGATCCACTTATTCAGATAAACTTATTTGCCTTTAGATCTTCTACGTGTTGGTACAGCTGGTCTAGTTCTGATGGTGCCATTTGGTAAACTTTATAAGATATTGGCCATGCTCCAGGGATCAACTCTATATAAAACTCAACATCTCTTACTGGGGGTAACCCTGGTAGTTCTTCTGAGAAGATGTCTAAAAACTCCTTAACTATCTCGGCAAGTTATTCTTTTACTATCACTGTCGCTGTGATCCTCTCTTCATGTTGGTCTCCTACAGATCTATCAAAGGTGAAACCTTTCGTGCCTGGGATACTAAATAATACATTACCCTTATGGCAATCTATCGTAGCATGACTGTCTCTCAGCCAGTCCATGCCTAAGATAATATCAAAGTTACCCATAGGAAACTCGATCAACCGTAATGGTAGTGAACCCCCGCACACTACCACCGGACACACTATATATATTCTATTAACTCCTACGAGCCTATTACCAGTGAGTATATTCAACCTCTCTGGTAACACCTCGAACTCCAATCCAATACGTGTTGCAAATCGTACAGATACAAATGAATGAGATGCACCTGAATCAAATAATGCTACTGCAGGATAATATGTGACAGAGATATTACCTGCCTCCACGTCGCCAGATACCAAAGCCTCCTCCAGAGATAAAGTAAAAACTTGTCCTTGGACCTGCTGGGATCCTCGTTGTTGCCTTTCTTAGGCATGCTGTTGTGGCCTCTGCTGCTGATTTTGTTGCTGTTGGTACATCGGAGTGAGCATCGGTAGCGGACGCTGAGCTAATGGACTTACTGCTATTGCGGGCCCTCTCTGCTGTACTGCCCCTGGCGTTGGCAGTGCTGGTTACTGTTCGACTGGCCCTCCTAGCCTCTGCATCATCAGACAATTGGCAATCTGGTGATCTGGACTGCCATACCTCATACATAACCCATTGGCTGCTCTACACACATCTCTAGTATGGCTTCCCTTGCCACAGTAAGTGTAACCCACTGGTGCTCCCTGGCGTTGCTGCTGTTGTTGCTGTCTTTGCTGTTGCCGAGTTGGTACTGTCATCGTCGAAACTACCGCCCTCCTTGGCGCTGAATCATGGATACGAACTCCAGGTGATGGTGATGCCGTCCGAGGTACTCCTCCACTTCCTTCTTCGCTCTGAGCATGAGACCTCTTTTGGCCTTCTGTCCTTGCCGATAACCTCTGTATGGTAAGCTCGTGCCTTCGAGCTGCTATCCGTACTTCTTTATAAGTCTTGTAGTCGTGCTCCTCTACCAGTTATAGAATCTCTAAATAAAGTCCTTGCTATAATATCATTGCTATATCTGACTCCGTAGCTACCATAGTCGGAGCGAATCTACTCATCCTGTAAAACTCGGCTGCATATCCATCTACAGTCCTACCGGCCTGCTTGAGATCGATAAATCTCTATTGGAGCTCATACTGCGCTATGAATCCAAAATATTTAGCCATGAATTGAGCCATAAAACTGTTCCAAGAGATAGGATGCCTCAAGCTAACCTCTACTAACGCCCACCAGTCATGGGCAAGGTCTTGAAGCTGCAATCAAACTTGATTAACTTGTCCATCCGTCGGAACCCTTGTTGCTGCCAGAATAACCTCAATATCTTGCAACCAAGCAACTGCTGTGATGGCATCCTCCGTGCCATTGAAGTACCTTGGGTTAAGTTAGTAAAATCTAACCGACGCCCCCGAATCAGTCCTTCCTCCTTTTTCCAAGGCCGTCTGTAAACCCTGACTTAACAAGACATTTTGCTTTTGTTGTTGAAACTGTTGATGTTGTTGTACTGCCATCTGATTCTACTGCATAGCCATCATTCCTCGAAGGATCTCCAGTAATGCCGGGGTCTCAAGTACCACTAGTACTGCTGGTACTACTGGGGGTACCGGGATCTCAGGGGTTGGTTGCTTAACACGTCCAACTTATGGTTCCACCGTGCCAGCTTGTTCAACTACCGGCTCTTCTCAAATTTGACTTTGAACAGGTGCTACCTCCAGTTGTTGCCCAGAGGAACCCTGTCCTGCCATACCTGCTGCTCCAGCAACTGAAGAAGCCCTAAAGAAAAGGACAAGAAATATTAAGAACATGATGGGAAGGATCAAGGAAATAATTGATTCGATAGTCAAGCGAGGCTTCGAGAAGAAAGAATTCAGGATTTCAAAGGAATAAATTTGATTGAGACTCCTATGATTATAACACCCACAAGTCTGAAAATACAAACCTGCATGGGAGAACATTAAAATCTTGTCACGCCCTAGTACCGAAATACGGAGACGGACATGGCCAGCTCCCCCGTACAAGGTATAGAACATCATACGACGGTCACGAATGTAACTAGACAAGGGGGTGCATACTACAAGCAAGTCACTTAGGGTCACACAACACATCTATTGTCTCAATTAGTCAAGCAAAAATAGTAAACATAGAACATATATGACATGGAAGTAAGGCGTCCCAAACGCCCTGCCATAATATTCTGGGAACTAGCTGTATAAAAATAAGAAAGTTGGCAGAGTATCAAAAGTACATGACCATGATCAGCTGCAGTCTGATTAATTACAATCATGTAGAAAAACTAAATATCCAGATTCACGGCTAACAAGTGTCGGTGGCTAAACACCCAAAATAAATAAAGTGTGCAATAATGAGCAGGAAAGAAGAGACCCACTTGTTTTCCTCAGTGGCCATCTTCCTGGTGTGTTCCATGGTTCAGGGAAAAGTATGCTTGATCCTTGGGTGTTGGCTCTAAACCTGGCCATGCAAAACCAGTGGGGTTAGACCCCAAATAGCAAGTACCACAAAGGAAGCACGAATGAAGAAATAAAACCAGCTTCTGAAATAGATATATATAGTTTTGTCTCGTAGTTTTGGTTCATAGCCTATCATGACATAATAATCTAATCCTACAATCAAACAAGGACAATGGTTAAACCATCGCACCATGATAGACCATGTCCCTAGGCTATTTGACAGCAGATATAATACACAAACAAGCTTATTTACATAATTGATCAATCACTTGTACGACTTACTAGATGGAGTCTGGGTTATCCCAGAGGTTTATGCCTATAATTGGAATCCTCATATCAAACCATGATCTAGCAGGGGCTAGCCGAGCTAAAAATTGTCGAATAGCACATAGCATATAGTAGTATGCACCGGTCCCTCGTAAGGCCACTGTGCTAAGATTGCATAGAATATATAATATAATATAATAGTCGGATATTGTTATCGACTAATAAAAATTTAAACAATATCCATGGGGCCAGCCTTCACTCTCCATATAATGATTGAGGGTGGCTAGTTAAGCATGATCTCAGGATTTTGTCCCTCCCATTGTTTTACATATTTTAGTTGCCTAGTTAACTCTACGATTAGCCGGAATCATATGGCGTTGTCACATGTTATTTCTCTTATATGTCGTACCGTAGTACGGGCATGCTAGATATGAATCTACTTTGTCACTTTACAGTTCAATTTGGATTTACCCCAGCGTGATGTAACATTCTAATGAATCCTAGCCATGCTTGGTTATTGATCAACTATCATGCCCATGCTAGAGGAATTTATTATATCACATGTCGCTTAGCACGTAGGCACACCACGTATGAAATGTAACATAATTAAGTAGAAACACTTAGCACGTAGGAACACAAAGGACGTAGTAAGTGTATCATTATGAATATCAATAGTCAAGTCAAGTTACCAATCATTGGTAAATCATATGAGTTCTAGCACATAGCAATACGTAGGTCGAGTCAGGCACATAGGTAGTCATAGTCACTTAGCCGCATAGTCTATCTCTATTCATAGTCGGGTCAAGCATATAGTCAGGTTCAACACATGGTCACTCAGTTCTCATGCATTACAATCATCAATCTCACACTTAGAATCACAAAAATCCAATAAGCATCAACCAAGAAAAATCAACAAATCATACACACAGGGTCGCATAGGGTCAGGGACGCATAGAGTCAGTGTCGCATAGAGGTTGCTGCCGCATAAAAAGTTGGGCCGCATAGCCGCATGGGTCGTATAAGTCATGTCGCATGGGTCGCATGAGTTGGGCCACATTAGCTCAGACCGCATGGTCATATGAGTCGGGCTGCATGAGCTTAGACTGCATGAAAAGTTGGGCCGCATGAGCTCTGACCGCATAGAAAGTCAGGCCACATGAGCTCAGACCGTATGGGAAGTCGTCTTCCCCAATAGAAGGTTCAGCCATGGCAGAAAGCTCCCCAAAAATTAAAATAATATTTTCTTCATAAAAATATTATTTTAATGCTGAATCAGGTGAACCAAAAGCCAAAATCTTCGAAATGAAGTACTCAATCCACCCTAAAAACTATTTTTTTAAAAATTGTAAACCCCCTCGATTAATTCTATAGATAGTCAGGTATAGTTTGGGAAAATTTTGGATTAGCAGCAGATGTTGAGGTTTAGAGTAGAGTTGCTTTTGTTTGTTATTTTATTAATTAAACCCTTGGCGCGCCCTACCGTTGCTATTTTATTTCGGAGCCCAATATCAGCCCATAATTCCATCGGACTATTATACTTCTGACTTGACTTGCCAATTTAGGCACTGGACTTTTTCGTCACACAAAAATCAATCCGTTGTGCCTTAAATTAATCCCATAATTTCTCGTATCCTAAATCACATATTTAATTCCGTGTTGGACACCTGTGTCGTTACCCTCAATTTTGAGATACCAACTTAACCCGTTGAGCCTGACCAACTAAAGGGTCCAAGACTGACTCCAAGCCTCCACCATTTTTGACCTTTGCATCATTTCTAAATTTTGACCCCAAGTGCCCCCATTTAATTTAAAAGTACGGGACACTTTAATTCTATTTAAATCGGGGATAGCAATTTTTGTCTAATCCTATTTTAATCCCCAATTAATTCCAATGCTCATTTAATTTAACCCATGCCAAACACACAACACCCCCTCACCATGCAGATCACCAAACACCATTTTTCCCATAATTTTTGCATCATTTCATGTGTTCGTGTAATTTACCAAATTTAAGGGGCTTAGTTGCAATTTATTGATTTAGGTGTCCTCACCTCATTGGCCATGACAAAATGGAGAGCCTATCATTCTTTGACCTAGTCAACATCCTCCCCCTTTCCTTTGCATGGAGAAACCCAATCCTCCATGTTAAATCCTAGCCCTCCATTTGAATTGGAGCATCCCCACCACACACTCACATCACCAACCCCTGTAAAGTGTCTCTTCAATGCACATATACCAAGCAGGCCCTAATCCCTAGGCATTGAAAACCCCTCTCTCTCTCCTCCCTCCTCCATATTTATTCTTTACAAATTTTTTCTTCTTCCTTTCTTCTTCTTCTTCCTGGAGAGGAGCACTCCGGCCGACTGACCCGACTCCGGCCAGAGCAGCACCCCGCTCCCCGACTCCGGCCTACCACCGCACCCGACCCCGACTCAGACCACCTGACCCCGACTACTGCTACACCCCGACTCCGGCCTACCACAGCACCCGCTCCGGCCTGTGCAGTCTCCCTCCGGCGACTGTGCACTGTCGGCCCCCCGACTCCAGCACAATTTCCCCCCGACTCCAGCACAGTTCCCCCCCCCCCCCCCCCCCCGCGGCGGCTCTGGCTTGATTCTACCCCGACTTCGGCCGACTGATCCAGTCCGACCTCCTCCCTGTCCGGTCTCACCACCACCACCACCACAAGCTATCACCATCACCACCACCACGATATCACTACCACCACCACAAGCTCTCACCACTACCACCACAAGCTATCACCACCACCTCACTCCGGTCATCCCCCGCACCACCTTGCCGTCGAGGTATACGAATCTCTCTTCCCCTCTCTTGTTTATATATTTCAGAATATGTTAATGTTTTAGCTAGGGTTGTTAATTGTATATATTCTGGTGAGTTATTGGTTAGCTAGGGTTTTTTATCTATATATATTCATGTGAGTATATTATTAGGATTTTATTCTTAGAGCATGTTGATGATGATGTAGAGTATGATCAAGGACATGGGAAATGACTTGTTGTATGTTGAAGAGGTTTAATGTGATAGGTTTAATGTGATAGGATGAATGTAGGTTAGGGTTTGTCTTCTGCATGAATTAAAATAATTTATTTAAGATATGTGTTCATGGAGATTTAGGTCTTGATCTTTAAATAAATAATCGGGATATATTACATGGTGGTAAAATGCTAATTTATTTAATGAGAATTAAATTAAGGAGAAATAAAATTCTAATTTATTTGAACATTGATGAACACCGAGGAGCACGTGATTGATTAAGGACTAATGTGTAGTGTAAAACCCCTAATCGGTATTTGGGGACTGGAAACTAAAGGTGATTAATTTAGGGTAGTACATGGTGATTAGTAACAACATATTAAATGAAGGAATTAAAATCATTAACTGTGTTTTGAGGATAGTTTGATGATGTGGTACTGATGACTAGATGATTTGACGTATCGTACCGATAGTCAACTGTGGTCAACCCCCCTAGTGTCTTGTCCCTGTGAGTCGTAGCTGAGACTGAGTTTAGGTGTAGATATGTGTCGCATCCCTGTCTGACGTGGAATAGATTATTAATTTTGGTTTGTATCTCATCTCTAGGTACTGCGGGACCTGAGGGCTTAGACGTGGTACCGGGACCCCATCATCAGCAGCCGCACGCAGGAAAGTATACCTTGCCACCTTATATTTCAAATTACAAATATTTGTTGTTCTTTATGTACATTGTGCACGTATTTATGTTGACGTTCGATACTTCGCGTCCGGATCACAACCGGGTGCTGACGTTCATCGTAACGTCTTAGAATAATTGATAGATGCTTCATAGCACCTCGATGTACGTACCTGAGTATATCGATACCCCAGGACACACTTATACACTGTGATCATGCCAGATTCCTGTATCTTGATACTGACATCATGACTAGAGACTGGGATGACCTTAGGGTCACGTCTGTCGAGTTATTTTTGTGTGTCGAGACTGTAGATAGAGGTTCAGGTTCAGCGCATAATCGCTGACCGCTTGGGAAGGGAAAGACAGTTACTAGACGTTTGGGCTCCTCTGCACGCGCTTATATATTTGTGTAGTATCTATGTAGTGATCCTGTATCTAGTGTAGTGGTATCACCCGTGTGACTCTTTGCCCGGAGCTGCAGTACGTCCCGTATGTTTCTGTGTCCGGAGCTACGGTTTTATTTTAGATAGCCCACGCGTCGAACATTGTCTTCAAACTGTGTCACACTTAGTTGGTTATGCTATATTACCCCGTCGTTGCACTTGTACTTTCTGTTATACTTGGCATGCTGTATTCCTGTACCTTGTTACGTCCCTCTGAGGACCTGGTTCCCTGCTAGTTTTGCAGCATAGACGATTACGGAGCATTTGGAGTTGCTGATGGAGTTGCACGTCTTGCGGGCATTGTACCAGGTACTCGTATTATTTCTACCGGCATTATGGCTACTTTATTCTGGTTGTTTATTCATTTGCTGTTGTAGCCTAGTTTTTGTAGACTCATCTCTTCTCGAGTCTATTCGAGTTTGTGTGTTATTGGGCGGCCGACTTTAGCACATATAGCTCTTTCTTGTATACTGCTATATATTGTGGATTAAGACATAGAGGTTTACATTTATAGGATATCTAGATAGTGCCCTTTTTATTATACAGCTTATACGTATTCGAGTTAGACCAGAGTCTAGTCGAATGCGTAGCTGGCATGTCACATATTCCTGGTCCTACGTATTTTGGGACTGGGGCATGACAAAAATACCATATTTTAGTAGATCAAAACCACCAAAAATCAAGGAACCCATAAAAAATATAAACTTTAAATGTTGATCTACTCAAATCCACCCATTAAAATCAAAAACTCCAAGTACTAAAAGTGTTTATAATCATGATGCACACATATTAGACTAATAAAATACAAAAAAGAGCAAGAATCAAAAAATAAGAGATTTTTCCATGTAGTGCAAGGTGTACTTGCCTAGAAAAGAAAGAAAGAAAGAGGAAAAAATAAAGAATAAGGGAAGAAAGAGAAATAAGTTAGCTTATATATCTAGAGTTTGAGGTTTAGACCATGGGTTCAACTCATGACCAAACCAACCCAACAATTAAACCATGGGTCTAATTGAAACAAAGAATAGGTCTAGTCTCCATGACGTACAAGTAACAACTAATAAAAGCAGAAAAACTAATATGTTCCAAATATGTATATCGGGAACGAGGAGTGACGCAAATCCACCTTGAAAGGCAAAAATTGGACCGATTTGGTCAACCTGTCAACGATGACCCAAATCGCATCTTTTTCTCCTGGAGATCGTGGAAGTCCGAAAACAAATACATAGTAATATGCTCCTATTTCCACTCTGGAATGGGTAATGGCTGAAGAAAACCATCGGGTCTCTGTCTCTTTGCTTTTACCTGCTGGCACACTATGCATCTGGATACAAACTATGCCACCTCCCGCTTCATGCCATACCACCATACACTCTCTCGCATATCCTGATACATCTTATTGTCACCTGGATGGATGAAATACTGAGAGTGATGCGCTTCTTGTAATACCTCCTCTCATAACTCTCTACTAGGCACATACAATCTAGTACCATGCCGCAAAGAACCATCCTCAACAATGGTAAAATTATCCTCCAATCCGGCTCAAACCTGTGCTCTGATGATCCTTAGAGACACGTCCTCATACTGGGCTGCCTTGATCCTATCCATTAACTCTGAATGTATCTTCAAAATCCTTATATGTACCTCAATACCAGGAATCACTACCTCAATACCCAAGCTCTGCAAATCTGCTAACAAGTGTCAATCAGTCGTGAAAAACATAGCTATCGAATACCTGCTCAAGGCATCGACAACAATATTGGCCTTCCCTAGATAATATTGCAATAAGATATCGAAGTCCTTCATCAACTCTAACCACCATCTCTGCCTCATGTTCAGCTCTTTCTGGGTAAATACGTACTTTAAGATCTTGTGGTCGGTAAAGATCTTCCCACGCTCTCCGTATAGATAGTGTTTCCATAGATTTAGAGCAAAAATGACCGATGCTAACTCCAAATCATGGGTAGGATAGTTCTTCTCATGCGGACGCAATTGCCTGGATGCATAGGCAATTATCTTTCTATTTTGCTAAAAAATACAACCCAGACCTTTTTCCGAAGCATCATTATAGATAGTAAATCCTTCTGACCCTGATGGCAACGTCAAACAAGGAGCTGACGTCAACCTCTTCTTCATCTCATCAAAATCAGTCTGGCACTCCTTGGTCCACACAAACTCCATGTCCTTCTTGGTAAGTCTGGTCATTGGCTCAACAATGCTGGAAAAATCTTGGATAAACTTTTGGTAGTAGCCTGCCAAACCCAAGAAACTACTGATATCTGCCACTGAACTCATAGTCCTAGGATCCACTGCTGTGATCTTCTTCGGATCAACCAAAATTCTATCACCAATCACAAAATGCCCCAAGAACTCTATCTTGTCCAGGAAGAATTTATACTTTGATAGCTTTCCATACAGCTTTCTTTCCTGAGAGTCTCTAATACAATCTGCAGATACTCCTCGTGCTCCTCTGGCGTCTTTGAGTAGTTGAGAATGTCATCGATGAACACCACTATAAACTTTTCAAGGTACTGGTGGAACATCTTGTTCATCAAATTCATAAATACCGTTGGGGCATTAGTCAACCCAAACGGCATGACAAGGAACTCGTACTGGCCATACCGAGTCTGAAAAGTAGTCTTCTAAATGTCCTCCTTCCTGACTTTCTCTTGGTGGTAGCCTGAACTCATGTCTATCTTTGAAAATACCTTCGCACCGCTCAACTGATCGAAGAGATCATCAATCCTTGACAGTGAATATTTGTTCTTAATAGTGAGGTTGTTCAGAGCCCTGTAATTGATGCACATATGCACCGATCCATCACTCTTGGTACAAACAATACCGGAGCTCCTCACCATAAAGAACTGGATCTGATAAACCCCTTATCTTGTAGCACCTCCACTTGCTTCTTCAACTCGTCCATCTCGCTGTTCTTGATTCTATAGATATGATGTAAAATTGCCTCTATACCTGACACCACGCAGCCCGAGAGGCCAACATCTTAGCAGATACCTACAATGCAGACGGAGGTTTTATTGCCACCACCTCCACCCTTTCCACCTCAGATGCCACATTCAGAGGGACAGTCGCAGATATTCTAGTTTTTCCAGGCCATGATGCAGGCGCAGTAGCATCAGGCCGAGACTATGAGACAGAGCTTGATGGTAGTTCTGGAGATGCCACCTACTCAAGCACCCACACCAACACCTGCACCTGTTCAGCCAACTGGCACGATTCGAGGGTTTCGTCTGATGGGCCCGGATACCTTTTTGGGCAACGAGACCACAGATGAGATCTTTGATTGGGTCACCAACATGGAGATGCTGCTAGAGGCTTCTCAACTGGCTCCGGACCTTTGGATGACCTCAGTGAAGGACCAATTAAAAGGTAATGCCCATTATTGGTGGGACTCTATAGAGCGTAGCATCAGCAAAAAACAGACGTGGGAGCAGTTTTTAGAATACTTCAATGCAAAGTACTTTCCGACTATGGTTAGGAATGCACTATACTCTCAGTTCCTACACCTGGAGCAAGGGAACATGACTGTAGACGCGTATGATGCGGAGTTCAGTCGTCTTAGTAGATTTGGTACCACCCTGATACCCAATGATCTAGAGAAGGCCAAGAAAATCCATCATGGTCTAACTTATGAGCTACAGAGGTACACAACCACCCAGGCAATGATCTCTTATGAGGAGGTTCTGACAGAGGCTAGGATCCAGGAGGCTATTGGCAGAGGATCGAGGTATCCCAGTGTGGCCGTACCAGCCAAAACTCAGCCCGGAGCGGGAGGACCGATCCATCATCCGGGAGCGCAGACACAACAGAGGCTAGCACCATACCAGCACAAGGAGATTCTGACTTGTCACCATTATGGAAAGAAGGGACATATTATCAGAGATTGCCGGAATAAGCTGGTATTATGCTTGATCTGTGGAGCGAGTCAACACCTTGCCCGAGATTGCCCACAGCGCAGGGAAGCAGCACCGTAGACAAGACAGAGGCCAGCGGCACCAGTCCAGAGGATACTATCCCAGGCAGGAGGTCAATGTCCACCGGTACCCGGTGTATTCTAGAGGGGACCACCCTTGGCCCCACAGGAGGCATAGTTTGATCGGGCCAGACAGCAGGCCGGAGGGCAGAGACGCGGGCAGGCCTTTGCACTAGCAGTGACTGAGGAGGAACCAGAAGGGAAAGCTATCATAGGTACCATTTTAGTTGTATTATTACCCGCAACTGTATTATTTGATTCTGGTGCTACACTATCTTTCATATCTAGTAGTTTCGTAGCTATGCATATAGTAGCTACTTCCCCTTGCCTAAGAGTTAGAAGATTATTATCGGAGGAGGTATCATACCAGTTACCAGTACTATTAGAACGTTCTTGGTAGTCATGTGTGGTCAGGAGATGAGAGCTCAATTTTTGGTATTTCCGATGCCAAACTTTGATGTTGTGCTAGGTATGGACTGGTTGAGCCAGTACAATGCCATACTGGATTGTCGGAGGGGTAGTATCATTTTCAGACCGCCAGATCACCCGGAGTTCGAGTATATGTGGGGGACCATCGAGCAAGGAGTAGGCCAGACAGCTGGAGTTTACATGGCTTTGGAGACGGCACCCCCACCGATAGTTGCAGAGTTCGATGTTGTCTTTCCAGAGGAGTTTCCAGGCCTACCACCGGATAGAGAGGTGGAGTTCACTATTGAGTTGGTACCCAGAACAACATCGATATCTTCAAATGTGTACCGGTTGGCGAAGAGAAAATTGGATGAGCTGAAGCTACAGTTAGAGGAGTTGCAGAACAAGGGATTTGTCCGTCCTAGTGCGTCACCCTGGGGAGCACCAGTATTGTTTGTACCAAAGAAGAATAGGATATTTTGTATGTGTATTGATTACAGAGCCCTTAATTCTTTGACTATCAAGAACAAGTATCTCCTACCGCGGATTGATGATTTGTTCGACCAACTGACAAGAGAAGTGGTGTTCACGAAGATCGACTTGAGATCGGGGTGTCATCAAGTGAAGGTGCAGAGAGAAGATATTCCAAAGACGGTATTCAGGACTCGTTATGGCTACTACGAGTTCTTGGTGATGCCTTTTGGACTGACGAATGCGCCTGTAGTATTTATGAACCTGATGAACAGAGTCATCCACCAGTATTTGGACTAGTTTATGGTAGTCTTCATCGACGATATCTTGGTGTATTCAAAAAGCCACGAGGAGCATGGGGAGCACTTGAGGATAGTATTGGAAATATTGAGACATAAAAGGCTCTATGCCAAGTTGAGCAAGTGTGAGTTCCTCCTAGATCGTGTCTCTTTACTTGGACACATTATCTCAGGAGAGGGTATTTCAGTAGATCCAGCAAAATTTTTGTCAATAGAGACGTGGCCGACCCCTACCAACGTCTTGGAGGTGAGGAGTTTCCTAGGACTTGTCGGATATTACCGGAGGTTCGTAGAGAGCTTCGTGAGGATTGCAGAGCCGATGACCCACTTGACCCACAAGGAGCAGGAGTTCATTTGGACAAAGGAGTTTTAGACATCATTCGATGAACTAAAGAAGCGTCTAACTACAACACATATTTTGACTATACCTTATGGACCCGGAGGATTTGTGATCTACAACGATACGTCTGGGAAAGGATTAAGATGTGTCTTGATGCAGCATGGGAAAGTTGTGGCCTATGCCTCTAGGAAGCTGAGGACCCGTGAGAAGAACTATCCCACTCATGACTTGGAGCTTGCCGCAGTGATCTTTGCCTTGAAGCTTTGGAGGCATTACCTATACGGAGAGCGGGTGGAGATATTCATAGATCACAAAAGCCTAATATACGTCTATACTCAGAAGGACCTGAACCAGAGACAAAGATGTTAGCTCTAGGTGATGACATACTTCAAAATTGAGTTACAGTACCATCCGGGGAAGGCCAATGTGGTAGCTGACGCATTGAGCAAGAGGCCCATGGCATTCTTTTTGACTACCCAGCAACACCTATTGAGAGATCTGGAGAATTTGGGGATAGAGGTCATTTTGCCCGGAGCAGACGGCCAGTTGTCGAGTCTTCAGGTACAATCGACATTAGTTGAGAGAATCAAGGCTGCCTTGCCAACAGATGCCAGATTCCAGAGACTTCGACAAAGGACAGAGGACAAGATGCAGACAGGATTGCGTATACATGAGGACGGGACTTTGAGAAGTGGAGATCGTCTCTATGTTCCGAACGAAGAACTTTGTTAGGAGCTGATATCGGAGGCGCACAGTTCAGCATACTCTATTCATCCAGGGGCACAAATATGTACAAAGACTTGAGACAGTACTATTGGTGGCATGGAATGAAGAGGAAGATAGCCCACTTTGTGGCAAAGTGCCTGGTGTGTCAGCAGGTCAAGGCTGAGCATCTGAGGTCTGCAGGCTTACTTCAGCCGCTCCCGATACCTGAGTGGAAATGGGAGCACATCACTATGGACTTCATTACGGCCTTTTCGAGGAGTCCTAGTGGTCGCAATACGGTGTGGGTGATCGTAGATCGACTCACTAAGTCTGCTCATTTTCTACCTTTCAGAGGTAGGCAGTCTACGGAGGTCTTAGCAAAAATATATATGAGGAAGATCGTACGAATACATGGGGTGCCAGTCAGTATAGTGTTTGACAGGGATACGAGATTAACATCTAACTTTTGGCAGAGCATGCAAAAGAGTCTCGGTACCCGCCTGAAGTTCAGCACATCGTTTCACCCCAGACGGATGGCCAGTCCGAGCGCACTATTCAGACACTAGAGGACATGTTGAGGGGGTGCATGCTTGATTTCAGTGGATCATGGAAGGACCATTTATATTTTGTCAAGTTTTTCTACAATAATAGCTATCAAGCGAGCATTCAGATGGCTCCCTATAAGGCATTGTATGGCAGAAAGTGTCGTTCCCCAGTATGCTGGAGTGATGTAGGCGAGAGGCAGATTCTTGGACCAGAGTTGGTTGTTCGTACGGTGGAGAAGGCAAAGCAGATCCAAGGGCACCTGCGAACAGCACAGGACAGGCAGAAGCATCGGGCAAATGCGCACCGATGACCCCTAGAGTTCCAGGTTGGAGATCATGTGTTTCTAAAAATCTCACCTACCCGAGGGACCTGTAAAACCCCTATTCCTAGAAACCGTATATGGCCTTTTTAATTATTAATTATTAATTTAATTGTAGTAATTATTGTCTAATTAGGATAAATAGATTTTTATTAATTTTTATTTTAGGTGTTGGTGCACTTAGGGGATTTATGGGGCCATTAGGAATTTTTTTGAATTTATTTCATGTAGGAGACCCCTTGAGCAGTTACTAGCTTAATGGTGTGCATTAATGTAATTCTAGATTTTTTCTATGAGTATATACGTATATATAAATATATATATATACAAATATATTTTAAAGGAAAAAATATAAAAGGAAAAGAAAAGAAAACAAAAGAAATAGAAAAAAACTATTAATAAATAACCATATACAATTACCCAACTATTAACTATACAACTATGCTCCTAACCCATCCTTTGCTACACCGCTGGAGGCAAAATGCACTATACCGCTGCCTTTTTGCAAATAAGCAACAAAACCCTTCCTTGGCAGCAAAGCCAAGACCCCCCCTAGCCGCGTTAAACGACCCCCCCCCCCCCTCCTTCTCTTTCTCTTATATACTTATATATATATCATTAATTCATCTAAAACCCTAAATCTAAATCATCCAAACCCTTAATCTTCCCATCTAGACCTAGACAGCGTCGTCACCGCAGCCGGAGAACCCCGCCAGGCCGTCCAAACAAATCTCGACGACCGCGACCCCGCGTACTGCAGATTTTCGAAGCAAGGTACCTGTGTTCCGGAGTTGTTTCCCGTCGCCTCGCTCAACCAAACGCCATCCCGTATTCACCGGTAAGCTCACCCCTTAACCCTATTCCATATCTATGTGATAGTAGACCTCGAGCAACGCGTAACCATAGGCAAAAATAACTCCAAAGTTGGCAGAAATAGACCAAATTCTGGGATCGCAGAAACTGCGGTGACCACCCATGTTTCCGAGTTCGTATCTCCCACCATAGAGATCCGAATTTGCTGATTCTTTTTGGCATGCATAGACCACTTGACTTAGTTTAATTTCTGTTAAATAACCCTAGATTATTAACTGCTGTAGACAGAATTAAATTTGTTGGAAAATCCCGTGAACACATTTTTCCATATTTCCAAAAGTTGTGAAACGGAGCACGCTCCGCCAAACGGGACCGCCCCACCGTGTACCAAGTATACCGAACGGTGCGTGCAGCATAACCGGAGAAGTGAGAGTTTGCAAAAAACTGATTCGGACGCATGTGCACGCCGGAATCAGCCCGTATCCGCGGACAAACCGCGAAAATACAACTTTTGTGAAAGTCACGCGCACTTTGTGCCCGCTCGTCAGATTGCGACGAAACTTGCCCCACTGAACTCGTGGTAACGCGCTGGTCCTGTGACCCAATTTTTACACAATTCTGAGACAGTTGACCAAGTCGCCAATTGACGGGCCCCACGGTTGACTTTTTGGGCAAAATTGTGATCGGCCCATCGGAATCCACATTTGGACATACCGTTGGGTTCGTATTGACATTTAGAGTTATTTGACCTATAATTTGTCCCATTTAGAGACTGTTACCCTTGGCACATTTTTTGGTGCAAAGTGGGCCACACGTGGACCCCACTTTTATCCGAAATTACTGTTTTGCCCCTGTGTCCAAATTGGACGAAAGGGAAGTGCTTTTTAGCTATTTTGCTCATTCCAGAAATATTGGTGATGTCTATTTCAGCATCTAGCGATGTTTTTTCAGAGGCCATTAGTTCCAGATCCCGTGTCCTTGACATTGGACACTTACACTTTACAGATTTCTTGCCAGGCAGGTATACCTTGCCATTGTACTGTATTTACATTCCATGATGCATGCATATTTATTTTTGTTTATTTAGTTCATTTATTTTAACTGCTATATAAATTGCGCGTCCAAGGAAACTTGGGTGCAACAACGGTATCGTCGTACTATATTTTTATTTATGTATATGCATTGGACCTACTATATGAGACTATCCCATCTTCATAAGGCATTTATGTTTCATTGGCCATGACACTATTCTTACACGAATGTGAGTCACATGTAGGACACGGACTTGCGTAATATGCTAGCCACTAGTACGTATAGGTCGTGCGACGGATAGGGATAACTGCAAATAGAAACCTTGCATGCTAGTAGACCTGGCGGTTATTAGAGGTATTATCATGTCATGGACATGACATGCTTAGAGCATTGGGTGGGGCGAACAACAAGTACCGTATTTGAGCTCCTTTGTACGTTTTCTCCTGTGCGCCCGGATTCTCCGCCGGAGATACGGGTGGTGATGACCACTATATATTATATACTATCAGGCGGGCCACCGGTGTTCAAAAGACGACGTGCCTTTTAGGCCTCTGGATCTCCAATAGAGAACCATGCCAAATCCCAGTTTTCAGCCAGATAGCTCACTTGTGGGAAAAGGTGTTCTTAACTGCATTCACTTAGACGGTTAGGCGACCGCATTGGATGTTTATATTTCAGTACTTTATTGGCATGTTTATATGTATCCTGTTACGTCCCTCTGAGGACCTGGTACCTTTCCAGATATAGATGAGCAGGAGTACCCGTAGGAGTATGGACCTGGACCTGACGCTACCTATCAGACTGAGGAGGTCTTACTTTCGGATTATATGTGATCCATTACAGCTGTTTAGAGATTCTAGTTGCTATTCTTTTCGAGACATTTATTCTTATATTAGATTTTATTCTCTTCTCTCTTTAGTAGTTTTGGTATAGTCGATTTGCAGTGGATTTGTTTCCATTCGACTATCATACTTGAGACTGCTTATTTGATATTCAGTTATTGATTTCCATTTATCTATTATTTGTGCTGGGGATGAGATATAGATTGCGTGTGACTTGTTGTGACAGATATTACCACTGTGGATTGGATATTCATGTACACCGTACGTGAGTATATGGTTTCTATATATTGGAGTTCGTATACATAAGGCTGGCGTGTTACGTATTTCTAGTCCTATGTATTTTGGGACTGGGGCGTGACATGTTTTTAGTGGTGGCCCATGCAGATCGAGAATATATTGTCTCGGTTACGTAACTATACTGAACAAGCCTGCATATAGGAATAGAGTATAAGGATCTCATCCATGCTTGACTGATACTCATCTTTCCTATTTAATGCTTGCATCTTGTTTGATTCCTGTACTTCTTCTAATTGTTTCGTACATCACCTGCAGAGAGATGGATATGCAAAATGGATGTACTGCCACCGATGGTGACACAACTTCTGGAGTCAATGGTCAGACTCAATGAGGGACCCCAACAATTCCTAGGCTTCTGGGGCCAGATGGACAGACTCACACTTCAATTCCATCTGTTCTTCTCGCTTCACCTATTGGGAACCTTCCAGCTTTCCCAGTACCGCAAGATGGCCAAGTGCAGATGTTCTAATTCTTTTAGATGATGATACAGGAACAGAGGCAGCAGGCAGCCGAGCAGAGACAAGAATTTTTTGCAGCACTGGAGAGGATGGCTGCACAGGCTACTGTACCAGCCCAAGCACTAGCTCCAGTACCTCGAGCTAGAATAGGATCAGTAAAGGACTTTATTCAGATGGGTCCGAGGCCGTACAAGGGCACTGAGAGCCCGCAGGAGACTACCAACTGGATCACTCACACGCAGAAGATTTTGGAGGAATCGCAGTTACCTACGGACCTATGGATGACGGGTGTACGGATGTTTCTAGATGGTAATGCTCATCACTGGTGGGAATCCATGGAGCGCCAGTTGAGTACATACCAGACTTGGAAGCAGTTCTTGGAGTGCTTCGAGAGAAAGTACTTTTCGGACACCGTTAGAGATATATTGTACGATCAGTTTCTTCACTTGGAGCAGAAGAACCGAACAGTGGATGAGTATGATGCCGAGTTTAGTTGACTCAGCAAATATGGTGCTACCCTGATTCCAGATAACTTGGCTAAGGCTAAGAGGTTTCATCGAGGACTGACCCAGGAGCTACAATATTATACAAGCTCGCAGTCCCGGATCTCTTAAGCTGAACTACTGATAGAAGCCAGATTACAAGAAACTATTAGCAGAAGAAAGGGATGTCAGCTGAGGACACAACAAGGATCAGCAAGGATACAGCAAGGACCGACAAGGACACAACAGGGAGGACCTATCAGACGTCCCTTGGCACAGCAGCATCAGCAACACAGAGCCGAACCGTACCAGATTTTGGAGAAACCCTAATATAATTATTGTGGGAGGATCGGACATATTTCGAGAGATTGTTGGACCCATTTGGGTCAGTATATGAGATATGGCTCCGGACAGCACCCGATGAGAGACTGCCCAATGCAGCAGACACTTCCACCGCCAGTTCAGAGATGAGCGCTTTCAGCACCGAATCCAACTCAGCAGATGACTGGATCGGGAGTACCTCGACCCCCGACAGCAGCAGGATTTCAGAGAGGACCACCGCTGCCTACCCAGGAGGATCAGTATACGAGGGCCAGGCATGGACAGCCGCAGAGGAACGGGCGAGCTTTTGCATTGGAGGTAGATGACATGGATCATGAGATGGATGTCATAGCAGGTATTACTCTTGCTTTTACTTTTCTTGCTGTGACATTGTTTGATACGGGAGCCACCCACTCATTCATATCATCTAGTTTTATTGCCAAACACAACATTGCCTCTACACCTTTATCTAGTTTTGTTAGAATTCTTACCGGAGGAGGAGTTGTACCAGTTAGCCAAATTTGTAGATCGGGTCCCATAGTGATACGTGGCAGAGAGATGAACGCCCAACTATTAGTTCTTCATATGCCATCTTTTGATATTATACTTGGAATGGACTGGCTAAGCAAGTACCACGCTTTCTTCGATTATTTTGGAGGAAGCATTCTTTTTAAGGTACCAGGCCAGCCTGAACTTGAGTTTGCAAGAGGATCCACATAAATCTTTGATGGTATGCAGCTCGCAATGGACGATGTTGTCTATCATCCTATTATTTCAAAATTTCAAGACGTCTTTCCAGAGGAATTGCCAGGACTACCACCAGATAGAGACATAGAATTTTTAATTGAACTAGCATCCGGAGCAGCACCTATAGCATCACATGTTTACAGACTGGCAAAGAAGGAGATGGATGAGCTGAAGGCACCGTTGAAAGAACTAGAAGAGAAAAGTTTCATCCGACCAAGTGTATCACCCTAGGGAGCACCAGTATTGTTTGTACCCAAGAAGGATGGGTCAGTACGTATGTGTATTAACTACAGATCCTTGAATGCAGTGACAGTAAAGAACAAATATCCATTGCCACACATTGATGACTTATTTGATCAACTCAGTGGAGCTAAGGTATTCTCGAAGATAGATTTGAGATCGGGATATCACCAGGTGAACGTACGGAAGCAGGACATTCTGAAGACCGTATTCAGAACAAGATATTGGCACTACGAGTTTTTGGTCATGCCATTTGGATTGACCAATGCTCCAGCGATCTTCATAGACTTGATGAATCGAGTCTTCCACTAATACTTGGACCAGTTCGTGGTCGTCTTCATAGATGATATACTTGTCTATTCGAAGAGCCACGAGGAGCACGAGAAGCATCTGCGGATTGTTCTAGAGACTTTGAGGAAAGAGCAGTTATATGCAAAGCTCAGCAAATATGAGTTCTTCTTGGACAGAGTTTTATTTCTTATGCATGTTGTTACAGGATATGGTATTTCTGTTGATCCAGAGAAGATCTCAGCAGTTGAGACATAGCCTATTCCTAAATCAGCAGCAAAGGTGAGGAGTTTCCTTGGACTTGCGGGATATTACCGACAGTTCGTGGAGAACTTCTCAAGAATAGCAACACCTATGACTCGGTTGACATGCAAAGATCAAGAGTTCAAATGGACCAACGAGTGTCAAGCCGCTTTCGAGGAATTAAAGAAGCGACTGACTACAACACCAGTATTAACTATTCCATCAGGATCAGGAGGCTATGTGATCTACAGTGACGCATCCGGAAAATATTTGGGATTCATATTCATGCAGCATGGCAAGGTGATTGCATATGCATCTAGGCAAGGCTAACGTTGTAGCAGACGCGCTAAGCCAGAAACTAGCATGGCTTGAATTGATAAAAGATTTCGAGTTAGAGCTACATTATCATCCAGGCAAGGCTAACGTTGTAGCAGACGCGTTAAGCCAAAAACCAGCAGCTTACTTCTTGACAGCACAGAGGGAACTATTGGAAGACTTACAAGAGCTTGGCATTGAAGTGATATTACCCAGAGTAGATGGGACAATAGCCAACTTGCAAGTACAATCATCATTAGTAGAGAGGATTAAGGCAGCTTTGCCTACAGACGCCAGATTCAGGAGACTGAAGGAAAGGACAGAGGCCGAAGAGCAAACATGATTGCGCATTCATGAGGATGGGACATTACGATATGGTGATCGTCTTTATGTTCCAAATAGAGAGATTCTACAGAAGCTGATGACAGAAGCTCATAGTTTGATTTATTTTATTCATCCTGGAGGCACCAAGATGTATCTCAACTTACGCCAGCACTTTTGGTAGCATGGAATAAAAAGAGAAATAGCTCGCTTTGTAGCTAAATGTCTGGTATGTCAACAAGTGAAGGCGGAGCACCAGAGGACAGCAAGATTATTACAACCACTTTCGATTCTAGAGTGGAAGTGGGAGCACGTCACTATGGACTTTGTCACGAATTTTTCCAAGAGTCCGAGTGGAAGAGATGCAGTATGGGTAATAGTGGACCAACTCACCAAGTCAGCCCATTTCATACCTTTTAGAGTGGGTCAGTCTACAGAAGCTTTAGCTGACTTATATATGAGGCAGATTATGAGATTGCACGGCATACCAGTCAGCATTGTATCAGACAGAGATTCGTGCTTTACATCGCACTTTTGGAGGAGCATGCAAGAGAGTCTTGGAACTCGTCTGAAGTTCAGTATATCTTACCACCCACAGACAGATGGGCAGTCAGAGCATACCATTCAGACATTGGAGGATATATTGAGGGCTTGTATGTTAGACTTCGGAGGATCATGGGAGGACCACCTACATCTTGTGGAGTTTTCTTACAATAATAGCTATCAAGCGAGTATTCAGATGGCTCCGTTTGAAGCATTGTATGGAAGAAAATGTAGGTCTCCTGTGTGTTGGAGTAACATGGAAGAACGTCAGATTCTGGGACCAGAGTTGGTGGTCAACATCGTAGAGACAGTGAAGAAAATTCAGGGACACTTGCGAGCAGCGCAAGACAGGAAGAAGCAGTGGGAAGACCTTCATCGTCGTCCCTTGGAGTTCAAAGAGGGCGATCATGTCTTCTTGAGGATACCACCGACCAGAGGCACCATTTGATTCGGAGGTCGTGGCAAGTTGAGTCCAAGGTATATTGGACCATTTGACGTGCTAGAGAGAGTGGAAGAAGTGGCATATCGACTTGCGCTACCACCTTCACTTGAGGGAGTACGTGACGTATTCCATGTGTCGCAGCTCAGGCGATATATGGCAGACAACAGTCATGTTCTCGACCATTCAGAGATCACCATTGGGCCGAGCTTGTCATACCAAGAGCAACCCGTGGGAATCCTTGATCGTCGAGAAAAAGTGTTGAGGAACCAGTCTATTCCCTTGGTTCACGTAGCATAGAGGCATGTCGCGCCAGGAGAATCAACTTGGGAGCGCGAGGATGACATGCGCAAGCATTTTCCGAACCTATTCGCAGACCAAGGTATGAATTTACTTTGTTAATTTATATCTTATACCATCCTTTACATTCTATCGTGGCTTAATTTTAATTTCGAGGACAAAATTTTATAAGTTTGGTAGAATATAAAATCCCTATTCCTAGAAACCGTATATGGCCTTTTTAATTATTAATTATTAATTATTAATTATTAATTTAATTATAGTAATTATTATCTAATTAGAAGAAATAGATTTTTATTAATTTTTATTTTAGGTGTTGGTGTACTTAGGGGATTTATGGGGCCATTAGAAAATTTTCTGAATTTATTTCATGTAGGAGATCCCTTGAGCAGTTGCTAGCTTAATGGTGTGCATTAATGTAATTCTAGATTTTTTCTATGAGTATATACGTATATATAAATATATATATACAAATATATTTTAAAGAAAAAAAATATAAAAGGAAAAGAAAAGAAAAGAAATAGAAAAAAAAACTATTAATAAATAACCATATACAATTACCCAACTATTAACTATACAACTATGCTCCTAACCCATCCTTTGCTACACAGCTGGAAGCAAAATGCACTACACCGCTGCCTTTTTGCAAATAAGCAACAAAACCCTTCCTTGGCAGCAAAGCCAAGACCCCCCTAGCCACGTTAAACGACCCCCTCCTTCTCTTTCTCTTATATACTTATTTATATATCATTAATTCATCTAAAACCCTAAACCTAAATTATTCAAACCCTTCATCTTTCCATCTAGACCTAGAGAGCGCCGCCACCGCAGTCGGAGAACCCCGCTAGGCCGTCCAAACAAATCCTGACGACCGCGACCCCGCGTACTACAGATTTTCGCAGCAAGGTACCTGTGTTCCGGAGTTATTTTCCGTCGCCTCGCTCAACCAAACGCCACCCCGTCTTCACCTGTATGCTCACCCCTTAACCTTCTTCCATATCTGTGTGATAGTAGACCTCGAGCAATACGTAATCATAGACGAAAATAGCGCCAAAGTTGGCAGAAATAGACCAAATTCTGGGATCGCAGAAACTGCGGTGACCACCCATGTTTCCGAGTTCGTATCTCCCACCACAGAGATCTGAATTTGATGATTCTTTTTGCTATATGTAGACCACTTAACCTAGTTTAATTTTTGTTAAATAACCCTAGATTATTAACTGCTGTAGACAGAATTAAATTCGTTGGAAAACCCCGCGAACACACTTTTCTAGATTTCCAAAAGTTGTGAAACAGAGTGCGTCCCGCCAAACGAGATCGACCCGTCGTGTACCAAGTGTACCGAACGGTGCATGCAGCATAACCGGACATGTGAGAGTTTGCGGAAACTGATTTGGATGCGTGTGCGTGCCGAAATCAGCCCGTATCCGCGGACAAACTCCGTATCGCAACTTTTGCAAAAGTCGTGCGCATTTTGTGCCCGCTCGTCAAATTGTAAAAAAACTTACGCCACTGGACTCATGGTAACGCGCTGGTCCTGTGATCCAATTTTCACACAATTCTGAGACAGTTGACCAAGTCGCCAATTGGCGGGCCCCACGGTTGACTTTTTAGGCGAAATTGTGATCGACCCATCGGAATCCACATTTGGACATACCGTTGGGTTCGTATTGATATTTAGAGTTGTTTGACCTATAATTTGTCCCATTTAAAGACTGTTATCTTTGGCACATTTTATCCAAAATTACCGTTTTGCCCCTGTGTCCAAATTGGACGAAAGGGAAGTACTTTTTAGCTATTTTTCTTATTCTGAAAACGTTGGTGATGTCTATTTCAGCATCTGGAGACGTTTGTTCAGAGTCCATTAGTTCTAGATCCTGTATCCTTGACATTAGATGCTTACACATTACAGATTTATTGCCAACAAGTATACCTTGCCATTGTACTGTATTTACATTCCATATGATGCATGCATGTTTATTTTTGTTTATTTAGTTCATTTATTTTAACTGCTATATAAATTGCGCGTCCAAGAAAACTTGGGTGCAACGACGGTGTCGTCGTACTATGTTTTTATTTATGTATATGCATTGGACCTACTATATGAGACTACCCCATCTTCATGAGGCATTTATGTTTTATTGGCCATGACACTATTCTTACACGAGTGTAAGTCACATGTAGGACACGGACTTGTGTACTCGGCTGGCCACTGGTACGTATAGGTCGTGCGACGGATAGGGATAACTGCCAATAGAAACTTTGTATGCAAGTAGACCTGGCGGTTATTAGAGGTATTATCGTGTCATGGACATGACATGCTTAGAGCATTAGGTGGGGAGAACAACAAGTACCGCATTTGAGCTCCTTTGTACGTTTTCTCCTGTGCGTCCGGATTCTCCGTCGGAGATACGGGTGGTGATGACCACTATATATTATATACTATCAGGCGGGCCACCGGCGTTCAAAAGATGACGTGTCATTTAGGCCCCTGGATCTCCAATAGAGAACCATGTCAAATCCTAGTTTTTAGCCAGATAGCTTACTTGTGGGGAAAGGTGTTCTTAACTACATTCACTTAGACGGTTAGGCGACCCCATTGGATATTTATATTTCAGTACTTTATTGGCATATTTATATGTATCTTGTTACGTCCCTCTGAGGACCTGGTACCTTTTCAGATATAGATGAGCAGGAGTACCCGCAGGAGTATGGACCTGGACCTGACGCTACCTATCAGACTGAGCAGGTCTTACCTTCGGATTATATATGATCCATTGCAGCTGTTTAGAGATTCTAGTTGCTATTCTTTTCGAGACATTTATTCTTATATTAGACTTTATTCTCTTCTCTCTTTAGTAGTTTTGGTATAGTTGTCACTACCGTATTTTCTAGAAAAGGATATTTTGATCATTTTATAATTAATTAAATATTGTGCATGTTAAATATTTATTTATTATATTATTTATTTATTATTAGCATGATAGATTTTTTTTTTTGGACTTGTGTTAGTGGACCTAACTAGTTTAGTTTAGATCATGGACCAACATGTATTAATTGTTAGAATTGAGCCCAACTAGAAAGCCCATTAATTAGGAGGAGGATTAAATTAATTAAGCCATTGGACTAGAAGCTTCCCTCCTTAATTAATTTCTTCATGAGAGGCCCCAAGGGGTATTTTAGACTTTACATAGTAGCTTGAGGGAGGGGGCAAGTGAGGCCTATATAAAGGGGATAAAAACTTTCTCTCTCTTCATTTTTCATTCCAAATCTAGATCTAGAATTTCCCTCAACCAAATTTTATCAAATCCCTACCAAATTTCCACCCAATTACTTCCTAAATCACTATTGGAGACTAGAAGAGCAAGGATCTAGAAGGAGAAAGCAAGGATCTACAAAGAGGAGCAAGGATCTACAAGTTGAAAGCTAATTTCACCAATTTTGGAGGTTTCATTGGGAATCCATCTTCCAATAGGTATAATTCAGTTTTTCCCCTTAAAATAGCTTCTAAATCTGAGATTTAATCATGAATAATCAACCCATATGTATGTACTACCTATAGGATTTGGTTTTGTGTTCATAGGAGACCTATGGAGAAAGTTATGGTGCTTTTTGTGTCAATTTTGGGGGAATTCCGAAAATGACTTTTGTTGTGTGTGTCAATTGATCCTATAGATCAATTTGGCATATATTTATGTGTTTGGGGCTAGTGTCGTATCCATAATTGGGTACATGTAGGTCGTATCCCAATAATTTGGTGATACGTGTTATTTTGGGAGTTTTTCCTCCGACACGGAATTTTATACATGTCGTATTTTGACACGGACACATAGATCTATATTTGACACTTTGTTTTGTTCATAAATATTATATGTGATTTGTTTGTGTCCTTCGGGGTGAAATTGGATGTGTGGTGGACTCGTGTCGCATGCGTATCCTAGATCTAGTGGGATACGGTGTGATACGCTCCAATTATTATGTGTTTATGTGTAGATCTAATTAATTATGCTTTAATTTTTGAATTATAATTGTGTATGTATCTATATATATTATATATGTATTATGTATATTTATTATAGTGTTTATTGTATCATTGATCTATGTATTATATATGTATTAATAGAATATATATTATGTAGCTTTCTTCTACATGCATTAATATATATGTTATAATATATGTTAGGGATGTAAATATATGTATATATTTTATATAATATATGTGTATGTTTAATTAAGTAATTAGATTATTTATATATGATTATTTATATATATATATATATGTATGTAGATATATATGTATAAGTGGTAGCATATGTATATATAATATAGTAGATATATTTATATGTGGTTATATATATAGTTATATTATATATTGTTATGTATTTATATTATTATATGATTATATATATGTATACATATATGTATAGTTATATATACATATTACTATATGTGTGCGTGTATGTTACTATGTGGTATTTTATACAATTTACTATGTATAAGTGTATGTATAGTTATATATAGTTTTATATGTTTATTGTATAAATATATATTATGGGTTATATAGATGTATTTAAATATATATTGTATAAATATATATATATATATGGTGGGTTATATATATGTATTTATATATATATTATATATATATACATATATATTTTCAGCGACAACAGCGAGCCAGAAGTGTCGCAACAGCAGCAACAAAAGCAAATAATAGCAGCTTTTCAGCGACAGCAGTCAGCGACAGTTGCAGAAAACTGTCGTGAAACAACAGTGTATCAGCAGAGTATCAGAAGCTTCAGCGACAGTTTTTAGTGACAGTGCAAGAAACTGTCACAAAAACTGCAGTGTATCTATATACACAGCAGCTTTCTGTGACAGTGGACAGGGTATTTAGCGACAGTTTGGCAGTTTTTAATATATTAGATATTAATATATATATATAGATATATATGTATATATATATGGTAATTAATATATATATATAAATATGTTCCTAATTGCTATTTGTATTATAGTATACTATATATGTATATATTTAGTTGTAGCATATAAATTTATTAGAATAGTTAGTATACTTTAGTTATCAATTGTTATGAGTATTTTTTATATATTATATATTTGTAGGTATGTATGTACGTATATATGTATTAATAGTTAGTGTGTAGTTGGTAGTTAGTATTATTCTATTAGTACATACTAGAGTTATATTGGATTGATATATGTAATTATTGATGGGTAGTTAGTATATATATGAGATTTTGGCAATTACCTTGAGATATCAAGGTAAGTATCAAGATATACCAAGGTATGAGTAGTAGGTATTGGCATAAGTAATAGGATAGTTATAAACTAATTATGGGTTGGTATTAAGGTGACTAAAATAAGATATATAGTATTATATAAATATTAAATGCATAGTAGTTTATAATTATTGTTGGATAGTTAGTATAAATAAGGTTTTAAATTTACCTTGAGATGCCAAGGTAAGTATCAAGGTATTGGAGGATAATCAAGGTATTGGGTTTGGATATCAAGATAGAGGTTTAGTATTACGATACCAAGTTGGTTCAAAACCAAGGTATCCATTTAGCATTTGTAATTAGAATTATATATATATATAATATTGTTTGATATGTACATATGTGTTATATTTATACCTTGTTTGCGTATCCAGAGATACTGTATCTTAGTATCCTAAGATGTAGCTTGTTTGGCCTAGATTCATAGTGTGTGAGCCCAATATCTTTGAGTTAGACTCATGCAACCTAGAAATAAGTAGTTGACCATAATTTGACTATAGTTGACCATAGTTGACTTAGAGTTGACCTAGTTTGACTTTTGACTTAGAAATGACTTTATGACCTAGAAAGTTGACTAGTTTAATTTATTTCTCTTCCCAAAAACTTGTATTAATGCAATATTTCATATATAGGTCTGTGACACCAGTTCGGATATTATTTTTTATCATTTGCTCTGGACCACAGGCGAGTACATTCTCTGATAGTTTTCATTATTTGATTACCACTATAATTTAAGTATTTAGAAATGTTACGTATAATTCTTGACACGATGGTACACGGATTAGTATTGTTATTAGATCGTTAGTCATGGGATGTTACCTTGATTATGAAGATGGTATCGGATACTGTCCTTGTTGGTATTAGATAACATTGAATATTGTAGATTAAATATTGGATACATTGGCTAGTGACGTGTCATGATTCGATCCATCATATCAGTCGGGGCGGGGGAAATACCAATTAAATATGTGATCAAGAAACTATCGGCTAGTAGTGTAATCATTGGCTACTAACTAACCATGCAATTCACGTATGGTTGAGTTAGCTCCTTAGTGTAATCATTGAATCTCCCAGGCCGATCACATATTTAGTTAATATCTCAAATCACATAGTTATTGTAGATTCCATTATTCAGTTCATTGATTACCTTGTTCTATTCTGACATTATAGTTCATTCTTTTATTCTTGTATGCATTGATTATATTCTGTTGTTAGTATTGCCTATTCTCTCATTGTTCTTGATTATCAGTTATATCCTCATCGTAGATAGCATCTTCTATTCTACTGTTTTATAGTTTTTGTCAATTAATTGAAACTGCTATTGGGTTGTACTTCGCTCCATTCCTGACTGGAAAACATTTTTCAGAGGATACGGGAGATTGGTGTCCGACATACTACGGACCTCAGCCTATAGATGGTGCAGACTTGGACCCACTAGTTCTGGAGTGACTGTCGAGAAATTTAGCCGGCTTCACTAGTTAGCATAGTTAGTTCTCTTTAGTATTTTGGTATCGAATTTGTTTCCGGCATATTATTGTGTTTGGATATTATTTCTATTTGTTGTTGTTATATTTTTAACTGCTTAGTTATGTTAGACTTCTGTGATATCTTCTCGTGCCATAGAAATTTGATTGAGTATTGTGTTGAATTAAGTTGATTACTCTCTTCTTGGAGTTGAGATATTATTGGAGGTTTATACTTTATAGTGAGATAATTAGATAGTATAGTTGACCAAGACAGCGTTCTACCGCCGATGCTGCGGCGTAGGCTGGGCGTTGTTCCCGACTTGCATCCCTACACCGGGTGCGGGTCGTGACACATTTTTAGTGGCGGCCCATGCAGGTCAGGCTTCACAATATTGCGATATCGTGGTAGTGCGACAACTTAGTTGTACTACTGCGAGCCTGCGATAGGATATAGGACATAGGATACTAGGAAGAGAGAGGGATACTCAATCACAACTAGGAATTCCAATCTGAATTGAATCGCTAATTTTGATTCCTTCTGAATACTTTTGTCCTTCCTTGATGATTTCTTATCTTGTGTCGAATTGATCTCCTTTGTTTCGATCTGTCTTCAGGATGCCGCCGAAGACTAGATCCCATCGATCGAGAGCAGTTTCTGCGAGGTCTGCCACCTCTCAATCTTCCACTCAGGCAGTAGGGTTTGTACCTCCTACGACATCAGTTCATGTAGGAGTCTCGGCTGCCTTTGGGGGTTCTCCTCCACCTGTTCCGAGGACTACTCCAATTGCTTCGGAGGGACTTCCACCACCTCCATTTTCAGGAGATACCGCGCCGATGGTTGCACTGTTTAGAGAGATGATGGAATTACAAAGGGCACAGATAGAAGCCCAGCACAGGCAGTCATATTTGATGCGGCAGAGTATAGAAAACGCCCATCAGATAGCTATAATAGCAGTTCAGAAAGAGGCTCCTCTACAGCCACAGGATATTCAGATCAAGCCAGGCAACATTCAAAATTTCAAAAAGCTTGAGCCTCGAGTTTTCAAGGGTACAGAAGGTATAGTCTATGCTGACGATTGGCTTGAAGATATCGAGCGACTCATGAAGGTATCCCGTCTTGCGGAGGATCTGAAGGTTGAGGCGGTAGGACTTTAACTATTCGACGTTGCCCACACTTAGTTCAGGAATGAGCCAATTCTTACTGATGCGGGGCAATCTTGGGAGATATTAAAGGATCTCTTTAAGAAAAAGTTCTTTGCTCGGACAGACAGATTAAAATTAGGAAGGCAATTTGAGAGCCTTACACAAGGAAGCATGTCCGTAGAGGAGTATGCCACAGAGTTCGGGAGGCTGAGCCGATTTGTGGAGTACTTGGTGAGAGAGCCAGAAGATCGGGCTATCCGTTTCCGCGAGGGTCTGAATTGGGAAGTCAAGATTCTCATTTCGTCTTTCTACGAGACGTATTCTGAGATACTTTCGGAGGCACGCAAGGTCGAGCGGGAGTGGAACTTGAAGCCGAAGAGGGACCGTGATATGTTTGGGGGTGACAGTAGCAGTGCGGGACCGGCAAAGAGGCCGCGGTTCCAGCAACAGCAGTTTCCAATACAATTTGGAGCCTATCAGCAACAATATCAGATGCCAGAACCTATTGTTGCTCCAGTACAAGCTCTAGTACAATAGATACCACAGCAGCCTCAGAGACAGGTGCAACAAGCTCCTCAATGCACCTATTGCAAGAAGACTGGGCACACTTGGGAGATGTGCCGGAAGAGACTTGGAGCATGCTTACATTGTGGATCAACGGAGCATATGGTAAAGGATTGTCTCTGGACACTTCAACGTCCAGGCCAGGATGCAGATCGAGGCCAGAGAGGTGGAGTTAGGCCACCTGTAGCACCACAAATTGCTCATCACCCGCAGAGGGAGCTACCTCGGCAGGGCGGAGCATTTGCGATGACGGTCGAGGAGACCAATACTACAGGTGATGGGTTAGAGAGTTTGTTCTTTCTTTCTGTTCCTTTCATCTATTTTGATTAATTGATTCTTTAGTACCTTTTGGATGCTTGTGTTATATATAGTTAGTGTAGCTATAGAATACCCTGACAGAGACAATAGTAATAAGACAGAAGACAGGTGGAGACCATGACCATGCATGTTATTCTTTGCATAGGACTGTTCTTAGTGAGATAAGACCTTATTAGACTATGATTGCTGGGGGTTTGACCTAGAAGGAGTACGATCACCTTTAAATTTCGAGGACAAAATTATTTTAAAGGGGATAGACTTGTCACTACCGTATTTTCTAGAAAAGGGTATTTTGGTCATTTTATAATTAATTAAATATTGTGCATATTAAATATTTATTTATTATATTATTTATTTATTATTAGCATGATAGATTTATTTTTTTTGGACTTGTGTTAGTGGACCTAACTAGTTTAGTTTAGATCATGGACCAACATGTATTAATTGTTAGAATTGAGCCCAACTAGAAAGCCCATTAATTAGGAGGAGGATTAAATTAATTAAACCATTAGACTAGAAGCTTCCCTCCTTAATTAATTTCTTCATGAGAGGCCCCAAGGGGTATTTTAGACTTTATATAGTATCTTGAGGGAGGGGGCAAGTGAGGCCTATATAAAGGGGATGAAAACTTTCTCTCTCTTCATTTTTCATTCCAAATCTAGATCTAGAATTTCCCTCAACCAAATTTCATCAAATTCCTACCAAATTTCCACCCAATTACTTCCCAAATCACTATTGGAGACTAGAAGAGCAAGGATCTAGAAGGAAAAAGTAAGGATCTACAAAGAGGAGCAAGGATCTACAAGTTGGAAGCTAATTTCACCAATTTTGGAGGTTTTATTGAGAATCCATCTCCCAATAGGTATAATTCAGTTTTTTCCCTTACAATAGCTTCTAAATCTGAGATTTAATCATGAATAATCAACCCATATGTATGTACTACCCATATGATTTGGTTTTGTGTTCATAGGAGACCTATGGAGAAAGTTATGGTGTTTTTTGTGTCAATTTTGGGAGAATTCCGAAAATGACTTTTGTTGTGTGTGTTAATTGATCCTATAGATCAATTTGGCATATGTTTATGTGTTTGGGACTAGTGTCGTATCTATAATTGGGTACATGTAGGTCGTATCCCAACAATTTAGTGATACGTGTTATTTTGGGAGTTTTTCCTCCGACACGGAATTTTATACATGTCGTATTTTGACACGAACACATAGATCTATATTTGACACTTTGTTTTGTTCATAAATATTATATGTGATTTGTTTGTGTCCTTCGGGGTAAAATTGGATGTGTGGTGGACTCGTGTCGCATGTGTATCCTAGATCTAGTGGGATACGGTGTGATACGCTCCAATTATTATGTGTTTATGTGTAGATCTAATTAATTATGCTTTAATTCTTGAATTATAATTGTGTATGTATCTATATATATTATATATGTATTATGTATATTTATTATAGTGTTTATTATATCATAGATCTATGTATTATATATGTATTAATAGAATATATATTATGTAGCTTTCTTCTACATGCATTAATATATATGTTATAATATATGTTAGGGATGTAAATATATGTATATATTTTATATAATATATGTGTATGTTTAATTAAGTAATTAGATTATTTATATATGATTATTTATATATATATATATATGTATGTAGATATATATTTATAAGTGGTAGCATATGTATATATAATATAGTAGATATATTTATATGTGGTTATATATATAGTTATATTATATATTGTTATGTATTTATATTATTATATAATTATATATATGTATACATATATGTATAGTTATATATACATATTACTATATGTGTGCGTGTATGTTACTATGTGGTATTTTATACAATTTACTATGTATAAGTGTATGTATAGTTATATATAGTTTTATATGTTTATTGTATAAATATATATTATGGTTTATATATATGTATTTAAATATATATTGTATAAATATATATATATGGTGGGTTATATATATATGTATTTATATATATATTGTATATATATATATATATATATATATTCAGCGACAACAGCGAGCCAGAAGTGTCGCAACAGCAGCAACAAATGCAAATAATAGCAGCTTTTCAGCGACAGCAGTCAGCGACAGTTGCAGAAAACTGTCGCTGAAACAACAGTGTATCAGCAGAGTATCAGAAGCTTCAGCGACAGTTTTTAGTGACAGTGCAGGAAACTGTCACAAAAACTGCAGTGTATCTATATACACAGCAGCTTTCTGTGACAGTGGACAGGATATTTAGCGACAGTTTGGCAGTTTTTAATATATTAGATATTAATATATATATATATATAGATATATATGTATATATATATGGTAATTAATATATATATATATATATATAAATATGTTCCTAATTGCTATTTGTATTATAGTATACTATATATGTATATATTTAGTTGTAGCATATAAATTTATTAGAATAGTTAGTATACTTTAGTTATCAATTGTTATGAGTATTTTTTATATATTATATATTTGTAGGTATGTATGTACGTATATATGTATTAATAGTTAGTGTGTAGTTGGTAGTTAGTATTATTCTATTAGTACATACTAGAGTTATATTGGATTGATATATGTAATTATTGATGGGTAGTTAGTATATATATGAGATTTTGGCAATTACCTTGAGATATCAAGGTAAGTATCAAGATATACCAAGGTATGAGTAGTAGGTATTGGCATAAGTAATAGGATAGTTGTAAACTAATTATGGGTTGGTATTAAGGTGACTAAAATAAGATATATAGTATTATATAAATATTAAATGCATAGTAGTTTATAATTATTGTTGGATAGTTAGTATAAATAAGGTTTTGAATTTACCTTGAGATGCCAAGGTAAGTATCAAGGTATTGGAGGATAATCAAGGTATTGGGTTTGGATATCAAGATAGAGGTTTAGTATTGCGATACCAAGTTGGTTCAAAACCAAGGTATCCATTTAGCATTTGTAATTAGGATTATATATATATAATATTGTTTGATATGTACATATGTATTATATTTATACCTTGTTTGCGTATCCAGAGATACGGTATCTTAGTATCCTAAGATGTAGCTTGTTTGGCCTAGATTCATAGTGTGTGAGCCCAATATCTTTGAGTTAGACTCATGCAACCTAGAAATAGGTAGTTGACCATAATTTGACTATAGTTGGCCATAGTTGACTTAGAGTTGACCTAGTTTGACTTTTGACTTAGAAATAACTTTATGACCTAGAAAGTTGACTAGTTTAATTTATTTCTCTTCCCAAAAACTTGTATTAATGCAATATTTCATATATAGGTCTGTGACACCAGTTCGGACATTATTTTTTATCATTTGCTCTGGACCACAGGCGAGTACATTCTCTAATAGTTTTTATTATTTGATTACCACTATAATTCAAGTATTTAGAAATGTTACTTATGATTTTTGACACGATGGTACACGGATTAGTATTGTTATTGGATCGTTAGTCATGGGATGTTACCTTGATTATGGAGATGGTATCGGATACTGTCCTTGTTGGTATTGGATAACATTGAATATTGTAGATTAAACATTGGATACATTGGCTAGTGACGTGTCATGATTCGATCCATCATATCAGTCGGGGCGGGGGAAATACCAATTAAATATGTGATCAAGAAACTATCGGCTAGTAGTGTAATCATTGGCTACTAACTAACCATGCAATTCACGTATGGTTGAGTTAGCTCCTTAGTGTAATCATTGAATCTCCCAGACCGATCACATATTTAGTTAGTATCTTAAATCACATAGTTATTGTAGATTCTATTATTCAGTTCATTGATTACCTTGTTCTATTCTGACATTATAGTTCATTCTTTTATTCTTGTACGCATTGATTATATTCTGTTGTTAGTATTGCCTATTCTCTTATTGTTCTTGATTATCAGTTATATCCTCATCGTAGATAGTATCTTCTATTCTACTGCTTTATAGTTTTTGTCAATTAATTGAAACTGCTATTGGGTTGTACTTCGCTCCATTCCTGACTGGAAAACATTTTTCAGAGGATCCGGAAGATTGGTGTCCGACATACTACGGACCTCAGCCTATAGATGGTGCAGACTTGGACCCACTAGTTCTGGAGTGACTGCCGAGAAATTTAGCCGGCTTCACTAGTTAGCATAGTTAGTTCTCTTTAGTATTTTGGTACCGGATTTGTTTTCGGCATATTATTGTGTTTGGATATTATTTCTATTTGTTGTTATTATATTTTTAACTGCTTAGTTATGTTAGACTTCTGTGATATCTTCTCGTGCCATAGAAATTTGATTGAGTATTGTGTTGAATTAAGTTGATTACTCTCTTCTTGGAGTTGAGATATTATTGGAGGTTTATGCTTTATAGTGAGATAATTAGATAGTATAGTTGACCAAGACAGCGTTCTACCGCCGATGCTGCGGCATAGGCTGGGCGTTGTTCCCGACTTGCATCCCTACACCGGGTGCGGGTCGTGACAATAGTCGATTTGCAGTGGATTTGTTTCCATCCGACTATCATAGTTGAGACTGTTTATTTGATATTCAGTTATTGATTTCTATTTATCTATTATTTGTGCTGGGGATGAGATATAGATTGCGTGTGACTTGTTGTGACAGTATATTACCACTGTGGATTGAATATTTATGTACAGCGTACGTGTGTATATGGTTTCCATATATTGGAGTTCGTATACATACGGTTGGCGTGTTACGTATTTCTAGTCCTACGTATTTTGGGAGTGGGGCGTGACAGGATCATCAGGTTTGGAGGCAGAGGAAAGCTGAGTCTGAGGTACATCGGACCATTCTATGTGTTAGAGCTTATCGGAGAGGTTGCCTACAGGTTAGCATTGCCACAGACATTGAAGGGAGTTTACGATATCTTCTATTTATCTCAGTTAAAGAGGTACATGTCAAATCTGGGTCATATGCTTGACCACTCGAAGATCGCTGTTGAGCCGAGTTTGTCATATCAAGAGGAGCCTGAAAAGATTCTGGACAGGAGCGAGAATATATTATAAGGTTAGACTATCCCTCTAGTTCGTGTCGCATAGAGGCATCATGCACTAGGCGAGTCGACCTGGGAATGAGAGAATGATATTCGGCAGCGTTTCCCCCATCTCTTTGAAGGCCTAGGTATGTAGTAACATTTAATTTCATTCAATAGTTCATACCATATGTCTGTTTTAATTTCGAGGACAAAATACTCTAAGGAGGGTAGATTGTAAACTTCCTCGACCAAATTTAGGTCTACTTGGCATAGAGAGAGACTAGGGTTAGTTTGGAGCCATTTAGAATTAGAATATGGTGTTTTAAATTAATGTACAAAATTTCGTATCACTTGGTGCACCTTATCGTTGTTTCGATATTTGGAGCGCTACTTTAGCTTTTGCTTTCAAACAAATTTTACATACTTGACCTTGACGTGTCAGTCTTCCAATTTGACCTTTGGGTCACTTATAAATACCCTCTCTTGTGCTTCATTTTAGTCGCATAATATTCGTTACAAATATCTTTTTTTAAATCCAAATAAATCCAACTTTGTATCTCTTCTCGTTCCAATCGAAATTGGAGACACAACCTCGACCATTTTCTCGTAACCAAATTTATGACAATAATCTACTCTGAGTCTACTACGTCCATGACACTTGTGTCCCACCCAATTTAAATTATATGCACTTCTAATTAATTAAAGAACACCTTTGACACTAATTTTAACTAAATTGGTACAATGACTCAACCCAACCCAAAACTAGACCCAACACCAACTCAAACCCCCAGTCACACCCTCATGGTTTATACAAAATACCACACACCAATTTTCTCCACTACAACATACCAAATATGGCTTCTACCCTCATCAAATCCTTATTTACCCTTATTTGTAAATACCCAAATAATTAGGGACCTAAGTACAAATATAATGCTATGTGGCAATCTCCTATTGGAGAAAACCAAATGAAGAAAGCCTCTTGCATGTCTTGACCGGTCACACCAAGCTCTTCCACCTTTTTGTATGGTACTATGCAACACTTTACACCTACACTTAATTCCAACCCTCAATTCAAATTTAAACTCAATCCCACCACTCATTCTCTCATGACAAATCCTTCCCACATTCCTAGAAATAAGGGAAGGTAGCCGGCCCTAATTCCCAAGCTCCCTACTCCCTCTCTCCTTCATTGATACTCTCTCTCCCCCTTAAAATTTTAGTCGAACACAACATTACCTCCCTTCAAAACCGAAAACACCACCACCATCACCATCCTCTCTTCACTCCCCTTCCTCCCTAGCGGTCGACCACCACACTCACTATCCCCGACCTCCTCATCACCTCCACAGCCACCCTTCCCTTCACGAACACCACTACCATTATCTTCTCGACCTCCTCCTCCTCTAATACAGTGATGGCCACCCTCACCACCGTCACCTCCACCACGACAGCTACCCTCACCTCCTCCTTCTCCAACACAGCCGCCAACCACCATCACTTTGCCACCCTCATCATCGTCACCTCCAACACAGTGATCGCCACCCTCACCACCGTCACCCCAAGCAGCCACCAACATCTCGAACCAACACCCCTAGCCCGAGCATCCAAGTTTTCCCCCCTTTGTACTTTGTAGTTTAGGTATACTTCATCTCTTTCCTCTCAAGCTCTATCTTCTTTTCAAATGACTATTTGTTCTTCAACTTGTTCTTCTTTATGCATAGTTTGAACTTCATTCCTTAATCTCCATCATCTTCTTGAAAGTTAAAAATGATGTATATACAAATGTAGTTGACACCTTGATATATAACCCTTGTTAACTTGTGATATATAACCTAGTTACACACTTGTTAACCCTTGCTAACCCCTATTAACTCCATGTTACAAATAAATTTTAGAATATGTATTTAGTTAGAATTATGTTTAGTGATATTATTCGTGCATAAGCTATGTTGTTTAGTATGACACTAGTAGTTGTGTTTGTATCTAGGTTCTTAGACTAGTTTATTGTATATAAAGTACCATGTGTTAGAGAGTGAATATCACCACCACAAATTAAATTCTTAATTATAAAAGTGTATGATGCATGTATAGAATGAGAGATTACGATGTCACCATGCTAATGTGCTATGCTAGAATAGATAAAAAAAATTGAGATATTGATGTGTGCAAGTGTACGAGGATTAGGTGATGGTTTATATTTTAGAGGATGTGATGATGATTTTTATATATATAAAGTATACACCTTAACCTAATAGTTAGAACACATAATTAGTGTTACACGATATTTTGAGTTATAAACACTTACTAGTAGCATAGTAGCTAGTTGACTTATTGTGCACAATATTTGAGGACATCTTACATACTTGTGCATGAAGACCTATAGGATTAACACTATCAAAATTGTGTTGGAGAAAAACTTAGCACCTACATGAACCTTTGTTGTGACCATGGTTGTAATAGAGAAAATGCATATTTAAAAGGACTTGACACTTGTGCATTTTTAGACTCCTGCACACTCGACCCTTCTAGTTGACCTGGTTATAACCCTTACTTGCATTAGCTTCTAGGTATATTGTAGATGTACTTTTGTGCGTATACTAGTATAATGGCTGATTGTTATTATATTATATTATATATATATATATATGATCGTTGGATCGTTCGGGCGAGGCTGTGGGAGCAGGACTTTGGCATTCGCAGCTTGAGGATCCAGGCAAGTATACCTTGCCTTATTTACTATTTAATTCAAATTATTAAATATTGTATGAGATGTTTTTGTAAATATTATTTATAACTATAGGCGTCCGAGAATGACTCGGGTGCAGTCGACGTTTGTGTCGATGAGTAGTGTATCGACTTAGTCCCTAGCAGACTCACCTACTATTGTGGAGATATTCTGATATCTTTCAGGACCCTGACACTTCTTACATACATCATGATAACAAACTTATGTTGGGATATGAGTTAACGTACCCGACTATCTATCGGTGCGTGCGACATGCATCACGGTTTAGTGCATAGTCAGATTAGTTTAGTTATTTGAGACCTGGCATATTAGCTATGAAGTATGCATATCGTGTATTCGACTTATATATTTGCATTGGACGAGGAGGACAACTTATAGGCATATGGGATACACACATTGAAATCTGTAGTGTCCAGAGGAGCCATGGATCCAATGACCCCCCTTTATTCAGATACCACGTTCTTTGGAGCGTTATAAACGTGTATATATATATATATATATATATATATATATATATATATATATATATATATATGCAGATACCTCGTTCTTCGGAATGATGGTCATTATATGCAGATACCACGCTCTCTGGAGTGTTGGACGTTATGCTTACACCTACCCATACGTACCAAGGTTGTCCTCAGATTGCGTTCACTTATATGGTTAGTATACCCCCTTACTTATTTAGTATATATATTCAGCTTGTATTTTTGTATCTTGTTACGTCCCTCTGAGGACCTGGTTCCCTTCCAGATTTAGACGAGGCATACTACCCGACTGTGTACGAGCCCGGACAGGAGGCGAGGTACGCAACTAAGGAGGAGCTTGAGGTGTTACTCTCGGAGTTTCCCTGATCACTAGTAGGCCTTTCGCCTAGGACGGGAGCATCTTTATCTAGCTAGTCGATGTTCTAGTCTAGTATTCTTATATGTCCTTTCGTACTCTTATTTCAGTATTATATTTAGTGGATTTGTTCGCTTCAGACTTATTTGTGTTGTATCATGACAGCCAGACTCGTATTTATTTCTATTATTTATTTCAGCACTCCTTATTTATATTCTGTGGATGAGTTTAGATATTTACCTGCTGTATATTCGTATTTTGGACTTGATAGTCTTTTAGAGCAACGTGGTACGCTTTGTCGGGTCCATTAAATTGGAAAATCCTTCGGAGTCGTATTAGCTGGCCATTGCCACTTGGCCTGGCCCGTGTATTTTGGGACTGGGGCGTGACATTTTTCTTGCCTGATTTTATGTGCCAACCCGAAATTGTTAATTTATTCGCCTGTATGTCAGTATTCTCTTTAACATGCTTAACTCCTGATGATTTCTTGGTTCTCTTTTATCCCATTATTTTAGTTAATCCTGGTTATTTCTTGAATATGACAGTCTTGATATTAATCCAGATTTCCTGACATGATCTAGTGATTCTACATTATAAATGAACTACTGAATCTTGACATGGACTTAATAATACTGATAAGCCTGATACTCTTGATCCTGATAATCATGATAGTGGCTTGACGTAGCACACCATCATGATACTCCTGAGCCTGATACTCCTGATAGTGGCTTGACATAGCGCACTCCTGACTGGAGAATTTGTCACAGCCTGCACCCGGAATAAGGGCACAAATGGTGAACTACGCCCAGCCTACATCGTAAGAACGACGTAGAACATTGTCTAGGTCCATAATACTATATAAATATCTCATATAATATATATATGGTACATGTCATGTCATCTCAACTCCAAATGGAGGAACAAGTATAATAACATGATAAAGATATCAATACTCAATCACAATCTCAAACTAAGGAAGATAAAGCACGATATGGAATAGAAATGGTGAAATAAGAATAAAAAATACATCCACAAGTACACACTATAAGTGTAGGCATAATATAACCCACAAAATAATATATACACATGCCATGAGTCTAAAATAAGGCTAATACAATGTCCAAAATATAAGTCTAAGCTTCCTCGATCACTGGCATTAAGTTCTCCTGTCCTAGGGGAGTATCCTGTAATGGTTCACTGTTCTGCAGCCCGTAGTAAGTGGGACACTGCTTCTCAAGCCATTCATCTGAAAAATATATCCAATCAAGATTGGAGCGAAGTATAAAACTCTGAAAGCAATTCCAAATACAAGGTAGAGCATATATGATAGGTGATAGAAAGGAATACAAGATAACTAGCAATAGGAAATAAAATGAACTAGAATAAACAGATAATATATTAGAAAGAAGAATAGGCAATATGGAATAACTGCAGGTAAAGAAAATAGATAAACTAGCTAATGTGCTTTTGAGTACAAGTTCGTTATGTGATCGGGTTAGGTTGAACACGAATATAATAGGTAACTCGATTACATGTGTGATATATAATCGACATGTATACGAATATACTGGGCTTGACCACATAACCAACTCCTACTCCCCCATTCCAAACCAATACTTATGGATCCAATTACGACACGTTACGAACACGAATATAAGCACACTTGATATGAGCAGTATATGAACATGAAGTACATAATAATCAATATCCAATATACACTATGAAATACATGTGAAGGAGTACCCATTGAATATGGTAGGGGATAACATCTCATGACAGGATCCATTTAGTATCAGTCCGTGTAACCACTGTGTCGAAATCAAGTAAACAGTTCTAGAACATATGATATGTACATTATCATGACTGAAAACTAACAGAGAGATGTACTCGCCTGTGATCCAGAACAATGAATGTCAACTGTGTTTGAACTGGTGCTACATTGACCTATATAAGAAATTCTATATTATTTGGGTGTATTGGAGTAATAAAAATGCTTAAATAAACTAAAATGTGGTTTCTAGGTCATTCTATATTATTTGGGTGTATTGGAGTAACATACTAGTCAAACTATGTCAAACTAGGTCGATATCTTGATTCTAGGTTCAACTACCCATTTAGCTAGTTTAGGGAATGATACCAAATAATACTAGCTATTACTAGGTTATTATGGGCATTCTAGGTCATTACTTATGATACTAAGTCATCCTAATATATATCTTATAACATTTATATAATTACACTATATGTTTATCACTATAGAGTTATATACTATATACAACACTCCTCACTTAATCCAAGATACTAGCTACTATTAGTATCTATATAGCTATTTATAATGGTATTATATGTACCTTATTAATACTCTACTACTTAGCTAATATCTTAGCCCAAACTAGGATATCTCACTTATAAACACTTACCTTAGCCATCAACTACCTTAACATCTTAACTCACAACCCATTACTCAATACCTTAGACTTACCTTACCCTTAGTCACTAATTTTCACCTAACTGTAATACATCAATGTATACACATGACCTCATATCTAGTAATTGTTACTACCCTCCAAACTGTGCACCTTACCAACTACATCTAAATCAACTGTTGTGTACAACAGCAGTTCAGTCTACCTCTACTGTACTCAGTGATACACTTACAATGTACTTCTCCTAAACTTGATGCTGGTAAGATCTTCCCTTAACTGCTATTATAGTTCTCCCATCCCTTCTTCTTACTGCATACTGCTATGACCTGCTATGTATCAGAGTTAACTTGGTGTGACTCCTCTGCAGTGCTCTAGGCCTGCTGATACTACTGTTTCTCTTATTGATGCCACTGACATATCCCACTCCAGGCCCAGGTAACCCCTACCCAATCTGGACTTCACTCGAGCCACCAATTTCCTCAGTTGTTACCACTAATGTTGTGCATTCAATCACACATGCAACTCAAGTTGCTGCAGCTGCAACCTTAATGTACCCGGGTCTGGGTACACTTTTCTCTCTTCAATAATACATATATCAGGAACTCCCTCTAGCAATATTGTAATACCACTACCTGGTCCCTGTATTACTCATGTCTGTACATCAATTCCCGTACCTAAACAACTATTGCCCGAGCCCTCTAATCTACTGTAACCACACCAAGTGCTCCCCTCTAATTGCTGTAAACACACACTGATACACATGTAAATATAATTAGCTAGATATTAAGATAAATAAATAGATAGGTAGATTGATAAATTGATATATGGATATGTAAATTCCCACACAAGGTATCTCACCCTGTTGCTGCACCTAAACCATGGGAATCACTAATACTGAATTGCGACACTGATACCTGAACCAAAATATTTTATGATACTACCTAATGTACCACACTGGATACACACATATCCAATACTCCCAGGCAACTCCAACTAATACCTGAATCCTACATCCTCTAATACAACACTGCCTTCCAATCGTGACAGGTCTGTACCCAATTGAACACATGTTGTGGAATACAACTCCACATGTTGGCAATACTGTTGACACCACTGGAGTCCCTTTCTGCTACAACTTTCTTCCTCTCATATAACTGAACACCCCACTGGACTGCAAGCACCATATTGCAGTAATGACCCCACTGTCTGTAGCCCAACAATAATCCAACTACACATGTGTAGTTCCCCCAATTTGCAGTAATATAATACCCCTCTCCCAGGTTCCCTGGGCTGTAGATCATAGTAATCCTATCACTTTCTGAGTAGTGCTCAAGCCTCCATCTCTCCCTCACTACTTGCACACTAGCATAGTCACCCTTGCAAAGTGAACTGCAGTTCAAAGAAAATAATTCAGTCACTGTAGTTCAGTTGCAGTTAACTGATCTCAGACACAATAGAACAGTGGTCACTTACCTCTTCTTTACTCCACACACAGACACCCTCTCTCCACACACACACACACACACACACACACACAAACCTATAGACAGAAGAAATTATATATTATCTATATATATATATATATATATATATATATATATATATATATATATATATATATATATAATGATATTGAGTATACACAACCCACACTAAGAGTCATTTCACCAAACACCTATAGTGTATCACTAGGATATACAAGTTACATACCTATATAAAATTCCAAACCCCCAAATGTCCACATCTATTATTCACATATATCAAATACACATATATATAATCATTGCAACTAGTTACAAAGGAATTTAAAGAGAGATTACACAAATCACCCAAATAGACTATGTATCACACCGTATCGTGGTACGACCTACTCATATCCAATTATGGACACGTAACTAGTCCCTCAACCCTAATCTAAGTCCAATATGACTAAAATAGCATCACGACAGACTTGATGTGTTAATCTCATAATTTCTCCAAAATAGACACAAATTACCATATAAAAATTATAATACACATCCAATTAGCCTAGAACTTATTTCTATAGGTTGTCATATGCCATGGGAGGGTTCCTAATGGTCAAATGCATGATTTGAAATATACAATGAAGGTAAATTAAGAATTGTACCTATTGGAAGATGGATTTCCAATGAATTGTTTCCACTGACACGATCTAGACACGATCTTCTTGCCAAAACTCCTCCTCCAAGTGATCCTTACAAATCCAGGCTCCAATGCTCCTTGAGTGATGAGAATGAGAGAGAATTTAAAAGAATTGAGAGGAATTGATGGAGGGATGAAGTGAATTGGGGATCTAAAAATTTGGAGATACAGAAATGAGTGCAAATAAAGAGGAAAGAGAGATAATAGCCCCCTCTATAGTGGCCGACCCCTTTTTTCCCCTCTCCAAGTCACCATCAAATGTCTAAGTTGCCCCTACATGAAAAATTATGAAAAATAATTAAGAATGGCTATTTTGGAAAGTTTCTACTCTGATGGAAATTAATTTAATCCTCCTAATTAATTAGAGAAAATTGGTCTAATGGTCCTAGTCCATGTTGGGCTCACTAGTTGTCATGACAAGTCTTATTGGGGTCACTAGTGTCAAGTCTAAATAACAGGCTAGTCCACTAACTATAAATAAATAATGCAAGACTCCAAATAATTATATAGACACTAAGTAATATTTAATTCCTAAAAATAAAATAACTATGCCAAATTACTAAAGTACCCCTATTTGGAAAAGTGAGGGTGACAATCCTACCCACCTTAAAAAAATTTTGTTCTCGAAATTTAAGAAAGAAACTAGCTACAAAAAGCAATCACAGCAAGCAAGAAAAAATTATACCTCACAGCTCAAACAGATAAGGATATCGCTCGTGCATCTCGGCTTCTTGCTCCTAGGTAGACTCTCCTAGAGAGTGATGCCTCCACGTGACGCGTGCCAAAGGAATCGTCTGGTTCCATAGCACCTTCTTCCTGCGATCCAGAATCTCCAGAGGCTGCTCTGTGTAGCTGAGAGTCAGACCCACCTCGATCTCCGAGTAATCTAATACATGGCTAGGATCTGCCACGTACCGTCTCAGCTGTGACATATGGAACATGTTGTGCACTCCCACTAGTGCAGGCGATAAGTCTAGTCTGTAGGCCACTGCACCGACCCTCTCAAGAATATCGAAGGATCCGATGTACCGTGGACTAAGCTTCCGCCTCCACCAAAGCGAATCGTGCCCCGTGTCAGGAAAATCCTCAAGAAAACTAGGTCCTTGGCACTCTAACTAATCATAAACAATACAAACAAAATATATACCTCAAACTCCAAGGGTATCAGATAGCTATCGGCTCAATGCCACTATCTGTCCTGTGCCACCCGAAGTCTATCTCTGATAAGCTTCACCTTCTCAGCTACATCCATGACCATCTCCGGTCCCAATAAGGCTCGCCTACCAAAATAACGGAGTACGGCATCATCGTCCACACAATACCTCAAATGGTAATATCTTGATACTGGCCTGATAGTTGTTGTTATAAGCAAACTCTACCAAGTGAAGGTGATCCTCCCACGAGCCTCCAAAATTCAAAACATAGATGCGTAGCATATCCTGAGATTCTAGATAATCCTCTCCGACTGCCTGTCTATCTGAGGGTCATATGCAGTACTAAACTTGAGCTGAGTGCCCAAGCTTGCCTGTAAACTCCTCCAAAAGTGGGATATGAAGCGACTAACCTGATCCGAGATAATGCTCACAAGAACTCCTTGCAATCTGACTATCTATCACGCATACATCTCTGTAAACTTCTCCATAGATGTACCCACTTTGAATGGCAAAAAGTGGACCAATTTGGTCAACCTGTCTACGATAACCTAAATTGCGTCTTTCCCTCCTAGAGAACGCGGAAGCCCTGATACAAAGTCTATATTCACATTCTCACATTTCTACTCTGAAATGCGTAAAGGCTGAAGCAATCCACTTGACCTCTGCCTTTCCGGCTTACCTGCTGACATACCAAGTATCTGGATACGAAGCTCGCCACCTCCCACTTCATACCATACCACCAAACATGCTCTCTTATGTCTCTATACATCTTATTGGCTTCTGGATGCATAGAGTACTGAGATCGATGCACCTCTTGAAGAACCTCCTAGCACAATGCTCCACTCGGCACACACAATCTGGTAACTTGCCGCAATGATCCATCCTCTGCAATACTAAAGCCCTTTGTCAATCCCATCCGGACCTGAGCTTTGATGCTCCTTAGAGACTCATCCTCAAACTACGCGGGTCTGATCCGGTCCATCAACTCTGACTATACTCGAACTCCCCATATTTGTGTCGTGACTCCAGGAACTAGCACCTCAATATCCAAGCTATCAAGATCGGCCAATAAATGTTTGTTCCTAGCCATTGGATACATGTTTAAGGCATCAGCGACTACATTAGCCTTTCCTAGATGTTACTGTAAAGAGATGTCAAAGTCCTTCATCAACTCCAACCATCGTCGCTGCCTCATGTTGAGCTCTTTCTGTGTAAATACATACTTCAAGCTCTTGTGGTATGTAAAGATCTCCACACGCTCTCCATACAAGTATTATTTTTATAGCTTTAGAGCAAAGATGATTGCTACCAACTTTAAGTCATGGGTAGGGTAATTCTTCTCATGAGGTCATAATTACTTAGAAGCATAGGCAATCACCTTCTCGTTCTGCTGTAACACACAACCCAAACCCTTACTCAAAGCATCACTATATATGGAAAATTCTCATGTCCCTGATGGCAACGTCAATACTGGAGCTATAGTCAATATCTTCTTCAGCTCCTCAAATGCGTCCTGACACTTCTCAGTCCAGACGAACTACACGTCCTTCCGGGTCAGCCTAGTCATCGGCTCTGCAATCCTGGAGAAGTTCAGAACAAATCTTCGATAATAGCCTGACAATCCAAGAAAGCTCCTGATCTTTGCCACTGAACTCGGGGTGGACCATGACTCAACTATTGAAATCTTCTTCGGGTCCACTGAGATCCTATTTTTTGTAATCACATATCCGAGGAATTCAACCCTATCAAGGAAGAACTCATACTTCGAAAGCTTGCCAAACATATTCTCCTTCAAGAGGGTCTCAAGAACTATCCTCAAGTGCTTCTCATGCTCCTTTGGGGTCTTCAAATATATCAATATATCATTAATGAATGCCACCACAAACTGATCAAGGTACTGATGAAACACCTTATTCATCACGTTCATGAATATCGTCGGGGCATTGGTCAACCCAAACGGCATCACCAAGAACTCAAACTGGCCATACCGAGTCTGAAAAGTTATCTTCGAAATATCTTCCTTCTTTACTTTCACCTGGTGGTAACCCGACCTCAAGTCTATCTTCGAAAATACTTTTGCTCCGCTCAACTGATTAAAGAGATTATCTATCCTCAACAGGGGATATTTATTCTTAATAGTGAGGTTGTTAAGATCCCTGTAGTCAATACACATGTGTACCAACCCATCCTTCTTTGGTACAAATAATACCGGAGCATCCCACAGTGATGAACTGGAGTGGATAAATCCCTTATCCTGTAACTTATCTACCTACTTCTTCAGCTCTGCCAGTTCGTTGTTGTTCACCATATAGACATGTTGTGATATTGTCTCTACGCTTGGCACTAAGTCTATAAAGAACTCAACATCTCGGTCTGGTGGCAACCCCAGCAACTCCTCTGTAAAGACGTCCATATACTCTGCAATAAATGGATATGGCGGCTCCTACTCTTCCACTATAGCTCCAAAGAAGGCTCCCTCGCTCTGCTCTGCTGCTCCTCTGACAAATTCAAACTCTGGTTCTTCTGGTGTCTGGAATAAAACTGCCTCCAAGATAATCAATACTAGCATGGTACCTACTCAACCAATCCATCCCGAGTACTATGTCATAGATCGGAAGCGGCAATATGAGTAGACACACGCTCAACTCTTGGCCTCCCAAAGAAACTTTTTGATCCTTGCAAACATAACTAACCAGGATAATGCCACCACTGATCGTGATCTTGCAAGTCCTTGCCAACAGTTCAGTATCAAAATAATGCTTCAAAGCAAAAGATACAGATACAAAGTTATGTGAAGCACCGGAATCAAATAAAGCATAAGCTGAAAAAGAATCAAGATAGACTGAACCTGAGATGACATCACCAACTGGCTCCTCCTCCTCAATGGTCAAGGCAAAAGCTTGCCTCTGCTGCTCACCTCTCTGTTGGTGTTGGTGTTGGTGCTGTGCAAACCTCTACTGTTGGGTCAACAACGAAGGTCCTCTCTACTGTTCCGCTGGTGGTTTCGCGGGTGCTTTTTGTGCCTGGGCCCCGCCCTGAGCTGGACGAGCTGGATCCCTAGGATAAGCCCTCAACTGGTAGTCTCCAGATCATCAAAACAAACATTAGCCCAATCTTATCCTGCACGCATCCCATCCATGTCCCGACTTCTTACAGAATGGGCAAGAAATAACTGGCTAAGATGGCCTCTGAATCTGGTGTTCCTGCTGCGCTGGCGCTCTAGCTGGTATAGGGAACTGCAGTCTCGGCTTCTAGAAGTGTCTCTGATGGTGCTGCTAAAAGTGAGGCCGCTTTGTGTAAAACCCCTATTTCAAAAAAAAAAATTTATTAATTAATAATTTAAATATAGTATTTAGTGGCTAATTAGGAGAAATAGATTTTTAATAATTTTTATTTTAGGTGTTCGGGCACTTAGAGGACTTATGTGACCATCAGAAATTTTTCGGAATTTATTCCATGTAGGAGACCCCTTGAGCAGTTGCTAGCCTAATGGTGTGCATTTTTCTAATCTAGAATTTTTCTAAGAGTATATATATTATATATATACAAATATATATATATATATATGCATACTAATTGGAAAAGAAAAGATTAAGAAAAGAAAGTAAAAGAAGTATTATTAAAGTATTAAATAAGAATCTAATATAATAATAATAATAATAATAACAATGTTATGTTATTTCCTTCCTTAGCAAAATTTGCTACGAGTACTTTGCTCCAGCAACTTGCTGTGACCAACCCCCCTTTAGCCATTTGCTAAAACACCTAGAAGGCCCGACCCCATTCAGCGGATAGCTCCAGGACCCCCCTTTTTATTGGCCGCCTCCTATTCTCTCTCTCTCCCTATTATATCATATATATATATATATATATATATATATATTATAGTTCAAAAACCCTAACCTAATTTTTAGACCTCCTCTTCCCATCTAGAGCCGTCACCGCAGCCAGAGAAGCCCCACCAAGCCATCCAACCATCCCGTCGACTCCGACCTCGCGCCCTGCAGATTCTCACTCGAAGCACCTTCGCTCCGGAGTGATTTTCGTCGACTCGCTCAACCAAACGCTGTTCCGTTTTCATCGGTATGATCATCCCTTAACCCTCTCCAATATCTGTTTTATAGCCAACCTCGGAAAACGTGCAACCCTAGGTGAAAAATAGCGTCCAAAGTGGGCGGAGCAGACAGAATTCTGGAATCGCAGAATTCCAGAATGACCACCCGAATTGCCGAGTTCGTATCTCCCACCACAGAGATCCGAATTCGGTGATTCTTTTTGATACCTGTAGAATACCTGACCTAGTTTATTTTCTGTAAAATAACCCTATTCTATTAGTTGCTGTGGACATAATTATATTCGTCACAAAACTGCGCATCCACTTTTTCCATATTTCCAAAAGTTGGAAAACGGAGTGCGTCCCGCCAAATGGGACCGCCCCGTCGTGTACCAAGTGTACCGAACGGTACACGCAGCGTAACCGGACCCGTGAAAATTTGTGGGGACTGATTCGGACACGTGTGCGCGCCGGAATCAGGCCGTATCCGCGGACACATTTCGTGTCGCAACTTTTATAGAACTCGTGCATATTTTGTGCACACTTGTCAGATTACGATGAAACTTATGCCACTGGACTCGTGGTAACGCGCTGGTTCTGTGACCCAATTTTTACGTAATTCTGAGACGGTTGACCAGATCGCCAATTGGCGGGTCCTACAGTTGACTTTTTAGAAAAAATTGAGTTCGGCCCATCGGAATCCACATTTGGACATACCGTTGGGTTCGTATTGACATTTAGAGTTATTTGACCTATAGTTTGTCCCATTTAGAGACTGTTACCCTTGGCACGCTTTTCGGTGCAAAATGGGGGCCACATCTGGATCTCACTTTTAACCGAAATTACCGTTTTGCCCCTGTGTCCAAATTGAACAAAAGGGAAGTACTTTTTAGCTATTTTGCTTATTCTGGGAACGTTGGTGATGTTTATTTCATCATCCGGAGACGTTCATTCTGAGGCCGTAGCTTCTGACTCTTGGTGTTGACATTGGGACACTATATTTTGCAGCCTTCTTGCCAGGCAAGATACCTTGCCAAATTGTTTACAGTACTTTGCATGCTATTTATATTTCTGTTTATTTATTTTATTTCTGTATAGTTCTTGCATGTGTAATTTTCCTTTCAGTCATTACTATATATTAGATATGTTGACACACACTTGACACTTAGTATCATAGAGGACAATTATTAGGCGTATGGGCTTTTAACCACTCTGGTAACACCGTAGTCACTAGCACGCACTATAGTGGGTCGTGTCCGATGGTCGCTACCCCCGAGATATGTCGATTGATGGAGTCCGAGGGTTGCTACCCCCGAGGTATGTCGGCTGATGATGTTCATGGACGAGTGCATGAGTTGTGAGGCTTAGATCGAGTAGACTACCCTTGCCCAAACGTCGAAAAGTTGTCCTCATTTGCATTCATATAGATTGTCTTGTACAGCGTACTTATTTATTTTCAAATTATATGCATGTTTACTGTATTCAAGTTGGCTCGTATTTTCTGTATCTTGTTACGTCCCTCTGAGGACCTGGTCCTCTGCCAGGTGTATCTGCTCTTGAGTATTTGCAGGAGTACGGGCCTGGACCTGACGCATTCCTTTCTGCCGAGGAGGTCTTACCTTCTGAGCATCGTTGATTATCTAGCGATGAATTCTTTTAGCTGATACACTTTTGTCTTCACATTATTTTATATTGGAGATTTTATACTCCTCTCTCATTTTAGTTTTGGTTATAGCCTTTGGTAGTGGATTTGTCTCCACCCGACTATTATTTTCTGGATATTTCAGACTCCTTATTCTAGCTTAGTATTTCTTTTCTATGACTTGTTGTGTGGATGAGATTAGAATATCTGTGACTTGTGACATTATATATACCACATATGAGTTTATATTCATATTACAGCGTACGTATGGGTTATGGTTTCCATATATTGGAGTTGCCATATCCATGCGGCTAGCATGCTTACGTGTTCCTAGTCCTACGTATTTGGGACTGGGGCGTGACATATTTTTGTGGTGGCCTATGCAGGTCGAGTTAACCGTTTCGGTTACGTAACTGTACCGAGCGGGCCTGCACCTAGGATTAGAATTTTAGATCTCATCCACACTTGACTATAACTTACCTTCCTTCCAACATGTCCTACTTAAGTTCTTGCATCCTGCTTGATTCATGTACTCTTCTTAATCCTTCGTCCATCTCTTGCAGAGAGATGAATTTGAATAACGGGCATGCCGCCACCGGGGACAACACGTCTCCAGGGGACGACGACCAACCACTAGGAGTGACCTCAACACCACCTCTTCTTCCCGGACCGGATGGACCGACTAGTAATCCAATTCCATCAACCCCCTCCACGATACCTAATGGGACATTTCTAGCTCCACTAGCACCGCAGGATGGCCAGACACAGCTGTTCCAATTCTTCCAGATGATAATACAGGAACAAAGGCAGCAGACAGCCGAGCAGAGGCAGCAAATAGCAGAGCAAAGGCTAGAATTTCTGGCAGCACTTGAGAGAATGGCTGCACTAGTCCCTGCACCAACCCAGGCACTAGTTTCAGTACCATAAGCTCGGGTTGGTTCAGTCAAGGACTTTGTGCAGATGGGCCCTAAGCCATATAATGGCAATAAGAGTCCAGAGGAGACCACAAACTGGATTGCCAATACCAAGAAGTTGTTAGAGGCATCATAATTACCTTCTGACCTATGGATGATAGGCGTGAGGACTCAGTTAGAAGGCAACGCGCATCACTGGTGGGAATCAATGGAGCGCCAGTTGGGTACGCGTCAGACTTGGGAGCAATTTTTGGAATACTTTGAGAGGAAGTACTTCCCGGATACTGTAAGGGACGCATTGTACGATCAGTTCCTCCATCTAGAGCAAGGGGATAAGACGGTTGATGAGTATGACACAGAATTTAGTCGTCTCAGTAAGTATGGCACAGTCCTAATACCTAATGACTTGGAGAAGGCTAAGAGGTTTCACCGTGGGCTGACTCAGGAGCTCCAGCACTACACTAGCTCACAGTCCCGGATCTCTTATGCTGAGTTATTGACAGAGGCCAGGATCCAGGAGGCCATCAGCAAAGACAACAGAATTCAACAGAGAATTTACCAAGGACCAGTAAGGATACAGCAAGGAGGACCCATTCGACACCCTTTGACACACCAGCAATCAGATAGTGCTGCACCATATCCAACCAAGGAGCTCCGTACTTGTCACTATTGTGGAAGGACTTGTCATATTCTAAGAGACTGTCATCGTCGATTGGGGTCGTGCATGATATGTAGATCAAGTCACCATCAAACCCGAGAATGTCCTAAACAGAACCAGAGACCTATGGCATTAGAATCAGGAACACCGCATACACCCTCAAGTATAGAAGACCAAAGGGACCCACCACTGCTTCTACAGTCTGCACAAATGGAGGGGACTAGACCCCAGTTGAACAACCAAGGACAAGGCCAAGCACTCATTATGACAAGTATGGGAGAGCAGACACAGGAAGCCGTAGATACAGGTACGACCTTTTAGTTATAACTGTCTTTGCATACTCATAACCCCATTGTGACACAAGCTCTTAGATGCACAAATAGATATAGAATTATATATATGGTAGTCTAGCAGTTAAAAGAATATATTTCTATTCTACCCTGGTGGCATACACGCGATGCCAAAGGATGACGTGAGTAGCAGTAGTAGTATTCTTACCCTATCCTTATCTCGCCCTCTTGGGTGACTCATCTCCTCCTTTTATATTCATTCCTTACCTCGTGCGTAACTCTTCCTATCATAGTTATATCTTTCGTGCCATTATGAATTGTTTGATATCAACCTCACCCCTATTTTGTTAGTTAAACATAAATATGTTAGTAATGCTTGATAACTAAGGATGAGTTCTTAATATATATATACACTATAGCAATATCTGTATTCTTTAGTAGTTTAACCCTTAAGTAGTACCAAGTAGCCTAGTAGAAATTGTTAGATCATTTGAGCTAGATCATACCCCTAATAGTTAGTCAAGACCTTAAGTGTTCCCTAAAACTTAGACTATGCCTAGGAAAGAGTTGAAGGCACTTGTTACGAACTGATGACTATGACAAATCGCTGGCAAGGTAGCGACAGTTGCCGCCAGACGATTATGGTAGAGTAGTCGAATTACTTGCAGCCATACTGGCCAGGTGGCGTGGCAGTATTAGACTATGATACTTGACGGTTATGGAAAAAGTCATAGTTATGAGATTCCAGACAGGTATTCCAAGATTCTCGACCCAATAAATATAATTGCCTTAAAATCAAGACAATAGCTTCAAAGAAGGTGACCACTAGTAGAATTCTTGTAAGTTGGGTAGTGTAGACAAGTTAGAGGATGATAGAATAGTGTATGGACAATAGATGAGGAAGTGTTAGAATGGCAGACCATGAGTTCAGGAGTCCTACTAGATACCAATGTAGTATAATAGTTATAGTTATCATTATGAATATGGGTTAGTGTCAATTTCGAGGACGAAATTTTTGTAAGTTGGGTAGAATGTAAACCCCTATTTCAAAAAAAAAAATTTATTAATTAATAATTTAAATATAGTATTTAGTAGCTAATTAGGAGAAATATATTTTTTAATAATTTTTATTTTAGGTGTTCGGGCACTTAGAGGACTTATGTGACCATCAGGAATTTTTCAGAATTTATTCCATGTAGGAGACCCCTTGAGCAGTCGCTAGCCTAATGGTGTACATTTTTCTAATCTAGAATTTTTCTATGAGTATATATATTATATATATACAAATATATATATATGCATATACTAATAGGAAAAGAAAAGATTAAGAAAAGAAAGTAAAAGAAGTATTATTAAAGTATTAAATAAGAATCTAATATAATAATAATAATAATAATAACAATGTTATGTTATTTCCTTCCTTAGCAAAAGTTGCTACGAGTACTTTGCTCCAGCAACTTGCTGTGACCAACCCCCCTTTAGCCATTTGCTAAAACACCTAGAAGGCCCGACCCCATTCAGCGGATAGCTCCAGGACCCCCCTTTTTATTGGCCGCCTCCTATTCTCTCTCTCTCCCTATTATATCATATATATATATATATATTATAGTTCAAAAACCCTAACCTAATTTCCAGACCACCTCTTCCCATCTAGAGCCATCACCGCAGCCAGAGAAGCCCCACCAAGCCATCCAACCATCCCGTCGACTCCGACCTCGCGCCCTGCAGATTCTCACTCGAAGCACCTTCGCTCCGGAGTGATTTTCCGTCGACTCGCTCAACCAAACGTTGTTCCGTTTTCATCGGTATGATCATCCCTTAACCCTCTCCAATATATATTTTATAGCCAACCTCGGAAAACGTGCAACCCTAGGTGAAAAATAGCGTCCAAAGTGGGCGGAGCAGACAGAATTCTGGAATCACAGAATTCCAGAATGACCACCCGTATTGCCGAGTTCGTATCTCCCACCACAGAGATCCGAATTCGGTGATTCTTTTTGATACCTGTAGAATACCTGACCTAGTTTATTTTCTGTAAAATAATCCTATGCTATTAGTTGCTGTGGACATAATTATATTCGTCATAAAACTGCGCGCACCCACTTTTTCCAGATTTCCAAAAGTTGGAAAACGGAGTGCGCCCCGCCAAATGGGACCGCCCCACCATGTACCAAGTGTACCGAACGGTACACGCAGCGTAACCGGACCCGTGAAAATTCGTGGGAACTGATTCGGACGCATGTGCGCACCGGAATCAGGCCGTATCCGCGGACACATTTCGTGTCGCAACTTTTGTGGAACTCGCACGTATTTTGTGCATGCTTGTCAGATTGCGATGAAACTTGTGCCACTGGACTCGTGGTAATGCGCTGGTCCTGTGACCCAATTTTCACGCAATTCTGAGACGGTTGACCAGATCGCCAATTGGCGGGTCCCACAGTTGACTTTTTGGACAAAATTGAGTTCGGCCCATCGGAATCCACATTTGGACATACCGTTGGGTTCGTATTAACATTTAGAGTTGTTTGATCTATAGTTTTTCCCATTTAGAGACTGTTACCCTTGGCACGCTTTTCGGTGCAAAGTAGGCCACATGTGGACCCCACTTTTAACCGAAATTACCGTTTTGCCCCTGTGTCCAAATTGGACGAAAGGGAAGTGCTTTTTAGCTATTTTGCTTATTCTGGAAACGTTGGTGATATTTATTTCAGCATCCGGAGACGTTCATTCTGAGGCCGTAGCTTCTGACTCTTGGTGTTGACATTGGGACACTACATTTTGCAGCCTTCTTGCCAGGCAAGATACCTTGCCAAATTATTTACAGTACTTTGCATGCTATTTATATTTCTGTTTATTTATTTTATTTCTGTATAGTTCTTGCATGTGTAGTTTTTCTTTCAGTCATTACTATATATTAGATATGTTGACACACACTTGACACTTAGTATCATAGAGGACAATTATTAGGCGTATGGGCTTTTAACCACTCTGGTAATACCGTAGTCACTAGCACGCACTATGGTGGGTCGTGTCCGATGGTCGCTAACCCCGAGGTATGTCGATTGATGGAGTCCGAGGGTCGCTACCCCCGAGGTATGTCGGCTGATGATGTTCATGGACGAGTGCATGAGTTGTGAGGCTTAGATCGAGTAGACTACCCTTGCCTATACGTCGAAAAGTTGTCCTCATTTGCATTCATATAGATTGTCTTGTACAGCGTACTTATTTATTTTTAAATTATATGCATATTTACTGTATTCAAGTTGGCTCGTATTTTCTGTATCTTGTTACGTCCCTCTGAGGACCTGGTCCTCTGCCAGGTGTATCTGCTCTTGAGTATTTGCAGGAGTACAGGCCTGGACCTGACGCATTCCTTTCTGCCGAGGAGGTCTTATCTTCTGAGCATCGTTGATTATCTAGCGATGGATTCTTTTAGCTGATACACTTTTGTCTTCACATTATTTTATATTGGAGATTTTATACTCCTCTCTCATTTTAGTTTTGGTTATAGCCTTTGGTAGTGGATTTGTCTCCACCCGACTATTATTTTCTGGATATTTCAGACTCCTTATTCTAGCTTAGTATTTCTTTTCTATGACTTGTTGTGTGGATGAGATTAGCATATCTGTGACTTGTGACATTATATATACCACATGTGAGTTTATATTCATATTACAGCGTACGTATGGGTTATGGTTTCCATATATTTGAGTTGCCATATCCATGCGGCTGGCATGCTTACGTGTTCCTAGTCCTACGTATTTGGGACTGGGGCGTGACACTTTGCTAGGCTCGCACTACTGCTAGGTCCTGAAGGATCCTTTATCCTCTTGGAGCCAAGCTCCAAATCATCCTCCACCTACTGTGCTTGCGCCAGGATCTCCTCAAATGTAGTGGTATTATGTCCGCTAGTATGGGATTTGATCTCCCTGTTCAGACCCTTTCTGAACTTTTGGGCCTTCCCTCGAGGATTTTGTACCTACACAAAGTAACCCAATCTACAGTACTCGGTTGTGTACTCGTCCACTATCATGCTACCCTAAACGAGGTACTGAAACTAGCTCTCTAGAGAAGTCAGAGCCACGTTTGGAAAGAACTTCTACTTGAAAAGCTCCTTAAAAGCTTCTCAGATAAGTCCAAGTGCTGAGATCCTCGGGTCTATTCTGAACCATGTCAATGTGATATCGAATATCATGCTCCCTACTGCCTCTACCTGCAGGCTCTCTGGAATCTACGCCAGCCGCAAGTTCCTCTCTATGTCTTTGATCCAGTCGTCAGCATAAATAATCCCTTCGATGCCTTTATAGTCCTTAGGCCCCATCCTCTTGAAATCAATGATAGTGCCCGGCCTCAGCTGTTGTTGGGCCTACGGAGGGGGAACTACCTATGTCTGGACCAAGGCAACTCTCTCGATTGCCACGAGTGCAAGCTGATGGACATTCTCAATACCCTGCCTCATGACCTCAGACTGGCGCTGCTGGGCCTCTGCCTAGGCCCTCTATGCCTCTATCATCTATTGAAAGAGGGCAAATACCTGAGCCGGATCAACTGCTAGTGGTGGTGGTAGTAGCTCCTCTGAAGCCTTAGGCACCGTCCACTTTAAATTTGTAGGCACTGTCCTCTGGACTAGAGGTGGAGCACCCCTGAAAGATGATGCAAAATTGCCCACCTAGACTAGTGAAGTGTCCCTCTAAGATGGAGCTGATGGAACAGTGGCTGCTGGTGCCCTCCTCAGAGGCGACAAAGTGACCGACCTCTCTGACACTGTGCCTGAGCGCTGGGATCGCGTCTTCGGCGATATCCTAAAGATAGATTAAACAAAGGAATCAAATTGAGTAAGATACAGTATCATCAAAGAAGGATAAAATTATTCAAAGTAAGCAGGCATTCAGATTGATAAGGATAGCAAAAGTAATAAGTTGGAAGTGTTCCTAGCTGTGATTGAGTATACTCTCAGCCTATATTCAATGTCCTAATGTAGGTTCGTAGCAGTACTCTAAGTCTGAACACCACTACAAAATTGTACTACTTGTGATCTCTTGACCTGCATGGGCCACCACTAAAATGTGTCACGATCCGCACCCGGAATAAGGGCACGAACCTACGTCATAAGAATGATGTAGAACGTTGTCTAGATCCATAACACTATCTAAGCATCTCATACAATATATATATGGTACCTGTCATGCCATCTCAACTCTAAATGGAGGAACAAGTATAATAACATGATAAAGATATTAATACTCAATCACAATCTCAAACTAAGGAAGATAAAGCACGATATGGAATAGAAAAGGTGAAATAAGAATCATAATTACATCCACAAGTCCATACTATAAGTCTAGGCACAATACAACTCCCAAAATAATATATACACATGCCATGAGTCTAAAATAAGGCTAATACAATGTCCAAAATATAAGTCTAAGCTTCCTCGGCCACTCGCACTAAGTTCTCCTGCTCTAGGAGAGTATCCTCTAATGGTTCGCCGTCCTGTGGCCCGTAGTAAGTGGGATACTTCTCCTCAAGCCAATCATCTAAAAAATATATCCAATCAGAATTGGAGCAAAGTACAAAACTCTGAAAGTAGTTCCAAATACATGGTAAAGCATATATAACAGGTGATAGAAAGGAATGCAAGATAACTAGCAACATGAAATAAATTAACTAAAGTAAACAGATAATATACTTGAAAGAAAGAACATATAATATGGAATAACTGTAGGTAAAGAAAATAGATAAACTAGCTAACGTGCTTTAGAGTACAAGTTCGTCATGTGATCGAGTTAGGTTGAACACGAATATAATAGGTAACTTGATTACATGTGTGATATATAATCGAAATGTACACGAATACACTGGGCTTGATCACATAACCAACTCCTACTCCCCCATTCCCAACCAATACTTATGGATCCAATCACGACACGTTACGAACGTGAATATATGCACACTGAACATGAGCAGTGTGTGAACATGAAGTATATGATAATCATTACCCGATACACACGATAAAATATATGTGAAGGAGTACCCACTGAACACGGTAGGGGATAAATCCTATGACAGGATCCATTTAGTACCAGTCCGTGTAACCATTATGTCGGAATCAAGTAAACAGTTCTAGAACATGTGATATATACACTATCATGACTGAAAACTAACACAGAGATGTATTCGTCCATGGTCCAGAGCAATAAATGTCAACTGTATCCGAACTGGTGTCACAATGACCTATATAAGAAATTTTATGTCATTTGGGTGTATTGGAGTAATAAACATGCTTAAATAAACTAAAATATGGTTTCTAGGTCATTTCTAGGTCATACTAGTCAAAGTAGGTCAAACTAGATCGATACCTTGATTCTAGGTTCAACTACCGATTTAGCTAGTCTAGGAATGATACTAACTAATACTAGCTATTACTAGGTTATTATGGGCATTCTAGGTCATTACTTATGATACTAAGTCATCCTAATATATATCTTATAACATTTATATAATTACACTATATGTTTATCACTATAGAGTTATATACTATATACAACACTCCTCACTTAATCCTAGATACTAGCTACTATTAGTTTATATATAGTTATTTACTATGTTACTATATGTATCTTATTAATACTCTGCTACTTAGCTAATACCTTAGCCTAAACTAGGATATCTCACTTATAAACACTTACCTTAGCCATCAACTACCCTAACATCTTAACTCATAACCCATAACTCAATACCTTCGACTTACCTTACCCTCAGTCATAAATTTTCACCTAACTGAAATACATTAATGTATACACATAACCTCATATCTAGTAATAGTTACTACCCTCCCAACTGTGCACCTTACCAACTACATCTGAACCAACTAATATGTACAATAGTAGTTCAGTCTACCTCTATCACGACCCGCACCCACTTTTCGGATACGACTACGTGGCCAAGCCCAGCCTACGTCGCAGCATCGGCGGTAGTGCGCTGTCTATGATAACAATGGTCCATCAATCCAAATAGATAATATTTAATTACAAATTCAAATCTATTGCTCATTCACAATATTTACATAGTTTTACAAGATTCTCAATTTATAATTAAATTATAACTCGAGAACAAACCCGCTAAACATTAAATCCAAAGAAGTTGCTATACTATATAAATTCTAATATTGGCCTCCACAAGCATCTTGATCTCTAACCAAATCCAATGAGCAAGATAGCAAGTCACCTAAAATGTTTACCTAGTCAGGATGGAACGAGTACAATCCAATAGCAGTTCCAGTTAATTAACAAATACTATGAACATTTAATATTTATGAAATACTTGATAAGCATATAATAATAGAATAGGGTACATCATAGAGGAACAGTTAAATAAAGAAATAATGAAAGACAAGAAATAAGAATAGAGAAGCATGTATAGACAGACAAATATGTGAACTAGGAAACATGTCATGCAAGTATACAATCAACAAGTATAGATTAATCTAGAATGACTGCATCTAACTAGTGTTTTGAAATACCAAGTTGACATGTGAACGGCTAGGGGGTAATATCTGGCAAACCACACGTGTCGTGTGTGGCTGCTATTATTCCAGAAAGACCATGGGATGGAAAGGGTAGTTCACACGTCTCCTAGGTATTTTTCCGCCCGACTAGTACTTATGGATCCAAGTCTAGACACGAATAATCTCAATAGTCCAGAAGATGTCAACAGGCCAGAAAATATATTAGTCCAGTAACTCATTAGTCCAGAAAAATTAATAGGCCTGAAAATACGTGTCTTACGAAAATGAATCCATACAATACCAATCTGTGTATCCATCATGTCAGGAATCAGGTAAAATAATACTATAAACATGTATCATAGAAAATATCAAATAATGAAAACTATCAGAGAATGTACTCGCCTGTGGTCCTTAGCTGGTACGAGTCGGAATCCAAGTCAAAGTCCAAATAGCCTATGTATTACAAATTTACCATGTCAAAAGATAATTTATTTAATTCTGGAATAATTACTCTAAAATCATATTTTAATCTTATTATTCTAATTTTTAGGTCAAATCCTAATTTTGTCCAAAGAAACTAAATTTTATCGACTCGAGACTCATGGCACGCAAATCGAGGCAATCTGTTGACCCAAAAGTCAACCGATACAAACTCAACTTTCATGTATGATTTTCTGTAGATTTTAGCATAAAAAACATGCTCCAATTTATGGCTCGTCCGAATTCAAATTTGTTTGAGAATTATGGCACATACAAATTTCGTATTGTGCACCGATGGTTAAATTCTAACCTAGAAGTTCTACAGAATTAAAATTATATAAATATTTCAAATTAAATTCCAAGAAAAATATATGTCAATGATATTGACATTATCTTTCTGAAACTTTAAACGGTTCATGATTCTGATTCTTGGTTCTCCCGAAATCGCGAAAACATCGAAACACATTTATTTTCGGACATGCTGTGCTCTACGAATTTTTCAGAATTTAATACTCATAATTTCATAAAACAATTTATATATTCAGAAATTTAACCTCAATATGGTTCTAACGCAAGAAACTATGCCTCATTTGGAGTTTGAAGCTATGTGCAATGGCTTCTGGAAGATGAAGGAACCCTAGATGGCAATTCTCCCAAATTCGGCTCAAAGAAAACCCTAGAAATTAATAACCTAAACTATTATATATAGAGAGGAGAGAGGGAGCAGCAACGGCTCGGAGTGCCACATGGCAGCCATCCAACGCTACCCGCTCAGATCAAACGGTCAGGGTTCGATGCGGCCCGGCTCAGCTCAGTCCGACTCAGACTAGGACGCGGCTCGGCTCGGCTCGGCTCGCGGTCGGCTCGGTTGCACCCACACCCACCCCGCGGTCGCTGACAGGCGGACCCGCCCAGTTGGCTGGGGAAGGCTGACGGGTGGGCCCCAGTTGGCTGACTTGGCAGAAATAATTATTTTTTGGGTTTTTATTTTCAGAAAATAGTTTTTAATTCAGTTTTTTCTAATTAACTCAAAATAAATGCTAAAAATAATCAGAAAATTCCCAAAAAATTTTAGAAAATATATTTGACTATTTAGAATCTAAAATAAAATTTTGGAATATTTTTAATTATGTTTAACCTTAAAATAAATTCTTGAAAGTCCTAGAAAATTAGGAAATTGTGGAAAAATCCCAATAGCCCCAAATTAACCTAATAACAATATTTAAGCAAGAATTTCAGGATACAGAGGTAACAAGTCTACCCACATTAAAAAATTTCATCCTCGAAAATTTAAAATTCTCAATAGTTTTTTTTTTTACCATCAAAATTTAAATTCATCAAACCGTATAATCACGAAGTAAATCCATATGATTTTTTTACAAAATTTTCAAAATTCTATAAATATTATATTCCTGAAAATCTTCAAATATTAAATCAAATTCCATTCTTAGCACAATCTCCTCCAAAATTTTAAGTTAATAACTAAATACTCAAAAAAAAAGTTTAACATTCAATCATCTAATTGAAATCCATTCAATGCATATTTATAAAATTTAAAATTCGCATCCCAAAAATTTGAATTCAAACACTAATCCATTAATGATCTTACTCCTCGATTTTTTTTTCACATCATACTCAAACAATATAATACTTACAAGATCTTCACATGCAACATTCAAAATATAAATTTTAAATTTATATCTTGTAGTCAAATAAATATAATGATAATCTTCTTAAATTCCTTAAAATTTAATGACTAATCCAATCATATCATAATCTTCATAAAATTTTGTGATTTAACAAAATTGCCAATTCTGCCATATTAAATTCTCAACTCTTTATTTAAATTAATATTTATCCTCAAAATTTAAAATCCTTAATAATAATTTTTTTTTCTGCCACCATCAAAATTTATGCAATATAATCATGAAGTCAAACCACTATTCTTATTTAACAAAGTCCTTAAAAATTAACTTCATCCTCACAACTTTAAATTTTAAAGTATATCTTCAAAATTTAAATTTATCTTCAAAATTTAAAATCCAATAGAATTTTTCTCTTAAATTAGATTCACAAGTCATAACTCTTAAATACAATCTAACATTATTTTCTTAAAATTCAAATCACATTTATAAATGTCTTCAAAATTTTAATAATTAAATCCTTCAAATTTAATCTCATATCCAAACTTAAAATTAAATCAAATCTTCAAGTTTTAAAAATAAAATTTCATCTTTAAAATTTGGAATCTCATATTGTAGTTATTTCTCACAATAATTTAATTTGTCCCCATAGCCATAATTTATTTTGTCCTCACTACTATTAGGATTACTTGCACTATTACTTCCAATAATTTTCTATCCATATTAACTGATACACCAATCTAATATTATCACACAAGGTACTTACTGTTACTAACACATTACTCAACTAATCCCTGATATAGAAATAGTAGCACTCTTGATATAGTAACACTAGCTTTCTCACTACACAACATATGCCCTTAATGTTCTAGGACACTAGCTTCATCATTAGATCACCTCATCACACTCACTAGAACTCAAGATCACTTGCACTTTCTATAATACACATGTTTTGCTTCACTCTTAAAGGCAGGCATATGGTTCCATATCTCGATTGATGTATACGTATTTTCCTTTAAATATTTTATAGACTGATACACTAATCAGTGATACACTACATAGCTTTCATGACCAATCTTGATATTTCTCCACCCATCACACTCAATTAGAATTTCTAATACTCAGGCTTCCATTTCATAAACTTCCACACTGACACTCAACACCCACTGTGCACCCTGCACACAATTTCTAGACACTTCTTCCACCTATTGCTTCCAACACATCACTTGCCTCAATATCAGGTGATATACCTATCACTAGTCATATACTGGTATACTTCTATCTACTCACATCAAGGCTCTACTTCTAAGCTAAAGAATGATGGAACAAATCCTATAATAATAGGAGTGGATAAGTATTGAGATAATAGTTTAAGAACCAATTTAAGATACAACCTGATAATCATACATGTCTGTCCGAAATTATGGCACTCAGAATCCTCGCCACGCCAGTAAGAATAGGTGCGACAAACGATAGGTTCCATAACTAAGGTATGCAACTCTATAATCATGTCATCTAGAATTCTCACCACGCCAACCGGTATGGCTGTGAGAAACTCTAAATTTTATAACTAAGATATGTACATCCGAAGTCAGGTTCCTACATTTCCGCCACGACAACTAATATAGCTGCGATAAACTCTAGGCTTCATAACCAAAGCAGACGTTTCACCTTTCTCACTGTCCTCATCAACATATGTCATCAGATGATACCGTAATTTAGTCCGTAAAATTTATCTCGATATAAAATCAAACTCAACAACAACATCAAAAATTAAATTTAACAACCCGATCACCAAGAATTAGATTTAATAACAACAAGAGAGAATGGACGAAAACAAGGAAAAAGATTTAAATTGGAATTTATAATAAGATTCTCAAGGATCGTCCCAAGAATCTCTCAAAATTTTGTGATTGAGTATCCCTCTCTCATCCTAGTGTCCTATGTCCTATATCCTATCGCAGGCTTACGGTAGTACAACTAAGTTGTCGCACTACCACGACATCGTACAACTTGTGAAGCTTGACCTGCATAAATATCGATTAATGATTCAATCCTAAAAATTTAAAAGTTAAATCCAATCTTCAAAGTAAATCCTACTAATATATATTTCATGAAAAAATTTAGAAAAATTCAAAGTCTCATCCTCAATATTTGAATTCCAAATCTACTCAATTAATCATCTCTCTCAAAAAATAATTTAATTTTGACTTCAAATTAATTCCTTAAAAGTCGAATTAAACAAGTTATAAAATCAATCTTTATATTATTATTCTTTTGGTCTAACTCAACCCATAAACCAAATCTCAATATTATATTGAACTCCTAACTCTCAAATTCTTAACATTATTCTTGAATTCCTCGAATTATATCTCAAAACTTTTAAGATTATCCTCAATTTCAAAATTCAACATTATCCTCAATTTTTTTTATCAATAATCAAATATGACAACTTCTACCCACCTTATAATTTTATCCTTAAAATAAAATTCTTAAAGTTTACTTCTCGAACAATTAAAATAAAATGTATATACTTTCCTCAAAAGTCAAATATTCAAATATTGAAATAAAATTTTAATCACTTCAAAAAATCTTTATAGCTTTGACTATGTTTATTGAATTGAATTTGAATCCTCAAAAATTTTAAATACATAAAATCTCAACTCCTCAAAAATTCTCAAAACTTAAAATTTATTTCCAATCTTCAAATTATAAATTTAAATCCACATCTTATAGTCCAATAGCTCTAATGTTAATCTCCTTTTTTTTATTCGACAAAATCACAAAGTAATAAACCCATACTCAAAATTTTAAATCCAATACTCAAAATTTAAATTCTTCAAACTTAAACTTAAATCCACTATAATAATCTGCAAAAATCTAAAATTCCATAAATCTTCATCTTCTTGTCTTTATCATCATTTAATTTAAAACAATTTTTCCTCTTTTTTACAAAAAAAAAAATTTCAACCATGTTTTAGCAAGAAAATTATAATCATCATGCTACAAAGAAATTTAAACCTCAAAGCAGATTTTTTTTTATAATTCCCATTTTCAATAATTGTGTAATCTTAAGGAAATAATTTACCAATCGAGCAGTCTACCCCTAACTTTGATCACACCAACTTATAAAAATATTATAATATATAATCACTTAATTTTCTCAAGTTCATCTACTAGAGTTTACCTAAAAGTTCAACATGTATATCTATTTTAATCACGTAGCCTATGTAATACCTTAACTACCCAAGCAATAAAATTGAAATAAGGCCTTCCAATTGTATACCTAATCCTAGTCATTCTCCTAAATTCAAATTAATCATAATTGTGAATGAGCATCTCCTAGTCACAGGCTCACAGCTAGTACTACTAAGTTGAAGTACTAATCATGATATCACACTTAATGCAAAGACGGACCTGCATGGGCCACCACTAAAAACTTGTCACGACCCGCACCCGCTTTTCGGATACGAGTACGTAGCCAAGCCCAGCCTATGCCGCAGCATCGACGGTAGTGCGTTGTCTATGATAACAATGGTCCATCAATCCAAATAGATAATATTTAATCATAAATTCAAATCTATTGCTCATTCACAATATTTACATAGTTTTACAAGATTCTCAATTTACAATTAAATCATAACTCGGGAACAAACCCGCTAAACATCAAATCCAAAGAAGTTGATATACTATATAAATTCTAATATTGGCCTCCACAAGAATCTCGATCTCCAACCAAATCCAATGAGCAAGATAGCAAGTCACCTAAAATATTTACCCAGTCAGGATGGAACGAGTACAATCCAATAGCAGTTCCAGTTAATTGACAAGTACTATAAATAGTTAATAGTTATGAAATACTTGATGAGTATATAATAATGGAATATGGTACATCATAGAGGAACAGTTAAATAAAGAAATAATGAAAGACAAGAAATAAGAATAGAGAAGCATGTATAGACAGACAAATATGTGAAATAGGAAACATGTCATGCAAGTGTACAATCAGCAAGTATAGATTAACCTAGAATGACTGCATCTAACTAGTGTTTTGAAATACCAAGTTGACATGTAAACGGCTAGGAGGTAATATCCGGCAAACTACACGTGTCATGTGTGGCTGCTATTATTCCAGAAATACCATGGGATGGAAAGGTTAGTTCACACGTCTCCTAGGTATTTCCCCGTCCGACTAGTACTTATGGATCCAAGTCTAGACACGAATAATCTCAATAGTCCAGAAGAAGTCAACAGGCTAGAAAATAGATTAGTCCAGTAACTCATTAGTCCAGAAAAATTAATAGGCCTGAAAATACGTGTCTCACGAAAATGAATCCATACAATACCAATCTGTGTATCCATCGTGTCAGAAATCAGGTAAAACAATACTATAAACATGCATCATAGAAAATATCAAATAATAAAAACTATCAGAGAATGTACTCGCCTGTGGTCCTTAGCTGGTACGAGTCAGAATCCAAGTCAAAGTCCAAATAGCCTATGTATTACAAATTTACCATGTCAAAAGATAATTTATTTAATTCTAGAATAATTAACTCTAAAATCATATTTTAATCTTATTATTCTAATTTTTAGGTCAAATCCTAATTTTGTCCAAAGAAACTAAATTTTATCGACTCGAGACACATGGCACGCAAATCGAGGCGATCTGTTGACCCAAAAGTCAAACGACACAAACTCAACTTTCATGCATAATTTTCTATAGATTTGAATATAAAAAACATTTTGAAATTTATGGCTCATCCGAATTCAAATTCGTTTGGGAATTATGGCACATACAAATTTCGTATTGTGCACCGATGGTTAAATTCTAACCTAGAAGTTCTACAGAATTAACAGTATATAAATATTTAGAATTAAATTCCAGGAAAAACATATGTCAATTATATCGACATTATCTTTCCGAAACTTTAAACGGTTCATGATTCTGATTTCTGGTTCTCCCGAAATCGCGAAAACATCAAAACACGTCTATTTTTAGACATGCTGTGCTCTACGAATTTTCCAGAATTTAATACTCATAATTTCGTAAAAAAATTTATATATTCTGAAAGCTAACCTCAATACGGTTTTAACGCAAGAAACTGGGCCTTGTTTGGAGTTCGAAGCTATGCACAATGGCTTCTGAAAGATGAAGGAACCCTAGATGGCAATTCTCCCAAATTTGGCTCAAAGAAAAACCCTAGAAATTAATAACCTAAACTATTATATATAGAGAGGAGAGAGAGAGCAGCCGCGGCTCGGAGTGCCACATGGCAGCCATCCAATGTTGCCCGCTCAGATCGAACGGTTAGGGTTCGATGCGGCTCGGCTCAGCTAAGTCCGACTCGGACTAGGACGCGGCTCGGCTCGGCTCGGCTCGCGGTCGGCTCGACTGCACCCACACCCACCCCGCGGTCGCTGACAGGTGGGCCCCACCCAGTTGGCTACGGAAGGATGACGGGTGGGCCCCAGTTGGCCGACTGGGCAGAAATAATTATTTTTTGGGTTTTTATTTTCAGAAAATAGTTTTTAATTCAGTTTTCCTAATTAACTCAAAATAAATGCTAAAAATAATCAGAAAATTCCCAAAAAATTCTAGAAAATATATTTGACTATTTAAAATCTAAAATAAAATTTTGGGATATTTTTAATTATGTTTAACCCTAAAATAAATTCTTGAAAGTCATAGAAAATTAGGGTTACTAGTTTTTAATTAACTAAAAATTGTGGAAAAATCCCAATAGCCCCAAATTAACCTAATAACAATATTTAAGCAAGGATTTCAGGATACAGAGGTTACAACCTATATTGTACTCAGTGATATACTCATAATGCACTGCTCCTAAACTTGTTGCATGCAAGATTTAATAGCTACTGCCTTTAACTGCTATTGCAGTTCTCCCATCCCTTCTTCTTGCTGCATACTGCTATGACCTGATACTCTATGTATCAGAGTTAACTTGGTGTTGCTCCTCTGCAGTGCTCTAGGCCTACTGATACTACTGTTTCTCTCATTGATACCACTGACATATCCCACTCCAGGCCCAGGTAACCCCTACCCAATAGGGACTTCACTCGAGCCACCAATTTCCCCAGTTTTACCACTGCTGTTGTGCATTCAATCACACATGCAACTCAAGTTGCTGCAGCTGCAACGTTGTTGTACCCGGGTCTGGGTACACTTTTCCCTCTTCAACAATGCATATCTCAGGATAGCGTGCTAAGATACATGTGCCATGCCATTCCTTAACATGTTGTGAGGGTCTCGTACATCGACATACCACGCGTACATTTAGGTATTTATAAGTGTTTAAATACATGTAGTCCCATACGTACGTAAGAACGTATTAATGTCGTAAAACGCTCATCAACACTATCCTACTCATCAAACATGCATGGATCTTCTCAAACACGTATTTTAACATCATATAATACTAAAATAATTATATTTAATATTCTAAAATTATTTATAATTAGATGAAAATAATCAAACCATCATTATTGCATGCAAAAAGTCCCAACGGCGACAACTAGGTATTCCTAGCAACTTCGACACGTATTACATGCTTGCAACCATCATATTTGCATCAAAACATAATTAAATATTAAAATATAGTATTTAATACTCTGGAATAATAATATATTATTTTCTGTAATTATATTTCATAATTAAATTATGGCAACATTCATTGAACTACAACTAGCCATGGTGCAACGTGCTCGTGTCATAGTTGTACAACAACTTGGGGTAGTTTCTCACATAAAAATATGGGTTTCTCATGCACGAGAATATTTCTAATCATAATCTATCATTCACATGGATTTATACAAGGGTTTGTTCATGGAAAAAAATAGGAAAATAAACGAAGTTAGAAAATTTACGCGAATGCGATTATGGCGGGGACAATTTTCGTGACCATGAGCTTTCGGAGTATCAAACAATCTCTAAACTTCGTACAATTCGACAAGACACTAGGGGATTCAAATAGATGAAGAAAATACAGTTTTAGGGTATTTTTGCTGCTGGTACAACATCATTGCTGATCGGCCTGCTATGAGGTGTTTAGTGGTGCCTATGGGGGTTCGGCCAAGGGTAGGGGTCGGGTTTTGTGAGGAAGGTGGAGTTAAGGAAGGAGGAGGAAGAGAAGATGATGAAAAGGGTAAGGAAGCTAACTTTGGCGGCTAGGAAAGAGGGGGGGGGGGGGCTAGGTTAGAGAATAGGAGAGGGAACAAGTATATATACTAGGTAGTGTGGGCTTTAGGTGTTTGATTGCTTGAGTTGGGTTTGTTCCAATAGGGAGGTGTGTTTATGGGCCCATTTTGGCTTGCTAGGCCTCCCTTCATCATTGGGCTCATTATATAAATTTATTTTAGATTAAAAATAGGTGCACAAGAGATATGCAAAGTTTTGATTTCCAAAAAAATAAAAATTGATAATTTGAACCATACAAAGTTTATGGAGCATGTAGGGATTTAAATCAATGGGACACCATTTTCATAAAAAGAGTAGGTCGAGTTAGGCTCTTGGATAATAAGTTGGTTGTACCAATTGGCTCGGTGTTGCGCATTAAAGTCGTACGCAACGACAAAGGATAATTAATGCCATTTTCTTTTAATTGTGTCGCGAAAGTTGTGCGACCAAAACGGAGCATAAGAATGTGAATATTTAATTTAAATAAAATAATTAAAATAAATTTTAATTACCAAAATAATCCTATAAAAATCAGAGTGCTCACAATCTACCCATATTAAAAGAATTTCGTCATCTAAATTTAAGATCTTCAATAATCTTTTTTCAATGAAATTTCAAACTCAACAAACAATATAATCATAGGGTCAAATCTTTTGTTGTGATTTCACAAATCCTCAAAAATTACTTTATTCTAACTTAAAATTTTAAATTTTAAAATTAAATCTTCTAAATTTAACCACTTCAAGATTTAAACTCCTCAAATTTAAATTAAGTTTAATTCTCACTTTTAAAATTAATTATTATACTTGATCAAATTTCTTTAAAGTCCTCAAAAATTAATTCCATAAGATCCCAAGTCCTCAAATTCTCAAAACTTGAATTTAATTCCAATATTCAAATATAATTTTTAAAATATAAATTTTAAATCCAAATCTTGTAGTCAAGAACTATAATGTTAATCTTTTATATTCCTCAAATTTATAAATTAATAACCCAATACTCAAAATTTTAAATTCAATTCTCAAAATTTTATTCGCCAAATTTAAACTTCAAAAATTAAACACTTCTAGATTTAGACCATTCAAATTTAAAGAAAAATTAAAAGAGTATATCACGACCTTCCAAAAAATTTAAAATTTTACTATTACCATATAATAACTTTAAATTCCATTCTCAAAGTCGTCAAAAATTTAAATTTTAAATTAAATTCTCAAGATAGTCTTCTCCACAATTCCTCAAATTATTGATTTTTTTTTCCTAATCTATAATACCCATAAATTAATCAATTTACCCTCTGTAACAGCATTAAACCTAGCGATCATAAAGCTACACAATAAAATAATTCATATATAACATATCTAATCCTAGTCAATCTCTTAAGATCAAACCAAATCCTCCAAATTTATAATGTTCAATACAATATATCTTTATCTTCTAAAAATCTCAAAATTTAATTTAATTCTATGTATTCTTAAAATTTGAATCAAATCACACACTTTAAAATAATCTCATCTAAAATTTGAATTCCAAATATTGTTCCATCAAATTTACTCTATCTTTTTTTTTCCATACTAAAATGATAATAATTAACTTCCTAAAATTTACCAGTTATTATTTAACCCTAATATTTTTCCTCAAGAATATGTAAATCTATCTTATCAAACCCTTCTCAAAGTTTTTAAAAGTATAAATTATATCCTTAAAAAAATTTCCAAGTTAAATCTAATTTCTCAAATCTTTATTTAATGATTCGATCCCAATAATTCAAAGTTTAAATCAAATCCTCTATTTTAAATCCATCCATTGCATGTTCTCTTGAATAAATTTTTAATTTAAAATCTCATACTCGAAATTTTAAACTCCATAAAAATTTAAATGCTTCAAACTACTTCAAATCTAAATTTAAAGCCGTCATCGTAATCTCCTAAAAATTTAAACACAAATCCAATCATATCATAATCAAAAACTCATGATTTAACAAAATCTCCAATATTGCCATATCAAATACCCAACTCTTTATTTAAATTAAGGTTTATCCTTGAAATCTAAACTCAATTTTTTTTAATTCATCAAATATTTAAATTTTAAATTTTAATCCATTACATCATAATCACCTTAAAATTTTAAATTCAATAAATCTCTATCTTCTTATCTCAATCTTATTTATTATCAATTCAAATCGAAAATACCAAATCACATAGAAGTTTAAGCCTCAAAGCACCAAAATTTAACAATTCTCATCTTCATCAATTGATTAACCTCTAAACCAATTTGCTAGTCGAGAAGCCTACTGTAGAAGCATAAAAAATATGCTGGATAGCTATACGCAGCATGTTGGTGCTGGACAGCGTAAAAAGATAACTTCGGAGCCATCAGCGTACAACAGAGCTTTTTCGCTAAGTACAACATAAAAATATAAGCTCAAAGACTATCCGCGTGATGCAGTATGTCCAGGCTGCTTCAGCGTAAAAAGGGTGCTACATCGCCTTTACGGCGTAAAACTTATCCACTTTTAATGCAGCATTGAAGTGTACGAGGAACGCTTCATATTCTTTAAAATGAACCTGTCAAATCGTACAGTGAACCTGACGTCTGACTCCTGACAAAGAGTACTGCACGACTACCCAGACGACGACTATAATGATGGCACGGCACAGAAACCCATCACCAGACTGTCGTTTAGTGACATCTCCTTGGCGTAAACTGCTTTTACGCATACAAGGGAATACGCTGCCTAGTTTTACACAGGCAGATGTAAGCTGTTTACGCTCCACAGAAGACAAACAGGCTGCCACATCAAAAGCTGCTCTTCGTACAGGGCTCGAGACACGTCTCTGCAGTTAATGCGCCGAATGGTGACTGATCTCTGCATTTAATGCAAGAGATTTGATTAAATGTCACCAAACTGTCGTTTAGTGACATCTCCTCAGCGTAAACCGCTTTTACGCATACAAGAGAAATACGCTGCTTAGTTTTACACAGGCAGACGTGAGCTGTTTACGCTCCACAGAAGACAAACAGGCTGCCACGTCAAAAGCTGCTCTTCGTACAGGGCTCGAGGCACGTCTCTGCATTTAATGAGCAGAATGATGGCAAATCTTCGAGGCGCATATCTGCATTTAATGTGCGGAATGATGGCAGATCTTTAAGACACGCCTCTGCATTTAATGCGCAGGATGGGGGCAGATCTCTGCATTTAATGTAAGAGATTCGATTATATCTCCAAAAGCCATAATTTCGGCTAAAACGTCCACATCATCGCTTTTGCGCATTACGCCATCAGGCTATTCTCGGCTATGGGAGCACGCTGTACGCTATCTCCTTGGAATATGCCAACTCAGGCCATATTTGCATTGGTGCGTATTAAAGCTATTCGGTCCAGAATTCGCTCAAGCCTTAGTCAAGGAAGGAGGATCAGCTAGCTTCTATGCCCACTCGGCTTCTACGCCCACTCGGCTTCTATGCCCACTCGGCCTCTATGCCCACTCGGCCTCTATGCCCACTCGGCTTCTATGCCCACTCGACCTCTATGCCCACTCGACTTCTACGCCTACTCGGCTTCTACGCCCACTCGGCTTCTATGCCCACTCGGCTTCTACGCCCACTCGGCCTCTATGCCCAATCGGCTTCTACGCCTACTCGGCTTCTATGCCGGTTTGATAACTCTTTGGCTTCTACGCCATGGTGACAGTTATTGGCTTATACGCCAACCTTTTCTACGCGGGGGATAACTACCTACGTGGCTTTTATGCCGTGATCTTCGCAGCAGTTATACGCATTGTCTCTTAATGGGACGCACGTCACACGCTCATTCAAAAGGTCATTTATACGTGGGCAACGGTTATTGTAACCATCGTGTAAAAGGGTGCTGTACTTTTCACTACTCGACTTCTACGCCGACTGAGTGGTCACTGTCACTAAAACTCTATAAATAGAGACCTCTATTGACAGAGGTCGAAGGTCGAAAAATCCAAAAGTGGAGAAAACAGGTCAAGGAACTAAGAGTCGAAGAGTCTTTGAGAGAGAAGAATCCAGAGCTCAGGCAAAGAGTAGTAATCGACGACTTTGGCATCGAGCATCCACTCTCTTTAGAAACCTTCGAAGCTGCTTTCTGTCTTCTACGGCACTTCTTCATCATCGTGTTGTCCAAGGGACAAAGTGATCGACTGCAGATCAGACTCCTATAGTAATATTTACCCAGATTAAAAAATCGTACTTAACATCCTCGTATAGGATTAATTGTACTTCTTGTTTGTGAACCTAAGAGCGGGTTTCGTATAAACCTCGTTTTATTTCTTTCGTTTATTATCAAACACAAGATGACAACTCTGCTGGGGACGTCTTTCTCTTCTGATGAGGAAGCAATTGCTCAATACGATACGGTATCCGTGGGATCCGTAAAAAAAATACTGGTCGTCCAGTTCGACCAGTCTGCCTACGAAGACATGCTTCGAACAGGGGGTAGCTCTCACTCTCTCTCTGTCCAAGACAACAGGAAGCTGCGTAAGGTCTGGATGCCCAAGACATCCTCTACCATTCCTATCGACTCCCTGATCTCTCCGACCAACGAGGTTGTAGCATCGCTCCCTCCGCGCCTTGCGCGTAAAATTCAGTCTCCCGTCGCTGACGGGGCAGACAAAACTTTTGGCAATGCCTCAGCGCCAATCCAGAAGTATATATCGTGCATCGCGCGTAAAAACTCGTCTCCCATCGATGACGTGGCAGACAGAATTTCTGACAATGCCTTAGCGCCAAATCAGAAATTCCAAACGTGCTCCGCGCATAAAAATGCATCTGTCCTCCGCAAAAAAGTAGATGATCCCTGCAATCTATGCAAGGGAAAGCAAGCGGCGGACTGCTCAACTTCTCGGCCTTTACGCCAGCAAGGGAAGAATCTGTCCGCCCTCCGGATTACGCGAGAAGATGATGGCCGACTGAGGACATCCTCAGCTTTACGCCAGCCCGAGCAGAGCTCCAAATAATGCCAGGCGAAGCCCCACAGTGTAAAGAGGGCTCAGTTTGCGGAAAGACAAACTCCTCGGGGATTATCCGCTACCCAGATGGCCAACCTGTTGTATACGGGTGGCACAGGGAAAACTATGGTTCCCAATATCCGTATGCCCACTGATATGAATAGAAGGAACAAGCCATCTTCTTCTTCTTCTGTAAATCCTCCTGACTTGCGTGAATTTTTGATCCAGAAATGCAAAGACAAGAGTCATAAACAGGCTTCAATTCCCCTAACGGTCAAACGCGGGAAGATCTTATGGAAAGATGCATCAACATCTAATATCGTCATGACAGGTGGGCCACATGAAGATTCTATCTTTATTATTCCTCCAACTCGCGACGACCAGCATCTAATCGTCTTCGGTCGCATACGAACCAGCCCGATTGTACAGGAAGAATTTCGCGAGTCTGAGGGTGGCAAAATACAAATCCACAGGTATAGCCCACAGGCTTTAAAAATTATACAAAGCATGGGTTATGATTTGAGGTTGAAACAAGGCCTCAACTATGAAAAAGGCAGACGAATACCGTTGTAGGGTAATTCTTACAGTCAACAAGCTCGTTTTGGGTTGGGGTATACTGCATCTCTTGTAAACTCACAACCTCGAGAGTCTGATCCTGCACAACCAGAGGCAGGGCCTTCTGAATCAGCTTCTGTGGACAAATGCCGCGACATGTCTGGGGGTAGCCTACCTCGACAAAATAGGCCAGCATCCAAAGCTGGGGGTAGAATTCCCTCGGAATCCGAAAATGATGCGACGATGACAATCTTCCCAGAAGGACGTAAAATTCAGGCATCGGGAGCTCGAAGACCAAAAGGGACTTTCTCCTTCAATGAAGATGACATCATTGAAATCTTCAATATGTTGATGGAGGAACACAAACTTCAGCTTCCCAACATCAGATATCCTGAGAGAGCTGGCAAAGTTGATGACCCAGATTATTGTCTCTTTCATCGGTACATTCATCATCCTACAAAGGCGTGCTATGTACTGAAAAGGAGAATCCAGGAGTTGATCGACGCCAAAGTTATCACTTTGCATCTGTAAACGAAGGGATGATCATCGCAAATCGGTTTTTCTAACATGACGATTTGCTCCCTTCAGGAATATACCTGATGAAGAGTCCCTAAAATTTCTCCTGTGGATTCTTCAGGACTATCCTCACTCAGGAAAATCACTCCATAGTGAATTGTTAAGACATATGTTCATGTCCGTATTACCTCTGAACTGTTGTCCAAATATTTCATTTCTTTCCCCGGAGAGTTTGTCATGTTCATATTACCTCTGAACAAACCTCCCTGATCCGGCTATCGATTATCATATTCATATTACCTCTGATATCGGTGGTCATCTCAACTTAGCACCTGTACTTAACTCTAAGTACGCTAGTGGTGTTGAGTCCACAAAAACTGCCATGTCCATATTACCTCTGAGCAGATGTATACCTCCATCCCCGATGGAGTCACAACCCCAGAGAGTTTGTCATGTTCATATTACCTCTGAACAAACCTTCCTGATCCGGCTATCGATTATCATGTTCATATTACCTCTGATATCGGTTGTCATCTCAACCTAGCACCCGTACTTAACTCTAAGTACGCCAGCGGTGTTGAGTCCACAAAAACTGCCATGTCCATATTACCTCTGGCAAGGCTTGTCCCAAACCTATTGTTTGCACTCTCGTGCGCAACAAATGATAGGTCTACCCAAAAATCCCCCAGTGGGATGTCCTCAACAAATACGGTATTGGCAGATTCCTTCAAAGCAGAGAGAACCTCCCACTGAAGATAAAGTTATCCAGATTGACGTTGGGGATGAACTTTCACCAAAGCCGATATTTATCAGTAACAATCTTTCCGAAGAAGAAAGGAAAGAAGTTATCCAGCTGATAAAAGAATATATCGATGTCTTTGCGTGGAATTATGAGGATATGCCAGGTCTTGATCCAAAGGTGGCTACTCATAAACTCAATATATTGTCCGATTCGAAGCCTGTGAAGCAGCACCAACGCCGGTTCCGCCCGGATATGATGGACGCCATTGAAGCTGAAATCAAGAAGTTGATAGCCTGCGATTTTATCCGGGAAGAACAACATCCCGACTGGGTCACCAATATTGTCCCGGTCATGAAGAAAAATGGGAAAGTACGTGTCTGCATCGATTACCGAAATCTGAATGCAGCCTGCCCCAAGGATGAGTTTCCTCTTCCCATTACAGACGTCATGATTGACAATACATACGGTTTTGAATGTATGTCTTTCATGGATAAATTGGATACAATCAAATCAAGATGCATCCTGAAGACAAGAAGCATACTGCCTTCCGGACACCATTGGGGGTATATTGCTATACGGTCATGCCCTTCAGATTGAAGAATGCCGGGGCTACGTACCAATGAGCTATGAGTAACATATTTCATGAGCATTTACGCAAAATAGTAGAATATTACGTAGATGATGTAGCTGTCAAAAGCCGCCTCAAGGATAATCACATCCAAGACTTGAAGACAGTATTTGAGTTGATGTGCCAACATCAACTCAAAATGAATCCTACAAAGTCCTTTCTGGGTGTATCTAGTGGCAAATTCCTGGGATTTGTCATTACCGCTAAAGGCATTCAAGTGGACCCTGATAAAGTCAAGGCCATCTTAGAAATACGACCGCCCCGTAATCTGAGAGAACTTAGGGGATTTCAAGGTTGTCTGGCTTATATCTGGAGATTCATATCCAACCTCTCTGGGAGATGTCAGCCTTTTTCTCGTCTCATGAAGAAAGGCGTATCCTTCGTATGGGACGAAGCCTGTCAGCAAGCGTTTAATGATATCAAACGCTACCCCACTCATTCGCCAGTTCTGGTGCCTCCCGTCATAGGAAGACCATTCTTGTTGTATGTCCGAGCGATAGATCATTCTTTGGGAGCTCTTCTCGCACAGAAGAATGATGTGGGTCATGAACAGGCTATCTACTATCTAAGCAGGATGATGGTCGGAGCTGAACATCGGTACAGTCCAATAGAAAAAGAATGCTTGGCTCTGATGTTCGCTATTCAGAAAATACGACACTATGTCACAGGCCAAACTATTCATATCATCTCCAGGATTAACCCTCTTCGGGTACTGATGAATAAGCCAAGTGTTCTTAATGCCCGACTCATGACTTGGGCGATGTTATTAACACCGTATGACATGGTGTACGTCCCTCAGAAGTCCATCAAAGGCCAAGCATTGGCTGATTTCCTAGCTGCTCATCCGATTCCGGAGGCCTCCAAACTATACGAGGACATTCCCGACGAAGTCGCTGAAAGTAATTCCACAATGGAAGGTGATGCATGGCAACAATTCTTCGATGGTGTCTCTAGGACTGGTCCCAGGGGAAACGTGGTTTCAGGAGTAGGAATTGTCCTGGTTACTCCTGATAAACTTGTCATCTATCGAGCATATTCTCTTAGCGAGCCATGTTCCAATAATGTGGTGGAGTATAACGCTCTACTAATCGGGCTCCAAGTCGCTAAGGAATTGGGCGTCAAATCTCTGGAAGCTTTCGGTGATTCTCTGCTGATCGCCAATCAAGTCAGAGGAATATATGAAGTCCGAAATCCAGACCTCATCCCCTATCACCGAGCAACGGTCGAGATAGCCATGAAATTTAAAGGGTTCTTCCTAGAGCATGTACCTCGATCTCAGAATCTGGAAGCTGATGTCCTAGCCAGTCTAGCTGCAGATTTAGCTACTGCTATAAGAAGGCAGAATTCGGTGATCCTTCTTAACAGAGATTTATTCTGTGTGAAGAATAACTTTCACATAGAATGCAGCTACGCTGTGAACACCGATCCTCCCAAGAGAGGCTGGAAAAGTCCCTTTATAGATTTCGTGGCATACAGAATCTTGCCGGAGGACCCTAAAGAAGCAGTATCCGTCAAAAGACGATCATTACGCTTCTATTTTGATGCGTCTTCATAGTGTCTATATTGCCGGACCTATGATGGACTGCTATTAAGATGTCTCTCCGATGACGAGGCATAGCGGGTTATCCGTGAAGCTCATGACAGCATATGCAGAGCGCATCAACCCGGTCCTAAGCTACAGGATCGTATCAGGAGGATGGGCTATTACTGGCCTACTATGATCACAGATGCAATAAGGTATGCAAAATAATGCAAAGCCTGTCAGGTTCATGCAGACTTCATACATGAACCTTCTGAATATCTACATCCTACGGTTGCATCCTGGCCTTTCGAAGCATGGGGTATGGATATCATTGGTCCTATTCACCCGTCTTCTTCCAGAGGTCACCGGTTCATACTGGCCATCACGGATTATTTCTCCAAATGGGCAGAGGCGATCCCTCTTGCTGAGGTAAAGACATCTAATGTGATCAGCTTCATCAAGCATTATGTCATTTATCGCTTTGGGATACCCCGGAGGATAATTCATGACAATGGGCCTCAATTCATCAGCCAAGCGTTTTATCGATTTTGCGATAAAAATCGAATACAAAATATGGCCTCTACGGCATATAATCCTGCTGCTAATGGTTTGGCGGAAGCTTTAAATAAAACCATTATCAAGCTCTTGAAAAAGTTCGTCTCTTCGAACAAGAGGGATTGGAATGAGAAACTGGAAGAATGTCTCTGGGCATACCGCACAACGGTACGAACATCGACAGGTTGTACCCCATTCTTATTGGTTTACGGGAGCGAAGCAGTTCTCCCCATCGAAGTCCAAATTCCGTCACTCAGGATAGCAGTGGCTAATGAGTTAACTCAAGAAAAGAATGACCTGTTAAGGCTTCAAGAGCTAGAAGGATTAGATGAAAAATGCCTTCAGGCTTAACAGCGCATCGCGTTCTACCAGGCACGCATTTCCAGATCTTTTAATCAAAAAGTAAAAAAAAGAGTGTTCAAAGTTGGCGAGCTAGTTTTAGCTGTGAGAAGGCCGATGATTCTTACTCACAGGAGTAAGGATAAATTCCAACCCAAATGGGAAGGCCCTTACGTGATCGAGACGACGTTCTCAAACGGCGCTTACAGGTTAGCCAAGCCTAATGGAGACTTGTCGATGGCTCCTATCAACGGCAAATTCCTGAAAAGGTACTACGCTTAACCTCCTTTGCTCAAATAGAGTATGGTGAAGATCTCATTCTGACAATACTAGTTTTAAAACAAAACTAGTTGGATCGTATTCTATCATGTCCATATAACCTATGAATAGATATGTTTAACTAATTTGGAACTTCAAGACCTATCACGTCCATATTACCTCTGATAGTGTTTTGTATACAAATTTTAGTCGGAGCATATTCTATCACGTCCATATAACCTCTGAATAGATATGTCCTGTTAAAGCTTACCGAGAGTATATCACGTCCATATTACCTATGATATCACTTTCACCCAAACCTGTCATTTATATTCCAAAATGATGGGTCCACAAAGTCAGATGAAAATCTCTTTACTATTCCCAGAAAGAGCAAAAAAAATTACATTGAAAAGCAAAAAAAGTACATCATTTGGGGGGAGCGGTTAGGTCGCGAATCTGTCGTGCCAGAGCAACCATTCTCTCATCCCTGGAGTTCAAGACGTCGGCGCGAGCCCGTTCTAACCTTGCCGCATCATTGTTCAAAGCAGCTAGCTCAGACCGAGCATGTGCAAAACCTGCGTGGACGACACCCACATGCGTCAGGTTCTATTGAGCGGTCTCTATTCGATTCTTCAGCACATCTCGAGAGGCCGACAAAGAGACAGCCTTCTCCTCCGCTTGAGCGAGTTTATCTCTCAATCTGCGGGCCCTTGCTGTCACTTCCTCGTATTCGACTTTACACCGAGTCAGCTGAGGAATGACGTACTCCAGTTCGACACGATCATGATCCATCTTCTGCTGCTGTTCCTGGACGGATTTGTCCAGAGCTTCCATTTGCCCAGCAAGCTCTGCAGTCAGGGAGTCATACCTAGCTTGAACCAGGTCTTCAATGCTGCCTCGAGATAGCTGCAGATATTCGTTAATGGGTTGCTCCAAACCATTAACTATCTCCTCCAGTACGTCAGCTACCCCAGTATCGTTGAAGTCTCTGATCGGCACTATCGCGAACTGAGAGGACCTCCTCAGAGCCTCAAAGCTTAGATTCTTCTCCAACACCATTAATATTAGCGTTTTTAAAGTGGTGTAGAAGATACCAGTATACTGCTCGGTCAGCAGGGCTAGATCCGAATGGACGCTGGAAGTGGCTGCAATATTGGCGAACCTCCCTCCAGGAACGACCGCAGACGATGTTGCCATAGTCGTCGCCTCAACAGATGATGCGACAAAAGAAGATACGCCAACAATGGACGAAGTGACCGGCGTACTCAAAGGAGGCATTGCTGCAATGACAGGCTCATCCTCCTCTTGAGATATCGAAACCACTTCGGGCGAGCCAGCACCCGAAAATGTTTCCTCTTCGAAGTCAGGCACCTCCATGTCATCGCCAGGAGCTGAAACAGAGCCAAAAGGCACGTCAATACTGCCCTCCCCGTAGATGTCTTCTCCTGAAAAAAAGACAAAAGAGAGTTAATATCAAAAGGATGTTAATTTTCCTAAAAAGAGGCGTAAGGACGATATTTACCCATGGTCGATGGTATATATGTCGCGTCTGCGGCCAGTACAGCTAAATCATTTCTTAATGATGCTAGGCAAGCTGTCATACCTGGAGAAGGGGGTATGCTAACTGACATCGGCAGGTATCCTTCTGAATCTTCATCCAGATCTAATCGAGGTTCACTAGGTGGAATCTCGCTGGGTGCACCTACAGACACGACAAGGGTTTCTCTCGATGCTGATCTGGATAAAGATATCCTCATTCGGCTCGGCCCCGAAGGCGATCTCGTACCACTACCTGAAGCGGTAGCAGCGACAGCAGCCTCAAGCAGGAATTCTCTGGCACCGCTAGCCGGAACTGTGGAGGTTCCCTCTCTAAAAGGCGAGGAGCCTCCAATCAAAGAATCGTCCCTGACAGGAGAAGCAGCAGGTTCACTTCTAGGAGCCTCATGGCCGAGAATCCTGAGAGGACGAGTAACCGTCTTCTCCTTCCTCTTGCGAGGGGAAGCCTCCTTCGGAACAGGAGCCCTTCGCTTACCAGAGATGACCAAAGCCCCTGCAGGCGGAGGTATTTTACCCCTCGACACCGCCAACAGAGGCTCATCTGGATTGACGGAATCTTCACCCTCGTCAGAAGAGACCGAGGGGACTTCGTCTCTTCCTACAGACTTGGAGGACGGTACCCTAAAACTTCCATGCATATCAAAATCGTGATGGAAGGTGTTGGTTGCCACATAGAACTGGGCATACGAGTGGAGGATGCGCAGCTCCGTGGAGAGTGAAATGACAGGCACGGTAAAAATTGATTCAGTGCAACCCATGATGAAGTATCGCCATCCTCTCGCTCCATCAATGAGTCCAGCCCTGGACCTAAAGCTGGTAACGGCATTGCCCATATGCAATTAGTCGTACCCAAACTGCCTGGCAAACCGATTAGACAGGTAGGGCTCCAAGAAGCAATGGTCTTCACTTCTGTACAGTAAATGGGAAAGTCTGATGCAGACCAACCAATTAAAAGCCTCAGAAGAAAGAACGGTCTTTCCGTCGCCTATATCCTGAAGTCTGATCCCCTGTTGATTAAGATGTACAGAGGGGACAGTGCAGAAGAGCTTCCAACTGTGACTGAAATTCAGCGCCCACCGACAGTCTAAAACTATGGTCATGTTCCAGGAGAAATTCTTGTAATTCAGCAAGAAATTACCCCCTAAACTACTCCCAGAGCCGGGAGACATCACCCTGGGGTTATAGAGAATTAACCATCCCATCAAATACAGGTATGGTAATTCTACCCTGGGAAAGCTATCACGTCGAGTTTCATCGGCAAGCAGCCCATCGGTAATGGCCCTCAGGCCAGCTTGTATGCGGCACACCATGGCAGGGAGCAAGCCCAGTCTTGCCCCGAACACCAGACGCACTGCAGGCCATAGCATATTCCGGTGAATGCGGTCCGCAGATGCGATGTCGGGTACCACCAGTCGGTGCAGCCATATAGAGAGAAAGCCAGCCAGTTGAGCTTCCTTGGACAGAGGCCTGGGGCAATGCCTCAAATAACTGTAGGCCTTAGTGCCTGCAGGATACTTCCCTATCCCTTCGTCGAGAATCTGGTCTAGAGCCCCAGCGTCTTCCATAAGATCGTCGACTACCTGAGCACTAAGTGTAACACCCCGTTTCGCTCAAGCGGACTGCCGTCTCAAACGACAAAAGTACAATTGTCCCGACCCGCTTTGCCTCGATCAAGAAGCAAAGGATATCCAGACATGTCCCTACAGGAATCCGGCTTGGACTTTCAGAGGCTCGCTCAGACGTATCGCTCTACCGAGGTAAATTATCGCTAAGGTGGGTGGCTACGGTAAACTTGTCTTTGCTTAGCCAGTACACATAAAATCTGGAATATTCATGCTAGTCGCTAGGTGATTCACCCCCTGCATGCTAATAAATCCAACGCACCTAGCTAAGGGAATAATCCCAACTCATATTGCTTTTTAGAACATGGAAATAAAATACTGCTTATATGTTCAGACCCTCGCATGCTAAGTCCCTTAACGGTTTTGTGCCTCGGCTTACCTTCGGGTCCGAGCAACGTGCCTGCTTATGTTCCCTTAGAAATGCATACTTGTCTGCTTGATTGTTACCGTATTTTCATCCAAACCCCGGAAGACTACTACGTAGTCGTTCCGTGCCTGAACGAACCTGCAAGTATTCGGGACCGCTAGGTCACCAAGGCAATCTCCGCCCCAGGAGAATTGCATCAAGGAAAAAGACAGTCACTGAACAACGAAACAGGCAATGCATCTTATCTTGTACTATTGTTGCCTCAACAGCTTGCCTCTTGTCTTGTACTCTTGTCTTGTACTCTTGTTGCCCCAACCAAGGCCCCGTTCGATCATGGACAACCAGTGCACAGGGTAACGGTCTCGCGGGCGATGCTGGGGCACTGGCATCGACCCGGTCTGGGCGAGACACAATTGTTCTTAGTCTCTTATTCGGCGGAATGGCTTGCAGCGCCTCTTGTACTTTGTTGCAAAGCATTCTCGTCTAGACTAAATAGTCTCTTGTTCGTCGGAATGGCTTGCAGCGCCTCTTGTTCTTTGTTGCAAACCATCTCGTCTAGACTATACCGTCCATATGGCATACGCCAGTGATCGCCTTGTATTGAACTTGTTGCATGCTTGCTGGTAAAGAAATAAAAGATAACAAGTAATCCTCGCTTAGCGGCTATCCGCGTGCGAGGCACTGTATCGCATCAAGAGCAACTAAACACCTGAACGATCTTGAAATAAATACTCTTGTTTGCATATGCTATGCTTCCTGAATGTTTATACATGCCCCTGCTTAAATTAACAATGTTTGCCTTGGACAGGGAAGGATAAATGGTAAGTTGGTAAGTCTCGTCGTGTTCTCTCAAATATCGCACGGCGCACTGCCCGACACGTTAGGCTATTCAATATTGCATGAAACTGATCCTAAGGCAACTAGAAAGACAACTTAATAGTTGTGCACGAAACCTGTATTACGTGTTTGGATTTGTCGAGCGGACGAGTAGCTTCCCCACCAGTGCATTCAATGTACTGATAATCCACCAGTTTGTATGTAGGGTACGGGAGAACCTCGTTCGGTGCGGATGCCTCCAACGTGCGTGCTAAGGCCAGGAGCCCCTCTGAAGCCTTGCAACGGTGCGTCCGGGACTGAAGCACTTATACAAGACATAATGTTGGAGCGTCGCCTGACCATCGCCTGTACATTCATTCCACAGTTGTAGCCACTTGGCACGCTTTTACTGTTTCAGAGAGAGATGCTTGAGCGACTTGTAATCTCGGCTATACGCCGCCTGTAACACATGTTTAATCAATAAAGAGCTTGTTTTACCTCAACTTGTGTTTCAATGCTTCCGCTATATTTGTCGACTCAGTGAACCTGTTATCGATCGCCTATGCATTCATGACTCCGCTGCACTCGGACAATCTGTACGACTCTGTGGCTTAGAACTCTTGTCGCCAGCCAATGAACCATGGCCTTGCACGGGCGTGGATCACGCTCGTACGGCATCACGTCCGGATGGGTTAAAGCGATCGTTCTGCGAGAGCGCTGGCGAGGGTGATTCCCGCCTAGCGGGAACGGCCGATTGCCTGCGGGAGATCGGGGCGTGACATGTTGGTATCAGAGCCTGGCTTCTACGCCTTTGGACTTCGATTCGATATCTTTGTTTCGAAAGCTCGTTCGTGGGTTATGTGCACGCTCTCTCTCCATGCCTCGATGGGATGTTCCAACAATAAGTCTAAATACTTTAAAAATACGTTTTGAATGATATGCTTGCTTGTCTGGTTATATGCTGCGAGTGGCCTTTGTGCCAACCTGTGCGAACCCTTGAGAGTATCGCTAGTAGCTTGTCCGATTTTCACTAACCCTAAGTTTGGTTGAATACATCTATTCGAGGGACGCCTTGAACTAGTGCACCATCCAAGACTTAAGAAAAGGTGAAACTCGAGTGCTGAGACTTCGTTATCACTAAGCTGGTTGACGTGCTCATACTAGAAATGCATGTCGAAGGTGCGCAAGATCCAGTCTAAGCGATATGCTGATTTCGAAGCTTGTGCAAGTGAATATCCAAATGAATAAGTACAAACGACTTGTCTAGGATTGCCTCAACCCTAGATCACTGCTTGTCCTTAGTAAGTCTCGATGACGAGACTTTTTCTAAGTTGGGTAGGGTGTAACATCCCGTTCCGCTCAAGCAAACTTCTGTCTCAAACGGCAAAAGTGCAATTGTCCCGACCCGCTTTGCCTCGATCAAGAAGCAAAGGATATCCAGACTTGTCCCTACAGGAATCCGGCTTGGACTTTCAGTGGCTCGCTCAGACGTATCGCTCTACCGAGGCGAATCATCGCTAAGGTGGGTGGCTACGGTAAACTTGTCTTTGCTTAGCCAGCACACATAAAATCTGGAATATTCATGCTAGTCGCTAGGTGATTCACCCCCTGCATGCTAATAAATCCAACGCACCTAGCTAAGGGAATAATCCCAACTCATATTACATTTTAGAACATGGAAATAAAATGCTGCTTATATGTTCAGACCCTCGCATGCTAAGTCCCTTAACGGTTTTGTCCCTCGGCTTACCTTCGGGTCCGAGCAACGTGCCTGCTTATGTTCCCTTAGAAACGCATACTTGTCTGCTTGATTGTTACCGTATTTTCATCCAAACCCCGGAAGACTACTACGTAGTCGTTCCGTGCCTGAACGAACCTGCAAGTATTCGGGACCGCTAGGTCACCAAGGCAATCTCCGCCCCAGGAGAATTGCATCAAGGCAAAAGACAGTCACTGAACAACGAAACAGGCAATGCATCTTGTCTTGTACTATTGTTGCCTCAACAGCTTGCCTCTTGTCTTGTACTCTTGTCTTGTACTTTTGTTGCCCCAACCAAGGCCCCGTTCGATCATGGACAACCAGTGCACAGGGTAACGGTCTCGCGGGCGATGCTGGGGCACTGGCATCGACCCGGTCCGGGCGAGACACAATTGTTCTTAGTCTCTTGTTCGGCGGAATGGCTTGCAGCGCCTCTTGTACTTTGTTGCAAAGCATTCTTGTCTAGACTAAATAGTCTCTTGTTCGTCGGAATAGCTTGCAGCGCCTCTTGTTCTTTGTTGCAAACCATCTCGTTTAGACTATACCGTCCATATGGCATACGCCAGTGATCGCCTTGTATTGAACTTGTTGCATGCTTGCTGGTAAAGAAATAAAAGATAACAAGTAATCCTCGCTTAGCGGCTATCCGCGTGCGAGGCACTGTATCGCATCAAGAGCAACTAAACACCTGAACAATCTTAAAATAAATACTCTTATTTGCATATGCTATGCTTCCTGAATGTTTATACATGCCCCTGCTTAAATTAACAATGTTTGCCTTGGACAGGGAAGGATAAATGGTAAGTTGGTAAGTCTCGCCGTGTTCTCTCAAACATCGCACGGCGTACTGCCCGACACGTTAGGCTATTCAATATTGCATGAAACTGATCCTAAGGCAACTAGAAAGACAACTTAATAGTTGTGCATGAAACCTGTATTACGTGTTTGGATTTATCGAGCGGGCAAGTAGCTTCCCCACCAGTGCATTCAATGTACTGATAATCTACCAGTTTGTATGCAGGGTACGGGAGAACCTCGTTCGGTGCGGATGCCTCCAACGTGCGTGCTAAGGCCAGGAGTCCCTCTGAAGCCTTGCAACGGTGCGTCCGGGACTGAAGCACATATACAAGACATAATGTTGGAGCGTCGCCTGACCATCGCCTGTACATTCATTCCACAGTTGTAGCCACTTGGCACGCTTTTACTGTTTCAGAGAGAGATTCTTGAGCGACTTGTAATCTCGGCTATACGCCGCCTGTAACACATGTTTAATCAATAAAGAGCTTGCTTTACCTTAACTTGTGTTTTAATGCTTTCGCTATATTTGTCGACTCAGTGAACCTGTTATCGATCGCCTATGCGTTCATGACTCCGCTGCACTCGGACAATCTGTACGACTCTGTGGCTTAGAAATCTTGCCGCCAGCCAATGAACTATGGCCTTGTACGGGCGTGGATCACGCTCGTGCGGCATCACGCCCGGATGGGTTAAAGCGATCGTTCCGCGGGAGCGCTAGCGAGGTTGACTTCCCGCCTAGCGGGAACGGCCGATTGCCTGCGGGAGATCGGGGCGTGACACTAAGCACGCTCAGAAAGCTCAGAGGCTGATCCTTGCTATCCAAGACTTTCTCTGGCTTAGCAGCCCTGGCCCGGTGAAAGAAGAGGTAGGACGCCCATTTATTGGTATGAGCCAAATCTGAAGGCTCATTATAAAAGGCGGTACAAGCAAGGTAGTGGCACATCAGCTCCTGGTACACTGCCACTACCCGAGGGTCTGAATCCCCCAGCTCCCGATTTGTAGGAACATACTCCTCATAAGGAGTATCCTCCATTGGCAATCTCGAAATCTCTGCCATCTCGTGGAGGGCCAATCCCAACTCCCCCAGTGGAGTGGCAAAAGTTCCGGTGAGCGAGATATATCGCTCCATCAGAGCCAGAAATAGGCTAGGGTTGAGAGGTAACCCAACACTGGTGGCATTCACAGCTGCGAACAGACCAATGCTCTCCAGCTCGGTCTGAAAATACTTCAGGGCCCAGTCAGCCAAACGAGCCCATCGAAGATTTGTTGGGGTGATCCACCCACTTGTCCGAGGGTTAACCTTGGGTATACTCCTCCATGCCCCATAAAATTATTATAGAAAGTCGATAATTGGACCGGCTAGAGCAGTAAACTGTCTTCACTCGGGACACTGCCCGGATACAATCCCCTGAACGACATCACAGAGCCGGAAGGGCGGCTGACAAATGACCCTTGACCAGATCCTTTCTGGTAAAATATCTTCCCCGACCGTCCGTGAAGATCGGGAGTCAGCGTCTACGACATCCTCCTGGGATGTGTAGCATGGAAGAATGCCGAGATGGGATAGTCTCTCAGCATCTTGGGCAGATACAGGACCAAGCCCCCGGCAGGGAAAACCCAGAGTTCTTTCTTGGGCTTCGTCTGGGACTATTTGTCAATCATGTCCCCGAAGAGAAAAGCCGGCTTTATATATTGGTCCCCGTCTATGTACGTCAGGGGCTCTCCGTTGATCATGTTCAACAGCGTTCGCTCGCCCTGAGCCGATATCAGGATTCCTCTTTCTTCAGGATACTGGGGTCCGGAGATAGGAAATGTCACGTGGGACAAATCCTCCAGGTAGTTGGAATGCAGCATCCCGGCAGCGGAACCCATCACCTCGGCCAGCGGAGACGCATGCAAGTTAACTGCAAAATGCAAGAAAGATACGTCAGTTTCTATACTAGACATTACAATCTTGCAACATATGCCAAAAATCAACAGTCTGTGCTTTACGCCGAGACTGTAAAAGACTTGAGCTTTTACACTAGAATCTTATTCCAAGGCATAAAATTCAAGACTGGCATTATACAAAAAAAATTGGACAGTCTGTGTTTTATGCCAGACTGCCAAAGTTTGAGTTATTACGACGGAATTGTCATCCAGAAACATAAAACTCAAATTTTATAGTATACGCCAAGTTTCGATAGTCAAAGCTTTTATGCCAGACTGCAAAAATATGGAGTTTTTACGCTGACACATTAGAAATATGGGCGTAAAAGATGAAACATCTCTGTGCGTTCACGTACAACATGTGCGAAGGATTTTTTGTCGTTTTTTTCGTCCCAAAGGCTTTACGTTTAACTCCGGGTGTGCTGCTCGTCGACGAGACACTTCGTTTAGAATGAAGCTCGCCTTGCCCGACGGAGGTCGCTCTCGCTTGGGCAAAAGAGCGAGAAGAAGAGTCAACCTTCTTTCCCTTAGAGGAGGGGATTTGTTTCGGGGCCATTGCTGAAAACTCTGAAGGCTCGGAGAGGAAACGAAGAAGAACTCGAAGAGTCGAAGGCTTTTTTTTGCAAAAAAATAGATGAAAAGTTTTTCTCTGAAAGCTTTGGGGTATATATAGAGTTCAGACGGACTCCTCGAATCCCTAACCGAATCCGATATTTAATATTCGGTTATGATTGGGGACTATGTCGGCCTATTACTCAGAGAAGGCGGACAGTCAGCGAATTCGAAAAGTTTTCGTGCAAAGCAGATTCGTAGTTTTACGCTAAGGAGCTTTCTACGTTCGGCAGCTACAGATCTACGGATTTACGCTCAGAGGCTATAAGTCTATGGTTTTACGCCCGGGATGCTTTTATGCTCGGTAGCTTTTACGCTCGAGAGGCTACAAACCTACGACTTCACGCTCATAAGCTATAAATCTATGATTTCACGCTCGGTAGCTTTTACGCTCAGAGACAACAGATCCGCAACTTCACGCTCGGAAGATTTTCTTTTCAGAGGCTACAAATCTACAGTTTCTATGCCCGGATGCTCTCATGCTCAGCAGCTTTTACGCTTGAGAGGCTACGAACTTATGATTTTATGCTCATCCATATTACAGATCTATGACTTTCCGCATATCTGAGAATACGCAGGCCAGAATATGCGTATATCTGAACAATTCTCAAGGCGGTCAATTGCAAGGGCTCACGCAGAAGATACTCCTTCTTGGCCCCAAAATATCCCAAGCACCCAAAGCATACAGAGTTCAACATTGAAAGTGACTCTTCTCCTTGGGTCGATTGGAAGTTCATCCAGAATCCAGTCTGAATATTTTATCTACAGTTCAAGATGGTGACTCAGTTCGACAGCCGTTTCTTGCCCTATTTCAAGGGATTTTTGGGAAATCGTTCTTGAAGATGATAATCTGAACGAAAATTCTGTTTATCAGAAGTGACGGTTCAGAATTCTACGCAGCTCCCCATTCCTAACAGCAGGACAGTTCGAATACTCGACTTAAATGCTAAGCGACTTTCTATGCATCCTTAGTTATACATAAAAGACAGGATGGGACCTAGTACTCTTTCTATCAGAGTCGGCGTAAAGTTACCAGACGTGTCGAAGCTACACATATTCAGACTTCACAGCAAAGTATATGGTAAGATAATCATATGCACAGAAGAAAGACGATTTTATTAAATCATGATTACATATGAGGGAAATCCAGTCTACAAAGGGTTTTTCTTCATTTTCATGATTACATATGAGGGAAATCCCGTCTACAAAGGATTTCCCCATCGTCATCGGAAGGCCACCCCCAGAATCTGTTCTGCCAGGTTCTCGTATTGGTGGAGATCTTCTTCAGCAGTTAGTCGGTTTCTGCGACCGATTAACAAGAAAATAATTAATAGCGGGAGGATACAAAACTGGGCCTGCCTAAATTATTCAGAGCCCATCCTCCATACGCCATGACAGATTGAGTTAAGGTATTTAACCCAACTCAATACTCGAGGACAGAGCTAGTTTCTGCTCTGGTCCACGAAAGTATCAGGAGAAAATACAGCTTGCAAGCTGTGTGGTCTAACATGACCCTTCCTCTCTCCTGGACGAACCGCCATACAAAGTTGCTGATTATCCCGAGCAAAGGAGCAATGATATCCTTCCATGATCCATCGTTACAGAGGATATTTGCTCGAAGATGCCTTCTTTTTTGGCTCCTTACATGCTAGAAGAACATTGTCTTCTTCTTCCTCAAGTCGACCCGACGAACTCTGGCGATCATCTCTGTGTGGTGAAGGAAATATGGAAAGAACAGGTTAACTCCTCAGCCTTTATATAGGCAAAAGCGAACACACCAAATCCCAACGAATCCCTAAGAATCTGCCAAGAAATTATCCTTGAAGAACGAGTCAGACTTGACCGTTTCATGCTTCATTCAAAGCATTTCAAATTACGAAGAATTTGAAAACTTTGAAGGGGGTCTTGTAGAAGCATGAAAAATATGCTGGATAGCTATACGCAGCATGTTGGTGCTGGGCAGCGTAAAAAGATGACTTCGGAGCCATCAGCGTACAACAGAGCTTTTTCGCTAAGTACAGCGTAAAAATATAAGCTCAAAGACTATCCGCGTAATGCAGTATATCCAGGCTGCTTCAGCGTAAAAAGGGTGCTACATCGCCTTTACGGTGTAAAACTCATCCGCTTTTAATGCAGCATTGAAGTGTACGGGGAACGCTTCGTATTCTTCAAAATGAACCTGTCAAATCGTGCAGTGAACTTGACGTCTGACTCCTGACAAAGAGTACTGCACGACTACCCAGACGACGGTTATAATGATGGCACGGCACAACAACCCATCACCAGACTGTCGTTTAGTGACATCTCCTTGGCGTAAACTGCTTTTACGCATACAAGGGAATACGCTGCCTAGTTTTACACAGGCAGATGTGAGCTGTTTATGCTCCACAGAAGACAAACAGGCTGCCACGTTAAAAGCTGCTCTTCGTACAGGGCTCGAGGCACGTCTCTGCAGTTAATGCACCGAATGGTGGCTGATCTCTGTATTTAATGCAAGAGATTTGATTAAATGTCACCAAACTGTCGTTTAGTGATATCTTCTCGACGTAAACCGCTTTCACGCATACAAGAGAAATACGCTGCCTAGTTTTACACAGGTAGACGTGAGCTGTTTACGCTCCACAGAAGACAAACAGGCTGCCACGTCAAAAGCTGCTCTTCGTACAGGGCTCGAGGCACGTCTCTGCATTTAATGCACAGAATGATGGCAAATCTTTGAGGCGCGTATCTGCATTTAATGCGCGGAATGATGGCAGATCTTCAAGACACGCCTCTGTATTTAATGCGTATGATGGGGGCAGATCTCTGCATTCAATGCAAAAGATTTGATTATATCTCCAAAAGCCGTAATTTCGGCTAAAATGTCCACATCATCGATTTTGCGCATTACGCCATCAGGCTATTCTCGGCTATGGGAGCATGTTGTACGCTATCTCCTTAGAATATGCCAACTCAGGCTATATTTGCATTGGTGCATATTAAAGTTATTCGGTCCAGAATTCGCTCAAGCCTCAGTCAAGGAAGAAGGATCAGCTAGCTTCTACGCCCACTCGGCTTCTACGCCCACTCGGCTTCTATGCCTACTCGGCTTCTACGCCCACTCGGCTTCTACGCCCACTCGGCTTCTATGCCCACTCGGCCTCTATGCCCACTCGGCTTCTACGACTACTCGGCTTCTACGCCCACTCGGCTTCTATGCCCACTCGGCTTCTGTCACGCCCCGATCTCCCGCAAGCTAATCGGCCGTTCCCGCTAGGCGGGAATCACCCTCGCCAGCGCTCCTGTGGAACGATCGCTTGACCCATCTAGGCGTGATGCCGCACGAGCGTGAATCGCGCCCATGCAAGGCCGTGATTCTTTGGCTGGCGGTGTAGCGCCCCGTTCTCCCGGTGCGGAGATCGCGGCTAAGAAATACAAGACGGTATCGTTCGATCGGGATAGATTGAATTAAGAACTCGTCCTCGTTATGGATTTGTTTCTTCGGAATCGATTCCCATATTCAGTAGACTGCGCCCCAAGGATCGGCTTAGCGGCAGAGTCAGGAGGGACCTCTCCGCTGCTATCTTTTATTGCCTCGGTTTCTGATGTCGCTTGTTGCTTTCGTGCTTTGAGTTGGTTTTGGGAATTGCTTGTTTTCCTTGAACGATTTCAATGGTTTTTATTGTTTTCGTTCATTGAACTGCACTTCTATTCCAAGATGGAAAAGAGAGGAAGAAGTATTAATCGAGCTGTTCGTGTGCAGGTGAACGAGCAGTAGGCGGCTTGCGAGCGGAGTCGTGAAGTGCCTCTTTCCTTCTTCTTTCCAAAATCTAAGTGAGTGGCTACCAACTCGATTAGCTAGCCATGCTTCCAAGCTTTACTCCTTCGTCCCGATCAAACGATACCAAGTAATAATAAAAGAAACCAAGATAAAAGAGAATAGACTTGGTATATTATGCTTGTCAATAAACCGCACGAACGGATACTTAACTGCATGCTTGTTCTCTTGGAAATAATCATAAACTGTGCTTGTCTTGTGCAAATACATGTTTCATACTCGTGTTGCCTGAAGTGCATGAATGCTTAACAATTATGGATATGTCATGTGCTCGTGTTGCCTCGAAGGCATAAACTGATTATTTAAGTAACGTATTGTTCGATCATGGACAACTTGTGCACAAGGGTAAGTTCTGCGGACGGTCGCTGGGCACTGGCACCGGTCCGGGCGGAACTCGTGTGTAGTCATCGTATGCTGGAGGGGATAGCTTGCAACGCATCATGTGCTTGTTGTGTGCTTGTCGTGTTCTCGTTGCATGCTATCCCTGTCCTTGACTATGTCCGTTATGGCACCACGCCAGTGATCATCGTGTATATTTAAACCTGTTGCATACTAACTTGTGTCTTCGTGGCAGGGAAGGCATGGTAAGTATTGTGCAGGTAATTCAGACGGTCAGGTAAAATCCACCTAACGGTGGCACGTTCATTTCAGTAAATTCTATATGCTGCTTACTTGTAAATGAACTAAGGCAAGATAGAAACCCACAAAATATGCATGCTTCACTGAACAACGTGTTGATTGGTATAGTTCGGCTAGCTCGCCTTCACCAGCATGTTTCGATATGCTGACCCTCGTTGAAACAGGTTCTCCGCACCAAGGCGAACTGAGCGAGGAGCCAAAGTTGTCTTCCCGATCCAGTCCAGCTGTTGGTGCATCTTTACCGCACCCTCAAAGCATTTTGAAGCCAGAAGCTGCAACTCTTCATACACAAATACAGCTCCGTGGCAAAGCCGTCCTCCAGCCTGGAGGTCTTTATCGTTTGAGTTTATAAAGGGATGTAATGTACATGACTGCTATCTTATTTTGAGTCATCTCTTTTGTAAGCCGTTCGGCATATTAGCTAACTCGTTCAAGAGTTTGTAATAGATGTTCATTATCAATAAAGAGAACTTTTCTATGTTTCAAATCTGTGTTTCAATTTATCTGCGTACTCTGAATATGTGCTTGCAATGCAAATTATTAAAGCCTTGTGCGGGCGCAACTCCAGGCCCGCACGTCGGTCACGATTCGGGGGACGCCTCAAACGATTCTACGGAATCGGGTCGTGACATAGTGGTATCAGAGCACAGATTCAAAGTTCCTTAGACTTCGTGCTGGAAAAGTTCCTTTAACGATCAATTCCTGTGCGAACTCTTGAACTCGCTAGGCCAAAATGAGATACGTTCATGCAATAAGTCCATAATACATTATGATCCTAATATAATTTACCTTCTTTTGAAGGAATGGTACCAGCACAATCTGCAGCGCAACCACCGAACGAAACACAAGAAAGTAGTTCGGGCACTTCGGGAAGCTCTCGGAGCCAACGAGGCATGTCTCAAGTTGACCCGCTTGAGCGGGTAATGCAAATGTTAGAATCACAACGACAAAAAGATGATGCTCGCCAAGCCAAGTTGGAGAGTAATCTAGAGACCCGATTCTCAGTCCAATAAAAGCAGGTAGATGCCCTGCAACAGATCGTTCAGACTTTGGCTGCCAACCATTCCGCCGTAACAGCAACGACTCCGGTGGAACAGCCCGTGCTTGAAGTGGAGACGCCTCAAATTCCAAGGCCGAGGGACGTGACTGCCTTCAACTTGGGCCATTTCAAGAAAGTCTGCAATACCCCATTCAACGGGACTGAGGACCCAGTGGTAGCTCTAGATTGGCTAGCCGAGCTTGAAGATCACTTTGCTCTGCTAGAGGTCCCCGAAGATAAGCGCGTCGCCTGCGCGCAACTACAGCTCTGCCTCAACGCACACGATTGGTGGAACGTGCATCGACGATCTCTCCAATTTGATCACGGAGAGGAGGCGATCTCGTGGACGACCTTTCGTGCCGCGTTTGAAGAGGAGTTTATACCCCCTCTAGTACAACGTCAAATGAAAAATGATTTCGTGCAACTGAGGCAGGGCAGTATGACAGTTAAGCAGTACTCCGCCGAATTCAACCGACTCTCCAAATTCGCTAAGGCCTATTTACCTGATGCAGCGAGTCGAGCCAGAAGGTTTGAAGGTGGATTACGCCCTGCCATCCATTCGCACGTGGTCAATAATCAGTACGGGACAATGCGTGAAGTCATGAATCACGCCCTATCCCTCGAACCACAATATCCTCATGTTGCTGCCGGCGCTGTGCATACATCCAGTCACAAACGCCAAAGCAACGAGGGAGGAAATACCGCTATAAAGCGCTCGAATAATGCTGGTCAGCAGGACGGAGATTGGAACAAAACTTGTCACTTCTGTAAAAGAAAAGGGCACATGAAGAAGTATTGCCGCAAAAGACTTGGATTATGCCTCGCTTGTGGCGATCCAGGCCATGCTATTTCCTCCTGTCCGAACCTTCATGGTCGTCGTCCTGAACAAAATAATCCTTAATGGTAGGTCCTATTCTTAAGTTTCGGGATGAAATTTCTAATTAGTTGGGTAAGATGTAGTGCCCCGTTCTCCCGGTGCGGAGATCGCGGCTAAGAAACACAAGACGGTATCGTTCGATCGGGATAGATTGAATTAAGAACTCGTCCTCGTTATGGATTTGTTTCTTCGGAATCGATTCCCATATTCAGTGGACTGCGCCCCAAGGATCGGCTTAGCGGCAGAGTCAGGAGGGACCTCTCCGCTGCTATCTTTTATTGCCTCGGTTTTCGATGTCGCTTGTTGCTTTCGTGCTTTGAGTTAGTTTTGGGAATTGTTTGTTTTCCTTGAACGGTTTCGATGGTTTTCATTATTTTTGTTCATTGAACTGCACTTCTATTCCGAGATGGGAAAGAGAGGAAGAAGTATTAATCGAGCTGTTCGTGTGCAGGTGAACGAGCAGTAGGCGGCTTGCGAGCGGAGTCGTGAAGTGCCTCTTTCCTTCTTCTTTCCAAAATCTAAGTGAGTGGCTACCAACCCGATTAGCTAGCCCTGCTTCCAAGCTTCACTCCTTCGCCCCGATCAAACGATACCAAGTAATAATAAAAGAAACCAAGATAAAAGAGAATAGACTTGGTATATTATGCTTGTCAATAAACCGCACGAACGGATACTTAACTGCATGCTTGTTCGCTTGGAAATAATCATAAACTGTGCTTGTCTTGTGCAAATACATGTTTCATACTCGTGTTGCCTGAAGTGCATGAATGCTTAACAATTATGGATATGTCGTGTGCTCGTGTTGCCTCGAAGGCATAAACTGATTATTTAAGTAACGTATTATTCGATCATGGACAACTTGTGCACAAGGGTAAGTTCTGCGGACGGTCGCTGGGGCACTGGCACCGTTCCGGTCCGGGCGGAACTCGTGTGTAGTCATCGTGTGCTGGAGGGGATAGCTTGTAACGCATCGTGTGCTTATCGTATGCTTGTCGTGTGCTCGTTGCATGCTATCCCTGTCCTTGACTATGTCCGTTATGGCACCACGCCAGTGATCATCGTGTATATTTAAACTTGTTGCATACTAAATTGTGTCTTCGTGGCAGGGAAGGCATGGTAAGTATTGTACAGGTAATTCAGATGGTCAGGTAAAATCCACCTAACGGTGGCACGTTCATTTCAGTAAATTCTATATGCTGCTTACTTGTAAATGAACTAAGGCAAGATAGAAACCCATAAAATATGTATGCTTCACTGAACAACGTGTTGATTGGTATAGTTCGGCTAGCTCGCCTTCACCAGCATATTTTGATATGCTGACCCTCGTTGAAACAGGTTCTCCGTACCAAGGCGAACCGAGCGAGGAGCCGAAGTCGTCTTCCTGATCCAGTCCAGCTGTTGGCGCATCTTTACCGCGCCCTCGAAGCATTTTGAAGCCAGAAGCTGCAACTCTTCATACACAAATGCAGCTCCGTGGCAAAGCCGTCCTCCAGCCTGGAGGTCTTTATCGTTTGAGTTTATAAAGGGATGTAATGTACAGGACTGCTATCTCATTTTGAGTCATCTCTTTTGTAAGCCGTTCGGCATATTAGCTAACTCGTTCAAGAGTTTGTAATAGATGTTCATTATCAATAAAGAGAACTTTTCTATGTTTCAAATCTGTGTTTCAATTTATCTGTGTACTCTGAATATGTGCTTGCTATGCAAATCATTAAAGCCTTGTGCGGGCGCAACCCCAGGCCCGCACGGCGGTCACGATTCGGCGGATGCCTCAAACGATTCTACGGAATCGGGTCGTGACAGGCGGTAAGAGTTCTAAGCCACAGAGTCGCACAGATTGTCCGAGTGCAGCGGAGTCATGAACGCATAGCGATTTGATAACAGGTTCACTGAGTCGACAATATAGCGGAAGCATTAAAATACAAGTTGAAGTAAAGCAAGCTCTTTATTGATATAAACATGTGTTACAGGCGGCGTATAGCCGAGATTACAAGTCGCTCAAGCCTCTCTCTCTGAAATAATAAAAGCGTGCCAAGTGGCTACAACTGTGGAATGATTGTACAGGCGATGTTCAGGCGAGTTCAAAACTTGTTCCAACATTATGTCTTGTATATGTGCTTCTGTTCCGGATGCACCGTTGCAAGGCTTCAGAGGAAACTCCTGGCCTTAGCACGCACGAAGGAGGCATCCGCACCGAACGAGGTTCTCCCATACCCTGCATACAAACTGGTGGATTATCAGTACATTGAATGCACTGGTGGGGAAGCTACTCGCCCGTTCGACAAATCCAAACACGTAATACATGTTCCGTGCATAACTATTAAGTTGTCTTTCTAGTTGCCTTAGGATCAGTTTTATGCAAACATTGAATAGCCTAACGTGTCGGACAGTGCGCCGTACGATATTTGAGGAAACACGGCGAGACTTATCAACTTACCATTTCTCCTTCCCTGTCCAAGGCAAACATGATTAATTCAAGCACGGGCATGTATATACATTCAGGGGCAATAACATATGCAAACATGAGTATGGTTATATTGTTCAAGTTTAAGCACATGAGGTGGACAGAGTCATGGATAAGGATAACATGCAACGAGAGCACACGATGAACACACGATGCGCTGCAAGTTATCCCATCCGCACACGATGACTAAGCCACAAGTTTAATTGCACACGATGATCACTGGCTTGATGCCATAATGAACTAGTCATGAACATGGATAGCATGCAACGGGAGCTCATATTGGATACACGATAACACACGATGCATTGCAAGCTATCCAGTCCGCACACGATGACTACACACGAAGTCTGCCCGGATCAGATCGGTGCCAGTGCCCCAGCACCATCCGCAGAACTTATACCCTTGTGCACAAGTTGTCCATGATCGAACACGATTATTAATTTACACTTCATGCAGTTAAGGCAACACGAGCACACGACAAGCAGTAATGCATGATTCATTTAGCTATTGGATATGCACAGTCTCCTGGGCTGATGTAAGCCCGCACGAGGAAGACTTGCAGGGAGATCCGAATACTTGAATGAGTCTTGCCACTGGAGTATGATTTATTTACTTGACATGATGTAGTCCCCTGGATCGGGAACTGCCTTGGTGACCTAACGGTCCCGAATACTTGCGGGTTCATTCAGGCACGGAATGACTACTTTGTAGTCTTTCGAGGTTTAGATGAAAATAATGCAACATTCAAGCAGACAAGCATGCGTTTCTAAGGAACATAAACATGCACGTTTACTCGGACCCGAAGGTAAGCCGAGAGTTAGATCGTTATGAGACTTGGCATGCGAGGGTCTGAATACAAGCAGTATTTCAATTTCCATGTTCTAGCATAAGCAATACGAGTTGGGATTATTCCCTTAGCTAGGTGCGTTGGATTTATTAGCATGCAGGGGGTGATTCACCTAGCGACTAGCATGAATATTTCAGATTTTTATGTGTGCTGGCTAAGCAAAGACAAGTTCATAGTAACCACCTACCTTAGCGATGATTCGCCTCGGTAGAGCGATACGTCAAGCGAGCCTCTGAAAGTCCAAGCCGGGATTCCTGTAGGGACAAGTTTGGATATCCTTTGCTTCTTGTTTGAGGCAAAGCGGGTCGGGACAGTTATACTATTACCGTTTGAGACGGCAGTCCGCTAGAATGGAACGGGGTGTTACATACTACCCAACTCAGAAAAAGTCTCGTCCTCGAGACTTACTGAGGACAAGAAGTAATCTAGGGTTGAGGCAATCCTAGACAAGTCATTGTACTTGTTCATTTGGATATTCACTTGCACAAGCATCAAAATCAGCATATCGCTTAGACTGGATGGTGCGCACTTTCGAAGTGCACTTCTAGCGTGAACACGTCAACCAGCTTAGTGATAGCGAAGTCTCAGCACTCGAGTTTCACCTTTTCTTAAGTCTTGGATGGTGCACTAGTTCAAGGCGTCCCTCGAATAGATGCATTCAACCAAACTTAGAGTTAGTGAAATTGGACAAGCTACTAGCGATACTCTCAAGGGTTCGCACAGGTTGGCACAAAGGCCACTCGCAGCATACAACCAGACAAGCAATCATATCATTCAAAACGCATTTTGAAAGTATTTAGACTTATTGTTGGAACATCCCATCGAGGAATTGGGAGAGAGCGTGCACATAACCTACGAACGAGCTTTCGAAACAGAGATATCGAATCGAAGTCCAAAGGCGTAGAAGCCAGGCTCTGATACCACTATGTCACGCCCTGATCTCCCGCAGGCTAATCGGCCATTCCTGCTAGGCGGGAATCACCCTCGCCAGCGCTTCCGCAGAACGATCGCTTGACCCATCCGGGCGTGATGCCGCACGAGCGTGAACCGCGCCCGTGCAAGACCATGATTCATTGGCTAGCGGTAAGAGTTCTAAGCCACAGAGTCACACAGATTGTCCGAGTGCAGCGGAGTCATGAACGCATAGTGATTTGATAACAGGTTCACTGAGTCGACAATATAGCGAAAGCATTGAAACACAAGTTGAAGTAAAGCAAGCTCTTTATTGATATAAACATGTGTTACAGGCGGCGTATAGCCGAGATTATAAGTCGCTCAAGCCTCTCTCTCTGAAACAGTAAAAGCGTGCCAAGTGGCTACAACTGTGGAATGATTGTACATGCGATGTTCAGGCGAGTTCGGGCTTTGTTCCAACATTATGTCTTGTATATGTGCTTCTGTTCCGGACGCACCATTGCAAGGCTTCAGAGGGAACTCCTGGCCTTAGCACGCACGAAGGAGGCATCCGCACCGAACGAGGTTCTCCCGTACCCTGCATACAAACTGGTGGATTATCAGTACATTGAATACACTGGTGGGGAAGCTACTCGCCCGTTCGACAAATCCAAACACGTAATACATGTTCCGTGCACAACTATTAAGTTGTCTTTCTAGTTGCCTTAGGATCATTTTTATGCAAACATTGAATAGCCTAACGTGTCGGGCAGTACGCCGTGCGATATTTGAGAAAATACGGCGAGACTTACCAACTTACCATTTCTCCTTCCCTGTCCAAGGCAAACATGATTAATTCAAGCACGGGCATGTATATACATTCAGGGGCAATAACATATGCAAACATGAGTATGGTTATATTGTTCAAGTTTAAGCACACGAGGTGGACAGAGTCATGGATAAGGATAACATGCAATGAGAGCACACGATGAACACACGATGCGCTACAAGTTATCCTATCCGCACACGATGACTAAGCCACAAGTTTAATTGCACACGATGATCACTGGCTTGATGCCATAATGGACTAGTCATGAACATGGATAGCATACAACGGGAGCTCATATTGGATACACGATAACACACGATGCATTGCAAGCTATCCAGTCCGCACACGATGACTACATACGAAGTCTGCCCGGATCGGATTGGTGCCAGTGCCCCAGCACCGTCCGTAGAACTTATACCCTTGTGCACAAGTTGTCCATGATCAAACACGATTATTAATTTACACTTCATGCAGTTAAGGCAACACGAGCACACGACAAGCAGTAATGCATGATTCATTTAGCTATTGGATATGCACAGTCTCCTGGGCTGATGTAAGCCCGCACGAGGGAGACTTGCAGGGAGATCCGAATACTTAAATGAGTCTTGCCACTGGAGTATGATTTATTTACTTGACATGATGTAGTCCCCTGGATCGGGAACTGCCTTGGTGACCTAACGTCCCAAATACTTGCGGGTTCATTCAGGCACGGAATGACTACTTTGTAGTCTTCCGAGGTTTGGATGAAAACAATACAACATTCAAGCAGACAAGAATGCGTTTCTAAGGAACATAAACATGCACGTTTGCTCGGACCCGAAGGTAAGCCGAGAGTTAGATCGTTAGGGACTTGGCATGCGAGGGTCTGAATACAAGCAGTATTTCAATTTCCATGTTCTAGCATAAGCAATACGAGTTAGGATTATTCCCTTAGCTAGGTGCGTTGGATTTATTAGCATGCAGGGGGTGATTCACCTAGCGACTAGCATGAATATTCTAGATTTTTATGTGTGCTGGCTAAGCAAAGACAAGTTCACCGTAGCCACCCACCTTAGCGATGATTCGCCTCGGTAGAGCGATACGTCAAGCGAGCCTCTGAAAGTCCAAGCCTGGATTCCTGTAGGGACAAGTCTGGATATCCTTTGCTTCTTGTTTGAGGCAAAGCGGGTCGGGACAGTTGCACTATTGTCGTTTGAGACGGCAGTCCGCTAGAACGGAACGGGGTGTTACAGCTTCTATGCCCACTCGGTCTCTATGCCCACTCGGCTTCTACGCCTACTCGGCTTCTATGCCGGTTTGATAACTCTTTGGCTTCTATGCCATGGTGACAGTTATTGGCTTCTACGCCAACCTTTTCTACGCGAGGGATAACTACCTACGTGGCTTTTATGCCGTGATCTTTTATACGCATTGTCTCTTAATGGGACGCACGCCACACGCTCATTCAAAAGGTCATTATACGTGGGCAATGGTTATTGTAACTATTGTGTAAAATGGTGCTGTACTTTCCACTACCCGACTTCTACGCCGACTGAGTGGTCACTGTCACTAAAACTCTATAAATAGAGACCTCTATTGACAGAGGTCGAAGGTCAAAAAATCCATAAGTGGAGAAAACAGGTCAAGGAACTAAGAGTCGAAGAGTCTTTGAGAGAGAAGAATCCAGAGCTCAGGCAAAGAGTAGTGATCGACGACTTTGGCATCGAGCATCCACTCTCTTTAGCAACCTTCGAAGCTGCTTTCTGTCTTCTACGACACTTCTTCATCATCGTGTGGTCCAAGGGACAAAGTGATCGACTGCAGATCAGACTCCTATAGCAATATTTACCCAGATTAAAAAAGTGTACTTAACATCCTCGTATAGGATTAATTGTACTTCTTGTTTGTGAACCTAAGAGCGGGTTTCGTATAAACCTTGTTTTATTTCTTTCATTTATTATCAAACACCTACCCACCTTAGATCAAACCTGTAAAACCCCTAATTTTTAAACCCTATTAATTATTTAAATAATTATTTAATTAATTTATAGCATTTATTAGCATTTTGGAAGTAATAGAATTTATTTAATTTTTATTTTGAGGTAATTGTGTAATAGAGGATTTATGGGGCAATTATAATTTTTCCTTAATTATTTTCATGTAGGAGACCCGGTGGACTGTTGATAGATTTATTGTACACACCAATATAAATTCTTTGAATCATATATATATATATATATATATATATATATATATATATATATATATATATATATATATATATATATATATATATATATATATATATATATATATATATATATATAAGTTTATTAGTAGAAAAGAATAAATGAAATCATAATAAATAGTATAATTATAATAATAATAATAATAATAATAATAATAATAATAATAATAATAATGTTAGTGATAATAATAATAATAGTAATAATAATCATAATAGTAATAAATGATAATATTAATAATAATAATATTAGTATTGAAAAAGAAAAGAAAAATGAAAAAAAACAAATAGAATAAAAGAAAAGAAAGAAAGAAAACTTCCCTAACCTAAACCCCAACACAGCAAACAACCCACCCCTAAGCCACAATAACAACTAAAATCACCCCAGACCCGCTGAAGAACCCCCCCCCCCTCCCGCGGCCAGAACTTAATCCCCCTCTCTTTCTCTATATATACTTATATATATCCTATTTAAAACCCAAACCCTAAACCCTAACCCTATATCTTCTCCCCCACGACCCCCTCAACCGCGCCGACCACCGGAGACACCGCCGCCGCCGACCTCCAGCCGCCGCCGCGACCACCACGTCCGTGTCAACCCCGCCCGCGACCGGAATACACAGCAACTTACCCCTGTTCCCGCGCAGATTTCTGCTTCCTCGCTCGACCAAACTTGATCCCGTCTTCACCGGTATGATCCCCACCTATCCCTCTCTAAAATCCGTAGATTAGTTTTCATCGTACAACACGTAAACATAGGCGAAAATAACGACCAAGTTGGCAAAAAACGATAACTTTTGGTTATCGCAGAAAACTATGGCAACTACCTATGTTCACGGACTCGTATCTTCCACTACAGAGATCCGAATTTGGTTTTTCCTTTTGGTATGCGAAGACCACTTGACCTAGTTTATTTTCTGTCAAATACAATATTTTATTATTTGCCGTATGCTGAATTAAATTAAGTTAAAAATCCTGAAAACCTATTTTTGGCAATTTCTAGAAATTGCGATACGGAGAGCGTCCCGCCAAACGGGACCACCCCGTCGTGTACCAAGTGTACCAAAAGGTGCGCACAGTATACCCGGATGTGTGGGTTTTCGCAAAAACTGATTTGGACGCGTGTGCGCGTCGAAATCAGCCCGTATCCGCAGAAAATCTCCCGTGTCGCAACTTTTGCAAAAGCCTCGTGCATTAAGTACACGCTCGACAGAATATGACGAAACTTGCGCCACTGGACTCGTGGTATCGCACTGGTCCTGTGACCCAATTTTCACATAATTCTGAGATAGTTGACCAAGTCGCCAATTGGCGGGCCCCACGGTTGACTTTTTGGGCGAAATTGTGTTCGGCTCACCGGAATCCACATTTGGACGTACCGTTGAGTTCGTATTGACGTTTAGAATTGGTTTGACCTATAATTTATCATATTTAGAGACCTTTACTCCTGGCACACTTTTCGGTGTAAAGTGGCCCACATGTGGAGTCTGCTTTGACCCAAAATTACCGTTTTGCCCCTATATCCAAATTGGACAAAAGGGTAGTGTTTTCTAGCTATATCGCTTATTCTGAAAACTTTGGTGATATTTATTTCAGCATTCGGAGACGTTCATTCTGAGGCCGTAGCTTCTGATCCTGTGTGCTTGACTTCTGGACATTACATCTTGCAGCTTTCTTACTAGACAAGATACCTTGCCAAATTATTTACAATACTTTGCATGCTATTTATATTTCTGTATATTTATTGCATGTGTAGTTTCGTTCAGTTATTACTATATATTAGATATGTTGACACACACTTGACACCAAGCATCATGAGAGGACAATTATTAGGCGTATGGGCTTTAACCACTCTGGTAAACCATAGTATATAGCTCGCACTACGGGCGTGTGTCACGCTGGTCGCTACCCCCGAGGTATGTCAATTTCTGTAGAGTCGCGTTGGTCGCTACCCCCGAGGTATGACGATTTCTGATGTCCACTGGTGGGTGTGTGAGTTGTGAGGCTTAGATCGAGTAGCCTACCCTTGCCCATACGTCGAAAAGTTGTCCTCATTTGTATTCATATAGATTGTCTTGTACAGCGTACTTATATATTTTCAAACATTATGCATGTTTACTATATTCAAATTGGCTTGCTTCTATGTATCTTGTTACGTCCCTCCGAGGACCTGGTCCCTTTCCAGGTGTAGATGTTTATGACTTTTCGCAGGAGCACGGATCAGGACTTACCACTTATCTCTTCCGAGGCGATCTTACCTTCGGAGCATCTTTGATTACCTCCAGCGACGGATCGCTTCGCTGATACCTTTATATCATCATCTTACTTATATTAGAGATTTACCCTTCTCCCTCATTTTGTATTGATATAGTCATTGGTAGTGGATTTGTCTCCACCCGACTATTAGTTTTTGATTATTTAGACTCATTATTCTAGTTTAGTTATTTCTTTTTTGGTGACTTGTTGTGTGGATGAGATTTAGTATATCTGTGACTTGTGACTATATATATACCACATGTGAGTTTATCATTCATATTACAGCGTACGCATGTGTTATGGTTTTCATATATTGGAGTTGCCATATACATGCGGCTGACATGCTTACGTGTCCTAGTTCTACGTATTTTGGGACTGGGGCGTGACAAAACCATCTTATCAAGCACACTATCATATCTTCACATAAAAATTGCTCACATTCATCTAAAAGTTTTATCTAATAGTAACCCATCACTTATAATATAAATAATTGATAGAGTCCATCTTGTCTTAGGCTCCTACTGCTAATGTCAAGCCTTATACATTTAATCTATTATGACTCTAATATTTAGGAAATATCTGCCAAAATGTTCCTACTCAGGTAACTGTCTACTTACCAATATTCTATCAGATATGTTTTCTTCATCTTAACGAGAATCTTCTCTTGGAAAATTTATCATACACGAATGTTCGTCTCTCCGAGATAGGGAAAGACGAGAATTAATGACTAAGAGTTCAAGGAAAATATAAATGAATACAATTACGAGGTTCAAAGATGGTATTAGAAATCAAAGGATGTTCCAAGCAATTGTGGATTGAGATTCTAACATAAAAATTCTAACACAGGCTTGCTCGGTACAGTAACGTAACCAAAATAATTTAATCAAAAACTGCATGGGCCACCATAAAAATATGTCATACCCCAATCCCAAAATACGTAGGACTAAGAATACGTAAACATGCCAGCTACGCATTCAACCAGTCTCTTGTCCGACTCAAATATGTAGAAGTTGTACAATAATAGTCACTATCTAGATAATACTGTAAATATATCTGTCTCAATCGACAATAAAGGAATAATAAGAGTCTACAAAACTAGGCTATAAAACCAGAAATAAGTAACGAAAAATAAATATAAATACGGAAGAATATGATGCACGTATCAACTACATACACTTGAAACCTAAAGAAACAATCATCCACAAACATACTCAACCAATCCAGCTCAACAATAACCTGGAGGCAAAATCTGGATCCAGGTCCTCAGGGGACATAACAAGGTACGAATAAACATGCCAAAAGTATACAATATAAAGGTATAGTAATCCAGGGTAAACTACAATAACCATCTATATACTATACAAGTGAGATATCACTCATGCTCAGGCAAGAGACTCTCAAGGCTCTGTATGTGAGAACCTCAAGCAGTCTAATAATAATAGTAATAATCACTTAGGGTTCAGTGTCATGAACCTAAATTAGGCAAGTATATCACTCAAGGAACCTGATTAGGGAACCTAGAGTAGGCAAGTAAATATCACTGAAACTCTGCTATAGAGACTAAGGTATGCAAGTAAGTAAATGTCCACCCAAAGTACAATGTAAGTCTCCTCTCCCATGTAATCTCACGTATCATGTCGCAAGCTGGTGAGAGCTGGTGAGATCAAGACCTCTAACTATTACAACGATTCATAGTACTATATATATATATATATATATATATATATATATATATATATATATATATATATATATATATATATATATATATATATATATATATATATATCACATTTTTTGAGTCCTACAATCCTATGCAAAATCACCAAGAACATATCCAGAAAGACTCGGTCACATGAAATAGTGTCAAGTGTCTTATGGTCAGTCGGACTAGAATACAAGCACGCATCATGGGTTCACGGTAACAACACTCTAACCAACGATACTCGACTCCGCTGACGGATGGCAGCACCCGAATATGGTTCGGACACTAGGTATCGTCTAACGGTCCTAGGTTGAACAGTTATAACAATACAAGCATAGAATAACAATATCAAAGAAATAAGTAATAGAATCTGTGATATAATCTGGCAATGTACACTTGCTTGCTGTTTGTTGATGCAGTGATGTCTGTCCAATGTCCTCGGCTCGAAGAGTAGTGGATCCAAGTTGCCGTGCCGAATATATTTTAATCAATAACAACACACACTAAACTATTCTATAATGAACGAAGGATAGTTGCACAACATCAACCATTTCTCGATGTTCATGCCAAAAATCCAACCTTCACATGATATTGGACAACGTGCCAAGATATACGTGCCATGCCATTCCCTAACATGTCGTGAGGGTCTCGTACATCGACATACCACGCGAACATTTAGGTATTTACACACTACAAAAAAGAGAGCTTTTGGGACGACACTATAGATACGCTATTCTAAAAAGTCCTAAAAACTTAATATTTGTGACGCTTTTCTATTTTGTAACAAAAAATAATATTATTTAGGACAGATTTCTAAATGGGTCATAATATTGTATCTTTTTTAGGTCTATGAATTATTTTCGTCCCAAATAAACTTTCGGACTGTCCCAATAAATCTTGGTGGGAAAGCAAAAATAATTGGCCGCCCAAATTTTGGGCCCATCTCATATGTTCTTTATTTTATATTATATTTTTACATTAATTTTAGCCGTTTGATATGAACGATTCAATCTGAACCGTTGATAAATAAGTGTTATACAGCTTTCCTAAATATTCACTTCCGGACTCTCCCCGAGCCCTAAAGAGATCCCAAATATTCATTTCCCTCCCCCGAGCCCTAGAGAGAGATGTTCGCTCTCCTCCTTTCCTCTTCCTCTTCCTCGATGGTGATTGGCGATGGAGCCGCAAGCTCATCTCCCTCCTCTACCCCTCGCAGGAGCAGTCCTCCCCCTCCCTATCCGCCACCGGCACCGTCCCGACGACCCCGCTCGATAGCCACCACTCCGCCGGGCTGAGTACCTGGCCCCTCCGTTGCAGTGGATGACCAAAGGCGGAGCCAACTACAGCTACGACGAGGCCTGCCGCTACGCACACGACGAGGTGGAGCTACGGCCCCGACCCGATAATAATAGTAAGAAGAAGCAGCAGCAGCGTAGCAGGCCCAACGGAGTGGAAACAGAAGCAGAGGATGATGATGATGATGATGCGCATACAGTTCCTCTTGACAAATGCCTCATTGGACTCGGAAAGGTGGGTCACCGACGACCTCAACAAGTTCCTCCAAGGTCAGGTGAGGGAGAAACAAATATATATGATACATACAACTCCTCTCCTCTCTCTGTTGTATCAATCAATTTTGGGAATTTATTTTAAGACTAGTAACTAACTGCATGCATGTGTGAATCAATTTTGAAAGCAAGGCTCTACTCTCCCTTATGTATCAATCCATTATGTATAATGGCAGGGAGGCTAGTATTTGATAATGATGTCATACACGATTGCTTTCTGTCAATTTTCTTTTTTCTTTCTTTCAAATTGTTTCTCCGTGCTAAGGATTCCTGTTAGCATTATACATAAATTCACTAGTTTGTCTAAAAGTTTACCATTAATTAATACTTCTTTTCCAGGGGATTCAATATAAAACAGCAAAAAAGAAGAAGGGGATGAATGTGGTTTTTGTGGTTTTTGAGGATGCTGAGTAGGTTAAATGTGCTATTGAGGTACCCTCCAATACTGCAACATAAATGTAGAACTTCCAATGCATGCTATTGCACTTCATTATATTAGTTTTATACATTCAACCTGATTACCAATTTAAGGAACAAAAATGCCAAACCTCGTATCTGTTGCACATGCTTGAAAAAAAATAATGTTAAAGTTTTATACATTCAACCTGATTACCAATTTAAGGAACAAAAATGCATCCATCTTTTCTGCCTGCTGGCAGAGTTTTAGAAGGATAGTGACTTTTTTCTGTTTGCTTGTGACAACACTTTTAGCTAACTTGTGCGTGAAATGCATAAGTTATTAGTTTTTTATGCTTTCATCTTTGGACCAAGAAGTAGCACAGTGTAGCAACTATCTTTTAACCATTTAGATAAGAAAGTATTAAACTTTGTTGTTTTGCAATTAGCGATTAGTCTTCTTTTTGGATGACACTTTGAGTTCCCTTACCTAACCTTGAAATGCTTAAATTTATTATTTTCTTTCAATCTTATTCTTATAATCATGATGCAGTAACAACTACTATAACAAAGACATTATATCAACTTTCTTGTTTAGTGTTCTGAGAACTTACGTTCTTGTTGTTCATATATGGTATAGTTATTTGAATTTGAAGTTTATAATACGGAATTTTTTACGTCCTTGTTGTTGGGGCAGGACCTAGAGTTTCTAAATTTAGTAGTTGTTGCGGCAGATCGCAGTTCAAAGGGGCTGTTCTCGAAGCTTCCTATCTCGGTAAGATCGAGCCCTTGATTATTTAATACTTTCTGATTTTTCTTTGTTTATTTTTTCTTTTTTGCTTGATTTGTTAGAGAGTCGGGAGAAGGGGGATGGAGGATACAACTTGCCGGCGTTCCAGGAGTACTCCTTTGAGAAGTTGAGTTTTGCCACAATCCGATTCGCAGTGGAGAACCATGGGGAGAAGGCGTCGAATGTCGTGTTTGAGGGAAGCTGGATGCTCAGAGGAAGATCGCTGTCAAAAGGTTTAAAAGATCATGGCCCGATCTGAGATAGTTCTTGGTAAATCCTTTTTGACTCGGAATTCTTATTATTTGGTTAAAACTTGTCGAGTTAGATTGCGACAAGTTTCCAGAACTCTGTTTCGGTCACTTCCAACGTGTATCAGTTTTTGTGAATGTTTGAGATTTTAAGGGGTTTTGGATTGATCCTTTTCAATTTAATTTTAATTTTAATTTTATATATAATTTCAAGGGGTCAGAATATCTAGTGATGTTTCATGTTTGTATTGTAATATACTTCTTTTGTTTCTGTTCTTATTTTTTTAGATATCTAATATGGTGAACTTCACACTGCTTGTCACATTATGGGTCCTTCCGTCTGTCCGCATGCCATTGAGATTTCTGACTACACCTTTCTTGTCCTGTTGTGATCCTTCTTTGTTAAATATTCATTTTATGTTATAGACCTCTCCGATGTTTTTAATCTCTCTAGTTAATCTTGATTTTTCATATCATAGAACTATGTTTTGTTTTTGGTACTCGTGTTTTCAAGGTTATATGTTTTGTTTTTGGTACTCATGTTTTCAACGTTACCTTTTCTAACCTTCTGTTACTACAAGTTTCTACATATCTCATCTGCATCAGCCTTGCCTTCGTTGTCCAGAGTACATTATTTTTCTCTTCTTTCGTGGAGTGAATAATCTTGGCTTTTGCATATTCATCTTTGCTTGGTTCTCCTCTACTATAGAGCCACTTTACACCATCAAGACTTCCTGAGAACCTCATCTTTATCAACCTGAATTTCCTGTTCACCAATACCTTGGTGTTTGCGGCATGTTCTGATGTTGAAGTAGATCAAAGAATAGTTTACTCAATGTTTTTTTAATCAGGAATTTGAATCTTTGCCATGACTGCAGGTTTCTGCTTGAAAGGGACTAAAGAGAAATTCTGAATTAAGTAGATGATCCTTTAACCTAACAATGTCCTTTAGTAAAAATACTAGCATTAGGACTAGATCCCAGATGAGGAATATATATATATATATATATATATATATATATATATATATATATATATATATATATATCTGAAACCTTTCTGAAATAGGATTCTTAACCCTAAAGTTGAGTTGAGCCTCAATTAAAGTGGTCCAGTCCAATGACCCTAACCAGTCTAACACTTGAGCAAACCCATTATTCATCTCGAACAATAATTGCCATAGTATTTGGGCTAGTATCTCTGTGAATAGATTTGTGTTACTGTTCACTTGAGCAGTATTCTAAGCAGGCAAGGAGACCCTATACCTGAGCTACACCAAGAACTGAACTTTCATAAAGCAATAACCACTAGCGGAATACGATCTGCCTAGCTGGGTTAAACAAAGACTTTGGCGCCAAGTTTATGAGACATACTTTAGAAGCTAAACGAAGACCATGAAGGAAAATAATACGTGCGAATAAAGAATAACATGAATGAGTTACGAGAATTGGTACTTCAGCACATAGTAATATTTTTGTCTATAGCATCTAATCCTTGTTTCCTTTCTTCCTTTACTTTGGATATTCCAAAAATAGTTCAACCAAACTAACTTTAACTTGTAGATCATAAGGAGTATATAAACAAGATAGTATTAAGCCTAGAGGTAGAGAGGCCCATTGTCCACCATAGTTGACTAGGCTGTATAACATTTTAATTTTGATAGATATAAAATTTGATTTGACATTATTACCTAATATGTACAAAATTTTCCCTTCATAGTATTATTCTTGTACGTGGAGCTTGAACTTAGACTAGTTGACAGACTGTTTCAATTCCTGCCTGGATGTCCATGAGCAAAAAATTAATTTCGACTTCTGGCCCATTAAGGCCGAGGCTTTCATTTTGGATAAATTGCTAATTAGATTGAGTTTCCATTAATGGATAGATTAGTAATTAAGTTTTTGTTGCCATCAATTATTTTAAGTTATTTTACAGAATATGCATATAATTTTCTTATTGTAGATAACCTGATATGACATGCATGTTGCCCTCAATAGAAAGATGAACAATACGAATTTAGAAGTCCTAACACAAAACACTTTGGAAAGCTTGATGCTTATGGTAACTATTTTTTTATTAGTGTATGCTTTTTGTTATAAAGATCACTAAAGACTAGCATTGTCCGTTAGGTCCAAGGTGATAGTGAGACAAACTTCTATAATGGAAATTTTGATGGTCCAGACAACATGGGATTTGGTCCCCTAGTTCCAATTGAGAGTGAACGGTCCTTGATGGAGCGTGTCAGACAAGAGCTTAAACATGAGCTGAAGCAGGTAAGGATACAAATTTATCGTATTTCCATATATTTGTATTTATGTGGAGGTTGCCCACAATATTTCCTACTATCCGTAAGGATACAAGGAGAAAATTGTAGATATCAGAGAAGAAATTCTACGGAAGAGAAGAGCTGGGAAACTCCCAGGAGATACCACTTCTACTTTGAAGGCATGGTGGCAATCCCACTCCAAGTGGCCCTACCCAACAGTGAGAGTATCTTTTTATTGAGTCACATATTATATAAGTATTGAAACTTAGCTCTATTGAATTGTTTAATTTAGCTGCTTACATGTGAGGCAGTTTGATTATCTGATCAATACCCTATAATGGAAAAATAAAGATACAACAACAAGAAAGTCTTTTGAAACCTCTTAGATCAGGATATCATCAATAAACACTATCACAAACTGGTCTAAGTGAGGTATGAAGATGCGATTCATGAGATCCATGAATATCGCTGGCGCATTGGTTGCTCCAAATGGCATAACAAGAAACTCCCAATGGCCATATCAAGATCTGAACGCTGTCTTGGGTATATCCTGCTCTCTGACTCTGATATGATGATACCTAGACCGCAAATCGATCTTAGAAAATACAGCTGCCCCGCTGAGCTGATCAAACAAGTCATCTATACTGGACAAGGGATATTTGTTCTTAATGGTCACCACATTTAAGGTACGATAATCAACACATAAACGATGAACCATACTTCTTTTTAACAAGAAGTAATGGGGACTCTGTCAAGGCCAAGTCCTTTGTAACGCTGAAAAAAACCCCATATCCTTATTTAAAGCAATGGAAAAGAGGAAGATATTTAACATTTAACCACTTGATGAAATCAAATCTAGAAGGCTTCAGCACATGATTGGCCATATCTTTTATGACTATGCAAAATGATAGGTATTATTGGCTTCTTCATTTATTATTATTTATTATTTTCTTGTTGATCAGTTCATGTAATATTTGCAAACTGTCAATCAAGCAATCTATTCTCTATTGCTGGTTGTACCTGCGTCATAAGGCCACAAACTTGATAGATTTGTTGTTCTTCTATCCTTGTCGATTGGATTCCTTTCTCCTATATTGGGGAGATACGTCAGATTTACGTTATCATTTATGATCTCTTCAAATCATGTTGCAGCTTGTATGTAGGTTTCTTCACCTTTGATCATTTTTTGTCTTAATCTGAAAGGTTGGAGGTACAACCAAGTGAATTTCTTTAGAGCCTACACCTCCATTTTGTGTACTGCGACTACATTTTTAGTTGCATGTATCGTTAAAGATGATGTATTTCTCAAGGTATGCTTGTACCGCTAATTAGCATCCATGGCTCAGAGTTGGAGGGCATTCAAAGGACAACTCACCAAGCGTTGGATCCAAATAGTAATGTGTCAATCATGTAAGTAAATATTATTAGTATATGCGTCTGTTATAGACTTTACTAAGGAACACCTGATACTAAGGATTGTCCCAGCATTTGATGATTCGTCTGTTGCTATGCATTTTGTAAAGTAGTACGTTTGGTTGCAGATAAAGCTAACGGTGACCTGGACCATGGTGCAAAATATGGTTCTGACTCCAAGAATAAGGCTTAATGGTGCATAGCATTCGTTTCTACTTAATTCTAGAAACTGACACTAGATTTATGTTTTACTAAAAAAATAAGAAAATTCTAGTACATGATGTAGATTAGAGATCATGTATTTTTCATGGTAGTCAAAGACGTGCCTCAGGGATCTTTGCTAGACAAATTGTTGCATACTATAATTAAACATTGATGTTTGCAAAGGCGATGATTTGATTGCTTTTTCTCTGTGTGAAACTGATACATCATCCGATCGGCAGATGATACTTAGTGTAGTACATGTACTGAGCCCAGTTGATATTCGTCCGGAAGATATGTAACACTGGACCGGATCTTTGGACTTTAATTCTTTTGTACTCGACTGGACTGTTTTATTAACATCTTGCTTTGTTCGCACAACAATCTTAGGGATTGTTGGCTTTATAGATGATATCCTTATAGTGCTCATCGTCTTCCTCCACGTTGCTGCTGTATATCGGTCTATACTTATTTTTCGGCACAGTAGTCATTCTTGAAGCATTAACAATACTCTTATTCTCCTCCAATGCTTCTAGAAGATGTGTTAAGTAGATCTTATTTCATGTGTATATATGGTTTTAAAACAAAATCCAGTAATTTCAGCAAGTTGACAAGTAGAAAAATTAGTACTTTTTTTTATTGATACAGACTTTTCTAAGTTAGCCTTTACTCTATAATGAATATTACTTTCCTTTTTGACACCTCCATGTAAATTTGAGTTCTGCTGGTAAAATTCTTCACATTTCTAGCTTGAATACAATTGTAAAATTTTATAGGCAAAACTATTGTCCTTAAAAGTAATTCTATATCTAATTATAGGTTGTCTTGGTGCATGGTCAGAACATGGGGAAAGAACTAGTGGTTTCTATGCTTGTAATCACTATGAATCAACAAAACAGGAGGCTGGCAAAGCCGTGTTATTTATGCGTATATAAGTCATTGGGGGTTATGCTTAATCCTTGATCTCGTATTTGTTGCTCTATTTTTCCAGTATGATGAATCTGAAAGGAGGAGAGAAATGACAAAGAATTCTTTTGAGATACTATCAAAATAAGTCAAATCAGCGACGAATTTAGCGACCATGGAAGATGTTGTCGTTAATTTTATTGTAATTAGCGACATATCTAAATGACGTCGCAATACGTCGCTATCAGCGACTTTCAACGACGTTTAGTAACTACCTTTAGTATTATGAAATCTAGCGTCGTGAACTAGTCGGTAAACGTTGCTATATTTTTAATAACGACGACGTTTACCGACTCCACACCTTATTTGTCGCAGTATATTAAAACTTTTGCGACGTTTAGCGAAGTCAGGTATAGACGTTGCTAAATTAATTCATATATGGTTTCGTTTGTTGGTTTGACTTTTCATTTCTCCCCCAAATTTTTATTTTTTGCCCCTTCTCCCTTGTTCCCGTCGACCGTCTCCGAGCCCCCGGCGACCCCAATCCTCCCCGGAGACCTACCTGCCGCGGCGACCTCTCGACTTCGGCCCTTTTCTCCCAACAACCCCCAGACGCGACTCCTCCGGCGCGGCTGCTCCTCTCCGACGTAGTCCTCCTTCGTCGAGCCCTTCCTCAGGCGTTCCTCCTCCCTTCCTTCCCGCTCGGTAAACTCTAACCCAGACCCGGACACAACTAGGACACACATGACAACCTGGACACACATGACACAAAGACACACTTACACATGACACAACCATAATCCTGACACATGGACACGGACATATGGACACACACATATGACACAATCCTTGATACACATGACACATGGACACGGACTTACACGTGCACACATACGGACACACATGGACACACCTTAGTTAATTCAAAAATTTGGTTGTATAATTCTAAAATTTGGTTGCATAATTAGGAATTTGGGTAGTACATAGCTATTTGTGTTCATGTGTGTCCATTTAGATATATATTATCTATTTGATTGTCACTATGCTATATAGTAGTTTGTTAGAATTTTTAGTGAGATATGGATATTTGGTTAAAGTATTATTGTGATGTGTTAATATATAGCTAGGTAATGGGTATTAGGCTAAGATATTTATTATATATAATCTATATTAAGTATATGATACATAATATAGTCTTTATTAACTAGTATAACTTATAAACCTAGTATAGTATGGTATTGACCTAGAATGACTTGATAAACTTAGTATTGACTAGTTTAGCTATATAGGCCAATCCGGTTATCAACTTGGAACCCAAAGTACCGGAAGCCATGAGACGTCTATTTATTGGAGTTTGAAATCTTTAGCTCTACTTTTCGCTCTAGTACCGAAAGCCATGAGACATAAGTCTTCTCTTCTCTTTCATATTTCAGTCTTATGGCTTTCGGCACCAGAGCGTAAAGTAGAGCCAAAGGTCTTATGGCTTCTAGGTTCATTTACCTATTTCTTATTAGGTTTCTAGCTAGGTCAAGATACAAGTGAGTATATTGAGTATGTGAATGTCCACGTGTTCCTTGTCCACATGTCTATTAGGTTTGGAAATCAATATCAAACTTATCTATTTACTTATTTTACAGATACGCTTGTGTCAACTCATGTTTTCGACATTCTCCTTCACCATAAATAACATCTGCAACCGCGACGTCAAAGGGAGATAGTGCATCGAATCGGTCGACTTTATTGCACCGGGAGTCTTTCTAGTACCAGTTGCCTTGTAGCAATCAGTACCACAGAATCTGCACACTGCTTCATCTTTGTTTTCTTTATAGTACAACATGCACCCGTTGCGACACGAATCAATTTTCTCATATCCCATCCATAGAGATCTAACCATTCTCTTAGATTAATAGAAATCTGTAGGTAACTTGGCACCCTCCGGCAAGATCTCTATAATCAACTCAATAAGTCGGTTGTAGCATTCTTGCGACATGTTGAAATCAAACTTTATGCTCAACAACATGGTGACTACCTCTAACGGTAAATGATCCTTACAACTTGAATACAATGGAGTCATTGCATTCTCCAACAAGTCCA